>OY728141.1:1035834541-1038334541 GCA_963277665.1 Viscum album | reverse complement strand
TTGTGGTATTCTATGTCGTATATTCTTTGGGTTATTTCTACTTTTTGGTTATATATGTTCTATCTTATTTTTTTTGTATTTTGTTGTATATTTTTAGTTGTATTTATCCTTTGTGTTATTTTGTGTATTATATTCTTTGTGTTATTTAATTTTTGGTTTTGGAGTGTCCTACTAAGTATTGTTTTACTCATCCCTATACAGGCTTTTTCAACACATGTCATGTCTTGTGTAGAAAATCGACCATTGACAGAGTCATAGGTGGACCAGGGTTATGTGGTTCTTAGAGAGGCCGGATAAGTGAGGTTTGTTCAAGTGGTTTAGACAGAAATGCCACTACCTCTTTTCTAATATGTTAGACTTGTTGTAAAGACACATTTGGTGGGTTTATATTCTAGTCCAATTTACATTATTTTATTTATGTGGTAGTTTTTATGGGGTCATACGGTTTTTTTATTCATTGTTTACTTAGTATTTTTAAATTTTGACATTTGGGGCATGGATGTGGGTGTGTGCATACAAGTACATAGTAAAATACCTCCCATTTTTGGGATATTCCTACTTAGTGTTAGTCACTAGACCTTGACCTACTGAAGCTGAACTTGTGGTATTCCTAGCACTGGCCCCTCTAGGATGGGTTATGAAAATGTTGTATTAGAGGGGGTCAGTTCAAATTTAGGATTATGAGTCTATGAGGTTGGTTTGGGGAAATAGTGTTAAGTGTTTCATGTTCATATGTTAAGACATGGAATCCATTGTTGGTGCAGCGACTGACGTATCTAGACACCAAGACTCTGGAAACCTGATTTTTGATGTGAATTCATGAAAACACTTGTTTCATGGAAAATAATGGTATATGAATCGTATAGGATTTGGGAGTGTTCTCATGTCCTTCTTCAGTCATCTCACCATGTATTCTCTATTTACTATGATACATATTTATTTCCTACAAGATGTCTCCTTGTAGAGAGCCATATAGGATTCCACTGCATGATCATGAGGATGATCCACTAGATGATGATGCATTGGTAAAACGATTTGTACCATAGATATCACCTCTAGGTGGTGCACTAGGTATAACACCACATGTAGAGATAAACATGGTACCCATAGTACCAGCAAATGGGAAGCCCAGACTGAGTGCACTTTAGGATTTTCAGTGACAGAGATCCCTCAAGTTCGGAGGTGAGCCTGACACACAAGCTGTTATGGACTATCTTGAGGTAGTGACCCAAGTATTCTATATATTTAGGACCCCAACATATCAGATGGTGTTTCAAGTGGAAACCCTTCTATATGGCTTAGTAGGGTAATGGTTTGGTTTTTTACTTAATCTTATGATGTACAGACTCTTCCATGGACATAGGTTTAGAACCTTGTTAAATAAGAGTTCTCAACTTATAATCTAAAGTCCATGTGTGTTCAAGATCATTTAAATATTTGGAATGAGGACATGTTAGTATATGAATATTAATCAAGGTATACCAACCATTCCAAGTCTCAATGGATAAGATACATGACTAGTTCTTCAGGGATCGGACCTTCCGGCAATGTCTACATAGGGAAATCTGAGCCAGCGTTATCCCAATGTGCATTCCTACTTATGCTGGTGTGATTGATAAATATTTGGTGGTTGACAGTTTCATTGCTAAGAAGGTATGGTCACTGATTATCAGCTGTGGGAAAATAATAGAAGATACCTCGGGAACAAGGTACCGACATCAGTCTCAGAGATCTGAACGTAAGAGATGTTTCAAGAGGAGGCCCCATGATTGAGGATCTATAGTTCAGGGCTCACAGGGTGGGTCTGGTCATCCCATAGAAATGTAATGCAACTCATGTCGAGTTAGGGGACATTTCACCCAAGATTTTTCAACCCATCGTAACGCATCTAGGGAAACTATGGGTAGACCACTGACATAGGGAGATCTACAAACATGGTATAGGAGATGAGAGACTAGAAGGAGGTGGTTGAATTTTCGACAAGTAACCACCACCACCCCCAGGTGGTCCACACCTGGCTTAGGGAGCTGGTATAAAGTGATGAGGATGGCTACAAACAATGGAGGCTTATGACCATAAGGCTCCATTGATGAATAGAGGTATGATCTTTTTATTTTACACCATAGTTGTATTGTTGATAGATCTAGGTTCCAATCACTCTTTTCTTTACTTGAACCTTGTTCGAGACTCATAGAATCTTGTAAAACTTTTCACATGAACCTTAAGCTTAGATAATCTTATGTGAGGATATAAAATGATCACACAATGGTACCTATAACATTATGTTGCTCTTTAAGGTGATAGTTTTGGTTGGGATATCATGGTATCAGTGTTGAGTTCATACAATATCATTCTTGGTATGGACTATTTCTCTATAGTTCATGCACAAATTAATTATTTTAGGTGTAGAGTGTAGTATGTTTGCAGTAGTGGGACTAGGTTTTCTTTTGTTGGTGAAAAGGAAATGTAGGTAGTTTAAGATGGACTCACACATGGGAGGGTGTAGCCAGCCACTCTTCAGTGGGATAAACTGGCCCTCTCTGCATTGAATGGTATGATTCCTTCATTTCCTATATTGGTGAAGGCATATGAGGATATATTTCTAAGTATGTTCCAAGATTAATTTCTCATAGATAGGTATAATTAGACATTGATATATTCCCTGGGACAACACTAATTTTTACACATGCATATCAGATGGATCCAGTAGATATTCGTGAAATGAGGGTACAGTTGTAGGACTTGTAGAGAAAGGGATTTGTGAGACCTTGTTTTTCACCCTGGGCAACCCCAGTTTTGTTTTCCAAGAAGGCAGATAGATGCTTGAGGTTTTGTGTGGACTTCAGATTCCTAAAAAAGGTGAATGTAAAGAATAATTGTCCACTATCAAGGATCAGATACCTCTTTGATAATTTTAGAGGTGCATAGTTGTTATTGAATATTGACCATTGATCCGGCTATCACCAGTTTCATGTTTGGTATGTGGATATACCAAAAATGGCTTTCAGATGTCGTTACAGTCTCTATGAATATTTAGTGACAATGTTTAGCCTGATGAACACCCTAGCAATGTTCATGGGAATCGTGAATAAGATCTTTTATCCTTTTTTGGATGGAGAAGTGCTATTAGTGCTTTCAAAAGTTGAGGCATAGGTTGATGAGCGCTCCCATCTTGAGATTTCCATAGGTGGGTGACAATTACATGGTGTTCTACAATGCATCAGGGACCAGGTTTGGTTGTGTACTGATGTAGGGGAAAGAGGTGATTTCCTATGTTTCATGGACCACACGATCAAAACTACGCGAGCCATGATCTTGAGTTAGTAGTACTATTCTTCAAATTAAATATTTAGGAACATTAACTGATGGGTGATTAGATTATCATCTACTCCAATCACAAGAGTCTCAAGTATATATTCTCTTAGAAAGTTCTGAACTTGAGACCTAATAGTGGATAGAGTCCCCCAAGGACTATAAATTTGAGATTTTCTATACTCTTGAGATGGGGGATGTGGTAGAAGATTCTCTCAGCAGTATATACAGTTCATAGTTATTGGACATGGCATTAGAGAAGTTGGCCTCATTACAGATATCCTACATGGATGGAGATAGCGATTCTTAACTCTAGTTGATGGTTTTCACCCAACCACTATTACATTGAGTTAGGGAGGAAAATCTTGGGGATATAGACTGAGATAATTTAAATTCCCAAAAATTCATAGGGATGTACCCTAATGGATATTAAAAAGGTGGGGAGCACATTATTCTTCTTAGATGATGCACAGTAGATCTAGTGGCATTATGAGAGGAGTTTTTTAGGGAGTTCTATATAGCCCCTTTAGAGGTACATCCCGGTATGTAGAATATGTTCTAGGAATTATGACATCAGTTTTAGTTGCCTAGGATGAATAATGGAGTTATAGATTTTATTTCTTGATTCCACACTTCTTTGCAGGTGAATGTCAAGCACTAGGTTTTAACAGGTTTGACACAACCCCTTGAGGTGCGAGAATGGAAGTGGGATGGGATATTGATAGAATTTGTGACAGGATTACAACATATTTGTAGGGGACATGATACCATAAGGATGATCACTGACTAACTCACCATGTCAGAAAACTTCCTGGATGTCCAAGAGCAGAGTTTAGTAGAGAACTTAGGATACCACTATGTGCAAGAGATAGTTTGACTCCCGGAGTTCCATTGACGGTAGTCTTAGATCATGATGATCACTTTATGTACCATTTGTTGAAGGTATTTAAGAAGGCATATGGGATTCAGTTACACATGAGCATAGCATTTCACCCATAGATGGACTGCCAGACTGACCATACCATTCATGCTCTGGAGGACATGCTACGGGCTTGCATGTTAGATTTTGGCTGTAGTTGGGAGGATCACCAACCCCTAGTGGTGTTTGTGTACAAAAATAGCTACCATTCCACCATCTGTATGGCACCATTTGAGGCCTTTTAAGGGTGACCCTATAGGTCACCTCTTTTATGGATGGACCAAGGAGAGTGATCACTCATGCGCCCAGAGTTGGTGCTGGCGACTACATGGAAAGTGTAGATTATCCAAGAGCAGATGAAGACTACCCACAACTATCATAACTCTTATGCAGACAAGTTATGGATGAATTTGGTGTAATAGGAAGGAGACAACATATTCCTTTAGGTTTTAATTTGATGCAAATTATGGAGATTTGGATTGGGTGGCAAACTATCTCTCAATTTCATTGGCCCTTTCCTGATACTACATAGAGTTAGCGAGCCGACGTACAACTTGGATCTACCTCTGTAGTTTGAGAGGTTTCACAACGTCTTCCAAGTGTCACATATTAAGGGTTATGTTCATGAACCAATTCACTTCATTGACTATGGTGAGATGGACATAGTTGATGGGGAAAAGTTTGTTGAGTACCGGGTGGAGATCAAGGATTGACATGAGAGAACATGGGATCCAAAGCCTCATATTTGTGCTCAGTTACTCTTTTATTTAAGTAGACCTTTTTTAAGGATTTTGGGGATGTAAATCCCTAAGGTGGACAAAATTTAATGACTCCAATTTTCAAGATTTTATTTTTATAAATTATTAGGGAATATTATGAGACTAGCTGAAAAAGATGTCGTGCAATTATGATGCTCGGTGTGCACAGAAAAATTTGATAAAAATGTAATGTTTTTAGTAACATCCATGTTTGAAATCCCATAAACAGTGTAATATAATTTAAATAGGTTCTCAACTTAGAAATATAAGGGGACTATTGAGCTCATAATGGTTGATTTACACTAGGCATGACCTTACTGTGGTCGGCACGGGTCATCTGAAGAAAAGTCACCCAGGAAATAACCATTAAAAAAATATTAAAATAAAATTATATTATTTTAGAACATTAATAAATCATGAACAATGACACAAATTTGAAATCATATTCCAATATTGAGTTTGTAATGTTTTTTTCCTTATTTGGGGCCTAAGACCAGTTAGTACGGGTCGACTGTGAAATGTAGTTTTTGGTGTTTTAATGAATAAAATAAATTTAAAATTTCTTTTATTTTATCATTTGGTAGAGAAGAAGAGACACGTTTTTATTTAATATGAGACTTATATAGGGATACAATATTAGGCTCATAACCGTGGAAATTCCTTAAAATCTTTGGAGATAACCCCTAGAGAATCTTCTCATTGGACGGTGATGGGGACGTGAAGCAAGGATCATTTTTGGTGAGATTCTCCAACGAAATTCGATATTAAAAGGAGAGAAATACATTACCCAGGAAGGGTGGTTGTTTTTATTCATGGTTTACTCATTATTAAATTCAATTATAAACATCGACCAACCCACAAATAGGTTGATCCATGGATTGATAATTTGCAAGTAGGATAATTATTACAGGGTTTATATCTGGATATTGATTTATTACCTCTACCTTTATTACTCTAATGAGAATGAATTGAGGGAGACATTAAAATGGAAAAGGTTTGTTCTTTGGGAATTCTTGTTTATTTATCTCTGCCATTCTTGTATCTCTTCATTGTTTGTCTACCCATAGAAATGGATCGACTTACCAGAAGGTCCAAATGGGATCGGACCCCAGGATTGGATGAAATACATCAACATAAGTAGAATATGAGTAGATAGGGACTCAAGAAACCCAAATCTATGATCGTTACAGATCTTGGACCACCATAGTAGGTACGGTGAGCCCAGGATGGGGCCACCAGTGCACCAGCGGCGTGCACAACAGCTAAGCTGCGTGGACATAGTGGCATGTATGTGTGGGAGTGTGTGGTAGCCGACCTAATGCAATAGCGGTAGGATGAGGAGTTCACCGCGGGGAAGAATCTATAGGGTGTGGATGAGGTGCACTAGAAAAGAGGGCCAACATAGCCATCCAGGTCATGAAAACCGAGCAGGATGGACCAGCCCATGCTTCAGTGGGTCGGTCTAGGCATCCCAGCGGGCAGGTCTAGTAATCCCAACAAGATGCGGTCCAAGCCAGGCCAAACCGAAATGAACTGGGCCAGTCTACCTCGGGTTGAATAGACAGGGTCAGGTTGACTATCAGTTTGGGTCAGTTGGAAGACCAGGTCAGACCTGAGTCCTCATACTGTTTTATTCAAATGTACGTAACTTATAAATCATGTGTCTATTTGACGAGCCCTCTATAGTGTTGGGAGCCATGCAGTTATAAGGTATTTTCTTTATATCCTAAGTACATTTTGGTAAAAGTGAGTATACGACCTATTGGAATGAGAAGTTGGTTATCTTGGAATGAGAGTATTATGAGCATAATCATGTGGCTGGTTGTGACCTTGAGACTATCCGACATATCAAGATGGTGTGTCTTACAAATACTGTGTGTCTTATCCAGAATTTGTGTCCTGTAGAGACTGTGTGTCTAAATGAGACTTTGTATCTTATCAAGACTATGTGTCTTATGAAATATGTCTTGTAATCCTGTTACTTATACTAATGAATTATAACTATGTGAGCTGATTATATATTATCTATGTGGTATTTTGTGTGTTATATTCTTCATAGTATTTCTCCTTTTTGGAATTATGTGTCGTATCTTCTCTCTTTTATTATGTGTGGTATCTTCTTCGTGGTATTTATCCATTGTAGTATTTTGTGTGGTATCTTATATAGGGTATTTCCTTTGATATTTTGGGGTGTTTTACTGAGTATAATTTTACTCACCCCTACATGGTCTTTTCCCACACATGTCAGGTCTTGTATAGGTGATCGACCCTTTATGGAGTCCAAGGTGGACTAAGACAAGGTGGTACAAAGCAAGGCCAGATACACGAGGTTTGTTTCATTAGTTTAGACAGTAGTCCCAGTACCTCCTTTATAATATGTTAGACTTTTGGTTACAAACTCTTTTGGTCGGTTTCTATTATGGCCATGTTTACTTTATTGTACTTACTTTTATACTCTATGGTGGGATATTAGTTGTTTTCATGCATTTTTTCTTAGTGTTTTTACATTTCATCATTTTTTTCTTGGAAATGGGTTCATGCGTACAGGTAATTAGGATAATTACTCAAATTTGTGGGATATTCCTACTCATTTCTAGTAACCATCCCCTGGCGTATTGGAGGTGGGAATGGGTTAGTCACCACACGGACCCCTCTAGGATGGTTCATGACACAAATATTCATTAAGATTACTATTCCTAATGAATAAAAATAAAAGAGACTTATTTAAAAACATTCATCCTAATTAAAAAAATGGAATCTATTTTATCAAAATTAATTTATATAATACTAGAATTTAATTTAAAATAAAACCTTCAAAATGGGACAAAAAACAATTTTAAAGAAATAATTTTTTCTAAAGTATAAATGTTTTCATAAAAAAATGTGTCATAAAATTAATTTTAATGACCTTAATTGAATTATATAATTTTACATTTAAATCTATTTAAGATGAAATTAAATGTTTCAAATGTATTAAATTAAAATACAATTTTCAGTTAAAAATCATAATTTTTCTATATTTATCAAAAAATTAATCATTTCAAAAAATTATCAAAAATTAACTCTAAGAGAATTATGATATGATGATTTTAAAAATGAATATAATTTATTCAAATAAATTTTCATAATTTTCAATAATTTAATTATAATTTTTTGGCACAAAATAAAAAAAATCAGTTTTGAAGAAAACATATTATTGAAGCATAAAATTGATTTACTCAAAACCGAGTACTTATTTTATAATATTTAATTAAATAAAATATTCCTAGATATTATTAATAATATTGGTAATTCTATTCATAAATTAAAATTAAAAGTATATAAAATAGTAGTAATATTATAATATATTAATAATCTGTTACATTTTATTTTAACTCAGTCTTTCTAGTATGCTAAGCAATCTAGTAAATTAATTTTTTTTCAAGAGATATCTCTAATTCGGCAGAGAGCTCTTAGATTATCTTAGGGTATCTACCCAAACATCTTGGATTTTCACATCAGTGGTGATTCAGCACTATTGGTAAACTGATTTTAGTCTCGACAGTTTTCCCCTATGGTTTACATTGGTGTTGATGTTGTGGTTAAGGAAACTGTTGTGACAGTCTTCATTGAATGTTTTAGCGATGTTATGGTGATGGTGCGATAGCTTCAGTGTGATAGAGGTCATAGAGATGGTGGGAAAGGCAATGGAGGGTGATTTCACTGGCATTCTAGGCGCATTCTATGTGCAATCCCTCAAATTTTTTCTAGATCAATTATTGGCAAGGTTTTGTTGTGATATCAATGTAGGGAGAGGCTCTATTAGTTTTTTCTTCTAGCATCTCCATTGTATTCTTGATTATTAAGGATGGTAGAGGCATCTTTGACATTGAGTATCTTTGGTGGGGAAGATGAGGGAAATGACAAAAGTTTGTTTATTAGTGGTGAGGTCATGGTGATGGTGAATGATCTAGTTGTGGTGGTGTAGTGGTGAAGATACATAATTTTTGTAGTGATGGATGGATTTGGTTGCGGTGGGATGTCTATTCATGGAAGTCATTTGCAGTTAGAATTTAACATTACAATGTTTACTGTGGTGATTTTGGGGAAGGGTTTGGCCTTTTTTCAAGCCAATTTTGACATGTGAAATGCTTTTAGAATAGTGGGATTTTGTGCCACATAAATTTAAGGTGGTGTTCTACTAGTCATTTGGGCTTGTAATGGGTTCTCCCTTATCCCAATTCAAAAGGGATTTCCATTTTTCTTTTTCTTTTTAATAAAGGGGTAAGTCCCCAACACATATCATTAAAATTATTTGAAGATAAACATGTCATAAAATCATGAACTATTACATTGAATAATAAGAAATAAACTCCCAACCATCCACAAACTAATGTCAAGGATAATTCTTTTAACTGGGATATTATGGGAATCATATTAATAACTATCAAAGGAAAAAATATTAGAGAAGAAGGATGGAAGATACATTAAGAGATCACATAAATACCTATAAAACCCCATTAGAATGAGTTCATATTGATTCATCTATGGGAATATTTTTCACTAACCGGTGGAGATAAATAACAAGGACTATTGGTCAGTGAAGTAGATAATTCTATTTTTGGAAATAGTTGGTAATGAATGAAGATTGCAATATTAAAAAGCATAAAAATCATAATGAAATTTTTTGTGAACACCAATAACTTCAAGAAAAGATATAGAGTGTCCTATGGTATGTTAATTCAATATAAAGTATTCCACCATATAGAACAATCACTACTTTAAAAATCATTGCTCAATATGATGCTAGGTAAACTCTATTCAAGATAAGAATGCAATTTTATTTTCACTAATGTGTACTCTTTATGAGATTTGAATACCTTTAAAGAAAGATACAATAACCATTTTAGTATAAATAGGCATTGTATAAAAAATTAATATGGAAATAATCTATAAGAACAATTGGAGGAATATACACTTTTCCAAATTGTCAAAAAATAGAAAACTTTTGTTATTTCTTTCCAAAAATCATGATTAATTCTAGTTCTTAGATTAAATATTTGTAAAATATTAATATCTATTAAAATTAACTTAAAACACTATATCATTAAAGTATGGGGGGCCTATATAGTGTGATTATTTACAAAAATATACTTTCATTTAATTTTGGGTAAGTTTGTTTGTGTCATCATTTTATTTTTAGTGTATTTTGAATCCCAGAAATCTCATTGAGAATTCCTATAAAATTTTGGATTCTGATTTACTAATGAGACTCAAATTTTAACTATGAATCAACATTGAGGAATACTGAAATAAATTTTTTTTCAAATTCAATGTGTGGAAAATTCATGAAAATACCACTTGTTTTTTGAATTTCATATAATGAAATACTTCCATACATTGAAATATATTAATTAAGAATCTTGTAAACTAGTTTTCTTGTTTTTATAATTTCCTCATTTCTTGATAGAACTATGAAATAAATGATAAAAAAACTTTTTGATTAATATAATCAAAACATTTTATAATTTAGTAAAATCTATTGAAAATGATGGGGGAATTATTTTTAATGAAAAGGCATTTCTTAAAATAAAAATATATTTCTTCCTACCTTAAAAGTTAACTATTGTATCCCCAAGAATCCATGAATGAAATTTTTAGGGAACCAAATTAAAAACAAAAAATACCTAACAATATTTATCTAGAAATTAATTTATGAATCATTTTTTCACACTTGTATATAGGGTATTTGGTTGATATTAATTAATGTTGACTAGAAACATAAGCTAATATTTATATGATAAACAAGAGAAACGTGATGGGAAGCTTCTAAATCTATTTCAAGTAGGGATATGAAAATAAACAATATAATAATATATATAAGGAAAATATAATCCCAATTGGGGGTTTTTAGTTCACATAGTTTCAAGAGAATAAAATTTCCTTCTATTCCATTAAAACACAAATATGATTAGAATTGGATAAAAGACAAAGAAAATAATTGAAATTTTATGATGGAAATATTGAAAATATAATTTACCACTTATTAAAGGATAAATGTGTTATTTTTACTCAAAATTCAAGAGGGTTTAGAAAAGGACACTCTAAGGGAGAGTAAGGGGGTATTTCATCCTTGTTGGAAAACAATAAATTTTGTATTATGCTTAAAAATAGATCTAAAACTCCAATTTCACCGTGTAATATTTTTACATTATAACATATTAAAGATTATCCCTAGAAAACCCTTAAAAATAACTCAAAATAATCACTTGTACATAACTCAATGGTGGATATATAGAAATTCAGTGAGCTTATGGTGATCCTTACATGATCATAAAATGGGAAAAAGATTATTTAAATTCATATTTGGAGTGATGAGTCAAATACCTGTAGGAAGGTAGGTATAAATAAGAATTGGTGGTTAGAAAATATAGAAATGGGTTGAAATTAATTCATAGAGAAAATAGGATTGAGATATTTTAGTATACATGATAAGTATGAATACCTTGGAAACTAAAAAGGGAACTCACATCTGAAAATGTCATGAATTTTTAATTGGTATTTTCTATGATTACTTGTCTAGGTGTCTAAGGTTGAAGTGTGGGAAATGGATAGAGATCATATTTTCAATAATATTAACTGTAATTTAGAATATTTAATTCACACCATTTTTTTATTTAAAGAGCTTTTTAAAAAAAATTAGGTCTTAGGTCTAGTTTGTATTTAATTATTAAAATTAAATTATTCTTAATTACTAAGTGTTTTATATTCGTATTTGGAATTATTTAAAAAACCATACACATAACACTTTTTTATTAATTTATAATTATCAGGAATAAAACCCCATGACATTTTCATTTATATTATCCTTAAATAAATAAAGTATTAATTACTATGTTTTATAAACAATGGAATACTAAGATGAAAAATCCTGATATTTATTGAATATTAAGTATAATATTTTAAAAAAAATTCTTTGAATTACTGAGAATAAATAGGATTACCTACATTATTAAACATAGTTATAATGATAATCGATTCATCTTTAAATACTAATTATATTCAATTGTTAATGATATTATAATAAAAAATCATTTTAAACATAAAAAATATATTTTTCTAAAAATGATTTTTTATTCCAAGAAGATAAGTATATTATGGTTATATAATAATAAAATATATTGATTATATGATTAATATATTACCCAAAAATTCATTACTAACTAATATAACTTAATAATAAATAATATTTAACATTTGAAAAAACTATTTTCAAATATAAAATTTTCCTCTATATTTGGATATTTTATTTAAATATTGAATTATAAAATTTTTAAAATTTAATTTGATAAAATGAGCATAAATTTTAGATTAATCATAATAAAATGATCTTAGGATAAGAATTTTTGTAGTATTTTTCTTAAAAATAAAATTTGTTGTTGAAAATATTGTATTTATAAATAGTATAACTTTTATGACATTATCGATATATGAGTTTGAATTTGAAATCCATAAATTTTTTTTACAAAACCAAATATGTAACATATATGTGAATTTATAATAATAAAATTATTGGATTTTATTAAAAACCCCCATATTTCTTATTTTAAATCATAAGAAATATTTTCTCAAAAAAATCAATACATTATTAATTATTTATTTTAAAAATAATTTTTATCTTTTTTTATAAATTTAATCATATGAATTGGAATTTAAGTTTAAAATAATTGGTTACAATCTATATAATAAGTAACATTTTATTTTTATTCATAATGTTTTAGTTACATTAGGTTTAAATTATTTACCATGATAAAAGAAAAAAATGGTAAAATTAATAATCTAAGAGTAAAAGATATAAAACATGATAAGAAATATTTAAAAATATGTGTTTTAGGACATAATAGATATTATAAATTAACCTCTCCATTATTTATCAATTTTGGATCCAATTTCCTTGAGTGTGACTTATCATTCTTGAAAACATTAGGTATTTAAAAAAATTCCAATTCTTTTAAATTATAAAAGATAAACTTCTATCTTCACTTACCCCCACACAAGAAACCCATTAATACAACCCAAAATCTAACCAATATATTCATCCCCACTCTTATTCACTTTCATGCTATTATGATCTTCTCAAAATACCATCCATCAATGGATTAAACCCCTACCCAACATAGATAATCCAATAAGTGAGGTTTAAATTTTTAACATCAATTTTACATTTTTATTCCTTTATGTGAAACTTTTCTTCTTATAATTTAATTTAACTATAAAAAAATGATGGAATCATTTTCATTATAATACTGGTATGTTATTATAATAATGGTACAATTATTAACCACCCTACCCATTCCTATTTATAAAAATGAATATGTGAATCGTTTGTTGTGAAGATTGTCACCTTCATGACACAAAGGGTTTCATTTTCTTTTACCAAATTAAAATAATGATATAAAAGGGGAATATAATAAAAAATTATTATTTTTTAACAATTTTTATTATACTTAATCGACACATGAACTTACTCATTTCATATTTTCTATGGAAAATTAAATCGTCAACCATGCGTACTTGTGGAGTACCCCCTCTTTGGAATGATTGATTTTAATTTTTCATTTATTCACCACTATACATGGATGTCCATGGGAATAAAATTAATGTATGAATAATATTTTTATGATATCATTAATATTCCTATATGACACATTTTATAACCTATTATGGATATAATCAACAAAATACTATTTTTAATTCTATTGTTTAAAATAAGAAATCAAAGTGGGAAGTGACTTAATTTTTCTAAATAATGACTTTATATTAATTATATTATCATTAAAATTATATCTAATTATGATATAAACTTATAATCAACTATAAATAATAATAATATTATTCTATTATAATAATATTACAACTAAAATAGATCAAAATCATATATTAATCATGTTATGTTAATGCTTAGGTTTGTTTAGACTCCAACATGAACAATACTATTCATTTGTGTCATGAATGAAAATGAAAACTTATTTACTAATATAAAATTATATAAATATTTATGAAATTTTATTTAAAGGTTATATCATCATTTAACTCGTTAATTAATAAAATACAATTTCTTTGTTAATAATCACTGAAACTTGATCATCACCAATTTCATCTTCATGTATCATAACAAAAAAAACTATTAAATAAGATTATAGATTTATAAACAGTAATTTAAAATCTATTGAATTACCTTATATGATCTTATAATTATGTAATTTGGAAAAATAATATACAATAACATCTCTTTTAAGAAACTAATTCAACTTGATAACTATTACCTGGAACTTCTGTTGAAAATAGGTATAAACTTGATAATATATATTTATAATGATTATAAATGAGAAGTATGAAAAATTATAGTAATTAATAAAATTCATAGTAATTTATTTAATGAAGGTAATTTAATTATTCAGGAATTTTTTTGCAACTTAAGAGTGGATCTAGATCAAGTTAAGGGGTTCATTTCAAAATTTGGGTTTTGAGACATATTTTCTTTTATGGGACAAATTATGTTTAAATATTTTTAATATTACCTATTGGATATATATTATCATGAATTATATTAATTCACTATATATAAACTTCAATTACATTATTTCTCTCTTTCAAGGTGTTTATATTTTACAGTTTCCTAAGTCGTAAGGTTTTTTTCGTAACAGTTTCTCTTCATTGGGACATGATTTAACATTATGAAACAATTTATTATATCTATAATTTGTACATTTCCCAATAAATTATTTTTTAATAATACATGATATATTTCATAGGGTTTATAGATCCATTTGATTTCAAATTTTTGAAGGAGTCTTGATTCAAATATTACTAAAGTTGTAAGGGTTTTGATATAAAAATTACCGATCAATTACTTATACTCCTATTTATAAAAAATTATATTTATATTTTGGTTATAATCATACCAATGATGATATTATTTCATAAATTGTCCTTTTAGGTGGGGTGATTGTTTTTTATCAATGTAATATTCTATATTTATTTCATTTATAAATTGTGAGATTACAAATAATAATTATAATGTTTTCTAATGAACCTTTCTTTTCATAGTCCACATTGTTCTTTTTCTTCAAATAATTTTATTATAATTTAGTAATTTATTATATTTTGACCTCTTTTTACACTATTATCTATCATTTCCACTATTTAAAAAGGCTTTTTTTTCAAATTATAAAATGATGTGGTTTTTGAAAAATGTCAATTTTTTTTAATATGAAATTATATTAATTTAATGATATTATATTTCATACTAGAAATATAATTTTATTACAAAAAACAAATATTCATTAAAATTTCTCAATTTACATTATTTTTTTACAAAAAATTAACTTTAAAACGTTACAAAAAATATTTTTTAAATGATTGTGAAATATATTTTACCAACAATTTATAATGGTTTTAAAGAAATAATTTCATTAAAAATTTAATTCATATTTCTTCTTGGTCTCTATAATATTTTCTTATAATGGTTTTTTGTTTCATTATTCACCTTCTATCTTCTCTTATAATTTATTACATTTGTGTGAAAAAGTTTTAGTGTCATTTTATTAAAGTATTTTTAGCTAATTTATGTGATACCCTATGATAATGTCATGAAGTCAATTTTTATTTTATGGGTTATTTTATGATGTGATTATTATTTTTTAAGTGGAACGAAAATGAATTTATTATGATATGGAAAAAATTATATCATCATCTAATGTATTGGGAGAATTATTATATATCACTAGATAGAAATGTTCTGAGAATATGTTATCAAGTAGCTAGGTTCACAAAGGGTGACTATGATGGCAGATAGCTCTAAAAAATATTTAATGACTGAATAGGTTATCAGGTAGCTAGGTTCATAAAAGGTCAGTTTGATGATGTTTATACCTACTCAAAATTTTACATGTGAATGGTTTGGTGGTTATCTATGTTCACAATGATAAAAAATATTATCTTTATTATTTCACTACTATCTTTCCTAAGTTACATGAATCATGACATATGTATCATGTTTTTTATTCAATTATAAAGGATTGGTCATTTTATTTTATATGTATATATTTCATTCTTTTAGACACATGTTTTATTATATATGTTCTCTTTGGGTATGGTTTTATTATTTATCTTGATAATTCCCATATACTCATCTTATGTTCAATTATGATCTTCGATTGTTATTTCTTATGTTTACCATTAATGAGTATATGATCTCACACATTACATATGCTTATATTTCCTAGGGTTATGTAGAAAATTAATACAAAACATGTTTCTATGAGTTTATGAGAATAATTTGTGACATATTTATATGAAATTTTATTGATTAATTGGTTTCTCTCATAGTGTAAAGGAAAAATATACATAAATTTAAGAATTCAGGTGTTTTTTGGTTAATTTATTTTCTTAATTATCGAAAACACTAAATGAAAAATTAAATTGGAATATATTGTAGTGAAATTTTTTCATAGAGTCTTGTAATTACTAGATAATTAGGTCTAGGGTGTTATAGATCTTATCATAAGGTAGGGATTAGATAACTTTTGAGACTAGGATGTTATCAGTAAATTTTAATTTGGGAGATAGAAATTTCATCAATTTCTGATAAGTTATGTTTTATCTTAATTTTGAAGGTCTAAATAATGATTAACGTTAGTTGGTGTAATAACACATATTTTTGATATTAGGATAAGATATATTTAGTGTAACTCATATGGGAATGTCTTAGGTATATGTATAGTTAATGGTTGACATTCTAAAATTTTGGTATTTTAGAGCTTGTTTGAAATTCCTAGAAAATACATACTTTTATGGATACTAGAAAGGGGAAGCAAGGTCTGGAATAGTTTTACCTCAGGGAAATAATCCTAAATTGGGGGTGTTGTCTATTAAATCAATCAATAACTGGTGTGTGAAAAGAAGCCAAAATATAAACCTAACTAGACACTCATAGGGGAAATGGTTTTGTTGATCATATGATCTTTAAAAACTACTATATTGGATTGATTTCCATGTCACATTAATGTATTAGGATACAAAGGATGAGAGAACACAACTTAATTAACCTAAGTAGAGAAAAAAGAGTTATATGATTAATCATTTATGACATAGGTAAAATAGAAGAATCATATATTTAAATGATGGTGTCATTTGAAAAAACATATTAGGATTGATATTTTATATTCATATTATCTAATTATTTGGGATATTATCATAATCATTTTGGTTTTATTATTTTGATGAAATAGGATGACATGGAAAATGTGGAGAAAATTATGTATCTAAAAATCACTATGTCTTATAACAAAAGAAGGGGGAATACATAAATTTTTGTGACTCGTATTATATTCATGTTCTGATATAAATGGTCAGTTTTGTAGTGTTAACTAAGGTAGTGAGGTTAATACCATAATAGAAATTTATTTTTGATAATCATATATACTTTCATTAGTAAGTGATATTTATAAAATGGTGTTTTAGAAGATATGAGGTTTATTTAAACCATATATGTAATATTATTCAATAGTTATGTTTTAAAATTTTTAAATTCATATTAAATGGAATTAATAAACATGAAAATTGATGTTAAGGAAAGGTTATATTATTAGTATAACTATTGAAAAACACATGATTGATGTATTGATAAATATAGGGTTTAATATACACTTTATATTATTGGTAACCAAGATATTGATATTTTATTCATGATATTATTTTTTAAGTTCATATCATTTTTTGAATTATGATATATATTGACCAGTGTGTGACATTATGAACTAGTTATTAGTACTATTTGAGGGTTAAATAAAGAGTTATATTTTTAGGAAAATAAATATTTTCTGAGTTTTATTGACATGTATATTAAAATGGTTTTGGAAATATATGTTATAGGGAACATATGATTAAGTCATATATATACTTCGGTATATTATTGTATGAATAATTAATTTTGTTTGAGGAAAGCTACATAACATGGTATAGCCTAAGAGATTAAGGTGGATGTAGTATTAGAGGTCATATCCTAGATAGTGGATATTTTAAGATAACACACAACCAAATTATTTTATATGTAATAACTAAAATTCTGGGGATGGAATTTATTTAATTAGGTAGAATTTTATGACTTGATATATCCCTGTAAATCCACCTTTAGTAAATTATATATTAAGTATTGTGTTTTAAATAGTATACCTAACTGAAATAAAAAACCATTATATATTTTTAATATTAAGTATAATCATTTAAAACCATAACATTGAATTATTGGGTATTAATAAGAGTAACCAAATTATGAAATATCGGTATAATGAAAATAAATTACACTTTTAATATGTATGAAATTCATTTAGTATATCTAAAACAACTATGAATATCATTTTATAAGTAGAAATATATTTTCATAAAATTAATGTTTTATTTGAATAACCTATGTATATTATGGTTAGACAAAAATAAAATATTTTTATAATATTAATAATATATTAATGATAATTTAATTTTTAATTGATATGTGATAAGAATAAATAATAGTAAACATTTTAAAAAGAAGTTTTCCAACATGAACATTTTTCTACTATATTTTGGGATAATTATAAGATATTTAATTAAAAAACTATAAATTTAATTTTACAAAATGAAAACCATTTTTTATCAATCATAATAAAATAAGTTTACGATTATTTGTTTTCTAAATGGAGTGAAATTTAGGTGAAAATGATGTTTTTATCAATAACAGAACATTATTATATTATTAGTTTATAAAAATGAAGTTAAAATTCTGGAGGGATTTTTATAAGACTAAATATTTATTTTATATATTAATTTATAATTTAAAAATTGGTAGTTTTTATGAAAAAATATATATTATTTGTTTTATCACATAAGTAATATTTTTTTAATTTTTTTTAATACAATAGAAAATATTTATATTAAAATTAATTTTTCACTCTTACTTAAAAATTGAATCTAATGAAAATGATTTTAAATTTATAATAATTAGGTCCAAACACAATGATATTGGAATTTAAAAAACACCTACATCTCTGAATGTGGAATGATTCCACCTAGAATGAATGACATAAAATGAAAAAAAGGAAATCCCAAAGAGGTACAAATTGATATATCTAATTCAAATAAATAATGGGGGTATAATAAAATGGTAGCCATGGTCGATGACTGAAACAACTAAAAATAAGTGTAAAGATATAAAACAACAACATGTCTATGTACATGTGAGGTAATGGCACATGAACCTAAATAAATGATCAAACCCAAAGATATATATTTATACACTATGCTGAGATTCCTGATAAATCTATAATATATATATTCTTGAGCTAAATGGATAGAAGGTCACCACTCACTTTCCTAATTCATAACAATTTAAAAAGAATCTATATAATGAAGGTTTGAATGTAAGAATATGAAAACATGTTTTCGAATTCTCGTTCAAAATAAGGTACCAAAATATTTTCTTGATAAAAACTCATTTTTATTAATCTGATGCTTATCAAAATATAACCAAATTTTAATTTCCATAAAAAACATTCACAATTTGTAGTATAAATCAATTTTAAAGGTAAAATAAAGGGAAAAATGGTAATCATTTAACATATATCTAAAATATAAAGACATGGGAAAATATTCACACATTATATTAATGGAAACCCAAGGTGCTAAAGGGAAGCGATATAGAATAAAAGAAATATGTTCATGAATAAAACAAGCTTGTGTGCTAAAAAAACAATCAACACATCAAAAAAAATCTCCCCAGCACCTAGAATTACCCTACCTTAGACTAACTGAGGGGTAATCCCTTACCAAATTCACTCCAAAGGCGACTAAAAGAGCACGATTCTAAACTATTGCACAAGTGTACCAGGAAATCCCACCTAAAAACCTAGTTATTCCCATGGAATTCAAATAGTGGTGTGCATTTCAATGATAGTATCATAACATATTTCATGTTAAGTTATCATATTTGAAAACAATCCAAAAGTCTAATTCACTCCTCTGATCATCCATAGAGTAATATTTTCTATTATTAATCATATTAATCCAATTCAATTAAATTCATCACCCTTGAAAAAGGATATCTCATTACATTCCATATAGAATCCCTCATTTACATTATGCACAAATGGGAAGGTATTATAGGTTTTCCATTTTTGAATAAACCATTTAACATCCTGATCGGGCCTTTCCATATTCCACTAAAATATCCAATCCATTCAAAAAAATCAAGGGCATTTATAAAATCATTCATATATAATTTCACATTAAAAAATTCTATTTTTTAAAATATCCTTGTTAAAAAGGGTTGAATGCACCCTTGCATTGAAAACCATATTTTCATCATCATTTTTCTAATCATTATGATAAACATATCAAATTCATTTATCATGATCCAACAAAGAATTGCAGTTTTAAAAAACATCAGTTTATACCATTAAAATGATTTTAAAATAATATTATATCAAAATAATATTTTTAAACTTTTATCAAATTTTCAATAATTCATCAGTCACTAATATTTCTACAAGATATAAGTGAAAAAACGAAGGCATTTAAGTCTCTTGATGAAAGACTAAGAAATCATAAGTTAATTTTCAAAATAAGAATATTGGGACACCTACATAAAATAATTGGAAACTCTAACTATTCCATGATATATTTAGACTAAAGAAGTTGTGGTATTTATAAAACAAGATAATAAAAAAACCAATAAACTCATAACATAAACACCATATTGAATTATCCCAAAAACAATGGAGAAGTGAGAGAGAGAGAGATGGGACACTAACCACTATGATCTCAAATATTCACTTGATTATCATCCCAAATATAATGGATTCCACCTTTTACATGGACTGATTATAGATAAAACTAGTTTTATCACACAAAATCTTTCAATCTGGGGAAAAAATACACAATCTAATGTTCTTTTCATGGAAAATTGAAGATATCTTGAGAAATAATGAACAATAATGAAGAAAATATTCATACTATTAAAAATTATATTTAGTGCCACTTGATTCATTGGAAGTAATCTACAAAATGTTTAGAACCACCAAAATCATCTAGGAAAGACCTCTGGTCCATGACCCTAGATTAAGGGTGAAATAATTTGGCAAAGGGAATGTGTTTCTTATTTTAAAATTAACTTTTTGAATATTTAATTATTATCACATGGTTTGGACACAGAATTTATAAAATGGAATTCCTAGCTCTGCACTACTATATAGGATGCAAAGGTCGGTTGCACAGCTTGAAAAACCATGCTCCAACTATGTGAAACACCTTTTTGTAAAGGTTTATGGTTTCTAGATAAGGACGCACAATTTGGATTAATCATGAACCAACTATGTTCCATCTTATGGGGTACCAAATAAATCCGTACATTTTCTGGGATTTGGAACATGGGTTTTCCTAACCGTGAACCACCCAAAACAATCCAGTTTTAGGGGAAAGACATCTAGAAGGAGACGAATTTAAGAGATTCTCAAAAAAATTAAAGAGTTATACAAGTTTAGGATGTGAAAATTCTACCCCGATATAAGGTATTATTCCACAAAAAATCATCGCAGAATATGTTTGATCAAGGGAAGAGATGAAAAGACTCAAGAAGAATACGAATACTATATCTACACCACTGAACTGAAAAAACAAGTATCCCCAAAAGCCTAGATCACCAAGAAGGTGACCAGGATTAGTAAAAAACCAACACAAAGGTTAGATTCACCAACATGCTTCCAAATAAAAACGTAGAGTCTATTTTGAAAAGGATGATAAAATCTCCCAATAATATTATTTATGCATTATTCCTTTACAACTCAAACAATGAAGAATAAAACTACCAAACTCAAGGAAAGACTAAAAAATATCTCACAATGAAACCTCATGTGCCACATTGATATAACAAACCTAAAAAAGATTACCATTTTGGGAAATACAAATGAGAATACAACACAAGATAAAAACAATGAACAATTAGGGATACATCAAGAGGTTATATTCCTAAAAAAGTGAAATATAGACTATCTTAAGGACTAGTGAGGGTAATCTGAGACCAAGCTCTTAGAAAACCAACTTTTGGTATTTTCAATCGAATCATCATATACTTATCAAAATTTTCTCCTATTATACTAAACACTTACACAATATTTAATATGTAAAATAAGTTATTTAAAAAAATATATCGAAAATGATCCCACATCATAACGATCAAAGAAAAGTACAGTAAGAACTAAGGCATATGAATATTTAAAAAAAACAAATCCCATAAGGAATTATTAATTGGGAAAAGAAACTAAATGAATTCACATGAATCATATTTTAAGATCCCAATACAAGGTAATGTATAAGTCACACTATGATTACTAAAATAGATAAAATTACATCCATCCATAGAGAATTTGTCACAATCATACTAAAAAACACATCAAAGAAAATTGAACATTTTATGATCTTCTAAACACAATAATATAGGATGAAATAAGAATGAAGAATATTATATATCAAGAATAAGAAATAAAATCTCACTAAATTTATGGAAAATGTCTGATCACAATAAATTAAATAATCGAGTTCTCCCAAATATATTACAATTTTCCTTAGATTCAAACTCCCTAACCTCAACTCCTTTAGATCTAGGAAAACAAATAGATAAAATAAAGTGGTAATGTCTATAAAATATATTAACAAGTCATTAATTTAAAATCAAACAATGAGACATAAAAAAGCTAAATCTCTTCATCAGATAAAACTGGGTAACTAGAAATTAAATTTCCAACATCTTAATATACATATGAGAAAGTGACTATGTCAAATAAAACCCAAATATTGTTTAGTATAACACCAGGATCAACAAGCTGTACCAATATCAACTTCACTCAATATCTCAGATAAATCTTGAAATGATTCACTCTAAGGACTATGGAAAGATCCCTTTTGAGTTAGAGCTTCTGGATATACTGTAGTGGCCTTAAGAGATAATAATTATTCACAATTTTTGGATTTAGAAAAAACATGGTGGAACCTCTATTGATGACCCTGATAGCCATAAGTGCTAAAAGATTTTATTGGTTTAGTATAAGTTCACATTGTATGACCCTCCATTTTATATAGATATAAATTAATAGGTTTCTTATATGAAGAATTTTGTGAAAAGAGAAAAGTTGATCTTTTAATTCCACTACATGTGGGTTCAGAATTGGTGTGCTATCTTTTTCCCATGTTGGGGTTTCCTCTATCATTCCCAAGAAGAAGAGAAGTATCCCATGCCTATAGGTCTCCAACTAAGAATACTTAAAAAATTAACTCATGCATAAACACATTACATTAGATTCAGTCCTAATAGAAAAATATCCAATGATATATCCATTCATAGAACATCCCAAAAACTCCATGCCATAAGAGAATCGTGCACAAATAGTTGAAGAACATAAGATAACAAATAAATAATATATAAATGTCCCTCAAACACAATTTATTATCCTTATTATATACCACGATATTACATATCCTTTTGTTACTATAAATGTATTCTGAAATAGGTATTTAATGAATAAATCCTTGAAACATACCCAAGAATGGTCCATTTATGGGATATATTAGGTAACCAACTACCACTACATACAACCTGGTAACTCTAGAATGATGGTAAAAAACATAAAATTGAATAATAATTAATTTTAAAGCTATATTTGTATCCCTTAAATAATCTTCATACATGTCATCACTTATTTAGAACATGATTGGATAAATATGTGAGGTGGAAAAGGGAATTAATTTCCTTGAAAATAATTTAATGCTAGGGAATGAGAGGAAGAACATAGGGCCCTAAGACTAAAGTGTATAGACTAATAATTCACATATATTTTTAAACAACCCTAGAGTCCATTAAATCTAAATGGGGGTGTAATGTAAAAGAAATGGAAGAAACACATCAAACAAAAGTTACAATTTGAGTTGCAGAAGACAATACACTACAAATGGACATAACAGACCGTTAACAAAATTTGTAATCAAACACAAAAAAAAATTAAAACCAATAAATCTATGTCTTGTTTTATCTTTGAAAAAAATAAATTCTTTAAACCAAGTTGTTGTTAATAAAATTCTTTAGAAAAATAGTTTTAATTTATTAATCCAATGTTTACACTCCCTTGAAAACTTTTAAAATAAAATAATATACCATTGAAACATTTGATAACAAAAAACAATTTTAAAACATTGCACACATAACCCATTAGATGATTCTAAATATGATTTCTTAATTCCACATGAAAAATGTTGAAAATAATTAGTACTATAACCCATTTTATCAATCATGTCACCCATATTTTCAAAAAACCTAACTTCATTTTAAATTAATTTTTATAAATCTAAAAACCAAACCCCACATTGAATTTAAAATTTTATGAATTCAAATCGACATGATTAGAAAATTTTTCAATAATATATGAAATCACCAACTATTTTAAAAAATACCAAGGATTTTCTTTATAAATATCAACCTAAAAAAACCAAATCCTAATCAATTAATCAAAAAGAAAGACCCAGAATTAGTATGATCCAAAAGTAAGAGAAATGAAAAGAAACCCTATAATCGAAGGAATAAAACCTCAAAAAATAAAATGAAATAAAAGTTACTCATGGTTGTCCACATGGATTGGTATACTGTTTTCCAATCATACAAAGTCCACTAGTGGTCATCCAATGAAATCTAATTGGTCTGTGTATGTATTTCCATGACATACATAGTAATAGTTTTCCCTATCAACTCCCTCTAAAACTGAAGCATCTCAAAATAAATCATGACCTCATAAGAGAACAAATAAACACTCAATAAAAATCTAAAAGGACTAAAAATGATTGAGGATCATGCTTGAAATTGATACATACTCATCACAGATAACCATGGTAACTCAAATGCCAACATAGATGGGTGGTGATCAATTACCCTCTTACGGATATATACTATATTGTTAACATTCCTTCCTCCATATAACTAGAAATCCATGAAAATCTAGGAAAAACTACATCTGATAAAAATTGTAATAATGAAACCTAGAATACCACCTGAATCTAAATCTAATCTGATTTACCATGGGTCCAATAGTTGGTCCTAATCCTGATGGGTTAGTGAAAAGTACCATGGCATCAACCAGAATGATTTCAGTCAAAAAAAAATATAAAAATATAAATAGTTGAATGGAAATAAAAAAATGAAATAACAGAAATATAAAATGGTAAAGAAACAATGAATGTTCAATATAAAGGATAACAAAACAAATATCTAATATATAAAAAATGGGTAAAACGATACCAAACACCGACAAACCCATTTTCATGTGAGGAAATTCTACATCCACCTCCATCAAATATTGAACCAAAATATATATTAATATGTAAGACACCAAGAAACATCCTAAAACTATAATATATAATCTCCCAGGGTAAACTTTTAGTAGGTCTCTTCCATGGAATAAAAGCATAACATTTTAAAATAGAAGATATGTCTTGCAGTTTTGAAATTAAAAATATTAAAATATATTTTTTGGTTCTATTTTATTAAATCAGGTATCAAAATATTTTCTTGAGAAACACCCATATTCATGAATCATATCTTCCTCAAAATAGAACCATAATTTATTTTCAAAAAAGAAAACATTCACAAATTATAGATTATATGAGTTTTAAATGTATAATAAATGAAAAAAATATATCATTTCACAAATTTTAAAAATAGTTATACCGTAGAAAATATTCACAAATAAATATCATGGAAACCCATGGTTATAAAGGGAAAATTTTTAGAAAAGAGATTACATGGTCATATATGAAACCAGTCTATGCATCGGAAAATAAATCGTCATATTAATGATTCTTTCCCAAACACCAGGTCTTACCCTATCCTGGCACAACTAAGGGCTAATCCCTTAGTTTGAACTAAGTCCCACCTAAGTATACTAGCCCAATCCTTATTCTAAATAGGTGCACATAGGTACATAGAAATCACACATAAAAACCTAAGTCTTATCATAACATTGAAATGTAGGTGTTTATTTCAAAGATAATATCATACCTTATGTTATATCAAGTCACCATGTCTGAAATAAATCTAGAAATATTACACACACCTATAATAATATCATTCTAATAAATCATTTAAATTACCCATATGTCCTTTTCACAATCTACTCATATTATTGAGACATTCTATCAAATAAATTCCATTTATAAAATCATTCCTAAATCATTACCCTATAATAAATTCTAGTTTTCAAAACACCCTTATCAAAAAGGTTAGAATGAACCTTTGTTTTGAAAACTATAATTTCATCATAATTTTTTATATCTTTTTTTATCAACATCTTAAATACATTTATCAATGAAAAAAGGAATTTCAATTTCCAAAACAAGATTTTATACCATTAACATTATCTTTACATCATATCAAATCAGAATCCACTTTAACAATATTATAAATAAAATAAAATTTCATTAATTATTTATATTGATATTGGATATAATAATAAATAAAAACATTAATTTAAATATATTGATTAAGGAACAATAAATAATTGGTTTAATTTTAAAATAAGATGACTGGGAAACCAACCTCAAACAATTAGAAACTCAAACAATTCCATGAGATATACACACAAAAAAGATGATGTCTCTATGAAAAAATATAAGAACCAAAACCCAGAATACAATAAACTTAATCATAGATTCATTTATTCAATAAAAAAGTGGTAATAGAAATATACAACTTACCACAAAGATCTCAACTATTCATACAACAATCAACCCAAATCTAATGGATTTCACCAGTTCCAATAAGAGATCGAAGAGAAATCTTGTTAAATCATAAAAAAACCTTTTATATGGTGACAAAATCTTCAAAATAAGATTACATTACAGTAAAATAGGATATATATATATATATATAAACTATGAAAAATGATGAAATCCCTAACCATGCAAACTTGTGTTCTATGCCTCTATTGAACAACTAAGATTCATTTTTTAATAACCACCATATATTTCTTGTAATAAAGATGATATTAATTGATAAATATTTTTTTTATATAATTAAAGTTTTTCTATGAAAATTTTTGGAATATATTAATGATATGATCAATAACAGAATATCTGTAATTCAATCACTTATAATGAGAGAACTAAGAAGAATATGATCTCTTTTTTATATTTAATGCCTTTATATAAACTATATTCTAATTAAATTTAATTAAAATTATAAAATAGCACAATAATTAAAACTAAATAAAATCACTATGATTTTTCTATAACAGTATTGAAACTAAACCATCTCATAATCATCCATTAATCTTGGTAGTTTAATGTTTCGGTCAGTATAACCACCTTCTAGATCAATATGATACATCTTTTCATGGATGACTATGAAAACTTATTTAGAAGTATAATATTATATATACATGTAAATATATTTTTTTGATAATTTTATATCAATATTTAACTCATTAATTAAAAAACACATTTCATTCGTTAACAACCATTGAAACATGATCATAATATATTTTTTCTTAATGGATCATATCCCAAACTACAATGAAATGAAATTATGGATTTAAAAAATATATTGTAATATCTATTACATTAACAATAATGATTAATAATTATTAACATTGAAAAAATAATAGAACACAACATAAGTTTTATGAAACAAGTTCAACACGATAATGATAACTTACAGCTGGTGTTGAAAATTGATAAAAACTAGCAAATATATATATGGAATGATTATAAATTTTCAACATGAATGGTTATAATTATGAATAAGGTTATTGGGTATGTATTTAGTGAACATAATTTAATTATTCAAGAGATTTGGGGAAATTTAAAAATGGATCATATCTGATGTAAGGATTTCATCACAAAATTTCCTTGTCTAGAAAACAATATATTTTATAAACCTAATTTCCTATAATTTGTGTTAATAATACCTATTTGGTTCATATTATCATTAATAATCATTATTAGTGGAATTTTAACTTCAGTTTTATGCTCTCACTCTTTCAATTGTTTTTTTATTGGAATGTTTCCAAATCTATAAGTTGGGTTTTCATCACAATTTACCACGATTGAGATATATTATAACTTTATGCACCAATTATATATATATATATATATGGTGTACATAATTCAAATGAATTTTTTTATAATAATAAATAATTTAATTCAGGATATTTATATATCTATATGATTTCTAATATTCCAATGAATTTTTATTGAAGGATTACTAAATCTCTAAGGGTTTTTATTACTCAGTTACCTTTCATTGAGTTATACTCTTTTTTGTTGAACACGATCATTAAAGGTTGTTTATAATCATCCCTATCATTATATTATGATATATACCCATTTAATTTTCATTGGAATCATATTTTATTTCCATGTAATTTTCCATGATGATATTCTTTATAAATTGTGACATTGAAAAGAATAATTCCATTATTTTCTAATAAAGCTTTATTTAAAAAGTACATGTTTTTGTAATTCATCCAATTTTTCCTTTATAATTTGTAAATATAATTTTTTATCTATTTTCACCCTCATATATACCATTTCCAATTTTTATAAATATTGTTTTATTAACTCTTAACATGACATAGGTCTCATTAAAAGTATATTTTTTATTCAAAGCCACAATTTCTTATATAAGAGTAATATTATTTCAATATTATATTCATATAAAAATAGTTTTTAAAATATATCATTGAATCAATATAATAATATTTTAAATTATTCTAAAACCTATTTTATAAATAAAAAATTTCCATTGTTTGAAATAAATATTTTTTTAAATTTTTACGACAAATTTATTTTCAGTCACTAAAATATTTACCTCAAATAGTGTTTTCTATAATGATATAACTTATATGTTCTAATATAATATATTAAATTTTGGTAAAATTGTTTTTGTATCATTTTATATTACTTCTGAAGCTATTTTATGAGATATAATAGATAATGTCATGAAAACCATTTTTATTTCAATGTGTAATTTTGTGATGTGAGGATTTTATTCAAGTGGAACAAAAATATATGGATTATGAAACATGAGGGACATATATATCCCTCTAAATAATTTTTAATGGTTTATATGTCATGATATATAAATTTTATGTGATAAAGTTATAAAATAACATGGTTCACAAAGGGTTAGTGTGATTGCGAGTAGTTCTAATCAAAATTTTAAGTATGAAAAGGTTAGAAAGTATCTCGGTTCATAGAGGGTGAGTGTGATGGTAAGTAACTCTACTTATAGTTTTACATGTTTATAGGTTTCTATGTATCGAAGTTCATAAAAATAATAAATCCTATGTTTATAATTTTTCCACTTTCTATCCTATATTTCATGTCTTATACTTTATGCATCATGATTTGTTTTCTTATTCCATGGTAATGGTTTGATCATTTGATGTTATATTTCTATCATTGATGATTATAAACACGTTTTTATGATTTAAATTTCTTTGTAGTATAATTTAATTAAGTATATATTTTGTAGCCATATAATATTCTTTTTATCACTTATAAAATTCTATTATCATCACTTATGTTTACCATTACTAAGTAAATGATATCATCCATTTCTTATGTTTACATTTACCCATGATA
The DNA here is from genome assembly GCA_963277665.1 of Viscum album. Lineage (NCBI taxonomy): Eukaryota > Viridiplantae > Streptophyta > Magnoliopsida > Santalales > Viscaceae > Viscum > Viscum album. The sequence continues at coordinate 1,038,304,856 of OY728141.1, read as the reverse complement.
TGATTAAAATTCATATATATAATGTGTATATAATGGTATATTATGAGAATAATATTTTTTATATATTGAATAATTTTTATGGATTAAGAAGTTTCTCTCACAGTGTAAGGGAAAAATGTCTATTATTCAAAAAATACATGAGTCTTTTAGTTAATTTTTTTCTTCATTATATAAAATTCTAATCATAAATGGTCTTGGGAATTAATTTTAATGATGTTTATATTAAATTAATAAAAATACTATATTATTATGTCTGGAATATTATATGAAATATCTATGATCTTTGATTTTCATTTAGGGGTGCCATGTAGTTCAAATGAGTATATTTCCTATTTTAATATGTGGTTTTAAAGGGATTTTAAAATTAATAATGGAATTTAAAAATTTTAAATTTTATTTGGAAATTAATTAATTATTTTTGAAAATTATTTTATTAATTTTTGGTGTGTTTGAAAATTTAGTAATTAATAATAAATCCTTCAATTTATTATTTATAAGTTAGTATAATTGAATATTTAATTTTCTTAAAAATCTACTTACCCTTCTGTAGGTGATATTCATTGGGTAAGGGTATTCTTGTTTTTTAACTAGTCATGTAATGTTAACCATGATATCCAATTAGTTTTGTAATGTTATAATTATATTTTTAAAAATTTTATATATTTTAGTTTAATCTTACCTCGTGGTAAATTTGAATATTCATATGTTGCTTACGGGTATCTTGTTACTTCCCTAGTTTTCCCAATGGTCACATTGAGTTGTGTAAGAGTAACCATTCATTGCATCTGGGTGGTCAACTAGTCACATAAGAGTAATCTAGGGGTTTTAATGGCTACATATGTGTAGATTTATGTTTTTTGAAAATACAAAATGGTAGGATATTCCACGAATAAGGTTAACCAACCATGTAACTGTAAAATAATGTTACCCTTATGTAGTGCCAAATCCATACCTTGGGGAATCATTTAAAATGTATAAAATTTTATTTATACTCTATTTTTTATCTGTATCTTATTTTATATATTTCAAGGGTTTTATTTCCTAAATACAAAGTATTTAAAGGTATATTTACTCTTGAAAAATTTTATCAATAACAACTTGGTATTTTAATATATTACATCCTTTAAATGATCGAAGAATGTCCAATATCTTGTTTCCTATGCAACCTAGAACTAAAATGAAATGATTATATATATAGATAAAAATATAAATATTATATATAACCATTAAAACCTAGACATTTATTTAGTGGGAATTAATAGGAGTAATCTCTTTATGAAATATTTATAAATTCCATTTTTAATATAAAAGGCATTTAATTGGTATAACTAAAATGACTAATGCAATCATTTTATGAATCAAAATGTATTTTCAGAAATATTTCCTTTCTATATGGTATAAATTTTTATTTCAGGAAACTTATGATAAAGAATGATAAAATAAATTTAATTTGAATAAGTTTTTTATAAAAATAAAATTATTAAATAATAGAACATTTCAAATAGAATGATTAATATTCTAAAGAAAGCTGTTATCCTATAATTTATCCATTTAATCTCACCTTTTTAATTAAATTTTAAATTCATATAATTCAGAATTATACTTTAAAAAAATAAATTATTTTGGAATCATCTTATTAAATATTTATTAAGAAATTTTTTTCAAATTTTCTAAAAAGATTAATTTTTAAGTGAATAGTGAAAAATATCATTTTTATAAATAACATTGTTTTTATGATATTATTATTATATAAGTGTTAATTTAAAATCCATGAAATAATTTTATAATATATAATATGTATTTTTTATGTGAATTTATAATTTTTATAATGTTATTATTAATTTAAAAACCCATTTTTGAAAATTAATTACATAAATAATTTTTTTATACAAATAATTTTAATATATTATTTATATTTATTTTTAAAAAATTATAAATTTGATAAATTGATTAAAAATAAATTAGATTCAAATTTTTAATTATTTACTAAAATTTATGTGATGAGGGAAACTTGTTTTAGGCATAATGATTAAGTTACCTTATGTAAAATCTAGTTAATGAGATAAAAGATAAAATTGTTAAAGTAATTATTTGAGGTTTAAAAGGATTTAGAAGTGATAAAAAATATCAATAATTTATTTCATGTGGTTTTTATCAATATTATTTCCTACCCACGTTCTTATTTTACAATTTTGGATCCACTTTACATGTTTAACATGTGCTCCCTTTATATTGAGTTACAATAATTATGAAAATTCTAATCTCACCACATATAAAAGAGGAATCTCACAACCCATTCAAGGAACTCCAAAAAATTTAGTTTTATAATTAAACCATACCATTTTTCCTCTACATATATTAATATTTTACTCTCTTGAGCTTCTGGTTATAATAGATTAGCCTATATTGTCCATATCCAAGGGATCTTCCAAGGAAATATCAAAGTGGTCAATGTGGTAAATCATTTTTATTTAACTTATTTTAATTTTAGTTTTCATTAAAAATTATATTTTAAAATAAAGTTGTTATTAAATAAGTATTGGTTATATAATTAATGTTATTGTGCTATAGTAATAATCATTAACCACCCTTTCCATTTTCTATTATAAAAAAAGATATTGCCATTCGTGTGTTGGGTGAACTGTCACCTCCAAAACACAACATGTTTCATTTTCCTTAAACACCTTAAAATAATGGTATAAAATTAGGACCTAATAAATAATTATAAAATTTATATATTTTTTATTAATCATAAAAAATATACCATATTAATATTTTCTCTCATTCTATAAAAAATGAAATAAGCTTCCACGCATAGTGTGGACTACCGCCTCCATAAAATTTTAGATTTTTTATTTTGTTTTAATGAATGAATTTTATTGATGGTAATTTGTGTGGTATTAAAGAGTAAATATGATGTTTATGATATCATAAATGTTCTGGTATAACCAATTTGAGAACCAATTAATTATATGATCAACAAACTATCATGGTTATTTTAATCATTTAAAATAAATGTGCTAAGAGGATAATCTTGTATTAAAATCATGTAATTTTTTATATACATTACATAATAATATAAATACATAAAATTATAATATATAAAACTAAAAATAAATAAAAAATAACATAATGCTTATGGTATAATTATATTTTAACAAAACTAGCATATAATCATTCAATAAGGAGAATGGGGCAGCTTGCAAGGTTCTCTCTCTACAGAAATGGGTTCTAGGGTTTCGATGCGGCGACCTCGGTCAAATATTTCAATCTTGCTGATGACTCTGTTGGACCTCTGAAGAAGCTGTATGGAGGTTCTGGTTCGAAGCTACCTCAAGCACCTACGGGTTCTTATTTGGGTTGGGTTTCTCGGCCGAATGCCCTATAGGTAAGGGGTTTTGACTATTTTTTCCCTGATTCTAGAAGTTGTGAGTCTGCTTATACTAATATCATTTCGAGAAATGGTGATCTTGTGGTTGTTGAAGAGAATCCCAGATTCATTCAAGAACGATGTGATGCTTGAAAACACTCGATCATTTCCCGGCTATGTTTGATGAACTCTACATGGAAGGTTGAAGATATTCATAAATGTATCCAAGAGATCTGGGGTTTTAATGATTGGAAGATGGTTTCCATCAGTATGAATTTTTATCCATAACTTTTGGCTCCAATTATTTGAAGATGTGGTCCTAGAGTCAGGGGTTTTTGAATCTTAAGCCTAGGTTTCTCAGATTTCAGAACTGGGACCCCTGGTTTGATACCTTTAAGGCCAAGAATACTATAGCTCAATCCTAGATCTGGAACAAAGGATTGAGTTGGGAATTTTGGCACCCGAATATCCTTTTGGATGTTGCTTTAGTAGTAGGAACTCCTATTAAACATAATATGGAGACTGGATCAGTTCGGTTTGGCCATTTTTACTGCATTCTAGTTGAGTAAGATATGTATTTTCCCCTTATTGAGATGGTTCTATTGATTGCTGGTGAGTTTATGTTTTAGCTTGAGATTGAGTTTGAACATGTTCTTGATTTCTGTAAAAACTTTATAGTTATAGGGCATGTTAATGAAAAATTTAATCGAGAATTGTAATGATCCAACTGTAAACAGTATGAGATTCTTTTTGAAAGCTATAAGTTCAATGCCCCATGTGCTCTTGCTCCGTCAATTGGGATGGAAGGGGAAAATGATGGGGGGAGGGTTCTCCCTAATGGTTAATCATTGCCTTTGTCTACCTCTGATGGTGTGAAGGGTCTCTCACCTTCGACCATCAAGGTGGATTTGGTGAAAAATAATTTACCTGATTCTAGGAAAGTGGTATTTGTTTCTTTTGCTGATGTTGTTGCTGGTATGTACCCAAATTAAAGGACTATGAATGATAATCAAGGTAGGGGTGTGCTGTCTAATCCCTCTAGTGATAGCACACCCCCTGTTTCTAGCCTACATAAAATTGAGCATGGAGAACCCTCTAACTGGGGTGGTATTTGTTCTGACAGTGCTGATAGTGAATAGGAGATGGATCATGCTGATTTTCTGGAGGGGTAATACTTTGATAAAGGTATCATGGGCAGTATTACATCTGGTGGGAGATTCTATAATGATCACTCTCTTGCACAAAGGGGTGTGCAAAGTTATAATTCCTTTAAGGCTTCTGATTCTAAAACTGTTTCTCATACAGTAGGGGCCTCACGGGCCTCTGGTTCTTCTGCTGCTATTCTCACAACAACTGTTATGTTACTTAGGCAAATGGGGGAGGATAATTCTAGGCAGTCCCACAATAATATAGCAGCATATTTTGGGGAACTAGCTGGATTTTCTTTTGTTTCTCTGGGTGAACCTATCAATATCATGTCAGCCTCACTTGAGGCCGCTACTATGAAAGAATCTATTCTACCTTCCTTGGATGCCAAGTCCTTTCATGCCTTGGATATAGGTACTTTACCACTTGATCGTCATACTTATTTGGATGAACCTGCCATCAAAATGGAAGTGACTCCCAAAAATGGTGTTGCGGCTTTGACTGCTTCCAATGGTGCTACAAACATCTTTTCTATGTTGGACTCATTGAATTCCCCTGATTTTGATCTGCTCTATATGGAGAGCTGTGAGAGTAAACATCATGTCACCATGAAAATTCCTGTTACTAATGCACCTTCTTTGGTTGCATAGGCTAGTGATGAGAAGATTGGGCATCCTGATACCGAGGAGTGTTTGGAGGATGGGGATAAAGGGGCTGATGGATTAAATCATGGTGTCCTTCATGTTGACACTACTAATTATCTAGCTGATGCTCATCATGATGGATCTGATGATTGAGGTGCGGATGATTAGGGTGATGATTTTCAGATTCCTAATCAGTGGAAAAGAGGCAGAAATCCAAGAGGACATGGTGGTCGTCGTAGAAGAGGTGGAAGAGGATACAATACCAAAGGCTGACTATGTTTGGATTACATTGGTGTTCATCAATTGTACCAAAAATATTTATCCTTTTTTATATACTTGACTTTTATTTTAATAATAATTTTATAGATCATGGACTCACCTCCATGATTCCACTATTATGGTATATATAATCATTCATTAAATCAGTATATGTTCATTTTTGGGTCAATTTAACTGCCTACTTGAACAATAATATGAATTTATAAAATTAATAACTTTTATAAAATAATTAATATTAAAATAAATTAAAATTTTTAAATAATAATTTGAATGAAAATCCAATTTGAGCAATAAGAATCACTAAAACATTCTCATCATCAATTTTATCCTCATGAATCATTTCCAAAACTAACATATAATAAAATTATAGATTTATAAACTATAATAGAGCATATATTATAGTACATTAGAATATATATAACAGTGAGTAACATTTTAAAATTAATTTATAATAATAATTATTTTATGAAATTGGTTCAATTCTATAATGATTCCTTACACCCAATGCTAAAAATAGGTAAAAACTAACTAATATATATATATATAATTATTATATATTAATAGTATAATGGAAAAAGTAATTAATAAGGTTAAAAGGTTTGTATTTAATGAGATTAATTAAATTATTATGGAAATTTGGAGTAAGTTCATAACAAAAAAATACTAAGGTAAGGGTTTTTGTCTCAAATTTCTCTATTTTAGACATGTTTTCTTTAATGAACCTAATTTAATTTATGTGACTTATATAATATCTATTTGATAAATAATATCATGTATTATATTTTAATCAAGTAATTTTAGTTTCAATTTCATTCCCTCTCATTCAAGGGGTATGATTAAAATGTAACTTTGGTCATAATGACTTTATTGGTCTCAATTTTGATTATTTATGACATGTTACATGTTGTGCACTGATGTGGCTCTATTTTTACACTGTTTCCCACATATTTATACTTAATTTTTAATGATTTATTTAAATTCTTAATTACTATATACTAAATAATTGTACTTTTGGATTTTTATTATTAGTTTTGTTAATTAATCAATTTTTATAATTAATTATTTATCATTAGTCCTTAAATTATATTTTTTAATTTTACTTAACTTTTCTAATTTAATTATTTAATATTTAGCTTGGTTAATTTATATCTTCTTTACTTTTTATTAAACTAATATTTTTATAAAACAATTATTTAATCATATTAATTCTATTTAATCAACCTTGTCATTATTTTAGTATTTTATCTTCAAATTTAGTTTCATTAGAATAGGTTAACAATGTTAAAAAAATTCCAATCATCCAAGTAATAACTTAAGATTAAAATTTTAGTATAAATTAAATAAATAGTTTTCTTTTATTTTTATGTATTCAAATAGTTACCTAATTTATTAATTTTGAGTATTTAAATATTAATTATTTAATCTTATGTATGCAGTTTGATTATTTATTCATTAATTTTTGAGTTTATTCTGACGGTGAGGTAGACAAGAAATATCGGTAACCTACTGGGTAAGTGATACTCGTCATATTTACTCGCTTCTACTCAGTAATTAATTTATATAATTATTTTAATTTAATCTTTTTTGTAATTTAGTTTATCAATTATCCAGTTCTTTATTTAAGTTTTGTTAATTAATAATTAAATGTTATAAAGATTAATAAAAATCTTGTTCTATATTGATAGTTTTTAGAATTATTTAATTTATTATTTTCAATCTTTTTATTTAGATTACTTAAGTTTTAATATTTTGATCAATTATTACTTTTAATATTTTTGAATGTAACCATTAGTTATTTATTTTTGTTCTAACGGTGACCCGCTAATTTAAAATTGATTATGAGTTATTATTTTATTTTTATCGGTAACCTTTTATTTTTGTCTTTTTGTGACACCCCCATGCCACTGGTCTATTTTTTTATACTACAAGTAACCTTAATTTATATTTCTAATGGTTACCTATTTTCCATATCGGTAGCCATAATTACTATTCTATTGGTGTCCTTTTATCTATAATCTAATGGTGAGACATTATTTTCTCTTTGTAATGGTGACCATCTCGGTTTCTACTTACCGGTGACCTTTGTGTCGCATTTCCATCTCACCCTTACATCACCATTAGTCTTTTTCCACCAGCCTCATTACCCTTTCTTGCTACCACACTACTATCAGAGCTTCTTCTGAGCCTCAATAACTCACGCCGCTACAAATCCCCAACATCTCTTCCACCAAAGAAAATAAATTTAACCAAATAACACATTCAAAGTAGAAAATATTTTGACTCAAACCGGATCCATGCTTTGATATCACTACAGATCAAGATTTAGGAATTGTCGATCTAAATAGTAGACCTTCTGTGGATGAAATCAGAACTGCCTCCTTTAGTTTCTGACCACCACCACCAACTGCCGAGGGAGGGTCTTTGCACCGCCCCCTGATTCCATAAAGGAACCTGGCATTCCACCATTGTGGTCCACTGAGGTTTTCAGAGCTGGGAGCCGCGCGAGGGAGTCAGTGTGTCGAACTTCACTATAGTTCTATTTTCTGATGACCAGGATTCCGTCGTGAAGAGGATCCACATGAGAGGAGCTACCAAGGAGGAGAGTGCCACTATAGAAGAACTAATGCCAAGCTGCCCTAGAGAAGAGGGGAAGAATCACCACATCGTTGTGAGAACCTGAAGCCACACAAGATTCGGAGTCGTGCCACAACTATTTTGTTCGTTGAGGTTTTCAGAGGAGATATGTTGCCCGCTACTGATGGTGTCTCTCACCTCGACTTGCATAGGAAGGGAACACTGCCTGGTCTTAGTGCCGAAGAAACCCCCTGTTGTTGTGCAGCGATATTTTGAGGGGAGAAAGAATTTAAAAAAACTAAAAAAACTAACTAATGAATTAAAAAAAAGTTAAAATAACTACGTGAACTGAAAAATAATAAACATTAATACCTATATAAAATTTATTTACAAAAGATATTTAATAAAACATAATTTTTAACCATAAATTAAATTTTATCTAATTAATTTATCGTTATTTCTAAAATCATTTTAGAATATATTATTAAAAATATTATTAATTATAATTTTACAATAAATAATTATAATTATTTAATAATACATTTTGTTTATAAAATAGAATACTAATTATAAGTTTTAAATTAAATTATAATTAAACTAAACAAGTTAACTTAAAATTTTTAATATCGTAAACTTTTGAAATAATAATAAACTTAATGTTTATAATTTACCTTAATAATGATAAATAATTAAAAAATAATAACTTATAAAAAATTTAGCATCAATATGAATAATTAATAAAACATCTAATTTTTAATAAGAATTGTAATTCTATTATTAACAAATTTGATTAACTCATAATATGTAAATTATCATTATTTATCTTTTATATTTAAATAATAACTATTTAATAATAAATTTCATTTCATTATAAGTAATTAAAATATAATTTCTAGTTTTTCGAAATAATAATAAAATAATTTATTTAATAAAATTATTTAAAAATTTATTAATTCTCTTAAAAAAATTCTTTAATAAACGAATTTCTTAAACTATAATTCTTTATTTCCTTAGCATTTTAATTGTTTTGTTCATTTTTCTTACACACATTCATTCAAGAGTCAAATCCCCATCCATGTACACTTAACTAACTCATCCGAAGTTAGTTATGTGAGGAAAACAAACGCGACATGCTAGTTCCTAAAAAAATGCACTACTGCGGTGCATTTGTGAAGAAATTTTGAGGTTGGTGGTAAATGTTCGGTGAAATGTAGCAGAAGACAACATGATACTTAAGTAGACCAAATAGAAGAATGGGAGATAGAGGAGATACATTTATTCATGTTGTATATTATTGAGTAACTTTCATTCGACACATTGATGGAGCATGTGCCGACAAGAGGAGACCAAAGGGCAGCTCTGGAACTACTTCTTAGAGTTATAAGAGTCGAGGAGCTGTAAGAGTTCATGCTAGCAGATGGATTTTACTTCATATTTATTCTTTAAATTATTCTCCTTGGTAATTGTATTTTGTTAGTATACATAATAGAGATTATTTCTATCTAAACTTTTAGTTTGGGGATAAATTGAAGTTCTACTAGTTACTTTTAAATGACCTTTTTCACTTCATCTTTAGATGTATTCAGAATTGACTGGTGCGATCAATACTAGATTCATTAAATTGCATTTTCCACCAATTTTTTATTTCAAAATTTCACATTCTGTTGGAGAGATTGATTGTGTAAACACTTTTCAAAAGATAATAGATTCAAATGACTTCAAGACTTATCGTGAGTTTGTCTTGCTATTAATTTTCAAATAGTTCACAGTTGATTAATTTCTGAGTGGAAAACTCTTAAATTGGTTGTCTTGTGTGACTTAAATCCTAGAAAAGGAAGTGATTCATACTCATTTCCATTCTAATCTACAACAACCGGTAAGTGAATTGAAACACCTTCAAAACCTGTAGAATTGAGATTACTCCCCAAGCATTTTAATATATTGTCCTCTTATTAGAGTTCTATATCTATGTTATTACATGTTTTCTACTATCTCTTGCCCCAATATAGTTTAAATACATATTTACAATGTTTTGTCGTTGTACTTCTTATAAAAAGAAGTATAATAAAAAAATACATAAAATATGAAAAAAATAGAAAATTCACTCCGCTACTGACAACAGTGAAGCTTCATGTTTTTTTAAGAAGATTAGTGTCAAAATTTACCTTCCATGTGGGTCTGACCCTTCTTTCCACATATACAGAACATAGTATGATTATAAATTTTAAACATTGACTGACTTCAATGACAGTACAGGTCATGTTTTTTGTTCCATTTTCAGGGAAGGAACGATCCATTATTCTAAAAAACACGCATATAGAAAAATATTTTAAAAAAATTGAAAATTTTAAAGAAAAAAATATGTTTTACTTAATGCAGAATTGTTACTATTGAGTATTGTCTATTATTGTTTTTATGATATTAAGACACTCTACTCTTAATCTATAGCCACTGATCTTATAAATAGACAAAGTTCTCACTTCTCTAAGAAAGAAGTACAAAACTGAAATGGAAAACATAGATAATAAAGTTCCTAATAACAATATTCAAAATCATCCAGAACTCTTAGATGAAAATGAAAGGCCTAGGATGAGGGAATTCCAACAAACACAAGTTTCACGTAATCTATCTTCCATTAGACTATCTCTTAGGGACAAAAACTATGAACTTAAACAATCACACATTTCTATGTTGCCTACTTTCAATGGGATCCCTAATGAGGAATCCCTTTCCTTCATTTTAGAATTCTATAACCTTGTGCCGCAATTAACTCTTCTACGACTCACAGAGAATGAACATAGGATAAGAGTCTTTCCCTTTTTCCTTAAAGGGAATGATAGAAATTGGTTTCTGAGTCAAGATGAGAACATTTTTGAAAACTGGGATAAAGAGTATAATTCATTCATAACAAAATTCTATCCCCAATGATTAAAAGGTGAACTTAGGACGAAGATAACTATTTTTTATCAAAAGGATGGAGAATATTTTCAAGAAGCTTGGGATAGATTTAGGGATCTGCATAAGCAATTCCCCCATCACCAACTCCCATATCACCTTCTTATGGATACTTTATATGAAGGGTTGTCCTCCTCTATTCATAATCTAGTTGACTAGGATTCTGGGGGTAATTAAAATGATAATATATATGAAGAACATAGAAAAATTTTTAATACAATTTTATTTAATTTACAACATTTAAATTCAATAAGAAAAAGTGTCAATAGAAATGTTAACCCAAACACTGGTTCAAAGAATGAAACTCAATCTCAACTTGTAGAAATCACCATCCAACATCAATCTTTAATGAACCAGAATTCAAAACATACTTTTAACCAACTAGGATGTCAAAATATCAACCAACCTTTAAGGTAACCGTCTATCCAATGTTGTATGTTTGGGAATGATGAAAACATCTATAATAATTTTGATATTCAATCCCAACAACAAGAAAATTAAAACATTGTTAAGTATAGTCATAGGATGGCTCCTAAAGAAGATCCATTTTTAATCAATTTTAATCAAGGTTATAGGAAGCATCCAAATTTTTCCTGTAATGATCAAGGCTTAATTAAACAATCCACTGCCCCTAATTACTCTAATCATCCAAGACCAAATTTTCCAAATCAATAGAGTTGTGATTCTTGAAATGTACCAGGAATCAATGATAATCACATGTATTCTAAGATAGATCTAATTTTGAATAAAATTAACTCTCAAGAAGAAAGATATATGACTATGTTGTCCAAACATCATAAACAATTTGAGTTAGACAAATTGCAAACTGTTGTAAGAGTGAAAATCATAGAAATAGAGTTAGGTCAACTTGCTTGGGATTTTTCATCTAGGAAAAAAGGTAGACATCCTAGTACCACTAAACATAACCCTAGAGAGAGTTCCAAGGATATTTTCACTATTAGTGGGATAAATAATCAAAATGAGCTAAAAAAGACCATGAAAATTACAAAAATGAAAATCTTTTTCAATCTGGTAATAAAAATCTTCGTTGTACACATGCTAGAAATTCACAAAAAAGTAATGTAAATGATCAAATTTTTAATTTGACACCTGAAACTCAAGCTAAAACTTTATCTAAAAATCAAATGAATAATGGGAAAGGAAAATTTGAGGAAGAGGTGAAGGATATACCAACTGTTCTGAAATTTTTTTCAACAGAAATCCCTTTCCCCGAGAAGCTGAAACCTCAAAGTTACACCATTGATGATCTTCTTCAGTTCCTTGGTCTCCTTTATAAACTATATGTGAACATTCATTTCATATAAGCCTTAAATAAAATCCCATCTTACTTTAAATATTTGATGAAAATTGTTTCAGACCAAAAAACTATAGAATATTTTTCAACATAAAGCCTCACTAAAGAGGGCAGCACTGTACTCCAAAAAAATCACACCTAAATTGAAAGACCTAGGTAGTTTTGTCACATCATGCACTTTAGGAAAATCTGATAAGCTGAACTGTTTGTGTGATTTAGGGTCTAGCTTTAATATTCTCCCATACTCTCTATTTCAATAGTTGAGGTTGGGTGACCTTTATCCCACCACATTCATACTATAGTTAGCTAATAGATCTTTCACACATTTTATGGGTAGGGTAGATGATTTGGTAGTTGGGTTTGGGAAGATATTTTTTCTTGCAAACTTTTTATTCTTAGATATGAAGTGTGATCAAGTGGTGACCATCATCTTGGGTAGGACCTTCTTGGTTGCAGGTGGTTCTTTTATTGATTTTTCTATGGTAAAATTAATTTTTATAAATGGGTAACAACAAGAAGAGTTCAATGTGTTTAAAAATGTTAAAGGACCAACTTTTTCAAAAAACTATTCAATTCTATAGTGTTTAGGGAATTAGAACTCAATTGGAAACTCTAATGAATCTGAAAATCAATCCTTTATTGAAGAAATTTATTTATAAGTTGAAAATTCTATTCAATCTGTTTTTGAAATTGAAAATTTTGCTCAAACAGAAAATATGGAAAATTTTACAGTACTGTACAACTGTCTAGTTTCTATGGTAGAAGGTTCATCTATTTCTAAGCTGAGGAGATTTTTGAGTGAATTTGAGGGTGTCTATGTTAACACCAACACTTCTAAACATTTTGATGATGTAGAGGGAGAACTTATAAGACAACTTGATGATTTTGTACTTATTAACTTTTTGAAATATAATCTAGAAAATTTTGATAGTGTACTGTCCACTTTGGACAGTGGAACTAGTACTTCTAAATATGAGCATGAAATTGAAAATAATTCATCATTTAATACTCCTTAAAAGAGGTAGGTTGAATATCTTAGACCTCCCAGGCCTAAGATTCTTCCTTCGAGTGTAGAACCACACACTCTTGAGCTGAATTCTATCCATGCTCATCTTAAAAATTCATTTCTGGGTGAGAACTCCACTTTTCCTGTCATAATTTCTGCTGAGCTAAACGAAAACCAAGAAGAAATATTTTTCAATGTTTTGAAGAAGTTTAAATCAACCATAAGCTGCACAATATCTGATATCACGGGTATTAGTCCCTCATTTTGTATGGATAAAATAACTATGGATCCAGATCATAATCTTAGGGAAGAATGTAAAATAAGATTAAATCCTAACATGGAACAAGTCGTGATAGAATAAGTGATTAAACTACTAGAAACTAGAATGATATATCCTATTTCTGATAGTGCTTGGATCATCCCTATCCAGGTTTTCCACAAGAAGGGAGGTTTCACTACTGTTAAAAATAAAAAAATAAAGAAGTCCATGTTAGGAAGGCCATAAAATGGAGAGTCTGTATAGATTATAGGAACCTTAATGAATCCATTAGAAATTTTTTTTTTTCCAATGCCCTTTTTGGATCAAATTTTAGAGAGGCATGCTATAAATGAATTTTCTTATTTTCTGGATGGATATTCTGGTTACAACCAGATTTTTGTTGATCCTGAGGATCAGGAAAAGACCACATTCACATGACCCTTTGGAACATTTTCCTATAAAAGGATTCCCTTTGGGTTGTGTGGAGCTCCAGCCACCTCTCAATGGTGTATGATGGCTATCTTTTTGGATATTATTGAAAAAATCATTGAGGTTTTCATTGATCTCTTCTATATTGTGGGTATAACTTTTGACACCTGTCTTAGAAATCTTGAGTTAGTCTTAAAAAGAAGAATTGAGACCAACCTTGTTCTTAATTCGGAGAAATGTCAATTTATTGTTACAGAAGTAATAGTTCTTGGTCATATAGTGTCCAAGAGAGGTCTAGAAGTCGATACTACTAAGATTTAGGTTAGTAAAAAATTTGCTCCTCCTGTAAATGATAAAGGTGTTAGAAGTTTTTAAGGCATGTTGGTTTCTACCATAGATTCATAAAATATTTTTATAAAATAACTAAGATCTTGTGTTCTTTGCTGGTAAAGGATTCTGCATTCAATTTAGATGAAAACAGTTCGATATCATTTAATTTACTTAAAGATAAACTCACTACATCACCCATCATTACTACACCTGATTGGAAACAACCTTTTAATCTAATGTGCGATGCTAGTGATATGGTTGTAGGTGTTGTCCTCGGGCAGAAGAAATATAAGAAACTACATATGGTGTACTATACTATTATACTTCTAGATGAATCCCAAAATAATTATACCACCATTGAGAAAAAATTTCTAGTTTTTTTGTTTGATCTAGAGAAGTTTAGAAAGTATTTGTTTGGTTCAAAAGTTATCATTTTCACTGATCATTCTACTTTAAATTATTTTCTATCTAAGAATGAAACTAAACCCATTCTGATTATATGTATTATATTGTTATAAGAATTTGATTATGAGATTAGGGATATGTAGGGAGATGAAAATTTAGTTGCTGACCACCTTTATAGGCTTCCTATAACTCAATCTCAATTAGAAAATTATAGAGAGTTTAAATCTTCCTTTCCTAATAAAAATCATCATACTGTGTCAATCAAGAAATCTATTTGGTTTTCATATTTTTCCAATATCTGTGCAGCAGGTGTCTTTCCCAAAAATCTGTCTAATAACCATTGAAATAAACTCATTTTCGAGCTTAAGTACTATTTTTGGGATAATTTCTTGAAGTTTAGAAGGTGTGCTGATGGAATTCCTAGGATTTGTGTACCTGAGGAAGGTATTTTTCCTAACGAAGAAATATTTCATTCATTACCTTGGGGAGGTCACCACGGTGGTGAAAGAACCACTCAAAAATTCCAACAATCTGGTTTCTATTGGCCTACCTCAAAAAAGAATTCTGGAAGATAAATTTTTTTATGTCTGGGGTTTAGATTTCATGGGTCCATTTACATCATGTCATGGGAATGTGTATATTATTTTTGTTGTTTACTATGTTACAAAATGGGTTGAGGTAGTTGCACTTCCCAACAATCAAGCCAATTCTCTAATAAAATTTTGGAAAAGAAATATCTTTACAAGAATTGGTGTCCGAGGAGCTTTTATCACTGATAATGGAACACATTTTAAGAACTATAAATTTAATGTATTGATGGTGAAATATGGTTGTGTTCATAAAACCGGTACTCCTTATCATCCACAATCTAGTGGACATGTGGAAATTTCAAACATGGAACTAAAACAAATACATGAGAAAACTGTGTCAACCTCTAGGAAAGAATGGTCTCTTAAATTGGATGAATCTTTATGGCCTTATATAACTGCTTTCAAAACCCTAATAGGTATGTCTCCTTACAGGCTGTTATTTGGGAAATGTGGTCGTTTACCTATGGAGTTGCAACATAAGTCTTATTGGGCAGTTAGGGCTCTAAACATTGACTTTAAGAGTGCTGGTTAGAGTATATTACTTGAACTGAGTATAATAGAAGAGATTAAGAGAGATAATTATGATAATTAAAGTATTTATAATGAGTGGACTAAAATTTTTCATGATTCTATCATTCAATGAAAAGAATTCAAACCTTAAAATAAGGTCCTTCTTTTTTAACTCTCGACTCAAATTTTTTCCTGGAATGATGAAGTCTATGTGGTATGGACCTTTTACTATTGTGAGATTTCTGAAAATTGGATCTTTTGAAATTTTAGGTGAAGAGAATAAAGCCATGTTGGTTAATGGGAAAAGAGTGAAACTTTATTTTGAGGGACAACCAAAGGGATTGACTACCTTCACAGTGCTTGAAAACTATTCTTGAATAAAATCTGGCTGAAGACTTTAAAACATAGTTTTTTATGAGAGGCAACTAATGTTTCTTTTTGACTTTATTTTGTTTTTTAACCGTGAATAAAATGATACATCTGTGCTTTGTTTTTGTGAAATACCTATTTCGGAATGTTCTTTTTTTCTTGGTTCTATCTTAGGTTGTAGCTGCATGTGTCAATAAAGGATTGGAATTCCCATGATTATTTTTGGACAAGAACATAGTCAGGGAAGTAGTTCAACTTTCTGCATTTATTTCTTCTCTAGTTTCTACTTTAAAAATTATGCTTGTATATGAAATTCTTCTACATAATTGCATTAAATATTTTTCATATCTTTCATACTAAAAATATTTGTCTTCATTTCACTAAGTTTAATTGAAATTTTTTTCATGTTCCTCTTACCTTAATTTTAATTTATTGATAAATATTGAAATAATCTTTCACTTTATGAAATTATGTGTGGGGGTGGGGTACATGCTGCTAGTCTTTGGAATATTCTTTGGGTTGGGGTTTTCAACTTTAAATTTTTTAGCTATGTTGATTATCCAACTGAATTAATTATGCTAAACCTGCTTTTACCCCCAATTCATAGTGCATTTACTCTTCACTTTTTTTGGCTGTATTGAAAATCTGTGTCATTAGAATAAAATATTAATGTGTGTGTATGGATATGAACCTACTGATTATTTATTCATAATGGAAAACAATATTTTAGAACTTCATTGAGACCCTTTATACATGTCCTCAATCTACTAAATAGGAAATTTATTTTGAAATTTAATTGTCAAATTGTTCTTCTCCACTTTAGATGTAAAATTTTGTGACAAAGTTAGGTTTTATGTGTGGGGGAGGGTGTTAATCCTTGACTATTTTAAACTGTGCTTCAATGTTATCCCTTTAATTCCCATTTCAAATGATAATTTTTGTAAAAAAATGGTAATTTTTTTTTAAAATTATTCCATAATTTAAGGCTTTACTCTGTTCTAAACTTTGCCTTGCCTTTCTACTAAT
Source organism: Viscum album (assembly GCA_963277665.1). Classification (NCBI taxonomy): domain Eukaryota; kingdom Viridiplantae; phylum Streptophyta; class Magnoliopsida; order Santalales; family Viscaceae; genus Viscum; species Viscum album. The sequence goes on along the minus strand of OY728141.1, from coordinate 1,038,287,649 downwards.
ACCTTTCTGGTAGTTAATATTTTTTTGAATCTGAAATTAATGATAATGGAAGATTACAGAGTGATCATACATAGTGATTTGATAGAAGTTCTGTTAAGTAAATACTTCTGAAAGTGACATGGTTATCCGTTAAATGTAATTATGATCATAACCCTTGCAACTAGAAGTTTGATTCTGACTCTAGGGGCACCATTCATCTTTTAATTATTAAAAGTAATTATCTTAATGATCCAATGAAAATGAGTTGTATATAAAACTTTTGGAACTGAATTAGTCTTGGAATATGGGATCACACGGTGAGTCTCTATGTCCCTAGATGCTGGGTGTGTTTTTGTTAACTTTATTCCCTTTGTTAATCTTGAATAAGTGCATTGCACTATGTTAGAACAATGATACATGGCCTGGTAAAGATAAATAATTTTTCTAGGGTAAAAAATGAGTTCATTAAGGTGAGGGGAATGATGCACGCCAGATGAAGAATGGGTTAATTGGATTATATGGGAGACATTTAGGTTGTATCATTAAGGTGATTCAAAAAAATATATTTATTTTTGGAACCTATGATTCTATCAAAGTACAAAGTTTCCTGGTTAAGACCTAAATTGTATTGATATTTTATATCATTTCACTCTTGAAACCAAAACCTGGGCTTGGATTGAAGTGAGTCATTATGCTGTATCACATATGAGGCATGACATCTTCTTTGATGGATGATCTTTTCTTTCTTAATTACCCTTGAGTATTTGTTATAGTCAAGATTCATATGAGTAATTCATTTTCTAAAAGACTATTGTATGTTTTGTCATCTATTTTTTTAAGTGCTGGACATGTTACATTTTGAGAAAAATGATAAACAATTCACTATTTTTCAAAGATAATAAGACATGGGATTGTTTGAGGGAAAAAATTCTTATGTGCTGGGGAATTTGATGTGGCTCTATTTTTACATAGTTTTGACGCATCTTTTAACATAATTTTTAATGATTTAATTAATTATTTAATTACATTATACTAAATAATTGTACTTTTTTATTTTTATTTTTTTTCATAATTAATCAATTTTTATAATTAATTACGTATTATTAGTCCTTAAATTAATAATTGTAATCTTACATAACTTTTCTAATTTAATTATTACTTTATTAGTTTGCTTAATTTAAACATTCTTGACTTTTTATTAAAATAAAATTTTTATAAAACAATTATTTATTCATTGTAATTATATTTTATTATCCTTGTCTTTATTTTAATATTTTATCTACTAATTTAGTTTTAATATAATTTGTTAAAAATGTTAAATAATTTCTCTAATCAACCTGCTAATTACTTAAGATAATAATTTTAGTATCAATTAAATAAATATTTCGATTTTGTTTTTATGTATTCAAATAGTTATTTAATTAACTAATTTTGAGTATTTAAACATTAATTATTTAATCTTATGTATGTAGTTTGATTTTTTATTCATATATTCTTTATTTTAGTCTAATAGTGTGGTAGAAAAGAACTATCAGTCACCTACTAGGTCATCGATATTCTTCATCTTTACTCGTTTCTAAACTATAATTAATTTATATAGTAATTTTAATTTAATCCTTTTAGCAATTTACTTTATAAATTATTCAGTTCTTTATTTAAGTGTTGTCAATTTATAATTTTAATGTTTTAAATTTTAATAAAATCCGACTTTAAATTAATAGTGTTTAACATTCTTTTAATTTATTATTTTTGAATCCTTTTATTTAGATTACTTATGTTTTAATTTAAAGATAAATTAGTACGAATAAAATTTTTTATGGTCACTGTTAGTTATTAGTTTTTGATCTAATGTTAACCCTTTAATTTAAAATTGATAGTGAGTTTTTATTTTATTTTTATCGGCAACCTTTTATTTTTTTCTACTGGTGACACCCACGTGCCACTTCTATATTTTTTTATACTATCAGTAACCTTAATTTATATTTATAATGGTGACATATTTTCCCTATCAGTAGCCCTCTTTATTGTTATATCGGTGACCTTATATATATTTTCTACTGGTGAGCCTTAATTTTTTATTTGTAACGATGAACATCTCCCTTGCTGTGTACCGGTGACCTTTGAGTCGTATTTCCATCCCACCCTCACCTCACCGTTACTCTTTTTCCACCAGCCTCATTAATCATTCCTGTTGCCACACGACTACTTGAGATTCTTCCCAACCTCAAGAACTCACCCCGCTACAGATCCCCAACATCTCATCCACCAACACATATAAATTGAACCAAATACCACATTCAAAGAAGATCCTGTTTTGACTCAAACTAGATCAATGATTTCATATCACTACAGATCAAGATTTAAGAATTATAGATCTAAACCCTAGAACATTCATGGATTAAATTGGAACTGCCTCCTTCAGGTTTTGTCCACCACCACCTACTGCCGAGGGTGGGTCTTTGCACCACCCGTTGAAGCCATAAAGGAACCATACATTCCACCATTGTAGTCCGCTGAGGTTTTCAATGGAGGGAGTCGTGCGAGGGAGCCGGTGTGCTGATCATCATTTTAGTCATGTTCGCTGATGACTAGGATTCTTCCACGAAGGGGATCAACATGAGAGGAGCTTCCAAGGAGGAGTGTGCCATTAAGGAAGAACCGATTCCAAGCCATCATGGAGCAGAGGGGAAGAATCGCCGCATCGTAGTTAGAACCTGAAGACACCCGAGATTTGGAGTCACGCCACACCTATGTGGTCCACTGAGGTTTTCAGAGGAGAGATGTTGGTCGCTGATGGTGGTGTCCATCACCGCGACTTGTAGGGTAAGAGACTGTTGCCTCGTTTCTGAACCGAGGAAACCCACCCCCCTGTTGTTATGAGATGATATTTGGGGGGGGGGGAGAAGTTTAAAAAAAAATCAAAAAATAACTAATGATTTAAAACAATGTTTAAATAAGAACTTGAACTGAAAAATAACAAACATTAATAATTATAAATAAATAATTTACATAATATATTTAATAAAACATAATTTTTAATCCTAAATAACATTTTATGTAATTAATGATTGTTATTTATAAAATCAAGTTAGAATAGATTACTGAAAATTTAATCAAGTATAATTTAATAATAAGTATTAATAATTATTTAATAATACATTATGATTATAAAATAAAATACTAATTATTATTTATAAATAAAATTATAATTAAACTAAACTAGTAAAATAAAAATGTTAATAATGTAAACCTTCAAAATAATAATAAACTTAATGTTTATAATATATTTTAATAAAGTTAAATAATTAAAAAATAATTACTTATAAACAATTTTGCATCCAAATTAATAATTATTAAAACTCATTTTTTTTAATTATTATAATAATTATATTATTAACAAATTCAATGAACTCATAATATGTAAATTATCATAATTTATCTTTAATAATTTAATAATAATAGTTTAATAATAAATTTCATTTCATTATAAGTAAGTAAAATATAATTAATAGTTTTTATTAAGAGTAATGAAATAATTTATTTAATATCATTATTTAAAAGTCTATTAATTTTCTTAAAAAACTCTTTAATAATCTATTTTCATAAACTTTAATTCTTTATTTCCATAGAGTTTAAATTATTTTGGGTGTTTTTCTTACGCATGTTCAATCAAGAGTCAAAAACATGTCCAAGTACACTTAACTAACTCATTCAGAGTTAGTTACGTGAGGAAAACAAATGCGATGTGCCAATCGCTAAAAAAACACATGTGCGGTGCATTTGTGAAGAAATTGTGAAGTATTTAGTAAGTGTTCAGTGACAAGTAGCAGAAGACAACATCATACATAAGCAGAGAAAATAGAAGAATGGGAGACAGAAGGGAGGCATTGGTTCATGTGGTATATTCTTGAGTAACATTCATTCTAATCATAGAAGGAGCTAGTGCCGAGGAGAGGAGACCAGAGGGCGACTCTGGAAAAACATCTTGGAGATGGAAGAGTCCAGGTGCAACAACAGTTCATGCTAGAAGAGGGAGTTTACATCTTCTATCTTCTTTCAATTCTTCTTGTTTGTAATTGAATTTTTTTAGTATTCGTAATAGAGATGATTTGTAGATAAACTTTTAATTCTAGGATTAATTGATGTTATATTGGTTAATTTAAAATTTTCTTTTCAATTCATCATTAGATGTATTCAATATTGATTAGAGAGATCGATACTAAATTCATTCAATTGCATTGTTCCACAAAAGTTTAATTCCAAAATTTCACATTCTGTTGGCGAGATTCATTATGGAAAAACAATTCAAAATATAATAGACTCAAAAGTCTTCAAGACATACAGTGAGTTTGTATTGCTGTTAATTTTCAAATAGTTCGTAGTTGATTAATTTCAGAGTGGCAAACTCTTAAATGGGTTGTCTTGTGTGACTTAACTCCTGGAGAAGGAAGTGAGTCATACTCTTTTCAGTGGTTCTCTGCAAAAACCTATAAGTGAATTAAAACACCTTCAAAACCTGTAGAGTTGAGATTACTCCGCAAGAGTTTTAATATATTTTCCTTTTATCAGTGCTCTACATCTCTGTTATTCTATGTTTTCTACTGTCTCTAGCCTCAATCTAGTTTAAATACATATTTCTAATTTTTTGTCACTCTAATGTGTATAAAAAGAATGATAATAAAAAAATATATAAAATGTGAAAAAAATTGAAAATTCACTCTACTACTGACAATAGTGGATCTTCCAGTTTTTTATGATGATTAGTGGGAAAATTTACCTTCCCTGTGGGTTTGAACTTGCTTTCCACATGTATAGTAGTTAGTAGGATTGTAAATTTTAAACATTGACTAACTTCAATGACATTACAAGCCATTCACTATATTAAATTTGTATAGTGTTCAATTGATATACTATACTATGAATGTTCTATAATGTATTTCCTTTCATTTCATGGGATAAAATATTCCAAATCAAGTTCTTTTCTTCAAATGTCTTTTGACCCATGTATTATTCAGGTCATAAGATTTTTTGGAAACTTAAAATTCATTCATTGACTTTTGATATTTTCATTGAAATTATTTTATATAAGTTAGGTAAATTATGAAATTTCATTGTATAAGGTGGTATTTCAAAATTGTTTTAATTTTTACTACATAAACCTCATTTGAATTGTTTCATGCTTCAAGTAGCATGATTATATTAACTGATATTGATAACTGAAATCCCCTTCATTTTTGTTATTATGTTTCATCTTGAAATTTTCTTCTCCAGGATTGGGTTCGGCTACCCTTATATATTTTTATATGGTAATTTTTAATACACATTAAAAAAATTATGTTTGAATAAAAATGAATTTTTTATACTCTTCATATAATTTGAGTTTTGAACAAACATATTTTGATTATAATAAAAAAGAGTTATTTCTTTCACTTTCATAAGTTTTGTCTTCCTCTCCTCATTTCTCTAACATAAACTTTATTTATATTCAAGGAACTATTATTATAGACTAATTTTCAAATTAATTGTTTTCAAAATCATTGAAAACACATTTTTAAAATATATCATCGAATGTGACATGTAAATCTTTATTTTACATCATGTTTTCTAAAAGATCTTTTAAAATTTTACTTCTGTTTCACTTATCATTTTCAAATGGATTTATCATAATAAAGTTTACAATTTATGATTTATACTTTAATATATAAATATACATATTATCATCTTGGGGATTAAACTCGTGGTATGTAACTGTAATGGCCCGAACCTCCCTAGTCCATTACATTTTCAAAATGTAGTGTTTGGGGGGTTCTAGTGTAACACCCCATGATTTTACGAAGAATATTCTTTTTAATTTCATTAATGTCTTGTGTTGTTTGCTACACCAAAAGGAGCTTGCACAACACGCATCCCTGACTTGGCTTTCATTACACACAAGCGCGACCTTCCACGATAGCGTGTGTTGTACGCAATACCGAGTTTTGCTAAACAACGATATGAAATTAAAATATTATTAAAACTAGCCGTTATGAATAGTAATACCCACTTTTTGAAATTTTATAAATTTTATTTTTGAAAATGGAGTTCATTTTTTTGGATTTGAAATATCGAAATTAACCTAGGGTGAAATTTTGGTATTTTTCTGAAAACTTTCAATTTTTGATGAATAGTGAAAACACTGGGTTACTATGTAAAAACCATCTTTTTATTTAAATAATTATTTATTTTGTTTTTATTTTAGGTCAAAATTGATACATAATACCTATATATGTTCAATGTAATTCATTGGAGTCATTTTATAATAATTTTAGATATATAAAAATTTTATTGATCTTTTGACCTTCTTTTACCCACCTCCTAGGAGAATTTGCAAATTTACATAAAACATAATTTTACCGCTTTTGTGGATGTAATTTCAAAAATCTGAGAGACATGGTTGATGTCAGTAAGTAAAATGTGGCTCAATGAGATGAAAATAATTTTTGGTGAATAGTAACTTTTTACTTTTTTTACCACGGTTAAAAGTAAATAGAGTAATTAAGGGTAAAAATGATATTATTATTACCCTAAAACATGTACTAATTATATTAGATAAGTGTAATTCAACCAAAAACAACCTTAGGAATAAAATATGACCATTTAGGCCCACTTCGATTAGATTAGGACATTTAATATTAATTTATTTAAAGAAGGGTAAAAATCATTAAAATCAAAGTTTAATAACTAAATCATTTTTAATATAGGTATATTCATAAGATAAATTAGACTATAAGTATTCATTAGAAATCTAAAAGGATTTCATACATAATGATATTTTATTTGTAATTTTTAGACATTAAATAATTTAATTTATTTACGACACAATGATGATGCAGTAATTATCTTATTAATGAAATATTGACATAATTGATGTTATAAATACACAAATAAATGTAATTTGAGACTTTTAATGAATTAGAATAATTTTATATGTTAACATGACATGTTATTATTGTTTTAGTTAACTTTTTTCGAACTAATAATTCTGTTATGAGTTTCCCAAAAATCAATTACAAAATAGTGTAAAAATTGACATAAAATAGCTTTTAAAAAAAATATTATATTATTAATTGTTATTTTATTCCTAAAAATATAAGGATCAGAAAAATGACTTATATAATGTTATATATATTAATAATAAACAACTTTGGGTTCTTTTGGCTTGTTATAGTAAGTTTATTAACCTTATAGTGTAAGACAACAAGAAGACACGGTAAAAGTAAAATTATTTAACATAAAGTTAAATCTAAATGATAAGGTTAAAATAGAAACCTAAACTTGTCTAAATTATATTGGATGAGAGGTTTTAGACCCATACCCACCTTAGCTTCAAAATAACTCAATTTGGGGATATTAAAAACATAAGATGACTTTATTATAAAATAATATTTTTAGTTATTCCAAAGGTGCCCCTCTCCTCCCTTATAAAAGGGCACCTCCTCCCTCTCTTCCTCACACCACTTTGATCCTTAAAGCTCATACAAACCCTGCCAATTTCTCTTCTACACTTCCCTATAAACATCCTAGAGGTTCCGGTCTTCTTTAAAGACCAATCTTAGTTCCCTAAGAAGAGGTTTCAAAAAGTCGCTTCAAAGAAGAGGTAATGTCCATTACCGATTCTTTCATATTTATTTCTTCTTCCACTTCTTCTTCTTTAGTTTTTTCATTATGAAGTAATAACATAGGTATCATTCATATACTGATATGTTATTATAATTATGAAACAACCCTATTTCCCCATCTATCCATCCTATGGAAAATGAAATCACCACGCGTGCGTATGTACAGAATACCGTCTCCACGCCGTGGTGTAATCAATTTTTCCACCACCACCATACATGGATGGGTATAATGGTGAAAATAAATAACTATATATGATTTTTTTAAAGTGATATTTATTCTGAAATAGTATACATACACTCCAATACAATTCCACGATCATGGGAATGATATCATCGCTCGTGCGTACGTACGGACTACCGTCTCCACGAATGCGATGAGATTCATTTTCCATGATTAACCATTCCGGAATGATTATAAAGTATATATAATGAATAATAGTTGAAATATATGACATAATAATGCTACTATATTTATGTATATATATATGTATGTCATATACTCACTTCCATTCAATTCAATAAGGAAACGAAAACATCGTTCATGCGTACGTACGAACTACCATCTCCATGAACGGTGTATTTCATTCCTTTTATCGATCTACAATATATATGTATATGATGAATATATATTATATATAAATCATGTTTTACATTCTGGAATTATGTAAATCAGTACATAAGTAATAATATCAAGAATGACTAGTCGAAACACATACGATAAATAAAACAATTTTACCCAAAACGCTCTTTAATATGGGATTTACAAAAGAACGGGTAATATAAAGTCATAAGTGAACCATATATGATATAATAACAATGAATATGATTATTTAATAAGTCAATGTCATTATTTAAATCATTTTATAGGAGGTTCGGATACATACGATGCATATCAGACATAAGGTAAGGGAAAATCTCGCAATCTCAATTTTTATCCAAGATTGTTTATACTTCAGAATTTACTGGGGAATATTTATCATCATTATCCATGTTTCCTCAATATGTAATATTTATATCCTTATATAATATTTTATATCCAATTTTACCCTTCGGTGAGTTTTTAGTAAAAGATATGAAAGGAATCTTTTGTCGTTTTTCGTACGAGGTACTTTTTGACTTTTCCGACAAAAGTACGAGAAAAATGTTTTTTTAACTTATACGGCATGAACAGATTTTTATGGTTTCATAACACCTTATTTTCATGAAGCTTACTCTACAAGATTTCATTATTATTTTCAACCAAATCCTTTTCTTTTAAAATTGAATGGCATTTTGTGAAAAGAAAATGATTTTCAAAAAGAAAGGATATTTTCCTCAAGAATTCATTTCAAGTGTTTTATCAAAACCATTTTCCATCTAAGATGACATTATTTCATATGTGTATTCTTCAAGTATAATGTCTATATGATTTACATGGTTTCAATTTTCTTATGATAAAATATCCATTTGTTTTATATGGATTATGTGATGATGGAATGATGTTTATGAAACCCATTTTATTCTTTGGGTTATGATGAATGTTTTAAGTTTATTTTGTGGCACAAGTAAGAATGATTTCATTATGAGATGGGTGGGACCTATATCTCCCTCCAATGCATTGGGTAAAGATTTATATCTCATGAGATACACATGTCTGGAACGGTAAGTTAATCCGGTTCAGTGTTACAGGACTGAAACGAGGAGTGAACTCGATTCAGAAAGGGACTTTGTCCACTAAGATGGTCTTGGCAGTAATGCTTTGGATACAATGGAAATCATAACATGTGCTTAATTTTTTCCACAATTACATGTTTTATTCCCATGCTATTTTTTCATTATTGATGTTCCGTTATGATATATGCCTTATGTACTTCCATGATTCATGTCTTTGCTCATGAATTTGATGTTTAGATTTTATGTTCAAGTTTTTGCATTCAAATGTTTATGGATTGTTTTATGTTCTCTATGTTTACCCTTACTAGGCATTTGAGATCACCCCTTTTATGTTTTCTTTTCCCCAGGATATAAAGAAAGGTTTTAGGTAAGAAAAAAAGGGAAGAACATTATGGGAGAAGTTCAAGATCTTTCACCACGATTAGAAGATTATATTCCAAGTTTCCAAAGACAATAAACTATTACGGTCCTTGTGTGTGTGTTTTTGTTATGTACTAAGTATTCCGCAAAAGTAATGTAATGTCCATGTACGTCAAGATTAGGGTCTCTATAGTTGGTATTAGAGGCAAAGGAGGTAGGAATGTATCTGATCCTTGGGAACTCTCTCATGTGAGCGTTAGACGAAGCATGACTCTCCCAAGGTCTTCATGAGGAAATTGCTGCCACTGGGGATGGTGGTGTGTCCCACCCAGGGGGTGTAGCCGCCCATGGAGTGCCCTGATAGGTATCAATTATAGTCTACTGGAAGTAATTCCAAACCATTACAGTTGGTATCAGAGAAAGGTTTAGTCAACCATTGGAAACTAGGATGCGGGAACTTTAGTGAGATCCCTAGAGATATTTCTATGGTATGTCTAGGGATTTCCCTAAGGCTAAGTATAAGTATATGTTATAGTACAAGAATTAAGGTAAACTAAGATGTTAGATATTGAAGGTACTCCCCCTTTATTATGTTGTTTTCCCTAGCGTGATTTTTTCCTCTCACACTATTCTTTTTGGGTTTTAGACGATGGCTGGAACCCGAAGGAACCGTGTTGATCAATATAATGGACAATGCAATGATTTTCCTCTTGAACAAACAAATGTTATGGGAGATGGAGTGAAAAATCTTATTTTTATACTTACACAAGCTATGAATCATTATGGACTTCCAAATGAGGAGAGAAGGGAACAATATTCTATTGAGTCCTTCATGAGGAAACGCCCACCTTCTTTCAGTGGGTCTTCTGATCCACTTGTTGTTGAACAATGGATCAGTACCACTGAAACGATATTTTCAGTTCTTCAATGTTCTGAACATGATAAATTCATCTTAGAAGTATATCGTTTGGAAGGTGAAGCTGATCAATGGTGGAATCTTATCAAGAATACGAGGCCAAGAGATGAAATTGAGTCCATAGATTGGGACGAGTTCAAGAACTTATTTTTCAATTAGTACTTCCCTGATATTCTTCGAACAAAGATGGAGAAATAGTTTCTTGAACTAAAGAAAAAGGATGATGAATCTGTTGGTATATACGAAGATAATTTTACAAGGCTTGCAAGGTATGTATTTGGATTTATCATCCAACCTAAAAGTAAAATTGATCGATTCTTCAGTGGCTTAAAACCAAATCTTCGAAGGGAATTAGATATAAGAGACTTCAGTAGCCATGAAGAAATTGTGTGTTGTGATATTAAGGTAAAAATGGAAGTTGGTGTTTCATATCCATCTCATGGTTTGGACAAACAAACGAAAGATGGAGTTCAAGGAGAAATCTCAGAATAATGGTGAATAAAAGATGAATGTTTCCTTATGCTCTAAGTGTGGAAAGAAGCATGGTGGAGATTTTCTTAAAGGGACTAGAAAATGTTTTAAGTGTGGAAAATAAGGTCATTGAGTAACTGAGTGTCGAAGTAATGGAAAAAGGGTTTCTAATGGTGTGAATAAAGAAAAGACTGTAGAGAACGCACCAACAACACTTCAATGCTTCAAGTTTAATGAAATGGGGCATTATGATAATCAATGCCCTAATCCAAGGGTTAAAGATGATCAAAATGAGAAACCACTTAATGAAAAGGACAAAGGGAAGTCACATGCGATCACTATTGGTGATGTTGAATATGACAACGATGTGGTGTAATGATTAAGTGTTTATGTAATGGGATTCCAAAATAATGTTGTATATAGTATCGTGGAATATTGGAATATTTATGTATTGGTCTATTGTGGTTTTCAATAATTTTATGGTACCGGTAACCATGGAAAGTGATTGAGAAATTTTGGTAAGCAGATGATATGCGCATAATGAAGGGATAATAAGATAACGAGATTTTTGATTGTATTCATGAGCTCATGATTGATATAAGGACAAAGTGATATCATGGTTTGAGTATATAGAATTTTGATGATTTTAGTATGTGGAAAGTGTTAACTTTTAACTGCATTCATGTTTTCACTAAGGTTCAATGGGTATTCATTCTTCAAGAGAATACATGATTAAGGTATTCACATGTTTGTAATTTGACCAACAAGATATATCTTATGATATATGGGGGATAAATGATGGAATTCATGTGATTGTTATGTGACATTTCAAGTAATCATTTTTCTTTATACTATGAGCTTGGACCGAAGTATTTTAGATAAGCCTAAAGATTGGAATGGATTATGTTAGACATAAGTTAGTATTGTTTAAGGATATAACTTTTTCCGATATTATTGATGAGATTTTATAGTAATATAGTTTTATAGAAAGGAAAACATGCAGGACAGGCGACAACCCATCGCGTCGGACAAGGCTGTGGGAATCGAACTCACACCCGAAGTGGGACTGACCTTTATCGCCTACCACTGGCCTACAGGAAGTCCCTGGTTTGTAGAAACTAGTTTTATTTTATTACGCGGTATGATATATGAATTATAAGTTCATTTTTGGAATCATATACGATTAACCTCACCATAGATGGACTTATGTATATTTGATAACTTTTGCTAACCTTTTGTTTGAAACAGATGGAATGACCCATCATTCTATAACATGATCTGTTAACACTTCATGAATAAAAAATTCAACTTCATTTCTTTAAGAGATGAAGTGGAAATTTTTCAAAGCACAAACAATAGTGAGATTGTACCAAAATAAAGTAAGTATTTATTCTAATTCAAATTCTTCAACTTTAGGGAAATGATCTTGAAAACCAAAAATGTTGTCCTAGTTCCCTTTTATCCGATGAATCATATGGTACCCTAGATCATCACAAATTTATGGCTTTGTGATTGTTGGATTTTTCATAGCCATGTTCTCTACCACTCTCCATCAGAACATGACGGTTAGATTTCTCTTCCATATCCATATTTTCACTTATGTTCTCCTATGTGGAAACCATGTGATTAGTTAATTTGGGTAACCGTTACGTTTCATACTTTAGTTTTTAAAGCCAAGTTTTGGTTTCCTTTTTACGATATGGGTTTCTATTAAAGAAACTTTCTAGTAGTAAACAATTTATAACCCCGACGAATTTCGAGGGCGAAATTCATTTTAAGGGGGGTAGAAAGTAACACCCCAAGATTTTATGAAAAAATATTCTTTTTAATTTCATTAATGTCTTGTGTTGTACGCTACACCAAAAGGAGCTTGCACAACATGCATCCCTGAATTGTCTTGCATTACACGCAAGCGTGACCTTCCACGATAGCGTGCATTGTATGCAATACCGAGTTTCGCTAAACAACGATATGCTATTAAAATATTATTAAAACTAGCCGTTATGAATAGTAATACCCACTTTTTGAAATTTTATAAATTTTGTTTTAGAAAATGAACTTCATTTTTGGATTTAGAATATCTAAATTAGCCTAGGGTGAAATTTTGGTATTTTTCTGAAAACTTTCAATTTTTGATGAATAGTGAAAACACTAGGTTACTATTTAAAAACCGACTTTTTATTTAAATAATTATTTATTTTATTTTTATTTTAGGTCAAAATTGATAAATAATACTTATATAAGTTCATTGTAATTCATTGGAGTCATTTTATAATAATTTTAGATATATAAAAATTTTATTGAACTTTTGACCGTCTTTTACCCACCTCCTAGGAGAATTTGCAAATTTATATAAAACTTAATTTTACCGCTTTTGTAAATGGAATTTAAAAAATCCGAGAGACACGGTTGATGTCATTAAGTAAAATGTGGTTCAATGAGATGAAAATAATTTTTGGTGAATAGTAACTTTTTACTTTCTTTTACCACGGTTAAAAGTAAATAGGGTAATTAAGGGTAAAAATGATATTATTATTACCCTAAAACATGCCCTAATTCTATTGGATAAGTTTAATCTGACCAAAAACAACCTTAGGAATAAAATATGACCATTTAGGCCCACTTGGATTAGATTTGGACATTTAATATTAATTTATTTAAAGAAGGGTTAAAATAGTTAAAATCAATGTTTCATAATTAAATCATTTTTAATATAGGGTTATTCATAAGATAAATTCGACTATAAATATTAATTAGAAATATAAAACGATTTACTACATAATGATATTTTATTGTTAATTTTTAGATATTAAATAATTTAATTTATTTATGACACAATGATGATGCAGTAATTATCTTATTAATGAAATATTGACATAATTGATGTCATAAATACCCAAATAAATGTAATTTGAGACTTTTTATGAATTCAAATAATTTTATATGTTAATATGACATGTTAGTATTTATTTAGATAACTTTGTTCGAACTAATAATTCTGTTAGGAGTTTCACAAAAATCAATTACCAAATAGTGCCAAAATTGACATAAAATAGTTTTTAAAACAAATATTATATTATTAATTGTTATTTTATTCCTAAAAATCTAAGGTTCGGAAAAATATCTTAGATAAAGTTATATATATTAATAATAAACAACTTGGGGTTCTTTTTTCTTTTTATAGTATCTTTATTAACATAATAGTGCAAGAAAACAAGAAGACATGATAAAAGTAAAATTATTTAACTTAAAGTTAAATCTAAATGATAAGGGTAAAATAGAATCCTAAACTTGTATAAATTATATTGTATGAGAGGATTTAGACCCATACCCACCTTAGCTTCTAAATAACTCAATTTGGAACTATTAAAAACCGAATATGACTTTATAATAAAATAATATTTTTTGTTATTCCAAAGGTGCCCCTCTCCTCCCTTATAAAAGGGAACCTCCTCCCTCTCTTCATTACACCACATTGAGCCTTAAATCTCGACCAAACCTAGAAATTTATCTTCTTCACTTACCTAGAAACATCCTAGAGGTTCTCGTCTTCTTCAAAGACCAATCTTAGTGCCCTAAGAGGAGGTTTCAAAAAGGATCTTCAAAGAAGAGGTAATGTTTGTTACCGATTCATTCAACTTTATTTCTTCTTCCACTTATTCTTATTTAGTTGTTTCATTATGAAGTAATAACATAAGTATCATTGATATATTTATATGTTATTATAGTAATTAAACAACCCTAATTCACCATCTATCCATCCTACGGAAAATGAAATCACCACGCGTGCGTACATACGGAATACCGTCTCCACGCCGTGGTGTACTCAGTTTTTTCACCACCACCTTACATGGATGGGTATAATGGTGTAAATAAATAACTATATATGATTATTATAAAGTGATATTTATTCTTAAATAGTATACATACACTCCAATACAATTCCACTATCATGGGAATGATATCATCGCTCGTGCGCACGTACAGACTACCGTCTCCATGAACGCGATGAGATTTATTTTCCATGATTGACCATTCAAGAATGATTATAAAGTATATATAATGAATAATAATAAAATATATGACATAATAATTCTAATGGATTTATGTATATATATGTATTCCATATACTCAATTCCATTCAATTCAATAAGGAAACGAAAACAACGTTCATGCATACGTACGTCCTACTCTCTCCATGAACGGTGTATTTCATTCCTTTTATCGATCTATAATATATATGTATATGATGAATATATAATATATATATATATATCATGATTTACATTCTGGAATTATTTAAATCAGGATATAAATAATAATATCAAGAACGACGAGTCGAAACACATACGATAAATGAAACGATTTTACCCAAAACGCTCTTTAACATGGAATTTACAAAAGAACGGGTAATATAAAGTCATAAGTGAACCATATATGATATCATAACAATGAATATGATTCTGTAATAAGTCAATGAAATTATTTAAATCATTATACAGGATGTTCAGATACATATGAAGCATATCGGACATTAGGTAAGGGAAAATCTCGCAATCTCAATTTTTATCCGAGATTGTTTATACTTCAGAATTTACTGGGGAATATTTATCATCCACATCCATGTTTCCTCAATATGCAATATTTATATCCTTCTACAATAGTTTATATCCAATTTTACCCTTCGGTGAGTTTTTAGTAAAATATATGGAAGGAATCTTTTGTCATTTTTCGTACGAGGTACTTTTTGACTTTTCCGACAAAAGTACGAGAAGAATGTTTTTTTAACTTATACGGCATGAAGGGATTTTTACGGTTTCATAACGCCTTATTTTCATGAATATTACTCTACAATATTTCATGACTATTTTCAACCAAATCCTTTTCTTTTAAAATTGAGTGGCATTTTGTGAAAAGAAAATGATTTTCAAGAAGAAAGGATATTTTCCTCAAGAATTCATTTCAAGTGTTTTATCAAAACCATTTTCCATCTAATATGACATTATTTCATATGTGTATGTTTCATGTATAATGTATCTATTATTTACATGGTTTCACTTTTCTTATGATAAAATATCCATTTGTTTTATATGGATTATGTGATAATGGGATGATGTTTATGAAACCCATTTTATTCTTTGGGTTATAATGAATGTTTTAAGTTTATTTTATGGCACAAGTAAGAATGATTTCATTATGAGATGGGTGGGACATATATATCCCTCCAATGCATTGGGTAAATATTTATATCTCATGAGATAGACATGGCTAGAACGGTAACTTAATTCGGTTCAATGTTACAGGACTGAAACGAGGAGTGAACTCGATTCAGAAAGGGACTTTGTCCACTAAGATGGTCTTGGCAGCAATGCCTTGGATACAATGGAAATCATAACATGTGCTTAATGGTTGCCACAATTACATGTTTTATTCCCATGATATTTTATCATGATTGATGTTCCCTTATGATATATGCCTTACGTACTTCCAAGATTCGTGTCTTTACTCAAGATTTTGATGTTTAGATTTTTTGTTCATGTTTTTTCATTCAAATGTTTATGGACTATTTTATGTTCTCTATGTTTACCCTTACTGGGCATTTGAGCTCACTCCTTTTATGTTTTCTTTTCCCTAGGATATAAATAATGGTTTTCAGTAAGAAAAAATGGAAGATCTTTATGGGATATGTTGAAGATCTTTCACCACGATTTGAAGATTATATTCCGAGTTCCAAAGACACTAAACTATTACGATCCTTATGTGTGTGTTTTTTTTATGTACTAAGTATTCCGCAAAATTAATTTAATGTCCATGTACGTCAAGCTTAGGGTCTCTACAGTTGGTATCAGAGGGAAAGGAGGCAGTAATGTCTCCGATCCTTGGGAACTCTCACATGTGAGCATTGGACGAAGCATGGCTCTCCGCCCAAGGGCTTCATGAGGAAATGGCTGCCACTGGGGACGGTGGTGTGTCCCGCCCAGGGGGTGTAGCCTCCCATGGAGTGCCCTAAAAGGTATCAATTATAGTCCACTGGAAGTAATTCCAGACCATTACATCTAGGTATGCAATGGTAGATCATTTCAAGAGTCTTCCAAAATTCTAGTTTTTCTATTGGTAGTTGGTATCTATAGCACGCGACAGAGACTCGACATTAGTGACTCAACATCAGTGGCTCAGCATCGGTGGCTCAGCGTTAGTAGGCTGGGCATCAGTAGGTCGGGTGTCGATAGGTCGGGCATTGGTAGGTCAGGCTTCAATAACTCACATCAGTTAGTCAGGCGTCAGTGGGTCATATCAGTGAATCGCTATTGATGGGTCATGTAGGTGACTCACTGTCAGTGACTCGCATTAGTGACTCACCCATCTATGATTAATTTCCAATTTTTCCAATTTCTCCCCTCGTATGTTTTATTTTATGTAAATAGAGTTTAAAACAATTTTTGAGAATTTAAAAATGTGATTTAAAGGATAGTAACAATATTCTTAATATCAAAAATGCAAATAAGACATTGAAATAGTCAATCCATATAATCTGGATTAATATTTGACTTTAAAGGACCTTGAAATTGTTCCATTCCATTGATATATGATCTGGCTTTTCTAAACAAAGATCTTCTCCTTCCCATGTGTTTCTGTTTTCTCTTAGTGTGACCAGAGGCTTTCTTCGCAGAGGATTCACACGTGTGTTGTATTCATGGATCCAATTATCCTTTTATTCATTCCTACTACGTGTGCACCCCCTCTTTTGTATCCTAAGGAAGAATTGTTGGTCTCCTGTTGATCCAAGCTGGAATTCCTTCATCTCTCTTTTATTTGTGTATGATATGGGGTGGGTGTAATGATTCGTCTTCAATGAAAACGGATGGATCCAACTTTTAACAATGTAATGAATAGACAATATGATGATAGAAAAGATAATCATACTTCTACAATAATGGGTCAGGAATGTGTTGATGATTGTTTTCTGTTATCTGTTATCTTTTATTCATGATGTGAAATGTATGGGTAGTAATCCTTCTAAAAATCATTGTCATTGGTGGTATTTTTTTTTCACTATAGTAGCTTGTGAATAATTGTTATAAATATTAATCCATTAATCATGTATGCCTAGTTAAATAAATTAATTCCACAGGATTAAATTGTGTTTTGATCACCCCTAAATTATGAAAGTGGAATTAAAGAACAATGTTGGTCAAATCTGAATACACACTATTTGATAGGTGTGTTTGTGTGTTGTGTATGGTTCTGTTCATTTTTTGTTCCTTTTTTGGGTAGTATGATGCTGTAGTTGGAAGAACAGTTGTGGGTGTAGTGGTGGACAAGGGGGTTTGTTCTGTTGGTATGGTGTGGCATGTTTGTGCAGTAGCACCACATCTTTGGTGATGGTTGCTACTGGTTTATTGTATAGGGTGTTAAGGTAGGTGTAATATAATCTTAGGTTGAGAGCTTTTTTATTGTGGAATTGATGATCTTTTTATGTAGTGGGACTGCATATGGGTAGTGGTTGGACTGCAGGGATGAAGTTGTTGGTTGTCATTGTTTATGTTATTGGGTGTGGTGTTGTTATGTAGTGGGGATGCCAAGTGTTGTTGTGATGAGTTGGGTATGGGGATTTCTTGTTTGGAGGAAGGATAGGGTGATATGAATTTGAATAATGATAATGGTAGGGGTTGGATAGGTGTTCAAGAAATGGTTGTGCGTAGTGGGTTGTTTTTCCTAGGTCCTTCTTTCAGGTGTATTATGGATGACTCTATGGATGGTGGTTATTTTGTGTCAAGTAGTTTTTTTGGTAGGGTTGGAATGGATATATTGTTTGTTAAATAAAAAATTAATTTTGGTTAAATTACTTTCCTAGGGGTTATGAATTGGGTTTACTATTCTTTGTGTGGTTTCCCAATTAAAGGAATCAGAAAATGTAGTTTTATGTGTACTGGTTTCTTTTTTTAAACCCATATGTCAGGATGAGTGTTTGGTACCTATATATAAACTTGTGGTTCCTTGTGATTTCAATATTCACCCCACCCATGTTGAGCACTACGTTCTCAACACACCCATTGTTATAGGGGAGGATGTCTTTTCCCAAAATCTTGGTGGGAGGTTGGATGGTTGGTTATTAGATCTTATGTGCTCCCTCTTATAGGAATTGTTATCCCATGTTTTATTGGGTAGGTTGTGGTGTGTTGGTGAGGCATAGGTGTTTGCAGGAAAGATGGTCATCCTAGGTGTCTTCGAAATTAGATGCGTTCTTATTTCCCAGGTGTCTTCGGGGTGAGTTTGTTTTTTTGGCCCAGGTGTCTACGGGCCGGAAATGAATTGGTTGTGGTCTAGGTGTTTTCAGGTGGGATGTTTTATGGGGCCTAGGTGTGTACAGGCAGGTTGTGGCAGTGGGGACTGTGGAAGAGCGTGGTAGCATCAGGACGATCACTGTTAGGGATGAGAAGCTAACCAGTGGTATGTTGTGTGAGGTATTGAAATGTTGATGTGCTTATTATATTACTTGACTTGAATTGTGTTATTTAGTGAGTGTGCCTTTGTGAGGTTTAGGTGGATAGTACACCCTGTTAGGTGCTTTTGAGTTTCTACTATTTTTCTCACAGTGGAATTAGTATTCTTCTCCCAATTATGCATGAAAGACTTTTGGATTTTCTTATTAAGTATACTTGTATGCTCACCCTATGTATATAATTTTTTTTAGGTTTTCAGGATATTACACTGACCATTATAGATCTTACTAGCTCAGATGTTGGGGACGGTTATTGTGTCGCTACTTAGTTTTTATTTTGGTATTTACTTTGGATGTTTTCATTGTATTTCAAGCTGTTTTGCGTTAAACATGAATGTGGGATTTATCTTGTCTTCTTATATATATATATATATTAGAGTTTTTTTAAGGTTGATACATCTTATCTCTCAATTTTGGTTACTATACAAAGGGTAATGCCTTCTATTTGTGATATTTTAGTCCCTTGGTGATGGTCGCCACCATGGGGCCTACTGAAGGCGGAACTAGAGGGGTCATTTATCTCCCATTATTCTCTGGCACTATAGAAGGGGTATATATGGAGGGAGGGAGTCATGAAAGAATGGTATCAAAGGTGATGGTTGAGTGATAGGATAGATTTTAGATTTAGGAACAGTGAGGATTGCATAGGACGATAGTGTACTAGTGTCAAGTGATCATGGTGTGTGACATAGGCTAGGGAAGAATGACTATGGCATAGGATTTTAGAGCAACCATTATCTGATTCAAGGAATATATGCTTACCAAAAGACCAATGGCGTTTATACTATTTGTGTGGAAGAGTTCCTAAGAAATGTACATCCATCATGATGACTTTTGTTCTTTCTTTTTTTGGAATATTTGGGAAATTAAAATAAATAATGAGTTAAAATTAATCCTAAATAAATTCCATACTACTCAGGCTTAAGAGTTCCTTGCTTACCTTTCAGCTATGGAACCTGGTCATTGTTCATGAGTAGCTTAAGCGTTGGAGGCTCAACAATCAAATCTGGCTGATCAATGACGTTTTGATCAATTGGAGGGGGGAAACCAATGGTAGAGAACGTTATGTGTTTTATAACAACAGACATTGGGAAATTATGATGTAGGTGTCTCAGACATTGAGACAGATATCTAGCTCAAGGATCGTGATATCACCTTTAGCCAAATCTATGATCTAGTGGAGTACTTGGATCCCTTGGAAGTTAGTCATATGAGGGGAGTTATGCTTCAGTGGCGTACATTGTACCTGGGGGAGAGAATGGAAGATGATGTTATGTGGGTCTATTTTGTGAAAGAGTTCTGAGTAGAATTTCTTTCTTCATCCATGAAGGCTGAGAAGCAATATGAGCTACTCTCCCTAGAGTAGAACAGATTCCTGGTACTGGAACTGGGGATCCAGTTCAAGTAAATCCTTCAATTTTCTCTTTATCTCTTTCAATATTAGGAGTCTCAGGGGAGGCTCTTTAAGGAGGCACACTTTCCTTCTCTCTAGTATGCAGTTACTCCCATCACCTTGTAGACATACCTAGAGGTCCATAATAAGGTTGATATAGTGGAAATGATGCACTCATGAGGAGTTTTACCATGAGAGGGGATCTAGGTGAGTTATTCAATGGGAAAGGCTATCAGTAGCAGGTATCTGGTGTCAAGGCCTTCCAGGTTTTTTCTAGTGGTGATTCAACCTCATCAGATTTAGTTTCGACCTTCTGGTCCTCGGTCCTTTCACATAGGCTTGGGACCGAGGTGTTTCTCTTGGGGAGGTCATGGGAACCTTCAGAATCAATTCCTATTTCAGGCTCAGTATGGTGTAGATGGGTAGGTTTAGTTAAAACCTTAGTAGCAGTTACCTCCCAAGGTGTTTTAGCAGCAGGGATAGCAGGATCCTGCTCCACTGAGGGGAGAAAAATCAAGAGGAGGCTAACCTCAGATCATTCATCAGGGACTACCACCCGGTCATGGTTGAGGATGAGACCAAAAGAAAAGGGATAGAGGAGTTGGGCATGGTCAGTGTCATGCTGTAGTGGTAGCATTTTTAGGAGGTTCATAGATCGTTCAAGGTACGATTAATGTGTTTTGTACTCTTGAGCATGCTTTGTTTGATTCAGGAGCTTCCCACTCAATCATTTCATCTAATTTATCCCATGTTTTGGGACTATACATAGATATACATTCCATGCCCCACGTTTTGAGCACACCGGTAATAGGTTAGACCAGCTTATTTGATGTTTTTTGGGGATATAGACTGATGTTGGGGCCGCATTAATCCAGCATGGATATCTTCGTGCTAAAAATATAACCATGAGATGTTATCATTGGCATAAACTGATTTTCTTCCTTGCATGTTTCATTGACATCTTCTGCAAGATAGTTGTGTTTTAAGATGTGGATGAACAATGTGAGGCTTTCATTGGCGAGAACAATTTTCTAATGGGATGTCGGTGAGTAGATCCTCTTCTTTCCATATTGGAAGAGATGTCAGTGGAATCGGTGGATGCTGAGATGGTGGGGGTTCCTAGAGTTGTGTGGGTTTTTTGGATGTTTTTTGAGGTGGTTTTGACTATACCACCTCTACATAACATTGAGTTCGGGAAAGACTTGCAACACAGTTCTTCTCCGATTTCGATGGCTCCCTATTGGATGGCACATTATGAGCTGTGGGAGATAAGGATTCCGATTTATGGGCATATGAAAAATAGATTTACCTATCCCAATGTTTATCCATGGTGGGATCTAGTTTTTTGTAAAGAATTTATATGTTGTTATGAGGTTTTACATAGACTAGTAGAGGTTGAATCAGGTGACAATCAAGAACTGTTACCCCCTCCAGTGGATAGAAAATCTTTTCGACCAGCTAAGGGGAGAATTTTCGTTTTCTAATATCGATCTGCCGTCTGAGTATCACTGATTTAGGGTGATGTAAGGTGACATCCCAAATACTACTTTTATATGTAGGTATGGGAACTTAGAGTTCTTCATCATGACATTCAGTTTTATGAACACACCATCCATGTTCATGGGACTTATGAACTTTGTATTTTGTGATTTATTGGACCAGTTCATCATTATATTCATAAATGAAATTATGATCTCCTCGAATTCAGAGGAGGAGTATACAAAGTATACTAGGATTTTCTTGGAGGTCCTTCAATGCCACAAACTCTATAAAATGTTTTCCAAGTTAACCTTTTGGACACAGGAAGTCTACTTTATTTGATATGTGGTGTCTCATAAGGGTGTATTAGTGGAACCGTTAAAGTTCAATGCAGTTGCTTCATGGGATGCACCTAAGAATGTGGCAGAACTTCATAGTTTTCTTAGTCTGGTAGGATATTACTAAAGATTTGTACCTGATTTATCATGAGTAGCAGCTTCATTGGCCACTGTAACCAGAAAGGACAAGGCCTTTGTGGGGAGTGAGCATTGTCCAATAGCTTTTAGCTACCTAATGGAGAATTTGTTCAGTTCTCTAGTTCTCTGGTT
The DNA here is from genome assembly GCA_963277665.1 of Viscum album. NCBI lineage: Eukaryota > Viridiplantae > Streptophyta > Magnoliopsida > Santalales > Viscaceae > Viscum > Viscum album. The sequence continues at coordinate 1,038,264,629 of OY728141.1, read as the reverse complement.
TTCGGTGGAGGGTGTGATGTTCAATGTGTTTTGGGAAGCTTCACGCCTAGTCTTAGGATATGTATTTATGTAGTATCATGGATTGATCACATATGGGTCTATGTATTTATGTCCCCATGAAAATAACTATGCCTCCCATTATCTGTAGCTAGCGTTGGTCATGTTCGGGAAAAATTTGTGGCAGTATTACCTAATTTGAGAATGATTTTTGGTCTTCAATAATAATATGATCTTGAGGTACATATTTTCCCAAAACGATATGAACTTGATAAGTGGAGGTGGATAGAGTTTATCCAGTATTATGACTTCGATATCTCTTACACCCCAAGAAAATGTAATTATTTGGATGTTGCTTTGAGTCTGAATTCATAGAAAGATGTTGTTCAGGAATATGTGGATTCTTGGAGAGAGATAGAGGATTTTGGTTCCTTGCACATAGATGCAAGAATGGATGGTGGTAGATTCGGTCTGTTTCAGATGACATTGTAGTCATCTCTGAGGCAGCTGGTGGAGTAGTCTTAATGGGGAGACTCAGAGGAGGAGGTGATGCGTGATCTCATTTAAAATTGTGAAGATATGAAGGTATGGTCAAAGAATGTCTAGAATCAGATGATTTTCTGTGAGAATCTGTTTGTTCCATCAGCGGTGTAGGAGGGATTTATCTGTGAGTTTCATAGCTCACCCATAGAGGTACACCTAGGAGTTTACAAGAGGTACCATAGCTTGATAGAACAGTTTTTGTGGCTCAGGATGAAGTGGGTTGTGGAGGATTTTATAGAGAACTTCTTGGTGTGCCAATAAGTGAAGGTGGAACATCTGGTTCCTCATGGTTTTTTTCATCCCTTATATTTCCCCTAGTGGATGTGGGATGACATCTCAGTGCATTTTGTCATAGGATTACCATGGGATCAAGTAGGATGTAATGAAAACTGTGTGGTGGTGGTGGATCGGCTGACGAAATTGGCTCACTTATTTGAAATTTAGGATTCGAGCACAGTGGATGATGTGAAGATAAGGTATGTGGATGAGGAGTCGTAGCTACATGGAGTTTTGAGATCCATTTTCTCAGATCATGATGTGTATTATACCTCATGAGTCTGGAGTGGATTGTAGCAATCTTTTGGCACTCATTTATGCCTCAGAAATTCTTTCAACCCTCAAATATATGGGAAGATATAGACGACCATATAGACATTGTATGACATTATGGGAGCATGCGTCTTGGATTTTGGTGGGTATTGGTTTAGAAAATTTCCCATAGAGTAGTTTTCTTACAAAAACATTTATCACTCTACCATTGGCATGTATCCATTTGAATCCCTATATGGAAGGTCGTGTCATTTGCCTTTGTGCTAGATAGAATTTGGGGATTATGTATTTATTGTCTCAAATGTGGTGAAAAGTATGACCAAATAGGTGTATCTTGTCCATGAGAGGATGAAGGAATTATAGGGGTAGTATAAGTTGTATGTTGATCATAGGAGGAGGCCCTTGGATTTGGAGGTTGGAGACCATGTGTTCTTGAAGGCTTCCCCTTGACATGAGCATTAGAAGGTCGGTAGAGGGAGAAAACTTTCTCCTAGGTTCATATAACCGTTTGATGTGTTTGTGTGAGTTGCCAAGGTGTCATACTAGTTGGGGTTTCCACTATAGTTGAAGAGGATTCAAAAAATCTTTCACATCTTCCAGCTTGTTTGGTATCATCATGATGACTCCCATGTCATTGATTGGAAATATTTGGATATCAAGAACCACACAATATTTTTAGAGAAGCCAGTGGAGATCCAATATCATCGAGAGAAGGTGTTTCATTGATAGAAAAATCCTTTGGTTCATGTGTTATGGAGGCTTGGTGACCTGGAGGAGGGTACTTGGGAAAGTGAGATTCAGATGTGTGCTTCGTACCCAGAGTATTTTTAGTATTTCTTGTGTGTTTTTCTTCGTGATGTAGTGATTCAACCTTGTTTTCTATAAGATGGGATTTTCCCCTGTTTCATAATTTCTGAGGATGTATTAACATGTTAAAAGGGGTAGACCAAATTCATAATATAGATGTGTTAATTATTATGTGATTAAACCTGTTCAGGAGATTCAATGCCACCCAGAGATGATAGTATCTTGGCATGGAGAAAGGAAATCCATAATTCAGGTGTCTAGATAGTTGGTTCTTGTGTGGGGTATCCTGTGGGAGTTTGATATAGAATGTGTGTGATGATTTGTTCCTAAATGTTCAGTTTTTTTCTCCATCTTTCGAACAATATAGGGTGGTTTATCCCTAAGAGGTATCTTAAGGGGTGGTTGTTCATACCCCTCTTTCTTTTGGGATTGGTTTTGAATTCTCAGGAGTGATAATATTTTGATAGGTATCTGATGTAGTGACCCAAACCTCTCCGGTCCATTACATTGTCAAAATCTAGTGTTTGGGGTGTTCTGGGAGTCAACTGTAGCTCATTTCAAGAGTTTTAAAAAATTCAAGTTTTTATATCGATAGGTGGTAATGATAGTATGCATCAGTGACTCTGCACTGGTGGCCTAGCGTTGGTGGATTAGCGTCAGTTGGTCATGTGTCAGTAGGATGGGTGTCAATATGTTAGTTTTTGGTAGGTCGGGCTTCTGTGAATCATGTTGGTGTGTTAGGTATCGATGGGTCACGTTGGTGACTCCTTGTCAGTAGGTCATGTCGGTGATTTGCTATCAGGGAGTCGATGTCAGTGGCTAGCATCGGCGACTCACCCGTTAGTGATTCATTACAAGTTTTTCACAGTTTTTCTAGTTTCACCCCTCGTATGTTTTATTTTATGTAAATCAAGTTTAAAAACTCAATTGAGAATTTCTAAGGGAATTTAAAATTATATTAATTATATCATTAATATCCTAATACACACGAGACATTAAAATATTCATAACATCTAATCTTGACCATGATCCAACATTAATGACCCTTGAAATCGTTTCCTTCCATAGATATAGGATCTATCTCTTCTAGGACAATATCTTATCCTCCCCCTGTGTTTCTATTTTCTCTTTTTGTGACCAAATCCTTTCTTCCTAGAGGATTCATAGTTGTGCTTTAGTCATGGATGTAGTTTCCCTTGTATTCTTTCCAACTACTCATGCGCCCCCAGTTTTTGGTGCAAGGAGTAATCATTGGTCACCTATTTTTTCATGTAGGGATCCCATCATCTCTCTTTTATTTTTCTGTCATGCAGGGTGGGTGTAATGATGCTTCTTCTTGGAAAATTACTGAATCAACCTTTTAATGAAGTAAAAATGGGAATGTTCATGGTAGCAGAGTCAATCAGACTGTTATGATATTTGGTTGGGAATGGGTTAATGATCGTTTTGTGTTAACTTTTATCTTTTATTCATGATGATAAATATATGGGTTGTAAGAATTTTTTGAATTATGATCATTCGTGGACTTTGTTGGAACACTATGGTATGTTGTGAATAATTTCTTTAAATATCAAACTATTAATCACATATACTCCATTAAACAAATAGACGCCCAATGATTAAACTTTTGTTGTGATCACCCCTAAATTATGAAAGTGGGGGAAAGGAACAATGTTGGTCAAATATTAATACACTCTTTTTGACAGGTGTGGTTGTTTTCTATGTGTAGTTTTATTCATTTTTAGTTCCTTGTGTGGGTTGTTTTGTGTTGCAGTTGGAAGAACGGTTACGGGTGAAGGTGGAGACAAGGGGGTTGGTTTTGTGGGTATGGTGAGGTATGTTTGTGCCTCGAGGATACTCCATTGGTGATAGTTTATGTGAGTTATGTGTATGGGGTGGTATTGGAGGTGTAAGGGATTCTTAGGTTGGGAGTTTGTTGATTTTGGAATTTATGAACATACTATCTAGTGGGAATGCATCTGGGCAGTGGTTGGACAGTGGGGATGTAGTTTTGGGTTTCTCTATGTTTATGTTACTGGGTATGGTGTTGTTATGTAGTGGGTCTGCCGAGTGTGGTTGTGATGAGGTGTGTTGGTGATTTTCTTGTTGAGAGGATGTACAGGGTGCAATGACATTGAAGAATGATAGTGGTAGTGGATGGATGGGTGTTCATGAATGGGTAGTGTGTCATGGGTTATTTTACCTTGGTCATTCTTTTTGGTGTGTTATGGATGACTGTGCAACTATTTCATGTGATGTGTCTGATAGTTTTTAGAGTAGGGATAGAATGAACATATGGGTTTTCAAATAAATAATGGTAGTTGGTTAAATTAATTTGTTTGGGGTTATGAATTGGGTTTATGAATGTTTTTTGTTTTTGAAATTAGAGGTAGCAGCAAAGGTGGTTTTGTGAGGGCTGGTTTCTTATTTTGAAAACCTATAGGCTGGGATGTTTGTTTTCTTCCTTTATATATAATTTTTTTTCATTATTATTTTTATACGCACCACTCCCATGTTGAGTACTACATGTCGAACACCCCTATTTTATGGGAGAGGGTTTCTTTTCCCCACATCATAGAGGGAGGATGGGTGGATGGTTATTGTCTATGCTATTCTCCCTCTTCTCGGAATTGGTATCCCATGTTTCAAAAGGTAGGTTGTGGTGCGATGGTGAGTCCTTGGTGTTTGTGGGTGAGATGTTCTTCCCAGGCGTGTTCAGTATGAGATGGGTTGTGCTTTCCCAGGTATCCTTGGGATTAGATTTTGGGTTTTTAGCCTAGTTTTATTATAGTAGGATATGATGTGGTTATGGCCGGGGTGTTTTCAGGTGGGATGTGGTATGTGGCCTAGGTGTGTATGGGAAGGTTGTCGCAGTGGGGCTTGTGGAAGAGTGTGGTAGTATGAGGAGGTTTGTTGTTAGTGATGATCAGTTAACTAGTTGGAAGTGTCGTGGGGTACCCAAAAATTGATTTGCATACTATATTACATTACATGACTTTCATTATTTGGTAAGAATGACTTTATGAGGTTGGGGTGGACAGTGTACCGCGTTATGCTCTTTTGAGTTTATATTATTTTTCTCACACGGGTATTAGTATTCTTCTCCCACTTGTGCATAAGATAATTTGGATTTTCATATTGAGTATACTTGTATACTCATAGTAAATATATAAAACTATTTACAGGTTTCCAGAGAGATTATGCATACCATGATGGACCTTACTTGCTCGAACGTTGGGGATAGTTGTTGTGTCGCAGCATAGTTTTTATTTTGGTATTTACATTGAATTTTTTAATTGTATTTCTAACATTTTTTCTTTATAAATGCATTAGGGGTTGATTTTGACTTATTTTATATGTATATATATATGTATTGGAGTTTTTTTAAGATTTATACATCTTTTATCATTATCATGGTTTCTAAAAAAAGGTTAATACCTTCCAATTTTTGTGACTTAACACCCTTGGTGTCAGTTTCCACCTCGGGGACTACTGAAGGTGGGACTCAAGGGTCATTATCTCCCTTTCATTACTAAAATCCCAGGTGGAGAATCATTGAAGGGAGGTAGTTGTGACAAGAACAATTCAATTCTTGGTTCCTTATTTTTTGATAATAATCAAATAATTATTTTTAATGATGTTTTCATTTATGTAAACAATAATCATTGTTTCCTTTATTACACTATGGTTATATTCTTTAAAAACATCCAAATTATTTCTTTGTACTGGTTATGGTCATGTTATACCTTTTATTAAAATGTATTGGTGTTATTTATGTTGTAATTCCAGTACAGATGATTGTTGGAAAGTTGAATAAGTATTGTTTGATCATCCAACTTCTCTCTATGGATGGGTTATGATCATATTATCCCTTTTATTGGAATTGGGAAATGTATTGATTCTGTTTGTGATTATATACTAAAAATATAGGTTGATCATGTTTTGATATTCCTCATTCTTCATTATATAGATAACCATGATTTTATATTTAAATATGTTTCTTAGGGAATGGTATTAAAAGTCTTGTTGAATCTTATGGTCAATACATTGGATATAATTAAGAGATGGGTGGGGAATATGATTATATAGTTTCTCTATATATCGATAAGTACTGTGATATAAAATAGGTTGGATTTTGGTGTATACTACTTCGTGTAACTAGATAGTGTTTTGGAACAAGACCTTTAAAGTATATTATTGATGTCTGACATTATGCATTCATTAAGTATGAGATCAACATTATTTACATCCATGGTTTTATTTATTATCATGGGTATTTCATACTCAATGTTTCAATTTATTATTTCTTATTGTTTTTTACATATCCTTGCCATAATATTTAGGAAATTTATATATCATTATTACTATGACATCCCAAACTCAGGTTCCACTAAAAGGTTCATCGATCTTAGTTGGCCACATGGACTCAACACCATCTTCTCAAACACTAGAGTTTGCTGACTACCAGCGAGGGTCTAGGGTGTGTCTGTGGATACAATATTCCCCATTACCATAGTGTATCATAGTAGATAAATAATATAATTGGTAAATACAAGAATTAGTATAATAAATAGATAGCACATCCAATGAAAAAACTATAGACATTGGACCTGTAACCTATTATAGTGGAAACAAACCAGAAAAGTAAATAACTTAAGAAACTTAAAATAATACTCATATTCTAAAGATAAAGTGTTTCATGTGTCTAAAAGATGTAAAATATATATACATGGAAGCAGAAAATATATTCTATACAAAATAAGAAAAATTAATCATAAAACAATCCAAACATCCCATGCTCCACCTCGATCATCCTCTACCAAGCTCCATCATAAGAAACTAAGAAATATCATGTGTCTAAAGATGGATGCTTCCCTTTTTCAACACCAACCTACATGTAAACTTCCAGGGTACCAATGTCATTCCAAATAAGGTGCGAGACAAATCTAAAGAGGCAAATACCAAAAACGACTAAAACATCTAGTTCGTGTAATATAAACTGAAATAGTGTGAAGGAACACATATATAAAAGTGAAGCGGTATCATAATGTAAATACCCAGTACCTTCTTCAGCCTTAGCTAGTTTTTGAACATATAATTATTTTATTAATTAATTATTTTCTAGTTTGTTTGATAAGTCACATGATGTATATCCAGCATTGTCATCATGTCATGATAATAATAGTAAAGGTTCTATGGTATAAAAAGGAGTCCATGATGCTAATAATAATGAAAGAGGATCTAAGGTAATAACCAAGGAATCCTTAACCTTACGGTTGACCCAATAATTAATTACCTAGATCCTGTATATAAATTTCAGAGCTTAATCCAAGGGGCCTCACCCAAGGAATTCCAAAATAACATAATTTTAACCAAGTCTAAGGATCTCATACAAGGTAAAATGGGATAAGTAGTGATTAGGCCCAATGGGTGTATCCAAGGAGCCTCAAGTCCATAGATGTCCTGCTGGATCCAAAGAGTGTATCCAAATAATCCTACAATGATAATGGATTTGTCCTATAGTTTCTTACTAGGCATCCACTAGAAGATAAAGATCATGTTGTAAGGTGGGTATCAACCATGGAAATCTACATCCCTTAATTTGAATGTCATCCACAAGTGCTCAAGTAATTTCATTGGAATCCAATGATTGATCAAATTAGACAACTCCTATAATGATTTCAAGGTCCATATGAAATAAGTAAGTCATAATTGATTCATTAATAAATTTAGGCAATGTAATAATCATTCCATTTAATATTTCAATTAGTCCATTCTATTAAGTTTGATACTACTGATAAGGATAGAAGGATATGAAACCATTTATTAGTTTATTAAACTCATAATAAATTCATTAGGTTAACTCCACTTCCTTCCCTTAAACATGGAAAGGTATGCTATAAACATGCAAACAAGTCTTTAATTTTCATTTAACTAGTCCAAGTCATATACATAGTATGCTTTCTATTAACAATTTAGATTCATTAATTATGTTGAAAAAATTACCTTAAAAGGGTCATGTGACATTATCATATAAAATTAAAATCATTACAATAAAAAATTATTTTTATTAAGGAAGGTATAACTATTAATAGGGTCAATCTATTTCACACCCAAACAATGTCATAAACAATCATAAAAAACCACTAAAGACATGAATATGAAAAATACCCTAGTTGGTGTGGTTAATGTTGAGGTCATGAACTCTAATGAGAGATAAAATTTATAATAAGGGTCTTATAAAATGATTCTAATGATTATAAACAAGTCCCATGAATTAAATAGGCAACACCTGATGAAATTAGTGTGCGCACAATGACAGAAATTTGTAAACTAGTGATACATGATGGATGATTTGTGGACCCCCTACCTTGACATCATGAAACTCTCTTATTCTTGTAGCAACCATTATTTTTGACTGGGTCAGATGAAATATGAATAACCGATCAATATTTTGAAAATTTCGCATATAATCCAACATATAAATAACTATGTTGAGGAGAAGAGAAACAAAGAATGGCTAAAATGGAATCGAGTAATTACAGATTTGTATCCAACCAGACAAACGTGGAACAAATCAAACATCATATTAGATATTAAGATCAAAAACTATCAAAGAGGGGTTTGATATCTAAAAAAGTGAGAGGGAGTGGTTTTTTTCCACTTGAATAAGAAAACTAGGTGGAGGGGTAGGTTTATTATTCATTAAGGTAAAATATTCATTTCACAGAACATATATGGGTTACATGTTTTTTTTGCTAGGTTGGATAAAATTTGCACCAACCATGCACCTCCCACTGCTTAAAGAGGCCACCCACATGGTTTGTTCACATGGATAGGGAAACCATGTCCCAACTATGGGAATCACCTTTTCTAAAAACTAAAGATATTTTTCGTGGTCATGTAGCCCCTGGATCATAGTTAGGAAAAACTATGAGACCATAATCACCCCTCTATACATCCCCTCCATGTTAGGAGATACTATGAGGGATGGGTTTCACAATTTCTACTAACAGTGCAACACAACTATTTTCTCTACGAATTGAGGTTACGAGCTCTGAAAAATACCCAAACACCAAAAAAAATAATTATAACCTCCTTAGGCATCAATATTAGGTCTAAAATAAGGAATTATAAAAAATTAAAAATGATAAATACCTAATATAAAAACAATATCCTTACACTATTTCCCCCTTAAAGAAACTCATCCCCAAGTTCAACTTCCCAGGGCGGCAAAACACTTATTGAGAACAACTCTAGAAACTGGGCATGTATATCAGCCACCATCTCCCAAGTCTCATCCTATAAAAGGTCATGTCACCATTACACCCATACTTGAGGGACAAACCAGCCTTTGAATGCCTTCACTGTTTGGTCAACAATTTGCATAGGATACTACTAAAATTAATAATTTTCTTCACACTTAGCCTCCTCAAGATCAAAATTATGATTATGGTAGACATTATAGTTGAAAAGACGTGAAACATAGAATTTTCCACGAATTTAATGGTGACTATGAGGTAATAGAAAGGAATAGGATACTGTCCTGACTCTCTCTAGTATCTCAAACACCTCAATAAAGTTAAGTGATAGCTCTCCTTGCCTTTGAATCGATTTAGCCCAAACCTAGAAAATACCCGTATGAAAACATGATCCCCAACCTCTAAATATAGAGTTCATAAATGTATATTATCATATGATTTCTATATACACTAAGTATTAAACATATTCTTCTTGATCAGATTTATCTTCTCTAAAGTATCTTGCACAAGATGGGGACCTGCTACATCCACCTCTAGCCAGCACAATGGTGAACAACATGGCCAACCATACAATACCTCAAAATGAGCCATATGAATTGACTCCTAAAATATAATATTGCTGGTGACCTAAAAGATAGTGATATTCTTCTCCCAAGAACCATTGAAATAAATGAATCATGGTCAAATCATATCTTCTATAACCTATATCATACATTCTATCTATCCACTGGCCTGATGGTGAAAAGATTTTCTTATAACCATGTGTTTACCCATAGCCTTCTGTAACCCAACCAAAAAACTCAGTGTGATAGGAGAATCCCTATCTGAAATGATGGTATGAGAATCCTTGTATAGCTATAAAATCACAAGGACATACAATCTTATCATCTGATCAGCTGATAATGTTTCCCATATTAGAAATAATTGAGCAACATTCTATAGTGTGTCGATGATAACCCAAAATACATCATACCTCAAGGAGACCTCGGTAAGCCGACTACAATGTCCATATAAAAAAATTTCCCATATATGTTATGGGAATGTAACTGGTTGTAATAATCATGTATTGAGATGGTTCTATTCCCTCACATTTTGACCGGTGGAGCACCTAGTGATAAAACTTGTTATGTTGTAATTTATCTTATGCCACCAATACTGGCGTCACATATCTTGATACATCATGGAGATTCCTGGATGAACTTGTCACTAAGATTCATGACAATAATACATTAGTTTATATATCATATATAAAGGAACCCAGACACTCTCATGAATATGAAGGCTGTTTTCTCTATCCATATACCAATCTAAAGGAAGGTTATCTCCTAAAATACTCTCACAAAGAACCAGGCCTTTAGGATCTAAAAACTACACACTATTTACCATATCAATGTGGGAAGAGTTAAATTTCAAGCCTGAGGTATAATACTTGTTATAAATTCCATGAAACCTTAGATCCATATCTGATTAAAGGGACATTAATTTCCATTCATCACTTTCTTCAAGTATGGTATGTGCCTATGTTTTTCAAATCAGTGTATCTGCTACTAAATTCCCATTTCTAGGTGTATAGTATAGCTCCAAAGTGAGGTACTGGATATATTCAACCCATATTCACAATCTGAGAATCAAGTTAAATATTTTAGTCATTATGTATCACAATGCACTCACCCATCAGATAGTGCCTCTAACAACATAACACATGAACAACTTCTTCTAGATCAAGGTCTTGTGTTGAGTAATTCCTCTTATTGGACCTCAACTACTGAGAACTATAAACAAAAAATATTGTCTCTTGTATCATCACTACACCAATGAAAATGTAAAATTCATCACAGAACACTGTATAGCCTCTTCCAAACTTTGGAGGAATCAGAATATGTGTGAAGAAAAGATTTCATTTTAGCTCCTAAAAGGAATTCTCACACTCTTCTGACCAAAAAAATCATAGAACACTATTTTATAAGACTATTAATAGTTTCTTTGAGGTGTGATAAGTATTTTATGAAATTATTTTAATACCCATTTAGTCATAAGAATCTCTGAATATTACAACATGTTCTTGGGATACACCAAAGAAACTATGTAACTTACTTTATCTAGGACAACTAACACTTCTAATTATAGTATAATATAACCCATAAAATGATATTTGTTGATCCAATTAGAAAGATTTTCATAAGTATGATGTTCTCTTAGTGTATTCATAATGATCTCAATATGCTAGGCATGGTATTTATGATTTTGAGAATACACCAATATGTCTCTCATAAAGACTGTGAAAAAAGAATCTAGATAGGGGTGGAACATCAAATTAATTGAATCCATGAAAATATATGGTTCATTCGTAAGACCAAACAATATACTAAAATACTCATATATACCTTTCCAACTACGACAAACTATATGTGGTATGTTTGGGGGCCTGGCTCGCACTTGATGATATTTCGATCTTAGTTGAATATTTGAAAACACCTTGGCTCCTTGGATCTGGTCCAAAAGATCACGTTTTAGAGGTATTGGATACTGGATCTTTTATGTAAGTTGGTTCAACCATCTATAATCCAAACATAAATGAAAAGGTCTTATCCACCTTCTTAGAAAAAATCATGGGTGAACACTGATAAGATGTTTTAGGCCATATAAAACCTTTGGCATCTAGATCCTCCAAATATCTATTATGCTCCAAGAGCTCATTATGTTCCATCCTGAATAGTTAAATGGACACTGGAGATACTCTTGAAAAAATAATAACCATAAACTATACCTACCTATAATGAGGTAATACTGAAAAATCATTGAGAAATATGTCCCTGAAATTACTTAATACATGAGGAAAACATGGAATATTTACACCCTCCTATCCTATTAAGAGACTAGAAATCTGTGTGGTCACTCCACCTATCCCATGATGCTCTGGTATATCTCTACTGGCCTATACATTACACCCACCTATATGTAGATAATTTCTACCCTCCAATGACATAAATAATACCCTATAGTTATATTAGTCTGTAATGTAATGATATGAGACCAATCAATCCATCCTAATAATGAAATAAAACCCTGTCATATTGAGAACAAAGAGGTCACACATAAAAGGGTAACTTCTTACCTCAAGGGGATGGTCCCTGCATTGGCATTTCCCCTCTAACCATACTCCCAATAGTGTATCCAGGGTCATTACACCACAATAATACTCAATTCCTAGCCCAAAATATTCCATGATCGACAAATATATGAAGGAATGTGAAGCACCTGTATCAAAAAGTAGATACTATAGTGTAGGATACTAGAATAGTATCTCAAAATGTATACATTTTTATATTTTACACTTTGGGTATCACCTGTAAAGCATGAAATTAACCTAATCAACGTCCATGGTCTATAGTTGGACTTCCCTAAGTATGAATACCTTACTGATGCTAATGGCCAGAAGTCTGGCTACCATGGTCAGGACAAATGACTCATCCAGTCCTACTGGTGCTACTCCAACTACATACCAGATGTGGTGTAAAATCCCCTTCCCTTAAAGATGAAGATTGTGAGGATCACCTTCTACAAGAATAAGATGGAAAGGTCTAACAGAATCTCTATAGATGGCACATATAGCTGCAAGCATGGCTCTCCATTAGGTCTCTATCACACTGACCCTTAAGATTTCATTACCATTCACACTGATGGCATACAATGGACCTTCAAATATGGTTACTCTAACCACCACATCTCTAATGTGAATACCCAAAGGAACACTTACTTCTACCAAAATTACTATTGGCTTGCCTTGGCAATGATCCTCTATTCCCAATACTATCAAATTCCCATAGGTTTCACTTAGTGATAATAGATTGATTCAAAATATTAGAGAAATTTAGGAAGAAAAAACATTCACCTATGTATTTATGGAATATTGAAGCCCATCGATGAAAACACTAACATGAGAAATCAAATCACTAACTAAATGCAGAGACAATTGTTGTAACTCAGTAAAATGTGAGGAATAATCCTTTAATGACATATCACCCAACAATAGTTGCATAAAATTTATGGATTTATCATATCATATCTTCTTAAAAAAAAGTGACCAAAGAATTTAGTCTAAAAATCATCCCATATATTTCCCTAATATAGACAATCCTAGCTAATCACATCCCACCAGAGCTTGGTCAAATCACACATCATGTATGTAACAATGTTTACAATCTTCTCTGGATGAGTCTTCAGTTTATCAAAGATAGATAAGGTGTCCATTAACTAGGAATCAGTAGCCTATAGACCACTATCCTCCAAAAATGTGGTAGAATTCTACTTCTGGATCTCACATGTCAGATCATCCATTATAGGTTCATGTTGTGGATCACCCTTCATGGACTGCGTCATATATTATAAATTGTCACTAATTTAAAAATAATTATCGAGATCAAGTATAGTTGGTTGTGGCTTAGGTGGAACTCTTAGAAGTAAGAGTAGTGGCTGAGGGCCCACCATTTCTAAAGCTTTATCATCTTTGCCCTCCTGGAACTTGGTACGAGGTCATTGTGGCAGCATTGATCTAAAAATGAAAATAAAACACTTCAGAATAAGATTAATGAATATAGATACATTATAGGAAGAATAATGTAAAAAAAATGGATCACTACCCAGGGTATACTACCCAAACATCCCACATAGATGTCCAGGTACTGGTAAGTGTTTAATTTTAAATTACAGGGGATCTAGTAGATAAAGTATCAATATCACATTGCCTCTTTATTCATTTGAAACAACTTGTTTTTAAGTCATGTTTTACATTTTTATGTTTCATTTATTTATAAACATATATTAAAGTCTAATTAAAATGGATTTTCATTCCCATTGAATCAGAACCATTACAACTTCTCACTAAAATAATCACCCATTTAATCTCAATTTATCCTCATGTACATTCAGTCTTAGAATGTAATGTGTTATACATGATGCCACAACTCAGTAAACTAACCCCTCTAGCCTATGAGGGCCTATACACCTCATGAATTGAAACTAGAAATCCCTCAACCATGGTCAAAGAGTATCATAGGAATAATATAACTTCCATAGTATCACTCAACAATCACAATAAAATAGGTAAATGCAAGTAGTTAAATGAACCTATATTTCTTGGAATATGCATAGAATGTGAATTCTAGGTGCCTACGATTCTACATGTAATAATACTCAATGACCTTATATCATCGGGCCAAAGATGAAATATTATCATCAATTAGAATAACAACGATAACCATCACATAAAATGGGTGTGACCCTACGGTGAAAGGATATCAACTGAGGAAGAATTCAAAACAATGATTATTATTCCAGGAAACTCAACATTTACCCCAAACATGGGTTAGATATACCCAATAATGTCTTATAACCATGTTCCAAAGTGATACAAATATTCTATATATTATCTCAATATATTAAATAAATAAAAGAAACCACTCTTATACTAATTTTTGACATCCTTTACAGGGTTCCACTGAATGGTTCCTTGAGACTAGTTGGCCACATGGCCTCAAGCGCATCTCCCCGAACGCTAGAGGATACCACCTAGTAGTGAGGGCCAATGGTGTGTCCATGGGGAGAATATGCACTCATTAACATAATGTATCATATAATATAAATATGATGATAATTAAATATAAGAAACAATAAGATAAACATATAGCATAGTTGAAGCAGACATTATAGACACGAGGCCAGTAATCGGTCTTAGCATAAACAAATAGTAAAAATAAATAACATAAAAAAATGATCATAATACTCAAAAGATGATGATAATGTTTGTAATGTTCCTAAAAACTAGAAAACTAATATACAAGAAAGTAGGAAATGCATGATATACAAAATAATCAAAAAATACAAAAGCTATTCAATCATCCCAAGGTCTAGCTCTGTCATTGTAACCAAGATCCATCTTATGTAAGAAATAAATGTTAGGTGTCTAAAGATGGATTATTCCATTTTTCAGTACTTTTATACATTTTATCTATACAGTTACTAATAGAGGCCTAGATATAGTGTGAGATAAATCCTAGTAGGCCGCTACCAACTACATCTATAACATCCATTCAGTGTAATATTAACTGAAATAGTGTGCAAGCATGCACATGTAAAAGTCAAGTGGTACATAAATGTAAAAACCCAGTACCTACTTCATCCTTGGATAGTGTTTGAACATATAATCATTTAATTAATTAATTATGTTCTATATTATTTGGTATGTCACACGATGTATTACTATAATATATATCATGTTATGATAATAATAATAATAATAATAATAATAATAATAATAATAATATAGGATCCAATGTATAACAAGGCATTCATGATAATAATAAGAATGAAAGAGGATCAAAGGTAAAAACCAATTCATTTTTGACCTTAGTGGTTGAGACAACTTAGTAATGACTTTTATCATGGCTATAAGGGTAAGAGTGTAATCCAAGGGGTCTCTCCAAATGTCTTCAACAATAAAATAGTTCTAACAGAGTCCAAGGTTCTCATCAAAGTTAAAACGTGATAAGCAGTGACTAGTCCCAATGGGTGTATCCATGGAACGTAATGTCCATAAACATCCTTATTGATCCTTGGGGTATATCCAAGTCATCCAATAAAGATAATTGATAGAACATACAATGTTATATCATGAACACACTAGTATACAAGAATCATGATTGAAGGTCGGTTTCAAACACGGAAATCGACATCCCGGAATCAGAATAGACTTCATGAGTGCTCAAGGAATTCCCTCAGGAATTCAAGGCTTTCTTGAGTTTAACAACTCCTATAATTATGTCACATTCCATATGAAAATTCCCATTATAATTGATTCATTAATAAATAAATCACATGTAATATTCATTCCATTTAATAATCCAATAGGTTAATTCGGTTACCTTTCATACTAGTGAAAAGGATATAAGTACAATAAACCATTTATTGTTTTATTTAATTAATAATCAATTAATTTGTTTCACTATAATAACTTCCACTAAAAATGGGAAGGTGTTATATGAACGTGAAACAAGGTCATTCATTTATAATTAACAATTACATGTTATATACATAATATACATTCCATTCATAATTATGATTCATTAATTATATTAATACACATAGCTTAGAATGGCCAAGTGACCTTATCATATACAAGGATAACAATCATAATTCACAATTTATTATATTAAGGAAGGGGTTACCATTAATAGGGTCATGAAATTTAACACCTGAATAGTTGTGCATACAAACATAAAAAATCTCTTATGTCATATATATGGAAAACCCCCTACCTGGGGAGGTTAGCGTTGAGGTCATAACCACCAATGTGGGATAAATTTTTTAAATAGGGTCTTAGAATATGAATCTAGAAACTATAATAAATGAAAATGATTTGAATAATCAATGATTGTTTAGATTGTAATGCACACAATGTCAACAATTTAGTAAAATTTAAGACATTATGGAAGATTCATAGACCACATACCATAAACTTGTACCACTCTCATCATTTAGTATTTTCAATTAGTATAACTTGTATTAGAATAAATATTATGAATGGATTAACACCCTAAAAATAGGGAACAATATCCTGCATCTAATTAAATATTTCAAGGATAATAGAAATGAATAATGTCTAAAAATGAATTAAGTACTTATCGATGTGCATACAACTTGATGAGTAGGGATCAAATTGAACTTCGGATCAGAGCTTGGGATCATAATCTATCAAAGATGGGTTTAAGAGTTCAATATGGGATAGGAGAGATATTATTGTACTATGGAATTAAATAACAAAGAGGAGGGGAAATTTTATTATTCATTAATGTAAACATGGTCATTTCACCCAAAATATTTGTGTTTCACGGTTTGGCCAAACTGTGTGGAAACCATGTGAATCACCTGTACTAAAAACTAAAGACATTTCACATGGGTGTGCATCCCTTAGAACATTTTTGGGAAAATCATGAACCCTACTTCACCATTCTATCCATCCCCACATGGTTAAGAGATAAAATGTTGGATGGGTCGTACGGTGTCTACTAACAGTGTAGCCCAGTGATTTTATCTTCTGGTCAAGGGTTTTGAGCTCCGAAAAGACCGGAGCACCCAAGAAACCTTTATAAACTCTTATAAAATCTACATTAGGTCCAACATAATTAATTACACCAAATTTAAAAGGATACATACCTAAGATAAAAACTAGTTTCTTACAATTACCTATATTTTATGTTTTTCCTTACTGAGCACTTGGGCTCACCCAGTCATAGGTTTCAATTTCCATAGGTTGTAAAGAAAATTATTACACATGATATTCTAAGAGGATATCTTATGTGGTGAACTTATGGGAGATACTTAATACTCATTATAGATTAAGTTTTTTTATATATAATAAAAAAATATTTGAGATGAAGAACATGGGGTTTTTTAGTTTTTTTGTCTTAATTATATAATGATCAAACATGAATGTATAATTAGGATATAAGAGATGAAATAATAATTTCCTGATTTTTTATTTAATAATATTTATATCTATAATTTTACTACTAGTATCTACGTTATTATATAATTTATGTGTCTATGAACACAAAATCTGAGATAACAGTTCTGAGACACCACATTTGGCTTCAAATGAATTGTTTAGATAACTTGGGAGATTATGATGCATGATGAGGAAAATTTAAAGGTTAACATGTTAATATTGGTCATAATTTTAAAGTTAAATATATTCCATTATGATGTTATATTATTTAACATTAAGGTAATAATGAAATTTTTATATGGGGATGAGGATAAAATAACATTAGTGAAAACACTAGGGACAAGTCTAAGTGAAAATTCAAAGTAAAAAATTACCTCCTAATGGTTTAGTAATGTATATATTGTTTGATTATCCTAGAAATTAAATCCCTATTTAGATACTTCAATTGGATTCATGCTCTTTTATAGATGTATCTAGTGGAACTAACCTTGACAATGGAGGATTGGGTATTAACTTGATCATCACTTGATGCATGACGAAGAATCCAAACTATATACCTAGTTTGACACAACTAAGGGATAATCTTTCATCAATTAAATTATCATTATAAACCATTATGAGATATTGGAATACTTATAGGTCAGATAATAGATAGGAAATTGACCATGTAAAATATACATTGAAACATACAGATTCAAAAGTCAATGTACATATTAATTGTTATGTTCTTTACATGAAAGAATATTAGTTGGATTTTGAGAGAATAGATTTCAATAATTTTTGGGTTTATAATATTTTAAAAAATCACGATAATTAGTTATTTTTATTTTTAGGAATAGGTTAACAAGTATAAGATAACCAAACATAATTAAACCTTGGTTGAACCAGGATAGATATAGGTTAGAATGACAGTGATTTAGGTTGAACAAAATCTGACAAAAGTTGATTGGTATGAACTATGTGCTAATGTGATAGTGTATAAATGTGAGATAACTTGATGTTAAAATTTATTATGGTTATTTATGATAATTTTATAATAATGATTGTCATTAATGTTTAATATTTTGGTTTTAGTAATGGATGATGCCTAACAGAACCATGTTCATAATTGATGCCATGGTCAATGTAGAATCTATCACATGAAAAACCTAATGGGATAAGTGCTAGAGTGATGTATCTTATGATTATTCTAAACTATATATCAATATTTTTTATTATAAATGAGAACATATTTGAAATCCCAAACACACCAAATAATTGATGTATTTATTCTCATTTAAAATAGGTTAAAAAATATTGTAACCAATAAAATATTCAATTTCCAACATATAGAAAATGTTGGAAGAAACATTAGGGAAATTGGATTAAATAGGTAGTCAAATTATATAAGAGTGGAGATGAATTTCATCAAACTAACATGTTTAAGGGAAAAATATAACCAATAAAAAATCACTTTTTAAATTGTAATGGAGTTGAACTTTATATGAATATGTGTCTTAATGCAAGGTCTAAAGAGGGAGATAGTAACAAACCACCATGAAACACAGAATATCCTATGAAACTTATAATAATGTATTAGATAGTTAGTATTCACTATATATTTTCTAGTTTCATATATCTTGTAAATTTCAAACAAAAAATATATATTGAGTTATTAAAAAAACCACCTTCTGTTAATATTATCATATAAATAATTTTTAAGTATTTTGGGATGTTTTTCATTATGTATATAGACCAAATTACCATAGTAAAAATACGTGTGAAATTTTGATTGAGTTATATCTCTTTACAAAAAACATATAATGGTTTTTTCATATAGATAAATTTCATTCCAGATTATAAATACCCCTATGATCATCTTATGGTGTATGGTTAACTGTCTATCCTTTATTGAAACTACTGTGATATTCTGAGTTAAATTATAGGGATTAAATTTATTAAGGGGGAAGAATGTAACACTAATATATTTTTATATATGAATTCCTTTAAATGATCTAAATGTGTTTAATAGATTTCTCCAAAAGAAACACCAAACTGAAATGAAATCGTAATATATTAATTTAAAAGTATAAATTTTATGTACGAATGATATAAACTAGATTTTGTGTTCATGATAATGAATATGAGTAAAAAATTTACAGAATATATATAAATTATACTTTTAGTATGAATGAAATTTAATTTGTATATATAAAATGGCTAATCGCCCATTTTATGATTAGAAATATATTTCTATAAATATTTTCATTTTATTTGATATATATTTAAATTTAATTAAACATATGATTAATTAAGATAAAATATATTTTATATGATCAATTGGTTAATACTAATTTAGTTAGTAAATAAAAATAAACATTAATGAGAATGATTAATAATTTAGAAAAGTTATTATCATATAAAAACTTTTTTTTCAATATGTCTCACCCTTTTATTTAAAGGCATAATTTCTAATATTTAGAATTTTAATTTAATATAATAAATATTATTTCTTGATTCATCCTAGTGATATTTTTTATGTTGATTTTTTGGGGATTTTTATAAAAAGATTTATTTTTTGGGGAAGAGTGTGAAATTACATTTCTACAAATAAAATGACTTTTATGAAATTATTTGTACATAAGTAAGATATAAAAATCAATGAAAATTTTTAATAAGACAAAAAATGTATTTATATGTAACTTTATAATTTTAAAAATGTTGGTTTTCATTTAAAAATCCAAATTTGATATTTTATAACATATGTGACCTTCTCTCAAAAATTATTTTTAATACATTATACTAGTTTATGTTAAAAATAACTTTTATCAGTTTTATGAACTTAATAAAATTAAATGGATTTAAATTTTATGATAATTGGTATTAAATTATATAATTTAGACCAATTTTGTTTGTATAAATATTAAATTACATTAGTTAAAAACTAGTAACTACTGTAAAAGATAATATAGATAATTTAATCATTCAAGGGGTAAAGGTGTTGAGAAATGATACAAAAATGTCTATTATTGATTGTATGATGATTGAATAAACCAAATATATTCCTGAATCCATTATTACTCAATTTTTTATCTTAATTACATGTTAAACACGTTCTATATTTATGTTAAGTTAAAATATTTATGAAAATGTTATTCTCACCACTTATAAAAGTGACTTTAACTGCCCCTTCCCGGCACTGATAAAAGACATTCCTCCTAAACCCCTACTATATATCCTTACCCTAGAATAATAATTCACTATATATATATTATATACATAAATCATTAGTCTATGTTTTCAATTTCAAAGGGATCTTCTCAAGAAATCTCAAAGTTCACAACATAAGTAGTCATTTTACTTAATTTATTTCTTTTCTATTTTTCATTTCCAATAAAAATATTCAAATACAAATGGAATGAAATTAGAATAACATATATAATTGATTTTATAATTCTATGGTAATAATCATAAACGAAATTTTCTATTTTTTATTAAGAAAAATGAAACTATTATTTTTTCGATATACATACTACCACCTCCATGATGCAACATGTTTTGTTTTTTATCACCCTGAAAGAATATTATAAAAGGATAATTTAATAAATATTTATAATATTTATATCATTTTTATGATTTTGAAATAATAAACCATATTACTCTTTTCTTCTATTCTATAGAAAATGAAATCGTCAACTATGCATACGTGTGGACTACTACCTCCAAGGAACGATTGAATTATTGTATTTGTTTTCCTCAACACCATACCTGGATGGTCATGATTGTGGGATTAAAGGATAAATATAAAGTTAATGATATTATTAAAGTTCAAGTATGAAAAATTTTATAACCTATAAATTATATGATTAACAAACGACCAACGTTAATTTAATCATTTAAAATCAACATACTAAGAGGGTAATCATTCATCCAAATTGAGTTAGATTTTCATATCCATAAATTATTCATCTAATTTCTTAAAATAATGATATATAACCCTAATAAAATATAAATTAGAGTATTTTATGTATAGTATAATTAAATTTTCATAAAAAAATCTCAAAATCATTAATTAAATCATGGTATGTTTATGTTTGGGTCAGTTTAACAACATACTTAAACAATACTATGAATCAATATTATGAATAAATATGATGAAATAATTACTAATATAATATAATCTAAATTTTTAAAAAATTATTTTTTATTCTGGAGATGTTATATCAATATTTTATTCATAAATTATGAAAATACACATTGATAGGAAAGAATCACTAAAACGTAATTATCACTAATTTCAACCTCATAGATAAAAATAAAAACCAACATAGAATAAAGTTATGTACTTCTAAAAAATATAGAAAAATATATTATTGTACCTTATATTAAATAATATATATGTAATTTGGAAAAAAATATTCCAAAACCTCTTTTATGTAACAATTCAAAGGGATAAATATAACTGACTCCCAATGTGGAAAATAGATAAAAACTATATATATATATAAATAAATATATTACTATAAACAAGACTTATACTTGGTTATAAAAATGAATATGGTTCTTAGTAATATATTTTATGATATTAATTTAATTATTCAGGACATTTGGTGAAAGTGCAAAACGAATCAGGATCGAGGTACGAGTTCTCATCTCAAATTCCTCTCTTTTAAACATATTTGGTATTAAGAACCTAATATAATTTATGTTGTTTATATACTAACAATTTGAGATATAAAATTATGAATTATTTTTTAATAAACGTATTCTATGTTCAGTTACATTCCCCCTCATTTAAGGGGATATATTAGAAACTTTCTCAACACATAAAAGATTAATTGTTCTTTATTCTGATTATTTGAGACATGTTACATGTTATGCACCATGTTTTCATTGTATGGTGTTACATTTATTCACCATATAATGAATTTTATAAAAATTATTTTATTTAATTATTTGGATTAAAAAATTAAAATAATATTGTTTTCTTTAAATATTTTTTGACTTATGTTTTACTGCATTCGTAATAGTTTTTGTAACTTAATTTTCAGTAATTGAGTTTTGATTGTTCCCTTGAACATGTTACATATAAGTTGGTTAAATTATATGCTTTTATTTTATTATGTGTTATTCTATAATTGTTTAAATTTTTTCTAAATAAGCCACTTTTTAATTGTTTCATTCTTCATGGAGTAAGCTTCCTATAGGTGATATTGATAACTCAAATATCTTTTATTTTAGTTATAAGATATCTTTAATATCATTGATTTTTAATGCTTGAGTTCTCCCATAAAAATATTTCATTATATGGTATTTTATAATTCTCCTTGGGGAAAGTATTTTCTGATTCAAATTAATGTTTTTTTCTTATTAGAGTGTTATTTTTTACAAAATTATTTTGAAAATAATAAAAAATAGTGTTTTTCATTTCACTTTCACATGTTTTTTCATCCTCTTGTCATTTTTCCAATATAAATTGTATGTATTTTCAATTCTGGATTATTATATATTATTTTTAAAATTAATTTACATTAAAATATTTCTTGTCACCTTTTAAGAAGCAACCTATAAAATCAGCAGGCAAATATTTATTTTACATTATGTTTTCTAAAAGACTATTTAGGTTTTTGCTTCCATTTCCCATATAATTTTCAATTGACTTACCATAATCAGTTTTATGATTTGAGATTTACCCTATTATATATATATATTATCATTTTGGATATTTAACTCCTTATATAAAACAGAAAAAATTCTTGATCCATTTTTTTGATACTGATCAAATCATTCTTTTTGAAAGTGAGTTTTTTCATTTTTATCAAAAACCTTTTAAGTTTACTTTATTGCTATGGGTTTGTTTTCTTTTGAAACAATCCACCTTTTTCTCAATATGGGTTATGATAATGTCATCCATTTTATTTACAAGGGTAAAAGTATACATGTCCTGTATGAGACTCCAAAACAGATGATTATTAGAAAGTTGACTATATATTGTTTGACCATACAACTTATTTCTCTGGATGAGTAATGATAATGTGTTCCCTCTTATTGAAATTGGGAAAATTATTGACATTTTTTATGGTTAATAACTACTAGAATAGGTTGATCATGTATTAATATTTCGTATTCTGCATTATATGGATTATAATGTTTTTATTCAATAAGAGTTTCTCAATGGAATGGTTTGAAAATACTTGTTGAATATTATGGTGAGTGAATAGTAATTAATCAGGTGATAAGTGGGTACTAGAATTATTCATCCCCTTGATGAATAGATATGAACTATGAGACAAAAAAAGTTGGATTTTTGTGTACACCTCTTCCCATAATAGTATAGTTTATTACAACAAGGCCTTGGAAACATGTTGTTTATGTCTAAAATTATGAATTTTATTAGTATGTGATTAGTTTTATTGATATCCTTGTTTTTATTTATTTTTATAGATATTGAATAATCTCAATTTTAGTTGATTGTAGCTTCATTTTTACTTATTTATACCATAACATATGTGTTATGTTTATGAAATGATTACCTTGGTTGTATGTTTTCCCATTCTGGGCATTTGAGTTCAACCATTTTTATATTTCAAATTCTATGGGTTTTAAATAATAGTATTACTCAGTATATTAAAAATAGGATAGGTTGTGTGGAGAATTTATAAGATATATTTAAGTCTTTTATGGGTTAATTAGTTTCTTATATAATGAAATATATATTTTATAAAAATATCATAGTATTTAAGTTATTTTTTTCTTAATTATATATAGTTCTTAAAATGAAAAAATCATTGGTATGTAAGATATTAAATAATTTTTTATGATTTTTTAATTAAGGATGTTATATCTAGGATTTTACAACTGGTATCAAAGTGGTTATGTAATGTATGTGTCAACGGGCCCCATATCTGGGCGTGTGAGTCTAGGTAACCATAGCAATTAATATTTTTCAGAGTTTTAAATTTGTTCAAAATCATTACTTTATCTAATACTAAATTAAATGATAAATAAATTTATATTACGTGGAGATTTATAGATTACCTACCTATAAAATATATATGTTTTTATTAATATTGTTTAATTATCTCTTATTAGAATATTATTTCTTTTTCTCAAATTTGGTTGATCCTAATGCCTTATCTCAAAGCCTAGTAAATCCTTGAGTTCTCATTTGATTCTTCTTCTACAAACTCCCTACTTATTCTACCCCCTATCATTCTCTCTATTCCTTTCTATCTTATTCTTGGGTAGTAGTGAGTGAAGTTTCTTTATTTTAGGTAGTGTGTTTTTTACTTATTATTATTTTATATTATGAAATTCTGGTTTTAACATAATTTACACTCCTCTATTTTGATGAATGTTATTAACCATAATCATATAATAATTTAGATTATAATTACATGGGAAAATATTATATAGAAATCTAAAAAATATAATATAATGAGATGAACTGAATATATTATATTATTGTTAATGAATTATTTTTATTTAATTAATTTAAAAAAAGAGAAAAAATTTTAGTAGATATTTTATTCTAATAAGAAACTATAAATTACATGTTTTAGGTTGATATTTGTGGGAAAATAATCAAACTATGCCTTTATTTTTCTAATTTTCCATAACTAAAACATTACATTTCATAATAATCTCAAAATTATTAGAATAAATAGGTTTAGTGAATTTTGAGACTAATTATATAAGTGACTTATTTTTAAACTCATTATAACATTTCACCGCAATTTTATTATAGTAGATCTTCTATTTAACCTCTCACAAGTTAAAATATTCCTCATGACTTGGGAAATGAAAACAGAACAAAGCTGTGAGTTTAACACACATTAAGGTATATATAAACTTATCAACATGTTACCTATATAGAGTTCATAATAATATATGAATGTAGAATAAAGGAATAAATATTTGATTAAATGAAAATGAAATCATAAAAAATATTAATATTGCATAATATGAGACCATGTAATCAGATATGAACAGATATATAACATGGAGTAAATAATATGAAATCACAAAACATAAATTATGGGCCATGTTCCTGGTATATTGAAATATATAATTATTTTGTCACCAATATAAGCATAGAAACACAAAATTTTAGGTCATTAATCACAACCATTTTTCAAAACTAGATCATGAATCACAACCTATTTCATATAGCAGATCATGCATCACAACTTGTTTCCCATAGATAACCAGTCATCATACCTTATTTCCCATTTTTGATCAAGCATCACTACTCATTTCACCATTATATCATGACATGAAAAGCTTTACCCAAGGAATTATGGGTCTATATCGGGCCCCCTAAACATTTAAATATTAACTATACATGTGTGGCACATGAAAACATCTAATATCCACATCACTAAAACCCAATAATAAAAGTGGGTTTCAAATTACATTTTAAAAGGTATCACACAAATAACTAAATTAACAAGTTAAATCAATTCCAAATTCAATGAACCAAAAAAGGAACTTCATAAAATATTTTATATGTGGGTTCATAAATTGTAACATTATAAAAAATAAATCAATTAAGAAAAGTATGAAAATGAAATCCAAAGTTCAAACCCTTGTTTTTTAATGGATTTTTTTTTGATATTTTGAAATAAATTTTTTCAAAACCCAAATTCAAGAAAGATATAATAAAAAATATATTTTAATAGGAGAAAAGTAAAGTATGAAGATCACATTAATTGATACATACTTGGATTTTAATAAATTAATGTAGAACATTCGTGGTAAGTGAAAATTTGACCTTGAATTTTTTTTGACCAAGAAATTTTTTGTTAGTTATTGTGGTGAAGAGGATATGATTGAGTGTATTAGATTTTGTTTTCAATACAAAAATTCATTATATGTTAAATCAAATTATTACATGTGAATTGATATTCACGTTTTTAAGCATTATTGTCAATTTTTCTTAAATGATAAATTTTAAGATTTTTATGGGTTTTGGAAGATTGGTGAATCCAGCTATGTCCACACTCATGGAAAAGAGAAATTTTTTGAAGGAATTTTCCAAAATGGGAAAATAAAATCCCTAGTAGTGGTTATCATGAAGATGATGAAGAGTCTAGGAAGGCCACACCCATTAAGGTGGGTGTATTGGTCATTACATTGTATTGGTGATATTCTTATGCAAAATAGCCAATGAAAAAATGGGTTTTGTGATCCCCATTGTTATATTCTATTACACCCAAAAAAAATGGGAAATTCACTACACCAATATTGGTTATTTAATTTGGTCATGATTAACTGATGTATATCTACTTCAAAATGGCCCATTTAAGAGACCATGCTCAAGGTAGAATATTTGGTGGCTAATAGGCATGTTGTTATATAAAAAAAAGATAGATCCAAAATGACTATACCCATATTTTATCGCATTTTGAAGGAAAAATTGCAATAGTTATATTTGAATTTGTGGCTAAAGACATATCAGTGTGTATATTTTAGTTTGGAGAAGTTTTACTAATATAGTTTCTCAAATGATCTATGGGATCCCTTACTTGTTCTATATGGTAATTTCTTGAAGAATCCATGGTATATAGAATATATAACTCAATCTAATGACTCAACATAAATCATTGGTAGTTTATTTGATTAAAGAATTTATTTAATTAAATTTAAATTTTAAAATCTTAATTGTATCTTATGAATTGTTGTTTCTATTGTAAAAATTATTGGATGTGGGTAAGAAAAAGAAAATAAGCAAGAGGAATAATAGAATAATTTATAAGAATATTTAGTGAAGTGGAAGTATAAGTTTCTATTGAAATTGTTATTTTTTAATGTGATATTACCGACATTTATACTAGTTGAATAATTAGAGGAATAGAAGATCTACATCATCAAATGATGACTATGTTTAGAAGACTTTTTTCATATTAATATCATGTTTTTTCCTTATAACTGTTTGGGAAGAACTGTAAAATTTGGGAGAATTATCATAAACAAAGTTAGAGATAAAACCTTATAATTATACCAACATTTTGAAACAAGTGCGTTGTATGATATCGATGGAATCTAGTTCCTTCCAATGTATAAACTTATTATTTGGAGAGGTGAACCTTGAAAATCTTATTTTCCCTTCATGTGTGTGTTTTTTAATATGATCAAAATTCACTATAATAGGTGATGATTTTTTTCATCAAGGAAACTAAAAAATAAATGTGATCACGAATTCAAGCCCTCTAATTGATTTCATACTAATCATGGTCATATGATTTCATGTGGTATCAGAGCATATGTTACCTTATTGGTGATTTTCAATTTAATTCGTAGTTTATAAGTATTCTAAGTAGTCTTCAGTAAATGTCAGGGGTCATAATGGAAAATAATAATTCTGGGAATAGAAAGGTTATTCCAACATTATATGGTAAATATATCTCATATATAAATATAATATGTTTACATAGGTTTTATCTATTAGTTATCATGTATAAAAGATCACAAATGATGGGTTTGTTCTTTAAGTCAAATATGATTCTATGAAAACACCAGATAAAATGAAATGGGAGAATTTATTATCAAGAAAATAATGAAATTCCTATATCCCTATTATAAAGTGAGTTTTTGAAAGTTATATATCTCAATATCACTAAATAAAATTGGGATAAAATTTATGATTTCTAAGAAGGAAAGACTAAAGTGATGCGAGTGAAATTTAAATTTTGTATTCTTATGTATGAAGTTATATGGATGCATGATGATGAGAAAATCAATAGTTTATTCACCAAGATGAATTAAGTAGTGAGGATAAGGACACTCTATAGTGATAAGTTCATTAGTTTTGATATTATTGAAATAAAAATGTATCATACTTGATAAGTTGGATTCTAAAGTATCTTCTTTGGAAGAAAAATATATATGTGTTATTTCCCTCAATGATTTTCATAATGTTATAAGATTATATTAATTGTTTAAATAAACTTCTATCATGAAGTAGGTGAAGCCTAAAAAATAAATATCCTTTAAATCAAAAAATCATGAAAACTTATAAAAGAAATTTTATGTTGAAGAAGAAAATAGTCGTTCGGTTTGTGATTCTGATTGGGATCACAAGTTTTATAAAATCTTGCCTTTAATATCTAAAAACGTGATAAGAGGAAATTTATGTTTTAAGGGTAGTCTTCCACTAAATTTTTTTAGTTCTGAAGTAGTTCGACATTTTAAACAAATTGTTTAATGTTAAAAGAAGATAGAGTCGGTGATAACAAAGTAAAATCACTAACATGATTCTTTAATAAGAGATCATTAACTTTTGAAAAAATAGTGTAATAATCTAATGGGTATAATAATTATTCATCAAAATTAAGGAATGAAAATTTCTTTTCTATGTGTGAATGAAATTATAGTAGTGATTAAGTAGAATAGATAGAAATCTTAAGAGATCTTGACGAATATGATCTCATTGCCAAGGTTAATGAAAAATAATTCATTTTTGAATGTTTTAGGGAAGATAAGGATAATAAATAAGTAGATATAAGATATATTCACAATAGTTAAATAAAATAATTTCTATAAAATACTTCTAAACTGGAGAAGGAAATTCAAAAATTGATGATAGTTGACGAATCTATCTTTGAAAATGCAAGGTCAATGTTTCTTGATAAAGTCAAAGGGTTAATAATTTGTATTGATAATGATAGGATTCTTAACATCATGTTGTATTATACAGTAAATGATAAGGAAAAATAGGTTGATCATTTACCAAAAAAATGATCAATATAAATTAAAATTTGATGATATGGAGATCAAAATATCAATTTCACATTTCAAAAATTGGAGAATTTTATATGAATTGTTAATATAAATAAATAAAATATAAATAATTTCTTAAGGGTGATAAGAATTATAAAAATTACATTAGTATCTTATAAATAATGAATCAAATAATTAATACCATTTTTATACCCAAATCAAGTAATTTTTTAGATAATGAAAATTTATAGTGCTTCTAATTTAATGAAATAGATGCTAAAAATTTTGAAGGGAAAAAGGATGATAAAATTATATTTTGAAGTATAATGTTTTGGGAGTTATGAAAAATTTTGGTTCTAAAAAATGATCATTATTTTTGGTGGGAATGAGTTTTAAAGTCAAATTTTTAGTTTTTTGGATAAAATGATGCGTTTAAAAGAAAATATTCATTCAGCGGATATTTTTGGCTTTGTGGGGGGTTTTGCGATTATGGTAAGGATGTATTGTATTAATTGGAAATAAAATAATGAGGCTATATGTTTTGGGAGATATAAATTTAGGGGGGGGGGGTTATCCCATTTAAATAATAAAAATTCAGAGATACAGAATAATACGAATTGATAATTGAAAATAGATTTCATCCATTGGATGATGTTTGCGAAAAATGTGAGTAACTTGGTACTCTTTTAATAGTGGGTCTTGTAATTCTACTTGACAAAATGTGATCAAGATATAGTAATAATAAGTATTATAATAATAATGTGAAATTAAAATAGATATTTCTATTTTGTGAATATACTTAAAAATCATCCAATGGAGAATGACCATGGATTTTAGATTGTGGTTATTCCTCACATAGGACAGGGAATCTAAATCTCCTCAAGGATGTAAAAATAATAATCAAGGAATAATGACCTTTTGAAATGATGGTCTACTCAAAATCAAATGTTCTGGGTCAATATTTATTGGAAAAGGTCAATTTAAATCCAAGAGAACATTGAATGTTGTAGGACTTAAACACAATATTCTTAGAGTGTCTCAGTTATGTGATGAAAGAAATTAAATGATATTAAAATAATATTCATTATTTAAGATATTTAAATATAGATGGATCATTACTAGAGGACAATGAATAAGTGGAAAGTTTTTTTAGACTAGTTATATTGGAAATTCATGTTATAAGAGAAAAATATAAGAAAATAATTTGTGGAATCAAAAACATTTCTATCTTTTTCAAAATAATATGTCAATTATTATCAGTGGAGAAAATATTTATGATAGGCCTAATTTGAAAAGATAAAGTATTTAGATATGTTCATATTTTTAAAAGATAAAATTTTGAATAATAAAAACAAGAAGGTAAATATAAACTGTACTCATTCTTTGTATCTAGTTAACTCTAAATTTTATGGGCCCAGCTGGAATAAATCTTAACAATTAATATAATTATTTTATTTTTTTTATTAATGAAATAATTCAAATATCATGTAATATTTTTATGAAGTATAAATAAGAGGCTCTAAAAAAGTTTAATAGTTTTAAGAGAAGTATAGATAAAGTGTGTTATTCTTTTAAGAATATTCAAATAGATAACATTTTTGAGTACCTTTGGAAGATTTGATGCCTATATTGAATAACATGGTATCTATAGTGAATTGAGTTTACTATGAACACCTCGAATAAATGGTTTTGTGGAATAATAAAATAGAATTATTTTGTAAATATCTTGAACTATGTTGTAATATCCTGACACATATCATTATTTATTGATACAAACTATTGGAGAAGCATTTTATATTCAAAATCAATGTAATATTGGGAAAAATGATATTTCATCATATAAGAAGTATTAAACTAAATATTCAATTTCAAATTATCTATGTGTTTATTAAATCCCTTGAATTATCAATGTTAAATTTGAACATATGGGAAAATTTCAAAGATGTGGTGTTGATGGTATCTTCCTAGTTTATCTACAAAATAAAAGAGGATATCACTATCATAATAAAGAGATAAGAAATATTATTGATTTTTTTGGTTTAAATGTGATGGAAGATATAAATAAGGTGATCTTACATGATTAATCATTCTTCATAATTGGCGATGATGAAAATATTTTTATGAATCATCAATTTCGGTTCTATAAAATGGTGATAATTCTGAAGAGGATCATGCTGAAGAATTTGATTCATTAAATTCATGTGATGAATAAAATTCTTATTCCCATAATACAAAAATGAAAAGACAAGTATAAGTAAAAATATATCATTGAAAAACATGGAAATTAGATTAAAAAAAGAGCGATTTGATGATAGCCTCTCATATCTCATTGTTCTATCAAGTTGTGAAAATAAATGTGAAATAATCAATGAAACATAAAGAGTGGGTTGATGTGATAAAGTAAGAGATAGATTATATTTAAAATAATGAAACATGGGATTCAGTACCCATTCCCAAAAGAATAACATTATAGGTACACATTTAGTGTTCCAAAACAAGATTAATAGTAAAGGTGGAGTGGTGAGAAATAACGAAATATTTATGGGTAAATTCTTTTCATAGTTTGATGGAGTCAACATCAATGATACATTTTCATGAGTTATAAGTCTTTAAATAATATGATTTTTATTTCCATTATAGAATAATAGGAATACTACATTACTAATATTGATGTTATGTCAGCCTTCCTCAATGGGGAACTGTAATAAAAAGTGTATATTAAGAAACCATGTGATTTATTTATTTTTGGAAGATGAAAATTATGCTCTTAGGTTAAATAATGCTTTATATGGATTAAAGAAAGACCAACTAGCATGGTATTATTTTCTTGAAAAATTTATGAATAAGTTGAAATTTAATAAAGGAATATTTGAAAAACAATATCAATATTAAATATTATAATGAGGTATTTCTCATTGTTATGTTCATGTAAATGATATTACTATTGTTGTAAATGATAAAGAAGATTGTTAATAGTTCTGATAATAAATGAATAGTATTTTAAAAATTTATATTCTTGGTGATATGAGATGCATTCTTTTCTTAAAATTTTATCAAGGAAAATATTATATTTTTATATCTCAAGGGAAGTATACTAATAAAATACTAATGAATTTTGGCATAAAGGAATCAAATACATTATCTAAGAAAATATTTTGGAACTAAATTGCCTAAAGAACAATGATGTAGGGATTTGAATATGAGGGAATTAACAAAGCTAATTAGTATTCTACTATACATTATAATATCCATATCAGATATTATGTATTCTATTAAACTATTTTCAGTATCAAATTTCTCTAAAATTTTATTATTTTAGGGTCAAAATAAGAATACTTAGATACATCAATGGTTCGTAGAACTATGGATTGAAATATTACTAAAAATTTAATCTTGGTCCATTTGTTTATTCGAATTTAGATAGGTAAGTAATTGTTGATGATATGTTTTATATATCTAGTGGGTTTTTCATTCTTTAATAATTATGTGTTTTTTTTCATTAAATAATTTATAATTTGGAAAACTTGATCATAGATGGGGATGAATATGTGGATGTCACTAATTCCTCAATATAACATATATGAAAGAATAATCGATTAGAAAATTTTAATGTTGAAGTGAATCTAACACTACTATTGGGATGTGATAATAAATGTGATTTTAATTTTTCAAATAATCAATTTAAGTATTCATAATATATGAAAATTAATATTAAATGAATAATATTTAGAAAATAAGGATAATGTTAGGTGTTCATCCTCAATATTTATAGGGATATGGTATACTGTTGTCTTCCCCTATCTTGTCTTGTCTATATAAATTGTTGTTAAAGTGGTAGAAATTTTGACAACATAAATATTTACATTATGTTCATCTTTCTATTTTGTATTAAATTGGTAATATATAATTTAAGGGAGGTTCAATTCATATATGTTTTCATTGGAGGTATTATCTCTTGAATGTGATCCTATATTTAATTGGAGTTATTAAAAATGATAATCTTTGATTTCCATATGTTTTAATGGTATTAATATTTTGTTTTCATCGGTTGGAGAACTTTTTAGGTTTTAAGTATTCATAATGTTTTGATTTAATTTGGTGCATATGAAGCTACATATATATCACTATCTTATGCTTAACATTGATTTATTTATTCATTGTTCTTTTTTAGTACCCTAAGTTCTCTAATGTATTCTTAGATTTATTGGATAATGATTCTTTTCTGTGTTTTCAATGATTCATAGTGATTTATGTTTCATGGTCGATAGAAAAATTCAAAGGAGGATATCATTGAGGCCAAGAAGTGCTAATATAGTTTTTTGGGGAAGAGGATATGACTAAGTGTGTAATATTTTTTTCAATATATAAATTATATTTTATCTAATATTAGATGATTTCTTGTGAAATGATCTTAATGTTTACAAAAAACATGATTTTTTCATCATGATTCAATAATTTTATGAAGTGTTAAAGGATATTGGAAGATTAGTTAATCCAATAAAGGACATACCCATAGAAGAGGGTGTTTTGTAAAATAATTTTCCAATCCATGAAATGGAAAACCTTTGAGGTGTCCATGGTTAAGATGGAGAACAGTCCCAAAATTATGCATCCATTGAATATAGTGTTTTGATAGCTGTGGTGTTTTAGTGGTGTTTCTGTGAGAAATATCTAATGCTAAAATGGTTATAGTGGTGCCTGTTATTATATTAAATTGTACCTATGAAAATGATAAAACCATTATTCCCATAGTGGTGGTTGAAATAGGAAGTTTTCATTAGGTGGATATGTAGTTATGAAGAAAACAACATAAGTGACCATGCCTTGGGTGGATGGAGTTGTGGTCAATGGGAATGGTACAAGATCAAAAAGGATAGATCCAAAAGGAAATTTGTCAATGTAGAAGGTTTTTTGAAGGATAAATGTTCACCGATTATATACCACATCATGGTACAACCGTTTAGGGATTCTATTTTTGTTACGAGTAGTATTTTTAATGTGTCTTCATAGATGATTTGATATATCCCTAACTCGATATATGAGGTCATTTTTTGAATCATTAATGGTATATATAAGATCCAAAAATATTTAAGGTCTAAAAATGAAGTGGTATTAGATGAGTTTAATAATGTTAGTTATTAGTTTTAATAGTAATTTAAATATTAATAATTGTCTCTTATACTTTTCCATTACGTCCATGTATAGTATTGGATGTGGGTAATAAGAAGAAAATAAGATAGAGGAAGAAGGGAGGAAGAGATGGGAAGAAGAAGTGTATTGGAAGAAAAAAAATTGTGAAAAATAGTATATTTTGAAGAGATGATATATGAGTTTCTATAGGTTGGTAATGAGGAAGAAGATTATCACTGAATTAAAAAAATTAAAAAAAAATTGGAAGGATTTTCCTTATTGATATGAAGTTATTTTTTATTATAAAATTGTGGTAAGCACTATCATAGTAGCGTGAATTTTTTTAGCATGAGATTAAGGATAAACCTAGAATGTTGTTCTAATATGTTGAAACTAGATTCTCATATGATCTCATAGGTATCTAAATCATTCTGAGGGAATGCTTTCTCATTTTTGAGGTGAACCTTATAAATATACTTTTCCCATTATTTGTTTGAGTTTTATTGTGATAAAAATTCACACTAACTGCTGATAAGTGGGTTTTTATAAAAAAAATAAAAATAAATTGAATAAATAATTCACCTACCCCATCTTACTATTCTGTTACTAATATAGGAGGTTACTTTTCATTTAAAAAATGTCTAATTAATAGATATAAGTTTTCTCTTGATATCATTATACTTTTAGGTGAGAGAAAAATAAAGTATAAATATTAGAATCCCAAGAGGAATTTTCCTTATAAAGGTAAAATAGAACACCATATAAAATGATAAATAAATTAATAAAGAGAATATGCATGGTTTTATTTCAATAGAAACTATATAACTCAAAAAAAGAGATTTGAGTAAACAAATTCCCTTACAGAAAACTTAGTTCATGTAGTAAGAAACTTTTGAAAAGGTTTTGAGGTGGTAAAAATGTAAATCCATATAATTAAAATTGAAAATACCACATAATACAAATATAAGGATTAATTTACAATATTTTTATAATTTTTTTTCAAAAATAATAATTATAACTCAATAAACCAGAGTTCATTTAACAAAAAAAATTACAACCTAAGGAGAATATGAATCAAAACCTATTGAAATAAAACGCATTAAATTTAACATAAATTTCAGTGAATTATTTATTTCATAATATAATATCACAATTAGGTATCATATAAGCCACATAAAATAAATTATGTTCAAAATATGAAACATGTCTTCAAGAGAATAATTTGATCCAAAACCCCTTACATTGGCCTAGATTCATAATTCCCTTATACCAAACATCTTGAGTAATAAAATTTAGTTTATTAATTACATACCGAAGGACCTTATTCATAACTATAACTATTTATACTCACCACTGATAATTATTAAATACATACATATATATACATATATTACATAGTTTTTACCTATTTTCCCACATTAGGAGTTTATGGTTTATATAAGTTTCATAGGAGTGGTGTTAGTGTTTGTAATTATTCCAAATTTCATAATTCCCAAATCTTTAATGTTAAAATAATAGATGATTTATAATGATTTATTAATTTTAAATTTTCTTTCATGATTAATTTAGTCTTTATCATAGAATATGAAATTGATAATAAGCATATTTTAGGAATTTTTAACCCATGAATAGTTATTTATTAGTTAATGAATTAGATATTTATATAACCATTATAGAACCAATAACAACTATTTATTTAAATATTTATATAATATTAAAACATTTATTATGTTTTCAAAATCATCAATGACATAATTTTCTAGCATTGTTCAAATAGTTGGTCAAACTGACCCAAACAAGAACATGTAATGATAAATAGATAATTATGAGTTGGTTTTGTTACAATATAAATATAGAAATAGAATAAATATATTATTCAGTTTTTATTTTTATGATATAACTAAATTAAAAATAAATAAGTGAATTATTTTTAATAATAAAAAATCCCATAGTATTAATTAATTAGTTTTCCTCTGTTTTCTTAAGATGATTAATTTCATAATGAATATTTAGCACACATAACGTTAATATGTTATTAAATTGGTTTTACTATAACATTTTTTATATCATAAAAGTTATATTTATCCTTTAAACCCACTATTATATCTATCCATTAAAGGTAGTATAGAAAAATGTAATGTATCATACTATGGAGGAGGTAGTCCGCTCATATGCACATACAATGATTTCATTTTTCGAGGAATGTGATAAAGATATAATATGGTTTAGTATTATAAAATCATTAAAAATTTATAAATATTATTTATATAAATTCAATTCAATTTTGGGACCATCTAGGTTAAGAGATGAAGGAAAACTAAGTCATTTATTTTTAGAGACGGTAATATGCACATATTTATGTATCACATTTTTATTTTTCATAATGGAAAAAATGGTGGTTAATTGTTATACAATAATTATAATAACATATATGTATAATAAGTATACCAATTTTATAATTTTATAATGGCGTAATGAAAGTTGAAGAATAATGAGTGCATAAAAATAAATAAAAATGAGAATGTAAGGTTAAGAACAGATATGTCACATCATAGATTGTCTCCATTGTAAAGGGGTATAATCTTTTAAGGTATGGTTTCTTGAGAAGATCATAACCTCTTTAAGGTGGATAGTAATTTTTAGGAGGGTTTTTTTAATAGTTCATATTACTATTAGGGGGTTTGGGGCTATTGGATGTGGGAAGAGGAGATCCCCTTTTATAAGTGAAAAGCGGTGATATTTTTATAGATACCCAAAAATATTCAATAATGGGAAGTCACTATCAAGTAAAGTGTCTCTAAAATTTTAAAAACAATGGGTTGGAGAAGATATATTTTCGATCAATCCTTTACCATGTTTTTATAAACATGTTCTAAACATGTTACAATCTCTTTACCCTTTGAATTTTTACTTTTATCATTTTAGATTTCCCTGTGATTACTAGTTCACTATGAATAAAAATAATGCTATAATTATTTGATAATTTAGACATACTAGTTATAAATTCAAAATTAATTTTATATCATTCAATAATATATGATTTAGACACTAATTTTAAAAGAAATTCTTAATATATTAAAATAATTTTGAAAACAATATTACATGAGGTCTAAAATATAAAATATAGTTTTGTAATCAATAATAAATATTATTAAATGTATAATGTAAATTATAAAAAACATATTTTTTCAATAAATTTTATTTTTAAATTTCTTAGTCATACTTATATTCTAATAATGATTTTAAAGTGGATGTTTTTTTATAAATGGTATATTAAATTATTCATTTAAAAGTATTTTTTAATGAAAAATATAATAAATTAATCCCGGATACAATTCTTAAGATATATCTAAAAATGAATTTTATATTTCTAAAATTTTCATTATATAATTTATAAATTTTACTTTTAAATAATATCGTCAAATGTAGTGAATTTTTTTATAGGAAAATGACTTTTGGTATATTCTCTATTCCTTTTTATTATTTCCTACAAATTTTAATTTGAGTAGTTAGACTGCATTATTCATACAAAAAAATATCAGTCATGAATAGAAGTAAATTTTATAAAAAATATTTTTATTAGTTTCTTAGATTCACCTATTGCACTGGTATTTAAAGTGATTTTTGTTTTTTGTCCACTATTTATATATATATATTTGTTAATTTTGTAACCCATATTTATACCATATAATTCTATGAATTAATTAAAAAAGTCTACATTTTTTTTTGTATTTGTGTTGCATAAATATATCAAACATTTTATTTATTTAAGGATAAATATTTTACAAAAAATCATGCCATTACATTCAAACCCCTTTATAAAGAATGTCATCCTCGAAATTATATTACATGGATGAAAAAAGTGAGGATTCTTTTCTCTTATAAAATCCTCTTGTTCCCACATAGCATCTATAAACTTCTAATTTATATATAAAACATTGTCTAGATGAGAGGTATTGTTTTGTAACACATTATCTATTCGATCTAGAATTTCCAATGGTTGTTCCTCAAATGAGAGATCATGTTTTGGTTGCACGACTTTTGAATTCATTACATGTAATTGGTCTGGTATGTTGTTACTTAAAGAAATACATGGTAAAAACATGTAGCTATAAGAGGTTTAGAGGGAGTGATAAGTGATAGACTACAACTCCAATACATTCATGGATCTCAAAGGGATTTATGTATCTAGGGCTCAACTTCCCTTTATTTGCAAATCTCATATCCTACTTCTATATAGATATCCAGAGGAATACCTTTTCACCGTTTAGTGGATTCTTGAACTGCAATAAGTTTTCATAATTAAAAAGTTATATTATTTTTATTTCTGTTGAGAGTCTTAATGCATTGTGTTATTTTCTGAATAAATTATTCTTAACTTTTATTATATTATAATATTTATTTTTATAAAATATAATTATGTTTTTTATTTTTTTATTGTTCAAAACATATTCTATAAGTTCTATATAATGCCCCTAAAAGAAATAAGTTGTTTAGGATGTTAAAATATCATTTTTAATATTTTTAACTTTTCCCTTATAATGGATTCACATAGAAAAATCTCCAACATAAGGGATATACATAGCCAATTCTCCCATATATCCATTTCAATATTCACTTTGTAGTCAATTTTCCAGAATCAGGTACCTCAAGTATTTCGACCAAAACGTGGGATAAATAACTATAAATTAAGTTATTCATATTATGTTGAAAACATAGAAAAAAATTTAAAAATTAATTATAATACATGAAATTTTAAATCGATCATTATTGTGTACTAAATATGGTTAGAAGTCAATCAATGTTTTTGGTTTAAATTATGCAGTTTTCCCGAACTAATTTGCTACTATATTTTGATGATAACTTATAATAGTCTGATTATGTTGATTATTGATTGTAAGGAAAGATAATGAAATTATAAAAATATAATTAAACTATAGATAACACTGATTATTCTTTTTAGATGGTATTTGTTATATCTTAAATTATTTATGTTGAGCTATATATTGTTTTCGGATTTTAGCAAAATTTATTTTTGGAAACGTAATGAATTTTCTTACACGATGAATCCAATACATGAATCTTCCAGGTGATTCACCTTTGTAAATTACCTTACATAGATTCAGCTATATGGATTTTCCTTTGTAGAAGAAAATTACTAAGTAAAATACCCTTAAGTAAAATTCATTACATATTTCAGGTAAATTAATTCCCTTACATGAATTTGGCATCATTGTTTTATTTATATGAATAAGACTACATCGATTCTCTTATGTGATTAAAATGTGTTAATTCTATTATCTGAATACCCTATGTGGATTTTATACATGATTTTATTAAATGGAAGAACTCTTTGTTTTAGGTAATATTACATTTTTAAATTTTATATAATATTATTATAGATATAATTAAGGCTTGATTTGTTCTAAAATTCGTTATTAATTTTATAAAATCCACGAAAACATGTTTAAATTTTTTTTTATAAAGAACTAAATTGGATTCTCGGGGTATTAATCTTGTATTGATACACATATTGAAATTCTAAAAAATGAAATTTCTGTTTTAAAATCAACTTAAATATTAATGTCATGTCTTTATTATTGTTATGGAGTATTCCAAATATATTAATGCTCGTATTTAATAATGATTTAATTTTTCTAACATGTTACACTCAATACTTGTTTTATTTTAAAAAAAATCAAGGTGATATTTATTAAAAAATTTATTTCATTTATAAGTGATATACACATGAAATATCATCTGGGTAACAAGCGTAGAAAAAATTGAATTAGTTAATTGATGATGCATGCATGATTATTACTTTGAGAAAATAAAAGATGTAATGATATTCAGATTTTAAAGTTGTACAAAACGAAACTGTACATATTTCGAGTTTATAGAACCAGTAAAAAACATAAGTTTATTATTACTTGAACTGCACAAGTGATTTATTTTTTGATGATCAACTATATCTCCCTGCTGAACTAAAAATTAGTTGAACCTTTATTATTATAGATTTCTCTACTCCATTTACATTGAGATATTGGAAATGTAAATCTAGTTTTGTTGTTATATTTCTTCATATTATTCTTCTATGTGAGTAATTTTACTAGTTTATACTACCCTTTAAAAGGTAGTATTATAGGTTTTGAATCCCAACCAAAAGTCATGATTTTTTGTATTCTCTCCATGGTAAAAAGATAGATTGTTCGGGTTTGGGCCTATAGGGATTAAAATGGTAGAAATTATTGGGTTTGAGCCTCCAAGGTAAAAAGGATTTTTAATCAAATTCTGTCTCTTAATGGTAAAAATCATTATAAGATTCCATTGTTTAATATACTGTGGGAGTAATCTCTCTTAGTTTGTGAGAGGGGTGAATAGTGGACTGTGGTCATTTAGATATGAACCAAAATAAAAATATATTGTATTTATTTTATTTAATTTTTGGTATAATAATTTTTATAATATCTAATATAGAATTTCAATAAAAAAAATTAAAATGACAATTCACCCCCACCCCTCCCCTTATTGGATATTTTTTTCAACTTAAATGTAAAAAATCTATTGGTATTATTTCATGTTACCTAGCAATATATCTATATTATTTATGATAAAAAATTCTGGACATTCCTGTCAAGGGAAATGTTATATTTAAAATACAAGGAATTATCCTGATTGGTGGTTGGATAACACAAAAACCGCTATATTTGGATGATACTAATTATGGATACTAAAAATCTAATATATAAGCTTTCTTGAAGAAACTAAGAATTTAACATTAGAAAATTATGGCTAATACATACAACATTCCCATAGGTGATACTAATTATTTAATTGGAAATGATGTGGTAATGTATGTTTGAAATTAATAGGTGATTAATATTTTATACTGTGAAATAAATTGAAACTTTTACAGTCATGTTTCAACATGTCAAAATTTTCAAGACATCTAGATGATTCCATAATTTTATCATCTTGGTTTGGATAAACATATTAGAACTTGTTTGGGTATATTGAAAGATGAATAAAGTGAATTTAGAATAGGATAAGATAAAATTATTAATTTAATGATTAATAAATTTACTAGCATTGAAAATGGTAGGATATCTTTGGGAGGGACTCTTGAAAAGAATATTCTTATTAAAAGAGATATTAGAGCACTACCAACGAAGTTCCATGAAAAAATGTAACTATCGATGAAATTAAGAATTTCAAGGAATAAAATCTCAATGACCTTATTGGATCATTATTGAAATAACAATTAGAGCGCAAAAATATTGTCGATGAAGATAATTCAAAAAAAAGGAATTGTTTTGAAATCGAATGCTACTACTTACTCTTCAGATTTTGAATTAATGATTATTGAAAAGAATGATATTGTATTTATTTAATAATGTGGATATAGAAGGATGATGTGTTACATAATGATATCCTAGAAAGGAAATCATAAACATAGTCACAAGGAGAAAACAATTTAATTTCATTTTTGATTATGCTCAAGATATAATTTTTGATGAGTGTAGGAAAATGGGTCACAACAAGCCCGATTTTCCATATACTGATAATGGAAAAAATAAGAGGAGGAAATATAAGAAATAAAACAAGGAAATAGTTTTAAGATGGATTTTTACTGAAGATTATAGTGCTTTATAAGAATCCATTTCCAAAAGCATATTACTAACTAGATTTTAATGGCTTCTTCAAATCAAGTAAGCAACTCTACTTATTATT
The DNA here is from genome assembly GCA_963277665.1 of Viscum album. NCBI lineage: Eukaryota > Viridiplantae > Streptophyta > Magnoliopsida > Santalales > Viscaceae > Viscum > Viscum album. The sequence goes on along the minus strand of OY728141.1, from coordinate 1,038,222,407 downwards.
CATCATTTGAATCTAAAAAGAAACAATTATTGAGTAATTATTTAAAGAATTTTATATTCTTTATCATAATGTTTAATTAGATACTAGTTTGTACAATAATGTTACAAGACATCCTATAGAAGTTCTTAAGTGGAGTAAAAATATTAAGAAATCTATCCAGTATGAACAAAATTCTGCTCATATAGATCTAGAAAATTATGAAGAAAATATAAAATATTTACTTGATGAAAATGATAAATTTAAAAGAAATATTTTGATTTCATATCAAAATCTCATTAGTTTTAAGTTAGAAATTTTGATACTATTCGAAAGTAGAATGAAGTACTCAAAATGAAGTTGAACATTTAAATTCAAATTTATCCATTATTTTGAGGTAGAGAAAAAGTTGATAAAATGAAGAGTTTTAGTAAAATAAAAAACACGAGAATTGGTCTTGGTTATGATAATAATTTACCTAAAATGTAAAATAATTTATATGTTAAAAAATCTAATGGGAGTGAATCTACTGCCACTTGTTTTAGATGTTACATGAAAGGTAATCCTGCTAATGAGTGTTGCTTTAGATTTATAAAATCTCATGGATATACAAAGAATTTTATTTCTAAGTCAATATATTTTATATTTCTAAAGACAAGTGTTTGAAATCTATTTGTGGTTCCAAAAAATCATATTCTAATCCCATCATATCCAAATTTTCATGTATACCAAAGATTTCTTAAATTGATATTTATAATAACTGTGTATTGGGAGCATCAAAAAGGATGTTTGGAAACAGAATAGTGGATTATCAAGACACATGATTGAAGATATTTCCAAATTTCTATCATTCAATCAATGTGATAGAGGTAATGTGACCTTTGTTGATAATTCAAAACAAAAGTTAAAATGTTCTGGTGAAGTTGGAATTTTTTATACTATTTTTTTTATATGTTGAAGGTTTACAACCTAATTTTATAACAATTTCACTTCTATGTAATGATGGAATTTTTGTTAAATTTCAAAATGATAAATGCATTGTTTTCAAGGAACAATAAATATAGTTTTATGAAAATAGAAATGATAAAATTTATTCACTAAATTTTTTTGGATTAAATGATCAAAATATTAAAAGTTTAATTGTTGTATAATATGATAATATTTTGTGGAATAGATGGTTAGGGTATGATAATTTCAGGTTAATTCAGAAGATTTACATGAACTAAACTATTCTACAGTTACCATAACTAAAAGAGGATAACACCTTTGTTTATGACTCATTCTTAAAATTTAAACAAAACGAATTCTTTTTCAAGTAAGTTAAAGAAGTATATAATATAAGTCCTCCTAATCTAATTCATTTAGATTAATTTGGTATTATTAAACTTTTTGGTTTTGGAGGTAAAATGTATTGTTTTTTATTATAGATGATTTTAGAAGATATACATGGGTTTACTTTTATTCTCTTAAATATGAACTATTATCTAAGATTATTACATTCTCTATGTTAGATCAAAATGAGGAAGATCATTTAAATAAAACGATGAGAAGTGACCATGGTGGTGAATTAAAGTATAGGTAATTTTCTAATTTTTTCAAGAGAATAGGTATTTTGTCATTTTTTCTGCCCTAGGAACACCAAAATAATATTTTGTAGTTGAGAGGAAAAATAGAAAACTTCCAGAAATGGATAGATCAATATAAATGAGTATAATATACCTAAATTCATCAGATTAGAAGTTATTAGAAATAAATTTTATGTTAGTAATAAATTTTTTAAGACCCTTGTTGAAAAAGTCTTCTTATGAGATTTAGAAAGGTATAAACCTAATATTTTTTATTTTAGAGTAATTGGTTATAAATATTTTATTATTAATATTATAGATTCATTAGAGAAATTTGTTTCAAAATTAGATGAAGGTATTTTATTACAATATTCAAGAAATAGTAAGGCATATAGAGTGTACAATAATATAATCATGGCTATTGAATAATTAATTTATTTAATGTCTGATGAAAAGTCATTGAATAAAATAGATGGTGATATTGACAAACATGAGGAATAATTTAGTCACATTAACTTTGAAGAAGAAGTACCTAAAGAAAAAGATTCTCATATTGAGGGTGAGAATGTTTCTTCTCATTTTAAACCTTATCATGAAAAATAATGGAAGAATCACAGAGATCATTCAACAGATAATGTTATTGGTAATGTTGAATCAATAGTTTAAACTAGAAAATCTGTTATGTGTATTCGTTCTAATCATGTTTTTGTTAGTGATTTTTTATTATTTTATATTCATGAAACATTAGATGACTCTAATTGGATATCAACTATGAAATATTTATTAAATAAGTTTTATATGAATAATATATAGAATTTAGTTGTTCCACTAGAAGATTCTCATGTTATTGCACTACGCCAAAATTGACATATAATGGCATTTTTTTGTGTAAATCTTTGCAAAATCATTCTTTGACAGTTTTGGAAAATCATTGCTAAATCATGTGCCAGAAATCAACTAGCGGTGGTTTTTCGAAACTATCTTGGAATGTTTTAGCGGCGGTTTTTATTTTTATTTTAAAAAAACATTTTTTTATTTTTTTATTTTTGTAAAGAATTAATTTATATTTTTTTATTTCCATAATTTATTTATTTATTTATTATTGTTTATTATTTTTAATTACCACGCTCATGCCCATGTCTGTGCACATTCACATGCCATATATAGAAATTCTGTGTTGGTCGAGATTTGAACTCATTACCTCTTGCTTATTCTCCAAAGACTTTACCACTCGAGCATGCTCTTCATGTAGTGAATAAGTAGAATTTAATATACTTATATATATATATATTAATTGAAAAAACAGATATCACACAAAAAATATGAACAAACTAAAAAAAATTTAATCAATAATTATTAATCATTAATAATTAATCAATAAACAATAAAAAATAATTAATCATTTATCATTTATCATTAATAAGTAATTTTTAATATTTAATAATTACTAATTAAAAATTACTAATAAATAAATAAAATATAAATGAATTATATATATATATATGGTAATAAATGGTAAATATAAAATAGTAAATAATAAATGGTAAATATTAAATAATAAATATCAAATAATAAATAGTAAATAGTAAATAGTAATTAGAAAATAGGGAATAGTAAATAGTAAATACTAAATACTAAATAATAAATAATAATAATAAATAATAAATAATAAATAATAAATAATAAATAACATATAATTATTGTATAAATAATAAATTAATTAAAAAATAAATTAATATATGGGAAATAATGAACAAATAAAAACTAAAAAATAAAAAGAATTATGAATAAATAAATATTGAATATATGATGAATATATAATAAATAAGTAGTGGATAATATATTAATAATTATGTAATAATATACTAATAAAATATTAAAAAATTAAAAAAATAATAAATAATAAATAATTAATTAATAAACAAAAAAATATGAATAAATAAAAAATAAATAGATATATATAAACTATAAAAAATTAACAAATAATAAATAAATGAATTATTAATAAGTAATATATAAATATAAAATAATAAAATAGTAAAGTAATAATGAAAAATAAATAAGTAGCCGATAAATAATAAATAATAAATAATAATAAATAATTAATATTTAATATTTAATATTTAATATTTAGTAAATAGTAAATAATAAATAATAAATAAAAATATAATAATAATAAAATAATAAAATAATAAAATAATAAAATGATAAACTAATACTGAAAAATAAATAAATAACTAAAAAATATCAAATATTAAATATTAAATATTAAATATTAAATATTAAATATTAAATATTAAATATTAATTGGTATATATTATATATTATCTATTAAATAATAAATAATAAATAATAAATAACAAATAATAAATAATAAAAAATAAATAATAAATATTTAATAAATAATAAATAATAATTAATATTAAATATTAAATATGAAATATGAAATATGAAATATGAAATATGAAATATGAAATTTTAAATTTTAAATTTTAAATATGAAATTTTAAATATTAAATAATAAAAAATAAATATTAAATAAATTTTAATATTACAGTAATTTAATAATAAAAAAATATATCAATAAAAATAAAAAATTAAACCAATAAATAATAAATAATTAATTAATAATTAATAATTAATATTTAATATTTAATATCTAATAATTAATTAATAATTAATAATTAATAATTAGTAATTAATAATAAAAAACAAATAATAAATAACAAATAATAAATAATAAATAATAAATAGTTATTTAATAATAATGTAATAATAAAAATAAATCAATAAATAAATGGTCAATAATAAATAAATATTTAAATGGTAAATAATAAATAATAATTGTATAAATATGAAATAATAAATAATAATAATAAATAATGAATAGTAAATGAAAAATTATACATGATAAATAAAAAATAAAAAATAAAAAATAAAAAATAATAAGTAATAAGTAATAAGTAATAAGTAATAAATAACAAATAAAAAATAACAAATAAGAAATAAGAAATAAGAAATAAGAAATAAGAAATAAATATAAAATAGTTATTTAATAATAATTTAATAATAAAAATTAATCTATAAACAATATCTCAATAATAAATAAATATTAATATAATAAAGAATAAATAAATAATGACAACTAATAATTGAATAAATAATATATATTAAATAATAATAAATAATAAATAATAAATAATAAATGATAAATAAATAATAAATAATAAATGATAAATAAATAATAAATAATAAATAATAAAAGAATATAAATATCTATAAATATATATACATATAACTAAATTTAAATAGATATATATAGACACATTTATATTACATAAATATATATACACACATTTAGATATATAATTGTCTATTAATATAAATATAATTATATATTTACTAAATATAAATTTTCTTATATATATATTTACTCAAATATGAAATACAAGTATATAAACATAAATATGTATAAATACTAACCCAAATATTGCTAAATTCATATATATATATATATATAATAAATTACCAATAGAGGAGAAAACATAATAATTGCAACATTGTAGTTGGGGTTTGGGTTAGTGGTAAGCACCCCGCAATACTACATCAAAAATGGGGGTTCAAAACCCATCGGGGGCTTATACTGTAGAAGTACTATAGCCGCGATGGAACTCTTCACCGGTGGTACTCTAGCGGCGGTGGGCACTATAGCATAACTATATGGCGGAGGTACTGTTGCGATACTGTAGAAGCGGTTAACGACATTGTAGCAGCTGTGGGTGACACTGTAGTAGTGGAAGATATTATAGTAAGTACTGTAGTGGTGTCGGTACTGGAGCGGGTGTAGTAGCTTCCGGGTTACTATTATCATAATGGGCCATGTGCCAAAAATGTAATTGGCTTCTTTCCAACTTGGATTTCAGGCTAAAAATATTATGTATTAAAGCATCTTGTTCGGTGTGTTATCCTTTGGGGGTGTTATGAGTTACCTTTCAGGCCAGTGTGTGTGCGGTGTGTGTGTGTGTTTAATGTAATTTTACCCCTAGATCCTAATATAATAATAATTTCAACACCATCAAATCAATATGAATGTAAATCAATGGAATAAAATCTTAAATGACATAGAAAGCATATGAATATACCCTTAAATCAAGATGAAATCTCATCAAATGTGTATGATATATATATATATATACATATATTTATTTAAATATATTATATTTTAATATTCATTTTCATTTATTAGAATATAAATAAATAAATATATATCTCTCTCTTAATCAATACACATGTATATATATATAAACATTATTTATATATGTGTATATTTAAATATATATTCATATTGTTTTACGTTAAATTCACTTATTTACTATATATAGTAAAAATGATATATTTATATAAATATAAATTTATTTATTATTTATACACACAAATATTATTATATAGATATATTTTTATTAATTTACATATATTAGACTACACACATAAATATAATTTAATTGGTTGAGCCGCACATATTTATATATAATTACTACACGTATAGGTCTATATATAATTATTAATGCATTTCTATAAGGTTAATAATGTCAAGAATTATTTATTTTAAATGAAATTAATAATAAATATTAATTTCCATATTTTTATATGTTTTAAATACATTTATTTGTATATATATATATATGTGTGTGTGTGTGATTTATTATTAGTAAATATAAGAAAATATGCATATATTTAATTATAAAAAACTACATTCTGAAAACTAAAAAAATTCAAAAATATAATACCAATATGAATGGAATCCATGTTGATAAATTCAACCCCCAGTAAAAAAATGAAAATATACCCCCCTTAAATAAGGCTGAAAATTTATGAAATGTTAAAAAAAATGTTACATTGACTAGAAACATAGTTCTGGAATATTTTTGGAAATTTTGGAGCCTTGAAAAATATGAAAGATTTTTACCTATTTAACTGGAGGTGTAGATCATGTCACAGACTTCAATTTGAAATATGGTAGAGCAAAAATGGACACCCAGATCCAAAGTTATGGTCGTTTGAAGTTCAAGTTTGATTTCAAACTTTTCATGAAACTATAATTAATTTTATTCTTTAATTATTATGAAATTTAAATCTAATTTGATTTTAAACCATTTCATATGATTTGATTTGATTTGTTGTGGAGCTAAAAATTACTCTAGAATCAAAATTTATCTTCATTCGATGTCGAAGTCTAATTTTCTATTTTTGAATATTTTTTTGAACATTAAAATTATTATTAACTATTAATTATAATTATTTATAACTTAACACATTACAAATAAAAAAAATATATAATAGTAAATAATAATTAATAAATAAATATAAATTTTAAACAAATTCAGTTTAATTTTGTATTGGTTTTGAAAAAACTGCCGCTATTTCATAGTGGTTTTTTTTAAATCGCCACTAAAAATAATTATAAATTTTTATTTGATTAAATTTTTAAAAAGAAAATGATAAAAAATATATTAAAAACATTTAGTGATAGTTTTTATAAACATCGTTAAACACCCGTTGTTAAATTTTATCCTGAAATATTTTAGCATTGGTTTTGAAAACCACTACTATATCATTTTTTTCCAAAAGTGTGGTATAAAAAAGGATTTTTAGAAATAAACACGATACATCTAGAAATATATTTATGAATGAAACTATATTAGATTCTGAAGGTTATTCCAAAAATTAAGGTATTGATTTTGAGGAATTGTTTTCACCCACAGCAAGATTATAACCAAAATAGATATTATAGTCTTATACTATTTTTCCAGGTTTTAAACTATTTCAAATGGGTGTAAAAATAAATTTTATAAATATAAATATATTTAAAGTTTCTATCATACAACCCCCTGGTCTTGAAATTGAGAAATATCCTGATCATATTTTTTCTTTATATATGTAATTATATGGTGTTAAACAACCTACTTGAGATTCTTATGAATGACTAACTAGTTTTCTATTGAAAAAAATTTAGAATAGAAATATTGATCCAAAATTATTTGTTATGAAAAATTCTAATGATATTTTAATTTTAAAAATATATATTGATGATATTATATTTGGGTATTCAAATGAAATTCACCATAAGGAATTAAAAAAATTTCTAAGTTCTAAATTTTATATTAGTATGATGGAGGGATTAAAATTTTTCCTTGGATTAAATTTTTTTCAAATAGATGCTGGGATTTACTTAAATCAATCCATGTATTCAAAAGAAATAGTCATGTGATTTGGTTTATAATCTTATAAAAGTTCAAATACTCCTATGAGTACTTATTGAAAATTTGATTTTGATAAATTATGAAAATCTGTTGATTTTAAAACTTATAGAGGAATGATTGTAAATTTATTATATTTAAGCACTTCTAGTCCTGATTTAATGTTCTTGGTTTTATTGTGTTCTAGATATCATAGAGACCATATATATAATCATATTAAATCTATTACAATGTTGATTAGATATGTTAAGGGTTTTTTGAATCTTAGTTTATTTTACTCTTATAAAAGTAATTTTTATTTGATAAGATATTTGCATTTCAATTTAGATGGATGCAAGATAGATATTAAGTGTACTTCAAATATGTGTCATTAAATTAGTAAATATTTATTTTCATGAGCTTAAAAGGAACAATATTCTTTTAGACTTTAAACTAGAAAATTTTAATATCTAATTATTGCAACATGTTGTTCCTACTTTATTTATATTAAGAAGTCAATTTCATATTTTGGTTTTACTTTTGAAAATATTCCTATTTTTTGTGATAATAATTTTTTTATTTATATTTCTAAAAATCCCTTACCACACTCTATAACTAAACACATTTATGTTAAATTTCACTTTCATAGAGATCATGTAGAAAAAAGGAAATATAAGTCTAGATTTTGTTTCTACAAAAAATAAACACCTAATATCTTTATTAAGCCCTTTGATTTTAATAAGTTTGATAATATAAAGTTTGAACATATTATAATAGATATTTAAATATATATTTTTATGTCATGAATTTAAGGGTTTTTTTTATGTTTACATGATGAAATTTTTAAATCTATGAAATATGGAATGAGTTTTACATATTACTATTTAATAATGTATGTACATATTTGTGGATTATTCTACTATTTTAAGACTTCTCATAGATAACATATGATGTTAAATTAATTTATGCACTTTTATTTTTTATAACATAATTATTTTATAAACAATTTTACATTATTTTTCATCAAAAACTTTAAAAAATTATTGTCTCCTTAAAGTGGCTCCTTGCCACATATTTTTAAATATACAAGTGTATAAAATAAAATAAATAATGGTTATATTAATTATTAAGAAATATAATATGTTAATTATAGTAAGAAACCTTATTCTTTCAAAGTTATACTAATTTATCAACTAAATATTTATTTTTTGATAATTGCAAAAGCTGGGAGATGTGTTAAAATTCAACTTGATTTTGTAATTATATAAAGTGATCCTTGAACCATGTTATATTTTAATAATTAAAATTTTATATTTGTTTTAATTGCATTTAGAATATTGATACATTGTATTATTTTTTGAATAAAGTATTCCTAACTTTGATTAGATCAAAATATTTTTTGCCTAAAATATCATTTAATTTCATGTTTTTATTGGTCATAACATGTTATACAAGTTTTATATTGTTTTAATAACCCAAATATGTTATTTGGGACCTTAATATATCATTTTTATGTATTTTTATTATTTCTACATAAAGGATTCACATATCCAAATCTCTCACTTAACGGATTCACATAACCGATTCTCCTACATGGACATTTGATTGTTTGTCGGGTAGCCAATTTTCTAGAATTTGGTACCTTTTGTATTTCCATCATAACATGGGTTAAATAACTCCAAATTAATTTATTCTTATTTATTTTAAAATATAAAAACAATTCCACATTTACTTATTATAAATGAAATTATAAATTGAATGTTATCATTTCCTAAATTAGGTTAGAAATCACTATATGTTTTTTATTAATTTTATAGTTTCTCAGAATTAATTTTCTATTGTATTTTAATGATAACATGATATATACAAGTTTGATTAAGTTTATTCTTCATTATGTGGAATGATAATGATATTCTATAAATATTATTCAATCGGAGATAAATTTGATTCTCTTGTTTAGAATTTATATTTAAATTATTAAATTGTTTAAGTCAAGATGTCTATAGTTTTTAGATTTTAGATACATCACTTTTTAGATACATGATGAATTCTATTTCTTTGTGATTATCCTATGTGATTCTCCTATGATATTCACATATGTCAATTCCCTTAAGTAGACTAAGCTGTATATATTTTCTTATATAGTAGAATATGGATACATAAAAAACCTTAAGTGATTTTGTTTACATAGATCAGCTATGTACATTCCCTTATGTGAATTTATCTGTATCAATTTGCTTACATGACTTAATCTATCTCAATTATCTTACATTATTCAGATATATGGATTCAATTACATAAATCCAATACGTTAATCTCTTATATGGATTTTCCTACATGGTTTTGATATTTTACACAGTGTTTTACGAAATCCATAAGAATGATTTGTTTTACGTAATATTTAATTCTTTAATTTGATGCATGTTAATTATAGATGTAATATAAATAATTAGTGTTTTATTTTTTCTACAATTACTTATAATTATATATCATACATGGAAACATGTTTTAACTGGTTATATGATGAATTTAAATTGATTTATATGGGGTAAATTGAGTATTGATACTCACACTAATAATATGAAAATTGAAATATCTAATTTCAAATCAACCATAATATAAAGCTTCAACCTCATTATTATCTAGGAGTATTCCGAGGATATTAATTATTATTATTTTCTAATGAATTAATTATTAAAAAGGGTTCCACTATATAGTTGTTTAGTTGTATAAAATATGGAAGTGTTATTTCATAAATATTATTTTTCATCTATAAATGATATTCATGTCGAATATCTTATAGGAAATATGTGTGGAAAACTATGAAGTAGTTCTTAGAGGTTTCATGAATGATTTATACATCAAGAAAATAAATTATGCAGTGATCATATGATTTTAAACTTTTTATGTACAAAGAAACTTTATATCTTTAGAGTTAACATACCCTATAAACAATGAAGGTTGATAATTATTTAAACTGCACAAGTGCTATATTTTTCTGATGATAAAATACCTCTCCCTGGTGAATTAAAAATCAATCAATCCTTTATTTATAAATATTTCACTACTACCTCGATACTGAGATACTAGAACTATATATCAGGTTCTATGGTTCTACTTCTTCCTATTTTTCTTATATAAACCCTCTCTTCTTATACATATAATTTACACCATTTTTGAAGAATACATAAAACATTATAAAAACATATACCCAAATACTATGTTATTTTAGTGCCTTTAGAACCATGGAAACAAAAACACTAGTAAAAATGTGGGAAATAATATTTCCCACAAGGTTCTTCAGGTTTAACACCCTTCTTGGACACATCAAACCTAATACATATCTTTATAACCTATGGGAAAGAAAAAATAAATAGGGGTGATATTAGATTCTTAGTAAGGGTAAACAAGGGAGATATGTAAAAATAATCATGAGTATAAGGTTTTGAGAATATGACCATGAAAATAGAAGATCATAACCCACATATCAAATATCATAAAAACTACCATGGAATAAATATTTTTAGTTCATAAGACATGAATCATAAGGAAATAATGAACATAATCCATTAAAGTTTAACATAGAAATAAGACATTGAATTGTGACAGACACATAACCATATAAAATGATTTCCATAGTAATCATGGAATCACTTCCAAAGCCATCTTAATTGTATGGATTCACTCCTCATACCATCTTGGTATTCATGATTCACTCACATGTCCATCTTAGTAGTATGAGTTCACCCTTCATACTATCGTAGTAATCATAGTTTACTCCTATGGCTATCTTAGTTGTCATGGTTAACTCCCATGAACATATTAGTCTATCTCAGGTGATATAAATAATTACCCAATGCATTTGAGGGATATATAGGTGCCACCCATCTCATAATGAAATCATACATACATATTACAGAAGATCATAAATAATCATATCACAACCCATGAAATGAAATGGTTATGATAAAAATGTAATACGATCATGACCTATGGAAAAAGGATACATGTTCCATAATAATTTCATCAAAAGAATAACACGTGAAATATGAATTTTTCAAAATCATATAATATATAAAAGGTAAAATGGGTTACATAAACATCATGAAATTAAATAAAGAACAACCCATAGAAAGAATATGAATACAAATATTTAATCATTTCCCCCATAAAGGCATGCATAACACTAATGGATGTTATATAAGATGGGAAATAATATTCAAAATATCTTTTAAATTAATTTCTTGAGGAAAATATCATTTCATCAGTGAAATGTATTTTTAAAACACGTAACCTTTAGAAAACTATTTTCTTTAAAAATGTATTGGAAACATAGAAAGATTGTTTGAAAACATTTTGAAAAAAATTTTCCATAAAAATATATAAAATAATCCTCAATTTTTTTTATAAAATTCATTAAAAAAGTTGAATTTTTTTAATGAAATCATGAAAGTATTTTCAAAACTACTTTATTGAAAATAATTTGAAAACATATAAATAAATCTTGAAATCATTTTGAGAACCATTTCTTTAAAAATACTTTGAAAACATATTAAAAAATATTGAAAACTTTTTGAAACCCATTTCTTAGAAAATTCATTGGAAACTAATAAATAAAGCTTGATTTTTTTTAGAAACCATTTCTTTGAAAACTGTTTCAAAACATATAATGAAATCATGAAAACATTTTGAAAACAATTTCTTTGAAAATAGTTTGTATACATATAAATAATATATGTTAATATTTTGAAAACCATTTCTCAAAAAACACTCTAAAAACATATAAATAAGGTTTAAAAAGATTTTTAAAATAATTTCAATGAAAATAAATTGAAAAATTATAAATAAACATTGAAAAAAATTTGAAACCATTTTAGGAAAATATGGTTTTGAAAGAACACCGATTTCTGACCAAAGAGAAATGTAATGTCACACATTCATAAAAACATGTTCTTTATAATATTAGGTAAAAAAAAGTGGTGAAATTGTACCAATACAAGAATAAAACATTAATATATAGAGGATAATAAAATTCATGAGTTCTCTTGAATGATAGATCATAATATTTCACAATGTAGGCATAATCAAAAAAAAATATCTATAAATGATGAGATCATTTTAATAAACTCTAACTACATGGTAAATTTGAAAATATATTCTCAATTTAAGAAATTGAAATTAAATTATGCTTAAAATATTATACCAAGAATTATTTTAATCATAAAAAATTTCAATGGTATTACATACACCTCATAGTAAAATATAGGTGCATAACATGTCATGTGTCATAAAGAAGGAAAATTGATACAAAATTACTTTACCAATTTTTTAACTATTGAAACATAAACTACATCAAATAAATATTATAAATGTATATGTAAATACACATAAATGTAAGTATAAGAGTCATATAATACATATATGGGAATTATACACACCACACAAAATAAATGTGTGGTGAATAAGGCGATAATCTCACGAAAATAAAAAGTGAGGTGAAACTCCCTTACATTATCTCTTGACTCTCATCATACTTATAAATTATTCCTATATAATAAATGTTAGTTTATCATAATTAATTTATAGAACCATATTATTATATACACTATCATATATTATTTTATTATGAATTTATATTACCTTCTTAATAATAATCCCATGTTAAGGTTACACATTGGGTAATATCTGCTTTGTTATCTGTATGAGTCTTAATTTGTTATATGTTTTATCCTTATGATTGTATCTGGAAATAAAAATATTAAAATATGATATAAATATCATTAATATTCATTATATTTGTATTATAATAATCTATATGAAATGTAATACACCAGACCTGGATATGGTAGACCATACATATGCATGAACTTTGTTTCCATTTTATTGTTGTATTAAAAGAAAGAAATTAATGACATATATATAAATATATTTAAATATATAATTATTACAGTATCAAGATTATATAATATATATATATCTTATAATTTCACTAAAATCATCTTAAATACATTCCATGTAGAGTTTTAATTTATTACATCGATATGAGGAGGCAGTAGTCGTCATGTCCACAAATGATGTTATCGTATTTACACTAGATGAAAAGTATAATGGTATGAATTATAAAATAATTAAATAATAATAAATAAATAATAAATATCAAATAATATATATATATATATATATATTATTATTCCATCACAATTACCCAACCACAAAAGGTGGTAATGTAAAAACTGAACAACATCGTTTCGTGAGGAGGTAGTTCGTCGTACACAAGAATGGTAAGATTTTTACCCATTAGATGGAATTTTGTGTTATTGTAGGTTAAACTGTCAATATACCAACATATTAGTATATTTTTTATAATATTGTTATTATATAATCATGGAATAAAGAGATTTTAGGGGGTGGATAATGAAAATAAAATAAAAGAGCTTAAGGGTGTTACCTCCTATTCATGTAACTTCTTTTGGTTTTCACCAAAGGTCCTCCTTCGATGGATTTATACAAAAAGGTATGATTTATGGAGGAAGTTAGGGTTTTTTTGTAGGATATTTGAGTATATTTTATCTAAGATAAATGGCTGGAGAGGTGTGAGGAAGTGGGAGGCATGGTTCCTTTTTATAGTGTATGAGGAGTGATACTACTGTGAATTTTTTAAATGGAATTGCACCCACAATTGTTCTTGTAATGTGAATCCATTAATGGTTAAAATTAAACCTAAAATATTATAGTGTCTAAATATAGAATTCCAATGTATTTTTACAAGTTTATAGGTCATTTTGTCTCTTCATTTTATGGTTTAGTTTCTTATTAATCTTAATTTTAACATAATTAATGCAATTAATTTTAATTACATCCACTGATAGTTTTGATAGAAAACAAAGTTGACATTATTATACATTATAAATTTTGAGGATTCCAAATATTTAATCCATTTTGACAAATTCTATTTAAATACGTGATAGAAAATAATTTAAATAAAATTCTTGCATACGGGGATACCATGTATGTTTTTAAAGTAAAAACGTTTAAAAGTTTGATAAGTTCTTATATTCGATCTCAAAGTAAAATTTATTCCAATTACCTAAATTTTATTAATAGATAAAAATTCATCTAATTATTCTTTAAAAATAATATATATTTTATCTTTTTAAATAAATTATACAAAAAAGCAGTTTTGAAATAAACTTCTTTATTTTCATAATTCATTAAAAATTGAAACATCAAAATAAAATAAAAAAAATTCACCCTAACAAAAATTTTATGTTTAGATTTCAAAATAATAATTTATTTTGAATTATTGAATTTTTAAAAATTATAAAATTTATATTTAAAATAGGTTCTCCATTAATAGGCGGTAAAAATGCTTTTATAAAAATAAAGTTATTTGTGTGTCATATTGGGTTTGATGTCATATTATACTTATAAAATAAATTTGTTGAATAAAAAATATTTTTTTGAATATATACCATATTAATTTAATTAATATCAATCATTAATAGTTATTAATTTAACATATTAAGATAAATAACCTTTTTCACATAAAAATAGACTTTTATAAAATCATTCCCTTTATATTACTTTGGTTTCATTATTCAATTATAATTAATAGGTTACCAATGATTTCAAGTATGTATTTTTCATAAGTTATTTAATACTATAATATTAAATTTATCTTCTAGTTTTCATCGGATTAAATTAAATAATAATATATTTAATAATATATTACTATTTAGTAAAACTCGATCTTGTGTGTTATACAAACTATCGGGAATGTAAGTCTTGAATGTAATGTAATATGACCTCATTATTTCTTATAGATCATGAAAAAATTTATGTTTTGTGTAGTAAATGATTAAATTGGAGTCAGGTATAACGTAATCCAAACCCAGTGATTTGATAAAAATAAACTATTTTCATTGATGGTTGAAATGAAAAATATCAATTAGATTAAATTAATTCAAAAATATATTTTTAAAAAAATATTGAGGTATTAAATTATACCCCCACCTTAAAATGAATTTATCCCTCAAAATTTGTTTCGGTTTTGAAGGTTTAATACTTGAAATTTTCTATCATAGAAATTCACACTACAAAAAATGAATACTAAAACTTCCTTTTAAAAAAACAATGTTATAAACATAATGGTTACCCAAAGTAACATATAACTAGGTTTCCATATAATAGAACATAGGTGGGAATTAAAAACATGGATATGGGAGATAAATATAGCCATCAATTAAAACAGGGCTAATGGATGAATGGATAAGAAAAAGAATAGACAACAAGTAATATTATTATATAACTACTGGTTCAAAAATTCAAACAATGCTATTTGTTTCCCCAGTCCCCTAATACATGAATCCCCAAAACTAGAACCAAGCATTCAATTTCCTGGAACCATATGCAACCCGAGCAATGTGGTTCGATATTGTGGGTGCACTTGTGCTGTCTCCGGAGTTGGACAAGTGGGGTGTACAACTATGAGACATCCGTATCTACATTTTTTCTCTATACCGAACAAGGGGCTTCATACACATGGATGTTAAAGTCCATTACCTGACCAAAATAGCCATAGGACGGGACATGACACATATATGCTACACGAAGGTCTCCAGATGCTGTAGATTCATGGAATGTCATGATTGATTGGATGCCTTCCACTATGGTGAATCATTTAAAAAGTCCCTTGTCGTATTTTCCCCATCGTGCATAGGATAGAAACTGGTCTTGCATCATAAATATGTAATCCAGACCTGCACTTCGTTGGAGTTGAAGTACTCAGGGAGAATTGGATATGTCATAGACATGTTTTCATGACATATAGATATGGGAATAGTTTATATAATATTAGTGGATGGATATTGAAATTATGGTTTCTAGGGACTCATTGGGAAGAGACAAGAGATTATTACATTCACTTTCCATCTGAGAATTATGAAAACATCATTCTCAATATTTCTTAAGTAATTATTTCATTGTTCAGTTCTGGGTTTCTAGGGTTATCCAAACCGAAACATCTGAGGAAAAATTGACATTAAACTCTATCATAATGGCTTGTAAAGAAAATGTTAATTATTGTAAGCATATCCCTTAGGAGTGTTGTGACAAAGAGTGATGCAAGGCCTGTTGTCATGTACCAGGATACCCTGGGTCAAGCCTGAAACTCTTTATCGGAGAATTCACTCCTAGGTACATCTGTGCTAGAGCCACCTCTACCAGCTTGTATATAGATAGTGATGTATTTTCTCTAAGGATTCACAAAATCTATTCCCTACCAAAATACCAGGAATTTATTGTAAATTTATCCACAAATACTAACTTAGGGATTTGTTCCCTACTATAAATTTTCTACTCTAGTTTTCGTGTTTTCTACTAAACTTTTTCTTATACAAACTGTAACACCCCGACCCCTCTAGGAAAGATCCAATTCATTACATGTGATATTGGAATGGTTATAAGGAATGAGAATACCAAAGGAAAAATCAGTTCAGTAGTCTAGAAAAAAATAGATACATATATGTAACAAAAATTACATTGAAAATGATATAAGATACAATACATAACAAAACTAAAAACTGCAACCATACGAACTCAATAAATGACATTATCTTTATCAACTTTTGAATGTAAAAAATGAAAGGGGTGAGATCAAATGCTTAGTAAGGGTTAAAAATAGCGGAAGCCTGAATACAATAGTAATTTAATCATAATAAATCTAACATAATCAATATGTTATTGTGAATAAATGAAAAACTAATTCAATTAATAAACTGAGAATGAAACTGCATCCATATATTTTCCCATTGTTAAAATATCAGGGATATTAATAATTGGTCATGAATAAAGAGAATTATTATTAATTGGATGTCATGTATCTAGAACACGAAACCATAATACAATAATTTTTTTTTATTTCTATGGGTAGAAACCCATCTGATTTTTCAAAACAAACTCAAAAGGTTTTTCGCTAACTAATTTGTCCCATGAGACCTCCCGATGAATCGAGGGGATATAGGGGGAACCACCCACCATTATATATGCAAATATCTATTTATAAATTTATTCAATACAAGATAAATATGCCTTTTCAATATCCGTATAGAGTAGAGTATACAGATTCATCAATATTTCCATAATTAAAATAACATTCCAAATAAACAACGTATATAAAATGGTATATAGTTTAGAAAAAAAACATATCCAAGATATGAGATTATGGGAATTTAATATAAATATAATTTAAAATGAAATGTTATCTCAAATTGGTAGTAGGTACACCATATGAAGATTATTAGGTGCACCATACAAAGTATGTCACAACAAAATAGTAGTTGAGACAAAGTCTCTTACCACAATGTAATCAGTCAAATATTATAACAGAACATAATAAAACTCAAATTAATCATTTAATAACATTAATATAAATATAATTATTTTATAATATATAAAATGGTAGTATAAATATACCACATACCATAAATAAGTGGCGAACAATGAAAATCTCACAGAAATAAAAGTGAGATGAGAAACCCCTTTCAAAGATTGGGTCATTAGAATGATGATAAATCAATGAAATATTTATTTTTGAAAAATAACAATCAAAAAAATATAAAATTATATAATATATAAAACAATCATAGGACATACACACATATTATTGGAAAGATAAAACCAATGACAAAGATGTGTAACTCAATAAATAGAAATTGAGTTAAGATATCCATTACCTTTGGCTCGAGTGTGTTCTTCATTTGTTTTAATGACCTGAATAACAAAATTTAGCTACACTAATTAATAAATCCAGAACCTAAATTACTTTTAACTGATTTAGTATAACCTTATTATGTTCATTCATGGCCCGTTCAATGGGTTTATGAGGTTCAATTTTCTTTTTTTTGAAGCATTTTCTTCCTTAGTTTTCATGATTTGTTCACTTGTTTTCATGAATGGAAGTTAATTTGAAACGTGGTTAAAGATAAAGAATTTTTAATATATATTATTAATTACATTAGGGAGATATAAATGTTCTTATAATGATTTTGGGGTATATACTATGTTGATGATTCATTAGTTAAACGTTTATTACAAATATTCATGTTAACTTGGTCGTTTTGTTCATAATGAACTTGTTTTGTTTTATTATCTTATACTATGAGTGTAAAAATATTACAGAACATTGATTAGATGAAATACATATATTCTTATCTGATTGAACCATTAAAATGGTTTCACTACCAATAATAAGGAGGAAATTGATGAACGAAACTTTGCCGTCCACATAGGTCATAAATTGGAACCTCATGGACAATGATTTCATTTATAAAAATAAAAGTGTATTGATGATGGTTCATCCATTAACAAGATATAATTCTAGTATATTGAAGATATAAGAGTTTATCATTCTCATTTTTACAGACTAGGTGAGGAGAGAAAAATAAAATAGATGATCTTGAAAAAAATGTGAGAGATCCCTTATGAAAATTCGACAGCATAATGACATCGCTTAAAATTTCATAAAATGAAATGACGAGAGAAAAAGGGGATCTCATAATATTGAAAGTTAAAAGTATAGTAATAAGAACACATAAAATCAAATTCCAACATAAGATGATAGAAAATAAAATAGATAACATAGAGGAAGTGTCGATTAAAAGAAGAGAATGAAGGATTCTCTTACATTGTAGGGTAACTCCTCGATCTTGAAGGATGGGTCCTTGGGGGCTTAAGGAAACCATGGGATGACATTTAGGGAGTAAATACCACAAGATAATTGAGGATATTGAGTTTGTAATAAATAAAAACGAATGGGGTGAGTGGGTATTTATAGTAATCAAGAGAGAGTTTTTTATTAATTAAAAGGGACACCTCGTTAGTGGTTTTTGCAAAACCATGGGCTTGCCCATGGTATTTTCCCATGGATTAAGCCACTTGGGACACCTCATGTCATAAGATAATTTGAACAAGTCTATCAGCCCTTTATATTAATAATTACATCATTATGGTGTCATTAAACTACTGAAAACTCAAATCTGTATTTTTACTATTCACAAAAAAATCTTGTATTTTAGAAAAATCCAAACAATTCACCCGAACAAATTTTCAACCTGTAGAAATCAAAAATCAACTCCATTTTTTAAAAAATAATTTTCTATGTATTTTTAATTTAATTTTTAAATAAAATAAAAGTTAATTAAAAAAACAAATTAATGCTATAATTATTTTTGTATTACATTGAAAAATTCATTAACTTATCATTATCTTATTACCATAATAAAATAAAATTTTATCATAATTTAATATTTATAAGGTTTATATTACTATTCATGTTACTATTCATAAGGGTTTTTTACTATTCATCAAAAAATCAAGTTGGATCTATCAGACTCCAAACGACTCACTGGTCACAACTCTAGATGACTGTTTTTCGAACTTCAAAACATAAAAGTAGAAAATTTATGTTTAATGTTTAGCATATAACTTTCTCATATAATGTTTTTTTACACAAAAAACCTAGTGCATCATGCAATTTGGGCTATATAATTAATAGAATGTATTTATGAGCAACATACCATAAAATGTTTGGGGTGTTACATTAGTCCCTCCTTCGAAGAATTGCATCCTCGCAATTCATTTCATAACCACTAAAGAAAGCTCTCAAATTTTATTACCACATCCGCCATCGTAGAGGATCCTTATGTGTGTTCAGTGGAAAACCACAATTGATGCTCCACTCCTATAGTTCTTTGACCCAGAAACACCTTGGACGGAAGGGGTTGAACTCTTCCTTAGAACACTTGGGATTCTAGAGGGAGGCTCGAATGGTAGAATGTTTGGAAATATTTGAATGGACCAACACATGAATAACATTCCAAACTATGTCTTGACTGAGAACATCTAAGTCATAGATGTTGTTGTACAGGCTAAAACTAATGAGTAGGTTAATGTAGGCCGCACAAAGGATTCCCTCCAAAGTAGCCTCTTAAAAACATAACCTAGCAGTGTAGTTCTGGCCTAGGGTGAAATATAGGAAAATCCCTTCGTGGGATTTTCCTCTTTGCCTATACTGAGAAAGTTGTGTCATGCCTATGTGGTAGTAAATGGAAAAATTCCCTTGAAAGGTGCGGAGAATGTCCAGACTTTTTTTCACTTCATATAGTTGTTTACATGTTTTTCACACGTTTTCAAGAGGTAGGTACTCTTTTTCACAGGTTTTGATCACAATAATCTCTAGTACCTCATCATGAAGATATAACATATGGGTTTTTCCTACAATTTAAAAATATATTATAAATTTTCACTTAGTGATACTCATTGAAAATTATAATTGATTAAAGGATAAAAAAAATAATAAACAACATGTTATATTATTATATAACTAGTACTTAAAAAGTTAAAACAGGGCTAATGGTTTTCCAAGTCCCCTAATAAAAAAATCTTGAAAACATGTACAAAGATTTCAATTTCCCAGAACCATATGCAACCTATGTAACCTTGTTCCATATTGTGGGGAACTTGTGTTGTCCTTAGATTCTAACATGTGGTGTGTACAACTACGAGATGCCCCTATGTACTTGTTATCTGTATACCAAATGCATGCTTTATTCTCATGGATGTTGAAGCCCATTACCCACCAAAAATGGCCATAGGACAGGACTAGACACATATATGCCGCACGGAGGTCTCCCGCTGCTGCAGGTTATTGGAAGGTCGTGATGGATTGGATGCCTTCTGCTATGGTGAAGCATCTAAAAAGTACCTCATAGTATTTTCCACATCGTGCATAGGATGGAAACTGGGCTTGCATCATAAAGATGTAATCCATACCCGCTCTTCAGTGGAGTTGAAGTACTCGGTGAGAATTGGATTTGTCATAGATATGTTTGCATGACATATTAATATGGGCATAGTTTATATAATTTTCATGGATGTATATTGAAGTTATGGTTTCTAGGGACTCATTGGGAAGAGACAGAAGACTAGTACCTTCACTTTCCATCTGAAAATTAAGAAAATATCGTTCTTAGAATTTCTTAAGTAAGTCTTTCATTATTCATTTCTAGTTTTCTAGAGTTATCCAAATTGAAACCTATAATGAAAAATGTTCAGTAAACTACTTCATAATGGCTTGTAAATAAAATTAGAATTATATTAAGCATATTCCCTGGGAGTGTCATAACCAAGAGTTCAACAAGGCCCGTTGTTGTTTACCAGGATACCCCATATCAAGCCCGAAACTCCTTGTCTGAGCTTTCACTCTTAAGTACATCTGTGCCTGATCCACCTCTACATGTGTGTTTCCATACATGGATGTAATTCAAAAAAGGATTCACATAATCTATTCCCTACCAAAAAACCAGTACGTTCTTGTATTTTTATCCTCAAATACTTCATTAGGTCTTTGTTCCCTACTATACATTTCCTACTCTAGTTTCCATGTTTTCTACTAAACTTCCTCTTATACCAATTGTAACACCCCGACCCCTCTAGGATGGATCTGGTGCATTACTTATGATATTGTCATGGTTTGAAGGAATGAAAATAAAGAAGGAATGATCGGTTTAGTTGTCTTGAAAAAAATAGATACATATATGCGACACAAATTACATTGAAATAGGTTACAAGATACAATACATAACAAAACTAAAAACTACAACTACCCGAACTCAATAAATGACCTTCTCTTCATCACCTGTTGAAGGTAAACAATGAATGGGGTGAGATCAAATTCTCAGTAAGGGTTACATACAACAGATTAATTTATACAATAATAATTTAATCATAATCAATCTAACATAATCAATATTGCATGGGGAATAAACAAAAAAATAAATCCATTAATAATCTGAGAATGAAACTGCGTCCATAGATTATTTAACAGTGAAAAACTCATGAAAAGTAATAACTGATAATGAATAAGTATAATGATTATTAATTGGATGTAATGTAACTATCACAAGGAACCATAATTCTATTAAAACAGTTTAGTTCTGTGGGTAGAAAACCATATGATTTTTAGAAACAAACTCATAGGGTTTGCCATCAACTAATTTGTCTCATGAGACCTACCGATGCATCGAGGGGATGTAAGGGGCCCCAACCACCAATGCTTGTCCAAATAATTCTTTATAAATTGATTCAATAAAATATAAATATTCCATTTCAATATCTATAGAGAGTAGAGTATATAGATTCATCAATATTTCCATAATTGAAATAACTTTCCGAATAAACATCGTATGAAAAATGGTATACGGTTTAGACAAAAAACATATCAATGATATGAGATTATGGATATTTAATATAAATATAATTTCAAATGGAAATTTATCTCAAATGTGAAGTAGGTACATCATTAAATTATTATTAGGTTCACCATACATAGTTTATCACAACAAAATCGTAGTTGAGACAAAGTCTCTTACCATAATGTAATCGGTCAAATCATATTACCAGAACATAATAACCCTCAAATGACTAATTGAATAACATGAATATAAAGAGAATCCTATTTTTATATATCAAAAGGAAGCAAACATATACCAAATACAAAAATATGTGAAGAATAATGAAAATCTCACAAAAATGATTGTGAGATGAGAAAACCCTTACAAAGATTGTGTCATTGAAATGACGATAAATCAATGAAATAATCCTGTTTCAAAGATAAAAATCCAAAAAATAAAAGTGTATATAAATTATATAACAACCATAGTTCATTCACACATATTCTTGATAAGACAAAACCATTGACATAGATGTGTAACTCAATAAATGGAAATTGAGTTAAGATATCCCTTAACTTTTGCTCGGGTGTGTTCTTCGTTTGTTTTAATGAACTTAATAACAAAATTTAGCTCCATTAATTAGTAACTCCAGAACCTCACATAATTTTAATTTATTTAGTATAACCTTATTAGGTTCATTAATGGCCTTTTTAATGGGTTTAAGAGGTTCAATTTTCTTGTTTTGGAAGCAGTTTCTTCCTTAGTTTTAATGATTTGTTTACTTGTTTTCACGAATGGATTATCATTTGAAATGTGGTTAAAAATATAGAATTGTTAATATATCATATTAATGACATTAATTAGATATAAATGTTCTTATAATGATTTTGGTTAATATACCATGATGTTGATCCATTAGTTAAATGTTTATTACAAATATTTGGATTAACTTGGTCGTTTTGTTCATAATTAACATGTTTTGTATTATTATCTTCTATTATGAGTGTATAATGATTCTTGAACATTGATGAGATGAAATAAATATATTCATATCTGTTTCAAACATTTAAATGGTTTCATTATTAGTAATGAAGTAGAAAGTGAAGAACGAAACACCGACGAACACAAAGGTTATAAATTGGAACCTCATGGACGTTGATTTCGTTTATAAAAATAAAAGAGGAGGGAGTAAGGATATTGATGATAGTTCTTACATTCACATGATATAATTCATATATATAGATAATACTAGAGTTTATCATGTTCATTTGTACAGAGTAGGTGGGGAGAGAAAATTAATAGAGATGATCATGAAAAAAAAGATGAGAGATCCCTTATGAAAATTCAACAGCCTAACGACGTCACCTAAAATATCATAAAATGAAATGATGAGAGAAAAATGGTATCTAATTATATTTAAATTAATATGTAATGTAATAATAACACATAAAATCCAACCCTAACATATCATAATAGAAAATCAAATAGATAACATAAATGAAGTGTCGATTAAAAGAAGAGAATGAAGGATTCCCTTACCTTGTAGAGTAACTCCTAGATCTTGAAAAATGGGACCTTGGGGGCTTAAAGACACCCTGGGAGGACTCCTAGGGAGTTTATACCACTAGATCTTCCAGTATATTGATTTTGTAATGATAGAAAACAAAGGGGGTGAGTGGGTATTTATTGTAATCAAGAGAGTGTTTTTTAATTAAAAGGGACACCTAGTTAGTGGTTTTCACAAAACCATGGGCTTTCCCATGGATTAAGTAACATGGGTCACATAATGTCAAAAGATATTGTACACAAGTAATCCATTACTTTATATTAATAATTACAACATTATGATGTCATTAAACTACCAAAAACTCAAATCTGTATTTTTACTATTCACGAAAATATCAACTATTTTAAAAAAACTCAAAAAATTTACCCCAACCATTTTTCAATGTGTAGAATTAAAAAATGAACTCCATTTCATGGAAATAATTTATCTATGTATTTTTAATTTAATTTTTAAATTAAATAAAAGTGAATTCAAAAAAAATAAAAATTTAAATGTATAATGAGTTTTGTATTACATTAAAAAATTAAATAACTTCTCATTATATTATTACCCTAATAAATTAAAATAATCTCATTATTTACTATTTATAAGGGTCATATTACTTTTCATGTCAATAGTCGTAAGGGAATGTTACTATTCATTAAAATAATCATGTTGGTTCTATCAGACTCCAAACGTCTTAATGGTCTTAACTCTAGATGACTATTTTTCGAAATTCGAAACATAGAAGTGGAAAATTTATGATTAATGGATAACATATAACTTTCTCCTATAATGTTCTATTTCACAAAAGGCTTAGTGATTCATGAAATATGGGAAATATAATTAATAAAATGTATTTAAGAGCAAAAAACCATAAAATGTTTGGGTTGTTACAAAAATAACCTTTCCATTAAATCACATTTCTATTCCATGAGAACCATTTAATGTATTCTTTTAAACACTTAGGGAAAAAATACATAAAATAAAAAATCATGATATATTTCTAAATTCATACTTCTTTAATACAAATACATAAAAACATTGATTATTACACTTCATCCTCATGCCATTAACTAGGATAACTCATCCTATTACTTAATACCTCTTTCCTTTCAAATTTTATATGTAGTCTCATCATAATCAGTAATATATCCATTACATGAACCACCTTATTTATTATATTCTTGATATTTCTACTTTGGAAATTGATTTTCATGATGACCATTCCTTCCACAACTAAATTATTTAACCTTTGATGAATTATTATGGAAGCCAATATTTCCATCCATTTAATTAAGTGAACTCTTCATTTTTATTTTACAGTCACTTATATTGAGTCCTTATTTTCCAAACTCGAAACATCTTCTTGTTCTTCTAAGAAATTCACTTGGTTGATTCATTACACACTCACAACATGTAGGAAACTAAATCTTATTTCCTTTTTGTCTCTTTTACACTAACTCTTATTGAAATCATTCCATATCATCTTTGGTGAGTTTGAAAATTTGTTATGGTACACGTTATTAATTATGTTCCATTAAAACTGGTTAGGCATGATCACAATATCTTTTACTCCTATGATCATCCCATTTGACTGCTCATTAGTGAATTTTATATCACTTTCAATGTAAACCAAATTCTCTCAAGTTCCCACCATTAGCTAAAACTAGAAAGAATAGTGTAAGAAACACATATCATAGTAGAAAACCACATAATCATAAATAGTAATTGCAAATAGGATGTCAAAATCATGAAACCTTCCTTAATTTATGACAATATAGTTTTATCCTAGGTTATTAATTGAAAACTTCTTTTTAAATCCTTCATGATGGGTTTCAAAAAGATTTTCAATTATCAAATCACATCCCCTGTAAGTATCAAACTAGGCATACAACAAGGCCCGTTATTTTGTACTCGGTTATTCCAAGTCAAGGCTAACACACCTTGTGGGAGTTATTACGCTTAGGTACATCTATTACACATCCACATATACTTGTAGTATATAGATAGGGATGTATTTATAGGAATCCACTCAATTTATCCTTTACCAAAATCCCATTACATTTTCCAATAATTTTCCTTTTCCTTAGACTTATCCTTGGAGACATCCCTATAAATATCCTTATTAATATTACTAGGGATCTCACTAAAGTTATCCCATCCTACTATCCATAATTTTGATAAACATTTTCTCTATAACAATTTATATTTCCCCTTAATTTTCATTTATATACATTCCATAATTATTGAGAAATACATAAAACATTACAAAAAATAGACTCCCAATGATCGTGTTGGTTTAGTACCTTAGAAAACATGGAAACATAAAAATTAGTACAAAAAAGAGGTAATTTAACTCCCTATAGGTTATTTTTTACCATAAACCTTCTTAAAAACATCATACGTAATACATATCATCATAAATGAGGGTAAATATAACATAATTAGGGGTGATATGAGATTCTCAGTAAGGGTAAAAAAGGGAGATATGTAAACATAATCAAAAGCATAAGGGTTTGAGAAAAGGATCAGGAAAATAGAATACCATACCAAGGATATCAATGATAATAAATAGGAATCATGGAATAAATATTGGATGTTCAAAATATGTTAATCATAAGGAAATAAATAACATGATACATGAATTAATAACACAGGAATAAGACATGGAATTATGGTAGACACATAAGTATATAAAATGATTTTCTTAGTTTTAAAACCACCACTACCAATGATATATTAGTAGTATCAGTTCACTCCCCATACCATCTTGGTGGTCAAGGTTCACTCTCATATCCATATTATTTGTATGAGTTCACTCCCCATACCATCTTGGCAGTCTTGTTTCACACATGATAGTCATCTTAGTAGTCCAGGTTCACTCTGAAGACCATCTTAGTCACTCTCATGAGATATAAATCTTTATTCAATGCAGTATTTGGATATACAGTTTCCACCCATGTCATAATTAAATCATATATAAATGTTCAAAAATATCATAAACAATCATTTCATAACCCATGAAATGAAATGGGCATCATGAACATGTAATCATATCATGAACTATGGAAAAAAGATTCAGGTTTCATAATCATTTCATCAAAAGAATAACCCATGAAATCACTAAGGCTTCAAAATCATATAACCCATTAAACGTAAATAGGTTTCATAAACATTATCACATAAAAACATAAACCATTTAAAGATATAATATTAATGGGATCATTGAATCATTTCCCAAGAAATTCATGAGTATCACAAATGGATTCCATCTTTGATGTGAAATAATTTATGAAAGATATTTTAAAATATTTTTCTGAGGAAAAAATCATTTATGATTTGGTTTTTTTAAAATAACCTTTATCAAACCATTTTATTTTAAAATTAACTGAATAAATATAAATAAGGGTTGAAATCATTTTGAAAATATTTTTCCTTGAAAACTTATAAAATAAGCACCAAAAAATTTAAAACAAAATTCATTGAAAACACTTTGAAAACTAATAAATAAGACTTGAAAATGTTTTTCAAACCATTTAGTTGAGAATAATTTGAGAATTTATTAATAAATATTAAAAATATTTTGAAAACCATTTGTTTGAAAACCCTCCAAAAACATTTAAATAATGCATGATAACATTTTGAAAACTATTTCTTTGAAAATACATTGAATATTTATAAATAAATATTGAAATTTTTCTAAAAATATTTTTTTCAAACAACATTGAAAACATATAATGAAATATTGAATACATTTTGAAAACCATTTCTTTGAAAATACATTAAAAACATTTAAACATATTCTGCAAACGTTTTGAACACCATTTATTTGAAAAAACTATAAAAACTTATTCATAAAGCTTGATAACGTTTTGAAAACAATTTATTTAAATTATTTTTAAAACTTATAAATATATCTTGAAATTTTTTTGAAAATGATTTAAAAAAACATGGTTTTTAAAGTAAACAGTTTTTCGACTGAAGAGAGAGGTAAAGTTCAACTTTCTTAAAAAACATTCTTTATAAAGTTTGGTAAAAAAGAGTGGAAAATGGTACCAATAATTTAATACATCATGAATAAACATAGTATATTAAAATTAATGATTTCACTTGACACATTGTTCATAATATTTCATCAATGGAAGTATAATAATAAAAAATCTTGATAAATGCTGAGGTTGATTCAATAAAATCTTACCAGTTGGAAGCATTGTAAATATTCTTACCATGTAAGAATTTGAAATTAAATTAATCTTAAAATATCATTAAAATAATAGTTTCATTATTTAACATTTCAAATGTATTATATAAACCGCATAGAAAAATATAGGTGCATAACTTGGCATGAGTCTCAAAATAGAAAAAAAATGAGACAAAATTACTTTACCAATTTAGAAACTTTTAAAACATAAAACACATGAAATAAAGATCATAAAATGTATCAGTAAATAAATATAAATTTTAATTATAATATTTATAGAATACATCCATGTTCATTATACACACCACACAAAATAAATGATTGGTGAATAAGGTGAGGATCTTCAGAAAACAAAAAGTGAGATGAAACTCCCTTACCTTATGTCTTGACTCCCATCGTACTCATACAAGATTCCTGTATAATAAATATAGTTTTTTAATAAATATTTCAAAAAAAATATTATTTTTTCAACTACCATATATTATTTTATTATTACTTCATATTACCCTATTATTTACAATTTCATGTTAAGGTTATGCTTCAGGTAATATCTTCTTTGTTTTCCACATGTGTCTTAATTTGTTATATCTTTGATCCTTATACTTATACCATGATTTCTAGAATATAAAACATGATATAAATATCATGAATATTAATTATATGTGTATTATAACATTCAATAGAATATATAATTATGAAATGGAATACACCGTTCATAGAGACAGAAGGTCGTACATACACATGAACACTGTTTTCATTTTATTGTCGCAGTGAAAGAAAGAATGTAATTGACATATATGTATATATATGTATATATATATTTAATAAAGTATAATTATTAAATAATATATATATATATATCTTATAATTTCACTAAACCCATCCTTAATACTATCCATGTTGATTTTGAATTAATCACATCACTTTGAGGAGGCGATAGTCCACCCATCCACAAAGGCTGTTATCGTATTTACACAAGATGGAAAGTATAAAGCAATGTGTTATAAAAAATAAAAAAACAATTAATAAATAATAAATATCATATATATAATATATTAATAGTTTTTTAATCATAATTATCATCAATGAAAGGTGGTAAATGAAAAAATAACAACATCATTTTGTGAGGTGGTAGTTCATCATACACAAGAACGGTATGTTCTTTACCCATTAGATAGATGTGTGTAACATTTTACGTAGAAACATTAATATAAAAAATATAATTAAATTATGGATAATTATTTTATTATATAATCATGGATTAAGTATATTTGAGGTGTTGTAGAATGAAAATAAAATTAAAGAGCTTGAAGAAGGGTGTTAACTTTTATTCAGGTAACTCCTTTTGGTTTCCACCAAAGGGATTCCTTGCATGTATTTATGCCAAAGGGAGCCTTCAAATAGGAATGTATGGTTTGTTGGACTATATTTTATTAGACTATGTAAAAACCAAACGGCTTTAGAGGTGTGAGGAAGTGGGAGGGTTGAGTTCCCTTTTATAGTGTAGGAGGAGTGACACTCTTGTAAATTATTTAAAATAGAATTCCACCCACGTTTTATCCAATTAAAGTGGAACCAATAATGGTAACATCTGAATCAAGGTATTATAGGGTCAAAATATGAACCTAAAATTAAATTTGGACTAGATTATATGTATTTTTTTCCCTTATGTTTAATGTTTATACCCTTGTTAACTTGATTTTATCTTAATCGATGTAATTAATTTTAATTACATTCACCAATATTTTTGGTAAAATACTTAGTTGAACTTATTATACATTATAAATTATTATTATTCCAAATATATAATCCATATATTCAAATTAAAATAACATATTTTATAGAAATTAATTTAAATTTAATCCCATAGACGGGATGACAATTCGGGTTTGTAAATTTAAAACATTCAAAAGTTTGCTATGTTTTTATACTCAATCTCAAAGTAAATTGACTCTAATGACCAAAATAAGATTAAATTATAAAACATTAATCTAATTAATATTTAAAACCATTTAAAATTACAATTAAACATTATAGATAAATTAGATGAAAAAGTATTTTTAATTAAAATTCATTATTTTCAATATTCATTAAAAAAATGAAACCTTAAAGAAAAGTACCAAAACATCACCATAACATTAATATTATGTTTATATTTAAAAAATTTAGTTTTTTTACTTATAAAATTCATAAAAATTCTAAAATTTATATTTAAAACATTTTCACCATTAAAAGGCGATAAAACCTCTATTATAAAAATATAGGTTTTTATGTGTATTTTTTAGTATATTCTCTTATTATTCCTATAAAATAAATTTGATGAATAAAAATTATTTTATTTAATATATAAAATATAAATTTAATTAATATCATTAAATTATAGTAATTAATTTAACATATTAATATAAATCACATTTTTCACATAAAATCATTCTCTTTATATTCATTTGGATTATATATTCATTTATAAATAATAGGAAACCAATGTATTTAACTATATATTATTAAAATTTATTTAATCCCATAATATTAAATTTAATCTATAGGTTATGTATTATTATATTATGTAATAATACTTTTTTATAATATATTATTGTTAGGTAAAACTCGGTCTTACGTGTTATACAAGCCATTGAGGAAAGTATGTCTTGAGTGTAACATAAGCTAACCTCAGTGTTTTTAGAGAACTCCAAACATTAAGTTTCATTTAGTATAGGATTAACATGGATTAATGTATAAATTAATCCCAACATAGTTATTTAATAAACATAAACTATTTTTAGTCTTGTATGAAATGAAAAATATGAAAATTATAAAATACATTTGAGAAAATATTTTTACCAATATCAAGTGGTGTTACACTTATAATGTGTAAATAATTGTAATGGTTTATACTACCCTTTAAAAGACTAGATTGTGGGTTTTAACTCCCAATTAATTTTAGAATTTGGGTTGCGCCTCCAAGAGAAATAGGAAAACTGTTCGGATTGTGCCTATATGGGTTAAAAAGGTAAGAAGTATTGGGATTGAGCCTATAAGGGAAATGGATCTATAATTAGGTAGTGACTCAATGTGGTATAAAGTCATTGTGATATTCCATTATATTGGTTATATTGGGTGTCAAATCTATCATTTCATGAGATGGGGGAATAGTGGAATATGATCATTATGATTTGATCCCTAAAAAAAATATTTTTTTCTTTTTATTTTGTTTTATGATACACTAATTCTTATTAATTGTGATATAATTTTCATTAAAATATATTTTTTAGAGGCCAATTCACCCCCTATTATCTAGTTTTCTATCTTAAATCTATATCAACAGTCACCAGCTTCAATCTCTTGATATTTCCACCAATTATCTACATAAAGTTTCTATAAATCTTGTCCTTTATTAAGATTATATGAACTAGTTTAAACCCTCTAAATCATTTCTTCGAAAAGATCAAAACCTAATAGTTTCTATCTTTGACCTCATTACATCATGTTTTAGTCTTACATATCATCCCATATAGATTCTCATATGAATCTATCTAAATAAATAAATGGAAACTGTTGTTATATAAGAACTCTATAAATGGGAGGTGTTGATCCTGATATCCCTAGAATTCCATCAATCAAGATACCAGTATATCCTACATAATTTTAATACTACTCTAAGAATTACCATCTATTTAACTACGAAAAGCAATGTTGAATCTCAACACTATCAACAACTCTTTCTAAAAAAATCTCTATAACCTCAACATAAACCTTGGATCCTAAACAAATTCAATGAAGAGTGGCACTCCATAAATCATGTCAACTTAAATTATGTATATCTTGTTGATTTGTTCAATAGAGAAATTTTCATTCATTAAAATATAATGTGATGATATTGTAAGGTAGTCATCTATATCCCCAATAACATTATTTCCATTAGATGTTTTGGAGAGTCCAATGACATAATCCAATGTAATTTTTTCTTATTTTCATACTGGTATTGTTAACAGTTTCAATATACCCTTTGACTTCTATCGTCAAGTCTTAACTTGCGGGAATACCATGCATCGAGATATGTATTCTATGACCTCTCTCTTTATGTTATATCACCTGAAGTGTTTCTTTAAATATTTATAAATATTCATGATTCTGGGGTAGATAAAGAAGGATAATATATATGCATCATTTAAAAGTTTCATCTTCAATTCTAGTTTTTAGGGGACTCATATCAAGGTTAAAAAATTAATAACTCTATATTTGTCAAATATGATCTCTATAATACTAAAAACATTTTTTAGTTTGTGTGCATCATCTTTCATGGATTCTTTGATCTTTATATGAATAGATGGTTGAGAAATCATTTAGGAAAGATGTGATTTTATACCTTCCCTTATGATTTCAAGATTCATCCAATTCAAATGCTTGATTATTCATCCTTTTTTCAATCCTCATAATGGATAATATAGAATGATCTTTTTTTATTAGGGAATTATCCACCACATTATCTTTTAATAGTGATAATGTAATAGGATATCCTATTCCATGATTTATTCTAACCATATCCTTCGGTACAATTTTTGATATTTTAGTGAGAATATATATTTTAAAACTTATGGTTATCATAAATATCAATATTTTCACCTATCACTCAACACCCCAAGAGCCCCTAAACTAATTCCTTGCATTAGTGTGCAACAAGTCCTTAGGTTCTCATATCCATATGCCAAATTATTCCAAATAGTAGAGAGGGTTTATCTAGTGATAAAAAAAGGATACTATACCCTCTAGTGATAATAATAATAATAATACTGGTAATAATTAAAACATCATGGAAGCATTGAACCAAATTTGTATAATAAATATAAAAAAATCAATAACAAGAACGAATTTAAACATTATATACATACCAAATAATATATATATGTCATATAAGTGAAACATAAGAATATAATATTTCTTATGGGTCAATCATCTATAAAAGTAAGAAAAAACCCCAAAAAATATAACTAATTCATCTCATAGGATCTACCTAGTCAGTATACCAAAAACTATGACATCATCATGTATTCCCATGAAAAAAATTATCTCACTAAGGTCCATGCCACGAACCTAGGGCCTTTATTGTACTGAAATCCTTAAATCCTTCATACATCCTGAGGGGAAAAAGAAAGGTGTCAGTGTGAACATAGTAGGCCACCACCAAAAGTTTCCTATATAACATCCATACATTTTCTAGTATATGTAAAATAAAAATAAATGGTAACTAATCACACATAACATAACTCAATTCTTTTATTCTCAACAACCACAATGGTTTCTTCTCTTACCTTGTCCAAAGATGGAGTGGAATGATGTATCCACTCTCTATTATATCATAACAACCCTCCCCATCAATTTTCATAAAAAATGAAATCACATTCCAACCATTACCACATATAAAAAATTTCATGTAAATCCGACATCCCTTATGCACCCCCTAATATATAATAAATCTATTAGACTTCCAATTTTTTAATCCTGATTAGCTTAGAAACACAACTTCCCAAAGATAAATGATATTCAACCTTTCATAGTTTTTCTCATTGGCCCCCAACATCATAGGGTACCTTAACCTCCATCATATGGTCTCAAACACAATCACATGCAGTTTTCTATGGTGAGAACCTTATTTTTTCTGATGGTTGTAACTATCACATACGCCGCTAAGTCTACGAATGCCTCCACCGATATCAAGTGGTCAACACCACCTCACTGGGACCTTATCATGTGTGAACACTACCCTAATGGTTCTATCGTCCAACCTTGATGAGAGAAAATTACCAAAAACCTATTCCAAACCTCTGACGAACCGATGTTTCCACCTGTGATCCAAATATACCAACTCTGGAATTCATCATCACCAACCACCTCAACCTAATGAAACACATTAACTCAAGTATGGTGATCAACATCACCCCAGTTCTCATAGTCCATGATGAACACATTCCAATGAAACCCACATAGATATCGCCTTAATTTAAATAAATTTCATAACTAAAAATATCCTACTAAACCAGCATTGAACACTAATTCACCTCTTCCATGACATACATGGCTCAACCATACATTAATGGAAATTAGACTGCACTTTGGAATCTCTCAGTAATGATACAAAAAGAAAGAAATATTAAAAATTTACACCCAAACCACTCCACTAATGCCTATTTATCATGCATCATATAAACCCACATATAAATTAGATGAATGCTATGTATCACCTACTAATTTCTTAAGAATCGTTTCTCATATGATATCAGAATTTTGTTTGGCCTGAAATGAGTGGAAACTAAGTAATATAAAAACACCTAATAATGATCAAATGAAATGAATGATGCTTGAATTAGAGTTTTTATTAATATCATCTAAATAAACCTATAAGGGATAATATAAGGAGCTCTCACGGTGAACTACTATATGGAATAATGTAAAGAAAAGTGTGGTTTAATTGTTACAGGAAGTAGGGGTAAAATATTATTTTCCAGATTTTTTATGGGGAACATGTTTTGGCCCATGGTTTTACAAAGCATACGCCATCCATGATTACTCATGATCAAAAGTCTCCCACCCCCTCCCGTTGCTCGGTACACTATTAGGAAATCTGTGTGCATGATGTGTGCCTCACATTTTCAATTTACTACATAATTTTTCATGGAAATGTGGACTTGGGTGAATGGTTTGATAGATAATGTGACTCCCCCTATAGGACCCTGGATTTTTTGTCTGTGGTTATAAATAATAGTTGCAAACCATGTGATCCCCTTGGACTTTCCAAAAAATATTATTTCAAATACCAAGGCTCTTGGATCTCAAACAGACTCTTGAATCACCCACTATGACTTAAAAACCAAAAAAAATAAACACTCTAAAGTGTTGAAACTCCATGATTATCTTTCAGAATCTCATGTTTTATATTTGTTCCTCCCACCAAAATTAAGGTTTAAATTCCTTAGTAATTTAGAAGCCACTCAAAACATAGGATCACAAAACCTCCTCACCTTACAATAGATTTTCCCCAAGCTATTTGGCCATACACTAACCCAAGCACTCTCTTTCCACATGATCATCCTACTCTCCACTTTTCATAACATGAGATGATACTAAAAAATATATATATTTAATTTCAACATCCCTGGATACCCTAGTTAGTTAAACTTTTCCTACTCATTGAATTAAGCTCTCTATCATAGGAATCACCTACTGAATCACTTCCTGAACAGATTCTAATACATTGATGTCCCACACTGACCATTTCCTTGGAAACATACATCCCAACCATCTCATGCCATCAATCCAACATCTCATCAGATAACCATATCACATATAAATCACATATAACTCCCACTATATATTTAATTAAAGTGGATTTCTACAAGTATTACATTACACAAAATTCCCAAAATATCCCACATCATACACAATGTCTACAAAATCTACCAAATTCAAAATATCTTATAAAAACCATGACTACTTCTCGATTCACAAATATTAAACAAGACTACTTAATTCACATTCTATATGTTCAACTTATGCACTAGTGTATATCATGCCAAAATTAAAACCACTATGCTTATAGGTTACCTCTAAATTCCATCAGCTCCCCAACCTCCACTGAACCTGTCATATCAACCACATGCAACTGTCCTAAAATCTAATTTCTTGAGGCATTTCCTCCCTGTAGGGTTGTACCAAATACTCTCCATATCCCCCAGTAACATGATTCTATATACCTACTACACGCAATGTGAAATATTATCCTAGATACTCCCTCTAGATAGTTCCCCCAATCCTACCTCAGATCCCTATGTCTGACCCAGTCCTTGATTCCCAACTGTCTAAGATTTCTTTCAGTAAAACCTATCTATATAAACCATATACCTACATGCCCAAAACACCATTAGAGGCCTACCACACTAAGTCTGAACATTTCCTATCTACCCACACTCGATGTATACTAT
This sequence comes from Viscum album, assembly GCA_963277665.1. Classification (NCBI taxonomy): domain Eukaryota; kingdom Viridiplantae; phylum Streptophyta; class Magnoliopsida; order Santalales; family Viscaceae; genus Viscum; species Viscum album. The sequence continues at coordinate 1,038,185,674 of OY728141.1, read as the reverse complement.
TTATGATCTACTCTTCATTATACTAACAAATTCTTTAACCATACTACTCAACTGAGAATCCTCATGAATTCACTTATAATATACCAAAGCTCCATTGCCTATATCACCTAACATTGTCTTCTAGATTAGTAATTTCACATCCCTTAGGTTACCTTCAACTATAAATTCATGATTTACTACCTTTGAGAATGAGGCATTCCTAAATCTATTCACATATACCCTAATGTGATATTTAAAATCATATTTAATCCATTTTTCCATGGCGATGTCATCTCTGTTCAAAGAGGGGTGAAACATGATATTTTGGTGAACCTCCCAGTATACTCCATGGATGAGGTGTCTCCTTGTAGAAAGTTGAAAAAATCATGAGCTCAATATTCCTTCATTATATCAGGGAATAAATTCTTGAATAACATTTACTCAAAGTTCTTCCATTTCAGTCACTCATGCCTACATACATGTACTTGTACATCCAATAAATTCTTTTCTGGTCCCCTGATCATACAAGTAAACAACTTCACCCTTTTTCTTAGGTGTGTGTTAATATTAATGACTATATTATATATAGAATCTATCCATAACTCTACTTATTATGGTCTAACATCACCCTAAAACAAAGGTGGTTGAGGGATACAACTAAAAATCATATGAAATATATTCCCTAGATATATATTCTCTCTAATTTCCCTAATCAATAATCTAAAACAATCACACATGTCTCTCCCTTAGCTACTCATCACGTGATGGAATAAACTCTATTGTTTGCTGTACCTATCCCTCCAGCCTTAGAACCACCACCTATATCTAATAATTACTACAAAACTCAGGAGACTCATCCCATGCATGGCCTAATAGAACAACATATCCACACTTCTAACACTCTACCATATCATTTCTAGGTAGAATCACGTCAAGAACCAAAGACATGGTTAAAACCAATTATAATGATCTCGATATTGATAATAGGGAATGTTATAATAGGATACACACCTCATCACCTATACAATTCCTCACCACACCCTTAACAAATATCATCCATCCTTTTGGACCCATGGTTACCCATATCGGATCTAGGAATCACATACATGTCAAATCATAAACTACCTATCCGGGATAGGTGAGTAGAATGCCAAAAAGAGTCTATGTAGGACAATGCAATTAAGAATACTATTGACACTTTAAACAGATCACTCCCTTTACATTATTTTAATATACTTATATTAGAGTCAAGCTCCACATACACCATTCACATGTAGGACCTCTTATAAATCACACAAGGAACCATGTACATGGGATGGATATGTATTATTCCATCAATATTTTATGCAAGAAAACTTTTTTTCCCATTGTTGACTCATTAAATATCCCAAACCACTAATTTATTACTTTTTCTAAAAATAAATAACAATAAAAATATTATTTCATGTTAAACTAAGTGCCTATAATGATGTGTGAATTCTCTCCTCTTTCCTCTTATGAAAAGAGTCCAAAAAAATTAGAAATTCAAAATAAAACATCAATTGAATACAATATATCAACTATAACCATGAAAAACAAGAAAGATGATCCCTTTTCCCCAGAATCCTAGTCTTTAGTTCATGTCATTATTGGTAGAATACACAACACAACCTCTATCCCAAGTTTTGATAATTTCCTAGGATCCAGTCTAATATAGGAAAAATAGAAGAGCATTCCAAAAACCAATATTTAATACCAATTTTCATCCAATCAAACACCATTACCACTCTATAACCGAAATTTTCAATTTCTAATTTGTTAATCCCTACCCTAGGATCCACTAGACTAGTTCCACAAGTAGATTCTCATTAAGGCCTTTGGCATGCCTCTCTATATTTCAAAGGATTCTAACTAGGATTGAGAATCTATTGGGTGATAGTGAGGATACAATACACTATTATGATGATAATAATAATACATGTAATAATAAAATTACAATGAAAGTGGAAAACCATCTTAGTGGAAGAAACATAAAAAACAGCAATAAAAACCCCAAACGTATTCCTACTATACATACCAGTAAATATCTTTGTGGTATGATAGTCACACATAAGCATGAAAAATATCCCATGGGTCGATCATATATGAACATAAGAAAAAACACCAAAAATATCACCAACTCAGATCATATGGGAAAACCGGCCCATAATCCAAAAAATATGATGTCATAATGTATTACCATGGATCAACCCATATCATTAAGTTCAAAACCATGAACTTTCTCCCTTTCTTTCACTCAATGTATTAATTTTTTTCACATGTCTTGATTGTTCTATGCAGGGTGTGAGTATGACCTCAATAGGCCACCACCAATGTGTGAATTTTTTTTTCAATACATATACTATTTAATATAATACAAAAATAAATATAAACTACTCTTACATCAAATAACCTACTTCACTTGTGCCACCAATGTGTGAAAATATTTTTTTCAATATATATACTATTTAATATAATACACAAATAAATATAAACTACTCTTACATCAAATAACCTACTTCACTTGTGCTCAACAACAATAATGAAGAATTTTCCTTTATAATCTAATGAAAAAGTGGAACGATGCATCCATAGTCTATCATATTGGAAGAAAACCTGGTCCCCCATCGATTTATATAGTGCAAGACATCATGGTCCAAACATTACCATGCATATAACATGTTGAGTGAATCCATATTCCCTTTTCCATGACCATAATACATCACATGTTCATTGGACATCAATTTGTTAAAAAATTATCAGATTGGTAACTTGTCATCCTAAAGCATGCGATATTCATCCATCCATATTCCTAACATATTTCCCTTAGATTCATAAAGAGCCTCAAAACCCATCTGATGGTCTGACACACCACCACACATATCTTTCTATATTGATAATCTCTTATGGTATAATGGTCATCACTATCCCCTATACCACTAAGTCTACATAGGCCTCCACCCACTTGGAGTTGTAAAAACCACCTCATTAAGCCCTTATCATGTGTTCTCACAATCCCAACTAAGATATCGACCAACTTCGTTGAGATTAATTGACCAATAACCTAATCCAAACCTCCAAATAACTTCCATCCCAACCTATAAAACACAAATCCCAACATTTTCATTGGTTATCACAAACTACCTCAACCCGATGAACTAATGTGTCTCATTTACAGTGATCAACATCATCCAAGATATCAAGAGCCCTTCCCAACACATTCTAATGGAAACCACATAGATATCAACTAAATTTAAAAAAAATTCTAACCAAATATCCTGTAAAAACAACATTTAACTATATTTCACCTCTATCAACTCATAAATTGCTCAACCATACTTTAACAAACACAATACTAACCTTCATAATAAATTAGGAATGATATAAAAAAAGAAATAAATATAAAAATTATTAAACTTGGATAACCCCACTCATTCATATTTATCACACATCAAATAAGTACACATATAAATTGGAATAAATTTAGTAAACACCTTAAGTCATGCTTATGAATATTTTCTTGTCTCATATTAGCATTTCGTTTTGGATGAAATGAGAGAAAATGGAAGAGTTTACCAACATATAAGAAGGATAAAACATAAATATTATTTATTGAATTAGAGCATAGATAAAAGTGATCTAAAGAAACCTAGGTGGGAGAAGAGAAGAATATCCAATGGTGATATTCTATATATAATGAGGGAAAGAAAAGGGTTTGTCAAGGTTTATAGAAGGTAGGGGTAAATTCAAATTTTCCCACATTTTAATGGGGTGCACAATTTTACCACATCATATAGATAATTGTGATTTAACAATGCACACTAATTGTCCAAAAGCCTCCCCCTTGGCATGGATTGGTGAATGGTTAGACAAACTATATGTTAACCATGCACATCACCTATGTAATTTACTACATTATTTTTCCACATCCCTATGGCCTCAGGTGTATGGTTTAAAAAACTGTGTGACACCCTTACATGGTTTAATGGTTTGAGTCATGGTTTGAACTACCTATGTGCTACCTATTTACCCCCCCTCCAATTTGGACTTTCCAGAACCTGGGATTTTGAAGCTCAATGCTCTTGAAACTCAACCAAACCCTTATGGCTCAATCCATGACTTAAACATCATAAAAATAAACACTTTAATGTTTTATAACTCTAAAAATTACATTTCAATTCTTAAATTGAGATTTATTTCTCACACCAAAACGAAGGTTAAAATTCCCTGGTAATTTTCAATCTACAGAAAACATGGGATCTTACATCATCATGTAGATGATGCTGCTGTAATGTCTACAACTAACAATTATAAATCATGTAGTGGGTGTTTTTTTCTCATAAGTATTTAATTTAAATAATTAATATGTATTTACCATATCATTTTGTGTAATATTGCATCCCAAAACTTTTAGGGAATCATTGTTATATGTCCGAAACGATTCTCTACTATATGGTAGTATTACTACATATACAATGAAAAATCTATTCTTAATCATCCAAAATCATTCCCAACATCTTATTTTGTAGAGGAACAACCCTTCCTTCCATTTTAAGTTTGTTATTCGATTGTATTATCATGATAAGTCACTTCTAAAATTTCTATAGTAATGAAATAATCTATGAAAACTCCAGATATTAATTCTGGTGGTTGGCCTTTTCCATTTTTCAATTACATTTTTCATTTATGTGTCCACGGATATAACCTCACTATCCATAACATGACCTATGAAGGATACATTTTGTAAAAAAAATTCACAATTTCTAAACATTGAATATATTTTTTACATCCATAAGGACTTTAGAAAAAATTATCTTCATGTTATTCCTTTCACTTATAATATATCAGAATATCATCATTAAATGATACCAAAATTTTTTCTAGGTAATATATAAATCCTTTATTCAATAAATAAATAAATATAATTGGATCACCTGTAAGTCTATAAGTTAATTATATAAATTTAAATTTCTTATACCCTATATGTAATGTTGTTTTGGGTATATCTAATCCCTTTAGCAATAATTTATAATGCTTAGATCAATGTTTAATTTCTATAAAATATTTAGATCCTCATAGTTGATTGAAAATATCATTAATATGGGGTATGGAATGTATTTTAATGATTTTGATCATGTTAAGTTCATGATATTCAATGAAGAAGTACATTGATACATCCTTATTATTAGCAAAAAAAATGATGTAACTCATGTTGAAGTACTCATTATCATGAACAAACCAAAGTCGAACATAAACCAGTCACCCGATCCGATCTGTGGAAGCCCTGAGTGGGATTCCAGATATTCTCAGGCTGGCGATAAATGCTAACGACATTAATAGAGTTACTAGGAATTATTTCTCCCAATAAAAAAAGAAAAATATATAAAATAAAAAACCAAAAAAAATTTATTTTCAAAATCTTACATCATTTACATTTCCAAATAAAGAGAGAACAAAACTGATAAAATCGATCCTGAACAAAACCAGGATAGCCAATAAGAACCTAACACCAAACAACACCTCCATGATACCAGAGGTTCACTCTCCAACCAAACACCAACCATTGCCTAAGGCGACTAAGCACAAGTTGGAACCTGTAGTAGAAACTAAAATACACTATAGTAATGATTATTAAAACTCAGTAGATAGTTCTAAAATAATCTATTCCCAATTCATATCCCTTAAATAAATCAACATTGATTTTTAGGTTTGAAATAAAAACTATAAACATAAGTTTTCCATACTTTTCATTTAAAAATAAACAAAACACGGCCCATTTCCCACACATTTAAAAACAATGATCATTCAAGGAGATAAGTTATGCTCATAGGTGAAAAGGAAAAACAGAACCAAATAAGAAAAATATTCATTTTTTCTTTATAAAGAGAAATAGTGAAAACACTTGTTTATTCATTCTAATTTTTTAATCGTTTTTTAGCATGACTACACTTTCTAATATTTCCAAAAGAACACCCAAAAACATGAACAAGGGATATAGTTGACAATTATGGCAACGACTAATGATACTAGTGTCAGATAAACATAGGAACACCTAATAACTCATTAAAGAACAAGAACATACTATACATGTGACTCGTCCTGAATCCATGCCCTAATAGATGACAATATAATGCCATAACACCTAAATTTTTCCCAATATGACCTGGTCAAGGGACCCAATCCCCTATCAATAAGCCCATGTATCCACCTCATATGGGCCACTATCAAGTATAATAACCTAGGCTAGTGTAGAAAATGTTCTCATAAATCTTCTTTGCTATGTTAGGTTCCCATTTTATGTTCGTATGGGGGTGTTCCAAACAATTGATGCAACAAGTCAAACATATATATATATATTATCATACACTCTGATAACTATCACCACCCAGCCTCTTTATTGAGTATCCCATGAATAAAAGAAAGAATCACACAGGTGGAGTCCCAAGTTCAGGACATTCCCACCAATTTATAAACCAACTAGAAAATGGCTCCCTCCTACAGGGGTTTTACAAGAAACCAATTCAATATTCCAAACTGTCCTTAAAACATTTTAAAAAAATTCATTTCATAAATAACAACACACAATTTCTTTAATCTAAACCTCCCTCCAAAACCAAAATAAATTTATAATGTCCGTAGGGGAATATAAACAATCACTTAACGCAGAAATGTCAATTCAAAAACTCCAATAACCATTTTGACCATAACCAATGCATTCATAAAATCCAAAAACAAGTCATTGAAAATCATTAATCACTTAAATGTTCCAACTGGGCCATTTAACATCCACTCAGGGTGAAAAATCCTTTCTAACCATTCCAAACAATCATCAAACAAGGGGAAGCTAACTATTTCCACATGATACTATTAATCTAACAAAAATATATTCCTACATAGAAATTAAAGAAGGTGAAAAAATAAATAAATCAATGTAAACCTAACTTTAAAGGAAATATGCAATAGGATCCTACCTCAATAATGGAGAAACATCCGGAACCTGGTGCCAAACATCAATCACACCACCACCTCACCCAAAATTGACCAAAACTAACCTAACACATCAATATTAAACCTAAAATTTAAGGATATAACCAAAAAAATTGGATCCCAACTGCTCAAGAGAATGGGACCCAATAAGGGGAAAAATAAATAAATTAAATCAATGATTAAATAAAGGGAGAAATCACATACAAGGAGTTTCCCTGTAGAATATGTAAAAAAACAAACAAAATAGGGGAGATCATGAGGATATAAGAATGGAAGAATAACATCCTAGGTTGGAAGAGGTCTGGGGGTAAAAAAGAGGGGTTAGAGGGTTTAAAATCCAATGGAAAAGAAACCTGAAACCCTAATTTTTAATGACCCGGTAGGGCGCATGGTTTGTCTGCACAGTTTTATAAACCATGTGACCGCCTATTTAAAAGAAGAAACTAGCCACATACTTATGTGGTCTGAGGTTCATGGTTGTGAAGAGTTTTTGTGGTATGTTCTGTCTCCTACCACTTGGTTTCTTGGGTTGGGCGTACAATTACTACTAACCGTGAGCAAACAGTGCACCAAGTCTCTCTAACCCAAAAATAATCATTTTTCTCCAAAACCTAAAAGTAAAACAAAAGATATAAACTAGAACAAGTAAAAATATAAATAATACCTCATAATATTAAACTTATCAAACCCATTTATCAAGAAAAATGGTCAGGGACCTGACCAAAACTAGAATGAAGGCAAGCTTAAAAACCTAGGTGTGACACTCATATATATAAAGACTTTATACATATGTTCATAATGATTATTATTTAATTATTAAAACTAAATGAGATCCACTATATAAGGAAACTTTTATATTGTCATTGAAATAGTTTTAAACTCAATAGAAAACTCAACCACACACTCTTGGGGAGACCAGTCAATTAATCCTAGAATAGATCTGTATATTATCATAAAATTGTCATCCACTTAATGGTAACATCCAATATAATAATTTGATCTCAATATAGTAAAATAAACTAGAAAATAAATCCTTCATATTGAATCATAAATAGAATATAATCTACTAAATAATATCCCCAAGGAGTGTATTGTCATGTGTGAGGTCTTATGACCACTACTTGTGTATTAGAGTGATGATCGAGTCAATTCTCAACTAACCCTTTTGGGGGTTATTACCCCAAGGTGCATCTTTCCTTTAGAAGCATATTCATTCATGTATCAAGATATAGATTTTTTACATGGAAAACGACATACTCAAGACTTCACCAATATTTCTTGAAACCAACCTAAAATTAGGCTCATTTTTAGGGTTTTTAGTAAGGCTGTATAATCCTTACAGAAAAGGTAACAAGTAAAATCTCAAAAAATAACTACGTGTTTGATCTAATACCAATAGATTCGACCCAAGATAAAATAGAATTTGTATTACATCATTTCAGTAATAGGAAATTACATTACATTATAATATAAACATCCCAATAATGGTGAGGTTTAGTGTCTTTTGAGACTAGCACCATAAGCGAGTAATTTTGAAATCTTATCAATAATTCCCTATAATATCATCATAAGAGATCTTATCTTAAATTTATATCAATTCAAACTCACCCTCATGACCTAGGAAATGGAAAATAATAATGGGGTTAGATCAAATTCCTTATACGGGACTAATAAAGCTATCAACATATTTCCCTAAGAGATATCATAATAAAATGGGAAATATTAAGTAGGAGAGAAGTTTATGATTAAAAGAACACTGAATCATAAATACTATTAATATTATATAATAAGAGAATAATTAGTCACATATGATAAAAAATATAACATGGTGTAAATATTTTGAAAAAATGACACATAAATTTAGATATATGGGTAGATAATATTAACATATCAAAATATAATGGCACCTAAATAATCAGAAAAGCTCAACATTGTGGGTTAGGCATCAACACCATTTTACCTAATTGGATTAGAAATCACAACATTTTTTCCATTTAAGTATAGTTATTTCAAAATATTTCTCATAGAAGATTAGGTGTCACAACCTATTTTTCATTTTGGTTCAATCATCATTACCCATTTTACCTTTATCTCAAGAGATGTAAAGCTTTACACAATTCATTAGATGGATATATAGGGACCTCCCCTCACATAATCATTTATGGTACATTTTTTACATAATATAACATAAAATCATCACATCATTAAAACCCATGAATAATAATGGTCTTTAAATTACATTTTAAAAGGTAGTTCATACATAAAAACAAAAAAATAAATTGATTCCAAACTTGTCCACGAAAAAGTTGAACATAAAATAATTAGATTATGGTTAATAAATCAAAAATATTATATAAAATAGGTCCCTTTAGATAAGTAAGAAAAGGTATGAAAAAGTTGAATCAATATTTTTTAAAAAAGAATTTTTTTTTATATTTTGAATTACTGTTGTTGAAAACTAATATTGAAAAAGAAGATAAAAAATAATAACATTTAAAAGTGTAAAAGGAAATTATTAAGATCATAAAAATACATACATAAATGGATTTAGATAAATTAATGGAGAAAATTGGTGGTAAGTTAAATCATGGACTTGAAATAGAGAGGCAATTAAGAGAGAGAGGTATATTCTTGATAACATAATAATTTTTGTTGAGATAAAAATAAAATTGGAAGATTTGATTAAAAAGAAAATTTTATCCAAGAAAAAAAGAGAGAACATTATATAAAATTATAAATAAATAAATTAATATAAATATTTAAGGTTGAAGATCAAAAGAAACCATATATCTCAAAAAAGGAAATTTGAGTTACCAAAGTCCCTCACTGATAACATATTTCATGACCTTAGAATATTTTGAAAAATGGGTTTATGCAGAAAATTTTAAAATTTTAAAAAATTCAATTAGAAAATTTTACATAATAAAAAAATAGAAAATATCAGAACCAAATAATATGAGATATGTTTAAGAATAATAATTACAACTAAAGGAATGATAATTGAGTTAATAAAACCATTACAACCAGAGGATCATTCAAAACAAATCCAATTGAAAGATATAACTTAAAATTAAAGAGAAATTATAATTAATAAAATTTATTCAATAATATAATATAACAATTACATAGTATATAAACCATATAAAAAATATTTTCATAATACCAAACATGTTTCAAAGAGAGGATATTGATATGAAAACACATACCTTGGTCCAGATTCCTTCTACAGATCAACCAAATATCAAGTATAACTAAATTAAGTTTACTAATTATATAAAAAAGAACCATATTAATAAACATAAAAAATTATAATTTCTATTTATAATCATTCCTTATATATATATATATATATTAGTTAGTTTTTACATACTTTCCCACATATCGTGTTTATGGTTTCTGAAAGTTTTATTATAGTGGTGTCAGTATTTATTCTTCTCACAAAGTTTAGATTTCCCAAATAATTAATTTTTCTATAAGGGATGATTTATATTAATTTATTATTTATAAATTTACTTTCATGACTTCATTAGACTTTATCCAAGAATATGAAATCAATAATAATCATATTTCATTGATTTTTAACCCATATAGGGTGTTTTATTATGTAATGAATTAGATATTGACATAAAAATTTTATAAGTAATAAAAATCATTATTTACATATTTAAATAATATTTAACCATTATTTATGATTTCATAATCATTTGTGATATAATTTAACTATATTGCTCATATAGGTGGTCAAACATACCTAAACAAGAATATACAATGATTAATGGATAATTATGAGGTGATTTAATTAAAATACCATTTGTCATGAACCAGGCCAGGTCGCCATCCAACCTGGTGCCCGAACCGGTCCACGGAAAGACCCAAAGGGCGTTCCCGATCCACAAGGGCTGGCACAAGTGCCCGGGTATCAAAATTAACACATGGGAACGATTTTACCCGAAATAGTAATCGCAAAACCACTGATAAGATAAAGAAAGTGGAACTGAAAATATACAACCAAACAGGGAATTGAACTGGAAACAATATTAGGGGTTTACAACTTGAACCGACAACCAAAACAAGAGACAACAAAAGAAACTCAAGCTCAAACCTCTAAGCAACCAGAGAGATGAGGAATCAACACGCCACACCACCAACCTGCACGAGAAGACCATCACCGACTGAAACCACCATCGCTGAGCATGATGTCACAACATGGAATACAAAAGAGACAAAATCTACATACACCCAAAGGTGTATGTAGGGTGTGAGCCAAAAACCCATTAGGATGTCACCCAATAAAAAAGGTTCCATGCCACAACATCAAAGAGATAATTTAATGTGCTTATTAAAAATTATACTTTAAAAAAATGTTTTTAAAGAAAACATTTACAAGCTAAATACTAAAATAAAACACTAACAGAACCCATTTCACAAACACGAATTGAAAGAGGAAAAGATAAATTCATTTAAGGGCATACTTACACATACTCACACACACACACATACTCACACACATACACACACACAAGTGGTCCTCCATATGCCGATGGAAGGCACCACGACATTGATGGTAAACCACTATGGGTAAATCCCCTAAGGTTCATCTAGCTCGAGTGGGACCCTAGAACCTCGTGTCTCGGTGAAACGTTGCTTAGAAACCACAACCCTCAGAAATGTGGCTTAGAAGACCAAGACCCTCACAAAACGTGTCTTAGAAGGCCATGACCCTCAGTCATCATATGTTTAGTTAGTGTTGCAATCGTCAATCCATCTATGTGAAACAGGGATGATACCCATCCGGATCACTAGCTCACTAGTTCTAGTCCGCCCACCTAGATACCCAGGGTTTTCCCTTGTGCTCAAAAATGTTCCACATTCACATAACACATCACTTTCACATTTCACAAACCAAACATGGCATTACACAAAAAAGTCACCACTTTAACACCAAAGCACATTTGAAAGACACACGCACACCAAGAACATGTCTCGTTTTATAAAAATACACCACTTTAAAAAAATAACACATAATCAAGTCCTTCAAAATCCCATTTTCGCGTTATATAAATGCACCAAAGAATCATTTTTGATATTAATGAAATCGTTTCACGAAAATCCAAGAAGCCTTTACAACAAAAACCACTTGATTCTATATAGAGGTGTCACTTTAGAACTTGATACATGAGGTAACCATATCAAAAATTGTTTTACATTGTTCAAACAATTTTTCATTTCAATTTTCAAAAGTACACAACACAGAAAACACACCAAATGTGATTCCTTTTACTTTGAAAATGCCTATTTAAATATAAAAACACCTAAAGTGACTAGAAAACACCTTTCTCCCATACCAAACAACCCTAATAAAAACTTTCAACCATGCTTTGCACTCAAAACACCACATAAATAAAAAATTACACAATTTATAAAACATATCGCAAGCAAAAGAAACCATTACAAAAATAAATTTCACAAATTGACCCCTCTAAAACCTCATTGGCACTCTATAAATAATTATTAAACACTTTTAAAATTTACCACAACAGAATCAAAATGAAAAAGAACATAACCATTTCGCAACCAATTCGCATCACAACCAACTCAATTGATACCCTAAAAAAAATTCGAACAAAATAAGGATTAAAAAACAACCCGAAATGCACCTCATACCCGCTGGATGAAAAAAAACCAAAACAACAAAACTCAAAGAAAGAAAGAATAGAAATAATAAATGAAAAATAATAAAAATAATGAAATTATGGGGGCTTAACTAGAGGGAGGCCTCCAGAGGGAATAAGAGGATAGCGGTTAGTGCGCTGGGGTTGGCCGAGGAGAAGGGGTGTAGTTGGTCCGGCGATCAGGGCGCGTGACGGCGGTGTTGGACGGGAGAGGAAGGTGGGTGCGACACAAAGTGCGTTCAGCTGCTGAAAAGTCCAGCAAGAATTTCAGATCAGGGTGGGGAGAAGCCTCGGCGTGATTTCTTTCAAGGGGGGAGCTGGTCACGTGACGGGAAGGGCCAAAAAAATTAGAAGGGGTGCTGGGGTTTGTTGAATAGAGGATGGAGAGCCGTCACCAGGAGGTGGAGCAACCAATGTGGGGTGCGAGCCGAACCGAGGAGAGGGGGACCTGCAGTGCGGCACAAGGGGTAGGGGTAAGGATTCCACGCAGCACAAGAAACCCTACAAAAAGGAATAAGTTAAAAATAAAAGTAAAAAAAAACAAAAAAAACAAACACAAACTAAGAAAAACAATCATATTAATAGTCATATTCATAATAATACATTTTTATTTTTATTTCATAGTTGTGACAATAACATTATGTTAACAAATTAATTATGATATTATTAAAAATAATAACAACAATAACAATTAACATATTAATTATATTATTAATAAGAATAACAATAAAAATAATTATAATAAAAATAATAATTTACCATTTCTATTTTTATTAAAATGATTCATTAAATGCGGTTTATTTATTAATTTATTTATATCACTTCAAACTCATATAAGTCATTTTACCTCATTTGTTTGTTTTAGACATTAGGGAAGGCCGTGTGGGGAAGTGGACGGGGCCTCATGGTGACTCAAGAAAAGCCGTGCAACTTCAACCAGGGTGCGCTAAACCCTGTCAAGGCCAAATGTGTGTTTTTAAACAAGAACTCAAAAAAATTTATGTCGGGCTTGAATCTGAACTACCCGATGCCCAGAAAAATTAATAAAATAAATAATGGAAAAGGGATGGGTGTGACAATTCTCCCCACCATAAAGATTTCCGTCCCCGGAAAGCCACAACTTAGGCTAAGACCCAAAGAAGAAACTGATACCTCACTAATGTTCAAAGAGGATACCCGACAATCAACAAGCGAAAAGTGGAAAAAGCATTGTGCTCAGAGAAAGTGACTCAAATTAAAACCACAAGAAAAATGAAAAAGGAATATCTAATTTTTGTCACCCACCCCAAAGAGCTAGAACGCCTCCAGTTGGCTGATCGAGGAAAGTGACTCTCACACCCGCGAAAACGAACTTGACAAGCTGAGTCATCTAAAGCACTATCAAACCGAAACCACACGATTCGGCTAGAATGAACGCACAAGGTTAAACCACATCCACGGAGCACTCTTATCACTTATCACCATGACATATTTAAAAACAGAAGAAAAATATCAACATGGGGAGGCTCGAGGGGATCCCCACCATTACGAACTCACTGACGCTCGAAATGAGACTGGAAAACCGACACAGGGAGGTTCGAGTGGACTCCCCACCATTAAAGAAAATTCCAGCACTGATTCATTCTAGAGACATTTGTGTAAGACCCAACATGGGTATCCCCACCATTAAAACTAACTAGACGTACAAAACATTGAAAAAGTTCCCGATGGTGACCAAACACCCCACCACAAAGGGTGGGGAGGGAGGGACTCGGCCACCGGGCATCAAAACCACTACCTAAGACCAACCAGCATCGCCACATCCCTGGATGAGCATCATTAAAATTTGAGACTAATTTACCTGACAACCTCATAAGGACCACTAAAGAGATTACATCCAGTGGGACGCAACCACTGATACTTAAAGGTAACAAGAAGAACACACCTCCACATAGTCACTAAAAACTTATGCAACCAGATGGCTCATTCGGAGCGGAACAACCACAGAAACAATTTAAACTACTTCTACTTTCAACATCGATGACAGAAATAAAGTCGGTTCCCATACACTCTCGGGGTTCCTGACCATGCGCCAGCTTCACTCCGAGTCCTATGGATGAAGCCCTGATGTTTGAAGCATCTTCTGCCTCACAGTCAGGTATGAAAGACTCCCGAACGGAGCTTCTCCTTTTGGTGTCACATGAAACCACACTGCAACCGAGACAACACCAGCAAACACAACACATTAAGACATCTAACTGATCATGTACAGAATATTAACCAACACAAGAGCTGAAATGGTGCATGTACATAACCCTTTGTCGCATTGAATGAGACCACGACACCACAAAACGTCACCGAGCACAATCATTGTTGTCAAGAGAAACATTACGTTGATAAAGAGTTTAAACCACGTCTCGAACAACACATGATTCCTGCAAATGACCATAGTATCCCCATGTGATTGGGTCTGCCACACTAGTGGCCTAACATAAACCCTTTCTTAAACGAAACCAACGAAGGACCAAAGGTCATTTAGAATAGTGGCCTGCACCGACCACTGTAGAGACCCGAATCCTGACGTACATAGACTTTACATTACTTTTGTGGAATACTTATTACATAACAAAAACACACACACAAGGATCGTAATAGTTTAGTGTCTTTGGAAACTCAGAACGTAATCTTCTAATCATGGTGAAAGATCTTCAATATCTCCCATAAAGATCTCCCTTTTCTTTTACCTAAATCCTTTCTTTATATCCTGGGAAAAGAAAACATAAAAGGCTGAGCTCAAATGCTCAGTAAGGGTAAACAAAATAAATAACAATCACATCATATTCATAAGAACATATCTTTTAGAAATCTTAACCTGCAAAAGAGATCATAATTTCATAACATGGGATAAATCATGGCAGTGAAATGTAATCACAATAATCATAAATTAAAACATGAAACATTGTGGCATACACACATAATCATAGAGAATCATTTCTTGTTAGTCAAGACTCATTGCCAAGACTATCTTAGTGGACAAAGTCCCTTTCTGAATCGAGTAACCCTCGTTTCAGTCCTGTTTCACTGAACCGGTATAACCTACCATTTCAGCCATGTCTATCTCATGAGATATAAAATCTTTACCCAATGAATTGGAGGGAGATATAGGTCCCACCCATCTCATAATGAAACCATTCTTATGTGTGCCACAAAATCATAAATCATACATCATTGCATAACCCATGTAATAAAATGGGAATCTTAAACATCATGACATCATAAAAAAATTCATATACGATAAAGGAATTCATAAAAATAATTCCATCACAACATAATCAAATCCATGTAATAATAGGGATAAAAACATAACCCTTTATTATCTTAGATGGAAAATAATTTTGATAAAACACTTGAACTTCATTCTTGAGGAAAATATCCTTTCTTCTTCAAAAACACTTTTCCTTTCTTAACATGTCATAAAATTTTAAACTAAAAGAAGTTGATTAAAAATAAAATTGAATACTTGTAAAGTAAACTTCATGGAAATAATGTTTTAGAAATCCATTCATGCTGTATAAGTTAAAAAAAACATTCTTCGTACTTTTGTCGGAAAAGTAAAAAAGTACCTCGTACGAAAAACGACAAAAGATTCCTTTCATTTCTTTTACTAAAAACTCACCGAAGTGTAAAAATGGATTTAAACTATTGTATGTGGATGGAAACAATATTACATATTGAGGGAACATGGATGTGGATGATAAAATACACCCCAGTAAATACTTACAAATAAACAATCTCAGATAAAAATGAGATTGTGATATTTCCCTTACCTTAGGTCCGATTTGCTTCGTATGTGTCCGAACCTCCTTTATAATGATTTAAATAATGTCATTGACTTATTACATAATCATATTCATTGTTATTATATCATATATGGTTCACTTATGACTTTATATTACCCGTTCTTTTGTAAATTCCATGTTAAAGAAGCATTTTGGGTAAAATCGTTTCATTTATCGTAGGTGTTTTGACTTGTTGTTCTTGACATTATTATTACTTATATCATGATTTACTTATTTCCAGAATATAAAATATGATTTATATATCATATATATTCAGTATATATATATATATATATAATAGATAGATAAATGAAATGAAAAACACCGTTCATGGAGACGGTAGTCCGTACGTACGCATGAACGCTGTTTTCCTTTCCTTATTGTCTTGAATGGAAGTAAGTAGATGACATAAATATACATATATACATAAATCCAGTAGCTTTATAATGTCATATATTTCATTATTATTTCTTATATATACTTTTTAATCATTCTTAAATGGTTAACATGGAGAATGAATCTCATCGCGTCGTGGAGACGGTAGTCCGTACGTACGCACGAGCGATGATATCGTTCCCATGGTCGTGGAATTGTGTTGAAGTGTATGTATACTATTTAAGTATCAATATAAATTTATAATAATCATGTATAGTTACTCATTACATCATTATACCCATCCAATTAAGGTGGTGACGGAAAATAGATTACACCACGGCGTGGAGACGGTATTCCGTACGTACGCACGCGCGGTGATTTCCTTTCTCCGTAGGATGGATAGAAGGTTAATTAGAGTTGTTTCATATTTATAATAACATATCAGTATGTAATTAATACTTATGTTATTACTTTATAATGAAACAACTAAAGAAGAAGAAGTTGAAGAAGAAAGAAATTGAAAAGATCGGTAATGGATATTACCTCTTCTTTGGAACGCCTCTTTGAATCCTCCACTTAGGGAACTAAGATTGGTCTTTGAAGAAGACCAGGACCTCTAGGATTATTCTAGGGAAGTGGAGAGGAGAAAATGGCAGGGGTTGTCCGAGCTTGAGTGCTCAAATTGGTGTGAGGAGGAGGGGGAGGAGGTGTCCTTTTATAAGGGAGGAGAGGGGCACCTTAGGAATATCTCAAAATATTATTTTATATTAAAGTCAAAATAGGTTTATAATGGTTCCAAAGGGTATTATTTCGAATCTAAAGTGGGGATGGGTCGCAATCCTATCAACCAATAAGATTTTGACAAGTTTAGGTTATTATTTTAACCTTATCAATTAAATTTAACCCTAAGTTAAATAATTTAACTTTTACCGTGTCTTTTTGTTTTCTTACACTATATGGTTAATAAACTTACTATAACATGCCAAAAGAACCCCAAATTGTTTATTATTAATATATATATCCTTATCTAAGTCATTTGGCCGATCCGTAGATTTTTAGAAATAAAATAACAATTAATAATATAATATTTGATTTAAAAACTATTTTGTGTCAATTTTGACACTATTTGATATATGATTTTTTGAAAGTCATAACAGAATTATATGTTCGAACCAAGTTGATTAAATCAACACTAATATATCATAGTAACCTATAAAATTAGTGGGATTCATAAAAAGTCTCAGATTACATTTATTTTGGTTTTTATAACATCAATTATGTCAATATTTCATTAATAAGATAATTACTGCATCATCATTGTGTCATAAATAAATTAAATTATTTAATCCCAAAAAATTATAAATAAATTCTCATGATGTAGATAATGTTGTTATATTTCTGGAGACTATTCATGTTCGAAGTTTTATGATGTTTATCACTAAGTTAAAATTATTATACTTATAAGATTTAAGAGAGTGACATGTTGTCACTTTCTTTGGTTTTAATAATAATTAAATTATTTTCAAGGTCAAAAGTCCATAAAATGAATCTAATCCGACCCTTAGTTGATATGGGTTTACTTTGAGCCATCAAATAGAATTTTGGCACGTGTTAGGGTAATTTTATAATATTATATTTACCCTTAATTACCTGATTTACCTTTAACTATGGTAAATAAAATTTACCGTAGTTACTATTCATAATTCCCAAAAATAAAAAGTAGCCTATTAAAATAATTTGGACCCAATGATTCCAAATATGGAATCCATTTTTTAAAATTCAATACACAGAAGTTGGAGAAATTAAATTATAATTAATCCCGTTGTCGAATAAAAACGGGTTTTTCTTTAAAACATTGCAAAAGATTGAATTGATTTAACCTACGAATTCAAGGTAAAATCAATGCTAATGACATAAATTATATTAAATGGTAAAAATATATTCTATTTATACTTTTAAACCATTCAATATTATAATTTAACCACATAAGATATTATGATGAAAAAAGTTGTTTTTAATTAAAATATAGCGTGTTTTTACTATTCATTAAAATATGAAAGTTATCGGAAAAATATCAAAACTTTATATAATGTAAATTTTTACATCCTGATTCAAAATAAGAATTTTATTTTGTCAAATTGAACATATAAACATGTCAAAAACTAGATTTAAAGTGGGTGCGCCATCAAAAGGCGGCAAAACTGCATTTTTTGAAAAATACTGATTTTACCCGAAATATTTATTTTGTTCTTATACCATGTTCTAGAAAATATGTAAGATGAATAATAATGTTATAAAATTCAAAATTTAGTTAATACTATTCATAACGGCTAGTTCATGACAATATTATAATAATATATCATTGTTTATTAAAACCCGGTATTGCGTACAACACACGTTATCGAGGAAGGTCGCGATTGCGTGTAATGCAAGACAAGTCAGGGTTGCGTGTTGTGAAAGAATCCTTCGTTGTTTCGTATAACAGAATCCAACCATATTTCATTTATACATTTAATATATATATATATATATACACTCAATGTTGCGTAGAATAACTATTATCAAAATTGTATGTAACACGATCCAAGAATAGTGTTGCGTATACTGCAAGCTAATACGGTGTTGCGTATAGCGCACGGTAATCTTGGTGTAGAATACAACACAAGAAATTAATGAAATTAAAATAATATTTTTCATAAAATCTCGGGGTGTTACATTCTACCCCCCTTAAAATGAATTTTGCCCTCGAAATTCGTCGGGGTTATAAATGGTTTACTATTTGAAAGTTTCTTTGACAGAAACCCACATCGTAAAAAGGAATACCAAAACTTATCTTTAAAAACTAAAGTATAAAACGTAATGGTTACCCAAGTTAACTAATCACTAGGTATCCACATAGGTGAAAATATGGATATGGAAGAGAAATCTAACCATCATGTTCTGATGGAGAGTGGTAGAGAACATGGCTATGGAAAAGCTAGCAATCACAAAGCCATAAATTTGTGATGATCTAGGGTACCATCTAATTCATCAGATATAAGGGCACTAGGACAACATTTTTTTTTTCAAGATCATTTCCCTAAAGTTGATGAAATTGGAATTAGAAGAAATACTTTCGTGATTTTGGTATAGTCTCACTATTTGTCGTTCTTTGGACAATTTCTACTTCATCTCTTAAAGAAATGAAGTTGAATTTGTCATTCGTGATGTGTTAACAGATCACGTGATAGAATGATGGGTCATTCCATCTATCTCAAAAGGTTAGAAAAGTTATCAAAAAATACATAAGTCCATCTAAAATGAACTTATACTTCATATATCATACTGCTTAATATAATAAAACTAGTTTCTACTAAACAGGGACTTCCTGTAGGCCAGTTGTAGGCGATAAAGGCCAGTCGCACTTCGGTTGTGGGTTCGATTCCCACATCCTTGTCTGACGCGATGGGTTGTCGCCCGTCCTGCAGGTTGTCCATTTTCTAAAACTATATTACTATAACATCCCATCAATAATATCGAGAAAACTTTGATCCTTAAACAATACTAACTTATTTCAAACACAATCCATTCCAATCTTTAGGCTTATCCATAATACTACAGTCCACTCTCATAACATAGTGAAAACGATTACCAGAGATTTAACACCATCGTCGATCCCCATATATCATAAGATATGTTTTGTTGGTCACATTCCAAACATTCAAAGTCCTTAATCATGTATTCTCTTGAATACCCATTGAACCTTAATGAAAGCATGAATGCAGTTAAAAGTTAACACTTTCCACATACCAAAATCCAAAAATTCTATATACTCAAACCATGAAATAACCTTCTCCTTATATCAGTCATGAGCTCATGAATACTATCAAACATTTAATTTTCTCCTTATCCCTTCATTATGCGCATATCATCTACATTCCAAAAATATCTGAATAAACTTTCATGGATACTGGTAACATTAATCATACACTTTCAAAACTCAAGGAAAGACAACAGTGTAACAATCCATAGATGCCTCTTTATTCCATAGTAGCATGAGATTACTTATACAAAATTACACATGATAAACATGTAATCATTACACTACATTCTTAAACCATTGACCGAGCTTCAAAAATTCTTTCATCTCACATATCATTTGTAGTCTCTTCATCATCATCCACATAAATACTACCCATATGACCATACTGATTCTCTTCATGAGTCTTTCCCTTAGGGCATTTGTTTGCATAATGCCCATACATTCCACATTTAAAACACTTAACCATTTTTGATGTCGTAGCAATACCATTATCCTCATCCATGGTGTTAACCTACCCTTTTCCTTTGCACTTACTTGCTTTGTGTCCTTCTTTTCCACACCCAAAGCATCTTCCAGTTCCCTTGAAACATTCTCCCTGATGCCTCTTCCCACATGATTTACATAGGGGAAATTGAACTTTCTTTCCTCTATTATCATCATGGAACTCCATCTTTCTCTTATTAGTCGAGTCAGGAAACTTACCAATTTTTACTTTATTGATCATATTATGAGATTGCTGATTCGGCATAATAATGATGTTTGGACTTCCAAATCCCATTTCATTTGGTTGATCATGAAGAATATCATTCCATTGTCCATCATATCCTCCATTATTGTGAATCATCTTGTTTCCATCCATTTTCTAAAACCCAAAAAGAATAGTGTCAGAGGCAAAAATCATAATAAAGGGGGAGTAACTTAAATATCTAACATCTTTGGTTTAATCTAATATCGTTAACAAAGTTCTAGGACTATATCCTATACGTATACTTATCCTTAGGGGCATCTCTAGACACACCATAGAAATATCTATAGGGATCTCACTAACATTTTCGCATCCCAGTTTCCAAAGATTGACTAAACCTTTCCTCTGATACCAACTGTAGAGACCCGAAGCCTGACGTACATAGACTTTACATTACTTTTGCGGAATACTTATTACATTACAAAAACACACACACAAGGATCATAATAGTTTAGTGTCTTTGGAAACTCAGAACGTAATCTTCTAATCATGGTGAAAGATCTTCAATATCTCCCATAAAGACCTCCCTTTTCTTTTACCTAAATCCTTTCTTTATATCCTGGGGAAAAGAAAACATAAAAGGCTGAGCTCAAATTCTCATTAAGGGTAAACAAAATAAATAAAAATCTCATCATATTCATAAGAACATATCTTTTGGAAATCTTAACCTGCAAAAGAGATCATAATTTCATAACATGGGATAAATCATGGCAGTGAAATGTAATCACAATAATCATAACTTAAAACATGAAACATTGTGGAATACACACATAATCATAGAGAATCATTTCTTGTTAGTCAAGACTCATTGCCAAGACTATCTTAGTGGACAAAGTCCCTTTCTGAATCGAGTAACCCTTGTTTCAGTCCTGTTTCACTGAACTGGTATAACCTACCATTTCAGCCATGTCTATCTCATGAGGTATAAAATCTTTACCCAATGCATTGGAGGGAGATATATGTCCCACCCATCTCATAATGAAACCATTCTTATGTGTGCCACAAAATCATAAATCATACGTCATTGCATAACCCATGTAATAAAAATGGGAATCTTAAACATCATGACATCATAAAAAAATTCATACACGATAAAGGAATTCATAAAAATAATTCCATCACAACATAATAAAATCCATTTAATAATAAGGATAAAAACAGAACCCTTTATTATCTTAGATGGAAAATAATTTTGATAAAACACTTGAGCTTCATTCTTGAGGAAAATATCCTTTCTTCTTCAAAAACACTTTTCCTTTCTTAACATGTCATACAATTTTAAACTAAAATAATTTGATTAAAAATAAACTTGAATAATTGTAAACGAAACTTCATGGAAATAATGTTTTAGAAATCCATTCATGCTGTATAAGTTAAAAAAAACATTCTTCGTACTTTTGTCGGAAAAGTAAAAAAGTACCTCGTACGAAAAACGACAAAAGATTCCTTTCATTTCTTTTACTAAAAACTCACCGAAGGGTAAAAATGGATTTAAACTATTGTAAGTGGATGGAAACAATATTACATATTGAGGGAACATGGATGTGGATGATAAAATACACCCCAGTAAATACTTACAAATAAACAATCTCAGATAAAAATGAGATTGTGATATTTCCCTTACCTTAGGTCCAATTTGCTTCGTATGTGTCCGAACCTCCTGTATAATGATTTAAATAATTTCATTGACTTATTAAATAATCATATTCATTGTTATGATATCATATATGGTTAACTTATGACTTTATATTACCCGTTCTTTTGTAAATTCCATGTTAAAGAAGCATTTTGGGTAAAATCGTTTCATTTATCGTAGGTGTTTTGACTTGTTGTTCTTGACATTATTATTACTTATATCATGATTTACTTATTTCCAGAATATAAAATATGATTTATATATCATATATATTCAGTATATATATATATATATATAATAGATAGATAAATGAAATGAAAAACACCGTTCATGGAGACGGTAGTCCGTACGTATGCATGAACGCTGTTTTCCTTTCCTTATTGTCTTGAATGGAAGTAAGTAGATGAAATACATATACATATATACATAAATCCAGTAGCTTTATAATGTCATATATTTCATTATTATTTGTTATATATACTTTTTAATCATTCTTAAATGGTTAACATGGAGAATGAATCTCATCGCGTCGTGGACACGGTAGTCCGTACGTACGCACGAGCGATGATATCGTTCCCATGGTCATGGAATTGTGTTGAAGTGTATGTATACTATTTAAGTATCAATATAACTTTATAATAATCATGTATAGTTACTCATTACATAATTATACCCATCCAATTAAGGTGGTGATGGAAAATAGATTACACCACGACGTGGAGACGGTATTCCGTACGTACGCACGTGCGGTGATTTCCTTTCTCCGTAGGATGGATAGAAGGTTAATTAGATTTGTTTCATATTTATAATAACATATCAGTATGTAATTAATACTGATTTTATTACTTTATAATGAAACAACTAAAGAAGAAGAAGTTGAAGAAGAAAGAAATTGAAAAGATTGGTAATGGATATTACCTCTTCTTTGGAACGCCTCTTTGAATCCTCTACTTAGGGAACTAAGATTGGTCTTTGAAGAAGACCGGAACCTCTAGGATTATTCTAGGGAAGTTGAGAGGAGAAAATGTCAGGGGTTGTCCGAGCTTGAGTGCTCAAATTGGTGTGAGGAGGAGGGGGAGGAGGTGTCCTTTTATAAGGGAGGAGAGGGGCACCTTAGGAATATCTCAAAATATTATTTTATATTAAAGTAAAAATAGGTTTATAATGGTTCCAAAGGGTCTTATTTCGAAGATAAAGTGGGGATGGGTCGAAATACTATCAACCAATAATATTTAGACAAGTTTAGGTTATTATTTTAACCTTATCAATTAGATTTAACCCTAAGTTAAATAATTTAACTTTTACCGTGTCTTTTTGTTTTCTTACACTATATGGTTAATACACTAACTATAACATGCCAAAAGAACCCCAAATTGTTTATTATTAATATATATATCCTTATCTAAGTCATTTGGCCGAACCTTAGATTTTTAGGAATAAAATTTCAATTAATAATATAATATTTGATTTAAAAACTATTTTGTGTCAATTTTGACACTATTTGATATATGATTTTTTGAAAGTCATAACAGAATTATATGTTCGAACCAAGTTGATTAAATCAACACTAATATATCATAGTAACCTATAAAATTAGTGGGATTCATAAAAATTCTCAAATTACATTTAGTTTGGTTTTTATAACATCAATTATGTCAATATTTCATTAATAAGATAATTACTGCATCATCATTGTGTCATAAATAAACTAAATTATTTAATCCCAAAAAATTATAAATAAATTCTCATGATGTAGATAATGTTGTTAGATTTCTGGAGACTATTCATGTTCAAAGTTTTATGATGTTTATCAGTAAGTTAAAATTATTATACTTATAATATCTAAGAGAGTGACATGTTGTCACTTTCTTTGGTTTTAATAATAATTAAATTATTTTCATGGTCAAAAGTCCATAAAATGAATCTAATCCGACCCTTAGTTGATATGGGTTTACTTTTAGCCATCAAATAGAATATTGGCATGTATTAGGGTAATTTTATAATATTATATTTACCCTTAATTACCTGATTTACCTTTAACTATGGTAAATAAAATTTACCATAGTTACTATTCATAATTCCCAAAAATAAAAAGTAGCCTATTAACATAATTTGGACCCACTGATTCCAAATATGGAATCCAGTTTTTAAAATTTAATACACAGAAGTTGCAGAAATTAAATTAAAATTAATCCCGTTGTCGAATAAAAATGGGTTTTTCTTTAAAACATTGCAAAAGATTGAATTGATTTAACCTACGAATTCAAGGTAAAATCAATGCTAATGACATAAATTATATTAAATGGTAAAAATATATTCTATTTATACTTTAAAACCATTCAATATTATAATTTAACCACATAATATATTATGATGAAAAAAGTTGTTTTTAATTAAAATATAGCGTGTTTTTTACTATTCATTAAAATATGAAAGTTTTCGGAAAAATATCAAAACTTTATCTAATGTAAAATTTTACATCCTGATTCAAAAGAAGAATTTTATTTTGTCAAACTGAACATATAAACATGTCAAAAACTAGATTTAAAGTGGGTGCTCCATCAAAAGGCGGCAAAACTACATTTTTTGAAAAATACTGATTTTACCCAAAAAATTTATTTTGTTCTTATACCATGTGCTAGAAAATGTGTAAGATGAATAATAATGTTATAAAATTCAAAATTTAGTTAATACTATTCATAACGGCTAGTTCATGAAAATATTATAATAATATATGATTTTTTATTAAAACCCGGTATTGCGTACAACACACGTTATCGAGGAAGGTCGTGATTGCGTGTAATGCAAGCCAAGTCAGGGTTGCGTATTGTGAAAGAATCCTTCATTGTTTCGTATAACAGAATCCAACCATATTTCATTTATACATTTAATATATATATATATACTCAATGTTGCGTAGAATAACTATTATCAAAATTGTATGTAACACGATCCAAGAATAGTGTTGCGTATACTGCAAGCTAATACGGTGTTGCGTATAGCGCAAGGTAATCTTGGTGTAGAATACAACACAAGACTTTAATGAAATTAAAATAATATTTTTCATAAAATCTCTGGGTGTTACAACCATAGTAGGCTGCTTCCACCTTTCCCCACTAGAATATCCTTCACCGTTTCCAGGGGAACCCTCAAACACGACAGTGTCAAACTTCATACCCGACGAGTCAAGACACTCAAAAGACCAAAACTCCCTTCAACTCCCATCGCATTTGTCATCCCGCTGCGAGAGGATCCGGTTAGTTGTAAAAAGGAGTAGTGGGTTTAATTCTAGAATTCAAGAAGAGATTCCTCTGATCAACTGGAGGGTCAGCCAATGGCGAGTTGCCTTTCGCCACAATTTAATCAAATGTTAATGTTTTTTGGGGGGCATACACTAGTTAATAAAGAAAACCGTAGACCTAGTCAAACTGGTCCAATGTCCAAGACATACCACAAGTGAACACTACACATGTAGTGGGTACCACTGCAAGAAATTCCAGAATCACTTCTCAAACGGGACCATTACCCACACGCTTTCACCCCAACTTAGCAACTTACAGATAAGAATTCAAAATAAAGACACAAATTATTTAAAAAGGATTCTCGGCTCGAAACGCCTAACACACAACATTTCCAAAACACTAGGACACACCACACAATCACTGGTAATTTTAAAAACACCTAATTTTCCTTTAACAGAACATTTTGAAAACAAGAAAAGCCAGTTGGTTGCACAAACACCAATGGTGTCCCATGGGCCTCAAACATGCATGTTCTCGTGCAGTACCGGCACCCATCTCATTTCCATCCAGGCACTCATCCTCTCGTGCCATTATCCATTTCCCATTTCGCATATACATTCATGCACGTGGTTTCCCATGAGAACACCAAGAATCAAAACCAAACATTTCCATTTTTCAAAACCAAAACATCCAATCCACACTTTTCAAACATCATACCTCATTTTCTTTTTAAAGTTCTTTATTTCAAAACATTTTCGAAAACATTTTCCAAGACCGAATCACTTTTATATAAAAATAAAATTTTCACAATTTCCAAAACAATGAAATGAGGAACAGTGCAAGAGAAAACTAGTGTCAACGGGTGACTGGAACATATGGTTGGTGGCCATACACCAATCATGCCACTGCCATGGAGGGCACTCTAGGACAGCGTCCCCGACTCCGCATGGCTTGAGAGACCCTGCGAGCTCACTAGGACCACTGGCCTTACCCCCTTTTCATTTCCCTTAGACAAGATTAACTGCAAGGACCCAAAAACATAGACAAACCTCAACATACGTTGGTAACTCGATTCCCTCCACGAGGTGTGCTGGCCAGGAACATTGCTCGTCGCCAGGTTGTCAAGTCCCGACAGCCTTTGCTCAAGTCCATCATGACTCTAACTCGAAAGAACATGACCCAAGAGAGAAAACCTTGCCCTCTAATACCATTTTGTCATGAACCAGGCCGGGTAGTAATCCGAACCAGTGCCCAACCCGGTCCGCGGCAAGACCCAAAGGGCGTTCCCGATCCCCAGGAGCTGGCAAAAATGACCGGGTATCAAAATTAACACATGGGAACGATTTTAACCGAAATAGTAAACGCAAAACCATTGAAAAGATAAAGAATCCGGAACTGAAAATATACAACCAAACAGGGCCTTGAACTGAAAACAAAATCAGGGGTTTACAACTTGAACCCACAACCAAAATAAGCGACAACAAAAGAAACTCAAACTCAAACCTCTAAGCAACTAGAGAGATGCAGGATCCACACGCCACACCACCAACTTGCACGAGAAGACCCCAAACCGGTCCGTGGCAAGACCCGAATGGCGTTCCCGATCCACACAGGCTGGCACAAGTGCCCAGGTATCAAAATTAACACATGGGAATGATTTTACCTGAAATAGTAAACGCAAAACCACTGATAAGATAATGAAACTGCAATAGAAATTATACAAACAAACATGGCCTTGAACTGAAAACAAAATCAGGGGTTTATAACTTGAACCCACAACCAAAATAAGTGACAACAAAATAAACTCAAACTAAAACCTCTAAGCAACGAGAGAGATGCGGCATCCACACGCCACACCTCCAACCTGCACGAGAAGACCATCATCGACCAGAACCACCATCACTGAGCATGATTCCACAACCTGGAATACACAGGAGACAAAATCTACATACACCGAAAGGTGTATGTAGGGTGTGACCCAAAATCCCAGTAGGACATCACCCAATAAAAAAGGTTCCATGCCACAACATCAAAGCGATAATTTAATGTTCTTATTAAAAATTATACTTTAAAAAAAAGTTTTTAAAGAAAATATTTACAAGCTAAATAATAAAAGAAAACACTAAGAGAACCCATTTCACAAACACGAATTGAATGAGGAAAAGAGAAATTCATTTAAGGGAATACTTACACATACTCTCTCTCTCACACACACACATACTCACACACATACACACTCACAAGTGGTCATCCATATGCTGATGGAAGGCACCATGACATTGATGGTAGAGCACTATGGGTAAATCCCCTAAGGTTCATCTAGCTCGAGTGGGACCCTAGAACCTCGTGTCTCGGTGAAACATGGCTTAAAAACCACGACCCTCAGAAACGTGGCTTAGAATACCACGAACCTCATAAAATGTGGCTTAGAAGGCCACGACCCTCAGTCATCATATGTTTAGTTAGTGTTGCAATCGTCAATCCAGGTAAGTGAAACAGGGACGATACCCATCTGGCTCACTAGAACAATAGTTCTAGTCCACCCACCTAGATACCCAGGGTTTTCCCTTGTGCTCAAACATGTTCCACATTCACATAACACATCACATTCACATTTCAAAAACCAAACATGGAATTACACAAAAAAAGTCACCACTTGCATACCAAAGAACATTTGAAAGACACACGCACACAAAGAACATGTCTTATTTTATAAAAATACACCACTTTAAAAAAAGAACGCATAATCAAGTCCTTCAAAATACCATTTTCGCGTTATATAAATGCACCAAAGAATCATTTGAGCTATTAATGAAATCATTTCATGAAAAACCAATAAGAATTTACACAAAAAACCACTTGATTCTATATAGAGGTGTCACTTTAGAACTTGATACATGAGGTAACCATATCAAAACTTGTTTTCCATGGTTCAAAAAATTTTGCATTTCAATTTTCAAAAGTACACAACAAGGAAAACACACCAAAAGCGATTCCTTTTACTTTTAAAATGTCTATTTAAATACAAAAACACCTAAAGTGACCTGAAAACACCTTTCGACCCTACCAAACAACCCTAAAAAAACTTTCAACCATGCTTCACACTCAAAACACCACTTAAATAAACAATTCCTCAATTTATAAAACATATCGCATGCAAAAGAAACTATTACAAAATCAATTTCACAAATTGACCCTTCTAAAACCTCATTGGCACTCTATAAACAATTATTAAAAACTTCTAAAATTTACCACAACATGATCGAAATGAAAAAGAACATAACCATTTCTAAAGAGAGTGCAATTTTCATCACACACACATGTAAAACATTTTTTAAAATGCCTTTTTCACAACTAATTAAACAAAACCAATCATTTATACAACAACACGAATATAAACAACAAAATAACACTATTTTGGAAACCCAATTTTCATGAAACGAACATGCCAAAACATTATAAATATAGATCGCACCATGCAACTAATTCATAGAACATATTAAATTACACTAAACAAACAAATTAAATTATCCAAACAATGAAAAGGCATGGAACCACCTACCTTTGATGCTGAGACTCCCAAACTTGGGTGCGAAACTCCAATCGCAACCAATTCGCATCACAACCAACTCAATTGATACCCTAAAAATAGAATTCGAACAAAATAAGGATTCAAAAACAACCCGAAATGCACCTCATACCCGCTGGATGAAAAAAAACCAAAACAACAAAACTCAAAGAAAGAATGAAAAGAAATAATAAATGAAAAATAATAAAAATAATAAAATTAGGGGGGATTAACTAGTGGCGGCCGCCAGAGGGAATAAGAGGACGGCGGTTGGTGCGCCGGGGTTGGCCAAGGAGAAAGGGTGCAGTTGGTCCGACGATCAGGGTGCGTGAAGGAGGTGCTGGCCGGGAGAGGAAGGAGGGTGTAGTGCAAAGTGGGTTCAGCTGCTGAAAAGTCCAGCAAGAATTTCAGATCAGGGTGGGGAGAATGCTCATCCCGATTGCTTTCAAGGGGGGAGCTGGTCACGCGACAGGAAGGGCCAGACAAAGTAGGAGGGGAGCTGGGGTTTTTCGGACAGAGGATGGAGATCCGTCACCAGGAGTTGGAGTGGCCAATGCGGGGCGTGAGCCGAACCGAGGAGAGGGGGACCTGCAGTGCGACACAAGGAGTAGGGGGAAGGATTCCACGTAGCACAAGAAACCCTAAAAAAGGAATAAGTTAAAAATAAAAGTAAAAAAAAAACAAAAATAAAACAAACAAACAAAAACTAAGAAAAACAATCATATTAATAGTCATATTCATAATAATCCATTCTTATTGTTATTTCATAGTTGTGACAATAACCTTATATTAACATCTTAATTAAGATATTATTAAAAATAATAACAAAAATAACAATTAACATTTTAATTCAATTATTAAGAAGAATAACAATAATAATAATAATAATAATAATAATTTACCATTTCTATTATTATTAAAATTATTCATTAAATGTGGTTTATTTATTTATTTATTTATATCACTTCAAACTCATATAAGTCATTTTACTTCATTTTATTGTTTTAGACATTAGGGAAGGTCGTGCGGGGAAGCAGACAAGGCCGCACGGTGACTTATGCAAAGCCGTGCAACTTCAACCAGGGTGCGCTAAACACTATCAAGTCCAAATGTGTGTTTTTAAACAAGAACTCAAAAAAATTTATGTCCGGCTTGAATCTGAACTACCCGATGCCCAGAAAAATTAATAAAATAAATAATGGAAAATAGACGAGTGTGACACCATTATAATTGTAGAATAATTACATCACATAGTATTTTTTAGTGTGATATATTATAATTATAAATAATTAAAATAATAATTTATAAATAATAAACAAATATAAATTATTAATAATTTTTTCCCTTTTAGTTCGCTTCTTTAAGACAGTTAATTTTATAATGATTTTCATCTCTCATAACATTAAGATTTTATTCAATTTATATTTCAAAAAATTATTCATATCATAAAAAATAAAATTTATCCTATAAAATTATTCTTAAATCCATTCATTAAAATATATATTGTAAAATATAACTCATTATATCATGGAGGGTGTAGTCTGCACGTATGCATAGATGGTGATTTCATTTTCAAGGATTGATATAATGATATAATATGGTTTATTATTCCAAAATAATAAATAAGTTATGAAGGTTATTATTGTATATTAAATACCCTTTTGGACTATCCATTTTAATCATTGAAGTTAAATATACTAATTTATTCCTTGAGGCAGTAGTCTACACATATACATGTTTCATATTTACATTTTTTATAATGGAAAAGGAAATAAGGTGATTAAATATTTTGTTATCATTATAAAAACATATAATTATAATATGGTGACTAATGTTATAATTTTAATATAGTATAATTAATTTTGAATAATAAGGGGTCTAAAAATAGAAATAAAAATTAGAAAGTGATATTAGGGACTCATAACACACTTTTTATATTATCTCCATTGAAGAGGGGTTTAGGACATGGATGGATGGTATCTTGAGAAGACCAAAAACTATTAATTGTTTCAAGGAATTTATAGGAGAGGGTTTGGTAGGTTTCAGGATGAAAATATGGGGTTTTTCTATGAGTTAACGTGATGATATGAGAGACCCTTTTAGAAGTTATAAGTGATGACATTTTTTTGTAAATAATAAAACTTTTTGATAATGGGAAATAAATCTGAAAAAAATTACTCAAAAATATGATAAATAATGTTATTTCCAATATATATGTTTTTTCAAGACACTAACAATTTTTTACACTATTTGAAAAGTGTTTGAATCCCGTTACACCTTGAATTATTACTATTACAATTTGAGCATGTACCATGGTAACTAGTTTTTAACTAAGGTATCTTAATATTTATTCCTTAATCAATGTTATCCATATTATATAATTTTGACCTACTGATTATAAATTTTAAATCCATTTTTTCTAACTCAATTTATAAAATTTTCAAAAATTATTTTAAATATATATTTTTTAAATCAATTTTGAAGAAATACTACTTGGGTTCAAAAATATCAAATATATGTTTGTGAATTATAATAAATATTTTAAAATGAATAATTCTGATTTTAAAATAAATATTTTTCCAGAAATTTATTTAATAAATATTTAAGTCATACATATATACTAATAATAGCATAAAATTCATAGTATTAGTAAAACTGACATGTTTCACTTTTCATCTAAAATCAAAATTTTATATAACAATCTACAAAATAATCATAATATAATATTTTTATGAAAAAAATAAAATCAAATTTATTATATTCAAATTATCATTAAAATATTTATAAATATAACATTTC
This sequence comes from Viscum album, assembly GCA_963277665.1. Taxonomy (NCBI): domain Eukaryota; kingdom Viridiplantae; phylum Streptophyta; class Magnoliopsida; order Santalales; family Viscaceae; genus Viscum; species Viscum album. Next base: position 1,038,153,033 of record OY728141.1, on the reverse strand, counting down.
TTGTCATATATATATATATATATATATATATTTCTTAATTTTTTTAATATATATATATATTAATTATTTTACAAATGTTTATAGCTTACAATTTTATATCTTCAGTATAATGTTCTATATTTTTAGAATATGATATCAAAAATAATATTTATTTGAGGAGGAATATTTTACTAATACTGAAGTTTTTACAATGTTGTTAATAGAATAATTACATGAATAATTATTATTAATTTATTCACTGTATGAATAAATGAATTGATATTACGTGAGACTACCAAATTATGAAAATGAGAGACTATTATTTCCATATTATAGATATTATTAGAACATATAGAATATAGTATCACAAAAAAATATTTGTTATTAGATAAAAAAATGGAATTTTCATAGAAATAGAAATAATTATCCCATTTTGAAATTTTGTTTCCAAGATCAATAAATTTATGGTAATGTTTTATTGTCTTGATTTAAATAAATAATTTTACCATTAAGGATATGGAGTTTCAGGTAGTAGAATAATTCTAATGGGTTATTACTACCATCGGGAATTAATTAGAGGTTTATTTCATTAAAATTTATTTTACATTTTAATGATAATATTTCAAGGTTTGAATTATTAATACTATATCATTTTGTATATAATTATGATTATATTAGTATTTGGAAATCACATGTTGAAATATTAATTTAATATTTTTGATAATGATTTCAATAAATAAATTTAATGATTCATCACTTATAGTAGATAGTAGTATTTGATAAACTATAAGATAATCAAAATAAAGTGAAAATTAATAATTACAAATTCTAGAATAATTTTGATTATTCTAGAAGTTATCCAAGATAGAGGAATATAAAATCACATGCCATTGTGTAATTATTATTTGATAAAATAGAAATGATAGCATTTTCATTGTTAAACTAGTTAAATATTATTGATGAGAATTAGTTTTATAATTCTGGATATTGAAGAATTGGAATGGGAATTGTCTCACGTTAATGATTGTTAGTTTTCATGGTATGGGAATTAAATTTTTTGTTAGTACCTTGTGGTTGAATGTATTTTATGTTCCCTCTAAATATTTTCAATATAGTATGATATCTAATTAACTATTTTATTATTTATCATTTTAGAATTTTTGAAATGGATAAATAATATAACGTCTAGTTTTATTATTAATTAATCTAAAGAGATGTTATAAGAGTAATTACTAGTCATCTATGAAAGTTTTCAGACATGGAAATAATTCTTGAAGCATGTTCAATTGATTGTAGATACTTCTAGATACTAATATAGTTTACTTAATATAGAAATCCTATGATTAATAAATTAGATAATTTTGGATATAATTAAAATGGTTGTTTTTTAAAGATGAACTATTTAGGGATGAACGATCCATTTCTTGACTGTTGAAGGATTGTGTTCCTCGATTCTATGGTCGTAGTTTCTTTTAAAATTTTGTGTGGAATAATACATTTAATATTTATTTATTCTTTATAGATATATAGAATTTATGTGATTAATTGATAACCTAATATGATTGGTGTGATGATTAGTAAGGGCTCATTATGCCCATGAAAATGGTGGTGTTGGTGAGGATGGTGGCACAAGGTACTGGTTTTGATGATGGTTATGGAATGGGGTGATGGATGTGAAGTTATTATCTAGAGATGTCGGATCATATATTATGCACAATGATGTGGGACACTGAGTATGTTGAGATGAGTTCAGAGGAAATAATTCTCACTGATTCCAAATTCTATCTAGATGTTTACTTCATGGTCGATCATTGGATGTTATTTATATAACTAGTTTCCAACTACGAGAATCATTTTAATACTATTCACTATGATTGAATCATTTAAGTAGTATCTTAAGATGAGTCTTAGAGTACATGAATAGTTATTAAATGATAATTAAATTAATGAATGATTGGGGTTGGTTCTTGATTCTCAATTTTTATTTAGACACACCTGAGACTAAATGTAATGAATTAATAGTTTCATTTAAACATGACATAAAATATTAAAATATTAATCATGGAATGGAAATATAATAATATTAATAATGGATAATGAGTTAATTAATATTGAACATGATTATTGTATAATTATTTTCTATCTAGACCATAGCAGTTGTAGCTAGGTGTCTAGTGTGGTTATAGTAATATACGATTCTAAAGCTACGCAGTTTCTCTTAGTGTGGTTGAAAGCTATATCTATCATGTAGGTTTTGTTATTTCATACACACCCTACCCATTTCATAGGGTAACCCATTAACCAATAGATCATTGTTTGTTTTCTCTGACATTAATATTAGCAAGTATACAAATGATTGATTACCCCCAGTCTCTATTTAGCTGTTGTATTATAAAAGTGAATGCATGGGGTGATTTTTCATAAAAGTGTGTTAGATGTTTTGATGTGTTACGGTTATTATGCATTCATATATTCCAGATGTAACATCTAAAGGGTTATTATAGGTGTGTTAAGTATGTTTTTTGATAGATTGAGGTGTATTATATAATAAAATGGTTTTGGTGGCTTCCAAAAATATACCTATATGCTTTATAAAGGATATAAATTTGATGATGTTATGCATGGGGTGAATGATATGTTATGGTTTACTAGGTTTTTTGAGGCATTATTATGATAGAATTAATGGAATCTCATAATGTGTGACATTGGGGTGTCAGCGTGTAAAACTATTGGGGATTTGTTTTTAGGGTACCAATATATATATATATATATATACTATCAATATTATTATTATACATAGGTGAATTATATGGTTAATTATCCATGGAAGAGATGGGAAAATAAGAGTATACCTATTTAGGAGATGATTTAATTTCTTTTATTTATTCACTGTTAATTAAAATTATTCGTTCACATTTTTTCATGAGAGATTTTTGGGAGGATCATACTATGTATACATGTTGTGCTCACCCTATATATATATATATAAACTATTTTTCATGTCAGTTGGAACTGGTTGGTGATCAATCAAAATATTTCTCATTCAAGGAGTTGTTCATGAGATATTAGAGCATTATAGACAGTAAAAAGTAGTATCTCTTTGGAATTTTCATTTTATGTGTTTTATTTGTATGTCCTTATATCATGTAAATGGATTTCTTCAATATTTGTTATGATTAATAGCAGTTTGGTGGTAGGTAATATCTTATATTTTACATTATATCATTATGAGGGTAATTTCACCCATGTGATTGATAATATACCCTTGGTTATTGTCTCCAAATTTTGGCCCATTGGAGCTGGGCTATAGGTGTCATTCTCCCTCTTTTTTCATTGTTGGACTAGGAGGGGTACCTTGGAGAGAAGGGGTAATGATAAAGTTTTATCAAAGGTGTTATTTGAGAAATATGATGAATTTTGGAGTTAATAAATGGTGATGATGGGTGGATTAATAGATAAACTATATTAGATGGAGTTAGTTCATGTTATAAACAAGAAATACTAGCTAAGACATCAGATTTTTGGTTCCCAAGTGATATGATTAAAGGACATTCAAGTATTCTGAACATTCTAAGATAATTGATGCTTTTAGGGGGTACATACCATGTAAGGGATCATTAATTATGATTGTATGAAACTTTGATTGAATAGGGATAAAAATGGAAAATAACATATAAATTAATTAACCAGTTAAACTAAAAATAATATTTATCCTATTACAAGAGTCTCTAACATTTTTTTAGGAATGTCACCTTGTTGATGTCCCCATCATGTTCATGCCAAATATGATCATCAATATGTGTTGAAAAAAATACTGTAGCATATGGTGCGATGATGGAAAAACGTAGAGGAGTATATATTGATAGTTCTAGCACTAGATTATATAAAATAATGATGGATCCAATATAGATCATGGGATTAAGGTTTGGTTAGATGAGGTGGTGATAGTGTTTAGTTTGAATTTTTCTCAGTTGAAGTACTAGGTACTCTTGTCGATGACGATTCTTCATTCGAAAGATCGACAATGGTGTTTCTTATTCTTCAAGGTTTTTGAGGAGTTATTAATTTTGTGGAAGAACATACAATATAATTTTACGGATGAATTTCTTTTATTTTACACAAAGGTGTATTTTTAACTGATATTTTTTCCCTCCAACACTACTAAAAATCGTGCCTCTAACAGTGCTATTATAAGGGCTTTATAAACACTACAGAAGCCCTGATAATGTAAGCAATGAAAAAGGGTTATCTTTAATAGTGACCGTAAAAAGAGCTGATAAGTGAGGCCTTTATCAGTGCTTTTTTAGTGCTGTTAAAGGGTGTCTATATCAGTGATTTTTTGCGTTATTAAATGAGACCTTCATCAGTGCATTTTTTAGTGATGCTAAAGCCAAACTTTAATAAAACTAAAAACACACTCCAAAATATCCCCTGATAAAGGGTAGAATTTTTTTCACCACCCACCCCTAACTTTATCAGTCCTCCCCTCACCCCATTTATTAGTGCATTCCCCATCCCTTTATCAGCGCATTTGATAATACCACCCCTAGAATGTGAACCTACCTCCATGGAGTTTTGATCATGAGACCTCCAGCTTATACACCATCACATTTTCCACTCCACTATACTGTTTTTATTTACATCTTAGGATATATCTATATATCAATATAAATGTGTTATTATATTTTTTACCCAAATATTTATATATATTTATAAATATGTTTATATATATAGTTTTATATATATTTTTAAAAGAGATTTATTTATATATATATTTTAAAAAGGATATTAACTCTAAAAACCCCTTCAACCCAAAACAACATTACGAAAATATGAAAACACTACACCCCTAAAAACCATTAATTGACTATAACTTCTGATACGAGAGTCCGTTTTAGCACAAAAACTAGTCAAATTGAAGATAATGAAATGAAATGGATAATATATTTAGTACAGGCCGAATTAACACCTGGATAAAAAGTTATAGGAGTTTGAATTTTAAGAAATCGAGGTCAGCAACAAAAAAATCAGTTTTATATTTCTTCTGGGAATTTTTGGGACTGTAAAACCAGATATATCACTTTGAACATACTCTAATAAAATCTCAGGAATAAATCTCTTCGCAAGCTTCAATTTGAGATGTGGTAGATCCCAAACGGATACCCTGATCAAAAGTTATGGTTGTTTGAAGTTCAAGTCTGATTTCTAATTTTTTTTTGAAACTATATTATATTTTATTCATCTTATTATCAAATGATATAAATCTCATTTTTTTCCTATTTAATAAGCTTCCATTTGACTAGTTTTGGAGTGGAAAAGGTCTCTTGAAAAAAAATTTATGATATTTTCAGGGTTTTTAGGCTGTTTTTGGGTTTTATGGGTTTTACTAGTTTTAAGGGATTTAAAATTCAACAAACATTAAAATAGTCATAAGTTCTGAACTGAGCGTTTGTGTTGCCTCTACCAAAAATCAAATCAAAGATTGTGATGATATCTAAATCTCAGTGACCCACAAAACCATCAACCATCTCTATTGACTATCGAAACTCCTAAAAGAATCCAAATGGCCATAACTTCTAATACATGTGACTGTTAATGAAATATAATTTTTTTTGAAATATACCCTTTTTCAATGATGTTAAAAAACACTAATTAAAGGGAGTATTTATCATCAAATACAATGAAGTATTGGGATAGACTACCCTTTTATTAGCACTTTTTCAGAAGTAGTGATAAAGACCCCCATTTATCATCTTTTTTTTGAAGCACTAATAAATACCCATATTATCATAGATTTTTTACTTGCACTGATAAATGGGGGGCCTTTATCCATAATTTTTTAAATGTTATGATAAATGGAACCTTTTAACAGTGTTTTTAAAGCACTTTTAAAAACTCCTTTAACACCCCTTTTTCTATTTCTAAGATGGGGGTTTTTAACAGCACTTTTAGCAAGAACTGGTAAAACCATAGCACTGGATAAATATAGTTTTGTAGTAGTTCCTTATGAAATTTATGAGTTCTACACTTGATGTGTTGGGAAACATTTTTTTATCTTTTTTTATTGAATCACTTTTATTGTTAAAAGCTTGAAGTGAATGACTAGTTTTATCTTCAATATTTGATTAATTTACCTTCAAAATGATTATTGGGATAACTTATCGTTCTCCTAATTAAAACCCACCTTTTAAATCCTTGATCCATGATTTTGTGTTCCACATAAACCATTATTTCTACCCCACACCAAATTTTTTTCAAAGGTGGTATGTATAACTCATTCCATAGACTTGGTATTGAGAAGGATATATGGCCTAAGGAAAAGGTTTATCTATCCTTTTTCATGTAATTCTATAAATCTCTCATTGCGCTTGGTGTTTTGAAGATATGGTCTGGGAGAGGGGTTGTTATCATCATATTCATCTTATACTCTTCTCTTGTGCCCATTTTAGAGTAAATTTGGTTTGGGAAAGGTGTTCTTCTATCTATTCCATGGTTTTAATCTATATACTCTTCACTCAGTCATGGTGATATAGGCCTTGTATTAGGAAATAGAATATTGTTTATACTTTCGTTAATTTATTTTTGGTATAGTATTCAATTAATTTTAATATATATTGTGAATTTAATTCTTATATTTCAAGGGTTGTTCTTGGGACTTTTTTATGATACAGTTGTGGTATTTTTTGATTGCATTCCTAGAAGGAACATCTCACATATTGTTAACTTTTGTTATGGTCTCATGTACATGAATAGAGGAGACACTTCACACATCATAAAAAATTATTTTTCATGATTAATTTAAAAATATTATGATAAATTTAGTGATACCCAAAAATAAAAATATCATAGTACAGTGGATGAGTTATTCTGATTTTTATACTTATAGGAGCTCTTTTTAGTTTGATATAAGTGCTTGTGTAGGTTTTGGAATGTTACGAGGTGATAATTTAATACTCTTGAAAATAATATCAATTTACCTATAATAATTGAAAATTAGAAATGTTAAATATTTATAATATTTTTATGAGTGGGTTCTTGGTAAATAATATTTTGGTAACAAACTTTGTAAAACAATTACAGTTGGATAAAGTGGAATTTTTTACCCTTATGTTTTTATGATGAAAGCCATATAATAATTTTGGTTCTCTAATTTTAAGTTGTTTATATATAAATTAACTTTTTAAAGAGCATGTTAGAGATATGTTAAATGAATAAAAATAATTTAATAAAAGCATATAACATTTCTGTATATGTGATTTATTATTAAAAGCATGTTGAATATGGAATGATAGATAACAATCTTGGAGTTTTTTGTATTCCCCCTATTATCAATAAGCTTAGCATGAAACATGTTTGTGTTTATAATTATAATATTGGGTGGATAAATTAAAACCTATGATACATGATTAATTAAATTGTTTAATTTATTTATTAGTTTAGTTATTTTATTATTAATAAAAAAATTGGAATTTTTTTGTGAAATATTTTCTTAAAAGGACCCTTATAGTTATTCCATGAAACTTGTAATTATTTTAAAAGAATATTTTAAAAAGAATCGAAAATGTTTTCACAAATAATATTTGGATAAACACTATTTTATTAATATGGAATAAAAGTTGTTTTTATTTAATGGTCTTCAAACCTGCCATATTTTAAATGCAAGGGACTTGGTGAAAAATTTTATGAGCCTGATTTTTGAGATTTAACAAGTTTTATTATTAAATTTTTTGATTCACGTCTCTCAAGTAAGGAATAATTTGAGATTAATATTTCTGTTTTAAACTCTTTAATTAATTCAATTTAATGAATTTTTTTAAGTTGAATATCTGGTATTATTAATTAATTTATATGGAACCATGTTATTATACTTTATTTATGAAATGTTCAACATCATATGTTCTGAATGTTATGAAATAAAATTTTCTATCATGTTAAACAAGGATAAATAATGTATAGATATTTATTTTATGGTAGGGATAAACAAAATTTTTTAAGCATAGGATATAATAATGATTTATACTATATGAATTTCTATGCCTTTAATTTAGACCAATTTCATGTAATTTTTTATGGTATTACATCATATAGTTTTTAATTGTTATTTCATGTATATTCATTACTTTATGAGATTTTTATGGTATTTTGTGTGGAAATTGTTTTGATTATGTGACCATACTTGGAAATGAGATTCAAAAATTCATACTTAATATCCCAGGTTTTTTAATGCATGAATTTTTTAAGATGAAGTACTTGATCTCATGTTTATATATGAGACTGATTCTCCTCCTTGATGTAATTTTTTATCAGTATCCTTATTCTTATTTAATAGGAATCTCCCAATGATATATTTTTATATATTTATTATTGATTTTATTGTTTGTTCACTTTTCATCTCTAAGTATTGGATATGTTCCATATATAGACAGATCCACGAGACAGGTCTTGTGCGGTGGATAAATTATTCCCCTTATTTTTACTTCATTTTTCGATTTGTTCAATTATTTGGGGTGATGAATTTTTTATAGGTATCAAATTTAAAGGACCTGAATATTTCTAAGCCATAATTTTTCATTATGGGCTGTTTGGTAGTTTGAAATATATATTATTCATATTTTAAGATGTTTCTTTAAAATGGGTTTTCTAATTATGAAATGAATTTCAATGTTTTTAAAGATGTTTCAAAATTAATTTGGAATTTTTTTAAATTAATTTGATTAATTTGATAGGTTTTTTGGTTTTATGTTTGAATTAATAATAAATTATTTAGTTTTTTATTTTCTGGTTAGTTTAATTGAAAATTAATTTTTTTTCAAAATTATTTTACCCTTACACTAGACCTTTTATTTACATAAGGGTATGTTTTTTTCTATTAGACATGTAAGGCTAACCAAGCTCTATTATATACTACATAAAGGTATAATTATTTTTTGTAATAATGCATGAATTCTAGTTGCTTCCGACATAAGGGTAAGTTAAAATATTCATATATTGTATAAAGGTGTTTTTTTAGTTCCCTGATATGTGTATAGGTCTTATATAGTTGTGTAAGGGTGGACCTTCACTACATCAATGTGATATATTTATTGCATAAGATTAAGATGAGGTCTGAATGAGTAGTTTAAGGGTAGATTCAAGTTTTTTAAAACTACATAATGGTAGGTTATTCCCCACATTAGGATAACAAGTTCTGTATGGTAAATTTTTTTTTACTCTTATGAATCAAACAATATTTACATAAATGTATCATTTTAAATGAGGGAAATATGATTTCCACAATTTTTTAATATACAGCTTATTTTATCCATTTTTTGTGGTTTTAATGGCTTAAAATCAAGGATTTAAATTTATATAAATTTGTTTAATGCTGTGTATAATTTTTTAATGGTTTTAAATTGGATCGCAATGAATATTTGAGTTAAAGCTAAATTAAATGACAAATAAATGGAATGTGTGGTGAGTTTTATGGAATATTCAAAAAAATTGAATCAGGTAACTCTCTCCCATTTAAATCTCATTTCTTTTTCTTAGGTTGTTATTATTTTATATCCTTCTCTCTGAGTCTTTTTTAAGTGACCTAAGCACAACATATATAAATATTACAACATTTTAGATTAATATTACATACATTCCACAATAATATATGCCTAATGACTATAAAGGTTTAGTGTATTTGGAGACTAGATACATAAACATCTAATTTAAGTATAATATTCATCATATAAAACATCCCACTTTATATAAGGTATCCTTATAAACTCATCACACTAAGAACCATCCATTAAAACCTAGGGAATGAAAATATAAGAAAGGGTTATCTCATATGATCAGTAAGGGTAAACATGGGATATATCAAACATTATAAAATAATATGATCATAAGGATATAATAACATATTCATGTGAATGATCCCAATGTAAAATAATCATAACAAAAAAATCCTAGATCACATGCTCTAAAATCAATTTAGTTTTAGAAGTATTATCAATAATGTAGTCAAATTAGTAATCACCATTCAAGTGTGATAACGTGGGTAGGCTGCCTTATTTGTATAATAAATCATAATCTTGTCAACATAACTTTAAAATGGGAATAAATTTATCCAAAATCAGGTCCAATAATATTCTTATGAGAATAGCTAGAAGAAATCATACTTATATATCAATACATAAATAAAGATATTAAAAATAAGATCCATGATTATTATCATCATATCATGAGATATCAATATCATTTTAACTACTTCATTAGAGGTATATAATGGACCGAACAATCACATAATCATAACTAGTTCAAATAAATTACAAAAAATCATAAAACATTCATCATATCATCATAGATTAACCCATGTAAAATAAATTGGTTTCATGAAAATATCATCACCATAATAATAGAATTTCCATAGAATTGATAAGGATGATATCAATAGATCATATCCCTGGTAAATAATATTTAACATCAAGGATGTTATCATAGATGAAAATTTTCTCCAAAAGATATCTAGAATAATTCTTTAGGAAAATGACATTTCATTTTGATATCGCTTAATTAAAATCCAAATATTTCAAAAATATTAAATAAAATATTTTCTCTGAAAATAAACAAAGAAAAATGTAAATAATTATTCAAAACATTGAGAGGTTAGGATAGTGGGAAATTTCGTTCATTCTATAATCGTTAAAAAAATAATGATTTCATTCACGCCTTTAGTGAACAACACCTATTTCAAAAAACAAAAATATGATTCATTTTAAATTTTTTAAATAAAACATAGGGAAATGTTATAGTAAAAATAGTTTAATAATATCCAAAATAATCATGAATAGAATTTTATAAATCATTTATATGGAAGAATACATTTTTTCTACAAAAAAGGAAATCATGTCTGGTTTTCAGAAAAATATTTTCTCAATAATTTTAAGTACCCAAGAGATGAAAAAGGTATAATTACATGAAAATAAAATTCATAACCAGAGAATAAAAATTGGATTTATCATATAAGGATTATATAATTTCCGAATTGTAAATTCAAGCATAAACAATTCAGATTAAAATAGTGTTGAAATATAAATCTCTTACCTCATGTCTCGTATTTCTTAATATTATTTTGAACTACCTTTATAATAAAAAAATTATTATAAATGTATTATATAACCATAATAATATATATCATTCCATATATTATTTAATTATAACAACATATCACCCATTTATTAGAAATGTTTTATTAAATCACTCTTCTAGGTGATAACTACTTTGTTTTTAATACATGTTTTAGTCATGAAGTCATTTTCCTTTTACATTTATAATGGTTTTATCATATAAAATATTGTAATAATGTTAAAAATATCTTATATATTCATTATATAAATATTTATATTCATCCATAAAAGTTATATATAGAAAAATGAATTACACTGTTCATAGAGATGGTAGGTCATATGTATTCATGAAGGTTGTTTTCACTGATTAACAGATTTAAAAAATAAAAGAAAATAACAATAAAAATTTTAAGGACCATTATTTAATCATATATATATATATTATATTCAAAAAATATATCCTTATTAACATCCATGTAAAATTTAAACGATAAATGTATTGCATTGTTTTGTGGAGGTGATAGTCCAAACATATTCATGGGTGACATTATCATTTTAGAATAGATGGAAAAGAGATGGATAATAATTCATAAATAATCCTAATAAAATTCAGTATATTGAATATATTTATGCCATTATTTTACAATTAACAACATATATTAATGGAACGTATAATAATAAATAAAATTGGATATTATTGATTTAGAGTTATACCTCTTCAATGCAAAACCTCCTTCGGCTGTCACCTAATGCCTTGAAAGGATTTTTGTGGAAGTAAAAAAATCTATGGTATTTGGGTAATGAATCTTGGAAGTTATTATTGAATATATTAGAAGATATATAAGGCTCATTAGGTTTTTATAATGTAGGAGAAGTGATATCCTATTATAGGGGGGGGGGAAGGAAACACTTTGAATCACACAAAATATTAAATAATATATATATATATATATCATAATCATGTAAATTGGTACAAGAGAACCTAAAATTAAAATATAATATGTTAAACAGGATAAATAAACTCAACCAATATCATTTGGGAGATATTTGTATAAATATTTTACCTTATTTTCTAGATAAACTATTTTAAAAGAATTTTAAACATAACCATGATTACATTACTTTTTCCCATGATATCTTAATAATATGGAAAAAACATAGAGGACTTCTAAAAAATTACATAATGATTCAAAATTTTAAATCCAATATTTCATATTTAATTTTTATTATTGGAATAAATTACTTTCAATATAAGAACAAAATACTCATGAAAATTAGTTTTTTTTTGGAAAATTCAAAAATTAAAACTAAAAATCATTTAACCTTGAAATAAATTAATAAATTGGATTACATGATTTTTTGGTCAAATAATAATGAAATTAATGTTTTTATTCTTTTTTAGTAATCCCACATCGAATGGAATCTTTTAACCATGACATTAAATGAAAGGGCCCAAAAATTGTTTTTTAATTTGAATAAAATATAACTTATCTTCACAAAAGTCAATATTGGGTTCCCAAATTAAAAATAATGAATAATAATATATTATATAAATCATTAAGGATAAATATGGTTGAATACCACTCATGAAAAGAATGATAAAGTCAAGTGTTAGGGTTATTTTAATGTTTTACCTCATGTTTTTAACCAAATTTTTCCACTTTTACAGAGGATAAAAATATTTACTATAGTAAATATTCATAAATAAACAAATTCATTATACCTATTATATTTTATTAATTATTATAATTCAAAATATAGAATAAATTTTTTCAAATTCAACACACATATGTGATAGAATTAAATTTATAATTAAACCTTCAAAACGCAACAAAAAGTTATTTGTTAAAGAAAACGCTTCCATATGTATAATTTTTTTTAAATCATAATTAACTATAAAATAGATTACAAAAACCTATATAGGATTAATAATAATTTTACTCAACTAATGATACTTTTAAACCCATTTTAAAATCAAATTTAACTTCCTGTATTCTTTAAACAAAAGGGTTATTATCAATATAAAACATTATTTTTCATTATTCATCAAAAAATCAATATTTCTATAAAAATATCAAAAAATAATCCAAATATAGTTTTGAAATTGTTTTTTCAAAAATCAATTTGAAATTTTCAAAAATATTTTCTTAAATTGGTAGAAATTAATTATTTTATTTTTTCCCAAAAGATAATAACATTCATTTTTTAGGGAAAATATATTTTTGAAGCATATATAGACCTTACTAAATATTGAGTAATTAATTATAAATATTTATTTTTTATATAAAACCAATATAAATATTCTTAATATGTTTTTATTCTAATTCATACTTCCAATTTTACTGGTTAGGTTATATCGGTAACATTTAAATAATATTTTAGTTCATTTATACTCAGTGTTGTGTGTAATGCAAGCTATCAAATAAATTAAATTTATTTAAATTGAAGAAAACTCAATTATATTTTTTTGTTATATTTTACCCCAATTTAAATTAACTTACCTGCAAAAATCCATCACTTAAATAAACAAAACTGAGCATGTCTTTGTTTCATCACATCCTCAGGTTCTAAGTAGATTCTTCAAATTATTAATTCCTCCAGAGAACATTAACTTGGTGAGTAGTCATGTTATATATCATATTATCTATACAATCAATGATTTCTACTAGTTATTATTCATAGGAGTGATTAGGCTTCAATGGTATAACCGTTGAGTTTAGTATATTTAATGAATTAGGTATGTACTCTATCAAGAGAGATACATGTAACACATCATGAACTTGAGATAGGATTAGAGAAATCACCAATAAGTAAGCTACCATACCTACACAATAAATAATATATAAAAGACCAATATACCAAGTCATAAACTTTCCCCTGTTTCCCAATCACCTAACCTTCTTCCATTTATATATTCATAGGAATACATTGTCAAGATCTTTAAATCCTATATCTCATTGATGATTGTCAATATAACATTTTTTTACTATGAGTTTACCAATTGTGTTGTTGAATGCATCTTGACTTTTTCCATTTCTCCATTTAGTATGGGTACAAATATATATATATTTATCTCACTTCATCCCATCATGTTAGATATTTGCACATCCTATCATAGAGGGATTCGTAAGGATCCATCTGAATTATTGATTGAAATCTATTGTTATATTAAAACTTGACTAGAGGAATGTGTTGATCACAAAAACCTTTAAAATAAATAGAACAAGATATCAACATATACTATAGGGTTTGAATTTTTCTATAATATTTACCATGTATTTTAAGATGATAAATAGTAATGAAACTCAACTCTGTATCTTAAACCTACTAAGGAAATTTCTAGAACATTGAGGTAAACCATGAATCCTAATGATATATAATAGAATGTCGTACTCCATGTAACCATAAAACTACCTTAATGTATTTTATAGAAATACAATCAAGACTTAAATATTCTTATATATAAATTATGTGTGATTACCTTTTAGGGAGATCAAATAAAACCCATATAACATTATGCCCTTTATACATCTTGAGGATTCTGATGAAGAAATCTAGGGTGATGTTTTTCCATTTACATTATGGAAGGGGTAATGGTTATGAAATCCCCTTATAATTATATCACTTACCCTTATCATGAAGACATACTAATCACTAAGATACATATTATGCAATATCTATCTACATGTTTTCCCGCCAAAAATACTCTTTCAGATATCTATATATCTTCATACTTCCAGAATGTATAGATAATGATGAACTATGAGGACCATCAAATAATTTCATTAAATATGGTATGAATGAAATTAATATTTGGTTCCTAAACTTTATCATTTCATCTTAATCAATATTTAACTCACAAACATTTCCCCCCTGTTTTATAGTTTCACATCTTCTCTATTCCCCTCTTAAATCCTCATTTGGATAGATGTTTGTACACTAATTTGAGTATGATAAGATTTATTACCTTCCTTTAAGATTTATATATCAATCCATTTAAAATTTAGAAATATATTATCTCTTATTATCATCATCATAGATAAGATATAAAGATCTATTCGACTCAAATCATCGACCACCATATTTACATTCCCAAGGTGGTGATGTATTGAATAGACATAAAATTTAAACAACCCCAACCATATTCTCTAGTAAATATTCAACTCTTTTTGAGTGAATATATATTTTAAACTTTTATGATCATTATACATGTCACCCCTTTCTCTAATAATACAATTGCTCTGTATATTCAAGGAAAATATTGCCACATCTCACTCTAAATCATGAGTTTTTTCATTTTTCTCATGAACCTTAAATGTTTTTGGAAAACGTTATCACTATATAATTATACATGATAATTAATCCTATTCCCTTATTCTATGAACCAATATAGATCAAAATCCCTTCTATACTTAGTGTAGTGGAATCATAGGTGCACTGACTAACATTTTCTTTAATTCCTTGAATTTTTTTTTCACATTCATCTTTCCAAAGGAATATGGAGCACTTTAAAGATAACTTGGTTGGAATATTGAGATTCATCATAAATTCTCTAAAAATACTTTATAATATTAAATAAAACAAAGAAAAATAAGAATCTCAGAAACAGTGTTTGGTCTCATCCATTGATCAACAAATTTCATTTTTATATATCTTCCAATATAACCTCTCTTAAGATTATATAAACCAGAAATTAATCATTATGTATCAAAAATTCACACTAGATAAATTTGGGATAAAACTTATCCTTTCTCGGGGTCATTAAAACTATTATCAAATTATCTTTATTCCATTCATTTATCTTTGAATGTGAATGAATATCATCTATAATGACTACCAAATATTTAGTAAGGTAATATATATTGAATTTATTTAATAAATCTATGAATATAGAAGGGGAATAAGTAATTTAAAGTGGTACCACTACAAATTCATAATTTACATACCTCATATTGAAGGGTATCTTGGGTATATCCTCCTTTTTAATTTTCAATTGATGATATGCAGAATGATGTTCAATATTTGAAAAGTATTAATATCCTCTTAATTGATCAAATAAATCATTAATATGGGGCAGATGATACTTTTTCTTGATCATGATCTTGTTAAGTTCCTAATAATCAATGCAATAATGCATCGACACATGTTTCTTATTTATAAAAGTATTGGTTTACCCCATGGTGATGCACTACTGTATATGTACACCTCATCAAGATTCCTCTATATTCTCTTATTCAGTTTCTACATCTCAATTGGGGACATTATATTAAGGTTTTTCTAAAATAGATGTAGTACTAGTATGAGTTCTATTGAAATATGAACATAATTATTTTGAGGAAGACATGGAATGTTTTCTATAAATACATTAAAAACACCCATACAATAGGAATATACCTAATGTTGAGTTTCTCCATAACTATATGAGATAAATAAACAATATGAATAGGTATTAAGTCCCACAATATAGAATTAATATCCATTATATGTTTGTATTCATCCACATACCAAAATATGATTATCGGTTTCTTCAGGATATCAAATGTAACTTCCCTTCCCCAAACAATTATGTGATATTTCGATAGAGAGATACAACCCATTCTTAAAATAACATAAAATTCAATAATTGGTTGAATATAGTGATTTTTATGAAGCATGTTCCCACCAACATAAATTGGATAAGAATCATATAATTGATATTATATAATCATACCATTATTTGTTTTCACTACTAATTCAACATCTAATCATTATGGTTAGGAATTAACATTTCTAAACACTTTTCATGATATATGAGTTTTCATATAACTATGATAAAATAAGATTCTTCAATATTTGAGAATACCTATCACCACCTAATAAACATTGTTTTATCTATAATACCTTTATAAAAAAAATAGTTATAAATATACTTAATCATTTTTATTTTTATAGATTGATAACGAAAAATCATTTATAGTAGTTTAAAACATGACACCTTTTTTTTAAATTTATGATACCTTAGGTTTAACTTGGGTTATATATTATTAATATCCTTTCTTAATCGTTCATAAAGTAAATGTCAATTAAACAAATCATACCCCCAGGGGTTTAAAACCTGGTGTGTATTAAGGATACACTCATTGTGCACTAGGATGATGGTCGGAATACAATTGAACAAATACATTTTGGGGTTATTACCCCTAGATGAATCTGTTCCAAATCCATATTCATATGTAGAAACCAAACATGAAAGTATTTCTAGGAAAAACATATAATATCTTCCTTACTAAAACTTTATAATATTATACTAAACATAGACTTATGCCCAAGGTTATCACAAAATTTTTCTAACCATGATCTCAAAAGATTAATTAAACCCTTCTTTTATACCAACTGATGTGACATAACAACAATATATTTAAATATTACATCCTTTTAGAGAAATATTCCATAAGTTTTATAATAATAAATTACTAAGGACTATAAATGCTTTTTTTGTTTTGATACCAAATATATAAACATCTTATTTAATTACTACCCACAAAATATAAAACACATTTCATTTTATAAGGTAGCCTTCTAGACTCATCACATATAGAACCTTACATTAAAACCTGAGGAAGTAAAATGTAAGAAAATGGGAGATCATATGCTCAGTAAGGGTAAAACTGGAAGATATAAATCATTATAGGATTAGATGATAATAAGGGTATAATAATATATCCATGTGCATGTAACTAATATAAAATATTCATTCCCTTAAAATCATAGATACTCTAAAATAAATTAATTTTTATAATTATGATCAATAAGGGTGTCAAAGCAGTAATAATCATTCAAGATTCATAAAATATTTATGATGCATCATAAGAAAAAGAAATCATAATATTTTGAACATAACTAAATTTAGTAATGTTCATTCATACTCGTGTGATTATAGCTAGAAAGTGATCATACGCATGCAACAAAAATTGAAAATTTTATTTGAAATCATGTCCATGAATATTTCCATTTTAATAGATAGATGAAATCATACAAACAGATCAATATGTGAATAAATTTATTCCCAATAATGACAATTCTTATCATTGTCATCTCATGAGATATCAATATCACTTTACCAAATTAATTAAAGGGATATAACATACCCAACAATCACATAATCATAATTCATTCAAATAAATGTCATAAAATCATAAAAAATTCATAATATAATTATTGCGTAACCCATAGAAAATAAATGGGTTTAGTAAACATATCACATTAATAATCATAGGCCATAAAAAGAAACAATAAGGATAAAATAACTAGGTCAAATCCATAGTAAATCATAATTAACATCAAGGATGTTTTCATAGATGAGAAATCTCTTCATAACATCAATGGAAAAATTATTTAAGAAAAACAACCTTTCATTTTGAATTAACTTAATTGAAATCCAAATATTTGACAAATATAAAAGAAAAAAATTATTTGAAAATAACTATATAAACTTGTAAAGGGATCTTCCAAACATTTTTTGGTCATGACAACATGAACTTTTATTCATGACGTAATCATTATGAAAACAAAGATTATGTTGAAACATTTGGTAAAAAGCACATCATTCAAAAAATAAAAATAAAATAAATTTTATACCATTTTTAAAAAATTAAAAAATGGGTAAAAATTAATTTAAAATTAATTGATGAATATCCAAAACATTTTTGACAAAAAATTAGGAAACATGGACATAGAATAAAAACGTTTTTTGACCAAATAGAAATAAAATCTGTTTTTTTATTAAAATGTTTTCTCAGTCATTTTAAGCACCAAAGAGAGAAAAATTGTATTATTACTTGAAAAAATCATGAATAATGAAAGGATAAGAAAATTAAAGGGATTTATCAGATAAAGGTCATATTCTTTCCTTAATGGAATTTAATGTATAAATAATCCAGATTAAAATGTGATTAAAACATAAATTCATTCCCTCAAGTATCGTCTTACTTCATATTTATTCAAAACATACATATAATAAATATATATTTATTATAAATATATTAAAGAACCATATTTATATATATCATAACATATATTATTTATTTATAACATATTATCTCTAGTTTATTAATAATTTTTTATTAAAATAATTCTATTGGGCGATAACTAGTTCATTTTTCCTGTGTGTTTCAATTCGTTCCTTATATATTGATTAAGGATCCATTATCTCTAGAATGTGAACCATAAAATAAATATCATATATATTTATAATATTTATATAGATTCATCCATAAAAGGTACTGATAGAAAAATGAATTACACCCTTGATGGAAACGATGGGTCATACGTACATATGAATTTATTTTCACTTTTAGAGGGATAGAAAAAAAAGAAAGGTAAATAAAAAATAATATTTAAAAAGATAATTTTTATATCATCTATATATATATAATATATTCATATAAAATAGAAACAAAAAAGGAATCATATTTCTTTGTGTAGGTGGTAGTCTATATAAAAGAACTAGCGACGCTATCATTTTCAAATGAATGGGAAAGAGGTGGATATTGGTTTTTACATCACCATCATAAAAATTAATTATATTTAATCTATTTAATTCATTATTTTATAATAGGTGGAATCTATTTATAAGAGGTATAAGAAGAAATAAAATTGAAAATTCTTGGTTAACAATTAAACTTCTTAGTTGAGGAACCACCTTTAGCTTAAACCTTCAGCCTTGAAAGGATAGTATTTTGGAATGACCAATATCTATAGTGTGTGGGGAATGAAACTAGGAATGTATTATGGTAGTTATTTTCTAAGATATAAGGCTCATGCTGTGTGGATAATTGATAAAAGGTGGTATACTTTTATAGGGGAGAGAAATGACACACGTGTTATTAATTAAAATATTAAATAAGATAAATAAGTGTCTGTTTGTGTGTGTGTAAACAAGAAAAAAGAAACCCAAGTTTTTTATGATAATATGTTTTAGGGTGTAAATAAATTCAAAAAATTATATTTTGGAAGGTTTTGGATATATTTTATGTATTCTATTCTAGATAAACCACTTCAAACTCATTTTAAAAATTAATCCATGAAAAATTAAAATTTTCATCATAAAATTATTACAAGACCAAAAATAAAAGGGGCATCATAAAAATATTTATAATGGATGAATCCAAATTTGGATTCAATTTAATCATAGTTTTTTTATTTTTGATATAAATTACTTTTAATATAAAAGTAGAAAACACATGAAATCAATTTTTATGAAAATACTCGATTTAAGAGTAAAAATCATTTATACATGAAATAAATTGAAAAATGGAATTCAACCAAAATAATTAAATAATTAAAAAATTACGGTTTATAATTTTTTTCAATCCAAAAATGAATTTCATCTTCCAACCATTACATTAAATTAAAATCCCCAAAAAATATTTCTAATTTGAATAAAATATTACTTATCTTCATAAAAGACAATCTATGGTTCCAAAATTAAAAATATTAATTAGAAATGAATTATTTAACACCTTAATGACATCTTTGGTTGAAAAAAACTCATAAAATAGTATAGATATAGGTTTTAGGGTTAATTAAATGTTACACCCCATGGTTTTAACTGATTTTTTTCTATTTTACCTAGATGAAAATTATTTATTATGGTCACTATTCATAATGTAAAAAAATTAGGTTGTTATTATTATATAAAATTATTTATGATAATTTTGAATATAAAATAAATTTTTCCAAATTCAAATTATATAAATGGAAGAATTTAATATCAATCTAAACCCACAAAATGCGACAAAAAGAAGGTTTCTAAAGAAAAAGCATTCTCATGTATAAAAAGTTTTTATATCAAAATTAAACATAATTTTGATTAAAACTACCAAAATTGGATTATTAATAATATAATAGATATACAAATACATTAAAAAATGAAAAAATTTAAGTTTTTAAATTCTGTAAAATGAAAATATTATTTTCAATAACAATATGCCTTTTCACTATTCATCAAAAAATAATTCATTTCAAAAAAAATATAAATAATTCACTCTAAAGTAATTTTGACATGATGAATTCAAAAATCGTTTTTATAATTAATGTTATAAATTTTTTATAAATTAAATATTTTATTTTTTTGAAAAAAATATTAAAATCATTTTTGAGGAATTTTTTTTGAAGCATATAAAGACTTTTCTAAAAATTGATAACTTAATTATAAATATGTTTTAATTATTTAAAACTATTATAAATATTTATATATAGTGTTATTCTTATTCCTAGAACCAATTTTAGTGGTAAGGTTATAAAGGTCATGTTTAAATAATATTTTTGTTCATTTAAACTTTGGGTTACATATAACACGAGCTATCCAAGAAATAAAATTTATATAAATAAAAATATATTTAAAATATTAGGTTCTTGCACTCTTTATTCCTTCAGTTCTCATTCAAGCATTCTTTTATAAATTATAGACATGTTCTCCCCACTCTATCCTTTTCTTGGGCAGAAGCATGTGATGCTTCATTCTTCTAGGTAAGGTATTTTTTACTTATCCTTATTTTATATATTGAAATTATGATTTTAATATGACTTTGGATACTCTATTTAGATAAATGTGACTTAAAATAATTAGATAATAATCTATAATGTAATCACAATGAGAAAAATTATATGGTAATATTAAAAATTTAAGAGTAGGGGAAGAAATGTATATTTTATATTACTATTAATGAAATATAATTGTTTTTATAATTTAAATTAAGTTATAAATATATAATAGATATTTTATTCTAATAATAAAAATAAAATTAATTGATATATATTGATATTGTTAATATTATAACATCATGTTTAATTATTATTAATCAATAAATTTAAGAATAAATAAAATTATATTGAGGAAGATAATCGTATTTTAAAAACCATAAAATATTGATTTCAAGTTTTAGAAATTATTGGATGATACAGAATACTATATCACATTGTATTGGATGACAAACTAGAATTTTTAAAAATATTACAGAATTATCAAATAACGAAATATTGTTTCCAATATTAATACATTTAATGGAATTTATTAATGAAACTCAATAAATAAATATTTTAATCTTTAAAGATATAGTTTTTCATGTAGAAAAATATTCATATTGTGTTTTTACTTTTTCATGAAATAAATTAAAATTTTATTACATATTGAATTTTATTGACATATTATTTTTAATATTTCTAGTTTTGATTTATAATAATATAATATGTTGGGGATCATTATGATTATCCTAGAATTTGGAAATATCATGTTAAAATATTTATATTTTATTTTATTGATAATAATTTTAATAATGGAATTGAATGATTTATCACATGATTCATATAGTATTGTATGATAATCTATGAGAATTTCTGAAGAAATTGAAAATAAATATTTGCATGTTGAAGAATAATTTATATTATTTAAGGATGTTATCAATGAAAGAAAAATATATAGTCATATTTAATTGTTTAATTATTATTTAATAAAATTAATATGATATCATGTTGTGTTGTTAAAATAATTAATTAATGTTAATGATAATGGTATTATAATTTTGTATATTAGATAATTGAAATGGAAATTATCACATGTAAATGATATTTAATATTTCATGTTTTGGGAAAAATTATTTGTTGGTACCTTGATAGAAAATGTGTTTTATTATAGAGACCCATACCTGACGTACATGGACATTACATTGTATTTTCAGAATACATAATACATAACAAAAACAAACAACAAAGGACCTTAATAGTGTATTGTCTTTGGAAACTCTGAATATATTCTTCTAATCATGGTGAAAGATCTTCAACATCTCCCATAATGATCTTCCACTTTTTTCTTACCTAAAACCTTTATTTATATCCTGGGGAAAATAAAACTTAAAAAGGGTGAGCTCAAATTCTCAGTAAGGGTAAAAATGGAGAACATAAAACAACCCATAATCATTTGAATGTAAAAACAAGAACATAACATAAATATTAGCTGTACATAAGGCATAAATCATAAAGGAACATCAATCATGAAAAAATAGCATGGGAATAAAATATGTAATTGTGGAAAACCATTAATCACATGATATGATTTCCATAGTATCCAAGACATTGCTACCAAGAACATCTTAGTGGACAAAGTCCCTTTCGGAATCGAGTTCACTCCTCGTTCTAGTCCTGTAACACTAAACCGGATTAACATACCATTCTGCCATGTCTATGTCATGAGATATAAATCATTACCTAATGCCTTAGAGGAATATATAGGTCCCACTCATCACATAATGAAATTATTCTAACTTGTGCCACAAAATAAACATAAAACATTCATCATAACCGATAAAGTAAATTGGGTTTCATAAACATCATCTCATCATCATATAACACATATATAAAACAAAGCGATTCCATTTAATAATAAGAAAAATCACACCATGTAAATAATAGAGACATTATACTTGAAACATAAACATGCTAAATAATGTCTTCTTAGGTGGAAAATAGTTTTTGATAAAACTCTTGAAATAAATTCTTGAGGAAAATATCATTTCTTCTTCAAAATCATTTTCTTTTGACAAAATATATACTATAACGACCCATACTTTACATACATTGTTAATACTTCAAAATTAAAGCACACTTATTACAACATATGAAAAAACCACAAAGGACCGTATAGGTATAGTGTCTTTAGAAACTGGGAAACATAAACAACTGGTTCATAAATCTTCTACAGTGTCTCCCATTTATTTCATCATATCTAGGGTCCCTTTTAGCATATTCTACTTAATATCCATCTTCTTGACCTGGGGAAAAGAAAACATAAAAGGGTGAGCTCAAATGCTCAGCAAGGGCAAATAAAGGAAATAAAAATCATATCATATCTTTTTGAAAATCAAAACCTGCAAAAGAGATCATAATATCTTAACATGGAATAAATCATAGAAGTGAAAATGAGATCCCCATAATCATAACATAAAACTTGAAACTTTGTGGCATGCACACATAATCATGGAAAATCATTTCTTGTTAGTCATGACTCATTGCCAAGACTATCTTAGTGGACAAAGTCCCTTTCTGAACCGAGTTCACTCCTCGTTTCAGTCCTGTATCACTGAACCGAAATAACCTTCCGTTCCAGCCATGTCTATCTCATGAGATATAAAATCTTTACCCAATGCATTGGAGGGAGATATAGGTCCCACCCATCTTATAATGAATCCTTTCTTATGTGTGCCACATAATCATAAATCTTACATCATCACATAACCCATGTAATAAAAATGGGATTCTTAAACAACATGACATCATAAAACAATTCATATAAGATAAAGGAATTCATAAAAATAATTCCATCACAACATGATCAAATCAATTTAATAATAGGGATAAAAACAGAACCCTTTATTATCTTAGATGGAAAATAATTTTGATAAAACACTTGAACTCCATTCTTGAGGAAAATATCCTTTCTTCTTCAAAAACATTTTTCCTTTCATAACATGTCATACAACTTTAAAATAAAATAAGTTGATTAAAAATAAACTTGAAAACTTGTAAAGGAAGCTTCTTGGAAATAATGTTTTAAAATTCCATTCATGCCGTATAAGTTAAAAAAAACATTCTTCGTACTTTTGTCGGAAAAGTCAAAAAGTACCTCGTACGAAAAATGACAAAATATTCCTTTCATACATATTACTAAAAACTCACCGAAGGGTAAAAATGGATTTAAACAATTGTAGGTGGATGGAAATAATATTACATATTGATGAAACATGGATGTGGATGATAAAATACACCCCAGTAAATACTTACGAATAAACAATCTCGGATAAAAATGAGATTGTGATATTTCCCTTACCTTAGGTCCAATTTGCCTTGTATGTGTCCGAAGCTCCTGTATAATGGTTTAAATAATGTTATTGACTTATTCCAGATTCATACATATTGATATGATATCATATATGGTCATATTCTTAGCTTCTTGTTAGTAATATTTCATTGTTACTTGTTACTTGGGTCTTTATTGCCTTTTGTTCTTACGCGTGTTTTTCCGAATAAATTCTTATTCTTATTTCAAGGTTATAGATACATTATATACAGAATGGTATTAGTGTAACATATATCATATTTATTCATTCAATTCATTTATATAATTACTATGTAATGATGATCATGTAGAACGAGTCGCATCACATCGTGGAGACGGTATTCCGTACGTACGCACGAGTGATGATATCGTTCCTATGATCGTGGAAATGTATTGGAGTATATATATATTATTTCAGTATCAATATTACTTTATAATAATCATAAATAGTTACTCATTACACCATTATACCCATCCTTGTAAAGTGATGGTGGAAAAATAGATTACACCACGGCGTGGAGACGGTATTCCGTACGTACGCACGCGCGGTGATTTCATTTTTCCGTAGGATGGATAGAAGGTGAATTAGGGTTGTTTCATATTTATAATAACATATCAGTATGTAAGTAATACTGATGTTATTACTTCATCATGAAACAACTAAAGAAGAAGAAGTTGAAGAAGAAAGAAATTGAAAAGATCGGTAATGGATATTACCTCTTCTTTGGAACGCCTCTTTGAATCCTCCACTTAAGGAACTAAGAGTGGTCTTTGGAGAAGAACAGGACCTCTAGGACTATTCTAGGGAAGTGGAGAGGAGAAAATGGCAGGGGTTGGCCGAGCCTGAGTGCTCAATTTGGTGTGAGGAGGAGGGGGAGGAGGTGCCCTTTTATAAGGGAGGAGAGGGGTACCTTTGGAATATCTCAAAATATTATTTTATATTAAAGTCAAAATCGGTTTATAATGGTTCCAAAGGGTCTTATTTCGAAGATAAAGTGGTGAAGGGTCTAAATCCTATCAACCAATAGGATTTAGACAAGTTTAGGGTATTATTTTAACCTTATCAATTAGATTTAACTCTAAGTTAAATAATTTAACTTTTACCATGTCTTTTTGTTTTCTTTCACTATATGGTTAATACACTTACTATAACATGCCAAACGAACCCCAAATTGTTTATTATTAAAATATATATCCTTATCTAAGTCATTTGGCCGAACCTTAGATTTTTAGGAATACAATAACAATTAATAATATAATATTTGATTTAAAAACTATTTTGTGTCAATTTTGACACTATTTGATATATGATTTTTGTGAAAGTCATAACAGAATTATATGTTCGAACCAAGTTGATTAAATCAACACTAATATATCATAGTAACCTAGAAAATTAGTGGAATTCATAAAAAGTCTTAAATTACATTTCTGTTGGTGTTTATAACATCAATTATGTCAATATTTCATTAATAAGATAATTACTGCATCATCATTGTGTCATAAATAAATTACCTTATTTAAAGTCTAAAAATTACAAATAAAATACCATTATGTAGGAAATATTTTTATCTTTCTAATGAATATTTATAATCTAAATTCCAACATATATAACCCTATGTAACAATTGTTTTGCTAAAAGATATATGCTTGTGTCATTTTTGTATTCATTTTAACTTAATTAAAATAAAGTGTCATTATCACTTATAAGTGGATCAATGGGGTCCCAAAATCGACCCAAAGATTCCCATGGTCGACCATGTATCAACCAATAGGTTTAAGACACGTTTTAGGGTAATTTAATATTATTATAATATTATTTTTTAACCCTTATTTACCGGATTTACCCTTAACCATGGTAAATAAAATATTTACCGCAGTAATTATTCAAAATGTCTAAAAATAAAAGTTACCTATTTACACAATTTGAACATCCTGATTCCAAATATGGAATCCATTTTTCTAAATTAAAAACACAGAAGTGGCAGAAATTAATTTAAAATTAATTCCCGCTGTCAAAACAAAAAGCGTGTTTTTAAGAGATAATAACTATCAAAAGATTGACACTTGTTTATGTTCGGTTTAATTGTAACATTGTGTCCAATGACCAACATTATATTAAGTGGTAAAAATATATTCTAAATATACTTTAAAACCACTCAAATTAATAATTTATCACTATTAAATGTTTTGATTAAAAAAGTTGTTTTTAATTAAATTTTAGTAATTTTCACTATTCATCAAAATATTAAAGTTATCCGAAAAGTACCAAAATTTCACCTTAGGATAAATTTGATATTCTGAGTCCAAAAATGAAGTCCATTTTGAAAAATAAAATTTATAAAATTTCAAAATGTGGTTATTAATATTCATAACGGCTAGTTTTAATAGCATATTGTTATTTAGTGAAACTCGGTATTGCGTACGACGAAAGCTATCGAGGAAGGTCGCGATTGCGTGTAAAGCAAGCCAAGCAAGTGTTGTGTAGAAAAAGATTCCTTTGATGATTTATATAACATAAAAGTCTCAGGTGTTACATTCTACCCCCCTTAAAAAGAATTTCTCCCTCGAAATTCGTCACTTTGTAACAAACAGATGAGGATACTTCTCCCTCATCATATCCTCAAGCTCCCAAGTAGCTTCTTCAAGTTGGTGGTTCCTCCATAAAACTTTCACCAATCGAGTGGTCTTGTTTCGTAGAACTTTTTCGCTACGATCCAGAATCTCTATCGGCTGTTCTTCATAAGAAAGATCTTGCTCCAGCAGTACAACTTTTGAGCTGAGTACATGTGAAGGATCAGGTATGTACTTTCTCAGGAGAGATACATGGAACACATCGTGAACTTGAGAGAGATTCGGTGGAAGCGCCAATCGATAAGCTACCTTCCCAACACGATCCAGTATTTCGAAAGGACCGATATATCTAGGGCTCAACTTCCCCTTCTTTCCAAATCTCATAACCCTCTTCCAGGGAGATATTCGTAAGAACACTTTATCACCCACTTCAAACTCTAGGTATTTTCATCGGTTGTCGGCATAACTTTTCTGTCGACTCTGAGCTGCTCTTATGTGTTGTTGAATAGATCTGACCTTTTCTGCCATTTCATCAACGAGATCAGGTCCTAATAGCTTTCTTTCCCCAACTTCATCCCAGCAAGTTGGAGTCCTGCATTTCGTTCCATAGAGAGCTTCATAAGGAGCCATCTGAATACTGGAGTGAAAGCTATTATTATAAGAAAATTTCACCAAAGGTAGGTGTTGATCCCAACCTCCTTTGAAATCCATAGAGCAAGCTCTCAACATATCTTCTAGGGTTTGAATTGTTCTCTCAGACTGACTGTCTGTCTGGGGATGATAAGCAGTGCTGAAACTCAAATCTGTATCCAGAGTATGCTGAAGACTTCGCCAGAACTTCGAGGTAAATCTCGGATCCCGATCAGATATAATAGAAAGTGGTACTCCATGCAATCTTACCACTTCCTTTACATATATCATGGCAAGCTGATCTAGAGAGAAATCCTCTCTAATAGGAATGAAGTGTGCAGACTTTGTAAGACGATCAACTATGACCCAGATAGCATTATTGCCTTTGGATGTTTTAGGAAGTCCTGTGACAAAGTCCATAGTGATGTTTTCCCATTTCCATTCGGGTATGGGTAATGGTTGTAACATCCCCTTAGACTTATGTCTCTCAGCTTTAACTTGGTGACAAACCAAGCATCGAGAGACATATTCAGCAACATCTCTTTTCATGCCATCCCACCAGAAGTACTCTTTCAGGTCCCTATACATCTTCGTGCTTCCAGGATGAATAGAGAATGAAGAACTATGAGCCTCATCCAGCAGCTCCTTCTTTAATTCGGGGATGGAAGGAACACAAACCCGATTCCTGAACTTTATTATCCCATCACAATCAAGGTTGAATTTAGGAACATTTCTCACCTTATTTTGTAACTCGACATCTTCTTTCTGTGCCTCTTTAATCTTCACATGTATAGATGGTTGAACATTCATTTGAGAAAGATAAGATTTTTCCCCTTCCATTATAATTCCAAGATCCATCCTTTGTAAATCCATAAATATTGGATCTTTTGTGATCCTCATCATGGATAAACTAGCATGGTCTTGTCGACTTAATGCATCTGCCACCTTGTTTGCTTTCCCAGGGTGGTAATGGATTGAGCAGTCATAATCCTTAATCAGCTCCAACCATCTTCTTTGATGCATATTCAACTCCTTTTGTGTGAAAATATACTTTAAACTTTTATGATCAGTATAAATATCACACCTTTCACCATAAAGGTAATGCCTCCAAATCTTTAATGCAAAGATTACCGCAGCCAACTCCAAATCATGTGTTGGGTAATTTTGCTCATGGATTTTCAACTGTCGTGAGGCATAAGCTATCACCATATCATTTTGCATAAGAACACACCCCAATCCCTTCTTGGATGCATCAATGTAGATCACAAACCTTTCTCCACTACAAGGCAGTGTGAGCACAGGTGCACTGGATAACCTTCTTTTCAACTCCTTGAAATTCTCTTCACATTCCTCTGTCCAGACAAACTTAAATCCTTTCCGAGTCAACTTGGTGATTGGATTAGATAATCGTGAAAAATCTTTTACAAAACGTCGATAATATCCAGCCAAACCAAGAAAACTTCGGATCTCAGTTACTGTTGTTGGTCTCGACCATCTTTCGATAACCTCTGTTTTTGCTGGATCCACAGATTTCCCCTCTTTTGAGATTATGTGACCCAAAAATGCAACTTTTTGAAGCCAAAATTCACACTTGGTAAATTTGGCATAAAGCTTATCCTTTCTCAGGGTCTTCAATATAATTCTCAAGTGATCTTCATGTTCTTCCTTTCTCTTTGAATAGACAAGAATATCGTCTATAAAGACTACCACAAATTGATCAAGATAGTCTCTAAAGACTCTATTCATTAGATCCATGAAGATAGCAGGGGCATTAGTAAGACCAAATGGCATCACTATAAATTCATAGTGTCCATACCTTGTACGGAAAGCCGTCTTTGGTATATCCTCCCTTTTGACCCTTAATTGATGATACCCTGAACGAAGATCAATCTTGGAAAAGTATTGAGCTCCGCGTAGTTGGTCAAACAAGTCATCAAAGTGTGGGAGAGGATATTTGTTCTTGATAGTGATCTTGTTAAGTTCTCGATAATCAATGCAGAGTCTCATTGATCCATCTTTCTTCTTAACAAATAGAACAGGTGCTCCCCAAGGTGACGCACTAGGGCGTATGAATCCCTTATCAAGATTCTCTTGGAGTTGCTTCTTCAATTCCTGCAACTCAATTGGGGCCATTCTATAAGGTGTCTTTGAAATAGGCAAAGCACCCGGTACGAGTTCTATTGAAAACTCAACTTCACGATTTGGTGGAAGACCTGGTAATTCATCCGGAAAGACATCATCAAACTCTCGTACAATGGGCATATTCTTAATCGTAAGTTTCTCTCCAACCATTTGAGATAAATAACCTTAATTTAGTGGAATCATGACCCATAAGATGGAAGGAATTTCCACTGGAAGGTTATGTTCATCCTTGCATTGATAGGCGATCGTAGATTGATCTGGAATATGAAATGTGACTTCCCTTCTTTGGCAATTGATATGAGCTCCATGTAGAGAAAGCCAATCCATGCCAAGAATCACATCAAATTCCACTAAAGGAAGGATCACAAGATTTGTAGGAAGCACTTTCCCACAAACTTCGATCGGAGAAGAATTATAAACTTTTGATGCGATTGATGTGCCATTAGGTGTTGTCACAACTAACTCAACATCTAATTGTTGAGGTAATACGGTGATACCCATAGAAAATTCTTCAGAAATAAAAGAGTGGGTGGATCCAGAATCAAATAAAACATTTGCTACTTTAGAGTGGATGGTAAGTGTACCTTTCACCACTTCGTTATCGTACTCCACATTGCTGATAGAAATTTCATGTGACTTTCCTTTGTCTTTAGCCTTAAGATTTTGTTGACGTCGACCATCATCATCAACCCTTGAATTTGGGCATTGATTGGCATAATGACCCATCTCCTTGCACTTGAAACATTGAAGTGTAGTAGGTTCATTCTGTGTATCCCTTCCTTTGTTTGCGTCATTAGACATATTCTTCCCATTATCACGGCATTCAAATGCCCGATGACCTTCCTTTCCACATTTAAAACATTTACTTGTCCCTTTAAGACAACTCCCTCCATGTTTCTTTCCACACTTTGAGCATAAGGGAAAGTTCATCTTCTTTTCAGTGTGCTCTTTAGAGTTTCCTTTGAATTCCATCTTCCTCTTCTTATCAAACCCATGTGACTGATGGGTTACTCCAATCTCCATCTCGACTTTGAGAGCACATCGAACGATTTCCTTGTAGCTATTGAAGTCCCTTATGGCTAACGCCCTTCGAAGACTTGGTTTTAAGCCACTAAAGAATCGATCGATCTTACTCTCAGGTTGGATAATAATACCAGAAGCGTACCTTGCAAGTCTTGTAAAATTTTCTTCATAGGTACTAACAGATTCATCATCCCTTTGCTTCAGTTCAAGGAACTCTTTCTCTATCTTTGTTCGGAGAATACGAGGGAAGTACTTATTGAAAAATAAGTTCTTGAACTCGTCCCATTCCATAGACTCAATTTCATCCCTTTGCCTCGTATTCTTAATAAGATTCCACCATTGATCAGCATCTCCTTCCAAACGATACACTTCTAGGATGACTTTATCATGTTCAGAACATTGAAGAACTGAAAATATCTTTTCAGTTGTACTAATCCATTGTTCAGCAACTAATGGATCAGTAGACCCACTGAAAGAAGGTGGACGCTGCCTCATGAAGGATTCAACAGAATGTTGCTCCTTCCTTTGCTCGTTTGGAAGTCCTGCATGATTCATAGCTTGAGAAAGTTGTGTGAGCATGGCTACAAGATTTTTCATTCCAGCTCCCATATCGTTTGGTTGCTCAGGGGTACAATCATTTCATTGCCCATCGCATTCCGCATTAACACGGTTCCTTCGGGTTCCAGCCATTGACTAAAACCAAGAAGAATAGTGTGAGCAACACTAATTATAATAGGAAAACCACATAATTCAAGAATAAAATTTTCATGCTTAAGGTCTTATCCTAGGTTATTCAAGGACATTTCTAAAACACTATGATTGTGTTCTATGCTTAGACTTATCCTTAGGGTTCTTACTAAGGCTTTCACATCCTAGTTTCCAAAGGTTGACTATACCTTTCCTCTGATACCAACTATAACGACCCATACTTTACATACATTGTTAATACTTCAAAATTGAAGAACACTTATTACAACATATGACAAAACCACAAAGGACCGTATAGGTATAGTGTCTTTAGAAACTGGGAAACATAAACAACTGGTTCATAAATCTTCTACAGTGTCTCCCATTTATTTCATCATATCTAGGGTCCCTTTTAGCATATTCTACTTAATATCCATCTTCCTGACCTGGGGAAAAGAAAACATAAAAGGGTGATCTCAAATGCTCAGCAAGGGCAAATAAATGAAATAAAAATCATATCATATCTTTTTGAAAATAAAAACCTGCAAAAGAGATCATAATATCTTAACATGGAATAAATCATAGAAGTAAAAATGAGATCCCCATAATCATAACATAAAACTTGAAACTTTGTGGCATGCACACATAATCATGGAAAATCATTTCTTGTTAGTCATGACTCGTTGCCAAGACTATCTTAGTGGACAAAGTCCCTTTCTGAACCGAGTTCACTCCTCGTTTCAGTCCGGTATCACTGAACCGAAATAACCTTCCGTTCCATCCATGTCTATCTCATGAGATATAAAATCTTTACCCAATGCATTGGAGGGAGATATAGGTCCCACCCATCTTATAATGAATCCTTTCTTATGTGTGCCACATAATCATAAATCTTACATCATCACATAACCCATGTAATAAAAATGGGATTCTTAAACAACATGACATCATAAAACAATTCATATAAGATAAAGGAATTCATAAAAATAATTCCATCACAACATGATCAAATAAATTTAATAATAGGGATAAAAACAGAACCCTTTATTATCTTAGATGGAAAATAATTTTGATAAAACACTTGAACTCCATTCTTGAGGAAAATATCCTTTCTTCTTCAAAAACATTTTTCCTTTCATAACATGTCATACAACTTTAAAATAAAAGAAGTTGATTAAAAATAAACTTGAAAACTTGTAAAGGAAGCTTCTTGGAAATAATGTTTTAAAAATCTATTCATGCCGTATAAGTTAAAAAAAACATTCTTCGTACTTTTGTCGGAAAAGTCAAAAGGTACCTCGTACGAAAAACGACAAAAGATTCCTTTCATACATATTACTAAAAAATCACCGAAGGGTAAAAATGGATTTAAACAATTGTAGGTGGATGGAAATAATATTACATATTGATGAAACATGGATGTGGATGATAAAATACACCTCAGTAAATACTTACGAATAAACAATCTCGGATAAAAATGAGATTGTGATATTTCCCTTACCTTAGGTACAATTTGCCTTGTATGTGTCCGAAGCTCCTGTATAATGGTTTAAATAATGTTATTGACTTATTCCAGATTCATACATATTGATATGATATCATATATGGTCATATTCTTAGCTTCTTGTTAGTAATATTTCATTGTTACTTGTTACTCAAGTCTTTATTGCCTTTTGTTCTTACGCGTGTTTTGCCGAATAAATTCTTATTCTTATTTCAAGGTTATAGATACCTTATATACAGAATGTTATTAGTGTAACATATATCATATTTATTCATTCAATTCATTTATATAATTACTATGTAATGATGATCATGTAGAACGAGTCGCATCACATCGTGGAGACGGTATTCCGTACGTACGCACGAGTGATGATATCGTTCCTATGATTGTGGAAATGTATTGGAGTATATATATATTATTTAAGTATCAATATTACTTTATAATAATCATAAATAGTTACTCATTACACCATTATACCCATCCTTGTAAAGTGATGGTGGAAAAATAGATTACACCACGGCGTGGAGACGGTATTCCGTACGTACGCACGCGCGGTGATTTCATTTTTCCGTAGGATGGATAGAAGATGAATTAGGGTTGTTTCATATTTATAATAACATATCAGTATGTAAGTAATACTGATGTTATTACTTCATCATGAAACAACTAAAGAATAAGAAGTTGAAGAAGAAAGAAATTGAAAAGATCGGTAATGGATATTACCTCTTCTTTGGAACGCCTCTTTGAATCCTCCACTTAAGGAACTAAGAGTGGTCTTTGGAGGAGAACATGACCTCTAGGACTATTCTAGGGAAGTGGAGAGGAGAAAATGGCAGGGGTTGGCCGAGCTTGAGTGCTCAATTTGGTGTGAGGAGGAGGGGGAGGAGGTGCCCTTTTATAAGGGAGGAGAGGGGCACCTTAGGAATATCTCAAAATATTATTTTATATTAAAGTCAAAATCGGTTTATAATGGTTCCAAAGGGTCTTATTTCGAAGATAAAGTGGTGAAGGGTCGTAATCCTATCAACCAATAGGATTTAGACAAGTTTAGGGTATTATTTTAACCTTATCAATTAGATTTAACTCTAAGTTAAATAATTTAACTTTTACCATGTCTTTTTGTTTTCTTTCACTATATAGTTAATACACTTACTATAACATGCCAAAAGAACCCCAAATTGTTTATTATTAAAATATATATCCTTATCTAAGTCATTTGGCCGAACCTTAGATTTTTAGAAATACAATAACAATTAATAATATAATATTTGATTTAAAAACTATTTTGTGTCAATTTTGACACTATTTGATATATGATTTTTGTGAAAGTCATAAAAGAATTATATGTTCAAAACAAGTTGATTAAATCAACACTAATATATCATAGTAACCTAGAAAATTAGTGGAATTCATAAAAAGTCTTAAATTACATTTATTTTGGTGTTTATAACATCAATTATGTCAATATTTCATTAATAAGATAATTAATGCATCATCATTGTGTCATAAATAAATTAAATTATTTAAAGTCTAAAAATTACAAATAAAATACCATTATGTAGGAAAGCTTTTTATCTTTCTAATTAATATTTATAATCTAAATTCCAACATATATAACCCTATGTAACAATTGTTTTGCTAAAAGATATATGCTTGTGTCATTTTTGTATTCATTTTAACTTAATTAAAATAAAGTGTCATTA
The DNA here is from genome assembly GCA_963277665.1 of Viscum album. Classification (NCBI taxonomy): domain Eukaryota; kingdom Viridiplantae; phylum Streptophyta; class Magnoliopsida; order Santalales; family Viscaceae; genus Viscum; species Viscum album. The sequence continues at coordinate 1,038,117,825 of OY728141.1, read as the reverse complement.
TCACTTACAAGTGGATCAATGGGGTCCCAAAATCGACCCAAAGATGCCCATGGTCGACCATGTATCAACCAATAGGTTTAAGACACGTTTTAGGGTAATTTAATATTATTATAATATTATTTTTTAACCCTTATTTACCGGATTTACCCTTAACCATGGTAAATAAAATATTTACCGCAGTAATTATTCAAAATGTCTAAAAATAAAAGTTACCTATTTACACAATTTGAACATCCTGATTCCAAATATGGAATCCATTTTTCTAAATTCAAAACACAGAAGTGGCAGAAATTAATTTAAAATTAATTCCCGCTGTCAAAACAAAAAGCGTGTTTTTAAGAGATAATAACTATCAAAAGATTGACACTTGTTTATGTTCGGTTTAATTGTAACATTGTGTCCAATGACCAACATTATATTAAGTGGTAAAAATATATTCTAAATATACTTTAAAACCACTCAAATTCATAATTTATCACTATTAAATGTTTTGATTAAAAAAGTTGTTTTTAATTAAAATTTAGTAATTTTCACTATTCATCAAAATATTAAAGTTATCCGAAAAGTACCAAAATTTCACCTTAGGATAAATTTGATATTCTGAGTCCAAAAATGAAGTCCATTTTGAAAAATAAAATTTATAAAATTTCAAAAAGTGGTTATTACTATTCATAACGGCTAGTTTTAATAGCATATTGTTATTTAGTGAAACTCGGTATTGCGTACGACGAAAGCTATCGAGGAAGGTCGCGATTGCGTGTAAAGAAAGCCAAGAAAGTGTTGTGTAGAAAAAGATTCCTTTGATGATTTATATAACGTAAAAGTCTCGGGTGTTACACAAAATGCCATGAAATTTTAAAGGAAAAGGATTTTTTTAAATTTTCATGAAATATTTTAGAGTATTCTTCATTAAAATAAGGCATTTTTAAAACCATAAAAATATTTTCATTCCATATATATTAAAAAACATTCTCCACGTACTTTTGTCGAAAAAGTCAAAAAGTTCCTCGTATGGTCAAAAAGTTAAGATTACTTCCATAACACGAAGTAAAATTCAATGAGGGGTAAACATGACATTAAACATACATGGAAGAATATTAAACACTTTATGAAATTAATTTTTATAGACACTGATGAAAAATATAACCCCAGTAAATACTTACGTATAAACAATCTCGGATAAAAATGAGAATTGAAAAATTTTCTCTTACCCTAGATCTGATATGTTTTTTACGTATCTGAACCTCCTATAAGAGGATTTAAATAATTTAATTGACTTATTTATGAATCATATTCATTGTTATGATATCATATATGGTTCACTTAGGACTTTATATTACCCGTCCTTTTGTAAATTCCATGTTAAAGTAGCATTTTAGGTAAAATCGTTTTATTAATCGTACTTGTTTAGACATGTTGTTCTTGATATTATTATTACTTATATCATGATTTACTAACTTATAGAATGTAAAAAATGATTTATATATCATATATATTCAGTATAAATATATCTATATTTAATAGATAGATAAATGAAATGAAACACACAGTTTATGGAGACGGTAGGCCGTACGTACCCATGAATGATGTTTTCATTTCCTTATTGACTTGAATGGAAGTATGTAGATGAAATATATATATATATATATATATAAAGTAGCATTATTATGTCATATATATTATTATATATACTTTATAATATTTCTTTTATGGTTAATATATAGAATGAATCTCATCACGTCGTGGAGATGGTAATCCGTACGTACACACGAGTGATGATATCATTCCCTTAACTATTGAATGGAATTAGAGTGGATGATATAGTATCTCAGATTCATTATTATGTTATAATAACCATATATAGTTATTCTTTACACCATTATACCGATCCAAGTAAGGTGACAGTGGGAAAATAGATTACACCACGATGTTGAGATGGTATTCCGTACGTATGCACGCGCGGTGATTTCATTTTTCGTAGGATGGATAGAAGGAGAAATGGGGTTTAATATTTTTAATAACATATCAGTATGTTATTTATACGGATGTTATTATTTTATAATTAATAAACTAAACAAGAAGAAGTTTATGAAGAAAGAAACTTGAAAGAATCGGTAGAAGATATTACCTTTTCTTCAACATACCTCTTTTGAGCATCCTCTTAAGGCACTAGAGCTGTGTTTTTAGGAGAAAAGAACCTCTATAATTTTTATATTTAATTTTAGAAGGTAAATGGTAAGGGTTTTCAAGATCTTGAAGGTTCAAAATTTTGTAAAGAGAAGAGGGAGGAGGTGCACTTTTATATGGGAGGAAAGGGGCACCTTTGGAAAAACATAAAATATTATTTTATAATAAAGTCATATTCAGTTTATAATATCTCAAAATTGATTAATTTAGAAGATGAAGTGAGTATGGGTCTAAATACTCTTAACCAATAGGTTTTAGACAAGTTTAGGTTACTATTTTAACAATACAATTTAAATTTAACTATAAGTTAAATAATTTATCCATTACCATGACTTCTATTTTTCTTACACTATATGGTTAATAAGCATACTATAACAAGCCAAAAGTACCCCAAGTGGTTCATTATTAATATATATAACCTTATCTAAGTTATTTGTCCGAACATTATATTTTTAGGAATAGAATATCAATTAATAATATAATATTAGTTTTAAAAACTATTTTATGTCAATTTTGACACTATTTGGTAATTGATTTTTTTGAAAATCATAACAGCATGATTAGTTAGAAAAAAGATAATTAAATCAATAATAATATGTCTTATTAACCTAGTAAATTAATGTAATTTATAAAAAGTCTCAAATTACATTTATTTGGGGGTTTATAACATCAATTATGTTAATATTTCATTAATAAGGCAATTACTTCATCATCATTGTGTCAAAAATAAATTAAATTATTTAATATGTAAAAATTAAAAATAAAATACCATTATATAGGAAATATTTTTAGATTTTAAATTAATAATTATATTCGAATTTTTCTTTTGTATAACTCTATATTAAAAATGATTTATTTATTAAACTTTGATTTTAACTCTTTTAACTCTTCATTGAATTAAATAATAATAAATGTCCTAATCTAATCCAAGTGGACCTAACTAATAATATTATATTACTAAGGTTGTTTTTGGTCTAATTATACTTATCCAATAGAATTAGTACATGTGTTAGGGTAAAAATAATATCATTTTTACCAAAAATTACATTATTTACTTTTAACCGTGGTTAATAAATGTAAAATGTTACTATTCACCAAAAATTATTTTCATCTCATTGAACAAAATTTTACTTATTGATATCAGTCATGTCTCTCAGATTTTTGAAATTCCATTCACAGAAGTGGTAAAATTATGTTTTACGGAAATTTTCAAAAATCTCATAGGAGGTAGGTAAAAGATAGTAAAAATTTCAATATAATTTTTATATCTCTAAAATTATTGTAAACTGACTCCAATGAATTACATTGAAAACATATATATATTATATATCTATTTTTACCATAAATAAATTTAAATAAAATAAATAATTATTTAAATTAAAAGTTGGTTTTTAAATATTAACCTAGTGTTTTCACTATTCATAAAAAATGTAAAGTTTTCGGAAAAAAATACCAAAAATTCACCCTAGGAAAATTTCGATATTACCAATCCAAAAATGAAATCCATTTTGAAAAAAGTGGGTATTTCTATTCATAATGTCTAGTTCATATTAATATTATAGTAAAATCTCATTTATTGAAACTCGGTATTGCGTATAAAACACGCTATCGAGTAAGGTTGCTTCTGGCGTGCAACACATGCATAAAATAGTGTTTTTGTAAACCGTAAGCAAATACGGTGTTGCGTATAATGAAATATAATCATGTTGTAGCATACAACACAAGACATCAATGTAATTAAAATAATATTTCTCATAAAATCTCGGGGTGTTACATTCTACCGCCCTTCAATTGAATTTCGCCCTCGAAATTCGCCAGGGTTATAAATGGTTTACTACATGAATGTTTCTTTCATAGAAAACCACATCATAAAAAGAAATACTAAAAATTCATTTTAAAAAGGAAATTTAGAATCATAACGGTCACCCAATGTAACTCAGCACTGGGTGTCCACATAAGACAACATAGGTGAAAATATGGATATGGAAGAGAAATCTAACCATCACGTTGTGATGGAGAGTGGTAGAGAACATGTCTATGAAAAATCCATAAATCCCAAAGCCATAAATTTGGTACTATTTAAGGTACCATCTAATTCATCAGGTATGAGGGTATTAGGACAACGTTTTTAGTTCTTAAGATTTTTTCCCTAATGTTGAAGAATTATTGATTTTAAATAAATAATTACATGATTTCGGTACAATATCCCTGTTGTTCATTCGTTGAACAATTTCCACATCATATATTAATGAAATTAAGTTGAATTTGTCATTTTTGAAGTATTAGCAGACCATGTGATATAATGATAGGTCATTTCATCTGTTTCTATCGCAAAAAGTTTAGCACAATTTATTAAACATACATAAGTCCATCTATGTTGAGATTAATCGTATATGGTTGCTAAAATGGACTTATACATCATCTATCATAGATCTTTTTCTACTAACCAAAGACATTCTATAGGCCAGTGATAAAGGCATGTCGCACTTTAGTTGTGTGTTTGATTCCCGCATCCTTGTCCAACGCGATAGGTTGTCGCCAGTCCTATGACTTTTACTTTTTATAAAACTATACTATTATAAAATAACAAAATGATCTATCCTTAAACAATACTATTTGATGTATAACTTAATCTATTCCAATATTTAGGATTATCCAAAATACTTATGTCCATTCTCATAGTATAAATAAAACGATTACTAGAAAGCTCATCTACCAAGCATTGAATACAATCATTTATCACCCATATATCATAAGATATATATCTTGTTGGTCACACTCCAAACATTTTAATTCCTTAGTCATGTATTCTTTTTAAAAATTAATACCCATTGAACCTTAGTGAAAACAAGAATGTTGTCAAAAGTTAAATATTTCCACATTCCAAAATCCAAAAATTCGTTATACTCAAACCATTATATCACTTTGTCCTTATACCAGTAATGAGATCATTAATACTATCAAACATATCATTATCTTTTTATCCTTTCATTATGCACATATCATCTTCCTTCCAAAAATATTTTAATAACCTTTCATGGATACTGGTACCATTCATCATATACATTCAAAAACTTGAGGAAAGACAACAGAGTAACAATCCTAATATTTTTTTTATTCCATAGTACCATACATTATTCTTGATAAACATACAATAATTCCAATACCTTCTTAAACCTCTGATTGAGCTACATAATTTCCTTTATCTCATATATCATTTGTAGCCTCTTCATCATCATCCACATAAATACTACCCATATGACCATGCTGATTCTCTTCATGAGAATTTCCCTTAAGTCATTGGTTTTCATATTTCCCGTACATTCCACATTAAAAACATTTAACCTTTGTTGATGTCTTAGAAATACCATTATCCATGTCCATGGTGTTAGCTGAACCTTTTCCTTTATAATTAGAGGCTTTGTATCCTTCTTTTCCACACCAAAAGCATCTTCCAGTCCATTTGAAACATTATCCCTGATTCCTCTTCCCACATGATTTACATGTGAGAAATTGAACTTTCTTTCCTCTATGATCATCATGAAACTCCATCTTTCTCTTATTATCTGAGTCAAGAAACTTACCAATGTTAAAATTATTGATCATATTATGAGATTGCTGATTGGGCATAATAACGATATTTAGACTTCTAGATCCAATTTCATTTGGTTTCTCATGAAGAATATCAATCCATTGTCTATCATATCCTTCATTATCGTGAATCTTCCTGTATCCAGCCATTTTCCAAAATCCAAAAAAATAGTTTGAGAGGAAAAAATAATAATCAAGGGGGAGTAACTTAAATATCTAACATCTTAGTTTAAATTATAAGATCTTTACTATAATTCTAGGGCTATAACCTATACTTATACGTAACCTTAGGGACATCCCTAGACATACCTTAGAAATATCTCTTGGGATCTCACTAAAGTTATCGCATCCTAGTCTCTGAAAGATAACTAAACCTTTCATCTGATAACAACATTAGAGAATCGTACATGACGTACATGGACATCACATTACTTTTATAGAATACATAATACATAACAAAAACAAACACCGAAGAACTGTAATAGTTTAGTGTCTTTGGAAATTCGTAATATAATCTTCTAATCATGGTGAAAGATCTTCAACATCTCCCGGTAAGATCTTCACCTTTTTTTTCTTACCTAAAACCTTTATTTACATCCTGGGTAAAAGAAAACATAAAAAGGGTTAGCTCAAATGCTCAGTAAGGGTAAACATGGAGAAAAAAAACAACACATAAACATTTGAACGTAAAAACATGAACATGGCATAAATCTTCGCAGTACATAAGGAATAGATCATAAAGTAACATCAATCATGATAAAATAGAATGGGAATAAAACATTTAATTGTATAAAACCATTAATCACATGATATTATTTGTATAGTAGCCAATGCATTTCTATGAATACCATCGTATTGGACAAAGTCCCTTTCTGAATCGAGTTCACTCCTAGTTCCAGTCCTGTAACACCGAACCAGATTAACTTTTCGTTCCATCCATGTCTATCTCATGTGATATAAATTTTTACCTAATGAATTGGAGGGAGATATAGGTCTCACCCATCTTATTATGGAATAATTCTTACTTGTGACACAAAATAAACATAAAACCTTCATCATACGCCAAATAATAAAATGGTCTTCATAAACATCATCCCATCATCACATAATCCATATAAAACAAATTTATACAAATTCCTAATAAGAAAAATCATACCATGTAAATAATAGAGACAATATAATTGAAACATAAACATTCTAAATAATGTAATATTAGGTGGAAAATAGTTTTAATTAAACACATGAAATAAATTCTTGAGGAAAATATCTTTTCTTTTTCAAAATCATTTTCTTTTCACAAAATGCCATGCAATTTTAAAAAAAATTATTTTTTTGAAAATAGTCTCGAAATATTGTAGAGTAAGCTTCATGAAAATGAGGAGTTATGAAAACCATAAAAATCTGTTCATTCCATATAAGTTAAAAAAATCATTCTCCTCGTACTTTTGTCGGAAAAGTCAAAAAGTTCATCGTATGGGAAACAAAAGAAATATTCCTTCCATAACACAAAGTAAAAGACAAAGAGGGGTAAAAATGAAATTAAACATAAATGGAGGAATATTAAACACTTTATTGAAAACTTTTTTATAGACATGGATGAAAAATATAACCCCAGAAAATACTTACGTATAAGAAATCTCAGATAAACTGAGATTTGGGAAATTATCCCTTACCTTAGGTTTGATATGATTCGTACGTATATAAGACTCTTTTATAATTATTTAAATAATTTAATTGACTTATTTTAGAATCATAATCATTGTTATGATATCATATATGGTTCACCTATGACTTTATATTACCCATTCTTTTGTAAATTTCCAGTTAAAGCAGCATTTTGTGTAAAATAGTTTTATTTATCGTACGTCTTTGGGATTTTTGTTCTTGATATTATTAATACTTATATCATTATTTAATTATTTCTATAATGTATAAGATGATTTATATATCATATATATTCAGTATATATATATATAATAGATATCTAAATGTAATGAAACACACCGTCCATGGAGACGGTAGGCTGTACGTATGCAAGAACGCTGTTTTCCTTTCCTTATTGACTCTAATGGATGTAACTAGATGACATATATATACATAAATTCAGTATCATTATTATTTCATATATATTATTATATATACTTTATAATTATAATATTTCATGAATGGTTAATATGGAGAATGAATCTCATCGCCTCGTGGAGACGGTAATCTGTACGTACGCACGAGTGATGATATCCTTTCCATAATTATTTAATGGAATTAGAGTGGATGATATAATATATAAGATTCAGTATGATGTTATACTAACCATATATTGTTATTATTTACACCATTATACGCATCCGAGTATGGTGGTGGTGGAAAAACAGATTACACCACAGCGTGGAGACGATATTCTGTACGTACGCACACGCGATGATTTCATTTTCCGTAGGATCGATAGAAGGTGAAATGGGGTTGTTTCATATTTATAATAACATATAAGTATATTATTTAAACTTTTGTTATTACTTTATAATGAAACAACTATATAAGAAGAATTTGAAGAAGACTGCAACTTGAAAGAATAGGTTGAAGAGATTACCTCTTCTTCGACGCACCTCTTTTAAGATTCCTTTTAAGGCACTAGAGTTGGTCTTTTGAGAAGACCAGAACCTCTATAAAGTTTCTAGGGATGTTGATAAGGAAAACGGGCAGGGTTTGGCCGAGTATGATGGCTTGAAATTGTTTAACGAGAAGAGAGAGGAGGTTCCCCTTTATAAGGAAGGAGAGGGGCACCTTAGAAAAAACATAAGATATTATTTTATAATAAAGTCATATTCAATTTATAATAGCTCTAAATTGATTTATTTGGAATATGATCTGTGGATGTGTCTAAATAATCCTAACCAATAGTTTTTAGACAATATTAGGTTAATATTTTAACCATATCATTTAAATTGAACTCTAAGTTAAATAATTTATCATTTACCATGCCTTCTTGTTTTCTTACACTATATGGTTACTGAAATTAGTATAACTAGACAGAAAAACCCCAATTGGTTCATAATTAATATATATAACCTTATCTAGGTCATTTGTCCAAGAATTATATTTTTAGGAATATAATATAAATTAATAATATAATATTTTTTTTAAAAAACCATTTTATGTCAACTTTGACACTATTTGGTAATTGATTTTTGTAAAAATCATAACAACATGATTTGTTAGAAAAAATATAATTAAATAAATAATAATATGTCATATTAAACTAAAAATTTATTGGAATTTATAAAAAGTCTCAAATTACATATATTTTGGTATTTATAACATCAATTATGTTAATATTTCATTAATAAAGTAATTAGTACAATATCATTGTGTCATAAATAAAATAAATTAGTTAATTTCTAAAAAATATTAATAAAATACCATTATGTAGGAAATATTTTTATATTTATAATGAATATTTATAGTCAAATTTATCTTACGTATAAATCTATATTAAAATTATTTTATTTATTAAACTTTTATTTTAACTCTTTTAACTCTTCATTGAATTAAATAATAATAAATGTCCTAATATAATCCAAGTGGACCTAAATGATAATATAATATTACTAATGTTTTTTTGGTCGAATTATAATTATACAATAGAATTAGGACATGTGTTAGGGTAAAAATAATATCATTTTTATCTTTAATTACTTTATTACTTTTAACCGTGGTTAATAAAAGTAAAAAATATACAATACGCCAAAAATTATTTTCATCTCACTGAACCACATTTTACTTACTGATATCAATGGTGCCTCTTGGATTTTTTAATTTACATTCATAGAAGAGGTAAAATTAGTTTTTATGAAAATTTGAAAAAAACTCCAATGAGGTGGGTAAAAGACAATAAAAATTTGAATATCATTTTTATATCTCTAAAATTATATTAAATTGACTCCAATTAATTACATTGAACTTATATATATATATTATGTACCTATTTTTACCTAAAATAAATTTAAATAAACTAAATAATTTTCTAATTAAAATGTCAGTTTTTAAATAGCAACCCCTTTTTTCACTATTCATCAAAAATTGAATGTTTTCAGAAAAAGATACAAAAAATTCACCCCAGTCTAATTTCGATATTTTGAATCCAAAAATGAAGTCCATTTTGAAAAAAGTGGGTTTTACTATTCATAACGGATAGTTCATAATAATATTATAGTAATATCACGTTTAGTTAAACTCGGTATTGTTTATATAACACGCTATCGAGGATGGTTTCTTCTAGCATAAAACATAATCCTAGAATAGTGTTTGCGTATACTGTATGCTAATATGGTGTTGTGTATAGCTCAAGCTAATATTGGTGTAGTGTACAACACAAGACATCAAAGTAATTAAAATAACATTTCTCATAAAATATCAGGTTGTTACATGTACCTTCTATATTTATATCTACTAGATTGTGTGATATATAATTGCATGTTTCTGTTGTTATTGTTGTTGTTTATAATGGATAAAATCCTAAAATGAATTAACAATAATGTCTGGTTTTATTTTTAATTAAACATAAGAGGGATGAGAAGAATGAATAATACAAATCTGGGTATTTTGTAAATATATGAATAATTTTTGAAGAATAGTCTATTGATTGTACTTACTTTTAGTTACAAATATGGTTGATTCTGAAAAACTAGGCATGAATAAATGGTTAATTCAAGAAAAATTTTAAATAGGTTATTTCTAAAGATGAATTGATTATGACAGATCAATCCCATTATTTATAGCAGTATGATTGAATTCCTTGATGATATGGTCATAATTTCCTTTAAAATTATATGTGGAATAATTCATTTAATATGTATTTATTTCATTTTAGATTTAGATCCATGATGTGATTGATTGTTAAACTAATACAATTTGTTTGATAATGAGTAATTTGTGTGGTTAAATGGAGATATGGTGGTGTTGATGATGGTGGTGTCAGGGGGTTTTGATTAAGATTATAATTGTGGATTGGGGTTCCAAATGTAAAGATATTGGCATGAGATGCTTAATGTGATATTATGTTAAAATGTCTGGTAATATAGGATAGTCGATATAAGTTCATATCGGGCCTTTTTTTCAATTCTTCCTTATATCATGATGCATATTTTCTTCCCAATGGATATATATTATTTATATGACCAGTTTACAATTGTGGTACATGATTTAATACTATGCACTATGAGTGAATCTTTTAACTAGGATCTTAGATTGAGTCCTAGAGTAACCTAAATATTTATGAAATGATAAATGAATTAATTAATAAAATGTATTTATTTTTTATTCATGGTTATGTTGATTCCATACTTTATAATACAATATAAGAAATAATAGTTCCATCAACTCTAGGTTTAGAATATTAAAATGTAAATATATAAATGAAAATGAAATAACATTAATTATTGGAAAATGAGTTAATTGATATTGAACTTGATGATTGTATGATTATTTGATATCTAGGCATTAGCTTTGGTGGCTGGGTTTCCTGTATGATGATAGTTACAGATGAGTCTAAGGCTATATAGTTTCCCTTAGTGTATTTTTTTTCTATATCTATTTAGCATGTCTTATTATCACATATGCACCACACCCATGATAAAAGGTAAACTAATAACCAAAGGATATTTAGTGGTGTTTTCACCAACATACAGGTTTTTGAGATACAGATAGATGAAAACCCCCATTCTCTTGGTCTCTCTAATGAAGTAATATTACATGCAGTTATGTGTGAGGTTGATTTTTCATATATGCGTGATTTAGGCTATGATTTCTTGAGTATATTCTACATGAAATGATTTTGTATGATTTATATGAAGGATTATCATAGGTGTGTTATGTACAAAATGTGATGGATAGAGTTTTAATAAATAATACACATGATATAGTGTATTTTATAAATAAACCTTTATACTCTATGGAGGATGTTTATGTGATGATGTATTACATGGGGTGCATGATATGTTATATTTTCTGGAGTGTTTTTAGGAATGATTATTTTGGAAGGTATGAGACCTCATGACACAAGACATTGGGGTGAGAGAGTGGAAAAAAAGTGGGTAAGTCGTTACCGGGTATCCATTTATATATATTCTAAATATTGTTGCTATAAATATATTCATTAATTGGTGAGTGATCCATGGTGAGGAATATAAAATAATAGTATACATGTTTAGGTGACAAGTTATTTTCTATTATTTATTTATTGAACCTTATTAAGCTTAGTTAACATTTTTTACAAGTGGTTTCATAGAGGATATTATTGAGTATAAATGTTATTCTAACTCTACATATATATAATTTTATTCATGTTAATTGGTTAGGGTTTGTGATCAAGCCATATATCACTAGTTCTAGGTGTTTCACAAGATTCGTTGGAGATTCATGGTCACTACCAATGATTGTATATTTATTATTTTAGGTTTAATTATTTTAGTTTTATATCCTTGAATAATTTATTGAGATTGATTCTTTAATTTCTATGATTATATGTCACGACCCGTCCTCGGGGCCCGTGCCGTGACTACCCCAAGCCCGCCTTCCATAGGCCAGGGGCTGGCGACTAGCACCAAAGGCTTAAATCCCGATAACAGGGAAGGCATTGCCTTTATAAGTAACAACCACCACAGAGTCAGCAAGCGGAAAGTAACTACAAGTGCAGAAAAGTAAAGGGGGCCGGAAATACAAGCCCAACTGTAAAGTACAACTCGAAAGGGAAAAACAGCAGCTGGAAGAACGAAGCGGCTCCTGGGTCGTCCGCCTCGATTCCTACCTGAAGGGTAGGTACAGATGGCTCAGCTCCTGGATCGTCCACCACGGATCCTACCTGAAGGGTAGGTACAGATAGCTCCTCTACTCCACAGGTCCTGTCTTCTACTCCGGGTACGTCCGCCCAGTGGTCCACCTCCGGGTACCGACCTGCTCCGCAAGGCTCAACTGCGATCTGCGCTGTCCGTCGTCTGCAACCAACACAACGAAGTGCGGGCGTAGCCCGTGCAGGGGTGAGTATAAGCTACTCAGTAGGGACCCCGAGACCCTTAAGGTCTCACTAAATCCAACATGGATATCCACAAAGTAAAGGCAGCAATCACGAAGTAACATCAGACTCTACTTAGGTATACGCCCATACATATACCTAAGTCATCAAGTAACCCATCCAATCTCAAGGATACACAAAAATCATGAAATCAACGGATAACCATCACCCAGGTATATGCCCATACATATACCTAAGTTATCAAGCGACCCATCTCAATCATGAGGAAACACAAAGGTCAAAGTCTCAGCTCAAACCAGGATTTTCATTATCGAAACCGTAACTGCTGAAGAGCTCCGTCTCTAGAGTGTACAGTGGTCCTGTCACGACTCCGAGGCTGCCGCTCACTAACCTAGGACTGCTGAGGTACTCCTCCTGTCGAGTACTGCGGGTTTGCGGCCAACTACCGGGCGCTCCGTCCGCTGAGGGTCTGTCGCCAAGTACCGGGCGCTACCCAGATAGCCTGCTGAGGTACTCCTCCTGTCGAGTACCGCGGGTCTGCTGCCAACTACCAGGCGCTCCGTCCGCCGTGGGTCTGCCGCCAAATACCGGGCGCTCCGTCCACTGGGCTAGTCGACTCACTCCAAGTCGAGTCGGTCAAGCAGTCGTCAGGTCTCAGCCGGCTACACGGTCTCCGTACTCTGCACGCTCGTCTCCACCGTTGCGGGTCTGTCGCTACAACCAAGCGCTCACACTCCGTAGAGTATCGCGGGTCCGCCGCTACAACCAAGCGCTCCACCGCCAAGGGTCTGCTGCTGCATCCAAGCGCACCACCACTGTCAAGTACCGCGGGTCCGCTCCACGAGCTACTGGTCGATACTCCAAGTATCACAAGGTCCCGCGAAGAAGTATCTCAAAGGTCCGTCTCGTCACAGGGGTCTCAACGCAACAGACGGCGCGTCGATCGGACGCCCGGTCTGTGAGTTATTAGCCTTTTCGTCCCAGGGGCCCGGTTGGTTTCGAGAGCGAAACCAATCCCGGCCGTATCTCAACTGTACCCCGAACTCCCATAGGGTAAACTCAAAGGGACCGTTACTCAACGTAACCATCAACGCCGCTGACGGCTCGTCAAGCGGACGTCCTGTCTGAAAGATATCAGCTTTCCCGTTCCAGGGGCCCGGTTGGATTTCGGGTACAATCCAACCCGGCCATACTCCAACTGTATCCAAAACTCGGGCGGAGTATGTCAAAAGTTCCGTCTCATCAAGAGGAAGTCAACGAAACAGACGGCGCGTCAATCGGACGCCCGGTCTGTGAGTTATTAGCCTTTTCGTCCCAGGGGCCCGGTTGGTTTCGAGAGCGAAACCAATCCCGGCCGTACTCCACCTGCGTCCAAACCTCGGGCGGAGTATGCCAAAAGATCCGATTCACTAAGAGGAACACAACGCGACTGACGGCGCGTCAATCGGATGTTCGTGGCTCAAGATATGAGCGTTTCCGCTCCGAAGGCCCGGTTGGTTTCGTGAACGAACCAACCCGGCCGAACTCAAAGTAACCCGAAACCTTGAGTGCGATATACCGAAACGACCGTCTCGATCCAAGGATCGCGTTGCCGCAGACGGTTCATCATTCGGAGGTCCGAGGCTCAAGTTATGAGCCAAGAACCGAATCTGGTCCGAAACGGGGGGTCCGGGTCCGGGCCGACCCGGCCCGACCCCCCCCCCCCCCCCCCCGGGGGCGGCGCGGCGGCGGCGCGGCGGCCGGCGGCGGCGGCGACGGCGGCGCGGCGGGGGCGGCGCGGCGGCGGGCCGCGGGGCGGCGGCGGGCCGCGTGGCGGCGGCGGGCCGCGTGGCGGCGGCGGCGGCGGGCCGCGTGGCGGCGGCGGGCTGCGGGGTGGCCGCACGCGGGGGGACAAACTCCCCCGCTTTTACCTTTGGCGGCGCGGCATAGCCGCGCCGTTTTTGTGATTTGGCCCCCCTCCTGGGGGCCCGCTTTGAATGAGATCCGGGGGAGCCGCCTGCCCCCCCCGTGGAAACCGTTTCCCCCCCTCATTAAGAGGGGGGTTTTGAGGTTTGGCCGGGGAATTTAATTCCCCGGTTTTAAGTTATCCGGCCGGCCAGCTGGCCGGCCGGTTTTTACCAACGGGACCGGAATTTCCGGTCCCGCCTTTGACTACCGACGCCGGCGGCCCGGCCGCCGGTCTTTCCTTCCACCGCGGCCCGGAACCGGCCGCGGTCTCCTCGTCCCGCCGCGGCCCGGAACCGGCCGCGGTCTTCTCGTCCCACCGCGGCCCGGAACCGGCCGCGGCGTTCGTCGTCCGGCACGGTGCGACGGCACCGCGCCCCATTCGCCACATGATAATTTCTTTCAACGCGGCGCGACGGCGTCGCGTTCTTGATGTTCCTTCCATGGTGTGCGCGCGACGGCGTTGCGTAAAATAAACGCACGATCACCCATGTGGTGCGACGGCACCACGCCTCTTGCTTCCACCCGCAAGAACAAACAAGATCGTTGGAGGGGGTTCGGCTGTGTTCGTGCGGTCCGGCCCCCCTCACGTTAAATTAATAACGCATCTTAAAATAATCAACATCCCACGTTAGTTATACGAACCACGAGAAAATGAGATAATTAAATATTAAATCAACCACCCCTACCTTGGGTACAAGATCGAGGATTCGACTATGTCCGCGGAAGACGGCGTCGCGGAAGTCGGGCGTCGCGGTCGTCGTTCGTCAAATCCGTTGACGAAGAGGCGCGTCCGAAGAAGCACGTCGTTGGCGAATCCTTGTACGCCGACGAAGGTTTTTCCGAGGAAGGTGCGGTGTTCTCTCTCGTTGTCACCGAAGACGAAGAAGAGCGGAGCGGCGTTCTTCGTCGGAAAAAGAGCGTTCCTCGTCAAGTCTTGAGGAAAGTCAAATAATAAAGAGAACAACAAACTCAAGAATCTCTACCTCGATAGTCGCACGGTGACGGAGTCGTGGAATATCGGTGTCGATTCCTTAACGTCGGAGGAAGAGTCGTTATCGAAGGCGTTCGTCGCGGAAAACCGTCGCGGAAGAGATGATGCGGAAAAAGAACGTCACGTCGTGGATGGATCGTGTTCTTCGGCGGAGAAGTTCTTCGTTGAAGAACGACGTTCTTCGCGTTCTTCGTTCTTCGAAGGTTCTTCGTCAAGGTTGAAGAAGAAGAAGGAAATCTCCCAAAAGCTCTCAAGCGCATAAAAACCAGAGGTTAAGCGTTGGTCTTATTTTATTAATATGCCAACGAAATTGAAAAAAAAAGATTAAGAAACGATCCATCAATTCGTTGAATAAATTCAACGAAAGAAACGACCCATTTAATTCACGAAAGAAACAGCCCATTTAATTCACGAAATAAACCGCCCAATTAAATGGTCTGTTAAGAATTTAGAAAACGCGTCGGTTGACCTTCATTAAGACGGGTTTTCACGGGTGCGTTTCTTAGCGGAAAGAAACGGCGGGGCTCGTGCGGGCCCCACCTCACAAATATCCTACCAAGGGGTAGGATATTTCTGGATAGCATCCTATCCAGTTCAACTCAGTTCAAGCCGCCTTTAAGTGGCTTCAAGTGGCTTCCAAGTGGCTTAAGCGAAATAAAATAAAGTTGTCGCAAAATTATTTTATTTCTTAACTTTAAGCCCGAAAATTAAAAACCACACCCGAGCAAACGCAACTCCGGAAGAGGCGTTTCTAAGCGAATACCGGCGCTGCGATTTCTTCGGTGCCCTCAGAATTCGATTCCGGGCACCGGTTCAAAAGTTAGAAAAACCCGTTCGTCTGTTCACTGAACGTACCCGAGCCAAAACTTCGGAAAATGATTCCGGGCACACCGGGCCTCGGAATCAGGTGCCGTCAGAAACTGCGTTCTTGTAAAATTCCAAAGAAAATTAAGAAAAAAATTTCCTTGAAATTTACGGGTCTTTACATTATAAGTTGTTTTATGGTTGATATCATCTTATATCTTACTTAACAAATCATTATTAGAGTAATTCCTCCCATGTGTATGATTATATACCCTCAGTTCTTGTCACCAACCCTTGTCCTATTAGAGGTGGGATTCTGGTGTCACTATCTCTCTTTATCCATTATTTTCCCAAGAGAGGAACATTTTAATGTAGGTTTTGTGTCATTTTAGGCATTGGGATGGCATTTTTAAGAAATATCATGGGGGTATTCAATTTGGATGTATATATTATTTTGATTCCCTGTTTAGAAATATAAATAGATTTAGATATAAAGAATTTGTGTATTACATAATCTTCCATGAGATTCAAATGTAGCATATTTAGAAGATAAGTGGGAAAATGGAAATCTCCCATATCTACTAGTGATATTTAATTTATATAGATTTTAAATAGTATATTTTTTTCTTTTCCAAAATAAATAGAGGTTCCATGAAAAACATATTGGTGAAATACACAAAATAATTTCTTCATGAAGAAAGAATAAATTAAAAATTAACACATTCATGACAATTTTTTATCACTGAATGATTGATACCTAACATATTTCAAAGAGGAAAATCCATGCATGACATATTTAGTTCTGATACATAATATTTTTTTTCTAAAGATTCCCTAATACATAACATATCTCCTTTTGTATTTAGAATATACATATGAAATTTTTTAATGATTTGATTGATTGATAACATGTGTATGATATAATTTACTAGGTATAATATGTAATGTGTTTTCAAGAAGAATATAATACAAAACATTTTATACTTATGAAAATTATGGCAGTGCTAATACAATAGGTTTTTTACACTTTTTCGATATTGAAAATTTTAAGCTTCACATATAACAATGGTTTATTGTGCCATAAATATCCATTTTATATCACGGACTGTATATTTATAAATAGGGAATTCAAATATCTGCGAATATTTTACTAAAAATTTGGTTTTAACAAAACAAATTGGGAAAAAACTTTTTAAATAGGAAAACAAAATATAGCCTTGAGGCCCATAGTTGACCTATGGTCTATAGAAATGAATTAAAAGAAATGTGTTATAAAAAATATAACCAAATTTCTCTTGTAATTTATTAAATTTAAATGGAAATAATCATAAGAGGTTTTTTAAAATGAATAAGGAATATATAAAATGAAGGTCAAGAGAGAACGAAGGAGACTACGAATTACGTTTTGTTGATGATGTTTTCTATTTTAATTTTCTACTCTATGATATTACTGTAATTCTATTTTTACCTAGAATCACTATCTTCACCACTAAAATAGATGTGTAAGAAAATTTTGTTTATTGGGAAGGGAAGGGGATCAAAATTTAATGCTAGATTCATGTACTTCAGAGATAACACTTCTTCAATATTGATTAATTTCTATATTTTTGTGGCAGATTATTATTTTAAATAATATTGTATTTGAATTATGTATATTTTTCATTTTTTGTTTCATCATTTTATGAACCACCTATCTCGAACTATTCATTTTAGTTTATAAATGATGTAATTGATTAGTATTATTAGTAAGTGTACAATGATTAGTGGAATGTGTGTGATAGAAGTGAATAACTCTTGAATTGATTAATAAATATAAAACTCAATTGGATATTTCTTAAGTAGTTTAGGAATGATTAAATGTTTTAGTGTTATTGATATCTTTTTATACACATAGGTTGGAGGAATTTTAGGTAGTGATAATTGTTATCTTATTCTTCACCATATCCTTTAATCTTGCGTGCTTGGTTAAGATACTTTGGATTCATTCAATTATTAATTAATAAGAAGAGAAGTAAACTAATTCAAAAACGATGATAAAATAAAAACTATAAATAAAAATCTAAATCAATTATCTTTCAATATCTAGATATAAATATATATTTTTAATTTCATTAACTGTCACTCAAAAAAATACCTCAAATTAAACCCCATTTTTTCTAATATTGAAAATTGAATTCATTAAATTCCTCACTAGAGACAAACATGGTTCCATAGTACCATATATTTATTAACTATAGTTTTTAAAATGAGAATTTTTGACACTTTTTATAGTAGTATCAAGGAGGAATATATATTAAAATTATACTTGGCACATTGGATCAAAAAAAATTAGCATAAATGTGTATGATTGGGAAATGATTATGAAAAATGGGGTCTTTTTAATTTAATTATCAAAAATAAATTATTCAATATATCCAATATTATTTATTAGTAGAGAATAAATTAATTAACCATATAATTGGTGTCATTTCATGATGCCTATCAATTTATAGTGATGTCATTATTAAATGGATATTTTTGTTAAAATGACCCTAGAGAGCATTGTTAATATACACAGATACCCTAATGAGTATAGATTTATACACAGTTTCATTAGATTTATATGCCTTGATTTATAAGAGATAGAAACATTAATGTTATATGTCTATTTGTGACCCAATCATAATGTTTGGAATATTATTTTTCTATGGTATCCTAGTGATAACATGTTACAACTCGGGATGACATGAGATGAACATGTTAGAAGAGTACTATGGGGTATTTCTTGTTTTCACAAAATATGTATTTAAAAAAGGTAATGATATATTATATAAGAAATATGGTGAGGGGGGTTTGATTGATTATATCCATCTATAAGATAAATTTAGTAAGTATTTACATGATATATTATTTATTATACACCAAAATATTTTTTAAATGATACATATTACTTAATAAGTTTTTCCTTTCAATTCTTCCTTAATCATAAACTGGAGGTTATATTGTTTCAAAAATAGCTAGGTTGCACGTGATGCAACCCAAGGCACGTGTATCTACCACCTCCCTCCCATGTGGAATTCATTAAATGGATTAATTTATTTTTATATTTTATTTTAATTAGATCAATTTTCTCTTCAATGAAATGTATTTTTCTAGTTGAAATTACACTTAATATGTTCTTCATTCATAGATAAGTGTTAGAAATCACCTATATAATAGATGTTATATCATAGGTAAGGGTGTGAATATAATTTTTTTTAATATTTTTATGATCATGTATTTTATTTAGAGTATTATATATATCATTTTCTCTTAAAAAAATTCATCATTCCACATAAAAGGTGTTATCATCCCATTATTTGTTAGAAATACTCCTGATATGTACATAGATCATTGGAGAAATGAATCTTCTAGGAGGAATGAAACATATGTTAGTTTCTAATATTATTTTCTTCAATCCATACCCTATTGAGGAATAGGGTGGAGGAAACTATATAGGTATTACAGATATGATTTTGTTTTTGTGTTTTTTTCACAAACGTTATGGTTCTGTCAGGGATAAATCATCATGTTTTAGGTTTTATTCCACTATAATTGACCATATAATGATCCCCACATATCCATCAGTGGTATTAGATTGATTATATTTAATGGATCAAAGTGTATTATTCACTATTTATTTAATAAAATTAATTGTTCTGCTATATGTTATGTAATAAAATAATGATCAATGCATTTACACCATTATAGGAATCAAGTTAATCTCAAAATGTTATCGGGAGGTCAAAATACATCATTATTATAATATAACACTACATATGATTCATGATGTGTAAAAAATATAATCTTTTTAATATACATGAATTCTTATTGAGTTTCAATGTTTAACACCCCAATATTTTTTAATGTATTTATTTACTTTATATATTTGATAACATGTTGTATATACAACACCAAACTCAAACAAACTATGATATAGAATTATTCAAACATTATGAAACAATTATTTCTATGGTGAGAATTAATAAGAATAATTATATTATCAAATATATATAGAAATATTTTAATTAATAAAATTAATAATCATTCATATATTGAATATTAATTGGAAGGAAATAATGATAAAATATTTTAAAGGTAAAAGATATATTTTAGAAAATTGTTTTATAAGTGAAAGTTATTTTGATATTAAAGGATTAAATTAATAATTATTGAGAAATATTCGTAAAAATAATCCTTAGTATGAATGTTTTGTAATTATTTATAATGTTTATTTTTGAGTAAATAGTTATGAATATCATTTTTTGTAAAACATTTATATTTTCATTAAAACAAGTAATTTAAAAGTCACAATATATTTTTATTTGGTATTAAATTAATTTAATAACCTTTTGATAAATAATAATATAAATAATTTCAGAGTAATCCAAATTATATTTTATTTTGTTTTAAATTCACTTTTATACATAAAATTGAAATTTTCTAAAAACTAATTTTCATTCCATTTAGCACACTTAAATTAAAATAAATTTCTAAAAGTTATAAAATTGAATATTGAATAATGGATTTAATATCTATAATAAATAACTTATAATTTAGTAATAGGATCAATTTCATTTTTGGTCATTATGAATAGTAACCATAGTGAAAATGTGTCATAGCGGTAAATAGTAAAATGAGTAATTTAAGTCAAATGTTAAGTGATAAGGTCAAAAAATTATATATTAATTGTTATTGGATAAGTGAATTTATAGCCTTATAATGTTATTTCAAAATTTTAATTGTTAAAGTGATACATTACTTTCATTATAAAATTTATATTATTTTAATAAAAAGATAAATACGGAATTTCACTCTCTTGATTTAAATTTCTCTTATATGTTGTAATAAGGATAAAAAGAAGTTATAAATATATATAAAAAGATTATTGAATATAAATAAATTAATATGTATTTTTTATTTATTTTCTAATAATTTTATAGTATAATTATCTTAAATACTAACATAGTGTTGGCCTAGTGTTTGGGCAAGGAGTAGAAAAATCAAATTAAATGATTTCAAAAACATTAAAAGTAATATTTTTTTGGGTGATTATTTTTTATAAGATATTTATCGTTATTAGTAGTGTATAAATAATGATAAAATAGTCCATATTTGAAATTATTTTTTATTGTGATGAATTAAATGTAAAAGTGTATGAATTTTCTAAAAAAATTCATTAATGATATTTTATGTTAAATTATATTTTATTAAATGATTTAAAAAAACTTAGAAGAGGACATGTGGAATGTAAAATAGTCTAAATTTTATTACATGGACCATTTTTAATTCAATTTGAACCTTATAATTTAATTTATGACCCTTAAATTCTAAAACTTGTGTTTCCACAATTAATTTTTAAAAAAGGTTAATGACGGGATAAATCCAAATGATAAGGTATAAAATGAAACTGGTCTAAATTTTATTGGATGACAATATTTTGGAATTATCCTATTATTATATGTATAAATTTCCATTTGGGAGAATTTTACTTGTGAAATACATTAAATACTTTTAAATATTCTATATAAATCTAATTGTATCCTCACCTCACATATGTAAGAGAATCTAAATTCTATATTCCACACACCATATGATCTCTCTATATCAGAAAATACCTACCTAAATGTCTCATTAATTTCCCTAATCATTTACTAGTTGTTGTTACCTGAAAAAAATACCAACCTATGAATTCTTATTGTTTATGATAAGGCGGGTTTTCCAAAAATGTGCTATATTTCTTTTCCTACTGTTTCATGTTTATTTAGTCTTCTAACTCCTTCAAATATTCTTAACCCATGATGATATTAAAACATAATAATCTGTAGTAAATTAAATTTTTATTATCTGTATGTTAAAATAATTATTAATCTCTTCTTACATCTTAGTTATAATTAAAACATCATTCATGAATACTTGTAGACTACCACCTCCATAAAAAAATGTGTTTGTTCTTCATCACCAAATCATAATTTTGGTTATTATGATGGGTTTAATAAATATATAATATATACATGAAATAATTATCAATCTATAAATATATGATATTTCTTACATTCTTACCCTTCCACCAATTAATATTTTAATTATGAAGGAACAATGAACCATTTGTCATTTGGTCAACCTACAAAAGTGTTTTTGGGAGTTATGAAGCGAACGTTCTCGAAACATACATCAAAAACTTAATCGTTTTGGTGACTACATAAGACATGGTAATAAATTAAATAAATCTGATTATAATAAAATTATTAAACCTAAAAAGGTTTTAAATAATGTATATAATTATCATACGTTCTTTATACATGATATAAAGAATGCAAGAGTCGTGACGATATAAAAGTTAATGGATTTTCTTCTACGAAATTGATAATTTTTTTAAACTCCCTCTCCTATATATCCATATTATTTTAAATGTTACAAGAATGATATTATTTAAAATTAATATGTATTAAAATTTAATATTTTACTATATTGTAATTTATTTTTAATATTTTAAATGGATATCATTTTAACATTTTCAAAATGTGTTAATTTTGAATTTTTTACAAAACTATAAATAGAATGTCTATTTTATGTATATCACTTGATCGCTTTTCCCAAACTACATTTTCATTATTTATTTTTAATATTACTCTATATTTTTACATGAATATTTTTAAAAAATTAATTCACTCAATATTCTAAAAATATATATGTTTAATAAAATATAATGAAATAGAAAGTTTTTCTCATCTTTTTGTGATTATTAAAATATTATTTCTTATGGGATTGAATTAAAACTAAAAATAGGATTTATGATTATATAGAATCAAATATGTTTTTTATTCATACTTTGATTTCAGTAAATTTTCTATGAGTGATGGGTGAGTGGAATATAGATCTTATGATATGTGAGTCTGATATAGTTCTCAAATGCATTGGGTAAAGTGATAAAGTTCACCGATTATAGATAACTCCAAAGACATATGGGAATTATCAATTTTGGATATTATATTTCAATGGGTCTTATAAGGGTGAATATAAGAATACTTTCCCATTTTACATACATTATTTACTTTCAAATAGATTATAAATAACATTTTTTGATTTCCAATTTTTATAAAATAATCTTATTATTTAAGGGATGTATATGAAATTTCATTAAATAATGGTGAAATTGTTTTTTAAGTAATTTTTTTCATTATTTTCCATTATTTCCAAGAATCAATTATGCTTAAAAATTTTACATAGTGATTTATTATGAATTTTTTTTGAATGATGTTAAATAAATATTTTTTTTCATAGATAATTAAACTGATATTTTCGGTCAAATTTTTATTATGAATAACAAAAAAAATTGGATTAATCATGTTAAAAAATGGACTAAAAAGTTTACTTTCTTTTATTCCCCATACTTATATTATTTTTCTCATTATAATGTTTTAAATGATTTTTGACAGAGCAAAAGGATGAGTAGAAATGTTAACAATGTTAGAGATTCAAATATGGGAGCTACCTTGAATGAAGTAAGTGTGTCCTTATAAAGAACTTTTTTATTATGAGATAAATGGATTCTATGTGTAAATGAACACTTTATTATATGATATGTTAACTAATTATCTAAAACTATAAATCATAAATAACCCTAAAATGTATGAAATTTAAACCCATATTATAAATCAGGAAATTATGGGATGAATAAGGCATGGGGAGTTATATTTGGTTGTATTGGAAAGGTTTAGATCATATTATAGGTCAATATGATTTATATTATGAAATTTTAATAGTTTTAAATAAAATCATGCGTTTATAAATAAAATATTTATAAAATTTTTACACAGAGATACCCATTTTTGAGGTTTGATGTGATAATATTACATTGGGATACATTTATTGCGATTTGATAATTGTTTTATGTATATGTAACCCTTATATTTAACTAATGTTTTAGTAAAAAGGTTATTTTAGGAACATTTCTCTTATATTTTGTGGACATAATATGAAAGTTATTAATAACCTTTTGGGTTAATATATACTATTTTGATTATGTAATTATAGTTAATTTGGTTTAAAGGGTTAACAAATTTTAGAAATATATGTTTTATCATATGGATATCCTTGGTATCAAACCTTAATTTCCTCTAGGACACCATAAACATTAAAATTTACTAGTTAAAGATAATTGTTGCTTTTTTACCTCCACCATCAAGGATAGAAGGATAATTTCATCTTCCTTAAGGGTACATCCTCGTGACTTTATTCCCTTATCTAACCTTGTTTTCCTTCCACCATTCCAAGATATATCACTCTGTGCTAAAGTACCCAATATTTTTGTTTGATTTCCTCAAATCAAGCTTTTATCCTTGATGTTAAAATAATCCTCAACTCTTTTAAACCTGAACTCAGTGTCTTACTTCAGTTCACACCAAATGTGAGTCAACTCTTTAAACATATTTGTGTATGGTTATTGGGTCTTAAAGGTATGGGAAAATGGTGGCCTTCTCAACAAGTGCCATATTCTGTTACAGTTTTATTGATTTCTGATTTGATCACTAATTATTATAGAGCTCTTTGAGCTTGAAAAATATCCCATTTCTACTTCTTAATATGGCCCTGTAAATTCCATATAAACAACACTCTCCAAAAACAGTGTTTTCGGTAAGATTTGATGAACATACCCTTTCATTTCCAAACACTTAAATGGTATGTATGCTTAGAAATATGGTTGGAATTTTTTATGATCATATAATATAATAAATTCTATCTTACACCCAATATCCTCTTATATATGAGTTAGTTTTATGTTTTTATACCTCTAGTGCAGTGGGTGCGAGTAAGAGTTAGGGAAGAATTTTGATGAAAAAGGGTGGTGATATTCATGTCCTGGATTTATTTTTATTTTTACTATAAATTCCTTGTTCATTTGTTCTTATTATTCCATTATGGTCATAGGGAGAAAAAATGGTGGGTCATTCTTATCCCATGGTCGATTGGGACTGATCCTCTCACTACCCCTTTACTGATCATTTGGTTTATAGAGAAGCATCCAATGTTAATCCTCTTTAGAAGGAATTAGTTCCATTGTATTCTAATCTAAATTTTGTGGATGTATTATCTTACATGATACATGATTTGGGTTGTTACATGTCATTTGTGCAAGGCCCATGAGATGTTGGACCAATCCCTCCAATTGTCTCCCACTATTTTGTTGATACTATAAATGCTGACATTAGGGGAAATGGGTATGAGCTTAGTTGACCCAAATATTTTAGGGATAATAGTAACAAAACCCATATTGATTCAATCCCACAATCTCTAATTCATGTTTTTCTAGGTCACAATGTTAAATATTCTATGAGACAGAGGATATATGTACAATGAGATCTATCAAACTCAATACTGATCCAATTTTTTTTTCAGATTCTTGTATTGGAACGAGAAAAAGAATATAAATCCTCATGGTTAGAAAACATATATTACAAGATATAAAAGGAAACAAGTCATTCCAAGGTCCATTAAGGAACTTGAAATGAGAAAGAAATAAACAGACTCCCAACCAATGATATATTATGAACTGGATACCCACACAATTAGGATTGTTGGGTCTATATCGAGAAATAGAAATCAAGGCAACCTTATATCTATAAATTTTCCAATCAATAATGGGAAAATACATGGTATTAAAATACTACACAAACTTATCAAAAAACAATGGTTACCATATCGTTAGGTAAAGAAAAGTATCCTAGTGTAGAGTCATGGTCGGGTGAATCATCACTTATAGAAGATGTTTCTTAGAAAACGTGTCATGTCTAGAATGAATGTGCAAACTTCCGGTGATATGGATATGGAGGATCATGGTGGGATGGGTATGGTCCTAAATCCATTGGTGTAAACTTGGGTCAATAAGGATTTTATCCCATACCCCCAAGATGGAATCAAATTCTAGAGTAATGAAGGGTGCATACATAGAGAAAGTTAATAGAAAAAATGTCTAGGAGCTTATCATTCACAATAATGAAGATATTATTGAGCTATTCAAGGATAATTTGATTGATTAAAATGATTGTATTTTGATACTTGGAATCAATATTGGGAAAACGAGATTGGAGGAACTTGAGTGGACCAGGGACAAGATGGCCTTACATTTCAAGGAGTGCATTCAGGACAGTCTATATTTAAAGGTATAATCCATGGAATGGTAGTAATACAGTGTAAACCATTACAACAATTTTAATAATTTCTATAATTACCTAGTTTTTTTGTATGTGGTTTGACGGTTTTGGTTCTATGAATTTTTTCGGTCTCCCACGTTTTCTTAAAAGTGTTTCTCGAAATAAAAATTTAATTTTTAACAATAAACTTAGTAACAACAATTAATTTTGTGACTATGTGAATAATGATATTTTAAATGAAGTTAATTATTTTTGTAACATTATATGATTAGGTTAAATAGAAATAATTTGGTCTCATATAGGATATTATTTAGGGAATGAATGTTGAATTATATTTTTAAAGTATATATGATTTTTTTCAATTATGATGAATAACTTTATTTAAAAAAATATCATATTTTGGGGATTATATGATTATGTTGTATAGATTTTTGGTTATATGAATTTATGATTGACTAGTGTTAATTATAGGAAAATGTTAAATTGATAAAAAAATATGTTATCAAAACATAATCATTTTTATGTTTTGAACATTTTCTTGAATATTTTTTAGAATTTTAATGTTATTTAGATATAAAATGATTAACATTTAACTTTGAGTGTTACTATTAAGGATTTAAGGATTAATTTATTATTTATTCGTATTCTATATTATCTTACACTGTGATAAGAAAATTGGTTTTGGTTTATGTCTAATTATAGGTGGAATAACATGTTATATTTTTGTTGATCATGAGATTAAATAGAAATTAAAATTTTTTCTTTGGGAATAGAAAATAATTCTTGAATATTAATTTCATGGAGTAAGATATGATATTGAATTGAAAATTTATCTAATAATAACTAAAGGATTAAATTTTTATAATGAAATGGAAATAAATAATATAGGTTCATTTTCTCATGTTATATATCTTGACAGTAAAAGAATCCCCCATATCTAAGAAAAGTATCTTAAAATAACAATGATCTCCTTTATCTTCATTTATTAATAATTGTTGTCAATTTTTATCCCTTAATTATTTGTGGGATTTTATCAAAATCTTTATCATTTCCATGTTTTTTATCACTCTCTATTATTAATTAGATGTTATTTTCTCCCCATGCCCATATATTATCTTTCTACTAATGGTTTTCTTATCTAGGAACCAGATTATGTGTTATTCCAAGTGACCTTTATATTTCCAAAATATATAATCAAAAGGTTTTTTTATTATGCTTTTTTATGATGTGGACTTTCTACATAGTTATTTTTAAATATTAAAATTTTTTCCCTTTCATGATCATATACTTTATTTTCTACTCCCTGGAATTGATTTTTAAAAAAGATTAATTTTATTTTATCAAGAACATGATAAAAATATGATGATAAAATTTATTTATGGTGTTATCATGTAACACCACATGATTTTTTAATTTTTTTTCTTACTTAATATATTCCATAGTGTGTGCCATATGCAACCACAAGCTCAAATTAACTGTGATGTACAATTATTAAAAAATGACCATTATAACTGAGCATTTAGTTTGGTAGGTAAAAATAAAAATAAACATTGTATGAAATATATATAGAAATATTTTTTTATAATTAAATGAATAATAAATTCTACATTGACTACTTATTGGTTGTAAAAATATATATAATATTTTACAGGAAAAAGAGATATTTTTCAACAACAGTCAAATTGTGGAATGTTGTATTGATCTTTACAGATTAAATTATTTATTTTCTTAAACAGTTATAATAATGATATTATATATATAATTTAATGATTTAATATTTATTTAATTAATTTTTTATGCATGTAATGATATTAAATATATTTTCGGTGTTAAAAATATATTTTCTTCAAAAAAAATTTTTATTGCATTTTGTGCATAGATATTACAATTAATTTCATCCAATTTTATAAATATTATTTGACATAATGGATACTATTTTTAAAATCCTAATTTTTTAATATTATTATGGTTTTATATGTATGTTATTATGAAAATATAGATTTTTGAATGAATATTTAAAAATGTTGTTTTTTTAATAGTAGTTTTTTTTTATTAATTCAAGATATTTCAAATTAATATTATATTTTGGATTTGGTATTTATGTATCATATGATAAATTTTATTAAACACAGTCTAAATTATTATATATTAATCAATATTATATATGATTTTTTCTCAAAGTTTATTTTTATGCCTAAAAACACAAGTTTCTAAAAATTGTTTTTTAATTTCAATTTTCAAACTTATATTAACTATAATTTATTATAATTATAAAAGTTGAATATTAAAAATGGATTTAATATTTTTAATCAGGAGGTTCAAATTTAGTTATAAGTTCGACATCATTTTTTTATTATGATTATATACCATGGTAAAACTATGTCACCATAGTAAATGGTAGAACATGTTATTTAAGGTTAAAACTAAGTGATTGGGTAAAAAATATTATCTAAATTTTTATTAGATGATATTATTAGTACCCATGTCACGTTATATTATAATTTTAATTTTTTGTGTGACATTTTCATTTTATTATAACATTTATATTATTTTAGGAGAAGTATGAACAAAATATATCACTCTCATTATTTTAATTTCTCGTATATGTTTTCATTTGGATAAAAATAAGATACGAATGAATATAAATATTTAATTTGAACATAAATAATTTTTTATGGTGGTAATTTATGTTTAATTTTTTATGTTAATATTAACATAAATTCTTCGGTAATGCGTACATAGTGCTTCTGCATGCAATAGAAAAAATCAAATAAATGATTTTAAAAACATTAAAATTAATATTTTTTTGGTGAATCATGGAGTTAAGATAATTGTATGGTTAACAATATTGTTTAAATTATGTTAATGGAGTTTATATATGAATTATTATTAACGGATCATTTGTGATCCACTTTTCACCATATAAGTAAATGTGTGACACTTAAATGCTAAAACATGTGTTTCCATGGTTAAGGTTAAAATGGTCAATGGAGGGAGTTAAACCAAAACATAAAGTTTAAAATGAAAAAGTATTTAATTTTTATTGGATGATGATATTTTAACATTATAATATTTTTCATTAAATCCATGACCATTTTGAATCATTTTACATGAGAAATGTATTGATTAAATTTTAATATTTTAAGTAATTCTATGTGTGTCATCTCCTCACTTATAAATGGGAATCTTATATCTTCTCTTACACATACCTATTGAGAAATATATACCTGATAATAACTACCTTAATCTTTCACCATAATCCATCCCCACTTAAAATGGGTTTTGGTCTTACAAAATTGTAATTTTAATAAGGCTTAATGCTAAATCCAATGGAGGTTTTCCAAAAAAATGGTAAAATTATTTACAGAGTGTTTCATATTTCTTTCTTAGTATGAATCCTTAAAATATTCATAAAACATGATAATATAATAAAATAATTATCTCTACTATACTAAAATGTTATTATGTTTGTGTTAAAATCCTCATTAATCATCACTTATATCCTATTTGGAACTAAAACATCGTCTGTGAATATGTGGGGACTACCAACGCCACGAAGTGATGTGTTAAATTTTTTATCACCACCTCAAAAGGATAGTTATTATTAAGTATTTAAGAAATATATGTTATATTTTTGTAATACTTATGATTATTGAAATAAAATATATTACTTACCTTGTATCCCTTTAACTCATTAGAAAAATGGTAATTTCATTCATGCGTATACGTGGACTACCACATCCACGAAGCGATGTGATCTATTTTACATGTAAACAATTCCTATATTTTTATAAAATATTATTTAAGAATTAAAATTTATAATTATTTTGGGATTATTATTTTGTATATGATCGAACAATGTCCCCTTATAACCTTGGTGAACCTACTGGGGTTGTTTTGGGAATTCTGAATCGAATGTCCTCAAAACTTCTGACATAAACATAACTGATTTTGGAACTATATAAGATAAGGTAATGAATTAAATAAAATTTATTATGACCAGGTAATAATCCTGATAAAAGTTCTTAATAATTTAAATAATTAATATAAATTCATTATACTAGACTTAAAGCGCGTATGTTGAATATTGGGAGATGAGGTAATGGATTTTATTTTAGAAAATTGTTTAATATGTTTTAAAATATATCTCCCCCATACCCATGTTATTTAAAAGTTTCTTGTATGTTTTTTATTTATTATTGAAAGTTTTTTAAAAGTCATTTTTTACAATATTTTACATTCATTACAATGTTTTAAAAATAAAAATTTCTACATTTTCCATATGTGATAATTTTATCTTCTTTTTAAAATAATGAAAAAGTAATATTTTTATCATATATAGATTGACCACATTTTCCCACCATCAGTTATTATTTATTAACAAAATTTCTATATAATTTTTAATGGTTATTTTCAATGTAGTTTTTTCTCTAAAAATTATAGGAATTTTTATTTGTAAAAAGTTTTCTAAGGATATGAATAATTTTAATCATTATTATGTGATGAATGAAAATGATATTTCTTATGGTATTTAATGAAAATTCAAAAACATTTATGTTTAAATTTAAATCTATATGTGATTTATTTATACTATGGTTCAAGGTAAATTTACATGAATTATGGGTGATTCTGATATGGATATAATGATGAGTGAGGCTGATGTAAATCTCCAATGTATTGGGAAAACTGAAGTAGTTTTTAAGTTATATGTTACTCCTAATATATATTGAAATTAGTTGGTTATTATATTCCCTTTAATATGATATTTTATGGTTTAATGTAAGTATAATATCCCAAGGAACCTATATTATATTCATTCATTGGTTTATAAAGGAAATATTTTTATTTCAAAAGGTAAGAAAATGAGATTATGTTTTTAAGGGAAGTTTATGATATTTTTTTTAAATAAAGGTGAGAAAGTTATTTTTTAATGAAAGGTTTTCCTGAGTTTTCATGATTTCCATGAAAGAATTATGCATATAATTTTTCCTTCATGAAATCATATGAAATTTTATATGAAATCTATTAATAAAACAAGGTTTTTTCATGAAAAAATTAACAGATATTTATGTCGAATGTTTATTGTGAAAAAATATAACTTTCTTATATATTTTCAGGTTTAAAAATGGACTAATAATATTATTTTCTTTTATATCCCTTAATGAGATTTTTTTTCTCATCCAAAATTTTCAAATTATTTTTCATATGGATTAAGGATGAGTATAATGTAAAAGTAAGAGTTCCATATATGCCAATTACCTTGAAAAAAGAAAGTGTTACTTTATAAAGTTATTTTTTATGGGGAGAATGGATACTATATTGACTTGTCCAGATTGTTCTATAAATTTTTTTACCTAACTCACTAAAAATTTAAATCAAAAATATAAATTAGATGAAATAAAGTGAAGTCTATGTTATAAATCACCTAATTATTAGTTGAATAAGGTATTGGGTGTTATACAATATGGGTTTAGGATGGTCTAAGTATAGAACATAGAGATGGAGTGAGTGTGTCAAATGTGACATGCACTTATAGAACATGTTAAAGGTATGACATGATCATGAAAAAATTTCATGGATGAACAATTATCTACCAAATTCCTCATGTATTGAACTTTTAATCCAGAGGGAACAAGTTAATTATTGTAGATGCATAATTGATGGTCCTTGAAATCCTTTGGTACTGCTTTTTACAAAAGGTCTTATATGTTTTCTCATATTGTGTGGATATCCTTATCACTCCCTCATAGTCCTTATTTTTTCACCATCCCACACAATCCCACACCCTCCCAATCTCTCATAGATGTACTACCCTTTATCTTGGACGATTTCTCTCTAATGGATGGATACTCAGGCAAGCTAACTAATGGATAGACCTATTTTTATAGAAATTAAATAAATTTTTATTAGTTTGAAAAAAAATATTATGGTTTATATATTATTTTTAAATTATATGTTTTCGGTCTAATCAAATGTGTTTTTTATAAGCCTGAATTTAAATATAAATAGATTTATATTTTTTCATGATAAGTAAATAATTAACTTATTTTTCTATATTATGATATTATTCATGTTTATAATTTTTTGTATAGAATTTCAAAAGGAAAATTCTTATTTGTGTGATAAAATTCTTTCAGGAGATAGTCCCTTGTATTTTTTATGAATTTTGACACTATAAATATTATTTTTCATCTATCTTAACCTCATGCATTTTAATGTTATGAGCTATAAAATCATCAATGAATATAATTATTACACATTATGTTTTTGAGATATAATGAATTGAATTAAAACTTGAGTAAAGTCTCACTATGGACATGGGACTTTGGATGGAATACCAACCATCCTGGATGCTTATTTATTAATCTAGAATGGTGATATTTGGATCTCTTTTACTTCAGCCATACTCATGAAGAGTTTTTCAATCTCATATAACATTATGAATTTATATAAAAATAAATATACCTTATGCATGATATTTATTTTGATATGTATGAATATACTTGTATTTTATTTCTGGTGGTTAACACAAAATTGTGGGTTGAATAAGATAATTACACATTAATTTATCATGAACACATTACTTTGGTGGTTGGAATATGGTTTCTAAAACTAAATAATTAAAAGAATTAATTCAAAAAGGAATATGAAATGAGAAGATAATTATTGTTGGTAATGAAATATTTATGAAAAAATATTCATATGATGAATATTATATTTTTTAGTATATTTAAAAACCCTTAAATACTAAATATGATATTCCGTCCGAAGTTTCACTTTTCAAGACCTCAATGATCCAACCAAGTATGTCATACCAAAATGGGTGCCCCTAATTTATATTTTGTTATAAAATCATGTAATAAGTAACATTAGATTATCATATTGGGTAGGTCATGCTAATGCTAATTACCTCTTAATTGTTTATTTTTATTTTATTATTTTTGTTTGTTTTGGGTTTCAATAGTTTAGAGAACCTAATAAGATTATATTAGTAGAGAAAAATATTTTAGAATTATCTATATGACGGGGAATGATAAAAAAGTTATCCACATAACAATCTATGAAGTGAAACCACTTTTATTGGGATGATTCACTACATAAATAACTAAATAGTGAGGAAATACAAAATAATAAACATTGTTTAGTAAAATATTGATCATGGATCAGTAAATATGTATGACATGGGGTTCCATTAATTTTTAGTGTGAGAATTTTCAGAAATTGTTTTTGATGAAAGTATATAATACATGATTCGCACTAATAGATATGTATATTTCATAGGTTGTGGATTACATAATCATAATTATATTGATATTATATATAGGTATTAACTAAAGGATAGTTCAAGACTAGTATCTAGGGTTGAGAAATTTCTTTATAGAAAATAATTATAAGAATGTTAATGTGAAGGTTATGGAGATCAATTCCACCAACTCTAACTCATGGGTATTAGATATCGGGTGTGTATCATACATTGGTGATGATAAACATAGAATTATAGATATTAGACAATTAACGAAGGGTGATCTACATCTTCATGTAATTAATGGAGAAAGAGTTTCTACATTAGAAGTTTGTGAATATGATCTTGTTTTACCAAGTGGATCAATAGTTGTTTTAGGAAACTATTATTATGTTTCTTCATAAAAATAAAGTTTATTTCTCTCAATTGATTATATAAGAATGGATTATCATTCACTATCATGAACAAGAGATATTAAACATATAAATAAGATGTTGT
This sequence comes from Viscum album, assembly GCA_963277665.1. Classification (NCBI taxonomy): domain Eukaryota; kingdom Viridiplantae; phylum Streptophyta; class Magnoliopsida; order Santalales; family Viscaceae; genus Viscum; species Viscum album. Next base: position 1,038,083,365 of record OY728141.1, on the reverse strand, counting down.
ATAGTATCAATGATATGGTAAATGGGTTACATATTCTAGATATGGATAACTCAATATATAGTTTTTTTAATATGAATGTGTGGATTGATTCAAATCACAAAAATCATGGGCATTGTTTCAGTGGACATATAAATGTGAAACATGCCTAATGAATCCATAATGAAGAATTATTACAACCATTCAATTATAATTCAGTAGAAAATTAAAAATATTTTAATCATGTAAGATGAAAAAAGAATATTTTAGTAGAAATAATAAAAGGGCTAATGGAATATTGGAACTCATACAAAGTAATTTATGTAGACCAATGAGTTCTCAAGAAATTTATTTTTTAGGTACTTCATTACCTTTAATGATTAATTTAGTCTATGTGGATATGTTTTTCTAATGATACACAAGGACTAAACTTTTTAAAATTTTAAATTGTTTGTGAACTAAGTACAGAATCAACTATAAAAATCTATTAATATTATTCTATCATATTATGGTGGTTAATAATTGATCCAAGAATTTGTTGTCCATTCAAGGGAAGGTTAAATGTTCACAACACACTTCTCCTAGAACACTAAAATGGAATTGTGTGTTTGAGAGGATGAATCATACATTTTTGGAAATGGTTTAATCAATAATGAGTAAGTATTACCTTATTATTAAAATATAGGGTTATCCACTTGATATTTATATTATCATAATAAATATTTATTAATAAAAGGAAATTATTCAAACAACACAGGATAAATGTGTAAGGAAACATATCATTATTTATTTTATTTTAATTTGGATATGTGAATAATTCATATAATGATAGTTTTATGATAAATTTATGTTGTCTCAAATTTGTTTAGATCACTGAGTGGGGAGGGGTGAATTAGTGATCTCTATTATATTTTAAGATTCATTTTCTTTTAAACCAACATATTGAAGTTGTTATGGTTCTCAATAAACTCAATTACTTCCCACAACCTCACCTTCATATGTAGTCATAATATATAATAGAGCAATAAAAAGTATTTTCAAGGTTTATACATAATAGTATACTCGTTTCTTTGTTTTATTATTCAACCCAAACATGTATTCATTCACTATATTCCACTGTCATCTATAACCATATATTTAATAATTTTTTATTCCACATATCTTTGAATCAACTAGATGAGACTATTACTTCTCAATAAAATAAGATCATGAAGAAAAAGGCATTTGGATTTATCCTGATGTTCAATACACCTATAGATATTGATCCTCCACCATAACTAAATATATTAGTAGGTCATCATGTTTACTCCATCAAGAAATTTTGTTGTATATGTAGTCTTAAGCCTTCATATAAATCATGAGTAATATGAACTATCCTCAACCTTAAAAAATACCCAGTTCATAGCACTCCAACTTCTATATCAATGGATCCTGACTTTAACTCATTCTCTCCCCTATATAATAGTGTATCAGGATCCCAATAATTCTATAGGCATGAATAATATTAGAAATATCTCTCAATATCCTAAACATTATTCTTTGATCACTAAAAATTTCTATTAATAAAAATATTTTGAATATTTATTGGGAATTCATATTTGGAGTCTTATTAAAATTCCGATTTAGATATGATATTATTATTCAAAATAGTCAATGGTATTCCTGAATTATTTCCTAATTCAAACTATTTTAAATAACTATTTTATTCTACCTTTTAAATCTCTAAATGATATTGAAATAACAATTACATTATATTTAAATATTTCCATCCTCATATTCTGTAAAAAAAACATACATCTTCTACATCTTCATGAATTTTTGAGACACCACAAGCACCAAACACCAATCAATAAGATACTAAAACGTAGTGGTGTCTCGTTTTCACATCATCTTTTATGAAACCTAAATTTCATAAATATGGTTCTAATCTCTTTATCCAGATTCTCCATTATGAATCTCTCATTCCATCTTATCATGAATCATGATCCTCATATTTTAATTCAATGAAGAAAACCTCTATATCATAATATGATTATTATTTAGAATATATAAAATCCAAGAAATTATATCATACCACTAGTTAACTTTCATACCATTACATAGGTCTTGAATTATATTTTTGTGTCACATCTCAAAGAATCATGCATGAGGTCAAGAAGAATAATTGAGGAAATAGGGTATGGATTAGTCGAGATTAACCACATTTACAACTCATTAGAATGACCACTTGTCTAAGTTTGTATTGACTCAGCTATATGTATAACTAAATAGATTAACTATATATCATAGTATTGATCAACCACATGTAAAACCTAATGGATTAATGAAATTTCTTAGTCTGGATTGACCATGGAAAAAACCAAGCAACCTTATAAATTGATCACATGTACAAACTAATGACTGTGTAGATCGAACATGTGGAATAATTTTTTCTTTAATTATTAAATGAAAAGTACACTTGGATATGATAAGACTAATTATAAATGGTTCACACCTACACTATGTAATATCACATGTATTCTAGCCATCGTTTCTAAAACATCAGTGTCTAATGTCACTTATATTGATCCTCTAACATACTTACATTTAGTAATATCGAAACTATGAATAGGGTAGAATGAAACAAACAATAATGTAATTTTACAATTCTCATGTATCATTATGGAGATTTTTTAATTTCATTGATTCAAACTGGGGCCACCCCAAACCATCTGCATCCTTCAACATTCAACTCAAAAACCATTACCATGATTTTATAGACAATGTATCTACTTACACCAATACATTTATTTAGTTTCAATAAAGACCAACACATCAATAAAAAAATTTAATAATGTGGATATATTCATAAAAATATTCCAATAATTATCACTTTTCATCACCACAAAAATATTGGGATGTTGACATCAAATGAAGTCAAACACTTTAGGTGCATCAGTCTTCCCAATTATTTTTATTTTCAATACTTCCAAAAATTTCTGTTAATATGTAGGATTATAATTTTCCCCCTTAGGGAAAATAAATTTAGAAATAATAATGGGTCTTTTTATCACATCAATCCCATTTAAATACTCTTCTACTCATCCTTTTTTAAAATAATACCTTGAACGTCCTGAATGGAGAATGATAGTATAAGGTATTCATAACAATGAACCTTTTTCCAAGTAAATATATATCTAAATGGGATTACCAATTATAAAAAACAATAATTCCTAATGATGGTTTTCTATTCTATCCATAAACAAAATTCATGTGTCATCATTCTCAGAACTCATTCTCAAGGCTTATCTATAGATTCAATAAGAAATATATTATATCCTACACACATCTTAATAGATACATCCAATTTTCATGTGAAAATCATAAAACTCCCCCTTGGTATCATCCTTTTTTCAACCAACACACCCTTTATTAATATGTTTAATAAAATCATAACTAATGCTTATAAGTGTACTTCTAATACTTTATTCCAATAGTTTTCCAATATATAAAAAAAATTAGTGGTTATGATTTATTTGGAGGCTCTACATTTATTTTATTCTTTCCATGAGGGATACACTAAATCCTCTACTTAATGTGTTTTGGAACACCATAAAGACAACATTATCTATAGTTCATTTGAGATATATCTAAACCAATCCATCAATTCACTATAAGTTAGTACAGATAAATAAAAATAATAGAGAATGAGGAGGAATATTTTTCCCTTTTTTAGAAGAAACATTTAGGTGGAGAGTTTTCGACCAACCATATATTCTTTATCATTTTTTCAATATCATCATTACAGTTCATATGAATTTCTTAAACTAATTGATTACTCAACTCTTTTTGTTGTACTAGTTATTTTTCTGAATCAGTTTTCTTCACCTCAAAAGTCAAGGAATATTCATTTCATTTTTCTTGAATCATTATTTTCATGCTCTCTTATTGGGATGGTAGAATTATAATGAAATCTTTTGTCCCATGCTCGGTCTATACACACCAATTACACATATTTCCATATGTTTTCAAATCTATAATTTTATATGAATTCACTTGAGGATTGGTCTCCTCATAAAACACACATGTTTTTCCTTTCCCTCAATACTCACATATTCCTTCCCCATTTTCTTGGCTTTATCACATTGGATAGGATACACTATTAAGAAATCCATCAAAAGATCAATATTTAGGAATCTAATTAGCTACAATAGTAAATATGTAGTATATTAATTTAATTTTATGTCATAGGAATATTTTTCATGGAATCTATTCACGTATAACTCTACATAGTTTTCTTGCATTACAAATCATCCAGATAATTATTGTAGAAAAAAATCTATTTTGGTTGGAAGGATTTTTTTTATTATTGAGATGATCTTATTGGTCATTAAAATGTATCCTCAAATGACCACTAAAACACCCCCTTGGTTCCCACCTCTTCTCTGAATGTGTTTTATTAAACTAGTAAGTACTGGATTTAGTTTTCATTACATTCACCTAAAAAACAATAGCTTCAAAAATTAGATTTCTCATTTTGATAATAAATCATTCCAAAGTTCTAATATTGTTGTCCCACTTAAAAATCATGGTTCTTTATGCCTAAGTGGAAGTTGTTTTCTATAAATATTATATTACTTTGATGGGGAAGAGTGGTACTCATGATTATTTTATGTACAACATTTCACATGATTATTTTTTAAACAACCATCGTAAGAAAAAAATATATATTCAAATTTATTAGGTTTAGAGTTGTAATTTTTCCCTTTATTTTTTATTTTCAACCCCCTGACATGGTTGAAAATTCACATCAACAAACTCTATGATGTCTTATATGTTCTTGTTCATCTCATTTTGAAATATGATTGATATTGGGAATGTTTAAATTGGTTTATCTTACATTGAAACTGACTTCTCATTAAGATCAATGACAATATTTTTAGATTCAGATATTTTTAATTTGTGCATATTTATCTCATCAATATAAGAGGATTCCTTCTTGACCAGTTCCACCATTTCATTAGCCTCATTATTTTTCTAATTATGAAAGTTCTTTTTTTAATTGAGTTTTGTAATCTACTCAAGACAAGATACAAAATTTACTTTACGGTCCCACTCAAGTAATATAATTTTGTCTCTATTATCATCAATGCATAATGAACCAAATAATTTATTAATATTATAAATTAAATTAAAATCACTATCTAAAATAGTAAATGATTTATTTTTATATTTCATGATCAAAATACACATTATTTTCCTACTAAAATGTTTAATTATATTCTTACCTTTTTTTGTCCTTATTTTTTCTCATCCTCCTCATCTGATTTATATTCTTCAACTTACATATTTGGAAAAAAATTTTAAATATGACCAATATCAAAAAAAATATAAAATCTAAGTAATTTATTACTTTTTTCCTTTCCACTGATTCTTATTTAATCCTTTTTATTGAAGAGAAATAATATATTTGAAGTCTTCATTACCCTCATAATTTTCTATCTCACTTAATCGAACAATTTCAACTTCTTTTATTTTTTATTTTCTCATTTCTAAAATTCCATATAAAACTTTTATTGATTATTTCATGTATATGTCATTATCATCGGATATGATATGATAATATTATGAAGTTAATAGAGAGAAATATATTCAACATCCTCAAATATAATACAATGGGATATAATCAATCCAGAAAATTCCGCATATGCTTATTTACTATAATATAATCCTCAATATTCTCACCAAATCCTAAAATTATACTGAATATATCATTCACCATAGTGAAATAGTTATATATATTCTAATTATTATCCATTTTAATAACCTCAAATCAATACCTTCATGTTTATATCTTAACTTATTTCACCTTTTTATTTACTTTATAACTGATTCTCAATTTTTCACATGTCTTGTTTACTATTTAAATGCCCATAATCTTTTTACAGGGTCTTTTATATTAGAGACATCATGTTATAGTAGTGTTATTTTCCATAAAACTCTATATTTCTATTATCAAGTAGATTAATCGAGTATTTTTATCAAATAGGTAGAAAATCAATTTCAAAAACATCTATAACTACTAGGATGAGTGAAAATAAGCAAGGAAGTATCACATTCTTAGAATAGTTGATTTTTTCCCTTGATTGTAGGTTCTCCTTATTATTTAAAAATATTTTAATTTTCTATTATTGGTTTATTTTTTTATCCTTAAAAGGAAATATTGCTCTAAATCTACAAGTTGTTCATATATATGATTTGATCACTATGAAGGGGAGGGGTGAATCAGTGAACTCTTTCCATTTTATCAGTTATTACAATTTAACCAATATTCATGAACATGTTATGTTTATCATTCTTCTAAATTATTTCTCACAGCCTCACCATTTCATGTTATAATAGCAATGAGAAGATAAATACACAATATTTACAAGATTAATCAATAATAATATAATAATTATCATGTTTTTCATTTTCCAACAACCCAAATATAGATTATTATATTTTCTTTAATAAACATATAAACAAACATATAATCCACTATGGTCTTATGGTTTCCAAAAACCACTATAATATACTAAAACTTCTCAAAAGAAAATAATACAGTATGGAAGGTCCTTTGGATTTCCCCTAGTGTTATCCATAAATTTAAATATTGTTCCTCCTCTATGAGTTGACAACTCAACAATTGTGTAGGTTTACTCGCATAAGAACATAAGTAATAATGTTGGTCTTGATTCTTCCTCTGGATCTTGAGTGATCTGTGTATTCCTCATCCTTCATGAAAACTTGAGTGAATATTAGTTCTCCTTTTTATCCAATGGCTATTGGTATCAAAACCTTATCTCCCCTTGATTATAGTATATTAGGGTCCCTATACTTATTATGATTTGAAAAGTATTCAAAATATCTCTCAATATTCTTCCATTCAATTTTTATACCTACAAATTTATATTCATAGAAATATTGAAAATAATAGTAATCATTCATAATTAGAAAATACATAATCATTAGTTAAAGGTTTAATATTCTTATTCAAACTATACAATGATATTTCTAATGTATTTCATCATTTGTTATCTTTTGAAATATAATTAAAATATTTCTTTTAAAACTCTTGAGGACTTATAATTAACTCCATGAATCCTAAAACTACCACATCCATATAAATTCCTACAATACCACATGTGCCAAATATTCCCACTAGTAATATATAATTTAAATATAGAACCTTATTTTCCCAAAATATATGGTACAATATCTGTTTTATTGGTGTGACACTCATCTCATTGCCCTATATATACTATAGAAAGATATTCTTGTTACTCTACTGGAATCCTAATCATTAAATTTAATATGATTTTTTAATTATTTAAATAATACATTTGTAACATTATTTGATTATTCTTAAAAATATATAATCACTATAAATTTTCACACACCATTACATAGTATAGAAACCATTATGAAGGTCTAAAATGACTTTCAATCATGTCAAATAAATGGATTGACCCTGACCTAAATAAAAAACTAGGAGGGTCAATCATATGGTTTATTGTTGATCGACTTTATGTACAACTCAATTGATCGATAACATATATAATATTAGATCAAAAACTTATAAAACAAACTATGCCAACTACATGTCCCTAACAAGATTGACCACATGTAATACTAAATGGATCGACTATATGTATCAATTTTTATTATCCATGTAAAGAAACTATGTGACTTTATAGACCAATTGCATGTACAAATGACTAACTATGTCGATGTAATGTGAGAAATTAATATTATTTTTCATCTAATTAATTAATGACAGATACATTGGGCTTGGGTGACAATTACTCGAAATGGTTCACACCAAAACATAGAAACATAACAAGAATGTTATACATCCCTTACCAAATATATATTTACCATGATGCATATGTAGATCATAAATCATAGTTATGTTTATTATGATGATAAATTTTCTAATGGTATAATGAAACAATTTTTCATGGCCTTTTATAATTTTAGTGTCTCATTCAAAAAATTACACACTTACTTCATCTCCAACTAGGGCCTCCACAAACCATATTTATACTTCCTCAGTCAACTCAAAAGATCTTTCATGATGTTGTAGATAATGTCTCTACTTCTACCAACATGTGAAATTGGTTTTTGTGAAGATTATCACATTAATCACCACATTAAATACTGAGTATGTATCCATAAAAATCCTCTAAAAATCATCACTTTCCATCACCAAAAAACATATTATTATATTTATAATAAATAAAAAAACACTTTAGGCACAATATTATTACCTCATATATCAAAAATTATTATTTATTTTTTATCCTAGTGAAACTCTATAATACTATTGAACAAAAAAAATTAGATCATACTAGTGTATTCCAAAAAAATTAATATATATATTTAGGATTTATTAGGAAAAATTGAACTTAAAGAAGTTTAATATCAATATAATGGAAGTTTTCTAGAGGAGGTGGTTGAGTCAGTTCCATGAATAACTATATAAGATGAACATACTCATCTTACCCAATAACCTCAACTTTCTAGTAGGATTCATTAAGAACACATGATATATGTATTTATTATAGTAAATATTCATTTTTTAATGTTCATAAGATATAAAACTTCGTGTTACTATGATGTTATCAATATTTATAATTATGAGGGATTTTTATGATGCATGGAATATAAAATGGACTAATGATTCTCAAAACATGTTTATAACATGGTAGATTAACCTAAAGGGGTGACACACATAGGGTGAGTGTGTGTTTTCTGTAAGAATATAGACATCGATGGTAGAGTGTCTACCTATAAATCACACCATGTTTATAAAGAATATAAATAAATACATAGTATTAACTACAACAAAAACTTTTCACCTAATGTAATGATGAAGTCCATTTGAATATTTCTTGTCATAAAAACACATGTTTATTATAACATTTATCAAATAGATGTTAAAAATTTATTTCCCTAATGGTAACATAGTTGAGGAAAATTATATATTAAAAACTAATGAATTTCAAATATCAAGTGTGGTTGCTATCTTTATTAGGAAAAAATAATCTATTTCAAGATTGAAATATAATTCTTAGAGTTATAATATATGGTTTCAGGATGAAATAAAAGAGTTTTGTTTCATAAATACCATTGATGATTCCATTTTTTCTAAATTTATTATTTATATTATGGAATAATTGTTTATATTGTATGTGGATGACATACTACATATTAGAAATAAAATCCCAAAATCTTTACTATGTGAATATGTAGTTGGAAAAGTTATTCTTGCTGAAAGATGTGGAAAAAGATTCCCATGTACTAGGTATGGAGATATGTTTAGATATAACTTATAGTTTACTTAGACATAGCTAAGGCAATTATATTTGTAAAATTAAAAATCGGTTTTTCATAGAGAACATGTAGAAGGGGTCTTTACCAGTGCTACATGACTGGAATATAAGAATGATTCAAAATCCTTTTAAAGTGTTAGCTAGTATCGATATAATTCCTTATGATTTTTTTTGATTTATCATGTATGGTATGTTTGGTACCCAACCTAATGTCCCATATTCTTTAATAATAACATTTAGATACCAATATAACCCTAGTGAGTGTGATTGGATTATTGTGAAGAATATTTTAGGTACTTCATAAAGACTAAGGATTTGTTCATTATCTTTAGAGGATATGACGTTATTTGTATAAAATTTTACATAGATTCTAGTTTTGAATCTATCATTAATGATATGAAATCCCAATCTGGTTTCATGTTTTTACCAAATAGTATTGATATTAGAACAAAGAGTTATAAATAAGACACCATAGAATACTTGTAAATAGATATTGAATACATCATTACATTAGCTGCAATGAAGGTAGTTGTTTGGTTTAGAATGTTATTTTTTAAATATCGACTGGTTTCTCATATTTAGGAAGAAATCAGGCTATACTATGACAAAAATATTTACTTTACCCAGAAAATGAAACCTTGGTCTCACCAAATGACCAAACACATCCTTCATAAATATAGTATCATATTGGATATCCTTAAGATATGAAATCTAAATAAATTTTGGGTGGGTATTGATGATAATTTAGTAGATATATTAATGACACCATTACTACAACAGAATCATGAGGTCTATTTATATTATCTTTGTATATGATACTTTATATATTAATATAATTATTTTATAATGTGTCATGTTATTATAATAAAGGAAACATTCATTTTTCATTAATTCATGTATACTATAATTTCATTCACATGAATAGTAAAATTATAATATCCCCTCAAATTATGATTTTGAGTTTTCCTTAACAGATAAACATCGTAGAGTATTATGGGTTATGATGATATGTTAATATAATCATAAATAAATTTTTTTACTTTTTACAATGGGTCATATATGTGATACGATGAATATATTATTGAGGTAATAAGTGCATACTTTTTACATGGATTGAACCACAAAATTACGTCTCAAGGAATTTTATATAACCGTTAATAATATTAGTGGTGTATTCTTAATATAAATTCTTCATAATGGGGGTTATTGAGATACCTATAATGTGAAATTTTATAATTTAATTCCTTTATTTTGAAATTGAAAAGTGATTTTTCTAATCATGGGTGGTTTCATATGTTTTTTTTCATGTCCTAGATTAGAGATCCACAATGATTGGATTTTTACACTTATATGATGAGTTATGTTATCATTCCCATGATTGAATTAAATTTATTAAATTTATAACCATTATTAGTTAATTCAGATAACATAAATGAGAGGAATTTGATATTATAGTCATTTATAAGAATTATAATTGATGTATTCATCAAACTGATTAGTCTATTATGTAGAATCCAAAAGATATGATAAAGATTATATGAGATTGAAATGTTCCATGTCTACTAGTTACTTTATGTCATTGAAAATGGGATTATATAGGAGTGTATTTTATTCATATGTATATCTTTTTGTAGACATGTTTATATAGGTATATGAGTATCTTTGATGGAAATCACTATTAACCCCTTTGTATTTTGAGTAAAACTAATACTTATTCAAATATTACTCTTTATATACATCGATGAAATTATGATTTCACTTTTTCTTGAATGATACTAAATCCCACAGTGTCCCATAGTTAAGTATTTGGATAAATATTATGTTTATTATAAATTTTCTATAGCAAAATGAAGAGTGATAGATGAAACCTTATCAAAAATGTGTTTATGGTGTATTCAAAAAAAGTTATAAATTTCACATGAAGTTTTTAATTATTTAATCCAAATTATTAGATTATAAAATGTGCAGAAAAATAACATGCATATGATTCATATTGAAAAATAATTTTTTCCAACCAATTAATCCTTAAGCAAAGCTTGAGGTTATATTTATGCTAATGTATATTGGTTTCATGAAATTCATCCCTAAGGAACATGTATCTACCACCTGTCTCCTACACAATACTAATCATTTTTATTAATTTATTTTTATATATTCATTAAATGAGTCTAATGTACTCATCAATGAGAAATAATTGAAGTGTTTAATTTTCATTTAATGTGTTCTTTTTTCAGAGAGGATCCGCAATAATCTCTTATATAAATTGATTTCTCTAGTTGATATGGGTATGGATCTCGAGAGAAATATAGGTGTTAGTGGTCATCAATTTTTTTTAAATAATTATATAAATACGTTTCCCTAAAAAATTGTTCATCATTCCAAAGTGAAGGTGTTATCACCACATTGGAATTTCGAAATCCTCATGATATGATCATGGATCCTTTGGCTAGTAGATCGCCTATAGAGGTAGGGAAACTATGTTTTTTATCCTATTATTATCATAAAATCATACTATATTAGTGAATAGGATGGGGAATATTGTACGGTCATTTAAAGTATGGTATATTTTTAATTGTTTTTTATTTACATGTGAATTTTTATATTATTAATGGTATATAAGACTATGTTTGGTTTTTTATCTCTATAGGGTCATAGGATCACCCCAAAGTATCCATTACATATGTGGTATATGGAATAGTTTGACTTCAAACCATCCAAAAATCAGTGTTCTTAGTGACCAACTTCATAATGATTAGACTTAAATAGAATGTAAGTCGTAATAATGGGTGGATTATAGAGGATTATCATAGAATGTGGAATAATGATATATTCTAGGTTTATTTTTATTATTTAACTACTAAAATCTAATTCATGGGATCTCAGTGGGATATCCATAACTTATCACATGTTGTGTGTGTGATTAAGTATAAGATGACTCATTGAATTGTTTGAGCAATGGTTTCTTGATCAAAAAATAGATGAGATAATTAGTCTTTTTATCTCTATGTTATGTATCATTATATGTGGAGTATGGGCTAAGGATGAATATATAAATTTTTAAAAATGAGAAATAATGAAAATAAATTTTACTAGTATTAGGGATGAAATATTTTTTGGCATGGTAGAAAAATTACCAAGTGGTCAAGAGGTAAGAGGTTATCCTAAACTAGTCAACTCAGGGAATTTAACATATAAGCACTTAATGACTATTACATAATTTTATATAATAAATTAGTTATATATACTACAAATTATATGGGAGGATTGGGACATTTTTTTAGGAGCTATAAACTCATAATAGTAGTAGGGGAACTTGAGTATATCATGACAGTGACTAGGTTCAGTTAATTTAATTTATTTCCATAAGAAATTAGTTGTTATAATAGTAACCCTTATGTGATATTCAGAAATGGAAGGATGAATTGCAATAGTATCTTATACCTTAGATTGAGGATCGTGAAATTGGGTTATATTGGTTTCAATGATAGCGGATCATTTAGAATTGGTAAGAGAAATAGTATGGTAAGAAGAACACCATCAATTTATAAAGGGTATGACAATTTATTTAGAATAATTTTGTTGAATTTCAAGAGTTAATGTGAATGGAAATCCAAGATTAATGGTGGTAAAAGTTTCTATTTCGTGTTTGGGTGAGAGTAGATAAGATATGTTAGTTTATGGAAAACATTTATATTTATATATAACTTTTTGATATTTAGGAAGATTTAATACATTCTATAGTCAATGAGTGCATATTTTAAGAAATAGACCATTAATGGTTCAAACCATTTTGGCTTTTTATTTTTGTTTCTATGATAATCTATGGTTCTAATAGGAGTTGTGGGTGTTTTAGGGGAATGAAAGGGGACTTGGTCCTTTCTAGAGGTCACAACACCCTAGTGGTGCGTGTGGTGGTGGTAACTTAGCATGTTTGGTGGTTATTCATGTAGATCATGGTTAAACATAGACATAAAAACAAATTTATATTCATTTTTGGGCTTGGTGAGTTCATTTATGAAAAGTGATAGTGGAAATTCCCATGATAGGGTGTGCCGCTTGGTGTGGCTCCATGGTGGATTGTATATCAAAAATTGGGAAGTGTGAAACAAAACACCTGTGGTGTTGGGTGTGGTGTATGGAAACAACTTGCTTGTGGAAAACATGACCTTACTACAACAAAATATGGTTTATCTGGCACAGTTAATGACCCCTTTTTATAGCTAAAAATAGGGTTGTTAAAGGGATACTTTAATACCACTTTTCTAGAGCACTATTAAAGGGATTAATTATCAGTGATAAAGAAACATTATCAAAGGGGGACCTTTATCAAATATTATTTACAAGAGATGATAAAGGCCCAAACTTTATTGGTACTATTAAAAATGTGCTGATAATTGAAATCTTGTTTTAGTTCTTTTGAAAAAGCACTGATATATTGGGTGGTTTAATTAGCGCTTTTAGAAGCATATATAATGACCCCCTATCAATTATTTTTTAGTAGCGTTGATGATAGTATACTTAAATATATATATATCATTAAAAATAATATATTAACATATAAATATATTTATATTTATATAAATAATATATATATATATATATATATTTAAATATGTTTCAGATAAGGTGAATAGGAAATTGCACTTAATATATATGAATTTTAGTAAAATGGATATAAATTAATTAAAAAATGATTTTAATTAATAATTTTCTTATTATTACTGAGTATTAGTCATTTAATATTAATTTGAAGATATAAAAGTAAAAAATTAATAAAAGATCTAAAATAAGTTAAAAATTTAACTTAAACTTCAAATGCACATAACTTTTAATTAGGGTTTCCATTTAGGCTCTACAATATTTCAAATCAAATCCTACATTGAGCTCTATACCCTTGGTGAGAGAGGCAAACCTATGTAATATTTTTCAAGGCCAAAAATGGCCCAAAAGGCTTCCAAAACTGAGTTTTTAGTTGGGATACCCCATTTTTTAAGAATTGATTGATTTCGGGCCTCATTTAAGGGAGTCTTATTTCCTTTTTTATAGAGAGTGAATTAATTCCAAGGGATTACATTCATATTCATATTATTTCTTTTAAATTTTATCATTTTTTCACAATTTAATTTTATTCATAATTAAATATATGAATTTTTTCTTATATTTATTACAATAAATCACTCATATAAAAACATATATCAACATATTTATGTAAAAATGTATATTCAAATATTTTTAAATCCATAAATATTCTAAAAATGTGGTTAAAAATATCTAATCAATTTTTACATATTTTTTTTAAAATGTATATATATAAATATATGTGTGTATTAACAAACTGATATATATTTATATTATATTATAGTATACGTAAATGAATATAATATATAATATATTTAAATAAATATAAGTATATACATATCACACACAAATATATTGTATAAATTTTTTAAAAAATAATTTTATAAATATGTGTGTGTGTGTAAAAATATATAAATAAATAAAAATATCAATAAATAGGTAGCAAAACAACATGGTGTAGTGGTAAAGGTGTTCCATATTTGATGGATAGGTACAAGGTTCGAATCCAGGCAGGTAAGCATGAGGTTGGAAATTCGCAGAGCATCGATAAAAGGGGTGATTTAGTGAAAAGAACTGATAATGGTGGGAGAGCGCTATTAAAGGTGTTGTGAAAGTGCTGATAAATGGGTGAGGCTCAAGGATATCCAGAAAAACATAATTTTACACCCTTTAACAACACCACCATTATCAGTGCAAAAAAAGTATGTTAAAGTCCCCCTACAACAATGCTAAAATAATGAATTGTTAAAAGGCCCATTAATAGTGCTAAAAAAAGTGTTGTTAAAGGGACCTATTAACAAAATTTTTTAGCACTAATAAAATCTTCTGGATTTTAAACACACTATGATTATCAACGCTCTTTTATCACTAATAATTACCTATTATAGCACTATTAAAGTCTTCTTTTCTAGTAGTTCCTAGTGAAAGATGTTTTGGATGATGCACTGTAGAACAACCACAACTAGAGCCAATGTAACACCCCAAGATCATATGGTATGTCTCTTTTAAATTTAACAACATCGATAGTTTAGGCACCTAGATTAAATAAACCGTGTTATACTATAACATATTAATATTATTGTTGGAATAGTAATATGACCATTAGGAATAGTAAGTAATAAAATTGAATAGTAACCACACCTATAAAAGTATAAATAAAATTTATTTATCTTATTAATGAAAATATAATATATTTATGTCATGGAATAAGAAAATAATTGTTTTAAAAAAGATAAATTATGTATTGGAATTTTTGTGAAACATAATTGTTAATTTTTAATTCTATAATTAATATAATGAATTAAAAGTAATTTAATTTTAAAAAAATAGATTAATAAATTAATATTTTGATGTATTATAATTATAAGATAATTTTAGGAGACCTTAATTAATTTTTCAAAGTGTCCTAAAATCAGTAATAATTTTAAAATCGGTATTTTTTTAATAAATGATTATTTTAATTAAAAATTATATTTTTCATATTTATAAAATTATTTTCAAAAAAGGGATCCCATTTTTAAATTATAATCATTGAAAATTTTTTTTGGTTAATTATTTTGAATTTTCTAAAATAGTTGAATTGTGTGAATAGTGAAATACTGTAATTTACGGTATTTAACATTTTAGCCAAATACATGAAATTTTGAGTCATAGTTGAGTGGTGGATGATGTAAGTTTCTACTATATAGAACTCAAAATATCTAGTTACATTATTTAGTCAGAAGAATAAATATTATTGATAGTCTTGAGCCAAAACAATAAACAGAGGAATAAAATAAAAAAACACCCCTCTCTTCCACTATAAATACCACAACCCAACACCCCTTCTCCTCAGCACATTTAATATTATGATCATTCTTATATTATTCCAAAATACCTTTAAAACCCTCTTTCCATCATCCAATACCTATTGTTATTTCCAAAATACCAATCCTAAGTGCCTAAAGGTGGTTCTCAATGAGAATAAATTCAAGATGTGAGATCCTCGTTCATTCTATTTTCTTTTCTTTAAATTCATTTTTCATTTATTATACTCCACTTAAATACTATATCAAACCATTCACGATGAAATAAATATATTACATGTACTGTAATATTATTAAGCTAATGAAATATTGATCATCAAACCCCTTATCCCCACAATTTTATTCTAAAAATGAAAACATCATCTATGGTGTGTCGATTTACTGTCATCATGGATGATGCATTTTAATTTTCCATTTCCACCTTCAATGATGGTTATAAATCCATTATTAGGGTTAAATAATATTTTATTATACATATTATATTTAATATAATATCTTGTAACCAATATATAAACATTATATTAAATAATATGATATAAGTTCCTGGTGTTCGAAAAGAATCCTCCAAAATAAATTAAATAATATTCATCCAAGGAATATTTCTTATAACATATAACCAAATGATATATAAGTTCATTTAAAATTTTGTAATATCATTAACATTATATAATTTCAATTATGGATAATTATCCCCATTTTACAATATCTTTCTTATATGTATACATGTGAACTAATCATTAAAATCAAGGAAATGAACACAACCAAACAATAAAATTGAATCATTTATCTCATAAAAAAGGAAATAAATGAAATAAATGAAATAAATGAAATTATAATTAATAAAATAAAATTTTAAAAGTTTATGAATCTAATTATTAATTAATATAATTTCATTATCCAGTATATTAATTGCAAGTACAGAACACTTTCCCACAAAAGGTAATGGATTCTCCCTGAACATCCATTTTTTCTAAGTTATGCTTTCTCTATCTTTACCCCAATTTAATTATTAATTATTCTTATTTAATACACCATCATTATATTTTTAGGTTCCAAACATTTATACCTTGCTCAATTATACTTTCGGTTAGCGGGAAATACATGTTCTATAAGGTTCCCTTTTAATTCATCTAAATAAGCAAGCCCAATTAAAGTGAACTTCCGAATTTATTTTCAAGTAAACTCCATAATATATTTTAAGCCAAAAATATTTTTATAAAATATCACTTTTTATTATGAAAATATATCTTTGTTAATTTTTGGTTTTATGAATGAAATTATTCATTTGAAAGCTTTAATGGATCTTTTATATTATCTGGTAAACTACCCTGAACTGCCTCATTTCTATAGTTTCTTAAACACTATTTTTACATGTTTACACTTTAGTTGGAAATAAATTATCATTATATATATATATCTATTTGTCTTTATTAATTTTTATCTATGATTTAAATCCATTATTTTTCATACACTATTTTGATACATCAATTTGTTATTCCTTATGACATTATTGTGATACCTTTTTCATTCCATAGGTAACTCTTATGTTAATTTATTATTATTAATTGAGGTTAATTTCTTATAATACTATATATTATATTTTATTGAATTTTTTAGGATCATTTTTACCAGGGATGTACTATATTGATACCATTCACCATTTACTCTAGATAGATTATGATTTTTTATATTGACTGGGAAAATTATTTTCACTTTATATACTAGTTTCAATATGAATTTATATGTTGATTATGTTTCACCCATTTCATATGAGTAATTCATTATACTTAGTAAGTGTTGTTAAGGGTCCACTATATCCCATTGATGAATCTGTAGGTCTTATAAGACAAACTATACTGGGTTTTGGACAAGGCCTTACCCATTTATATATACTTCTTGGTCAAGTCCTTGATCATATGTTTATGATGTCATGCATTATTAATTCCCTCATTATGAGAATGTTTATTGATAATCCATGTGATTTTTAGACAAATATAATATCTATGGTTAATTATCATTCTTATGCAAGTATTTATATGGAATTACTTTATCATATTTAATTTATTCTATATTATGATAATGAATATATTTTAATGGCATTTGTAGTTAGTTATTCACATTAATTTATTATTTATGTTTATCTATGATAGCTTCCGTCGTATTTGTTTCCCTTACTGAGCATCTAAGCTCACCCCTTCATTATGTTTTATTTTTCCCCATGATTCCAAGATGTATATTATGTTTGACATGCAGGGATAATCTAGGATAATATGAATGTTTCCAAGGGAGTTTATATGTTGTATTTAATTTCATGTTGTAATGTAACAATTATGTTTGTATCTTGTTATCCAAAGCTACTAAAATATTCATTCCTTTGGGATTTGATCACTTATTCATAATACGAGTCTAATAAATTAATACATCTGCTATGAGCTACTAGGGTTGGGGTCTTTATAGTTTGTATCATAGGAATTTTAGTAGGAACATTGGAAACTATATTTAGGAAAACGTAGATTAGTGAAATATATCCTTATAACTATCTTTGAGAAAATTCCCAAGGTAACTAATCTTATGATTTAAAGATTAGTGACACATAAATTTTTGATTTACGATAATTCTTTTACTAGTTCTAGATTATATATTATGTTTCTAAATGTTATAATCTAATCTTGTGTATTACATTTTTTAGAAATTGTTCATAGTGTAAGGAATGGAATATCTGTCAATTCACATAATCCATGTAGGGATTTACCTCCTATGAAAGATAATGATGTTGGATCTATAACTACAACTAGATTTGAATAAATTATAATTTTAATATGACAACTAAATCATGTTATGAGAAATAACCTTACCTGTATTAATCATCCTAGTCCACAATGTGGTGTGACAATGTTATATTGCTTCATGCGACAACAACCTCCATTGTTCAATGGGAATATAGACCCATTTTTAGATGATAAATGGATAAGGTCCGTAAAGAAGATATTTATCACATCAGGAAGTATTGAAAAGGATAGTGGTATTATTTAATTTTATCATCTATTACGATATACAGATCAATTTTGTTCATTAATTCAAAACAATAAGGATAAAGAAGAAATTTAAACTGAGGAATGGAAGAAGTTTATTGAAGTTTTCATGGAAAAATATTTCTATCATGAACAGAGAGCAGATATAGAGAGATAATTCTAGAGTATGTGATAGAGAGTGGATGAAAATGTTGATAGTTATAAATACATATTTACACGGTTATCAAGGCATTCCAAATACTACGTACATAATCCAAATAGAAATAATGTCCATTTCATTGACTGTTATAATATAATTATACTAAGGGAACTAGTCTACCAAATATTATCATCATACGAGGATATATTATCTTGTGTTATCAAGATAGAGAAATAATTCTCTAAATCTTATGGTTATAAAGATAAAAAATAGGAGAAAGGGATGGATGAATAAAAATGATAAGGACGAGAAATGAATGGTTTATTTTTCAGATGTGATAATTATGGGAAGAAATCCATTGGTACTTTCTTGAAGGGAATGGGATTTTGCTACACATGTGGAGGGAAATACCACTAGGATCATGATTTAAAGGGAGGGAAAGAATATATCTATTTATAATTCTTTATGTGTAAGGATATGGGCCATTGTGAAAATGAATTTCCCAATCGTCAAGGAAATATAGCTCCGAAGAAGTGAAGGGATCAAGTTCAATCTTATAATGTTACTATAGTCAAAGTGGAATAATTAATTTTTTTTTATTTTTTGATTTGAGAATATTTTTATGGTATTATGGATCATGGGATATGTAAGTATTTTATTAGAGTACTTATTCTTTAATGAATTGCAAACATGTGATGAATATGACAAGTAATCAAGTGAAGTGATTATATTATAGGTTGATCTTTTTGAAAACACATGAATTAGGAAATATAACCCTAAATATGTGATTGATATTGATATAATAATAAGTAGATGATTATGTGATAGTATTAGTGACCATAAATGTGGTTTGTAATTTGATGGTATATGTTATTCTCTAATTATTAGATGCTTGGATTTAAGGAATATATTCAAAAACCTGAAATTTTTACTCTTGTAAGAATGCATGTTTCGTAATGGTTTAATGAATATTAAGGTATTAATATATTTGGTATATGTCAATAAGGTCCAAATTAATTAAAAAACACTTATGTTAAGTTGACTTTGGAAATATAGTGACCTTTATTTTACATTTTGGACTTTGAATTTGGAATAATGTAATTTGAATTGGTCTTAAGGTAGCTACATATTGAATGGATTATGTTTAACATTGGATCAAGTTAGATTTAACATATTGGGTAACATGTTCTAGAAAATTTTATTTTGGTACATATTTAATGTCAAAAGGAATGACTTATGATTCATTTGATGAAAATTATTTAGGAACAAAATTTCTACTTCAATATCCATCTTTTGGTTTACTAAATGAAGTAGATATGGATCTAAACATAACCAAATAATGAGATAATTATTATGAAATAGATAGGAATCGAGTAGGTTTGTTTTATTAAGTTCATATATATATATAGTGAAATAATCCCTCAACTCTAGGAAATGGAATTTGGAACATAATCATTATCAGTTTACATTTCATAGTAATAATTCCATGTTATTTTAACTAATACAAATTGATGGTTTTGTGAAGGAAGAATTTATAATGACTATGTTCTCTATTACTCTACATTGGAACTTGATAATTATATTTATTTTCCATACCCATTATTTCACTTAACACTAACGTTATCCCATATGGAATCCTTATTTTTTATTAAGAATCACATTTCCCTTTCCCTCTTATAAAGAGGATGATTTATTAACCCTATTTACGATGTTGGTTTCCCACAACGTATTTTTCAAGTATTGAATATTTATTTTCGAATAACAATTTCCAATTGCGTGGATGAAATTTATTAAAGGAGGGGAGAATGTAACATCCCATGATATTATGGTATGTATCTTTTATATCTAACATATTTTATAGATTATGCATTGAGTTTAATGTAACCATGGTTTACCAATATATATTAATATTATCATTGGAAAAGTAACGTGACCATTGGGAATAATAATTTGTCTAATAGAATTAAAAAATCACCTATAAAATTATAAATAATTTTTAGGTATCTGATGAATGGAAATATAATATATTTATATCATTGAATAAGTAGATAAACATTTTAAAAATAATAAATTATGTATTGTAATTCTTGTGAAATGTAAATGCATATTAATAATTATATAATTAATATAATGATTTAAAAGAATCACTATATTCAAAAAATATATTCATAAATTAATATTTTTATGTCTTAGGATTGTTATCTGATTTTATGAGACCTTAATTTAATAAAGTGTCATAAAATCAGTTATAATTTTAAAATCAATATTTTTTTAATAATTCATGATTTTAATTAAAAATTAAATAAATCATATTGATAAATTCATTTTTATAAAATGGAATCCATTTTATAATTCTGTACATCTAAAAATGGTAAGGGTTAATTTTTTTGTATTTTTATAAAATAGTCGATTTTTCTTGTGAATAGTGAAATATGGTTATTTATGGTATTTAACATTTTATCCAAATGTATGAATTTTTGAGTCATGGTTGAGTAATGGATGATTTAAGTAGTCAATATATCAAACTCACATTCTCTAGTTACTTCATTTAGTCAAAAGAATCAATAATATTGATAGTCTTGAGAAAAAATAATAAACTAATGAATAAAATAATAAAAAAACAATTCTCTCCTCCAATATAAACACCACCCCTTCTACTAAAAAATTATAATATTTGGATCTTTCTTATATTATTCCCAAATAACTTACCAATCCTCTTTTCCACATACAATACCTCTTTGTATTTCCAAAATACAATACCTAAGTGCCTTAAGGTGGTTCTCAAGGAGAATAAATTCAAGAGGTAAGATCCTCTTCCATTCTATTTTATTTTCTCTTAATTCCGTTTTCTTTTATTATCCTCCACTTATATAATATATAAAAACATTAATAATAACTCCAGTATATAATATAATCTGTAATGTTATTATATTAATGTAATATACATCATCAAACCCCTTATCCTCTACCTTTTATTCTAAAAATAAAAACATTGTTCAAGATGTGTCGACATACCACCATCATGAACGATGCTTTTTCATTTTCCATTACCAAATTCTAGGCTTGTAGTGAAACCATTATTATGGTTAAATAATATTTTATTATACATAATATATGTTATATAATATTCTAGAACCAATATATAAAGATGATATTAAATAAAATGATATAAGTATGTGATAGTCGTAAAAAACCTACCAAAATAAATTAAATAATTTTCATCTAATGAATCCTTATCATTCCATATAACCAAATGAAATATAAGATCATTTAAACATATATAATTTTATTAATAACATAAAATTCTATTTTTTTTCAAATATTCTCATTTTACATGATCTTTCGGACAAGTATACAAGTGAATCAATCATGAAAAGCAGGGAAACGAACACTACCGAACATCAAAATTGAATATTATAACTCATCAAAATGGCTATAAATGAAATTAGTAAGATTATAATAAATAAAATTTATTTTTAATATGTTATTAATTAAATTATTAATATATCTAATTTCACTATCCAGGATATTAAGTGAAAGTGAAGAACACTTTTTGACAAAAGTTAAGGGATTCTCCCCAAAACTCTATTTTTTCATTTAGGTTACACATTCTCTATATTTTCCACAATTTAATTCTTAATTATT
Organism: Viscum album; assembly: GCA_963277665.1. Lineage (NCBI taxonomy): Eukaryota > Viridiplantae > Streptophyta > Magnoliopsida > Santalales > Viscaceae > Viscum > Viscum album. The sequence continues at coordinate 1,038,060,333 of OY728141.1, read as the reverse complement.
TTTTATTTAATCCTACTAAATTATTTTTTAATGTTCCAAACATATTTAACTATCTAAATTATTCTTTATTTTACGTGGAAATAGATGTTTTATAAATTTCTCTTTTCAATTCCTTCTAATAAGCAAGACTGATTAAAGGGAAATTCCGAATTTATTACCCACTTTAGACTACACACCATAATCTATTTTAAGCCACAAATATTTTTATAAAATAAATATTTTAATTATAAAAATAAATCTTATATCATTTCTAGTTTTATGAAAACAATTATGCATTTATCTACATTAAATATTCTTTTTATATTTTCCCTTAAACTACACTGAAGTGGCTCATTTTTAACATTTCTTAAACACTCTTTTTATTTGTTTTCACTTCAGTTTGACATCAATAACCCTGATATATTATTATTTTTACTTATTAATATTCATTTAAGTTTAAATCAATTCTTTCATGGTCACCATTATGATACTCCAATTTCATATTCTTTGTGACATTATTACGATACACATTTCCTTCCATGGGTAACCCTTATGTTAATTTTTTGTCCTTAATTGAGGTTTATTTGTTATGATACCATATATTTTTTAAAAATTATTTACTATCATTTTGACCAATTAATTATTATATTGATACCATTATCCATATTACTCAGGATAGATTATGATTATATTTAATTATTGGGGAAATTATTTTGACTTTATATGCTAGTTTCAATATGAATGTATATGTTAATTATGTTTCACCCCTTTCATATGTGGAATGAATTGAACTTACTATGTGTCATGTGGGGCCTTCTATAGACCCTCTATTCATTTTTAGGTCTCATGATACAAAATAGACTGGTGTTTTGATGAGGGCACAACCATTTATATAGAATTCTTGGACGAGTTCTTTATTGCATGTTTATGATGTTCCATGTTATGCATTCCCTCAGTATGAGAATATATATTGATAATCCATGTGAATTTTCGAGAATAATAATATCCATGGTTATGTATCATTCTCATGTGATAATGTTTATGTAATTATTTGATTAGATTTTATTCTGTACATATTATGCTCAAGATTATGTTTTATGGGCATGTATTAATAGTTATTAACCATGCCTTATTGTTTATATTTATTTATAATGGATTATTTTATATTTATTACCCTTACTGAGCATTTTAGATCACCCATTAATTATTTTTTTATCATTCTACATGATTCCAATATATACATTATGTTTGACATATACGTATAATATAAGAGAATAAGGATATTTCCAAATGATTTTCTTTGTTGTTTTTCATTTCAAGTTATAATTTAACAATTATTTTTGTATCTAGTTTTCAAAATCAAATAAACTATTTAGTACTCTGGGTTGTTATCTCTTGTCCATAATTCTAATGTAATAAATTAAGGCATCAGCTCCAAGCTACTGGGGTTGGGGTTTTTACAGCCTGTCCATGGTGGATGTCATGGTGCTAGTTGGGATATACTTTTAATACGAAAAATAAACCATGATTTTTTGGATAATGATTAATGAAAACAAGTAAGTATGTGAGAAATAATAAGGGTATTAAATGTGTATTTAATATATTTATTTTCCTCCAATAACCATTCTCAGACCAACCTATTGAATTTATTCATTTTCAAGATGATTCAGGGAACTTAGGGCTTAGTTGACAGATCATTCATGTTGGATATTTGTTGAAAGAAGTGTTTATTGGGTAGAATTCATTCTACACCCCTAAAAACCAGGGATTAATTACTTGTGGATTCTAACTTAGAATGTTTTGAATTAAATTATTTTTTCATGGTAAATTTACCTTATTTTCCCTTTTTCATTCATCATTTTTTAAATGTTAGTGGTGTAAAAACCCACTATTTTGTGTGCTTTTTGAGTTTGGGTTGTTAGTGGTTTTTTATTCTAGTTTCTATATATCCTTCCTTTGGCTATGTGGTATTTATTATAGTGGTGGTTAAACATAGATCATCCATTCTTGTGTGAAGAATGGTGAGAATCTAAATTAAGGTAGGGGATTCATTTCATATCCTATTATTATTTGAACAAACATAATGTTATCATGGTTTATCACTTTGTATGATGGTGGAATTAATATTAATAAATATTAAAAAAATATTAATGAATGAACCTTGGTTAATTTTTTCATGATCACATATGTTTCCACCATGATAATGTCTTCCCCCTAGTTTTTCAGGATAGTTTTTTATATTTAATTATGTTATAGTTCTCTTATTTTTTATACTATGGTTTAGCTTTCTTGATGTGATGAAAATTATTAAAGAACATAAAGTCGGTGATGTTTGTGAAATAACAAATTATTGAGGAATATTTAAATTAATTTGATTCTTATAATTTTTCAGAAATCAAAGTGATTCTTGGTGAATGTTAAATAAAAATGTTCTTTCTTTTATTAAAGAAATTTTCTAAAGAATGAGAATATTTTATAATTGTCGATGAAATAATTAAGATCGATGTTGACTGAAAATTACCTTATTTAATGTTTGAAGAAACTATAATTTATTCTTAAATAATGATTAAATAATTTCTAGAATTTTATAGTTGATTCATTAGTTTACATATAGTTGTAAACTATGATAAATTAATTGGTTAATATAATATAGTGATGAATTGGTTGTTTGATAAATATAAATTTATGTGGTCAGGCGATCTCATTTTCTTATAAAGGATGTATTCCTTGGTTTTAATGTATAATATTACCTTTTAACCTATTTTGTTTTATATTACGCCTTGTTTGATTTATTTGGATGTGTTCCTTGCTATAAAATGTGATGTAAATCAGGGATGGATGATGGTTTGAAGGGACATGGGTGGGGAGGCCTAGGTTTATGGAATTAGTTAGCACAAGTGATGGTGTGATGGATAAATGATGTTATGTTTGGTGGTGTTGGAAATTTCACTAGGAATTATTGAATAGGTTGAAGATGGGATTTCCCATTTTTTTCAAAAATATGGGATACATGCTTATTTAGGTTTTATATAATGGTCAGATTCAAAAGTTTCTTATTTCTTCATTCCTTTCCCCGCCCCTTGAGGTAGCTGGTTGTTCTTGGATCGTGCATTAATTTTATGGTATCTTTGGAAAAGTCCAAGAGTACTTGTAAATATGAAATAAAAAGGGAATAATAAATGGTTTAACCCATGGTGTTGGTGGTTGAATGTAATGTTAATGATTGTAATATTGAGAAACCATGGGATTAGTTGGTTTATGCTTAGAGGTAATGTAAATAAGTTGATGATTTTTTTAAGGAAATGTTAATGTAATGTAAAAAAAAGTAGTGGAAATCAATAATCAAATGAGAGTCTTCTTGAATACCTGTGTGATTATAGGATACCTAGACCTTTGTAGTGATATACATGTGTTTGACTGATGATAGCTGCATTTAAGCCTAAGACTTGGTTAATTACTATATTATGTTTGTAAGAGATGTTTATATTCAGTATGTTGTGATATTACATGCAATTTACCAACCATATTGATATGGATACTTACACCCAATGGACTCTGGGAGGGTGGTTTCCCAAACTTCTAGTGTGGTGAGGAATAGATGGATGACTACACCCTCTTACCTTGCTCTCTTCTCCTGGTATTATTATTTAATGGTATGTAAGGTGGTTAACATTATCATATATGTGTGTATAGGTCTATAATGGATTGTGGTTATTTCAAAATCCTGTATATCTAGATATAGTATCCTTTAGATTATTGTAGGCATGTGTTTTATCGGTTGTGAAGGATTGAGGGATAATACTCGACATATGGGTTGTGATGGATCCCAAAAACCACTTAGTTAATATCTAAAGACTTGGAATGGGATGAAGAGGTTACATGATTCATGTGATTCATGGTACATGATAATTAGATGAAATGATGCATGAGGGGAATAACGTTATAAAATAGCCCATGTGTGTTAAATCTATATTAATTTTGAAGAATGATGTCTTAGGACATGTGAAATTTGAAAAGAGATATAAAATAGAGGTGAAGGGTTATCAGGGTACCCTATTTTGATATTATATTATATGATCACTTTTATGAGATGCTTGGTAGAAGATCCATGGTGAGGCTAGGAACATAGAATTCTAGATTAGGTGACGACTTAGTTTCTATTTTTTTACTGAGATTTAATATTGTTTCTTTTTCTTTTTCATGACATCATTTTGAGTGGATCCAAATGAGGATACATGTTATGATCACCCTATGAATATATAAACTATTTTTCAAGTCTACAGGATTTTGTTGGTGATCAGACATGATATTACTAGCTCATGGGTCGTTTAGGATCTGTTTGGACTTCATGGTCATTTTTGAGAATTTTATTTTGTGCCTTTTAGTTTCATTGTAGTTTTTTCAGTCTATATGAAATTACATGCATGTACATGTGATATTTTTTTATTCATGAGTTGTATTTTTTTGTGATTTTATCTTATCTATCTTTCCACATAATATCATAGAGGGTAATTCCTCCCATTTGATTGTATGATTTACCCTTAGTTCTTGTTTCCAACCAGTGGCCTATTGGAGGTGGACTATAGTCATCATTATATTCATTCTCTTATTATTTCTCCAAGAGGGGTACCTTTTGGGTGAGGGGGTAATGAAAGATTGGTATCAATGATACAATTTGGGGGATATAATAGATTTATGAGGTAGAAATTATTGAGAATTGCATGGGTTGGTAGGGAAATAGTGTCAATAAAACATAATAAGTGATTAAAACATGTGAGTCTAGATTAGACATATATATTTATGGACCCATGTGATTAGATTGAATGAAATTTTCATTTTTTGTGCCTACTAAGAGAAGTGATATTTATTGTAGGGTAGAGACCTAGAAAAAGAACATGAATCATTCCCCGTTTCACTTGTGTTTGAAATGGGTACACATTTTGATTATGTTAAACTTCAAATAATTAATTAATCATAAATATTCTACATCCCAGGTTTAGGATACCCTAAGTAGTTTTTATTTTACTGATATGGCTCTAAATTGAAATCATTATTGTGTTTTTGATAAATATATTCAATAGGATGTACCAGCATATAATTTAAAAGTAGAGTCTAATGTTGATGACACTTGGAGGAGGGTACTTTTGAGAGTTTCAGCACCCAATTCTATATAAGTATGAGGGATTTTTTTTTCAAACCTAGGGAAATATGACTGGTTAGATTAGGTGAACATATAATTTAGTTTTATCCATGTTTATAATGAGCATTGAGTTCCATTAGCAGTGGCGATACTTCTTGGGGAATTCAATAAGTGGTGTTTTTATTACTTAGGGATTTCAAGTTGTCTCATGAGATATGTTCATAGAATTGTTTCATGATGAGTTTCTTTATTTGGCCATGAAGTTGACCAATTTTTAGTATCATATTACACTTCAAAAGTGGATCTCTAATATGTGGGAGTTCATCATTTTTAGTATCCTTAATAGATATGATTCTTACCTATTTATAGATGATGAGGCTAGTGAGGGGAATTAGAGGAGTCTTTTTATCCAAAGATCCAGTTTCAGGTTACCAGGTTTATTCTTTCAATATATCTTGAGGCCCTGGTGATTTAAAATTTCATTTAGATGATGTTGTCTATCATCATATCATCATGATAAGGGAGTTAAAAGGATAACCCATGTAGTGTTGGTATTGTATAGGGTCCCCAGATACTTGGAAAGAAGATATTTTAGAATGATGTAGGTAGGTCCTAGGTCTCATATTATATTTTCTGAAAGTTTCAATGATCTTAGGCCTCTATCAATATATAATGTACTTGTTTTTCATGTGCAGGTCAAGTTCATCGATGTTGAGAGTTCTTCACCATTATCAGAAGGAAGCATGTGGAAAGTGTTCCATTTTAGCCACTTACATTGAGGTAGTTTCATCTGATGCAATTGTAGTTGGTTTCTATATATTTTGATTTGAAGAGGGGATATGGTGTATATAGAGGATATCCCTATGAACATCTTCATCCTCATAGAGAAAATAATAACCATGGAGGTTGTTTTCATCAAGGAAAGATAGGTTATGGAGTAATTTTTAGCCTTCTAAAAGCTTTAGAGTTGCTAGTGTTGGGAAATATAGATGTAATTTATGGTACCCTTTTCATGTTTTATACTTGGTTGAGACCATTATTTCATTAAGGACCTATACACTTTCTCATACCACCTTACCCTGTCCATTCTTTGGGATTTTAGGTGGAGAGTCTTTTAGTTTCCTTGGAATTTACTATGCCAATTGGAGGTCTATATTTTCTCTATGAAATATATAGATATTGTGAGCTAGTGATGGGGAAGAACCTATCTTGGGGAGATATCCTATATTTAAAGATAAATTTATAATACATCATCCATGGAATGTATTAGTTATATTCATTATTAAATATCATGTATTTATTCAAAAGAAATATTTTTTTATGATACTGATGTAGATTACACCATATTCATTATTGAGAAAGACCCTCATATGGGTTGGTAGATTATTTTATCCTCATATTCCTTGATGGATGTGTTAATGATGATCTAAGGATAAACAATACATATTTCATAGGTTTGTGGAAGTTTACCCTAATGTAATTTCTAAGGTGTTTTTTTATGTCAATATCGACAGAATATTGAGCATGTTATAGAGCAACAATTTGTTACTTCCCTAAACTCAATGTATATTTAATTTGGGTAAACTATGAGTTGTGAGAACTAAGGGTATATATCGATGATCTTTTTCATTGAGGTTTTCTTCAAATGAGTGTGTCACCTAGGGGTGCGCAAGTTTTATTTGTAATGAAGATAAATGGTTGTTTGCATATATGTGTGGATTATCATTACTTAAACTTGCTGGCAGTAAATAACCTCTATCCAATTTCATGGATTAATGATTTATTCAATCAATTTAGAGGATCTAGTTGGTTCTCAAAGAACAATCTGTGAATGGGATATCATGGGATGTGGTTAAAGGATACAGATCTACAAGAGATATCTTTTTGATGTTGTTATGGTAATGAATAGTTCATTTTGATTCTTTTTGTTGTGATGAATTCTCTAACTATATTCATGGGGATAATGAACCCAGTGTTCATTGATATCCTGGACCAGTTGGTGGTGGTTTTCATTGATTAAATCCTTATGTACTATGCATCGAAGGAGGATCATTCAGAGTAACAGTGTGTCATTTTAAGAGTTCATCATCATTAGTATTTATTCAATGAGATGTTTAAGTTTTATTTTTATATTTGATGAAGTTTATATATTGGGGTCCATCATGTTCCAACATGGAGTATCTATAGATAATTTCAAGATCGATGTATTTGTTTCCTGGGAGGTACCCAAGAATATTTTTTAGGTGCAGAGTTTTCACGGTCTTGCTAGTTATTATATTACATTTGTACCTAACTTCTCTCATATTTTTAATCCTCTAATATCTTTTACTATAAATGATCATGTGATCTTGTAGAATAACTGTTTTTAGGAAACTTTTGAGTATCTAATGAATAATTTGGTTAGAACTCCAGTTCTTCATTTTCTAGAAGAATAGTATGTGGTTTTCTATGATGTTTAATGTTTTTGTATGGGATGTGTCTTAATGAAAAAGATATCATTTGTTTCTTATATGTATCAATAGTTACATTCCCATGAATTTAAATATTCCACTCATGACCTATAGTTGGTGGTATTTGTCTTTTCCTTGAGTACCACATCATTAGGTGTTTTTGTGGTCTTCACTGATTACAAGAGCATGAGGTATGTCTTCCCCCAGTGTGACTTGAACTTAAAACAATGATGGAGGATGAAATTTTAATAGCAATATAACTTCAAAATTTCATATACACTAGGAAAGAGTGATTTTTTATCTGATTCATTAAGAAGGAAGTCACACTGTGTTATTATTTTGTGAGTTTGGAGATTATTAGTGAGTGATGAATGAGATATCAGTGAATAATCTTGATATGTGATAGGTTTTTGGTATAGGATTTTTTTTTCAAATGAAAATATGGTCTTTTTTTTGTTTATTAGGTGGTATATTCATATTTGGTGTATTCTAAGGTGAAGTTATAGTGTAACCGAGTTGAATAGGGTGACACCCCTAATAGTTAGTATGAGGATGATCAACATTATGGGTTATTCAAGTGGAGGATTTTCATACCATTTTTGATGCATGAAGTGATTCTATTTTAGTTTTGTTTAACTCACCCATATAAATACATCTTGTTTTGAAAAAGATGTATTGTTTTTTTGAGAAGTGAATTTGGGTGGCCAAGGTTGATGAATTTAGTAGCAGATTTTGTGTCTCTGTGTTTAATCTATAAAAGGTGAAGGTTTGTCACCATGGCCTAGGTAATTTTCTCCAACCATTAGATTATCCTCAATGTGAGTGGGAGGAAATATCAATAAACTTATTTCTATGTTTACCTTAATCCTAGTTAATCTATGATTCTATATAGGGGATAGTGGAACATTTAATAAAATCATCTCACTTCATAGTGATCAAATCTTCAAGATTTATAAAGGTTTTATCCAGGAGGTTTCTTGAAGATTTGGTGAGACTCTATGGAGTCCTATGTATGATAATATTTTTTCATGATACACATTTTATCTACATGATATAAATATTTATTCAAAATTATTTTTGGCTATAATGTACTCCTAATCATATAATTTCATCTATAGATAGATGACCAGACAAAGTGGAATATCAAAAATCTCAATAGAATATTTCATGTGTGTGTCATGGATTTTGGAGGTCCACGGATGTGGAACTAAATTGGGTATAGTTTTCATAAAAATATATATTTCACTCGAACATTAATATAGAACAATTAGAATATCTGTATGGATGACCTTTTCATTCTCCATTGTGCTCGACTAGGGTTAGAGAGTCAATAGTTCTCAGGGTCGAACTAATTAGAAGCATGGAAAATATGGTTTTGGTGATTCATGAGATGATTAAGGTAGAAAAATATCATCAAAAGTATAATTTTTCCAATATAATGAGACATATATAGTTTGAAGTTAGAGATATGGGTTCATTATGTGACTCCTCGTCAATGGAAATGAAGGATTGGTTGTGGGAGTAAGATTAATCCCTAGTTTGTTGGTCCCATTGAGGTGTTGGATCATGTTGGACTATTCACATATTAAATAAAACATCCTCTATAAATTGTCTTGATATAATATTTTTCTAGGTTTTATATATTCATTGTCATCTTTACGATGAATCTCACACAGTCTATTAGGGTGAGATCAACATTGGTGATGATGTGACAACTGAAGAGTGGCTTATAGTAATTTAGGAACATAAGAAGAATGTGTTTCTTAGATGTTCTATTCCCTTGATTCTTATGTTTTCGTGACATGGTAGTGTAGAAGATAACACCTATTAAAGTTGTTAATGGTTATGTTCTTAGAATGTTGAGTTATTTTATTTCTATATCCAATTTTTTATCACTGATTGATTAAGTTTTAAACCTTCATCTAGAATATGGTTTTATCTTCTTTTATGCCTTTCTTATGGACTTTATCTTGTTTGGGAGGTATCTCCCTAGAGGGAGTTATTGAGATTTGGTTATTGTTTATGTGTATCTTTATGCCTTGTTCCTCTAGGGGAGGTGGTTTATCAAATTTTATGGATAGATTTTTTAAAGGTATCTCAAGAATCAGTTGTTTGGATGAACCTTTATCTTTTCCTTCTCTCTGAGTGTACTTTTAAATTATTAAGGATGAGCATTTACTTATAGGTATCAAATTTAATTTTTTTACCTTATAAAACATTCCTTTTTGTCATCACAATGATTTATGGTGTCAAGAGGGTATTTAAAGGTGTAATGGGATATCAAATATGTCCATGGGCCATTCTAGAGGTCATCAGGCCTTGGTTGTGAGTGTAATGGTGGTAATTTTGGGAACTTGGTTGGTTGATGTGTGGTTATTGGTTAATTACTACGATAAAATTGGATTTTTAAAGTGGTATTGAAGGTTATCTTAGTATTTTTGAGTTCCTATATAAAACATTCTAGTGGAAATGCCCAGGAATGGGTATGTTAGTGGGTGTGGCACAATAGGGGACTATCTATCCAAAATAGGGAAGATAGGCCCGCCACACTAGTGTTCTTGGGTGTGGTATGGGAAAAACACCATAGATCTGGGGAAACACATCCTAGAACAATCCAATTTGGATGATGCATTGAAGAATATCCATGACTGGAGGTGCACTCTTTGAATTACATAGAGTATTAAATTAATATAAATTGTTTTTCTTGAAAAAATGGATCCAAATTCATATATTTCTAATATAGTTTGAGGATGAGACTAAAACCTATCATACAATAAAATTTATATACATTATGTTATGTTTTCACCGTTATCTATTTATTTTAACCCTATGTTAACCAGTTTAGAGATTACTGTGACATTAACATCTTTTACACTAATGAAGTCAATAAATTTAATATAAAAGAAAAATTGACACATAAATTGATCATGGTTTATATAATCAACTATATCTTATTCAATTATATTAATATGTGATTTTTATTAATTTGAAATCATTTAATAAAATATAGTTTTTTATAAAATATCATTCGTGCCATTTTTGGAACTAGTCATTTAATTTGATTTTAATGACAACAAGATAGTTATGAAATTAAAATATAGACCATTTAGAGATCCCTAATATGTCATATTGATATATCAAATTTTTGGGAACCTATAACATACGAATACAATATTACTTTTAGAGTTTTTGAAAATCATTTACTTGTTTTTTCTACAACATGCGCATGTATTGTGTTAGCATTGTGTATTCATTTATAGAAATTATTTCATAAAATTTTTTTTTACATAAAATCACAGAATAAAAAATATTTTCTGTTTCAAATAATCATTTAAAACCTATCATAACCCATTTTTATCCCTATGAAAAAAATAAAGTTTTATGAAAACAAATAGACTGGAATTTTGTTTTTTTCATTATTTAAAATTATATCAACGTCATTATCAATGTAAAGTGACAATAAATTGCCATATTTTAGAAACTGTCATGGTCACAGCTAAAAAAAACTTACAATATAAAATAAATATATTTTTTAGGGAAATTTATAAGCCTTATAAAATTATTTTTCACCTTAATTACATGATTTACCCTTTCCAATGTGACAAATGTTTACTAAGATTACCATTCATAATGTCCAAAAATAAAACAGAACTCTTTACTAAATTTTGATATAATGATTTAAAATATTAATTGATTTTTCATGATTCAATTTAAATAATTAGATGATATTAATTTAATATTAAAATGAAAAACGATATGAAAAATGATTATTTGAAAAATGTGTCTTTTTTCACAAAAAGGAACATAAACCAAAATCAAGTATAATGATAATTCCTATATAATTAATTAAAAAATTTATATTTTAATGATTCTTAAGTTACTTTATGATCAAACCTTACTTTAAAATTAATTTATATAATGAAATGAAAAGAAATTTTTTCAAAATCAGTTATTTTCACTATACACTGTAAAATCAATATTCTCAAAAAACCCAAAATTTCAACCTAATATGAATTTTATGTTATGTTTTCAAAAAATATGTTTATTTTTTAATATTAAAATTCTAAAATTAAAAAATTAAACTTTTAAATAAAATTGTATAATATAAGAAAACGATTTTAATAAGAAAAAAATATATTTTCTTTTTGATTGAAAGATTACATAATATTCCTATAATGAAAAAAATTATATAAAATATAATTAATTAATCTTAATAAGGATTGAAATTTATTATTAAATTTATCTGGGTTGGTAGATATCAAGGAAACCCAAAGAATAGGAGTTTGAGAGAACGTATGCAGAAATTCAAGACTAAAGTTAAGGGTTTATCATCTCGCATTTATTTCTATGAGACATATTATATATTCCCCTGATTATTTATTTTATATGGTGTATATAATACCCATTAATGTATTTTATGATTATTTATATAAAAATAATTAGTATTTTCAAATATATATGTTTCTGTGTTTCATAATGATTTGATTCAGGGATTACCAAACTATAACTGTTTTCATCTCAATGTTGTTTCGTTTAGACATGATTCATGTTTTGCACAAATTTGTGTTTAAATTGTGTATATATTACCCATTTTATAAGTTATATAATCAATCTATTTATCTTTATGGAATTTAATGTTTTATTTTTAGTTATCTCTTTCATGGGGTTTATGATTTGAAAGCAACCTAAACAATAAGAGTTTATGTTACAATCTCCATTATTTTCGTGATTATCTAGATTAAATTTACATTGAAGGAAATTATATTATCCTTATTCTTTAAATCTCATTTATTTTAATCTCTTATTTTTAGTCCTAAAATTTTAAATTATTAGTACTTCTCCCCTCTATTTGGTACATGAAATGATAAATTAAGTATTTTCAAGAAAAGACAACTCTATTTCCTCTTTGGTTGATGAAATTTTATTCCATGTTCATGATCATCAAATTGTTTTATTGATTTTTTTTCTCTATACATATATATTTTGGAATGGTTATTTTCACTAATATTAAATTAAATTAGAAATATTTATAAACAATCATTTCAAATTTTTTATATACGACTCTCTTTTGATTTATTTACAAGTGTGAAAGGAATGTTCTCTTTTACATATATGTCATTAATGGATTTTATCATTGTCACGACCATTATTTGCTATAAATATTCCTTCACAAACATTCATGTTAATCTTCAATGAATATATTCTTCTCAATATTCAAGGAAATTTATGTTTTTAAAGATACCAAAAGAAAAAGGGTATATTCCCTTTTTTCACAGAAATGTCCATATGCACTTTTAAATTTATTTTTCATTCATGTCAACATCCTTTAAGGATTTTATGTTTCACTGAGGACATGATCTTATGATATCATCCACTTTCTTTCTCTGTAAGTCTTATGATCATGATGTTTTAAGGACAATTCTTTGAAACCCATTACTTTTACATGTTTTAATTAATCTATTATTAAATAATGAATGTTTTTATGATACCATACACTTTGATTCTCTAAATTAATATAATAATTTGATAATTTTATGTTTTTGAAGCCTATTTTCTTACATGGGTAATGCTATGATGAAATAATGAATGTGTTATTTTGATCTTTTAGAACATTTATATATGGTTTAATTTATGCGATGGGTGGGATTAGAATTATATCATCATAAAATGAATTTGGTAAATTGTTATATCTCATAAGATAACTATTTTATGTGTAAACTTTATTTCATGTTCACAATATTAAGTATAGACCTGAACATATTATGAAATGTTTACAATATTATATGTGGACCTAGTTTCATGACTATAATTTTATATGGGGAACTAATTACAAGTCCATAATATGATGAGTGGAACTATTAGTGTTTATAAATGTTCAAAATTCTATGATTTACTTAGATTATTCTTGTGCCACATTCCTATGTTATATGCCCCTGATATGTTCTAATGGATCCTGATTATTGTAGATAATTCCACACTGTTTTTACTTATGTAATTTGTTATGAAATTTTTTTTCCATGACTCATGATTTAGGATATTACCTTATTTGTAATCAATTCTCACAAATTTTGATGATTTTCACAAACTATGATAATTATCTTATGATTAAATATGATCATCGACTAATATATCTCAATTTTTCCCTTACTAAGTATCTGAGCTTACCATTTCGTAGGTTTCCATTTCCTTGGGTAATGAAGAATGATATTATGTATGATATGTATTAAAGGGTATAATGTGTAAATAAGTTTTTAGGAAATACTAAAGTCTTCTTATGGAACAAGAAACTCTAGGTATATGGGAAAAAATTCCCATTTGAGGAAAATACATGGGTTTTTTGATGAAAAGTGATTTCCCCTAATTCTCTTTAACTCTAAACATAAAGGATCATGGGTATGAAAGTTACATAATATTGGATACTAATATTTAAATTATGGATGTTTAAAACTAGATTGTTTAATTTTTTATCAAATACAGTATGTGAGGAATATGTTTTTAGCACCAGATCTAGGTGTAAAAATCTTGGGTTGTCACATGCGTGTTGATTTTCTCCTACAGCTAGTCTATATAGAGTAAGACACTCTCCTAGGTTCTGCATTCTCTTCTCTACAACATAATTGGGTTGTTGTGGTAGTATGGTTTAGTACCAACTTTATCCAGGCACATTATTAGGAATGAATTTTGTCCCCCATGAGTTTCTAGAATAATGAAATAATTTTTATATTTGGTTCCCTAGAACAAATATCTAAATACATGATTATTACATGTATTTATTTATTTTCAATATTAAAAATTTTTATTATAACATCATGATTGTTCCTCTTCATTACATAGTATGTGACAATGTCCTAATAATATATGTCACACTAAAATGTCATAGTAGTTCCTTTCTATGATGAGAACATTGAGGTGCCATGATAGTATTCTTGAATAAATATTCTATAATTGGATGACATTGTCATATGAGACATAGATGAAACAAGTTATCATGGGTAGGAGGCTCAAAATAATTTGAGACACATTCTCATGTTTTCCACCGTTGATAATCACTAAGAAAAGTGGTTGGAGGGCTCGGTTTTACTAGCTACTATGAACATAAAATCAAATTTTAACCCCCTAAATTCTATAGTATAGCAAAACCTGAAGTTGTCTCTGGTGAAACTACCCCTACAATGTTTCTTAAAATGATTATTTTTATTAAATTTTTATGAATTTCAATATTATTAGGTGAAATTTTATGAGAACAATATTAATGCTCTATGTTCTCTAAGATTGCCAAATTTTGAACAATAGAAAATAGTAGTAAATTTAGAAAAATGGATGAAAATTGTGTGAGAAGAGAAAATTTCAAACTGATGAGGTAGTAACCAAGAATAATAATTCATGTAGATCAATCTATTTTCATTGTTTAAGAAAATATTTTCAATTATAACTCTCACAACAATAATCTTGAAATCCCAAACCAAATTTCTCATTTTTTTGTTAAAATGATGTCAACAACTAAGATCTTTGTTGATGATCTTCTTTAAATAAGTGACGATCAATGCACTATGATCATTAAGTATAATGACACATTCGATCCCTTTAGAATACACAATCATCATTCAAGGACCGATAAATTTAAACAAATAGGATCAACATAAAACTCATACTCATACTCAATATGAACTTAAAGTTGCATTAAGAGATTGACAAACTCCAATTGGTTTTGTGAAATTCGTAGAATGAAAGGAACAGATTAACAAAGTGACAGGAGAATTGAAAATAAAAAAACTGAAATTCAACGATCATTAATTAAAATTGTTAAGTAAAAGGAGTATAAACATAGATATATATCCCCATATGAATCTATTAGTTACAACCACTAAAGATCGTAGCCAAACATGTTGACAATTCAAGTGGAATCATCACACTTAATTTTCATCAATGTTGTATCAGAAACCTCCTTATCTTCATATCCAGATAGTGCTCCTATTTTATTGCTCCTGAAATTTTATTTTCTTTATAGAATCCCCTAAAAATGAATGATTACCTTTATATCCTAGAAATATCCTTAAAATTATTACTAAATTCTTATAGCCCTTTCACCACCTCCTTCATGTGAAAAATGAAAGGGATTGTAAACTCTCTGTCATTTTGTCACTACAACTGTAACTATAACTATTATTTAATCAAATTCAATCATAATCATTTTAGAATTAATTTCCAATCAAGTCTTATAATAAATTATCCAAAATTAATACGATAAATACCGAGACAGAACTTGACTCTTCATACCTTGCTCATTCTGAACATAAAAAACCACATCTGAGTCCTTCTCATTCACTCATAAATGAGATCACCTTGGCCTAGATACTATTTTGAGCTCCTCCAGTGCCTATTTGTCCTGAAATGTCATTCCCAATTCCATCTTTGTCTCCCGGGATCATGGTTTCCTATTTCGATTTGGTTAAAAATCTTCCTGGATAGGCTCAGAACTCAATTAATCTCAACCGTATCATTCTTCCTACTATAAATCATGCTTTAGAAACTATTGCATAGTCATGCATCACCCACACTCCATCTCGATTCTAATCGTCAAACAAGGCTTTGGTCATATTAAATCAACTAAACCTTAATTTGAAGCAGCTTCCTCAGCATGAAACCGTGATGAACAGATCTGCTTTGCTCAGGGTCATCTCCATAGCTTCAGTGATACACTATTATTCATGAGCTGAATTCTTTCCTTGGGGAAACTAGATCCTATATCAAGCTCCTTTTCAGGATAATTAAGATATTATTCCATTATCAACCAGATCTAAAGAATCATAAACAAACAAACTCGATACATCTATGAATTGCAGATTTATTATTTAATCTTCCTCAGGAAGTTTTATTTTGAACCTCATGGTCATTTCTCCAACAGGCCTGGTAGGTTGAGGAATTAGATATGGTTCCCTCGGGTTATTCTCCATAGCTTCGGTGATAAGCAATTAAGCTCAAGCCGAATTCCTTGTTTGGGGACACCAGATCCTAAATCAAGTTCCAGTTCAGGATCATTGAGATCTAATTCTATTCTGAACCAGTTCTAAAGAATATTATACAAAAAAACTCGATACCTCTATGAATTCTAGATTTACTGGTTCATCTTATTCAAGAAGTTGTATTTTGGGTTGAGGCGCCTCCTCATCTGGACCCGATATATTTTTTAATATATCTGATATCATTAGAAAGTATATTTTTATATTTATGTCAAGATCTATATGATATAATTAAGAAGATATTTTTGATATCTTTGATGAGATATATTTAATATCATTAATAAGATATGAGTTATCATTTAGGAGATACATGAGATATCATGAGATGAATCTCATATTTATATGAGATTTGTGGCTCCTTGCTCGGAAGTTGTTGGAGGCATTGTAGTTTCATTTTCATGGAGAGGATTTTCAGATCTACAACTGGTAGAACTACTTTGATTTGATCAGCTCTCATCTATGGTGGTTTTTTGATCCAATATAAGTTCTTATTCATCTATACTTTTGTTCGGACATTAATCTTCTGCTTTCATAGTTAGATCTATTTGGGTTTCTTTAGCAGGATGCATTCTTCATTTCGTGCTTCATTCAGACTACATCTATACTTCGACTTTGATCCAGTATTTTTCTGAGTATTACTTTTTCATATCCCTTTCACTTTTGGGGAGTCTCTACTGTGTACTTATCTATTTTAGTGGATCCCTCTTTTTGTACTGGGTCCCATGGTTTTTCCCTTTTGGGTTCTCCATGTAAAAAAATATGGTGTCAAAATTATATTATGCACTTATTTTTGTCTCTATGCATCCACTGTTTGAGGGAAAGATTTCATCGGTGCGCATTCGTGTTTTTGTTGTTTGTGTGTTTATCGTTTCAATCATTCCCAACATCTGTTATCAGAGCATTTGGTTTTTATTTCATATTCATTATGGAATTCAATTATAATTAGATGATTTTATTGACTGGTACCAACTACCATATGTGGTGACTTAAAATGAAGGATCTACTTTTTCTCAAGAGAATGCATCTTCAAGTTTTTAGTACCCAGAATCCAGAAAGGATGTCAGATGAATAATGGGTGTCCGAGCATGAGATGGTTTCTGGATTTTTTCGAGAATGGGTCGAAGACAACATGATGAACCTCATTGTCAACATCTCTCATGCAAGAACATTATGGGAGATGCTTGAGACTGCCTATGCTTCCATGACAGGTAACAATAAATTGTTTCTTCTCAAACAAAGGATGAATTTTAGGTACAGAGTAGGTACATCTATTTATTATTATTTAAGTGCATACCAGGGATGTTTTAATCAGTTTTTAGAATGGCTATCAATTTTGAAGATGAGGTTTTAGCACTTTAATTTCTTAACACATTACCTGATTCTTGGGAGAATTTACATGTTACTCTAACTGGTTTTTCTCCAAATGGTGATGTGAAATTCAGTTTTGTTATGTAAACTTTTTTGAAGAAAGAATGCAGGAGACATAATAAAGATAAATATTCAAATCTTTTAGTCAAAGAGAATAGGGGGAGAAGCCTAGAAAATAATTAGGGACATAGCAGTCGAGGAAAGAGTAAAAGCAGAAGAAAATACAGATCATAGCAAAGATATTTTGAATGTCATCATTGTGGTAAGAAGAGGAATGTTATGAAGTTTTGTTGTCTGCATAAAATTGAAAACAAAATGAAGTAAAATCAGTCAATGAAGAATTTTGATGGAGATGATCATGTCACTGCCGCTATAGGGGGTGATCTTGTTATTGTTTATGACTCCATTAATATTTCTTTTGATCATTCTTTCTGGGTTGTTGATAGTGTCACCTGTTTTCACGTGACATGAAAGATGGAGTTTTTTACCTCATAAAACCCAAGTAGTTTTGGGATTTTGAAGATGGGTAATGATTTTCATGCTAATGTCGTAGGTATCAGGACTATTTTTTTAGAGACCAGTCCTGGAAGTACACTAATTTATAAGAATGTTCGACAAGAACCAGAGGTTTGCTTGAATCTTATTGCTACTAGTTTTCTTGATGATGAAGTGTTTATCAGCACTTTTGGTGATTGTAAATGGAAGCATTCCAAGGGATCTTTGATTGTGTCTCGAGGGAAGAAGCAATCAGGTTTTTACTGGACTGGAGAATCTATTTCATGTGATACTTCTTTTGTTGTTGAGTGCAGTGTTTCGTCCCAGTTGTGGAATAAGAGGCTTAGTCACATCAATGAGAAAGTTATTGGTTGATTGACCAAGTGAAATCTTATTCCAGATTTTAAGAGTGTCAAATTGGACATAAGTGATCATTACATGGGTGGGAAACAATGTAATGTGAGTATCAATAGTCATCCTCGACATTGGAAGTCACATGTACTTGAATTGGTACATTCTGACATTTGTGGTCCTATGAAATCTAAGACCTTTAGTGGCAGTCTTTATTTTGTGACATTTATTGATGACTACTCACGAAATCTTTGGGTTTATGTTTTGAATGCCAAAAGTCAGGTGCTCAGTGTTTTTATGAAATTTCATGTTTCTACTGAGAGGGAATCAGGTGAGAAATTGAAATGTATTCGCACTGACAATGGAGTATAGTATTTTGGTCCATTTGGTTAGTATTGTATTCAGGAAGGTATTCGGGATCATAAGTCACCTCCCAAGACACCTCAGCTGAATGTGGTAGCTGAACAGATGAACAAGACTATGTTGGAAAGAGTACTTTGTTTTCATTTGGAAGCAAATTTTTCTGAACACTTTTGGGGTGAGTCTTTACTTATCGCTACTTATATTATGAATTTATCACCTATGGTTTCTTTGTAGAAAAAACTTCCAATAATTTTCAGAATGGAAAAATGATCAGTTATGATCACTTGAAAGTTTTTGGTTGCAATGATTTTGTTAATGTTCATAGAAATGAGAGATCCAAGTTGGATGATGAGTCACGACAGAAGATTGTTATTGTCTATGGACATGATGAGTTTGGGTATAGGTTTTATGATCCTGCTTTGAAAGAATAATTTAGAAGCCGAGATGTAGTGTTTTAAGAGGACCAGACTATTGTAGATATTGGTAAGGGAGAAAATTATACTTGTACAACTTTTGATGGATTTTTTAGTATTGAACAAGGTTCTGTTTAACATTTACCTCATATTGTTGATTACGAGGATCAAATTGATGGGTAGAATGATGCCTAAGGTGAACAGTTTGGAGTTGATATTCCTGATGCATCTTTTGTTTTTGATGATTCAGTTCTTGGGGTTATCAATGAACCCGCAGTTCCACTCTAGAGGTCATCTCGACATCGTACCATTTCTACACGGTATTCACCTGATGAATATGTGCTCCTCACTGAAGGGGGGGGGGAACAGAATCATTTAATGAGGTGATGTGAAGTGAACAGAAGGATAGATGGGTTGCGACAATGGATGACAAGATGACATCATTGCCTGACAACCATACTTTTGTGCTGGTGAAGTTACCGATAGGTAAGAGAGCATTGCAAAATCATTGGATTTATCAGATTAAGAATGAAGAATCAAGTTATGTTCCATGATAAAAGGTTAATTTTGTTGTTAAAGGATTCTTTCAGAAGAAAGGCGTTGATTTTGATGACATTTTCCCACATGTTGTCAAAATGTATTCTATTCGGGTCGTTCTTGGTTTGGATGCTAGTTTGGATCTGCAGATTGAGCAGATGGATGTGAAGACAACTTTCCGCCATGGAGATATATAGGAGGATATTTATATGAAGCAACTAGGGGGTTTTGTTGAAAAAGGGGAAGAGAATCAGGTCTACAGATTGAAGAAGAGTTTGTATGGTCTGAGGCAAGCTCCGAGAAAATTGTATAAGAAGTTTGAATCTGTCATTTTTCATCAGGGTTTTAGGAATACATATTCTGATCATTTTGTGTTTATTTAGAGATTTACTGATGATGATTTTATTGTACTGTCGATTTATGTTTATGATATGCTCATTTTTTTCCATGATGCTTCTAGAATTGACAGATTGGTGAAGAATATTTGTCAGTCTTTTTCTATGAATGACTTGGGGATAACACGGCATAATCTTGAAATGACGATCTCCCATGATAGGAAGGCCAAGAAATTGTGGTTATCTTAGTAGAGATACATTGAGAAGGTTCTTCAAGGATTTTATATGGATAAAGATAAAGCGGTTAGTACTCTTCTTGCTTTACATTTTAAACTCATCACCAGTCAGTCACCTTTTATTGATGAAGAGAGAGAGGAGATGTATAACATACCTTATTCATCTGCTGTTGGCTATTGGATGTATTCCACAGTATATACTAAAACTTATATATCTCATGTAGTTGGTGTGGCCAGTCATTTTATGTCAAATCTAGGTAGAGAGCATTAGAGGGCAGTGAAGTACATTTCTCATTATCTTCATGGTACTTTTGATCTAAGATTGTGTTTTGGGAAAGGGGAACCTATGATTTATGGATTTACATATTAAAATATGGCAGGAGATATTGATTTGAGGAATTCTACATTAAGATATTTGATCACTTTTGTAGGGGGAGCTGTATCTAGGCTCCCTATGTTGTAGAGATGTGTGGCTTTATCTACCACATAGTTAGAGTTTATTACAGCTACAGAGGCATGAAAAGATTTGTTATGGATGAAAACGTCTATTTGAGAGCTCAATTTTAATCAAGACAGATATGTTTTATTTTTTGATATTCAGAATTCTATTTGTTTGGGAAAGAATTCTAATTTTCATGGAAGGTCGAATCATATCGATGTTCGGTATCATTGGATTACCAAAGTCCTTGATTCCAAAAATATAGATCTTGAGAAGATCCACTAATGACAATAGTTCAGACATGTTGAAAAAGAGTTTACCTAGAATAAAATTCAAGACTTTCCAACTGATTGAAGGGTTGGAAATGATCCCCAGTTGAATCAGAGGGGGAGTTTGTTGGGGTGCCTCGTCATCTGGCCTCGATATTTTTTTAAATATTTGATATCTTTAAAAAATATATTTTTATATCTATGACAAGATATATCTGATATCTTTGAGAATATATTTTTGATAACTTTGATGAGATATATTTAATATATTTAATATGATATGAGATATCTTTTAGGAGATACGTGGGATATCATTTGACAAATCACCTATTTATATGAAATATGTGGCTCCTCTCTCGGCAGTTTTTGGAGGCAGTGCAGTTGCATTTTCATGGAGTGTTTTTTCAGATATGCAACTGGTGGAACTACTTTGATTTGATCGGCTTTCATCTATGGTGGTTTATTGATATGATCCCGGTGCTTTTTCATCTTCACTTTTGTTCGGACATGAATCGACATCTTTCATGGTAAGATCTATTTGGGTTTCTATAGAAGGTTTTATTCTTTATTATATGCTTCATTCAGACTACATCTATACTCCGACTTCGATCCACAATTTTTCTAATTATTACTTTTGAGATCCCTTTAATTTTTTGGAAGTTTGTACCATGTACTTATCTGTATTAGTGGATCCCTCTTTCGGGAATAGGTCTCATGGTTTTTCCGTTTTGGGTTTTCCATGTATAAATTTCCAGTGTCAATTTTATATTTTGAGCTTATTTTTGTCGCTACACATATATTGTTTAAGGGAATGATTTATCTACTGTACGTTCGTGTTTTTGTTGTTTGTTCATTCAACGTTTTCCATATTTCCCATCACTTTGAACCTCATGGTCATTTCTCTAACAGGCATAGTAGGTTAAGGAATTAATATTCTGTCGCTCTATTTCATCAGGCATGGCCAGTTAAAGAATATAGCAGTAGCAACTATTATATGACTTAAGATTATTCATCTTCCGGTAGGCTATCTTCACCCCATGATAACTTTCGATAAAAAAGTAGTGTGGTCACCTGCCTCTCTAGTGTCGAGTTCATGTGGTAAGTTGCAGTTGGGGTGAGGCTTCTTCAAATTGCTATATCTTCTCCTCCTCATACTCACACATGGTAGTTTTTCCTCCTGATGGTCAATTATGTGACTGTACCCCACTGTAAAAATTTCCTTGCCGCCACATGCCAAATAATATGAGTGAATTAATGTATTTTTATAGAAAATGAAAAATAATTCAAACAAAATATTTTCTATTTAAATGAAATGGAATTGGTGAAACAATATAATTTAAATTAATTACTAAATTAGTCAATTAAATAAATAAAAAATTCAAACAAAAATATAAAACTACAAATACAAATCATTAAATCATCTAAAACATTAGATATTATAATTTTAATTAAACATCAATTAATTAATACATAAATTATAACTTTCAAGATTTTGAGATATGTATCTTCTAAAATAAATTCAATTCATTTGACAGGTTTTGTTGTGCAGAACATCAAGTTTAAATGAACAATGATATACTATTAATTATTAACATTACCATTAGGAATAGTAATGTCACCATTACTAATAGTATTTTTAGAATTATAAATAATAATGTCACCAGTAGAATAGAAACCTCATAAATAGAAGCATAAATAAAACTTAGACATCTTATAAATGAAACTATGATATAATTATATAGTAATATTAGTAAAAAAATGTTTTAAAAATGAAAAAATAAGTATTCGTATTTCGGTAAAATATAAAAGCTTGTTTGAAATTTTAAAATTAATAAAATGATTTTAAAAAAATATTTTAAAAAATAGATTCATAAATTCATATTTTTTTGTCTTATGATTATAGGATAATTTGTATGACACCTTATTTAATTTTTCAAAGTGTCATAAAATCAGTTAAAATTTTAAAATCGATATTTTTCGAATAAATGTTGATTTTAATTAAAAATTAATTTTCTCATATTTGAAAGTTATTTTAATAAAATGGAGTTAATTTTTTAATTATACATGTTTAAATAAGGTTGGAGTGGTTTTTTTAAAATTTTCAAAAATAGTCGAATTTTTAGTGCATAGTGAAATATGGTAATTTACGATATATATACATCATAAGTCAAATACACTATTTTTTAAGTCATTGGTGATGTTAGTACCATAATATCAATCCCTACTCTCTTTAATTTACATAGTAATGGAAATCAAAATTATTCATAGTCTTATGTCAAAATAATAAACTAATGAATAAAATAATCAAAAACACCACACTCCTCCACTATAAACATCACACCTCACCACCTCTTATTTTCAAACCTTCTAAGTATTGAACCATATATAATTTCTACTCAATACCTCTCTCAAATAACATTCCCATGCTACGGTCTTGTTGGTCTCACCAAAATATCAAACTGATGTTCCTTAAAAATATTCTCAAAGAGAATAATTCCAGAGGTAAAACCCTTAGTCATTCCTTTTCATTTCATTTTATTTTAATTTATTTTCATATCTTTCCCTCACCTGCCCTATAAAAATTAAAATTATAGATCTAGTATATTATTTTTATGTGAATTATATTATGTAATTGGAATATCTACCATCAAACATCTTCTCCTCTTCCTTATATTCTGAAAATGAAAACATCCCCCATGATGTGTCGATTTACTATCATCATGGACGATGCATTTTCATTTTCCATTACCTCCTTCAAGGATGGTCATAAAACTATTATTATGGTTAAATATGACTTTAATATAAATATTATAAGTTATGAAATGTTTTCTAATTAGTATATATATATATAAATAAATAATAAAACAAAACTTGTTTATAATAATAAAAAATTTGTCAAAATAAACTAATGTTCATTGTTAACATTTTATCTAACGAATCATCCACATATCTATAAATAAAATAATATATAAGATTATTTAATATTCTATAAGTACATTAATAACATATAATTTCAATTCTAGATAATTACCCTCATTTTTCTTGATCTTCCATACATATATACAACTTCACCAATCGTGAAAACCAAGGAAACGAACACTCCTGAATGACAAAATTGAATCTATTAACTCAACAAAAATACAATAAAATGAACTTACTAAAATTATAGTAAATAAAATACATGTTTAATATGTTCTCAATTTAATTATTAATAAATCTAATTTCATTATCGCATTCATTAAGTGTATGTTAAAAACACTTTTGGATATAGGGTACGGGATTCTCCCCAAACCTCTATTATTCATTTGGGTTATACTTTCTCCCTCTTTATCCCAATGTAATTCTTAATTTTTCTTGTTTACCTCTCCTACATTATGTGTTTATATTCCAAAGATATTTACCAAACCCGATTCTTATTTCTTTGATGAGAAATAAAAGTTTTATAAGGATCCCTTTTCGATTCCTCCCGATAAGCACGACCCATTAACGTGAACATCGAAATTTCGTACCCATTTTCATGTATCATACACAATTTGTTTTAAGATACCAATATTTTTCTAAAATCACTCATTTTATCATGAAAAAACATCCTTCTCCATTTCTTGTTTTTTATAAACAATTATGCCTTTTTTATTTTAAATCACATTATCATTTTCCAACAAAACACACTAGAGAGACTCATTTATAAAGTTTCTAAAATAATCCATTTACTTGTTTTCACTTAAACTGGAATTCACTTATTATAATATATTCCTATTTTCCATTATGAATATCAAATTATGATTTAAATCCATTCTTTCATGGAAATCATTATGATATTTCCTTTGGTTATGCCTTATTCACCACTTATTTATTTTGTGTGGTGTATGTATACCTCTCTTTCATTTGTGATCACAATTAATTGATGATTTAATTAAATATACATATTTCATTTATCATAGATATTATTATTACATTAGTTCTGAACTATTTTTACATATGATTGTTTCTTTATATTTCGTTTAAATTGTGGAAATATTGATGAATCCATATCCTCTACTCAATACAGATTTTTTGATAAGTCATATTGTTACTAAATTGAATATATATATGAAAAATGATTTGGAATTATAGTGATGGGTGGGGCATAGTTATAGATAACCCCTCGATGCATCAACATGTATCATGAGACAAAACAGTTTGCGACAAACACTTTTTTTTTGTTTCTAAATAAAATGAGACATGTTTTTACCTATAGACTTAAATCGTCTTGAATGTATAAGGGTTTATGTTTCAGATGCATGATGTACAATGATTAAGAATTTTCATCATTCTGTAATCAGTTATTAGTTTTTAAGATATTTTTATTATGAAAAAATATATGGAGGAATTGACATTATTAGCTTATTGATGACATGTGTTTTTCAGTTATTTACCTTCCCATTATGATTATGTCTTATTGACTTTGCCTCACTTATCATTGATTCATATAACCCTTACTGAGCATTTTTGGTAACTCTTTCATTTTTCTTCTTCTCTAGGTTATGAAGATGAAATCATTGAGCAAGTTTCAAGGAATAATTTAATTTTCCTTTTTTATGTTCTACGATTAATTACTAATGTAATAAGGGAATCATGTATGTGTCTTGTTCTTCAAGACTAATAAACCAATCGATACTTGGTAAAATGGTCTCTTGTATCTATTTCATTGTAATAAAATAACTAGATATTGGGATATTAAGTATGGGTTTTTTACAGTTGGTATCAGGTAAATTTTAGTAAAATCCTTGGGAACTAGATATTAAGTAAACATGAGAATTATAATAATTCCTTATTGTGATTTTTTGGCTCGATACTCAAGATGATTATGTGCTAACTTAGTGTGTGTCATTATTTAGTGATGACACCTAATGTTAGGAAGGGAATCATTACCTAAAAATAATGTAAGGATTTCACCACTGAGCAAGGAAACACAGTTAGTGTTGGAGTTGAGCAGATCATGACCATATTAGAAAAACATATTCATGTTATGATAAATAACCATATAACACCGATGCTGGATCATTTCATGTGGCAGAATCCCCCATAATTTTGTGGGACTACTAATCTAATGGTAGTTGAGTACTTGATCAAGTCCCTTGAAAAGTTATTTCTGGTATTAAGATGCAATGAAAATGAAAAGGCAGTATAAGTATTATATTGTCTCAAAGGAGATTATAACCAATGGTGGTTGAGGATCCAAAATACTAAGTTTGAAGATGAAGTAAAATACATGGAATGGAAAAATTTTAAAAAATTATTCTTCTAATAACATTTCCCTCATGAGAAATGACTGAAATGATGATAAAATTAATTTGTTTAAAGAAAAGGAAAGAAGATATTTTTGTAGAGTATGAGACCCCCTACACAAGACTAGCCAGGTATACTATATAATTCATAAATTATACAGAATACATGATTGCTCATTTTTTAGGGTCTTAAGACAAGTCTATGAAGTTCACTGAATTCTCAAATATTTTCATCATATTATGAAATAATATTATGTTCCATCAAAATAAAGAATGATTTTGTGAGATCCTATTTTTCAAGGGAAATCAAGAGAAGAAGAGGTCTTATGATAACCATGGAAAATGTGAAGCATCTAATAAGTGGAAGGGAATGAATCAGTTTCCATTATATGAAAATTGTGGAATGAATCATCCTGGTAAATGATTAAAAGGCATGGGAGTTTTCTATATGTATAGAGAAATGTGTTATCGAGAAAATGAATGCATGAGGAAGAAACAAGTCTGTTATATGTGTAGAGAAAAGTGTCATCGAGAAAATTATTCAAGAGAAGAAGAGGAATCCTTCCATAGAACATGTCAATGGGAGATGGATAATATTATGAGATCACCATAGCTGAAGTAGAAGTACCCAAATATGTGGTAGCATGTATATTAATCCTAAACTCAAATTTATCTAAATATTTATTTGATTCTATATCATCGTACTCTTTTATATCTTCCCAATGTTACAAGAAGATAAGGATTTTCCCTTTTAATTTAAGAAGGGAGTTGTCAGTTAAAACTCCCAATGAAAGTCTCACTGTAATAAAAATGTGTTGTCCAGTCCCCTTTATGACACATAAATGTGATTTATTTTTTTATAATATCATCATACCTATAGTTGAATTTGATATAATCCTTGGTATAGGTTTCCTTTAAAAATATTATGCAGAAATTTATTGTAAGAAGAAGGAAATTATGATCTGTGAGGAAGATGTAGAATCCATCATCTTTATACAATAAACATCATCATCTAATTCTTATCTATAACCATCCCTAGTGTATCTAATGAATGAAATTCTTGTGGAGGAATAGAAGACATAATCTAGGTATGAGTAATGTAATCTTCAAATTGTGGGAGAACCAATAGTGGAGGAATACATTGATGTTTTTGCTGAGGAATTACCTCGACACCACCTAGGGTGTGAAGTTAAATTTACCATTGGTCCAATACCTAATGAAAGGACAATATCTAAGAATACATACATAATATAAACTATGTAATTAATTGATATGAATAAACAACTAGAAGATTTTAGTAATAAGGTGTTTATTCTCTATAATATTTCCCAATGGGGAGACCCAATTCTCTTTGTTAATAATAAAGATGAATCCTTGAGGGTATGCACTGACTATAGAGAAATATATGATATTATAATAAAGAACAAGTACCCCTACCTTACATTGATGATTTATTTGATCAACATCATGGAGATCAATATTTTTCGAATATTTTCTTTCATTCTGTATTTCATTAATTGTGTGTATAAGGGAAGATATTCGAATGAGAATGTTTCAAACTAGGAATGAAAATTACGAGTTAACAATAATGCTATTTGGATAGACTAGTTCACCCACTCTTTTCATAGATCTAATGAATATAGTATTCAAGGAATATCTCGATAATTTTTTGTGGTATTTATTGACGATATATTGGTGTACTCCAAAATCTACGAGTATCATGAGAACTAATTTTGGATTATTATAAAGACTCTTAGAAGAAAAGTGTTATATGGGATGTTTATAAAGTGTGAATTTGGGATACATAAAATTTCTTTTCTTAGACATATTGTCTCTATGGATGGAATCTTAGTTGATATTATGATGAAAAAGGAAATTCAAGAATGACCTATGCCAACAAACATAACTGAGGTAGAAAGAGTCTTTGCTTTTGCATGTTACTATTGGTGTTTCCTCTAGAATTTTTCTTGATTGGATTACCCATTAACCAAGATCACTTGTTAAGGTGTTAAGTTTGTATGGACAAAATAATGTTCATAATGTTTTGAATAATTGAATATAAGATTGGTTAATACTCCAATTTTGACTCTTTATCTAGGAAATGATGGGTTTGTGATAAATAGTGATGCATCAAATAATGGATTGGGTTGTTTCCTTATGAAAAATGATAATGTTATTCCATATTCTTCAATGTAGTTGAAGACTCATGAAAAAAATTATCCAACTCATGATCTTGATTTAGTAGTCATAATCTTTTATATTAAGATATGGAGACACTATATCTATGGTGAAATATATGAGATATATAATGATCAAAAGAGTTTAAAATATATACAGAGAGAGAGAAAGAACTCAACTTGAGGTAATAGTGATGACTTGAGTTACTCAAATATTATGATTTCTCAATACACTACCACCCAGGAAATGAAAATAAAGTGGAACATGAATTTAGTAGGAAAGATCATGGACATCTACTCCAAATGAGGATTGAGAAAGATTCTATTTTTAATTATTTAATAATGGTGGTTATGATAATTATCATTAAAAGGAATCATCACTCATTTTTCAAATGATATCTAGACCATATTTACTAGAGAAGATAAAAGGTTCTCAATCTGATGATGAGAATTTTCAAAAGAAAATTAAATCCGTTAAGGATGGATGTTTGATAGACATTGTGTATGTGGATGGAGTTCTGAAATTTGGAAATAGGTTATGTGTTCCATCAATATTGGATATAAAAGGGAACCATTATATGATTTTCATAGCTCAAATTTCTCTATACACCTTCGTAGTAAAAAAATGTATTGAGATCTGAAGGAACATTTCTAGTGGGATAATATAATGTTGGAAACTACTGACTATGTATAAAGGTGTCTATTTTTTCAACAAGTGAAGGAAAAAATATAAAAACCTATAGCATTCAGGCAATATATTCCTATTTCATTGTTTTATAGGGATGATATTATGTTGGAATATTTTATAATACAACCATTGATACCTCGAAGGACTGATACAATATGGGTTATTGCTGATCATCATACAAAATCGGCAGATTTTATTACTACAAGTGAATATTAACCACTTGAGTGAATAGAATGACTCTATATTAATGAATTTGAAAGAATTAATGATTAACCACTATTGATTTTGTCTAATTGAGATCCCCATTTACATCCACATTCTGGAAGACTCTTCATAAGTCTCTGGATACTGAGCTTCATTTGAGTACTGCTTATCACCCTCAAACTGATAGATAGTTTGAATGGAATATTAAAACCTTAGAAGAGATGTTGACATCATTCTCACTCAACATTAAAGGTATGTGGGTTCAATATTTACCTTTGGAAGAATTCTCCTACAAATTTTTTTCTATTCTTGTAGTCAAACGGTGCCATATAAAGCAATATATGGAAAGAGATGTCATAGTCCAAATTGTTAGGGTGAAGTTGGTGGGAGAAAAATTATTGTCTTATAACTGATTTAAGAGACAAGAAAAAAGGTAAATACTATTCAGGCTCACATCAAAGTGGCTCAAAGAAGGAAAAAGATTTATGTTGACATCAAGTGAAAGGATTTTTAATTTCAAGTGGGTGATCATGTCTCTATAAAGTTATCTCAATGAAAGTTGTCATAATATATGATAAGAAATGGTAACTATGCCCCAGGTAAATTAGACCATTTTAAATTCTTGAAATAGTTGGGGTTGTAGTGTACCAATTAGAAATGTCACTAAATATTTCCAAAGTTCATGATGTGTTCCATATATCATTGTAAAATATGTACATTCCAGACCCAACGCATGAACTCATCGATGATGAAATTGAGTTGGAACCTAATTTTTCATATTTTGAAAAGCCTATAGATATTCTTAATATAAGGGAGAAAGTGATGATAAATCATACAACTAAACTGGTAAAAGTTCTTTGGAGAAACTATAAAAGGGACGAAGCAACGTGGGAACCAAGGGATGTTTTGAAGAAGAACCACCCTCATCTGTTTAGAAAGAAAAATTCATGAAAATTCTGAGGATAAAATTTACCAAGGTGGGAAGAATATAACACCCCAATATTTTATAGTATATATATTATTAAATAAATTCAATTCATTCGATATTTTATATTTCACATAACATCTAACTTAAAGGAATAATGATATACTTTAAATATCAACATGAATATTAAGAATAGTAATGTGACCAATAAGAATAGAAATGTGACAAATAGATTAGTAACATTACCTATGAAATTATAAATAAAATTTTTGCATCTTATAAATGGAATTATGATATAATTATTTCATAGTATAAGTAAATAAATGTTTTAAAAATGATAAATTATATGTTGGTATTCTTGTAAAATATAAGTGTTTATTTAAAATTTTAAAAATTAATAAATTGATTTAAAAGAAAATTTATTTTCATAAAATTTATTCCTAAATTAATATTTTGTAGTATTATGATTATAAGATCTTTTATGAGATCTTAATTAATTTTTTTAAGTGTCATAAAATAAGTTATAATTTTAAAATTGGTATTTTTTTAATAAATGTTGCTTGTATTTAAAAAGTAATTTTCTTATATTTAGAAAACTATTTTCATAAAATAGTGTTTATTTTTGAATTATAATAATTGAAAAATTATTAGCATTGTTTTTTTGGATATTCCTAAAAAAGTTAGATTTATAGTGAATAGTGAAATACAGTAATTTACGATGTGTATACATTATAAGATTAGTAAACTAATTTTTGAGTAACTTATGATTTGAGGACCATAATATAGAACTCTCCTACTATATTTAATGATGTAATCATTAGAATAAAAAGTATTCATAGTTTTGATCCAAAATGATAAACTAATGAATAAAATAATAAAAATGCACCAATCTCCTCCACTATAAATACCACTACACACCACCTCTTCTCCTCCCACCTTCTAAGCCTTTAATAATGTCCAATTTCTACCCAATTCCTATACCAACCCTATTACGCACATTATGGTCATTATGGTCTCAACAGAAACCAAACCAATGTCCATTAAGAAGGTTCTCATAGAGAATAATTCAAGATGTAAAACCCTTAATCCTTTCCATTCATTTTATTATATTATATTATATTTTCTTATATTTCTCTCACATACTAAGTACAAAGTAAACTAATAACTCCATTATATTATATATACTAGAATTATATTATGTTATTGTAATATCCACAATCAAACCCCTTCCCCTCTCACTTTTATTCTGAATCTAAAAATATCTTCTGTGATGTAGCAGTTTCTCGCCATCGTGGATGATGCATTTTAATTTTCCATTAGTGCCCTAAAATATGGTCATAAAACCATTATTGTGGTTAAATAAGATTTTATTATACATATTAATAGTTATAAAATTTTATGAAACTGTTATATATACATAATATTAAATTATAAAACAACTAATTTGTGATAATAAAAAATTCACCAAAATAAACAAACTTTCATCATTAACATTTTATCTGATGAACCATCCTCATATCTAGAAAAAAATAAGACCATTTAATATTATTTAATTACATTTATAACATATAATTTCATATCTTTAGAAATATTCCTATTTTACATAATCTTTCATACTTGTATACAAGTGAACCAATCATGAAAACCAATGAAACAAACACTCATGAACCACAAAATTGAAACTATTAACAGATCAAAAAACCATAAATAGAGTTAATAAAATTATAATAAATAAAATAAATGTTTAATATGTTTTTAATTAAATTATTTATGAATCTAATTTCATTATCAAGGTGATTAATTGCAAGTGCATAACACTTTCACAAATAAGGTAAGGGATTCACCCCAAACCTCCATTTTTATTTCGAGTTACGCCATCTCTATATTTACCCCAATGTAATCCTTAATTCTTCTTATTTAATCATCTTACATTCTATTTATATGTTCCAAATATATGTACCTAACCCATTTATTCATTCTTTGATAGTAAATAAATGTTTTATAAGGATTTATTTTCAATTCCTCCTGATAAAGAATCATGATTAAAGAGAAAATCCCAATTTCATACCCATTTTCAAGTACCATATATAATATGATTTAAGATACCAATATTTTTATAAAATCACTCATTTTATCAGGAAAAAATATGTTTTTTTATTTCTTATTTTATATAAAAATATATTCTATTTTTCATTTTAAGTCTCTTTAGAATTTTTCTTGTAAAACTTTGCTACAGAGGATCATTTTTAAAGTATCTTAAATACATATTTTACATTTTTTCCCTTTATATTTTCTTCATTTATTATGATATATTACTATTTTAAAATATTTATTTCCAAGTATTATTTAATTCTATTCTTTCATGGACTTCAATATGATATTCCCTTCGGTTATGCGTGATTCACCACTTATTCCTTATGCGTGGTGTATGTATACTTCTCTTTTATTTGTGACCATAATTCATTGAATATTTCA
Source organism: Viscum album (assembly GCA_963277665.1). Lineage (NCBI taxonomy): Eukaryota > Viridiplantae > Streptophyta > Magnoliopsida > Santalales > Viscaceae > Viscum > Viscum album. The sequence continues at coordinate 1,038,027,202 of OY728141.1, read as the reverse complement.
TTAAATATCCATAGTTATTATATCATTTATAATATTATTACATTAACTGATTACCATTTTTACATATGGTGTTTTTTGAATGTTTTTTAAATTGGGGAAATATTGATGAATCCATTTCCTCTACTCAAAAAAGATATTTTGATAAGTCATATTGTTCTTGAGTTGAATCTATGTATAAAAAATGATTTGGAATTTCAGTTATGGATGAGGCCAAGTTATAGATATCCCCTTGATGCATCAACAAGTTTCATGATAGAAAAACGTTGGTGAAAAACACTTCGTGTTTGTTTCCAAATACAATTAGATTGGTTTTACCCATTGACTTAAATTGTCTTGATGTTATAATAGTCCATGTGCCATATACATGATGTCCAATGAATAATAATTTTATCCATTTAGTATTTAGTTATTACTTTATATGATATTTTCACTATGACATAATCTATGGATGCATTTACATTATGATTTTATTGATGGCATGTGATTTCCAGTTATTTACCTTTCCCTTATGATTATGCCTTACTGGCTTTGATTCACTTATTATTGATGCATGTAACTCTCACTAAGCATATGAGACCGCCCTATAATTTGTTTTCCTTCCCTAGGTTATAAAGAAAAAATCATTTAATAAGTGTCAAGTAATAATATTATTTTCCTTTTTTATCTTCCATGTTTAATTACCAATGTAATAAAAAATCATATATGTATCAAGTTATTCAGGATTACTTAACTAGTAAATACTTGGTATTGAGATATCTTGTATCTATTCCATTATAATAAATTATACACCTACTATGGGCTACCAGTTTCGGGTATTTTATAGTTGGTATCAAAAAAAATTTCGAATAAACCTTGAGAACTAGATGTTAAGTAAACATGATAATTATAATAATTCCTCATAGTGATTTTTTTGGATCAATAATCATGATGATTATGAGATAATTTAGTTTGTTCCATTATTTAGTGATGATGACTAATGAAAAGAAGTGAATAAATAACCATGGACAATGTAGGGATTTCCCTATTGAGTAAGACAGCACAGTTAGTGTTGGAGTTGAGAAAGCATACCATATTAAGAAAACATACCTAGGTTATGAAAAATAACCATACCAAACCATTGTTGGATAATTTCACGTAGTAGAAGAACCATATTTTTAATGGGGATACTAATCTAGTGGTAGAAGAGTAGTGGATAATGTCCCTTGAAAATATATTTCTAGCACTGGGATGTAATGAAAAGAAAAGGTTATACTTGCAGTATTTTATCTCACATGAGATACTAATCAATAGTGTTCATTGATCTAAAATAATAAGAAGGATGATTAAATTGAATACATGGAATGGAGAAATTTTAAAGAATCATTCTTCAACAAATATTTCCACTACGAAAAACGAACCCAAATGAAGAGAATATTACTTAACTCAATGAGAAGGGAAGAAGTGGGTGTTGCAGAGTATGAGGTTACCTTCACAATACTTGCTAGGTATGATATAGATTACATACATTATAGGGAATACAAGATTGATAATTTATTTTAAGGCCTTAATCTATGTCTTCTAAGGGCACTATATTATCAAACATTTTCATTATATTTTGAAATAGTACCAAGTGAACTCAAATGAGAGAAGGAATTTTCAAGATCCAATTTCATATAGGGAAATCATGGGAAGAAAAGGTATTCTAATAACAATGGAAAATGTGAATCATAAAATAAGTAGAAGGGAATGAAGGAATTCTTATTATGTAAAAAATATGGAAATAATCATCCTAGGAAATGATTGAAAGGCATGAAAGTTTGTTAAAATTGTGGACAAAATGGTCATTATGAATATGAATTCAAGGGGAAGAAACAAATCAAGGATATTAAATGTTTAAACTATAATGAAGTGGGGTATTATTCAAATTTATATCCCAAGTTTCAGGGTAATCTAACACAGAAAAGTCCAAGGGGAGATGGCCAAGCTTATGTGATCACCAAAGTTAAAGTAGAAGTACCAAATTATGTGGTGTAAGGTACATTAATCTTATATTCAAATTTATCCAATTTTTTATTTTATTTATGATCATCACACTCTTTTATATCTACCCAATTTTTCATTAAAATAATACATTTCCCTTTTGATTTAACAAGGGGTTTTTAGTCAAAACATATAAGGGAAGTCCCATTACAACAAAAATGTGTCGGTCAGTCCCCTTTATGACACATAAATGAGATTTAGTTCCTGAGCTAATTGTCATACCTATGTTTGGATTTGATATAATCTTCGGAACAAATTGAATTTTAAAATACTAAGTGGAAATTTGTTACAAAAAGAAGAAAATGTTGATATGCGATGAAGATGTAGAATCCCTTACCATCAAAGAAGAATCTTCATCATCAGATTCTTATAATGATCCACCTATAATAGATCTATAGAATGGAATTTTGGTTTAGGAAGAGAAAATATCATCTAGGTATATGTAATGTAATCTTCAAATTGATTATTTACGAATAATACAATAATAAATTGATGTATTTATTAATAAATTACCTAAACTCCCCCAAGAGTGTGAAGTTGAATTTACCATTGATCTAATCCTCGATACAATACCAATATGAAAGACTACATATAGAAAAGAAATTGTGTAATTAGTGGATCTGAAGAAATAATTAGAGGATTTTAGTACTAATGGATTTATTCACCCCCAATGTTTCACTATATAGAGCCCCTATTCTATTTGGTAAGAATAAATATATTTCCTCAAGACTATGCATTGACTCTAGAGAAATTAGTGATATTAAAATAAAGAAAAAAAACCTTATGCCTTGCATTGATTAATTATCTGATCAAATTCACGGAGATTAATATTTTTAAAATATTGAACTTCATATTGGATATCATAAATTGCATGTAAATAATAATGAAATTATAAAGACAACATTTCAAAACTTGTATGGAAACTAAGAGTTTACAATACATCTATTTGGACTGATTAATATACCCTCTGTTTCCATGGATATAATGAATAGAGCATTCAAGAAATATCTTGATAATTTTATTGTATTATTTATTGATGATATCTTGGGGTAATTTAAAATCTACGAGGACCATGATAACCACTTTCGGATTATTCTAAAGACGCTTAGAATAAAAAATTTATATGGAAAGTTTATCAAGAGTGAATTCTGGCTTCAAACAGTTTCTTTTATTTGACATATTGCATCTAAGAATGGAATCTCAACTGATCCTATAAAGATAATGGAAATCAAAGAATGAAATATGCCAATAAATATAAATAAGGTACAATGTATCATTGGTTTAGCCGTTTACAATTGATGTTTCATCCCAAATTTTTACCTATTAGCTAACCCATTTACCAATATCACATGTAGTGGGGTTAAATTTGTATGGACAAAAGAATATACATAGTTTTTTGAATAATTGAAGAGAATATTGGTATGTGACCAAATTTTGAATCTTCCATTAAGAAATGATGGGTTGTTTATATACAGTGATTCATCGAAGTATGGATTGGGTTGTGTCCTTAGGGAAAATTATAATGTTATTATATATGCATTAAGGCAGTTCAAGATACATGAACAAAATTATCCAACTCATGATCTTGAGTTAGCAGCCATAATATTTGTTCTAAAGATATGTATACACTATATCTAGTGAAATATGTGAGATATATATGGATTAAAATATTTATAAATACATCTTTACACAGAAATAACTCAACACGAGGAAAAGGAGATGGCTAAAGTTACTCAATGATTATGATTTCTCAATACACTACCACCCATAAAAAACGGTTCAAGATAAATTAAGTAGTAAAGATCATGAAATTCTAACCCAAATGATGATCATGAAGGGTTATATATTCATTGATTTAATAAATATGGATATGGGAATTATTAATTAAAGAGAAACATCAATGTTTTTTCAAATGATTGCTAAACCATCACTACTAGAGAAGATAAAAATTTCTTAATATGATGATGATATTTTTAAAAATAAAATTAAACCCATTAAGGATGGAAGATTGGAAGAATTCATGTATGAGGATGGGATTATGATATTTTGATAGAGGTTATGTGTTCCATAAATACCATAGAAAAAACGGGAAGTATTAGATGATTCTCATAAATCAAATTCCAATATATAGCATAGTAGTACCAAGATGTATAAAGATCTAAAAGAAATTTTTTGGTGGGATAATGTGAAGTGGGAAATTTTTGACTATGTGTCAAGGTGTATAGGTTTTTAATAAGTGAAGTTTGAAAGATAAAATACAAGAGGATTCATGAAACCTCTACTTATTCTTATGTGGAAGTGGTATGAAATTACGATGTACATTGTGACAGGACTACCAAGGAAACTTAGAAGGAGTGATGCAATATGGGTTATTGTTTACCATCTTACAAAATAGGTACATTTTATTACTATAATATAAGATTTACCTCTTGATCACCAAGAAAAAATCAATATTAATGACATTGAAAGACTTTATAGTGAACCTCTATATGTTGTTTCTGATCAAGATCCCCATTTTACATGAACATTATCAAAGAATCTTCAGAAGGCTCTGGATAAAAAGATTTATTTGAGTACTGCTTATCACCCTCAAATTGACGGACAATTTGAAATGAATTTTCGAACATATGAAGACATGCAGACATCATTATCACTTGACTTTCAAGGTATGAAGGATCAATAATTACCTTTGGCATTATTTTCCTACAATAATAGTTTCTATTATAGTATTCAAATGTTTTCATATAATGCATCATATGGTGAGAGATGCCGTACTCCAACTTTTTGTGATGAAGTTGGTCAAGGGAAACTTATTGGCTGAAAACTTATTGAAGAGAAAAAATAAGGTAAAAATGATTTAGGATCATATCAAAGAGTCTCAATGTAGGAAAAATAGTTATATTGACAAATAGAGAAAGGATTTGTAATTTCAAGTTGGGGATAATGTCTTTTTGAAAGTATCTCCATGGAAGGGTGTCATAAGATTCGACAATAAAGGTAAACTAAGACCAAGTTACATAAGACCATCTAAAATTTTGTAAAGAATTTGAGCTGTAGAATATTGATTAGCAATTCCTCCAAGTCTCTCTAATGTTTTTAAAGTGTTACAAATATCATTGTTAAATATGTGCATCCCAAACCCAACTCATGTACTCGACAATGAATAAATTGACTTGGAACCCTATTTGTCTTACTATGAAGATCCTATAAATATTATTGTCATAAGAGAGAAAATATAGAGAAATCAAATTAACAAACTACTAAATGATCTTTGGAGAAACCATAAAATGGAACAAGAAATATTGAAACCTAAGGTTGTTATGAAGAAGAACCAACCTCATCTATTTATAAGGTAATATTCATGAATGTTTTGATGAATAAATTTCTGATTGATGGAAGAATATTGCACCCCAAGATTTTATGGTTTATATCTTCCTAAAAAAATTGAATTAATTTGATATCTTATGTTTCACAAAACATCAAGCTTAAATGAAAAATGATATTCTATTAAATATTAACATTACCATTAGTAATAGTAATGTGACCATTAGGAATAGTAATGTAACCATTAGGAATAATAATGAGACCAATAAAAAATCAAAATAACCTATGATAGTATAAATAAAATTTATGCATCTTATATATGATATTATTTTATAATTATATTATAGTATAAGGAAATGATTTTTTTAAAACAATAAATTATGTGTGGGTATTTTTGTAAAACATACATGTTTATTTACTATTTTACAATTAATATAAGTATTTAGAATAAAATTTATTTTCATAAAATATATTAATAAATTAAAATTTGTGTGCCTTATGATTATAATATAATTTTTTGATACTGTAATTAATTTTTAAATGTGTCATAAAATCAGTTATAATTTTAAAATTGGTATTTATTTAATAAATGATGATTTTAATTAAAAATTAAATTTATCAAATTTATGAAATTATTTTCATAAAATGGAGTTCATTTTTTAATTCTACAGATCGAAAAATAGTTAAAGTGAATTTTTTGGATTTTTTTAAAATAGTGGAATTTTTTGTGAATAGAGATATATGAAAATTTATGGTATATATTCATAATAAGTTAAATATAATATTTATTAATTCATTGATTATGTATGAACCATAATATCAAACTACACTTATCTATTTACTGTATTTAGTCACGGAAATACAACATATTCATAGTCTTGAACCAAAATAATAAACAAATGAATTAAATAATCCAAAAATCCCATTCTCATCCACTATAAATACCACACCTCACTACCTCTTATCTTCACACCTTATGAGCCTTAAAACTTGTCCAATTTTTTCCCAATTACTCTCCCAAAACTATTTCCCACGTTATGGTCTTTATTTTCTTACCAAAATACCAAACCCATGTCCCTGGAGATGGTTCTCAAGGAGAAGAATTAAATAGGTAAAACCTTTAAAACTTCCCTTCCATTTTTTTCGTTTATTTTCTTTTCTTATCCTTCCTCACATAACCTTTACAAAGTAACATTATAACTCCCATATCATATATATACTAGAATTATATAATTTTATTCGAATATCTGTCATCAAACCCCTTCTCCTCTCACTTTTATTCTAAAAATAAAAACATCATCTATGATGTAATGATTTCCACCATGGTTGACGATGAGTTTTAATTTTCCATTACCGTGTTCAAGGCTAGTAAAAACTGATTATTATAAGAACCATTTATTTACTCAGTTATGGGTCCTTTAATATTCTGTCTAAATATTTACTTTTCACTTAATATGGATTCCTAATGAGTTAGTAATGGTTCTGATGGTGTCTGAGGCTTGTTCGGAGCCCGAATCCCATCTTTTTGGAAAAAAAATATATTCTTGGAACACAGTTTAGAGAAAACCATGCAGGAATTCCACATGGTTTAGAAAACCATGCAGAACATGTTTTTTTGGATAGAGCCATCACGCACAGTTGGCGCACGGCCGTGCGGCCTAATGGTGTGAACACCCCATTTCCCCAGGTACATATGCATGGCTTGCAGATAGTTTGATCAAACCGTGTGGACAAACTATTCAGGCACAACTATATCTCCTGGTTTGTGCATGGTTTGTAAAACCGTGTGGACAAAACATGTACATGCTAAATTTTTGTGTAAAAAGACCAACATTACCTTAATGATATATTAATCCAACCCTTCCTTATTAATCAATGGACCAGGGGTATTAACCCCTTTTCCTCTAAATTTAGAGATTTTTTAAGGCCGAATCTAGGGATCAAGAGATCTCATTAGCTCGACATCTGGTCAAGATTTTGTTCATCAAGCTGGATACACTATGCTATGTACTTGAGTCCATATTAACCATTTTTCTTCTCTATTTCTCTCAACCTTGGTATCATCATGTGAGTGTTTTTAACCTTTTCTTAGATATAATCTGATTCATGGAAAATCAAGGGCCAATACCAGAGGAGAAGGATCATACAACCCTAATATGTGAGGTCAATAAATCAACCCTAATGTTTTTTGATTTTGGAATATTTGTTTGGGGCCCAACGATTTCATCGGAACCCATTTCATAAATTTATATTCCATGATTATAATTTTTTGAATCATATGGATATTCTCTTTCTAAATATGTGATTATTTGTTAGCGGTTACACCCATAACTCAATCCACCCCATGTTGATGTTTATTCCACATTTGGGTTTTAGGGTTTCAGCACGTTTGAGCCACCGTTCGGGTGTGTGGTTGCTTTCCCTTTTAAAAGGTGATCCTTTCCATAATAAATGACATATTATTACTGAGAATTTAATAATGGAATGTACCATGTATGCTCACCTCTTGGCCCACCTAAGGTAAATTCTTCCAAATGATTATTAATTGTGATATGTGAAATGTGAAATGGAAATTATACTAAGTATATAACTTGTCCTTAAAATGAGATTGAATAATGTTTACATGTTCATAGAACCCCTTACAATATTAATGAAAGGGAGAGGAGTGAAACTCTCTAATTGAATATTCCTTAATGTTTACTTAACACTTGATTAAATGGTTTCAACATGACTAGGCCTATCCACACTAATAGAAAATAAGACATGGGCCAAAAAATAAATGTTTTCAACTCTACTTGACCTATCCACACTAATGGAAGGCAAGACTTGAACCAAATGAATTATTACATGATTAAAATATCAAATAAGAATGGACTGACTTGATCTAACCTTGGGTTCAGAGAGGATAATACCTTTGGTATGGGGAACCCAATTCCGAATTAGGGATACAGTTTTCTTAGGTTGATACCAACCTCGACTCTGGTTCTTTTCTATTCCTCAAATGCCCAGTATACTTTCATAGGGTTCTATACATTATTACATGATACCTTGAATACACTCCTTGGATCCATCATTGTCTTGTAGGTTCCATGGTGAAATCCCATAGGGCCCTGTCTTTTCATAGCCCTATTTTACCTCAGTCGATCACCTTGGACTCGATATGCCCCTTATTATGGAATGTAACACCCTGAAATATTATAAGAAATATTCATCTTAATTTCGTTGATGTATTTTGTTGTACACTACACTAAAAATAGATTTATCTTTACACAACATCGTATTATCTTGTTTTATACACAAACACTATTCTTGGCTTATGTTTCACGCAAGAGTGACCTTCCTCAATAGCGTGTGTTGTACGCAATACTGAGTTTCTCTAAACAATAATATATTGTTATGAACTAGCCATTATGAATAGTATTAAATACATTTAGAATTTAATGACATTATAATTCAACTTACTCATTTTATAGAACATTATTTGAGAACAAAATAAATTTTTTGGGTAAAATAAGTATATTTTTTCGTAAAATATGTATTAAAAAAAAGGCAGTTTTGTCTTCTTTTGATGGCGCACCCACATTAAATAAAGTTTTTGACATGCATATAACAATAATTTGAAAAATTGAACTTATTTCATGTAATCAAGGTATAAAAATTTACTTTGGATAAATTTTTGATATTTTCTTAATAAGATTCATATTTTGATGAATAGTAAAAATACACTAAATTTTAACAAAAAACATCTTTTTTCATCAAGATAATTTATATAGTTAAATTGTTAAATTAAATGGTTTTATTGTTTAAATAGAATATATTTTTACCATTTAATATAATTTTGGTAATTATCATTAATTTTACATTGAATTCATAGGAAAAAAAATTTCAATATTTTGCAATGATTTAACTTTTAAAACATGTTTTCTCAACAGTGGGATTAATTTTAAATTAAATACTGCCACTTATATATATTGAATTTATAAAAATGGATTCCATATTTGGAATCAGTGGGTCCAAATTATGTTAATCGGCTAATTTTTATTTTTTTCCATTATGAATAGTTATAATGGTAAATTTTATTTACTATAGTTAAAGGAAAATCAGGTAATTAAGGGTAAATATAATATTATAAAATTACCCGAACACTTGTCTTAACATAAATGTAAGATTATATTTCTCTCTAAATAATACTTGAGTCGAAATGGAATCTATTGGAACGCACCTGGATGAGATTAAGACCTTTAATTTATTTTATTTAAAGAAAGTGAAATATGTCTCACTCAAAATTTAACAATTAATGTATTTTTAATATAAGGTTATAAATAATATAAACTAGATTATAAAAAGTCATTTGAAATATAATTTTTTTTCTTTATCATAGTAATTTATTTATGATTTTCATGAAATATTTAATTACCTTAATAGCTTATACATTAATGATGCAGAAATTATTTATTTAGTGAAAAATCAATAATATAGTTTTTATTACAATAATAATACCCATCAAAAGGACCAGAAACATGGAAAACCCTTATTTTTCGAGTATCTCGATACCCTTATCATCCAAGTGTCGAATTGGGGACCATTTGACGCCTTAAAAAAACATATTAGGACATTTATATTATTTTATTTTAAATTATGTCAAAGATGTCACCTTCATACTTTAATAAATATAAAATTTTAAAAGATAGTAGTTTTAGAAGATAAATTAGAATAAAAGTATTTTTATGAAATATATTATATTTATCTTCCACATAGTATTTTATTTTTTAATTTTTATACAAAATATACGTATACTAAATAATTATACAAAAATGTGGAATTAATTATTTTATCAAGATAAATATCAAATAAATGATTTTTAAAGTATTAAAATATATATTATGTGAAATAATTAATGTGATACACTAATTTTATAGATTAATATGAATTGTTAGTAATCCATTAACAATTTTTTATCGAAAATATATTCTCTTTGTATTTTATTTAAATTTAAATAAATGAATTGTGTTAAAATTTAAACTATTGATATTTTATATTATTAAATTGTTTAAAAATCACAAATATATTTAAAAATTACCAACTAAAATTTATAAGATCTAAAATTTCATAAAGTATCAAATTATGTATTATTAACAACACATAAGTATGTATTTATAACCATATACAATTTATAACATTATTCCCCCAAATATAATTAAATAGATTAAATAAGGATAAATCAAAATGATAAGGATAAAAATAAAATCAAAACATGTCTAAAATTAATTGGATGACGAGGATAAAAACCTATCTTATATAATATCTGAATTTGAGTCTGTTTGGATTTTTTATGTGGGGTTTGGTTTTATTATAAATTAATATTTTAGAGGATTCAAAAAGTTCCCCTCTCCTCTTTTATAAAAGGGCACCTCCTCCCTCTCCTCACACCGTTTGGGGCCTCCAAGCTCAAATACCCCTACCAATTTATCTTCTAAAATTCACTATAAACATACTGGTGGTCTTGGTCTTCTTCAAATACCAACATTAGTGCCCTAAGAGGAGGTTTAGAAGAGGCGCGTCAAAGAAGAGGTAATATCCTTTACTGATTCTTTCAAATTCATTTCTTCTTATACTTCCTCTTATTTTGTTTTTTCATAATAAAGTAATAAAATAAGAATCACACATATACTGATATGTTATTATATATGATAAGAAACCCTATTTCACATTCTATCTATCCTAGGGAAAAAGAAATCACCGCACGTGCGTACGTACGGAATACCGTCTCTACACCGTGGTGTAATCTGATTTTCCACCACAACCTTACTTGGATGAGTATAATGGTGGAAATAATAACAATATATTCTTATTATAACATGTTTCTAATTATGAGATATTATATCATTCTCTCCAATTCCATTCAATAATTATGGGAACGATATCATCACTCGTGCGTATGTACGGATTACCATCTCCATGATGCGATGAGATTCATTCTCCATGTTATCCATTAAAGAATGATTATAAAGTATATATAATAAGTAATCATGAAACATATTAAATAATAATGCTACTATATTTATGTATATAAATATTTAATTTACTTCCATTAAATTTAATAAGGAAATGAAAACAGTGTTCATGCATACGTACGACCTACCGTCTCCATGAATGGTGTATTTCATTCCTTTTATCAATCTATTATATATATTTATATGTTTAATTTATATTATATATAAATCATGTTTTACATTCGTGAAATATTTATTCATGATCTATGTAATCATATGAAGAATTACAAGTCAAAACATGTACGATAAATGAAACAATTTTACCCAAAACACTACTTTAACATGGAATTGACAAAAGAACGGGTAATATAAAGTCGTATGTGAATCATATATGATATAATAAATATTATTATGGTTCTGTTACAAGTTAATTATATGTTTAAACCCACTATACATTAGTATCAGACACATAGGTAAGAAATTTGACACAAGGCAAGGGATAATTATTCCAATCTTGTTCTTATCTAAGATTGTTTATTCGTAATTAATTACTTGGGTTATGTTTTTCATCAATGTCCTTGTATTCAAAAATGTTTTTGATAAAATGCTTACTATTAGTAAATGTATGTTTAAATACATTTTTACACTTTTTGACTTTTATCTCATTGTATAGAAGGAATCTTTCCTTTGTTTTCAATATAATGTACTTTATGACTTTTCTAGTAAAAGTACAACAAGAATGTTTTTTAACTTATAGGGAATGAATGGATTTTTATGGTTTTATAATGCCTTATTTCCATGAAAATTCCTCTACAAGATTTCATGATTATTTTTAACAAAATTACATTCTTTTAAAATCGCACGGAATTTTGTGTAAAGAAATGATTTTAAAGATGAAATGATATTTTACTCAAGAATTCATTTCAAGTGTTTATTCAAAAATATTTTTCATCTAAGATTACATTCTTTAATATGGTAGTGTTTCAAGTATAATGTTCCTATTATTTACATGGTTTAATTTTTTTATGATGAAATGATATCCATTGTTTTATATAGATTATGTTATGGTGGGATGATGTTTATGAAACCCATTCTATTTTTTGGGTTATTATGAATGATTTATAATTATTTTGAGTCACACTTAAGAATGACTTCATCATGAGATGGGTGGGACCTATATACCCCTCCAATTCATTGGGTAAAGATTTATATCTCATGAGATATACATGGATGGAATGGAAAGTAAATCTGGTTCAGTAATACAGGGTGGGAATGGAAATTAAACTCAGTTCAGTAAGGGTCTTTTGTAAACTTTCTTGGTCTTGGTAGCAATTACCTGGCTACTATGGAAAGAATATCATGTGCTTAATGGTTTTCCAAAATTACATGTTTTATTCCCATTTATTTTATGATTATTTATGTTCCATTATGATCTATTCCTTACGTACTTCCATGTTTTATTTCATTGCTCAAGATTTTGAAGTTTAAACATTATGTACATATTTTTAAATTCAAATTTATATGGTTTGTTTTATTTTTTCAATGCATACCCTTACGAAGAATTTGATATCACCCGTTAAATTTTTTCTTTTCCCTGAGATTTAAATAAAGGTTTTATGTAAGAGATAAATAGGGAAGACCTTTATGGGAGATGTTGAAGATCTTTCACCGTGACTAGAAGACGTGGTTCCGAGTTTTCAAATACACTAAACTATTACGGTCCTTGGGTGTCTTTTTTTTGTTATATATTAATTATTCTGAAAAATTAATGTAATGTCAATATATTTCATGCTTTTGGGTCACTATAGTTGGTATCAGGGGATAGTTTTAGTTAACCTTTTGGACCTACGATGTGAACACTTTAGTGAAATCCCTAGAGATATTTCAATGGTATGTCTAGGGAAGTCCCTAAGGATAAGTATATTTATAGGTTATAGTACCGGAATTATGATAACGATCTTAGAATTAAACCTATGATTATTATATTGAAGGTACACCAACTTTATTATGTTGTTTTCCTAGCATGAGTTTTTCCTCTCACACTGTTCTTTTTGGGATTTAGATGGTGGCTAGAACCCAAAGGAAATGTGTTGATCAATTTACTGGAAAATGAAATGATTGTCCTCCTGTAAAACAAAATGTGATGGTAGATGGAGTGAAAAATATAATTGATATACTTACAGAAGATATAAATCATTCCGGACTTCCAAATGAGCAGAGAAAGGAACTATATTCCATTTAGTCCTTCATGAGGCAACGTCTACCTTATTTCAGTGGGAATCTTGATCCACTTGTTGCTGAACAATGGATCAGTACCATTGAAATGATATTTTCCATACTTCGTTGTACGGAGCATGAAAAATTCATTTTGGCTGTTTACCAGTTAGAAGTTGAAGCAGACTAGTGGTGGACTCTAATTAAGAATACAAGCCCCAAGATGAAATTGAATCCATGGAATGGGATGAGTTCAAGAACATGTATTTCATTAAGTACATCCCTCATATTCTTCAAAAAAAGATGGAAACAGAGTTCCAAGATCTTAAGAATAAGGATGATGAATCTGTTGGTATATACAAAGATAATTTTACAATTCATGCAAGGTATTCATCTGGCTTTATCATCCAACCCGAAATTAATGTTGATCGATTATTTAGTGGCTTAAAACCAAGTCTTCGAAGAGAATTAGCTATAAGAGACTTCAGTTCCTATGAATAAATTATGCATTGTGATATCAAGGTAGAACTGAAAGTTGGTGTTATATATACATCTCATGGTTTTGACACGAAACGAAAGATGGAGTTCATGGAAAAATATCAAAACAATGGTGAAAAGAAGCTGAATGTTTCATTAAGATCAAAGTGTGAAAAGAAGCATGTTGGAGACTGTCTAAAAGGTACTATAAAATGTTTTGAAGTGTAAAAAAGAAGGTCATCAGGGAGTTGAGTGCTGAAGTAATTTGAAATTTTTTTCTAATGATGTTAATAGAGAAAAGACTACAGAGAACACTCCACCAACACTTCAATGCTTCAAGTGCAAGTAAATGGGGCATTATATTAACCAATGTCGTAATCCAAGGGTTAATGATGATCGAAATCAACAAACACTTAAGGCAAAGGACAATGGGAAGTCTCATACGATAACTATTGGCGATGTAGATTATGACAATAATATAGTGGAATGATTAACTATTTATGTAATTGGATTCCAAAATAATTTTGAGGTATCTCATTTTTAGTATCGTGGAATATTGTAATATCTATGTATTGGTTTATTGTGGTTTTCAATTATATTATGGTACCGGTTACGATGAAAATTGACTAAAATATTTTTGGAAATAAGATGATATGCGCATAATGAAGGGATAAGGAGAATATAATATGTTTGATAGTATTCATGATCTCATGACGGATAAAAGGACAACGTGATTTCATGATTTGAGTATATAGATTTTTTGGGATTTGGGTATGTGGAAAGAGTTAACTTTTGGAAGAATTCATGTTTTCACTAAGGTTCAATGGGTATTCATTATTCAAGAGAATACATAATTAAGGTATTCACGTGTTTGGAATGAGACGAACAAGATATATCATATGATAATTGATGGTATTCACATGTTTGGTAGATGACATTTCTAGTAATCGAATTATTTATACTATGTTCATGGATAAAAGTTTTTTGGATAATCCTAAATATATGAAATGAAATATGTTGGAGATAAGATAATATTATTTAAGGACAGAACAGTTTTTTTGAAATTATTTCTAGAATTTTATAATAGTGTAGTTTTAGAAAAAAGACAACCTATAGAATGGGTGACAACCCGTCGCGTCGGACAAGGTTGCGGGAATCGAACTCATGACCAAAGTGCGACATGCCTTTATCTCCTACCACTAGCCTATAGGAAGTCCCTGGTTTGTAGAATTTAGTTTTATTTTATTAAGCGGTATGATAGTTGAAGTATAAGTCCATTTTTGGAATCATATATGGTTAATCTCACCATAAATGGTCCTCTGTATATTTAATAACATTTTATAACTTTTTGAGATAGGTGGAATAACCAATCATTCTATCTCATGATCTGCTAAATATTTCAAGAAGGACAAATTTAACTTCATTTTTTAAAATAAGAGATGATGTGGAAATTGTTCATGGAATAACCAATGGCGACATTACACTAACATCAGGTAAGTATTTATCCTTATGCAAAAATTTATCAACTTTAGGGAAATGATCTTGAAAACCAAAAATTTTGTCCTAGTACCCTCATATTAGATGAATTAGATGGTACCTTAGAACATCACAAATTTATGGCTTTTTTATTGTTGTCTATTTCATAGACATGTTCTCTACCACTCTCCTTCAGAACATGATAGTTATATTTCTCTTCCATATCCATATTACCACCTACGTTTTCTTTTTTGGAAACCCAGTGCTGAGTTTATTTGGGTAACCGTTATGTTTCATAATTTATTTTTTTAAATTATTTTTTATATCCCTTTTTACTATGTGTGTTTCTATGAATGAATCTTTCAAGTATTAAACCATTTATAACCCCGATGAATTTTGATGGAGAAATTCATTTTAAGGGGTGTAGAATGTAACACCGCAAAAGTTTATGAGAAATATTGTTTTTAATTTCATAAAGTTCATGTATTGTATGATACAAAAAAATTATCTTGCACTATACACAACATCATATTATATTTTATTATACGCAAACATTATTCTTGTCTTGTGTTGGAGGCAAGAGCGACCTTCCTCAATAGAATGTGTTTTATGCAATAATGAGTTTCAATAAACAACGATATATTGTTATGAACTAGCCGTTATGAATAGTATTAACTACATTTTGAATTTTCTGACATTATAGTTCATCTTATAGATTTTATTGAACATGGTATGAGAATAAAATAAATTTTTCTGGTAAAATAAATATTTTTTAAAAAATGCAGTTTTGCTGCCTTTTGACGGTGAACCAACATTAAATCTACTTTTTGACATATTTATATGTTTAATTTGACAAATTAAACTTCTTCTATCGAATCGGGATATAAAAATTTTCTTTCTATATATTTTTGATATTTTCCGGATAAGTTTCATATTTTGATGAATTGTAAAAATACGCTAAATTTTAATTAAAAACAACTTTTTTTCATCTAGATAATTTATATAGTTAAATTATTATATTTATTGGTTTCAAAGTATAAATAGAATATATTTATACCATTTAATATAATGTATTTAATTATAAATAATTTTACATGGAATTCATAGGTAAAAACATTTCAATCTTTTGCAATGTTTTAACTTTTATAACATGTTTTCTCAACAACGGGAATAATATTAAATTAAATACTTCTAATTCTTTGTATTGAATTCGTAAAACTTTATTATATTTTGGAATAAGTGGTTCCAAATTATTTTGATAGTCTATTTTTTATTTTTAGTCATTATTAATAGTAACTACGGTAAATTTTATTTACCATAGTTACAGGTAAATCAGGTAATTAAGGTTAAATATAATATTATAAAACTACCTTAACCCTTATCATAACATAATTGTATGATTATATTCTTCCCTAAAAAATACTTGAGTCGAAATGGAATCTATTGGATCCCACTTGGATGAGATTAAGGACATTAATTTATTTTATTTAAAGAAGGTGAAATATGTCTCACTCAAACTTTAATAATTAATGTATTTTTAATACAGGGTTATACATAATATAAATTATATTATACATACTAATTTGAAATATAAATTTTTTTTCTTCAACATGGTAATTTATTTTTGATTTTTAAGAAATATATAATTACCTTAATAGCTTATTCATTAATGATGCAGAAATTATTTATTTAGTGAAAAATCAATAATATAGGTTTTATTACAATAATAATACCAATCAAAAAGATCAGAAACTTGACTAAACCTTATTGGTCGATTATATATATACCATTATCATACAAGGGTCATATTGGGGACCATTTGGATCCTTATAAAACTTATTAGGACACTTATATTACATTATTTTAAATGATGTCAAAGTTTTCACCTTCATACTTAAATAAATATAAAATTTTGAAAGTTGGTTTTTTAGAAGTTAAATTCAAAAGAGAAGTATTATTATTAAATATATTATATTTATATTCATCATAGTATTTTATTATTAATTTTTATACAATAAATAATTATATTAATTAATTATACAAAAATGTTGTATTAATTATTTTATTAAGAGAAATATTAAATATATGATTTTAAAAGTATTAAAATAAATATTATACGATCTAATTAATGTGATCCACGAATTTTTTATATGGATATGATTTTTTAGTAATATATTAAGTAGTTTTTTTATGATATATTCTTTGTGTATTTTCTTTAAATTCAAATAAATGAATTGTGTCAAAAGTGCCACTATTGATATTTTTTAAGATTAAATTATTTAAAAATCACAAAAAAAAATTAAAAATTACAAATTAAAATTTATATGATCTAAGATTTCATAAATTATCAAATTATTTATATTTAACCATACATAAGTAAGTATTTATAACCATATAAAATTTATAACATTATTACCACAAGTACAATTAAGTAGATTAAATGAGGATAAATCAAAATGATAACATTTAAAAAAAATAAAAATGTGTCTAAATTTAATTGGTTGAGGATCTTAAAACCCTATAGTATCTAATATTATAATATGAGTCACATTATATGTTTTTATGTGGGGTTTCGATTTATTATAATTTAATATTTTAGAGGATTCCAAAAGTGCCCATATCCTCTCTTATAAAAGGGAACCTCCTCCCACTCCACCTGGCACCATTTTGAGCCTTCATGATTGGAAAACACTACCTATTAATATTATAAACTTCCATATAAACATAATATTTGTCTTGGTCTTCTTAAAAAACCAACTGTAGTGCCCTATGTGGAGGTTTTGAAGAGGCGCATCGAAGAAGATATAATATCATTTACCGATTCATTCAAAAAAAATTCTTCTTCTACTTCATCTTATTTTGTTGTTTCATAATAAAGTAACAAAATCAGTATCACTGATATAAATATATGTTATTATAAATATGAAACAAACGTATTTCACCTTCTATCCATCCTCCGGAAAACAAAATCACCGCGCGTGCTTACGTACAGAATACTGTCTCCACGTCGTGGTGTAATCAGATTTTTCACCACCAAATTAATTGGATCAGTATAATGGTAGAAATAATAACTATATATGCTTATAATAACAAGATTCTAATTATGGTATATTATATCATCCACTCCAATACCAATCAATAATTATGAAAATGATATCATCGCTTGTGCATACGTACGGATTATCGTCTCCATGATGCGATGAGATTCATTCTCTATATTAGCCATTCAAGAATGATTATAAAGTATATATAGTAAGTAATAATGAAACATAAAACATAATAATTCTACCTGATTTATGTATATATATATATATATTTCATTTACAACCATTCAATTTAATAATGAATCGAAAACAGCGTTCAAGCGTATGTACGACCTACCGTCTCTATGAACAGTGTATTTCATTTCATTTATCGATCGATTATATATCTTTATATGATGAATTTATATTATATATAAATCATGTTTTACATTATGAAAATATGTAATCATAATCTAAGTAATCATATGATGAATTACAAGTGAAAACATGTAATATAAATGAAACAATTTTACCCAAAACGCTGCTTTAACATGGAATTGTCAAAATAACAGGTAATATAATGTAATATGTGAATCATGTATGATATAATAAATATTATTATGGTTATATTAAAAGTTAATAATATGATTAAACCCACTATACATGAGTCTTAGACACATGCATAATAAATAGGACATAAGGTAAGGGATAATTATTCCAATCTCGCTCTTATCCGAGATTATTTATTTGTATGTATTTACTAGAGTTATGTTTGTCATCCATGTCCATGTTTTCTAAAAATGTGTTCATAAAGTGTTTAATATTATTCCATTTATTATTAATTACATTTTTACCCTTTTTTGACTTTTACCACATTTTATTGAAGGAATCTTTCCGTTGATTACCATATAAGGTACTTTCTTGACTTTTCCAGCAAAAGTACACGAAGAATGTTTTTTACCTTATACGGTATGGATGGATTTTTATAGTTTCATAACACCTTATTTCCATGAAGATTCGTCTAAAAAATTTCATGATTATTTTCAACAAAATTCCTTTCTTTTAAAATCACATAGCATTTTGAGAAAAGAAAATTATTTTGAAGATGAAATGATATTTTCCTCAAGAATTCATTTCAAGTGTTTATTCAAAAATATTTCCCCTCTATGATTACATTATTTAATATGGATATGTTTTGAGTATAATGTTACTATTATTTACATGGTTTGATTTTGTTTATGATGAAATGATATCCATTGTTTTATATGGATTGTGTTATGATGGAATGATGTTTATGAAACCCATTCTATTATTTGGGTTATTATGAATGATGTATGATTATTTTGTGGAACACTTAAGAATGATTTAATTTTGAAATGGGTGGCACATATATCTCTCTCCAATGAATTGGGTAAATATTTATATCTCATGAGATAAACATGGATGGAACGACAAAGAAATATGGTTCATTAATTCAAGGCTGGAATGACATGTAAACATGTTTCTGTAAGGGACTTTGTCCACTATGATGGTCTTGGTAGCAATACCTTGGCTAATATTGAAATAAAATCATGTGCATAATGGTTTTCCACAATTACATAATTTATTACCATGTTATTTTGTCATGATTGATGTTCCATTATGATATATGCCTTATGTACTGCCATTTTTTATATCATTGCTGAAGATTTTGATGTTTAAACATTATGTACATGTTTTTAAATTCAAATGTATATTGTTTGTTTTATTTTCTCCATACTCAACATTACTGATCATTTGATCTCACCCTTTATATGTTTTATTTTCCCCATGATTTAATTAAAGTTTTTGGTTACGAAAAAAAATTGGGAAGACCTTTATGGAAAATTTTGAAGATCTTTCACCATGACTAGAAGATGTTGTTCCGAGTTTCCAAAGACACTAAACTATTATGGTCCTTGGGTGTATGTTTTTGTTATATATTAAATATTCTACAAAAGTATTGTAATGTCTATATACTTCAATATTTGGGTCTCTACATGGAATTCCTTGGATTACGCTCCTTGCATTACACTCTTACCCCTTAGCTAGACTCAGATACTACTGAGTTTGAATTCTCTGAGATCTATGTTACCTTAGTTATTAATTTGGATCTCCCTCACTAGATATCTTTGTTAGGTTTCCTTGTTACAACTTGGGACCTTCACTACATATACTATCACGAGGTGATGTCAGTGATGGCTTTGCATCACGTGACCTATTAACATTAAATGGTGATTTCTTAATTAATGAAAATGTTACATGTTCAAACACCAACTGAGGGATGAAGCAGGTACAAGGGTATTTAGTTATATTGTATTATTTTCTTCACATTATATATGCATGCTTGCACACTAATATATTCCATTACATGAGCCACAGGATATAGTCACCGTTGGTGGTGGCCCACTGAGAGTAATCTCACACCCTATTTGGGTGTTGTTTGGTACCCAGAGTAGATTACATGACTATAGGCATTGACATAGGTAAGAATATGGCTTCAAACACTTTATTGATTTCTTTTTTTAGGATGGAGCATGATAACAGACGACTGAGTTGGATATCGAGATTCTTGGAGTAGTCTTTTTTTCCTTTTACATTGTGGAACTGTTATGCCTATTGTCTTGTATCTATGTTTTCTACTTTTCTAGTGACACGACATTAAATCATCATTTTTCTAGTTGATATAGTTATTATTATTCTCCTTTATCAATTGCATCAGTTTTCCTCCACTATTTATTTATATTTCTACCACTATTTTCTATTCCATTATATTACTTCCATTATGCTACAATCTGCTAATGATGGAATAGTCTCCCCACACACACACCCTAGGCCCTCACTGTTAGTTGGTAGCCTCTGGAGATTGGGGAGATGTGCTTGAGTCCATGTGGCCCACCGAGCATGGGGCACCTGTTAAGTGGAATCTTGTTCCATGACGTCACAAAGTAGCATCATAAGTGGTTTCTTTTATTAAATTTCTATTTGGAGACAATAGATTAGAGAATATGAATTTTTGGGACTTGGTCATAATCTGTGCTTGGGTGTCATGGACCCATGTTCAGGGTAAAAACCAAGTTACCTAAATTATAATTGTAATTCTTTTTTTTACAATTATAGTTGATATTATTTCACCATTGGGTGACACAAATGTTGTGTGGTGTGGTTTATTATTACTCTGTTTGAGAATTTATCTCATCATTAGAATGATGATATGAGGGAAAGGAAAATTGTTACATGCATCATTATAGGCACCTTGAGTTCACATGTCATTCATATTTCCATGCCATATATGTTTATTTAACTGCATTTCATTTATGGATATGCTTCTAATTATTGAGTGATGTTCTGATAGTTTACATCTACTTATATTACATTGGCTTCGATTGAGTGATATCTTGTCTCAATTAATGAGGTGTATGGGCCCTCAGGGGTGGTGATGGGTAATTTATCGAGTCAAGAAAATATACAATAGAGAAATTGGAGTAATTTTTGGTGATAGGTTTTTGGGAACTGATTCATCGGAAAGAGATATCCATTATAAAGTGAATCCCAAAATCTAAAATGAATTGGTTACACAACCATATCCCGCCTTGTCATGTCTATGAAAGGTAAAGGAGTGAACCAGGAAATTAACTACAAAATGATATGAAACATAAACACGAGAACTTACTGATACCTGGCTGTCTAAGTGGGTAGTTTTTGTAGTATTCCATAGCTAGTGAGTTTTCTTACATTCGGTTTCTACTAGTGATGGTATGTTATTCTTTTATACTTGTTCTAAGGCATGTTCTAGGAATTTTTAGACTTATTCCGCCATGACATCCTCATGTTGTTCACTAAGAGGGTGGTGATGAACATGCTCCATACATGGTGGGCCCTAAGACTCCAATCATACCTCCAAGAGTTCCACTTGATGGACCACTTGTTATACCTGATTTGGGTATTCATTCCCACATTCATGATATTTTCTTACGTCTGATTTATTCCAGGAAAGGTGCTCCACTAGTTGCACCTACGATGGCTGATTTGATACACGGGTTATAGAAGCATTATCCTCCTACATTTTCAGGGGATGGTGGTTCTCAGGATACTGATTCTTGGATAGATTCCATGTTTTCTATCCTTGATAATCTGAAAAATCCTTCAGAGTGGAGAGTCATTCTTTATAAATACATGATTCAGGATTCAGCCAAGCGTTGGTGGGATATGGTTACCCAGGCTAGTCGTCATCAGGGCATGTTTTTGGATGATTTCCAGATTTCCTTCTATAATCATTTCTTTCCACAAACACTAAGAGCTAACCTAGATAGATATTTCATGCATCTTAGGTAGGGTTTTATGACATTTATGGAAAATTTAGCACGTTTCACTAATTTACAGTGCTTTTAATTGCTTCTAACTAGTGATGAGCTTTTGTGTGCTATACCTTTTAAAGTTGGGGTCCAGTATGCCATCCGAAAATAGGTGAATGTATTTCACCTTCCTTCCTTTTATTCCATAGTTTATCAGTCCCTTGTCATTGTGTAAGAACCTAGTTCTTCTTATGAGGTATTGTTTCTTCGTTTTTATATTCCTTTGAGTTGTTTTTGAGAAAACAAGGAAAACTAAAAAAAATGTTACATTTTTGTAGAACACATTGTGTAATCCTTAGTACACTTCATGTAATTAGGAAGTGTAGGATGGGGATACACAGTGTGTGAGTTTTTTGTCCTAGGAGAGAAAGAAATCCACTACAAGTCATGTAGTCCTTAGTACACGTCGTGTAGTCATGTTGGCAAGGTCGGTGTTAGACATGTAATGTAAGTCGGAGAAGTTATGAACAATAAAATGATATACACATCGTGTATATGGATTTACATGTATTTAACTACTAAAATTAATTTTAAAATGGGTAGTAGCCTTATTTTCTCTTCTTCTGGACAGAGGAGCCGCCAGGTGAAGAAGGAGCCATGAGAACATTAGCTTCTCCCATTTCGTCATTCAGAAGCTGAATTAAGTGTCTCTAGTCTCATTGGAATCCTCTCTGTAAGATATATCTTCTCCATGAGCTGTTATTGATTATTTCTATTATTAATTTAGTTATTCAGGTTTGAATTACTTACCTCTTTTCATAGATCTACTCTGTTCTAGGCCGATTCAAGGGCTGACGTCAGATTATATCAGTTATAAGACATTGAGTTAGGTGGTCTCGTGCCTCACATTAATTTTTATAGTGTTTATATGTGTCATTGTTCTGTGCACCCATGTATAGGGTGTTTCCCTGAAATGAAATCAATCCTTCTTGTTATTAAATGTTGGTGTGATAATGAATTCAATGAATTGAATCATGATCAGCATTGTTGATTGGTTAAGGGCCTCCCCATAGGTGAATTTCCATTAGATAATTGGTTTGGATGTTTCACCCAAGCATGTCGATGAGAATGATTTCATTTTCCCTTTTTGTGTTGTTAAAAATGAACATGATCATATCAGAAATTGCAATTGTGTTAGAATTGTGAGCATTTGATTATGGCTTTGGGACTGTGTTTGCGTCTTTTACATGTGATGTTTATTCTTATTTTCTAGGTTGGAATGTTTTATATAATTTTAAAAGGATAAATGGTAAATATTATTGGGTTATACCTGGGTTCATCTTAGAACATCATGAATGGACTCACATGAAAATTATACCTTGTACCTTGGATGATACATGGGTTCACATAGAACTCCATTTTTTGGACTCGAGAGGTTATTGTTATTATGACATTAGTGACACATGGGATCCCTAGTAGGACCACTAGATATGGAATTAATTGAAATAAACTAATACATAGAGTGATAACCTGGGGCTTCCTTGTAGGACAACTAAGGATGGACTCACATGAATTTATACCAACATCGAGTGTGATACTCAGGCTCCCTAGTAGGACTACTAAGAACAAACTCGTAGGATGTTAGAAGAATTAAACCTACAATGATACATGAATTACAACTTATGAATCAGAAGAAAAGACTTAGGTAATACTTAAATGATGAAAGAGAAGGAATTTTGAGATATCTACCAAGTCAAAGTACAAGATTGAGTTCAGAATTTACTTACTTGTTATGAGGTCTTCTGAGACATTTGTTTTCCTTACTTTGCTACGGGGGATGTTAGTCTTATTATAGATTCCAATTTTTAAATACATCATGTAAATGAACTAATAATGAATATAGTAAAATCTATAAATTAATATCAGATCTTATAGTGTTGTTTAATTTTGAGTGCATACAACTTACTGCATTTCTTTACTGTGCACAACTATTGCATATACTCACTGACATATTGGTAGAGACCTTTGATTGTTTCCTATTGGGATTAATTTCTCAAAATCATATTTTGGTCATGTTTTTGGACTCAAATAGAATATATTTATATAGGTGTTGATAGGTTTAAGGATCCTTTTACATGTACTAGACTGTTGCTTAGGGGTAGGAGAGCTTGGGACTATACAATGGCTTTCGATGCTGCTGAGTCTCATTTTGTTTTACTGTACTTTGATATTGTATTGTACTTGATTGTAGTGTATCCTATTTTGGATGCTTTCTTAGAACATTTAACATGCTGCATTATCATTTTTATGGTTGAGACTAGGATATTTATCTATCAAACATCCATTGTTTTGTTTTAGTTTCATGTTGCTTATTGCTTCTGCTATTTGTTACTATTTATTATTCTATGTTACACTCCTCCAATGAGGGCATAGTTTCCCCACTATGACAATGTAGGCCCTT
Organism: Viscum album; assembly: GCA_963277665.1. Taxonomy (NCBI): domain Eukaryota; kingdom Viridiplantae; phylum Streptophyta; class Magnoliopsida; order Santalales; family Viscaceae; genus Viscum; species Viscum album. The sequence goes on along the minus strand of OY728141.1, from coordinate 1,038,001,902 downwards.
GATTCTAGTCAGTAGCCATTGGAATTTGGGGAAATTCACCTGAGGCCATGTGGCAAACCGATCTAACTATCAGTTTAGTGGTAAGCCAGGTCAAGATGTTACAAATTTATATCAGAGAAAGGTTTATTCTTTTTGCTTTGTCTTACTATTTGGAGCCTATAGATTGGGATATGAAGGAATATGTATCTAGTAATTAGCTATTCCGGGAGTAGCTACCCCAGCTATAGGGAAAAAACAAATTTCCTCAAGTTGACTTTTGATCATTAGATTTTGAGCAATTACAGTAGATATATCACTTTTGGATGACACACTTGATTTCTACTATTACTATTTATAAAATTGGAGTTCTATTTTGTTGAAACCTGATGAGATGAGGGTATGAGATCTCATGCATCATATTGGAACTTTTTAGAATCACATTCCATGCATTATGCCATGCCATCTAGGATGCATTAGTTATCATATATCATTGTGATAGATGATGTGGTAGATTTTTCTAGTGTTGTGATATGTGTATTGTTACATGCTATGGTTTGGATTAAATGGACACCATTAATTGGTTCCTGAGGAGTATGGGCCCTCTTGGACCAGAATTTGGCGGATCATGAAATATATTTTTATCTATAATTGTATTATAATATGTTCTTCTTGGGTGCAAAACGTTGATTCATGGAGAGTATAGGCCCCCACGGATCAGAATTTGGTATCATGCTAGTTGGTTTTTCTGCAGATCAAGGGTTTTCTAGGCAATTTGGAGTTTTTTCCCTAAAAAACTCAGTATACACAGATATTTTTCTAGCCTAATACACCATGTGTTCGTCCTGTATGGGGAGGAATGTGTTTTAAAATATTTAACAATTACACTCCATTTATCATATGTACATGTCGTGTAATGATTGAGCATGTAACCTACCATGTGAGGAGAGAACACAGGATGTCAATTTTTTAGTATAACACACCATGTACCTTGAGTACACTCCATGTATAAGTAGACCATGTGTCCGACTCTGTGATTAATGAAATGGGTGGAAGAAAACTTTTTAAAGTAAACACCATGTCTAGGTTAAACACACCATGTAGTCTTACACCAATAGAACTGTACATTTCTAGCCATGTAGAAGTACCTATGCATGAAGGAATCTCATGTACACACCATGTCTCTTGGGAAACACATTTTGTTCATGCGGTGTAACATGGCCATGTTGGGTAGAAGTACACACCCATGTAAAGGCTAGGAGATCACGCAATGTAAGGGGACATACATGTCGTGTACTCCTATTTTTTAAAAATATTAGTGTTTTTCATAACCTATTTCAATTTTGAAATTCTTAGTAACATTTCCTTTTTTGTTAAGATAGTAATGAGGCATGTTTATTAGACTTTGTAGAGTCATGATTCCATGGTGACCATGAGCTATACACCAGAAGAGTGGTGATGACCATACTTAAGAAATGGTAGGACATAGGCTACCGATGGATCCCGTAGTTGTTCCAGCTACGACATCAGCTATTATACCAGACGCGAGTGCAAACACATAGTTCTAAGAAGGTTTTGTGAGATTCATGCAGACCTTCTAGGGAGTACTTCACGCTACCACATTTATGGTAGAGCTGACACGTATATTCCAATAGTAGCATCCACCTACATTTTCAGGAGTTGGTGGACGACATGTTGTAGAATCATGGATGAAATTAGTGCTAACAAACATTGAGAATATTGATATGTCTTTTTAGAGGAGGTTCAATATCACGACATATATGCAATGTGATTATACCAAGAGATGGTGGGAAATTATCACTCTGGAAGGGCATCATCGAGATATGACATGGGAAATATTTCAGACAACCTTCTATGACTAATATTTTCCCAAGATGCTGAGGGCTGACTTAGCCAAAGAGTTTATGCACCTTGAGCTGGGTACATTGTCAGTTAGGAATTACTATTCCTGGTTTACTGATTTATGTGATTCACACCAATTCTAATGGGTGATGATGTATTTAAATATTGACAATATGAGAATGGTATCATGTTTGACATCCGATCAGAGGTGAATGTCTTCAGGTAACCTTCTGTCTTTACTATTGTGAATTATGCACTAATTGGTGAGGGAAAACTTCGAGAATATGGGGGTGCGATCCAAGGTTGTTCGACACTGAGATCTGTTACTGTCTCTATTGGAATTAAGAATAATCATATGGGGTTTTCTTATGGGGATATGAGGAGCCATAAATTTTCATTCGTTAGCCATGTGAAGTGCCACTTGTGTGGTCGGCCCATACATTTGAGACCCCGATGCCCAAATGACCTAGTTGAGTGCCGATATTGCAGCAAGATGGTCCATCTACAACAGTTATGTATGATTTTTCCACTAGTGGATTTTGAGAGAGGTTCTATATAGACTCCACATTTAGGATAATGGTTAATAGCTTTTCACCAATCTAGAAACTGGAATACATAGGGGTGTGCAAGACAAGGAAGTGGGAATGGTCATTGTAGCCAGACCTCAGTATCTCAATGTTAGCTGGACGGGTCAGCTCAGGGTTGTCAGGCTATGTCAAAAGGCCATGGTACAGGTCATACATATGTAGTTCAATAAACCCAATAGGAAAATGATTACATACCTTCTACTATTAGGTGCTATTCTAGTTGTCTCTATTTTATATTCTGCAAATTTAGATATTGGAGAAAATCATAGTTTTATATCTGTGCCCATTGTGGAGATACTCGGGCTTTGTGTTTGTACTTATGAGAATGTTATGATTCTAGACACTATGTTAGGGATTATAATGGTAGGTGTGCTTCTGTGCAAGCAGGGAACATTGAGGTTGATGAGTGTCACTTCTTTTTTTTCTCTACATCTTAGAGATAACTAGGTTTGATGTCATCCTCAGAATGGATAGGGTGGTGTCCTATCAGGCCTTAATTGACTTAAATCACCACAGGGTGAGTTTTACATCACTAGAGGACGGATATTTTCTATACAAGGGATAATGGGATGTCTCGGCGAGGTGAGATGATCCCGTTCATTGTGGGCAGCACATAATGACATCCCAAATTGTTAGTTTATATCTAGATGATCAGGGAACATGTTTGAAAGATTTTCCTCTAGTGGTTGATCGTTTTAGCGACATTTTACCAGATCAATTCTCAGTCTATCCTCTGCTTAGAGAAGCGGAGTTCATTATTGAGATAGTGATAGGAGTTGTACCAATATCCATTCCTCCATACAGGATGGCTATGATGGAGTTTCAAGAGCTAAAAAGGTAGTTGAATGTTTAGGAATCTAAGGGTTTGGTTTGACCCAGTACTTCTCCTTGAGTTTCTCTATTCCTTTTCATGAAAAAGGCATATGGTACCATTAGGATATGTGTGGAATATTAGAAACTAAACTAGTTGATGGTTAAGAATCAATAACCATACCATGGATTGATGACCTGTTTGATCATCTTTAAGAAGCACGAGTGTTCTTGAAGATTGAATTAAGGTCAATATATCACCGGGTACATCTTTGACCTACAGAAAAAGCTCGTACAAATTTTCATAGTTGGTACTGTCTCTATGAGTACATGGTTATGCCATTTGGTATCATGAATCCACCATCAGTTTTCCTCGTGCTAATGAACAGAGTGTTCCATCTTTACCTAGATTCCTTTTTGGTGGTTTTCATAAATGACATATTGGTGTATTCTTATAATCTAAATGACCATAACAAACACGTTAATATAATTTTTAATAAACTAAGAGAATATCAGTTATATTTTATGCTTGAAAAAGACACTTCTGGATGGATTATATTCACTTCCTGGGTAGCATCATCTCAGATACATGAGTATCAGTGGACCTAGAGAAGGTAAAATATGTAGTTACCCAGGAGCATCCCAAGAACAATTTTGAAGTACGAAGTTTCTTAGGGATACCTATTTACTACATTCATTTTATACAAGACATATCACACTTAGAAGAACCAATGATGGGCTTGACTATGAATGGTGTGAAGATTTTAGTAGGTAGATTCTTGTGATACAACCTTTCAGAAGTTGAAGGGGCATTTAAATTCAGTACCAATACTAATATTTCGATACCCAAAAAAGTGTTAGACTGTGTATAGTGATGCATCGGGTATAGTTCTAGGAGTAGTGCTTATGTAGGTAGATCAGGTAGTTTCGTATGCGTCTCAATAGTTGAAGAAACATGATATAAATTACCTGACACATGATCTAGAGTTGGATGTAGTTGTTCGTGCTTTACACTGCTCAAATATTGGGGAAATTTTTTGGGGTGTACAAAACCAAAAAAGTCTCAAATATTTCTTCACTCAGCATTATTTGAATCTGGGATAGGTATTATGGGTGGAATACCTTCAGTGGTTTTACTTTGAGATTTCCTATATGCCTGGAAAAGGAAATGTTGTAGATGAGAAAATAATTATGAGGACTAAAATATAGGTAGTGAAAGAGGCTAGTGGTGAGAGGGAGATAATGTATTTTTCCATTGAGATGAATTTACAGGTGCACAGTAGTCATGGTAAGACTTATCTTTCATCATTGCTTATTACCTCTACCCTACTGAATAGTTTTAGGATGAGGCAGCTAGCTGATTTCGAAGGCCTAGCTCTATGGGAGAGTGTTGCAAGTGAGGACCATCCTCCTAGATGAATGATAGGTGAGGATGATGTTATCTGTGTCCATGGACATGTGTGGGTTCTAGGGGATATATGTGAGGATTTGATGCGAGAGTTTCCTACTATATCTTGGGCAGTACATCCTGGAGTCACCTAGATGTACTGTGACTTGCACCGTCAGTACTAGTGGCCATGTATGAAGCGATAAGTAGCTTGTTTTGTTATGATGTGTTCCAACTGTTAGTAGGTGAAGGCGTAACATCAGCAGCCAACTGGATTTTTTCAACAACTACATATTCCTGAGTAGAAATGCGATGATGTCGAGATGGATTTCATGATAGGGTTACCAAGGTCACCTAGTGGAAATTATGCTATGTGGGTTGTAGTGGGCAGGCTTATGATGGTTTCTCACGTATTTCCGATCAAGGAGACCTTTGGTGTTGATCAGTTCAGGAAGATTTATATTCAAGAGGATGTACAACTTCATGGGGTTCCTTGTTCTATCATTTTAGATAGTGATTCCCTCTTTAAGTCTCATTTCTAGAAGAGTTTCAGAGGGCGCTGGGTACACAGGTTCTTCTAATCACATCTTACCACCCTCAGACAGATGGCCAGTCAGAGCCCACGATTCAGGTGACGAAGGAAATATTGCATATATGTTTCCTAGACATTGGGGGATTTTGGGAGAAACATATACCCATAGTTGAGTTTTCCTATAATAATAGTTCTCATGCTACTATTTAGATGACACTATATGAGGATTTTTATGTTTGGCCATACCAATCACCCCTGTGTTGGCTGGAGGTAGGAGAGGTAGCTATGCTAGGACCTTGTCTGGTCTAGGAGACTACTGAGTAGGTTCACTTGATTCAAAGATAGATGCCTATTGTGCAGTCTCGTCTGAAATCTTATAATGATCGACGAATATGACCTCTAGAGTTTGTGGTTGAAGATTAGGTTTTCCAACATGTTGCGCCAAGATTGGGACATAGGAGGATCAAGGGATAGTGTAAGCTCTCACTACAATATGTAGGACTATTTTAGATTCTACAACAAGTTGAGTCGATTTCCTATCAGTTATAGTTACATCATGGATATTGATCCATGGATGACGTCTTCCACATAACACAGTTACATTGCTATCAATCAGACCCGTCTCACATTTTTCAACCCGAGGAGGTTGATATTAAATTTGATGCATACTTTGAGGAGAACTTGATTTGTATAGTTGACAGGGGAACAAAGGTTCCCTATGGATGGTCTGTTCCTCTCGTACGAGTGTTGTGGTAGCACGATCAAGTATAAGATGAGACATGGGAGAGGGAGGCCAACATACATGCTCAGTGGCCGGAGATATTCTCCGATATTCCTTCACCATCCTTCAAAAAGAAATTATGGGACGAATTTCATTATATGGGGAATTTTTTTAACAACCAAATACTTCTTAGGAGGTATTATTTCACCGTTTTTCATTTCCTTTGAGTTGTTTTTGAGAAAACACGGAAAACTAGAAAAATGATACATTTTAGTAGAGAAAACCATCTGCTCCTTAGTATACACTATGTAATCTAGATTTTTATGATGTGGATAAATGGTGTATGAGTGTATTGTCTTTGGAGAGAGGAAAAATCCACTACACATCGTTTACACCTTAGTACACACAGTGTAGTCCTGTCGGCAAGGTCGGTGCTGGACATTTAAAGTATATCGATGAAGTTATGAACTGTAAAATGATATACACACCGTGTTTATTTATTTACACTGTGTATACTACTAAAATTCAGCTTAAAATGGGTAGTATCCATGATTTATATTCTTCTGGACAAAGGATTCGTTGAGTGAAGAAGGTGTCGTGAGAACATTTCCATCTCCTGTTTTATCATTCGGAACCCAAATCAAGTGTCTTCAATCTCGTTGGATTCTTCTTGGTAAAAAATTTCTTCTCCTTGATCAATTTTTTATGATTTTTATTCTTGAGGAAGTTATTCATGGTTTAATTATTTACATATTTTCTTAGATCTATGCCATTATAGGCCAATTCAAGGGCTTATGTTGGATTATATCAGTTATACAACATCGTGGTAGGTTGTCTCATAGCTATCATTAATATTTTAGGTGTTTATACACATTGTTGTACCACCCGGCCATGTATAGGGTGTCTCCATTGAATGGAAATTGATCCTTCTTGTTATTAAATGTTGTTTTGATAATGAATACAATGAATTGAATCATGATCTGCATTGTTGATTGGTTATGGACCACCTTGCGATTGAGTTTCCCTTAGATAATTGGTTTGGATGTTTCTCCCAAGGATGCAGATGATAATTCTTTCATTTTCCCTTTTTGGGTTGTTAAAAATGAACATGAACATATCAAAAATTGAAATTGTGTTATAATTGTAAGCATTTTATTATGGATTAGGGATTTTGGTTTCCTCTTTTCCATGCCGTGTTTTTTCTTGTTAAGCAGGTTAGAATATTTTATTGAATTTAAAATGGATAAATGGTAAATAACATTGGGTGAATCATGGGTTCATCTTAGGATTTCGTGAATGGACTCACATGACTATTGTACCTTGCACATAGGGTGATACATGGGTTCCGCTTAGAATTCCATGGACAGACTCGAGAGGTTTTTGTTATTATGTCATTAGTGACACTTGGGATCCCTAGTAGGATAGGCAGGGATGAAATAAATTTAAATAATCTTATATATAGAGTGAAACCCTGGGGATCCCTAGTTAGAATACTTAGGACATAATTTCTTGAATTTATACCAACATAAAAAATGATACTTGGGATGCCTAGTAGGACCGCTGAGAATAGACTCGTATGATGTCAGTAGGATTACACCTGCACTGATACTTGAATTAAAACTTACGAATATCAAGAACAGAGTCAGGATATACTTAAATGATGAAATGGAAGGAATTTTGACTTGTATTACTATTCAAAGCATAATCTTGAGTTCAGACATTACTTGTTAGGATGTCTTTTGAAACATCTATTGTCCTTACTTTGATACGGAGGATGTTAGGAATATGCCAGATTCTGAAATTTATTTACTTAAATTAAAAGAACTACTAATTAATATATTAAAATATATAAATGAATACCAGTACTTGTAGGGTTTTTTAATTTTGCGTTCAAACTATTTGGTAGATTTCATTACTATACACAACTGCTACATATACTCACTGACAGATTGGCACAAAACTATGGTGGTTGCATACTGGGATTTATTTCTCACACCTTGTTTGGGTCATGTTTTTGGTCCCAAACATACTATATTGCTATAGGTGTCAATAGGTAAAAGGCTCCGTTTATAGGTACTTGATTTTTACTTAAGAGCAGGATTGCATGGGACCAATCCTTAGCTTGTGATCCGGTTGAGTCTCATTTTGTTTTACTGTACTTTGGTATTGTATTGTACTTGAGTGCAGTGTATCCTATTTTGGCTACTTTATTAGAACATGTAACATGATGCATTATAATTTTTATGGTAGAATTTAGATATTTATCTATCAAAATTCCAAAATTTTGTTTCAGTTGCATGTTTTTTACTTCATACGCTATTTTTTACTGTTTATTTCGTTGTGTTACACTCTGCCAATGAGGGCATAGTTTCCCAACAATCACACTCTAGGACCTCACTGCTAGTACACAGCCTCCGGTGTTTGGGGAAATGCGCTTGAGGCCATGTGTCAAACTGGTCTGGCTATCAGTTTAGTGGTAAGACGGGTAGGGACGTTACACACAATTTGTAACCTGAGGGATGACAGAAGTACCAGGTTTAAAGGATCAATGAAACTCCAGGACATTAGTTCTTCTAGTGGTAGGAAATGTTACCTTAAGGTTTTTCACCAGGGTAGTGGCAGCCATAGTATCCATCTTGATAGCTTTGTTGTGTGGCATCAGTGTGGATGACCTGGGCATAAAAAGCACCAATGTGATAGATACCCTATAGAGTTCTGATATTGAGGCCATATGGGTAATATTCAACACTTTTGTAGAGCCTTTCCACTAGGTTTGAGTGGGAAAGTATCAACTTCATCTCCACCTTCAAGTGAGAGTTCATTTGTGCCCTTTTGGGCGGGGAGTTGGAATAGCACCTGTAGGTCTGGTCGAGGAGGAGGTCGTGACCATGGAAGTCCGACTTATGATCACCAACAGCACCCGTAGAGTAATCATGATCGTTGTAGTCCATCTATGGCACATGGACATGGATCAGGTCCATTGCGTGATTTACAACCAATACATGAAGATCAGGTGGCTGGACCATCTACAATATGAGGTATTATACTAGTAGCCTACACTATTGTCTCTGATTTGTTTGATATAAGTGATTCAAACTCTTTCATTTCTATATATATCTTGGGAAGCCTCAGACTAGAGATACAGTATCACTATGGTGTAATAAACCTTGATACATCATTGGGAATATGGAAAGAGGGAATATGCTAGGGGTGGGACTATCCCTTAGAGGTTTTCAGTTACCCTTTCTTGTGGAATCTCTTTGTTCTCGAGATGACAGGCTTCGATGTCATTCTCAAGATGGACTGTTTAGTCCAATATCACTCCTTTGTAGACTGATATCACCATATGTCTTCTTTTACATCACCAAAAGGCATCAATTATCATTTCAAGGGTGAGTGGGATGTCCAGGTTTGGAGAGATGGACCGAAGCATCATGGGATAGGTGGAGTGGATTCCCAAATTGAAAATATTTTCCTGGAGGACCAGGGATTTCTTCATACTAATTTCCCTCCAGTGGTTGATCATTTATAGGAAGAATTTCTTGATGACATCTCTAGATTATCTCTTAAAAGAGATCTAGAGTTTATAATTGAGCTTGTTCTAGATGTAGCTCCAATTTCTATTCCTCCATACAATATGGAACCAATTGATCTCCAAGAGCTCAAGAGAAAGACAGAGTTCCTAGAGGCCAAAGCATTATATAGCATAGTACATCCTCTAGGTGTTCACACATTCGTTTTTATAAGAAGGCAGATGGGACTCTACATCTATGAATGGATTAAAAAATGGTGAACCAACTTACAGTCAAGAACCGATATCCTCTACCTCGAATTGATGATCTCTTTGACTAGCTCTGAGGATAAAATGTGTTCTCTAAGATCAATCTGAGATTAGATTATCATCATGTACGAGTGATAATATCAGAAATACCTCTTATAGATTTCCGGAAAAGGTGTAGTTTTTATGAGTATCTTGTTATGTCATTTGGTCTTACTAATTAACTTACCATTTTCATGGCTTTGAGGAATAGGGGTTCCCACACCTATTTGGACTCTTTTATCATGGTTTTTGTAGATGACATCTTTGTGTATTGTCACACTCGTAATGAACTTGAAATCATCTTGAGAACATTCTGAGTACCTAATATAGCATCAAATTTATTTCAATCTTGCTAAGTGAGACTTCTAGATCAACAAGGTAAACTTCTTGGGTTATATTATTTCAGAATAATGAGTATCTGTTGACTCTAAAATAGTTAGTGTTGTAGTTTCCTAGGATCTTTCCAAGAACGTGTTTGATATCATAAGTTTCTTAGGACTCATTGGATATTACATGCATTTCATAAAATACTTCTCACATCTCGTTTCACCTCTTACAATACTTACAAATAAGGGTTTTAAGTTCATGCAGTCAGAAGCATGCGAGAAATCCATTTAGGAACTGAAATGGAGGCTTGTCTTGGCATCGATTTTGATTCTTTTAGAACCTAGAAAAGGTTATATTGTCTTTTGTGATTCATTAGGCAATGGCCTAGGAGACATGTTGAGGATGTAAGATAAATAAGTTGTGTATGGATCTCGAAAATTGAGTCCTCACATGAGAAATTACCCAACACATGACTTCGAGTGAGTATTAGTTGTCCATGCCTTATGTTTGTTGAGATACTAATTATTGGGTGAGTGCTTTGTGGTGTATACAGATCAGAAAAGCCTCAACTATATCTTTTATCAGCATGAATTGATCCTCAGACAATGAATATGGGCTGAATACATACAATCCTATGATTTTGAGCTTGCTTATATGCATGTAAAGGGAAATGTGGTCACTGATGCACTGATTTGGAAAACTCAAATGAAAGCCGTATATGAAGCTAGTGATGAATAGAAGTTAATGATCTTTTTCCTAATCTTCATCTGATGTTTCATGATAGTCATTAGAAGTATTACCTATTACACTGAACAGTTACCTCTTCCCTCCTTGAGAAGGTGCAGAGAAGGTAGTTTACAAATCATGAAGGATTGGTTCTCTCTGAGAGTATATCAGGAGATAACCCACCACTGATTGGTTTGTTGGTAGAGATGATATCCTATGTCTATGTGTACATATCCAGGTTCCTACAGATATGAATGAGGAGTTGATGAAGGAGTCCCACTCTTCTCAGTGAGTGTTTCATTCAGGTATCTCAAATATGTATCGAGATATGTGATGCTAGTATTGGTGGCTAGGAATGAAACATCAGATTGTAGTTTTTATCACTAGGTGTTCCACTTGTAAGTAGGTGAAGGTGGAGCACCAGAGACCTGCAGGCTTGTTATAGCTGCTTCGAGTCCCATAATGGAAATGGGAGGATGCTGCTATAGATTTCATAGTCATCTTACCTAGGTATCTGAGGGGTAGTGAAGCTATTTGAGTAATCATTGATTTACTAATGAAATCATACGACTTCATTCCTATTCAGAATACTTTCTCAGATGATGAGATAGGAAGGATATATGTCTATGAGATTATACAACTACATGGGGTTCCACATACTATCATTTCAGATAGGGATGCTCATTTCCCTTTCTGATTCTAGAAAGGCTCACATTAAGCTATAAGGACTCATGTGATTCTAAGAATAGCTTTTCACCCTCATGCTGATGGAAAATCAGACCAAAGAATACAGATTGTAGAGGATATTCTCTGAAAATGTGTCCTTGATTTTGGCGGTTCTTGGGAGAAGCATATACCTCTCTTCAACATCCCTTATAATAACAGTTTTTAGGTGAAAATTCAGATTGATACTTTTTAGGCCATGTTTGGTAGGAATTTCCATCCACCCTTGTGCTGTCTAGAGGGAGGTGAGGTAGCCCTACTAGGTCCTCATCTTGTTCAGGATACTTTAGAATAGGTTCAGCTGATTAGAAAGTGTATGACTACTGCCCAGTCAAGACAAAAATATTATGCTAATCGACATCGATGACTTCTTCAGTTCAAGGTTGGGGATCATGTTTTCCATCGGGTATCGCCCAGGCTGTGGAATAAGCCATTAAGGAAGTCAAGAATGTTTTCACCTCTTTACATCGGTCTGTTTGAAATTATATGGAGAGTCTGGCCAATAGCTTATCGGTTACTACTGCCTCATAGGTTCCATGCCATTCATGACATATTTTATGTCTCACAGTTTCTCCAATATCATTCTGAACCATCTCATACCTTTTATCCCAAGGATGTTGATTTAGATATCAATGCTACCTTTGAGTAATATCCAATACACATTGTTGAACAAAGCATAAAGTATTTCTAAGGAAAGTCTATCCATCTTGTATGGGTGCTATGTTGGCACGACTGAGTATAGGATGAGACTTGGGAGAGGGATGTTAATGTATGTGCTCAGTGGCTATAGTTTTTATAAGACATTTCTTCTTTACCGTTGGAAGGAGAACTCGAGGGGGGGGGGGATTTCATTTAAGGGGGAAGAGTGTATGTACCCAATTTTTCACATAGGTATGTATCCTTTAGGTTTTGGTATATATCTTTACATTGGATATAATATGGATTCCAAATGAATTAATAAAGGTTACAAGGGTTTCTGGGGATTGTTAGGATCCTAGACCCCATATTTTTGGGGAAAGAAGGCTTGGTGCACAGTTCAAAGAAAACCGTGTAGAAATTCTACATGGTTTGAAAACCTGTGCAGGTCATGTTTTTTCAGATAGTGCTACCTTGCATGGTTGGTGAATGGCCATGCAGACTAACCGTGAGAATGCCCAATTTGAGCCAGGTTCCAATACATGGATTTCTCACGGTATGATCAAATCGTACAAACAAACCATTTGGGCAAAACCATCTCACATGGTTTGTCCCCGGTTTCACAAACCATGCCGACAAATAATGCGTAGGCTAAATTTTTGGGTTAAATGTCTAAAATTCCCTTAATGATCTATTAAACCAACTGTTCCACTCTAATTTTAGAACAAATAGGATTGACCACTTTTCCTCTCAATTTAGAGCTTTTTGAAGGCCAAATATAGGTAACAAGAGTTATCCATTGTCCGAAATCTGATCGAGATTTCATTCATCATGTTGGATGTGCAATGGTATTTAACCAATTCCTCTTTAGCTGTTCTTCTTCTCTCTTAATCTCAACCAAGGTATTTTCATGTGATAATTTTCCACCTTTTCTTAGATCTACTCTAATCCGAGGAAAATCAGGGGCCTATACTGGAATATAAGTATTTTAAACACATAAGGTGGGTGTTCTATAACTCATCCCTAAATTTTATTGATTTTGGATTATTCTTGTGAGCCCCATTTATTTCATCAGAATCCATTTCATATATTTATATTCCATGATTATCCTTGGTATAATCGTTTGGTTATGATCTATCTAAATATGTGATTAGTTTTTAGCGGTTACACCCACAACTTAATTCTCCCCATGTTAAAGGTTATGCTACATTTGGGTTTTAGTGATTCAGCACATTTGATCCACCATTCGAGTGTGCCTTTGATTAACCATACCAAAGGTTTGAATTTACATAACTAATGACTTTATATTAATGAGAATTGCATAATGGTATATACCATGTATGCTCACCACTTGACCCGCCTATGTTTTGTGCTTCCAAATGGTTATTAAATGTGAAAATTGAAATGGAAAGTATACTAAGTATATAACATAGCCATAATAAATGTGATTGAATAACATTTACATTTTTGTAGCACTTCTTTCCATGTTAAGGGAAGGTATCAGAGCGAACCTCTCTAATTGAATATTCCTTAATGGTTAATTAAGACCTGATGAAATGTTTGCAATGCTACTTGGCCTATACACACTAATGGAAGACAAGGCCTGGACCAATAAATAAATGGCTACAACTCTACATGACCAATCAACACTAATGGAAGGAAATAATTGAACCTAATGAATTAATACATGAGTACAATATATAATAGGAATGACTGACTCGATCTCAACTTGGATTCTGAGAGGAGAATATATTGGGTCTCAAGAACCCCATTCTGATTCATGGATGTAGTTTTCTTAGGCTGATACCCACCTAGACATTAGTTCTTGGCTATTCCTTGGATTCTCGGTAAACAACCGTAGGGTCCTTTATATTATTACAGGATTCCTCAAATACACTCCTTGGATCCAACATTGGCTAGTAGGTTCCATGGTGAAATCCCATAGGGCTATATCTTTTCTTAGCCCCATTTTAACATGGTTTATCACCATAGACTCAGTAGGCACATTATTGTCGAATGAAATGGATTCCACTCCTTATATTACAGTCTTACCCCTTAGCTAGAATCAGATACTACTATGTTAGCATTCTGTGATATATAAATTACCTTGGTTATTACCCTAAAACTCCCTCACCAGATATCTTTGTTAGGTTTCCTTGTTATATCATGGGACCCTTAATACTTATACTATCTGGAGTTGATGATTGTACTGGCCATGCCTCACATGACCTGTTAAAATTAAATGGTGATTTCGTAATGAATGAACAAGTTACATGTTCAGACAGTAGTCAGGGGCTCAAGAAGGTACTGTAGTATTTAGTTATATTATACTATTTTATTGACAATATATATGCATGCATGCACATGGTGATATTCTATTACACAGGATGGATGTTATAGACATCATTGGTGGTGGCCCACTGAGATTTATCTCACACCCTTTCTAGGAACCATTTGGTACTCAAATTAGATTACATGACTTTAGGTGTTGACAAAGGGAAACATAAGACTTCAAACACTTGATTTCTTTCTCTTTAGGATGGATATTCATAGAAAATCACCGAGTAGGATCTCAGGACACATGGATATTGGGGCTCAGAACCTGGAGCCACAACAGAAGTAGTCATTGAAGAAAACACAAGAGGAGAAGATTTCACCTATTTTTGTTTGTACCGTTGATCATCGCAAATGGGACACGCCGCTTGATCTCCGAAACCAAGAGGACTTTTGATACATGGCACCTTCATGAATCTCATTTCGCTCCATTAGTGAAAATTCTCTCTGCATCGTCGCATTCCATCCTCTTCACGCACGCACTGTCATTCGCTATTGTTGACACACCATCATCATCAGCGTCATCACCTCTGCTTCATTCTCACAATCTTCGCTTCGCACCAGTGACCAAAAACGCAAAAACCCCTTCATCAATTCTCTCTTGGCAGCTACATCTTTTACAGTCCACATTCCAAAACATCCTACCACATCTTTTTATATAGACACCCAACCCATATCTCAAATTAATGCGGTCCACATTCATAATTCCATCATTATTCCATCAATTAATATTGGAAAAAACTCTTCATTAATGTTGGGAGAAAATCTTCAATTAATTTTGTGAAAATACCACCATTAATAATTATCTCTCTCCTCATTCTTTAAATTTTAAATCAAAATATCCCAAAAACCTCCACCTTGATTTAAAATCCAAATAATCCAAATTCATCTCCACCATCTGGGCCAATTTGATCACCAACTCCACTAAGCTCTGAATTTAAACCAATGAATGGACCACACCGCATGACACCTGCGGCCAAGAAGACTTTCGATATTCCAGCAACACCACGGATACCACCATCATTTCTGATTACATACGAGCCCTAAGTCCTTGATAAGCTTCTCAACCAGATACTTTCAATTGTGTTCTGCAACAGTGTACTTCAACCAATCCCTCTGATACCACTATTGGGGATCAGAGCCCGGTGCCACAAAAAAAGTATTCATTGCAGAAAACACAAGAGGAAAAGATTTCACTCATTTTTGTTTGTACCGCCAATCCTCGAAACCAGGACATGCCGCTTGATCTTTTCAACCAGGAGGAATTTCGATACATGGCAACATAATGAATCGCATTGCACACTATCAGCGAAAATTATCTCTGCATCGTTGTATGCCATCATCTTCACGCACACACTTTCATTCGCTGTTGTTGACATAGAATCATCATCAGCGTCGTCACCTCTGGTTCATTCTGACCATCTTCACTTCACACCGGTGATGGAAAACATGCCAACCCCTTCATCATTTCTCTCTTGGAAGCTACATCTTTTCCAATCCACATTCCAAACCATGCTACTGTATCCTCTTATATAAACAACCAATCCATATCTCCAATTAATGCGGTTAACATTCATAATTCCATCATTATTCCATCAATTAATATTGGGAAAAACTCTTCATTAATGTCGGGAGAAAAGCTTCCCTTAATGTTGAGAAAATCCCTCCATTAATAATTTTCTCTCTCCACATTATTTACATTTTAAATCAATATATCCCAACATTGGAGTGGTATTTGTTTCCTTTTACTTTGTGGAACTATTATGCATATTGAATTTTATCCATGTTTTCTAGTTTTCTAGAGACATGACATAATGTAACCATTGTTCTAGTTGATGTAGTTATTATTATTCTCATTTATCTATTACATCAGTTTGCTTCTAATGTTTATTTATATTGCTTCCACTATTTACTATTCCATTAAATTCCATCCAATATGTTACACTCTTATAATAAAGGCATAGTCTCCCCACAAACACACCCTAGGACCTCACTTCTAGTTGGAAACCTCTGACATTTGAGGAGATGTGCTTGAGGCTATGTGGCCCACTGGGCTCAGAGAACCCATTAAATGGAATATATGTCAAGGACATCACAATTGTTATGGTTAAAAAAGATCTTATTATAAATATTATAAGTTATAAAATGTTCTAGATCTAGTATATATACATTATTTTAAATAATAAAATAAAACTAGTCTGTGATAATGGAAAAATCACCAAAATAAACCAATGTTAATCATGAACATTTTATCAAATGAATATCCTCATATCTAGAAAAAAATTACATAAGATTATTAAATCTTTTAGAAGTCCATTAATAAAGTATAATTTAAATTATGGATAATCATTTCCATTTTATATGATCTTCTATTCAGTTATACAACTGAACAAATCATGAAAACCAAGGAAATGAACACCCACAAACAAAAAAAATCGAATATATCAACTCATAAAAATGGATATGAATGAACTTAATAAAATTATAAAAAATAAAATTATTATTTCATAAGTTCTTAATTAAATTATTCATTAATATTATTTTATTATCCAATATATTAAGTCCACGTGAAAATCACTTTTGGACATAAGGTAATGTATTCTCCCTGAACCATCATTTTTCATTCAAGTTACACTTTATCTCTCTTTATCCTAATGTAATTCTTAATTCGTCATATTTAATACTTATACATTCTTTGTTTATATTCCATAGATATTTACCTAAACCAATTCTTCATTATTTTATGGGAAATAAATGTTCTATAAGGATCCCTTTTTGATTCCTCTTGATAAGAAATCTTGATTAAAGGGAACATCACAATTTCTTACCCATTTTCAAGTATCATCCATAATATCTTTTGAGCTACTAATATTTTTCAAAAAAAAAATTATCCTGAAAAACAATATTTGTTATTTTCTAGTTTTATACAAAAAAGTTTTCCTTTTTTTACTTCTCTTTAGTATTTTCCCTTAAAGCACATTATAGAGGTTCATTTATAATGTTTCTTAACTACTCATTTTACATATTTTCACTTCATTTGGACTTCATTTATTATAATCTATGCCTATTTCACATTATTAATTTCTAATTATGATTTAAATATACTCTTTCATGGACTCTATTATTATATTTTTGTTGGTTATGTCTTATACAACACTTATTCCTTGTGTATGGAATTTTTATACTTCCATTTCATTTTTCTTATCATTCATTAATGATTTCATTAAATATAAATATTTATTATATCATGTATATTATTATTTCTATATAAATATACTATTTTTACATATGGTGTTCTTTTTTAATATTGTTTTAATTGGGGAAATATTGATGAATTCATACTCAATAGGGATATTTGGATAAATAATATTGTTCTTAAATTGAATATATGTATGAAACATGATTTGGAATTATAGTGATGGGTGGGTTCTAGATATAAATACTCCCTCTATGTATCAATATGTCTCATGAGACCAAACCATTGGTGAAAAATCCTTCCTGTTTGTTTCTAAACATAATCAAATGATTTTTTACCCAGAGACTTAAACTATATTAACAGTATAATGGTTTATGTTATAGATACATGAAATCCACTGATTAAACATTTTATTAATTTGGTATTCATTTATTACTTTTCATCTGATTTTTACTATGAAAAAAAAATCTACGGATGCATTTACATTCTCAGTTTATTGATGGAATGTGTTTTTTAGTTATTTTATTTGACATTATGATTATACATTATTGAATTTACTTAAATTATTATTGATTCATGAAACCCTTAATGAAAATTTGAGCTCACCCTTTAATTTTATTTCATTCCCCAGGTTGTGAAGATAATATCTTTGAATAAGTTTTGGGGAATAATTTTTTTCCTTTATTATGTTCAATAATTAATTAACAATATAATAATGGAATCATGTGTATATCTAGTTCATGAAGACTACTAAACATATCGACCTATGTTAATGTGATCTCTTATATCTACGCAGTTGTAATAAAATAACCACCGACTCTGGGATAATATGGTTGTGGTTTTTATTATTGGTATCAAAGAAAGTTTAGTAAAAACCTAGGAAACTAGATGTTAAGTAAACCTGAGAATTATAATAATTACTTGTAGTGAATCGTTTGATCGATACCCATGATGATTATGAGCTAACATCGTGTGAACCATTATTTAGTGATGGAGCCTAATTGAAGGAAGGGAATCAATACTTGTAGACAATGTAGGTATTTCACCAATGTTCAAGAAAACATAGCTAGTGTTGGAGTTGAGTAGATCATGAATTTATTAGGACAACATACATAGGTTATGAAAAATAACCATACTGCACTTATGTTGTATAGTTTCATGCAGAAAATCCTCCATTGTATAGTTGGAATACTAATCGAGGGGTAGCTAAGTAGTGTATCATGTCCCTTGAAAATATATTTCTAGCATTAAGAAGTAATGAAAATGAAAATGTAGCACTGATAGTATATCGACTCCAGGGAGATGATAATCAATGGTAGTCATTTATATAAAATACAAATAAGGATGATGAAATAGAAGACATGGAATTATGACCTTTTAAAGAATCATTCTTTGAAATATATTTCGGTCATAAGAAATGAACCAAAATTAATATGAAATTACTTTGGTTATCAAAAATAAAAGAAGACAGAGGTGTATATTATGAGGTTACCATCACAATACTATCCAGGTATACTATAGAATAAATAAATGATTTAGAATATATGATTAATAATTCATTTTAAGGTATTTAGCAATGTATCTGAAGGTAATATACTTATCAAACATTTTAATCAAATTATGAAATAGTATTAAGAGATATAAAAAAGGATAAGGAATTTTAAAGTTCTTATTTCTTCAAGGGAAATCAAGAGATGAAGTGGTCTTCTAATAAACATGGTAATGGTGAAGCATTAATGAAGGCAAACAATGAAGAATTTTCCATTATATAAAAATTGTGGAAATAATCATCCTAGGAAATGTTTGAAAGGCATTATAGTCTGTTATAAGTCAAGAGAAAAGGGTCATCAAGCAAATGAATTCAAGGGGAATAAAAAATTCAATGATTTTTTATGTTTTAACTATAATGAAATGGGGAATTATGAAAATCAATGTCCCGAGTGTCAGGGGAATCTTCCATTGATGTGGTAAAAGGGATATGGACAAGAATATGTTATCACCATAGCTGAAATATAATTACCCAATAATGTGGTGGTAGGTATATTAATACATTATTTCAATTTATCTAATGATTTATTTGATTCTGGATCATTACAATCTTTTATATCTTCCCAATTCTCCAATAAAATAAGACATTTTCCTTTTTATTTAATATGAGAGTTATTAGTAAAAACTCCCAAGGGAAGTACCATTGTAAGAAAAATGTTCCTATTATTCCCCTTTATGACACATAAAATTGATTTAGTTTATGAACATATCATCTTACATATGGTTGACTTGGATATAATCCTATGTATGGAGTAGATTTCAAAATATGATGCAAAAAATTTATTACCAGAAGAAGAAGATCATGATATATGAGGAATATGTAGAGTCCATTATGTTTATAGAAGAAACTTCATCATCTGATTCTTTTCTAGAACCACCCCTAGTAGATCGATAGAATGAAATTATTGGGGAGGAAGATAAAACATCATATAGGGATAATTAAGGCAATATTCAGATTGAGGATGTACCAATAGTGAAAGAATACCTTGATGTATTTCTTGAAGAATTACCTGGACTCTCTCCAGAGCATTAATTTGAATTTACCATTAATCTAAACCCTTATACAAGACAAATATCAAATACTAATAATATAATGGAAACTATGGAATTAGTGGAAGATAAAGAAAAAATTAGAGAATTTGAATAATAAGGGATTTACTCTCCTAAGTGTGTCTCAATAGGGAGCACCTATTCACTTTGTTTTGAAGAAATATTGTTTCTTTAGGTATTTCATTGACTATAGATAAATCAATGCAATTAAAATAATTAATAATCACCCTCTTGTTTATATTGATGATTTATTTCATCAACTTCACAATGCTCAATTTTTTTCAATGACTGCCATTCGTTTTGGAATCCATCAATTTCATGTAAATATAGATGATTTTCAAAATACCACATTTCGAATGAGGTATGGACATTACGTGTTTATAATAATTCCCTTTTTTACTAACTAATTCACCCTCTATTTTCATGGATCTAATGAACAGAGTATCATGGAATATCTTGATAATTTTGATATGCTATTTATTGATGATATATTAGTGTACACTAAAAGCTATAAGGACCATGAGAACCACTTGCAGATTATTCTGAAGACTCATAGAAGAATAGAGTTATATGGTAAGTTTAGTATGTGTGAATTATGTATTCAAATAGTTTCTTTTATTGTTTATATTGTCTCTAAGGATAGAATCTCACTTTATCCTGCAAAGGCAGTACAATAATAGACTACACTAACAAAAAATAACTATGGTACATAGTTTTATTGGTTTAGCAGGTTACTATCAGCATTTCATCTATAATTTTTCCCAATTGGATAAACCATTAACCAAGCTCACATGTAAATGGGTTATTTTTGTATAGACAAAATAATATACTGAATTTCTTGAAGAATTAAAGATAAGATTGGTGGATGCTTCGACTTTTAATCTTCCATCAAGAAATTATGGGTTTGTGATATAAAATGATGTATATAAAAATAAAAAGGGTTGTTTCCTTATGTAAAAAAAGATAATGTAGTTGAATATGCATTAGGGTAGTTGAAGAATCATGAAAAAAATTATCCAACTCTTGATCTTGAGTTAGCATCCATAATCTTTTCCTAGTAGATATAGAGACACTATCTCTATATTTGAAGATGTGACATATATATAGATCACAAGAGTTTGAAATACTTCATTACACAGAAATAACTTGACATGAGGAAAATGATATGGCTCATGTTACTCAAAGAATATGATTGCTCAATACACTACCACCCATGAAAAGAAAAAAAGGTGGAAAATTCATTAAGCAGGAAACCCAAATGAGTATTGAGAAAGATCCTATATTCATGGATTTAGTAAATATGAATATAAGAATTTTGAAGGAGATGGAAACACAACTACATTTTCAAATTATTTCTAAAACATATTTACTAGAGAAGAAAACATTTTCTCAATGTGATGATAGGATTTTCCAAAATAAAATTAAATATGTTATGGATGGAAGACTGTAAGACTTTTTGTATAAGGATGGAGTTATTAAATTTGAAAATAGGTTATGTGTTCTATCAAAACTGGAGTAAAAAAGTTAAACTATTAGTAATTATCATTAATCAAATTTCTCTATACACCATTGTAGTACGAAGATGTATAGAGATCTTAGGAAATATTTTTTATAAGATAATATGAAATAGGAAATTACTGAATATGTGTCAAGGTGTCTAGTTTTTCAATAAGTGAAGGTGAAAGAGACCATACTAGGGGAGTCATGAAGTATCTACCTATTCCAATGTGGAAATGAGATAACATTATAATGAAATTTGTTACAGGAATACCAAATAAACCTATATGGAAAGATGAAATATGTTTTATTGTTGATCATCTTATAAAATTGCCAAATTTTCTTGTTGTAAGAGATGATTTACCTATTGAAAAACTATAAAGACTCTATATTAATGGATTATTATGATTTTATGGTGCACCTATATCAATGTTTCTGATCCAGATCCCCATTTTACATCAAAGTTATAGAAGATTCTTCAGAAGGCTCTCGACACTGAGCTTCATTTGAGCACTTCTTATCACCCTCAATATGATGGACAATTTGAAAAGACTATACAGACATTAGAAGACATATTTATATCATTTCAATCAACTTTCATTGTATATGGAATCAGTATTCACTATTGGTAGAATTAGCCTACAATAATAGTTTCCATTTTAGTATTCATATGGCACCATATGAAGTATTATATGGAAAGAGATGTCATACTCCAACTTTTTGTGATGATGTTTGTGAGAGGAAACATATAGGCCTAGAACTTTTTAAAGTGATAATGAAAAAGTTAAATAATATTTATTCTCATATAAAAGTGGGTCAAATTTGGAAAATGAGTAATTCAAAAAACTAGAGAAAGGGTTGGGAATTTCAAGTGGGTCATCAAGTCTTTATTAAAGTATATCAATGGAAGGGTGTCATAATATTCGACAACAAAGAGAAACTGAGATCTAGGTACATCATAAAATTTAAAATTATAGAAATAATTTGAGTTGTGTCATACAAATTAACAATGCTTCCATGTTTCTTCAAATATCATCACGTTTTCTATATACCCTTGTTAATGAAGTATATTTTAGTCCCAATTCATGTACTCACATACAAGGAAATAGAAATGGAAACAGATTTGTCTTACTGTTGAGATTCTATCGAGATTCTTGACACAAGAGTTAAATTATTTAGAAAGCATATGACTCAACTAGTAAAGGTTATTTGGATAAACTATAAAATGGAAGAAGCAACGTGAGAACCTAAGGGTGTTATGAAGAAGAACCACTCTCATCTGTTTAGAAGGAAATATTCATTAAAATTTTGAGGATGAAAATTTTGAAGGATGGAAGAATATAACACCCCAAATATTTTATGGTATGTACTATATTAAATAAATTTAATTCATTTGATAGCTTACATTTCACACAACATAGATTTTAAATAAGTAGTGATATAATATTAAATATTATCATGACCATTAGGAATAGTAATGTGACCATTTAGATTAGTAATATGATCATTAAGAATACTAATGTGTCTAATAGAATAGTAAAATCACCTATAAAATTATAAATAAAATTGATTCGTCTTATAAATGAAATTTTGATATAATTATAGCATTTTAAGTAAATTAATGTTTTAAAATGATAAATCAAGTGTTTTTTTGTAAAATGAAAATGTTTATTTACAATTTTACAATTAATAAAATGACTTAAAAGAAAATTTATGTTTATAAAATAAATTCATACAGTAATATATTCTTTTCATATGATTATAATATAATTTTATGAGACCTTAATTAATTTTTCAAAGTATCATAAAATCAGTAATAATTTTAAAATGACTATTTTTCAAATAAATGATGATTTTAATTAAAAATTAAATTTATCCTATTTAAAAAATTATTTTCATAAAATTTAGATCAATTTTTTAAGTCTAAAATTTGAATATGGTTAGGGTGAATTTTTTGGATTTTTTTTAAAATAGTTGAATTTCTTGTAAATATTGAAATATGATAATTTAGGATATATATATACATTATAATTTAATCACACTATTTGTTGAGTCATCACTGATATAAGATCCATAATATCAAAATATAATTCTATCTATACTACATTTACTAATGGGAATAACAACTATTCATAGTCTTGAGCCAAAATAATAAACTAATGAATAAAATAATAAAAAACACCAATCTACTCCACTATAAATACCACCTCTCACCACCTCCTCTCCTCACACCACATAATCCTCTAATATAGCCCAATCTCTACCCAATTACTCTACCAAAACTCTTCCCTAAATTATTGTCTTTCTGGTCTCACCAGAAACCAAACTAAAGTCCCTTAAGAAGGTTCTCAAGGAGAAGAATTCAAGAGGTAAAACCCATAGTACATCCCTTTAATTTTATTTTCTTATCTTTCCTTAAAATCCCCTATCAAAAGTAACATTATAAATCAAATACATTATATATAATTTAATTATATTATTTTATCATAATATCCATCATCAAACCCATTCTCGCCTCCTTTTTTGTATAAAACAAAAATCATCATCTCCGATGTTCCAATTTATCATCCTCATGGACAATGCGTTTTCATTTTCCATTACTGCCTTAAAAGATGGTCATAAAAGAATTAGTATGGTTAAATAATATTTTATTATACATATTATAATTTATAAAATGTTTTGTAATAATTATATATACATAATATTAAATTATAAAACAAAACTTTTTTATGATGATAGAAAATTCACCAAAATAAACTAACGTTAATCATTAAAATTTTGTATAATGAATCATACTCATATATAAAAATAAAAAAGATTTATATGATCATTTAATCTTATGTAATTACATTAATAACATATAATTTCAATTCTATAGAATTATTCCCATTTTACATGATCTTCCATACATGTATACAAGTGATCAAATCAAAAAAACCATTGAGATGAATACTTTGAATGATAAAATTGAATCTATTTACTCATAAAAAAGGCATTATATGAAATAAATAAAATTATACTAAAAAAATTCATTTTTAACATGTGATGAGTTAAATTATTAATGGACCTATTTTCATTATCTAGGACATTAAATGAAAGTGCACAACACTTTGGGACATAAGGTAAGGGATTCTCCCCAAACCTCCATTTTTTATTTTGGGTTATGATTTATATCTCTTTACCCTAATGTAATTTTTAATCATGTTTATTTACTCCTACATTTTGTTTTTATGATCCAAGGATATATACCTAATACAATTCGTCTTTATTTTATGGGAAATACATGTTTTATAAGGATCCCCTTTCTATTACTCTCGATATACTAGCCCAAGTAAAGGGAACATCCCAATTTATTACCCATCTTCATGTACCATCCATTATATATTTTAGGCTACCAATATTTTTCTAAAATAACTCATTTTATCATGACAGAACATAATTTTTCATTTCTAGTTTTATATTAACAATTTTTCCTCTTTTTTGAAGTCTCTTTATTATTTCCCCTTAAACAAAACTAGAGAGGCACACTTCTACGGTTTCTTAAATACTAATTTTACAAGTATTAACTTCAGTTAGACTTCATTTATTATGATATATTCCGAATTTATATTATGAATGTCCATGTATGATTTAAATTAATTATTCCATGGGATCTATTATAATATTCCCTTTGGTTATGCATTATTTTCCACTTATTTTTTGTCTGTGGTGCATGTATACTTCCCATTCATTTCTGATCATCATTCACTAAATATTTCATTAAAAATATATATTTATTATATCTTGGATATTTTTATTTCCTTATCTACATACAATTTTTATATATGGTGTTTAATTTTATTATTGTTTTAACTATGGAAGTATTGATGAATATGTATCTATTACTCAATAAAGATATTTTGATAATTCATATTTCTCTTGAATTTAATTTATGTAGGAAAAATGATGTGGATGTTCAATGAAGTGTGGGGCCCAGTTATAGATATCCCCTCAATGCATCGATAAGTCTCACAAGACATAAGAGTTGGCAACATACCATTTTTGTTTCTTTCCTAATAGAATCAAATGTGGATTTACCCACAGAATTAAACCATATTGATGGTATAATGGTTCATGTTCCGGACACATGGCTTCCAATGATTGAGAATTTTCTTCATTTAGTATTTAGTTATTACTTTCCAAGATATTTTCACCAAAAGAAATATGTATACATTTAAATTCATATTTTATAGATGAAACATGTTTTTCATTTATTTACCTTCCCATTATGATTAGTCCTTATTTACTTTCCTTCACTTATTATTGATTAATGTAACCCTTACTGAGAATTTGAGCTCACCATTTTATTTTTTTCTTTCCTAGGTTATGAATATTAAATCTATAAATAAGTGATGAGGAATAATATTATTTTCATTTGTTATGTTCTATGTTTAATTATAAATTTCATAAGGGTATCATGTATTCATATAGTTATTCAAGATTACTATACTGAAAAAAATCAGAGATAATACCTAAAATCAGAGATAATAAAATAGAAAATTAAAATATTAAAAAAAGTAGCATAATATTTATAATTATATTAACATTAAAACTCAAATAAAAATTATAAAAAATAATTAACCTATTTAAAGATATATCTAGAATTAAAGTCATTATAAATAAAACTGAAAATTATTTGTAAAAAGGACCTAAAATAAAGGGTACATCAAATTCCCCCACATTATGACTTTTTTTCTTCAAGAATTCACATAGGGAAACTCGGTGGAAGTAAATAAATAAGAAAATGGAATAAATGAAATTAAAAAATGAATTGATTTTCATAATTTTTTTCCCTCATGGTTTATTTCATGAAGAAAAATTTGAGTACCCTCTCAAAATGAATACTCTTAGTAAAATCGGGTTACTATTTTATGAAAAAAAATTATAAATTGAATATATTAAAGTTAATTTAACAAACATCAATTTACAAGAAATTTGAATTATAAACATATACTTACCTCAACTATAAACCACTCAAATAATTTAAGAATAATTAATAAATAAACTGACTGTTATATTGGGTGGTTAGATAAATTATTGGTGGAATAAATAATCAACCCAATCGTAAATGAATAAATAATAAAGAAATAAATAATAATGAGTTCAATAAGGATTATTATTTTCATTTCCTAATTAATTTGGATTCATATATTATGAGATAAATTTAAATTAAAAAGAACAATAATTAATGATTACTGTAAAAAATTTTAAAAAAAATTAACAAAATCCATTTTTTGTAAAGGGTAATGAAAAATGATATACTGAATTAAATCTATGTGGAAACAAAGATTAATCTCATCATGGTGGAATCAAAACATTCAATTTTCAAATAAAAAATCATCAAATGAAGAAACCAAAGTGAATTATAAAAACTAAGAATTTTAGAAAAACTAAATGGGGTTTTCATGTATATATATTGAATTACTTTTCAAATCGATTTAATACCCCACACTAAAATCCATCAATGTATTTATTTTTTAATTAAAAGGTGGAATAAAAAGAAATGAATTAATTTTAATGTGATTTAAAAATATAGTACATAGAAAGATAAAAAATGCGTGTCATAACAAAGTAAAAAATTGTTTTTTCCAAAAATAAATCAATCATACAACTGAAAAAATGAAAAATTGTTGTCTACAATTTATCAAGTTAATAATTAAGCTCAAAAGAAATTATTATAAACTAATGAATGTTGGAGGAATTATGGAAAATTATTTGCATCAGAGGCATAAAATTTAGCATGTCATCAAACTAATATAGGATAAAATATAACAAAATATATTAATAATAAAAAAATAAAACAAAAACAATTTTATCATTAAAAATATATCTCTTTTCATCTATTATATTAAAAAATAAATTTCAAAATCAACAATATATTGTTTTTTAAAGCATGGAATTGATGAAAATTAAAATTTGATTATTTTTTGAATTAAATTCACTATTTTACATTAAATCCACTCAAATTTACCTCTTATTCACTTTGATAAAGAATTTCTAGTAGATCATATTGATGTTATTATGGATAAAAACTGATAAACATAATATTTCTGAAAACAAATGTTTTGTAAAATATTACGAGAGTTTAAAAATTAAGATGGTTTATACTTGTTTCTTTAGTATGTAGCTTCTTGTGAACATTATATATTATATCGCATTTTAACTAATATGATTTTTAAGTGGAAATTATCCCTAATTTAATTACACATATAAAACATTAAGAACAACAACATCCTCAAAACTGTATGTCATTATTCATCGAGAAAAAAATGAACAAAAATACTAACACTACATGTGGTTATTTCCTCCCGCCACACTTAATATACACTACGAAAAACAAAAAGAGAAGATACAACTTGTAAAACATTGTGGTATCCTTCTTATATTAAAAGGAACTCCGCTAATTGAGGTTCTATAATCTCTTCTCTAAACTACTTATGCTTATGTAAATTTAGAGTGAATGAAACATCGTTCCAAGGATCTATAATTTATACTACACCAAAATGTAAAACATGAGTTAATATAAAAAGATAATACCATTTATAATAAAATATACATTTAGTAGCTTATGCCTAGAGTTATAAAGTCACACATTATCTCCAATATACAATTCATTGTTCAAAATCAATTTTTCATGAATATTATTTGATTTATTTTTTTAAAAATACTTGCATTTTCAAAGGTATTATTGTTGAATTATTATAATTATTGTAAACACAAATTCATCTCTTTTATAGCTTCAAATAGATTCAAATTATAAAACATAAAAACACAAAAATATATATACTTTAACTCTAAAGGAAAATGAAAATACTTAACAAAGACTATCCTATAGGGTGAAATCCCTATTAATGTTTTATAGGCCATCCAATATTACCAAATAGAATATTCATTTATGAATTTACAATCCATTTAATTAAGATTATTTTTTCATGTAATATGCTTGATCTCTCAATTTGAGACTCCATCCATCAAATTTATTTGACGATGATAGGTTTTTGGAACTTTAGGAATAACAATATATATTTGTTATGTAAATATTCCATTTAAATCTTATATAAATGCATTCCATGGTCTATAATAATAAACATAGCTACATAAAATCTAAAAAATATATTACACTTAACAAACTGGGATACTACTCTAGCATCATCTTTCCTAGTTGGTACAATTGAAATACACCTAGACATATAGTCTATAACAACTAGGATGTAAGAAAATAAAAATGAAGTTGGAAAAGGGACAATAAAATCCACCCCAAACATCAAATACATCACAAAATAAGAAATGTTTTTGTGGATTATCATTTCTTTAAGAGATTTTCTATTAGAATTGAAATGATTAAAAGTTCATACAAAACTCATGAGTGTATTTGAAAATAATAATCCAAAAATGACCTGAAATCAAACAATTTCCCAATATTTATTTATGGAAAAAGTGGCCTATATATCTCAAACTATAGAATAATTTTAATACTGAAGAAATCTAAAAATTTATGATACATCACCTAGCTGTCTAATCACTTCCAAAATTCAAAAAGTATTGGTCATCCAAGATATATTTTTTGGACTCAATAATCAATTTTCGAACCACATGTTTCGAAATCTAGGGACAAACAATGTCAAAAACTAATTAATTAACTACATATAAAATCCGTGGTCTCTTGTCTACATTATTAGAATACAAATTATCCCTAAGGAAAAACTATAATTTGTTCAAAAAATTATTTATCCTAATAGAACATAGTAGTTATCCTACTCAAATGACCAAACACATTATTCTCAATTCTTTTCATATCTTAATTTTCTATGTCAAATTCATATAGAAATAAGATCCATATAACAAACCTAGTATTGGAAATTTTTTTGTTAATGAGATATAAAATAGAAAAAATTTTAGTGAGAATCATGAAATAAGAAACCAAAATTCATCATATAAACATATCAAGGAGAAAAAATTACTGGTAATTCATTCTCTATTGTATAGTAATTGGATTGGGAAACATCTAGAGTTCTAGAAGAATAATCTATTTCCTGTGATTCCTTCTCTACACTCTACACAATAATGATAAATAAAGATAATTCTGAAGCATTAATCATCAACTCAAAAGTGAACTCAAAATTATGTGGTAGAAATATTTGTGGGTACACTAGATTTTTCTTGAGTTCATTAAAATTTTCCATACACATCTTATAGAATAAAAAAGGAACATCTTTCAACAAAATCATTTTAAAAGGTAGATTTATCTGGATAAAGTCCACTATAAAACACCAATAAAATCTATAATAGCCATGAAATGATCTAATATTCTTCATAGACCTTGAAAAATTCAAGGAATAAATAATGTCATCTTTGGACTTGTCCACCCTAATCCCATTTCCATGAACATCATGACAAAACATAATTCCACTCTCATCCAATAAATAACTCTTATCAAATTAAATAATATGGTTCTTTTCAATATAAATTGTAATAATAACCCAAAAAATATCAAAATAATATCAATATATGGACCATACAATGTAAAATAATCTATAAAAACCTCCATTAATTCATAAATAAACTCAATAAAATGATAATCATTCATCTTCCAAAGGTATAAGGAGAATTAAATAGTTCAAATTGAATTTTACTATAATTAAAGGTAAAAAAAGGACATGTAAAAGACGTTTTATCTTGGTCTTATGGATCCAGATGAATTTAAATGTATCTATAAAAACTATCCCGAAAGTGAAAATTGTATTGACCATATTTCCTTTCCAGGATTTGATCAATAAAATTATAGGGAAATTGATCATTTTAGTCACTAAGATCAAATAACTAAAATAAAATCATACTATAAAATTATTCGGACACCTATAAAAAACTAATTTTCTATATTCATTCTTAAAAACTATGAACCTTCCCTTTTATAATCAATCAGGACTACACTTACCCGTTAGATATTAGAAATGGTCTAAATTATACTTGTATCCAACAATGTAGTCACATACATTTTAACAGCCTCTATAAGGGTTGGATTCAATCTCCTCAAGAATTTTAGAACATATTTTTAATTTTCCTCTAAATGTATTATATGTATAAACTTATAAGGATTAATCCTTATTATGTTATCTAAAGACTAGATTATGGATTTACTATAATACCGAAGCATATCTAAGAGTTGGTTCTGCTGTTCACTAGACAACCCACTATAAAATATAGAA
Source organism: Viscum album (assembly GCA_963277665.1). NCBI lineage: Eukaryota > Viridiplantae > Streptophyta > Magnoliopsida > Santalales > Viscaceae > Viscum > Viscum album. The sequence continues at coordinate 1,037,970,924 of OY728141.1, read as the reverse complement.
ATGAATTATTTCCATATTCATAGTAGTAATATTTTATAATTTCAATAAATGATTTATGTTCATGTGTATATGTTCTATCATATTTAAAAAAAAATGCTTTATGGGTTCTTTGAGATTACTTTTTTCTCATACATCATCTCTCATCATATAAGTTTTACAACAGTCTAAAACATAAATGAAGTTATTCTTAGTCAATGTACACACGTCTTCCAAAAAATAAATTTTAGTTATAAGATAAAAAACATGACATGAATCTTAAATGACAATTTGAGTTGCTTCAAAATTCTTAATAGTGGAATGAAATAAAAAATTTAAAAAGAAATATAAAATTCCCACAGTTTTATAATTTTGAGAAAAATTTAAATCATTTTTATCTATTTTCTGTTAAATTTCATCAGTAAAGATGAATTCACAACAATATTAAGTATTCCAAAAATCTCAAAAAATCAGTATCCATCTCAACATGATTTCCATCAAAAACCATAAGATTTTCAACATTTTCATTTTTAGTAATCTATGAAACGCATGAAGTGTATTTAAAAACATACATCATTTTAAATTAATTATAAATTTGAAGAATTTAAATTATTGGAGACACAAAATTAGTAAAGAGGTCATTTTATAAAGAATTCATAGGTTGGTTATTTTGAGTATAACCAAGAAAAAAATATTTATAAAACCAATCAATCATATTAAGATGTTGTGTATAATTTCATTAAATAGGTTGTTTTCATTTATTTAATGATATAAAAATAATATATATGGCCTCCAAAAACAAAATACAAAGTTCTATTATCAAACATAATTATAGAATTAAAAATTTAAAAAAATTTATATTTAGAATTAAGAGTTAATTTATGATAAATATTCCATAATCCACATCTATAATATAAGAATAAGTTGGGAAAATATTATCCTTTACCCATAATAATACATACTTAATGACTTTAGCTAGTTTAGATAAACATTTATTTACTAACTGTATAATAATTAAGGACTTATTAAGCCCTCTAACATGAAAATATGAAAATATAGAATATGTAATAACATTTATGGAGGCAACTAAATCTAACATATCATATTGAAATTTATATTTTCCATCAACAAATGAAATAAAAAAGGAACTAGGATCCTTGAATATAAAAGGGATAGTGTGTTGGATCATGGAAGAAATAGTCCACCCAAAGTTGACTCTCACCTCCCTTGAAATAATTTTTTTGTGTAAAAATTCCCTTAATAAATTTAGCATATCTAAGATTTTTGCCACCAAATATAACAAGGGAATGTCGACATGGAATTTCATAAATGTTTTAAGAAATTAATCATCCGTTTTAGTTTGGACTCTATTTTTAACAGGAATACAACATAGATGGTAGTGTAGGGTCTCTATAAACAATTTAAGACCATAATTAACATTGTTCTTAAATTTTCAGTGTACCATAAAATTTATAAAATCCCTATGGGTTATTTCATGTATGGTTTATTACTTTTTATTTATATATTTTTATTATACATGATTGTGGAAAATGACTTCATGAACTTATTCCATACATTGTTTTGTGACTTCTTCATGTTGTTTTCCATTTGTTTCAAAAGTGGTGTTGTCCTTTTTAATTTCTTTTTAATTGAGTTTATCATGTGGATTTTTGAATTTTAGTTACACTTATTTAAATAATTCAATTAATATACATTCATCATATTAGGCTCACTTTAGCTTTTAATGGAAACCAACCACTTATTTTATTTTTTAGTCCATTAATTTCAGTTTTAATTTGACCCATCTAGGTTACAATATTCTATAACAACACTTGTTATTATTGGGAAATTCCATTTTGTTTCTTTATAATTTCTTAAATATTTGAATCATTATTGTTATAATTCCATAGTGTGTAGTAATCTTGATTTTTAATGAATGTGAAATTCCTTCCTTTTTGATTAAAATATTTTCCATGATAGAAACTAGGATATTAATTGATGATTTGTGGTTAGAAATAAATATTCTATAAATCAGGTTTGTTAAACCTATTAATTGTTTTTGGAAATTCCATCCTCGGTGAAAATTATTGTTTTTATCATATCCCTTTCACCACCTCTTTCAATTGATAGAAAAAAGGGAATGTTAACTCCATGTCTTTTGGTCACTACAATTATAAATAATAATAGAACTTCTAAAAAATTATCCACATTCACAAGTATGATAATTTAAAATAATTTTTTATCCTATTAACATCCATTAATTATTATAAGAAATTATAATAAATAACTTTTTCAAAAATTAACTGGACATATAGACCTCATTCTCCATATCACTTCAAATTCACACAGACTGAACTCGAATCATCATCACTGATTCAATGTCATCGAAAACAACCACATCCAAAACCTTATCCTTTACTAAAAAATGATCTTACCTAGGCCCAAATAAATGTTAAAGCTTCTTTAATTATGAATCCCCCTACAACATTATTAATGATTCCATCATTGACTCATTGGATCAAGGTTTCCTACATTGATTCGGTTAAACAACTTCTTGGTCAGCCACAAATCCCAATGAATAATAACCTTGTCATTCCTAATACTAAAAATTATTCTTTGGAAACCACTAAAAAGTCTCTCCTCACTCTATATCTATATATATTCCAATATAAAAACAAATCTACAATAATATTCAGTCCACACAATCCTATTTTTATGAATCTTCCTCAATAAGAAACCCCGTTGAATAGATCTGGTTCCCTCATGTTCATCTCCATATATTTGGTAATGTTTCATTATTCTTGATCTGATTTATTTAAAGGAACAATATCCAAAACTAATCTATATTTTTGGCTAATTGAGTTATAATTAAATTTAAATAATCCAAAAAATGAACTCGATCCCCTGATGTATTCCACATCTACCAGTTCATCTTCCTCGAGAACTTTTATTTTTCTCTTCATGACCGTTTATCTATTAGGCATAGTTGGATGAGAAATTAAAATGAGGTCATTCCATTTACATAGGAATGATTGGTTAAATAAGATAGTCAGATAATCACTTTAGTAATGGTGGATTATTTATCTTGTGGTAGGATATATCCAAAACATGGTAACTTTTGATAAAAAAGTGGTGCAGTAATTTTCTAATCTTACTGTAATTTTATGTGGTAAGTTGTAATAGGGGTATATTAGCTTCAAATTATGGTAGGAAGTCCTATTTATGATCATACATGGTAATTTATACTCCTTAAAAACAAATAACTGACCGAACCCGACTTGGAAAAATTATATTGAGATCATATGACCAACCACACTACCTCACATTGCGAGTTCCTTATTCATATGATATGTTGGAAAAATCACATGACTAGCCATACATTCACCTACAGAATTGACTTAATATTATTATTCCATGTAGTATTTATTATTCTATTACAATGTAAAATTAAAGTTATATTTAAACCTTAAATAAAGAAAAAACAATTACAGAAAAATAAGATCAATTGATCGCTATATTTTTATAGGAAATGAAAAATAATTCAAAAAAAGTATTTTCTAATTAAAATAATTTGATCTAATAAAATATTATAATTTAAATTAAATTAATTAATTAATTAATTTTTTACTAACTAGACAAATAAAAAATATGAAATAAATTAAACTAATAACATAAAAAAAATTTAAAATCATTAACAAAAATAATATATTAGAATTTTAATTAAATATCAATTAATTATTTGATAAATTGATAGAAAAAACAGAGGAATAAAAATTTTTTATTCATGGAACTCAATTTTAATCAAATACAAACATCAATTATTAATGAAAATAATATTCATAATAACTACATTAACTTTCAAACTCCACTAAAAACTAAATAGAAACAATAATTAATAGATTGAAAGACATATATAGAATTAAATACACTATAAAAACACCCAATATGATGTGGTAATGGACTTAAAATATAGGACACATCATTGTCTTTGATAACACACCCACAATTGAGAAATCTATATTTTATGTTTCATAGGATGTGCCAATTAGTGGATGTGTGTCTTGATTCATGGACTATAAGATTATCATTAATTAATATCATAAGTCACGTACTTTGATATATTAATGTATAACATGATAAAAAATGTTTCTAATGAGGTATGATATATTGGGTTCATCATGAGTGATATTTCATTAACGAATAATATGAGAGAGTATGTCCCTTTTTTCTATAAATGTTCACTGATATCTTAGACCTTTGGTGAAAATGAATCTACCTAGATAAATCCATTCTCATAGTGTTCTGTGGGTATGTTCATTTCTAAAAAGTTAAAGAATGATACATAAAGCGCATGGGTTTATGGCACCAGTACACAACCTGATTGATTAGAGATATCATAATAAAGTGATTATATTTCACACTTACAATTTTTAGGATATTTTATGTCATCAAAACATCAAATTATTTCTGCATGGGTTCCTTGGAATGTTACTAGATATTAAACTTGTACTTTTGGGGTCTACAACTATTTCTACTAAGAAAGAGTTCTAAAGGGTCACACACTAAATGTAACAAAAATATCGATTAAATTCAATATGGAATATAACAAGTTAGAATAAATATTATTCCTTATTTGTAGTTTAATAATTATCCTGGTTCAGTTGATTGCCAATATCTAATCAAATTTTATTTGAAATAATAAGTGAATTATTTAATAATGTCTATAAATATGTATTTTTTAGGTTTGGTGAATATAATATTTATTATATTTTTCAATGAATAATTAGGTGATATTTATTTGAAAAATTAGTCATTATTATTTATGGTTTGGTAAATATCAAGGAGGATAAGCGCAATAAGTTTAATGATCTGATTAGAAATTATATAAATGATATTTATTATTCGTAGGCAATTACCATGTTAATTGAATTGAAATTATTTTATTTTTAAGAAACAATGTTTATTATGATTTAAGTAATTGGATAGGGGATGTTGTGTATGTTTCCTACTATAAAACTATGATAATATATATCTAATTATATCACTTTTCATAAACAATGTTATTTTACACAATGGATAGAGAAAATAACACTCAAGGAATAATGAGATTTATAGACAACTAAAGTTTTATATATCCTCCTATTCAATCAAACTATCGAGTAAAAACCCATAGTTCTTCATTATCTTAGATTAATTCTCCTACAATCAACCATGAATGGTACATGTAATCATGATGGACTATGTTAGAAACCAGTGATTCTGGGGTGAAGTTTATTTATTTTGGTGCATGTGTGGATCATTACTAGATAGATTCTACAATAGGATCCTATATCACAATGAATATATGAGAAGATAGATTCAACCTGATTATCAATCGAGAAAGAATTTTAAGATCATGTAATTAAATATTTGATTATAAATTATTAATAAATTAATTATAAATTACAGGTGTTGATATTCCTTTTATTGTAACTTAATTTTATAATATTAATTAATTTATTTATTCTATTGGTTATAAAGTCATTCTTATTTATAGATTTTTTTTTATAAATTTAGACTAAAAATCTAACATGGCCATGCTAAAAAATTTCTTCCACTAGACCATAAATCTACAAGTGGTATTAGAGAAGTCATATAGTCAATTTTTATCATTTATTAAATTTTTATTGAATTGTATGAGTTTTAAATTTATTTTACTTTAAACATTTTTTTCTATGAAATACCAACATCATTTTCTCTTCCCTATCATCATTCTATATCACTTTACCAATAAAGAGGTTAAGATAAAATGAAGAGATATGTGAAAATTCCATCTGAATATTGTAAGGGACCAACCCGAAACATCACATAATATTGTGTCTTTATACATATAATTAACTTTTATTTCATTCCAAAATATCATTTAGGATTTTAGTTTGGTATAATTATATCATAAATGTTTCATATCAAAAATAAATTTACAATGTGAGAAACTTCTGATAGGTGACTTTTTTCCAATAATATAATTATTTTATAATAAAACATGATATCTTTTTATGAAAAATATCCATGGATTTCAAATTGGCTTATATTTTTCCCTTAACAATCCTTAAAACATGTGAAAAACGTTTTAAAAATGTGATGTGATCACAGAAATCTCATTAAGGTATATAAAATAATGAAATACATTATTCTAGTGAAAAACATGATGAACATTGAATACCATTTTATTAAAAACATAAAATTTTCCCCATAATGGGTCATCATTTTCTAAAAAATATATCATTGTATGACCGTTTAAAATCAAAATATTTCCATTAAAATTAATTGTTAATCCTAGAAAGGTCATGTGGGTGCGTTGAGACACCATTATCATAGAACCATTAAAAAACTGTAACGCCCCGACCCTAGTTACCCAGAGTCGGTACATTATTACATAACATTGGCATGATCACAAGAAAGATCAAATCTCGAAAGACCGATTGGTTTAGTAGCCTTGGAATCACTAGATATATTCATAAGTTTTACATTACATCATTAAACGAAAAACTACTACAACAACATATTGTCTCCATAATCCACACTCATATCCCCACATAATATCCCTGCAGGTCATTCATAATTTACTTCTTCACTTCCTGGGAAAAATACAACATAGAAAAGGGGTGAGCTCAAATGCCCATTAAGGATAACAATATAGCGGAAACTTTCATAAATAAGAATAAACATTTAAGGCAATGTATAACTAAAACAAAAGCCTTTTAAACTTGAACTTTTAACATAGTATGGCATAAATAAAATGAAATAATTCCATTTACTTATTCACATGGTTATTCTACTAATCGAATAATCACATGCAAAAACAATAACCACTTTCATAATGATGGAATGCATAATGCCAGACTATCATAACCACATAGCCAAGGCCTCGTGCCAAGACTACAAATAAGATTTTGTCAAGGCCTTGTGCCAAGACACTAGTTTGTCTCATGAGACCTACCGATGCATCGAGGAGCTATAGCGGGCTCCACCCGTCACATATTAAGTCCAATGCATTCCCATATGAAAAGGTTTAAACATAACATAAACATTCGTATTAAAACTAGCATACGAAATGTCAATACTTTCACCATAAACTATGAATGGTATAAAAATATCACATCCAAAGTCAAACATATCACAAAACCTTCAATACAATATAGAAGTTTTGTATCATAATAAATCAACTTCAAATAATCTTAAAATCCATCAAAGGATGTTGACATAGATGAAATCAAAATTCTTTTTAAAGAGATATCTCCTTTTATTTTAAAATCATTTAAGATCTATATAAAATAAAAAATTTTCTTTGAAAATATTCTTATAAGATTGTAAGGGATGCTTTGAAGATTTTATAATGGCAGAAAATAGCCGCACCCGCCGTATAAGTTAAAAAAAACATTCATACCTTAATTCTGTCGAAAAGGTTAAAAAGGACCTTGTTTTGAAAACAATGAAAAGATTCCTTTATAAACCTCTTATAAAAAGTCAAACAAGGTTATAAATGAATTTAACCCATATTCTTGTAAATAATAAATATGTTTTGAAATACATTTCGAAGAAACATGGATGTGGATGATAAAGAAATCCCAGTAGATTATTACATATAAACAACCTCGGATAATGAAGAGATTGTGAAATAACCCTTACCAATTTGGTAACTTATGAAAAATTCAACCCATGAAAGAGGTATCATATAATGAATATGTAAATACACATAAATTAGAGTGTATTACACAATGAATATAATTATGGGCAGTACATACACCACACAAAAGGTGATGGTGGCAATATGGCATGAATCTCACAGGAATAAGGAGTGAGATGACAACCACTTACCTTGTACTTTTCCTTGGTTGGGGTAGGTTAACCTCCTGTATAATGGTGAAATAATTGTTATTAAATTATACAAGAATCATATATATTAATATGATATCATATATGATCTTTTAATATTGATTTGATAATAATATCTTAGTATTATCGTTGTTTCGGGTGTTAACTTACTTGTTTTATTTTATATGTTTTGTTACGTAAGCCATATTTGTAATGGATAGGTTGTATATTATTCATATACAGAATGATATCAAGTCCTTAAACATCATTTTTTAAATCATCAAATGATAATTATACTTTAATGGATACGATGGAGAATGAATCTCATCGCGTTCGTGGAGACGGTAGTCCGTACGTACGCACGAGAGACAATATCTTTCTTTTGATATTAAAATAATATATAAATGGATGTTATATCATATATACAGAATCATTAACATGTTATATTTATTATTTACATGAGTTACACATCATTATTATACCCATCCAAATAATAATATATTGAATAACAATTACACCACGACGTGGAGACGGTAAGCCGTACGTACGCACGTATGGTGACATGTTATTCAAAGGGTGGATAGAATACTGAATATGGTTGTACCATATTTATAATAACATCACAGTATATGTGAGATACTGGAGTTATTATTTTAGAATGGTAAGAACAAATAAAGAAGAAGTGGAAGAAGAAAGAAACTTGAAAAGGGGTGGTGAAAACATTACCTCTTCTTCGGGTTCTTCCTTTTGATTTGATCAAAAGGGCTCCTTAGGTTGGCTTTATGATCAAACTAAGGCCTCTAGGTTGTAGTGAGGGAAGTTGGGAGAGTATTTGGTCAGAGTTTGGCCGAACCAAAAGGCTTTGAATGTGTGAAGAAATGATAAGGAGGAGTGCCCTTTTATAAGAGGGGTGGGTGGCACCTTTGGAAAAGCTAGAAATATTAATTTATAATAAATTCATATTAGGTTTCTAATGGCTCCAAAGTTGATTATTCAAAGGTTAAGGTGGGTATAGGTCTAAAAGCACTCAACCAATAGAATTTATACAGGTTTGCGTACTTATATTAACCTTATCATTAAGTATTAACTCTAAGTTAATTAGTTTCACTTTTACAATGTCTCTTTGTATGTTTATATAATATGGTTATTAAACTTACTATATACATCCAAGCGACCCCTAAGTGGTCCATTAATGATTAACCTATCATGATATAAGTCTCTTGTCCGAACCTTAGATTTTTAGGAATTTAATATCAATTAATAATATAATATTTGTTTTAAGAACTCTTTTATGTCAATTTTGACACTATTCAATAGTTGATTTTTTTGAAACTCATAACAGATTGATTACTTCGAAAAAAGTCAAGTAAATAAATCCTAATATATCATATTATCCTATAAAATTAGTTTAATTCATTAAAAGTTTCATATTATATTTATTTGGGTATTTTAATATCAATTATTTTAATTTTTCACTATTATAGTAATTACTGCATCATCATTGTGTCATAAATAAAATAAATTGTTTAATGTCTAAAATTTATAAATAAAATATCATTATGTAGGAAATCTTTTTATCTTTCTAATTAATATTTATAATCTAAAATCAAACATATATAACCCTATGTAACAATTGTTTTTCTAAAAGATATATGCTTGTGTCATTTTTGTATTCATTTTAACTTAATTAAAATAAAGTGTCATTATCACTTACAAGTGGATCCATGGGGTCCCAAAATCGACCCAAAGATGCCCATGGTCGACCATGTATCAACCAATAGGGTTAAGACACGTTTTAGGGTAATTTAGTATTATTATAATATTATTTTTTAACCCTTATTTACCAGATTTACCCTTAACCATGGTAAATAAAATATTTACCGCAGTAATTATTCAAAATGTCTAAAAATAAAAGTTACCTATTTACACAATTTTAACATCCTGATTCAAAATATGGAATCCATTTTCCTAAATTCAAAACATAGAAGTGGCAGAAATTAATTTAAAATTAATTCCCGCTGTCAAAACAAAAAGCGTGTTTTTAAGAGATAATAACTATCAAAAGATTGACACTTGTTTATGTTCAGTTTAATTTTAAAATTATGTCCAATGACCAACATTATATTAAATGGTAAAAATATATTCTAAATATACTTTAAAACTACTAAAATTCATAATTTATCACTATTAATTATTTTGATTAAAAAAGTTGTTTTTAATTAAAATTTAGTAATTTTCACTATTCATCAAAATATGAAAGTTATCTGAAAAGTACAAAAATTTCACCTTAGGCTAAATTAGATATTCCGAATCCAAAAATTAAGTCCATTTTGAAATATGACATATATATAATTTTAAAAAGTAGGTATTGCTATTCATAACGGCTAGTTTGATTGGTTGTTAGAACTCGGTGTTGCGTACAACACACGCTATCGCATTATTCAAAGAGAAGCGTACTGTAGAAGCTTGGGGTGTTACATTCTCCCCTCCTTCAAATAATTTCGTCCTCAAAATTTCTAGAATACTACCGCTTGAAAAGACTCGGGTGGTTCTTCATCATAAGTTCCTCGGGTTCCCACGTTGCCTCTTCCATCTTATGGTTTCTCCACAAAACTTTTACCAGACGCGTCGTCCGGTTTCTCAGTACTTGTTCTCTCATATCAAGAATCCTGATGGGCTCTTCACAATAGGAAAGATCGGGTTCCAGTTCTAATTATTCATAGGTGAGTACATGCGTTGGATCAGGCATGTATTTCCTCAACAGAGATACGTGGAACACATCGTGAACTTTGGAGAGACTTGGCGGAATTGCCAATCGGTAAGCTACAACCCCAATTCGTTTTAGAATTTCGAAAGGTCCTATGTACCTGGGACTCAATTTACCTTTCTTACCAAAACGTATGACTCCCTTCCATGGAGATACCTTCAGGAAAACATGATCACCGACTTGAAATTCCAAATCCTTCCTTCGATTATCGACATAGCTCTTCTGCCTACTTAGAGCTGCTTTGATGTGATTTTGGATTACTTTCACCTTTTCCACCATTTCCTCCACCAGTTCTGGGCCTACAAGTTTTCTTTCACCAACGTCATCCCAACAGGTTGGTGTACGACATCTCTTTCCCTATAACGCTTCATTTGGTTCCATCTGAATACTCGAATGGAAACTATTGTTATAGGAAAATTCTACCAGTGGTAAATATTGATCCCACATACCCTGAAAGTCAAGTGAGCAAGATCTCAACATGTCTTCTAAGGTCTGAATAGTCCGTTCTGATTGTCCATCTGTCTGAGGGTGGTAAGCAGTGCTCAAATGAAGTTCAGTATCCAGGGATTTCTGAAGACTTTTCCAAAATCTTGAAGTAAAACGGGGATCACGATCAGAAACAATTGATAAGGGTACTCCATGAAGTCTCACAACATCATTAATATATAGTCTTGATAGACGTTCCAGGGGTAGATCTTCTCTTATAGAAAGAAAATGTGCTGACTTGGTAAGACGATCAACAATAACCCATATTGCATCATTCCTTCTAGGAGTCTTTGGTAGCCCCATGACAAAATCCATCGTAATATTGTCCCATTTCCACTCCGGTATGGGAAGAGGTTGCATGACTCCTCCAGGCTGTTGCCTTCCAGCTTTCACTTGTTGACAAACCATACATCTTGACACAAAATCAGCAATCTCCCTCTTCATGTTGTCCCACCAAAAATGTTCCTTCAAATCTCTATACATTTTTGTGCTCCCAGGGTGTATAGAGAAATTGGAACTATGAGCATCATCCAGCAATTCCCTTTTTAGATCAGGTATATCGGGAACACAAAGTCTCTTCCCAAATTTCAAAATTCCATCTTCATACACAAAGTCTCTCAATCTCCCATCATTCACAGCTTTAATCTTCTTTTGAAATTATTCATCATCGGTCTGAGTACTCTTAATCCTTTCTATTAAAGATGGTTTGGCAACCATTTGAAAAAGAAATGATGTTTCGCCTTCCCTGGTTATTCCCATGTCCATCTTCACTAGATCCATGAAAATTGGATCCCTTTCAATTCTCATATTGTTCAAAACTCCATGGTCTTTTCTACTCAAAGCATATTCCACCTTGTTTGCTTTCCCTGGGTGGTATTGTATCGTGCAATCATAATCCTTGAGTAATTCAAGCCATCTCCTTTGCCTCATGTTGAGTTCTTTTTGTGAGAAAATATACTTCAAACTCTTGTGATCAGTATAAATCTCACATTTTTCACCATAGAGGTAGTGCCTCCATATCATCAAAGCAAAGATCACAGCTTCTAACTCGAGATCATGAGTAGGATAGTTTTGTTCATGAATTTTCAACTGTCGTGATGCATAGGCAATAACTCTATCATTCTGCATAAGGACACAACCAAGTCCTTTCTTTGATGCATCACTATAAATAACGAACCCATCATTCCCCGATGGTAGAGTCAATATAGGAGCATTGACTAATCTTCTCTTCAGTTCTTCAAAACATTCTCCACACTCTTTTGTCCAAACAAATTTAAGCCCTTTACATGTGAGCTTCGTTAATGGGTTACCAATCGGGCAAAATTCTGGACGAAACGTCGATAATAACCTGCCAAACCAATAAAACTACGTACCTCAGTTATACTCGTAGGTACTGGCCATTCTTGGATTGCCTTAGTCTTAGAAGGATCAACAAAGATTCCATCTTTAGAGACAATATGGCCAAGAAAAGAAATCTCCTGAAGCCAGAATTCACACTTGCTAAACTTCCCATATAATTCATGCCTCCTCAGAGTCTTCAAGATAATGCGCAAGTGATTTTCATGATCTTCGTAGGTTTTGGAGTATACCAAGATATCATCAATAAATACCACCACAACTTCATCGAGATACTCCTTGAAAACTCTATTAATCAGATCCATGAATATAGAGGGTACATTAGTCAATCCAAACGGCATTACAGAATACTCGTAATGCCCGTACCTGGTTCGAAATGCTATCTTCAGAATGTCTTCCTTCTTCACACACAACTGATGGTATCCAGATCGAAGGTCAATCTTTGAAAAGTATTGAGCTCCATGTAGTTGGTCAAATAAATCATCAATACGAGGTAGGGGATACTTGTTCTTTATCGTTATAGCATTGATCTCCCTGTAGTTGATACATAACCTCATAGATATATCTTTCTTTTTAACAAAAAGAATAGGGGCTCCCCATGGAGAAACACTAGGGCGAATAAATCCCTTATTACTCAATTACTCTAGTTGTTTCTTTAGTTCTACTAACTCTACAGTAGCCATTCTATAAGGGGTCTTCGATATAGGCCTTGATCCAGAAATTAAATCAATGGAAAACTCAACTTCTCGTTCTGGAGGATGTCCAGGTAAATATTCCTGAAATACATCTACAAATTCTTTCACAACAGGTACATCCTCTATTTGAACATTCCTTTCCTCACCTACAGTTATTTCATTCTCTTCCTCCCCAATAATTGAATTAAGTTGAGCTACTAGGGGTGGATCTAAATAAGAATTAGGTGGTGACGATTCTGCTCTAAAGATAAGGTGTTCCTTATCATTATCATCAAGAATCGTAACCTCTTTCTTCTTACAATAAATCTTCGCATCATAGACCGAAAGCCAGTCCATACCGAGGATTATATCAAACTCAATCATAGGTATGACGATGAGATCAGCAGATAAAAAAAATTTATGTGCTCTAATGGGGACTGATTCACAAAACTTTGTTTCAATGATACTTCCCTTAGGAGTTTTAACTAAAAACTCCCTTGTTAAATCAAATTGGAAATATCTAATTTTCTTAGAAAACTGGGAAGATATGAAACAATGCGACAATCCAGAGTCAAATAATGCATTTGCTAAACTTGAGGAAACCATTAAATTACCTGCCATCATGTCTTTTGGAGCTTCTACCTCAGTAGTAGTGATAGCATAAGCATGGCCTTGATCCCTTGGCCTTTTCTGAGGTAAGTTATCCTGACGCTTAGGACATTCCTTCGCATAATGTCCCATCTCCCTGCAATTGTAGCACTGAACATTGGTGGCTTCCTTCTTCCCTTTGCAATCACGAGCTTGGTGGCCTTTTTCACCACACTTGTAACAGACTCCCATTCCCTTCAAGCAAGTACCAGGATGTTTCTTCCCGCATTTACCACAGGATGGATATTCAACCTTTCCTTTCTTCCCCTTATTTCCATTCCCAGATTGATCAGCAGGCCTCTTCTTATATTGCTTTGCTTTAAAGTCATAAGACATAGAGAATTCCTTTTCGGCCTTGATAGCACATGAGATAAAGTCTTCGTACGATGAAAAGGATTGTGAGACTAATGCTCGACGGAGAAATGGTTTTAACCCATCAAATAAACGATCAATCTTACTTCTTGGGTTGCGAATATAATCTCCAGCATACGTCGCTAACCTTTTAAAGTTAGCCTCATACATTGTGACATTCTCATCCTCCTTTTGTCTCAGACTCAGAAATTGCCTTTCCATATCTGCTCGATGGTCGCGAGGAAAGTATTTTTCTAAGAACAGATCTTTGAACTCCCTCCATTCCATATTTGATACTTCATCATCTTCCTTCATGTTTTGAATCAATGACCACCATTGATCAGCATCTCCAGTGAGGCGGTAAACTGCCATGATAACTTTTTCCCTTTCACTGCTCCCCAAAGCCTGAAATATTTTCTCTAGGGAATTTATCCACTGCTCGGCTACTAAGGGATTTGTAATCCCATTGAACATTGGTGGTTTTTGCCTCATTAATCGATCTAACATTGATCCTCCACGCTGTGGATCAGGGTGCTCCATACGGGTAAGGTTATTATTCATAACCTGAGTAAGTTGTCCCAGTATGGTGATTAGTTGATCGGCACCAGTTGCATCACCAGCCCCACTATAATTATCTTGAGCAGGAGGGAAATCCCTACATGGAGTGCGTGCATTGATACAGTTTCCATTTCTTCCACAAGGCGCCATTTCTAAACAATGGCATAAACTAGATCAGTTTATGAATCAAAATACATAATCCCATACTTATAAAACACTTAACATAAATTGAACTATTTATGGATATAATCCATAATCATAATAATGTTTTCTTTGAGGAAGTATATACTCATAATCCATTCAAAATGATTTGTAAAGAAAATGAGAGTTATCCTAAGCATATCCCCCGGGAGTGTCGTAACCAAGAGTGCAGCAAGGCCCATTGTCGTGCACCAGTTCCCGTTCGAGTCTAGCTCAAAGCGGTGTTTTCGGGTTTTACCCCTAGGTACATCTGTGCCAGAGCCGCCTCTACCTACTCGTATCCAGACATGGATTTATTTCTTGGAAAACTCACAAAATCTCTACAATACAAAAATTCTAGGAAGTTCTTCTATACTAATCATCAATGTTCATCTTAGGTCTACGTGCTCTAATCAGAGTTTATCTAAATCTAGCTTCCAAGGTTTTTACTAAACTTCCTCTGATACCAACTGTAACGCCCCGACCCCAGCTACCCAGAGCCAGTGCATTACTTCGTAACATTGGAATGATCACAAGAAAGATCAAATCTCGAAAGACCGATTGGTTTAGTAGCCTTGGAAACACTAGATATATTCATAAGTTTTACATTACATCATTAAACGAAAAACTACTACAACAACATATTGTCTCCATAATCCACACTCATATCCCCACATAATATCCCTGCAGGTCATTTATAATTTACTTCTTCACTTCCTGGGAAAAATAAAACATAGAAAAGGGGTGAGCTCAAACGCCCAGTAAGGATAACAATATAGCGGAAACTTTCATAAATAAGAATAAACATTTAAGGCAATGTATAACTAAAACAAAATCCTTTTAAACTTGAACTTTTAACATAGTATGGCATAAATAAAATGAAATAATTCCATTTACTTATTCACATGGTTATTCTACTAATCGAATAATCACATGAAAAAACAATAACCACTTTCATAATGATGGAATGCATAATGCCAGACTATCATAACCACATAGCCAAGGCCTCGTGCCAATACTACAAATAAGATTTTGTCAATGCCTTGTGCCAAGACACTAGTTTGTCTCATGAGACCTACCGATGCATCGAGGAGCTATAGTGGGCTCCACCCGTCACATATTAAGTCCAATGTATTCCCATATGAAAAGTTTTAAACATAACATAAACATTCGTATTAAAACTAGCATACGAAATGTCAATACTTTCACCATAAACTATGAATGGTATAAAAATAGCACATCCACAGTCAAACATATCACAAAACCATCAATACAATATAGAAGTTTTGTATCATAATAAATCAACATCAAATAATCTTAAAATCCATCAAAGGATGTTGACATAGATGAAATCAAAATTCTTTTTAAAGAGATATCTCCTTTTATTTTAAAATCATTTAAGATCCATATAAAATAAAACATTTTCTTTGAAAATATTCTTATAAGCTTTTAAGGGAAGCTTTGAAGATTTTATAATGGCGGAAAATAGCCGCACCCGCCGTATAAGTTAAAAAAAACATTCTTACCTTAATGCTGTCGAAAAGGTTAAAAAGGACCTTGTTTTGAAAACAACGGAAAGATTCCTTTATAAACCTATTATAAAAAGTCAAACAAGGTTATAAATGACTTTAACCCATATTCTTGTAAATAATAAATATGGTTTGAAATACATTTCGAAGAAACATGGATGTGGATGATAAAGAAATCCCAGTAGATTATTACATATAAACAACCTCAGATAATGAAGAGATTGTGAAATAACCCTTACCAATTTGGTAACTTATGAAACATTCAACCCATTAAAGAGGTATCATATAATGAATATGTAAATACACATAAATTAGAGTGTATTACACAACAAATATAATTATGGGCAGTACATACACCACACAAAAGGTGATGGTGGCAATATGGCATGAATCTCACAGGAATAAGGAGTGAGATGAAAACCCCTTACCTTGTACTTTTCCTTGGTTGGGGTAGGTTAACCTCCTGTATAATGGTGAAATAATTGTTATTAAATTATACAAGAATCATATATATTAATATGATATCATATATGATCTTTTAATATTGATTTGATATTAATATCTTAGTATTATCGTTGTTTCGGGTGTTAACTTACTTATTTTCTTTTATATGTTTTGTCACGTAAGACATATTTGTAATGGATAGGTTGCATATTATTCATATCCAGAATGATATAAAGTCCTTAAACATCATTTTTTAAATCATCAAATGATAATTATACTTGAATGGATACGATGGAGAATGAATCTCATCGCGTTCGTGGAGACGGTAGTCCGTACGTACGCACGAGCGACAATATCATTCTTTTGATATTAAAATAATATATAAATGGATGTTATATCATATATACAGAATCATTAACATGTTATATTTATTATTTACATGAGTTACACATCCTTATTATACCCATCCAAATAATAATATGTTGAATAACAATTACACCACGACGTGGAGACGGTAAGCCGTACGTACGCACGTATGGTGACATGTTATTCAAAAGGTGGATAGAATACTGAATATGGTTGTACCATATTTATAATAACATCACATTATATGTGAGATACTGGAGTTATTATTTTAGAATGGTAAGAACAAAGAAAGAAGAAGTGGAAGAAGAAAGGAACTTGAAAAGGGGTGGTGAAAACATTACCTCTTCTTCAGGTTCTTCCTTTTGATTTGATCAAAAGGGCTCCTTAAGTTGGCTTTCTGATCAAACTAGGGCCTCTAGGTTGTAGTGAGGGAAGTTGGGAGAGTATTTGGGAAGATTTTTTCCGAACCAAAATGCTTTGAAGGTGTGAAGAAATGAGAAGGAGGAGTGCCCTTTTATAAGAGGGGTGAGGGGCACCTTTGGAAAAGCTAGAAATATTAATTTATAATAAATTAATATTCGGTTTCTAATGTCTCCAAAGTTGATTATTTAAAGGTTATGGTGGGGAGAGGTCTAAAAGAACTCAACCAATAGAATTTAGACAAGTTTGGGTACTTATATTAACCTTATCTTTAAGTATTAACTCTAAGTTAATTAATTTCACTTTTACAATGTCTCTTTGTATTTTTATATAATATGGTTAATAAACATAGTATATACATCCAAGAGACCCCCAAGTGGTCCATTAATGATTAACCTATCATGATATAAGTCTCTTGGCCGATCCTTAGATTTTTAGAAATTTAATATCAATTAATAATATAATATTTGTTTTAAGAACTCTTTTATGTCAATTTTGACACTATTCAATAGTTGATTTTGGTGAAACTCATAACAGATTGATTACTTCGAAAAAAGTCAATTAAATCAATCCTAATATATCATATTATTCTATAAAATTAGTTTAATTCATTAAAAGTTTCATATTATATTTATTTTGGTAATTATAATATCAATTATTTTAATTTTTCACTATTATAGTAATTACTGCATCATCATTGTGTCATAAAAAAAATAAATTATTTAATGTCTAAAAATTATAAATAAAATATCATTATGTAGGAAATATTTTTATCTTGGTAATGAATATTTATAATCTAAAATCCAACATATATAACCTTATGTAACAATTGTTTTTCTAAAAGATATATGCTTGTGTCATTTTTGTATTCATTTTAACTTAATTAAAATAAAGTGTCATTATCACTTACAAGTGGATCCATGGGGTCCCAAAATCGACCCCAAGATGCCCATGGTCGACCATGTATCAACCAATAGGGTTAAGACACGTTTTAGAGTAATTTATTATTATTATAATATTATTTTTTAACCCTTATTTACCGGATTTACCCTTAACCATGGTAAATAAAATATTTACCGCAGTAATTATTCAAAATGTCTAAAAATAAAAGTTACCTATTTACACAATTTGAACATCCTGATTCCAAATATGGAATCCATTTTCCTAAATTCAAAACACAGAAGTGGAAGAAATTAATTTAAAATTAATTCCCGCTGTCAAAACAAAAAGCGTGTTTTTAAGAGATAATAACTATCAAAAGATTGACACTTGTTTATGTTCGGTTTAATTGTAAAATTATGTCCAATGACCAACATTATATTAAATGGTAAAAATATATTCTAAATATACTTTAAAACTACTAAAATTCATAATTTATCACTATTAATTATTTGGATTAAAAAAGTTGTTTTTAATTAAAATTTAGTAATTTTCACTATTCATCAAAATATGAAAGTTATCCGAAAAGTACCAAAATTTTACCTTAGGCTAAATTAGATATTCCGAATCCAAAAATGAAGTCCATTTTGAAATATAAAATATATATAATTTTAAAAAGTAGGTATTACTATTCATAACGGCTAGTTTGATTGGTTGTTAGAACTCGGTGTTGCGTACAACACACGCTATCGCATTATTCAAAGAGAAGCGTACCGTAGAAGCTTGGGGTGTTACAAAACCCTTAAAATTCAGATAACTATATGGTCAACCTCCAATATTATTATACATAGGATATAACCATTATACAATTCATTGGAGAAACTTCTAGGAATACCCATTATATAAGATATATTAGGATTACCCATTTTTCATGAGACATAATGGGGATAATCTTTTCATATAAGGAATATTGAGATCACCTATGAGCTATAATGGGGGTCAAACCTTCACAAAAAATGTCCAAGGACCATGTAATGTTTAAAACCCTTGGTCAAGTCTTTTAAAGTAATGTAAAAAACATTTTTTGATATGAAAATACCATTTTTAACCATTTCAATTCAAAAAATAACCATGAAATGGGTAATATGGAGTTCTTTTAAAAAAAATTAAATTTTTTAAAGAAATCCAAAATGTAAATAATGGTGATAATATTAGTAAAACGTGTTTTCACCATATACAATAATATAAAACCATAATTATGTTTTTTTTAAAGAAACTCAACCATAAAAAATATTCCTCTTTGAAAGCCACTGAATTAAATACTCAAAAAAATGACTTTTTATAAATTTTATATGTCCATAAAAATATATTCATAAAATAATTTTAAAAACGTGGACATGAAAAATAAAGTGGTTGAAAATAAATCATTAAAAAATTTAAAAGTTTTTTTATATTAAATCTTCAAATATGGTAAAATATTAAATAATAATTATTAATTCATTGTAAATAAAGTAAAATATATTCATAAATAATAATCTAAACCATTAAATCATGAATAATAATTTTCATAAAAGAATTACAATAACATATACATGGAATAAAACGAGTTGTAAAGGAAACATTAAAGAGGATTTTTAAAATAAATTCCCTTACCTCAAGTCTTATTCATCTCATATATTCTATATATTCCTAAAAAAACATATGTTAATTTATTTAATTGATTAATAAATGTGTACAATTTCATTATTTCTTTCATTTTATTTAATAACAGAAATATATATTTACTTAATCACTTAAGTTTATGTCAAACATTTTGATGATATTCGGTTCATATGTCGAAAATTACTTCTGTAGGTTGAATATTGGTAATGTTGTCATTATTACATCATATTAAGAACATTAATCCTGATATACATATCATTTTATACATTACGTATAATTTTATAACCAAGCATGAAATATATTAATGAATAATTAACTATGTTACAATCATAGAGATAGTAGGTCGTTTGTATGCATGAGTAAAATTTTTATTTGACAATGATAATTATGAAAAAAAGATATGTTTTATTTTATATTTATATATCATTCATGTGATGTGTTGACGAAAAAAATAATCACATCACTTTCTAGATGTGGTAGTCCACTTATACACACGAATGACGTTATCATTTTTCTATGTATAGAATTTTATGAAAATAAATGTTTTATTATTTCAAAATAAAGATAAAATATTAAATGAATATAATATATAAACATTAAATCCATCATTATAAGAATCCATGAGATTTGGTGATGGAAAATGAATTACAACGGTTCGTGAGGTGGTAGTATGCTGTACATAGGAAGGATGAATTCCTTTAACATTTGATGGGGGTATAAGATGGACAAAATTTATAATACTAATACAATAACATTCCCATATAGGTAAAATATCTTTAGTATCTAATCATGGTTTTATAATATTTTAAATAGGTACAGTAGGAAAAAAATTAAAATTCGTTGTCAAGAACAATACATCTTCTTTAGACAGCCTTCTTAACTTTACACCATATTCCCTCAATGATTGGTATTGTGCACAAAATAAGATCACTAGAATGTGGGGAGGTATGATAAGAAGGTATTTGCAAAGTTATTTTCTAAATAAAATGGTTTTTTATGTGTGATTAATTGATAATAATATGTTCCCTTTTATAAGAGAGGGGAGGGGCACTATTGGAATTTCTTAAAATATTTATTCAATTTAAATTAATTTTGTTTTCAAAATGGAAAAAATAGATAATATTTGAATATAAGATGATTATGAGTCTAAATAATCTTATAAAATTAAATTTTTATTGTTTTTAATATGTTTTTACACATATCCTTTTTTTTAACCCTTATCAAACCTTTTCATACATCCATCACAACAAGGTTTTCTAATTTATAAGGGTACCGATAGTTACTATAAATGGGAAAAGACTAATAAATTCACCATGAATTATATTTTAAACCATATCATAATCCCTCATCTGAATATAATATTTTTATGAATTCTATATCATTTAATAAAATATTAATTCCAAAAATTATCAATAAAGTGAATTTTTGAACTATTAATTTACTTTGAATTTTATAACATTAATAAAATAAAAGAAATTCAAATAAAATCACATAATATATACCTAAAATTTTATTTTTTATCTATAAAATTCTTGGGTCACATTAATTCTTTTAAATTTTACTAGTTTTTATATTTTGAATATCATTTATTTTATTTTTCTATTATTTGTATAATTATTGCATCAATGTTGTGCTACCATTAAAGATAATTACTTATTCCCTAAAAATTATATATAAATAACCATGTTGAATATAAATCATTTATATTTAAAAAAATATTTATAACTAAACATATCCTCTAGTTATATTAAGGATAAAAATAATATAATTATTCGAAATAAGAGTGATATTTTTTATTTTTCTTTACATAAAATATTATAAAATTAATAATCACATAAAAATATTGAAATGAGGTAAAAAAGAAAAAAAAATAGTATTATGGATGAAATGGAATCATAAAATAAAATCAAGGTAAGAGTTAGGGTCATTTTCTAGTACTTATCATATTATTTTTAATATATAATAATCCAATTTACCCTTTACCGTGCTAACAAAAATTACTATAGTTACTATTAATATTGAAAAAATAAAAGGGGATTTCTTTCCAAATATGGGACTCCTGATTCTAAATATGAAATAAAATTTTCAAAAATAACAATGTAGAAGTGGAAGAATTTAACATAACATCAAACCAGAAAAATGGGATAAAAAACAGTTTTTGAGAAAAATGTTCTTTTTAAATATAAATTGTTTTTATACTAATTTCAAGTATGAAATTCATTAAAATTCATAATTATAATAATTTAAATAAAATTAAATAAATAAATATTGAAATCAATCCAAAATATAAATTGAATTCGTAAATACATTATATGAAAACATAATTTTCAACAAAAATCATTAGTTCTTGTATTATTCACAAAAAAAATCAAAATTTTTAGACAAACATTAAAATTTCACCATAGTATAATTTTTATAAGATGATTTCAATTTTTTTCACATAAAATTTATAAAATTTAAATAATTTAATTCTATCATTTTCTAACAAGAATAAATAAAAATTATATTTATAAAAACATATCTTTGAAGAATAAAATGTCCTTACTAAAAATTGAGTGATTATTTTCTAATAATTTGTAATTTTATTTGTAATGATTAAAACCATTAAATATATGTATATTTTAAACAATTATTTAATACTATTTATAACTTACAATTTAATAGCTGGGTTATGATAATCATATTTAAATATTAATATTTTTGGGTTTGAGTACACTTGATGTAGCATTTTTTAGATAATATAAAACATATTAATTCTTTTTAAAACTAGAGGATATTAAATTATTCCCCCCATTAAGAAATTTCATCCAAAATTTTGTTAACATGATCTCAATAAGCAATGGTTGATATTTTTATATACATTTTTGAAATCCTACATCGTAAAAAGGGTTAATAAAACTTTCTCTTGAAAAGTGAGAAAGGAGAGTAAGATGACCATCTGGGATAAAAGATATTAGGTTTCCAAATATGAAAATATTTGTGGGATTTAAAAATATAGACATTGAAGAATCACATAATGTCCAAATAATCATAAAAAATAAAAATGATCATTAATCATAAGAAAGTGAATGATCATGATAAAATCACCAACCAAAAACCCATAAACCAATGAGGTGTGAAAAGACTATCAATTCATTAGATGAGAATGTACTTGGAATTTTTTAAGAACATTTTCCTAGATTTGATGAAGTCTGTTACCTTATAGACTATGAATATTAGGAAATTTACTTACTTGTAAAGTATAATTTCATCCTTTAATCAATTTACACCACAATATCATCTTTTTATACAAACAATGAGTATTCAATTTTAATTTTTTATGCATAAAGTAATAAAATTCACTTCTAGGTGATCACATAATCTCTAAAAAGGTAAAATTGATATTATTCTTAATTTTATAAATTATAAAAAATCAACATAGTTATAACATGATATGATAAATCCCAATACTAATAAACCATCAAATTATTAAGAGCTACTATAATATCCAAAATTCAATAGTAATAATCAGAGTTAAACTTAGACAATTCAATAAATAATTTTCATTTAAATTCTTTAAAATATTCTACACTAATATTAAAACTCAATAATAAGAAATATTTGGTCACTTAGTCTTCCAAGATTAATAAAACATTTACCCACCAAATAACATCAATCACTCTTAATGACTTATACCAAAATGTATATCCCCTAATCCTGCAATTTAAAAAATACGATAATCATTTCCAAAATTAACTTGAATCAAAATTAATACATAATAAAACCATATATGCCTACAAAATATAATTCAACATTTACTCCTAAAATAAAATCCCATAATATTATATTTCCCTGAATCCTATAATGTTCCCAAAAATTATTGCGATCTTCCTCTTAAATAACAATTGTCATTTATTCACAAAATCAATTTCTAATCCCATGGTTATCTATATATTAAATTATACGTTATCAAAATATATTTACCCATAATTACATAAAAATATAAGATCATATATACCCTAAAGGTATCCAATACATTTATGCTTGTGTCCAACAAAATTAAAAGAATTCTTCCTATAATAAAATTTTCATGTTTTATACATGAGGGTTACATATACCTCAAAATTAATAAATATATCCAAAACATTCTATCCTTTTCAATATGCTATATTTTAAAGTTGTCTATTCTATGTAACATATGTTTCAAAATTTTGAAAAACCCCCTAATATAGAATAATCCTTAGGTGTTTCATAATTATCATAATTATTAAAACACAACTATATAATAATTCTAAAAACTTTATACATAAATACATTATTAAACTATAAACCATGATTTTTCCCTTATTCATTAATACTTTATTCCTATAAATCAATGATATGAAATAGGTACTTATGATTTATCAATATAAACTCAATAATATTTAATACTTACAATATAAGAAAATAATTCACACCATAAATCTGTAAGTCACGATAATCTTTTAAACTATTTATATCCTCTTTATCATCCTATATGATATACATATCTCTATAAAATAAATAGTAACATCCCTGGTGGTATTTACTTAATCAAATGAGACAGATAAATTGAGATTATGATTTTAGATAAAGGAGACACCGTGATATATATGAAATTTTGGAGAAATGAAATGTTGTTTGATATATCAATTATAATACCCCAAGATTTTATAGTACTCATCTTCTTAAATAAATTCAATCTATTCAATAGTTTACATTGCACAAATTAATCATGACATACTATTAAATATTAACATAATCATTAGAATAGTAATGTAACTGTTATGAATGGTAATGTGTCCATAAGAATAGTAACCTCACCTGTGAAATTATAAATAAAATTTAAGTATCTCATAAATGAAAATATGGTATATTTATATCATAGAATAAGAAAATAAATTTTTTAAAAATGATAAATAAGTGTTGGTATTTTTATGGAAGGTAAATGTTTTTTTTAATTTTATAATTTATATAATTATTTAAAGTAATATATATTCTTATAAAATAGATTAATAAATCAATATGTTTTTATTATAATTATAATATAATTTTATTATACCATAAATAAATTTTCAATTATTTTAAAATCGGTTTTAATATTAAAATCAATATTTTTCCAATAAATAATGATTTTAATTAAAAATAAATTTTATCATATTTAGAAAATTATTTTCATAAAATATTTTCAATTCTTGAAATATACACATCAAAGAATGGTTAAGGGTAATTTTTTGGAATTTTTTGAAATAGTGGAATTTTTAGTGAATATTGTAATACTGTAATTTACAATATTTGACAAATAAATGAATTATTGAGTCATAGGTGATTTTCAGATTAAGTAAGAACTCATTGGTTCAAACTAAAATGCACTAAATAATATATTTAGTCATGGGAATCAATATATTGATAGTCTTGTGCCAATATAATAAATTAATGAATAAAATAATAAAAAACACTCATCTCCTCAACTATAAATACCACCCCTCACAAACACTTCTCCTCACACCATTAAGGATTATATATTGTATAAATTCGTCCCAAATCCCTTCAAAATACTCTTCCCCATTTCCAATAACTTCTGGTATTTAGTAAAGACCAATTCTAAGTGCCTTAAGGAGGTTCCAAAGGAGACTATATTTGAGAGGTAAAATCCTCCTTCTTTCCCTTTTAATTTCTTTTATTGTACTATCTACTCCTCACATACCCAATAAAAAGTGGAATGGTTACTATAGTAATATATATAATTTAATTTTATTATGTTAATTTAATATCCATCATCAAGTCTCTTTTCTTATCCTTTTATTCTAAAAATGGAATCATCTTCAGTGAGGTGTCGATTCTCCACCTTCGTGGATGATGAGTTTTAATTTTTCATTGCCACCTTCATGGCTGATCATAAAACCATTTTTATGTTTAAAAATTTTATAATATGCGTATTAAAAATTATTTTATATTATCTATCTTGTATATATACATAATATTAAATAAAACGATACAAGTTCATGGTGGTTATAAAAACCGCCAAAATAAACTAATCATTTTTTGTTAAAGTTTTATCTAATGAATCATCCTAATACCATAAAAAAATGATATATGAGGGAAATTTAAAATCATGGAAATATATTAATATCATTCCATTCAACTTATGGATTTTTTCATCCATTTTCAAAGAACTCACATAATTATACACAAGGGAACCGACCATAAAACCATTATATAAACACTCTCAGAACAAAAAATTAGACATTATAATTCATAAAAATATCCATAAATGATCTTATGAAAATTATAATAAATCAAATATACGTCTAATAGGTTCTTTATTAAGAAATTAATTAATCTAAATTTGTTATCTAGGATATTAGGTACAAGTGAAGAACTCTTTCAGACATAAGGTAAGAGACTTCGCCTTAAAATACATTTCATTAAGAATTACATGGAATTGGGATCCTAATGTTTTTTATGTTGTGTATCTACTACCCATTGGACATAATTTTCATTTTATATTATATTACTCTTAAATATAAATATTTCATGTATCATAGATATGATAATTTTCAAATTTGTATACAATTTTCAAATACGGTGTTTACTTTGAATGATATTTTTATTGGGGGAAAATTGTAAAATCTGGATCATTTACCCAATACAGATATTTTGTTAAGTCATATTATTCATAAAATACATCTATGTAAGAAGAATTATTTGGACATTCATTTATCAGAGGGTCCCAACATTATACATCTCCACAATGCATTGACATGTATCATGAGACAAAACAGTTGGTGACAAATCCTTAATGTTTGTTTCCAATTGAAATTAGAGAGGTTTCAACCCACATGCATAAACCATCTTTTGAAAGGTCTTAAAAGTATTAGTTCATGTTCTAGATACATGGTGTCAAATATTTAATCAATTTCTTTATTCAATATTCATTTATTACTAATAATGGTATTTTCTCAATAAAAAAATATATGGATGCATTTTCATTATCGTTTTACTAACTAAATGGATTGTGTATTTTTTTAATTATTTACCGTTCCATATTGATTTGTACTTATAAATTATTATTCACCTATTACTATTTCATGTTTCAACTTTATATATCCCCCATTTATCATTTAATCTTACCCTTCTATTTTATTTCATTCTCTAGGTTATAAATATGAAATCTTTGTATAAGTTTCAGTAAAGTATTTTATTTTCCTTAATTATTTTCTATGATTAATTACCAATGTAGCAAGGGAACCATATATATTTCTATTCCATTAAGACTACTAAAATAATCAATCCTCGATGATGTGATCTCATAAATCTATGCCATTAAAATAAAATAACCACAGACTCTACGCTGTTGGGGTCAAGGTTGTAATTGTATGTATCAGATTAGATTTAGTAGAAACCTTGGCAAACAGATTTAAAATAATTATGAGAATTACAATAATTTTTACAGTGAATTTTTATGGCTCAATTCTAATGGTGATTAGGGGTTAACTCAGTATGTTCAATTATTTAGTGATGACAGCTAATAGAAGAAAGGGAACCAATACCCATGTAAAATGTTGGTATTTCCACAATGAGAAAGTCAACACAGTTGGTGTTAGATCTAAGAGATCATGACCATATTAGGACTTCTTACTTAGGATATGATGAATAAACATACTACGCCTATGATGGATCATTTCATGTGAAAGAAGCCCCCATATTTTAGTGGGACTAATAATCCAGTGGTAGTTGATAAATGGATGAAGTACCATGAAATTATATTTTTAGCATTAGGATGTAATAAAAATGAAATGTTAGTACTAGCAGTATATTTTCTCAAGGGTGATGCTGATCAATGGAACTCATTGGAATGCAGAACAATTAAAGAAAAATTCCTTGAATAATATGTCCCCCATGAGAAACAAACAGAAATGAAGATAATATTCCTTAAATTAATGAAAAATGATGAAGATAGTGTTGTAGAGTATGATTTTATCTTTGAATGAATTTCAAGTTATGCTACAGATTACATACATGATATGAAGAACAAGATTGATCATTTCGTGAAGGTCTTAAGCCAAACATCTAAATGGAAATGGATTCTTACACATATTTCATAATATGATTGAATATTGTTTTGTTCCATAAAACCATAGATGAGTTTTTCTAGATCTTATATATTAAAGGAAATTCAAGAGAAGAATAGGACTTCTGATGACCTTAACAAATTTAAAGAATCAAAGAATAATAGGGGACAAAAAAATCCTCATTTTGTGAAAATAGTAGAAATAATCATCATGTTAAATGCTTGAGAGTCATGAGATTTTGTTATAAGTATAGAGAAAAAGTTCCTCAAGCTAATGAATGCAAGGGGAAGAAATAAATAAATTATTTTCAATGTTTTAACTATAATGAAATATAGAATTATTCAAATCAATATTCCAAGCAATAATGTAATCCACAATAGAAGAGGCCAAGGGGATATGACCAAGTTTATGCGATCACCGCAGCAAAAGTAGAAGTACCCAATGATGTGGTGGAAGGTACATTAATCCAATCTTCAAATTTAGACAATACTTTACTTGATTCTAGATCATCACACTCTTTTATATCTACCCAATTTTCCATGAAAATTATACATTTACCATTAGATTTTATAGGGGAGTTGTCATCAAAAACTCTTAACAAAAGTATCATTGGATGAAATATGTGTTGGGAAGTCCCCATTATAGAATATAAACATGCATTATTTACTGGCCTTATCATCATAAATTATACTGAATTTGATATAATACTTGGTATGGACTAGATTTCCAAATATTAGGTGAAAATTTATTTCCAGAAAAAGGAAATAACAAGTTAAGATTAAGATATATAATTCCTTATCTTTAGAAAATAAACATAATCATATGACTCTTATATATATCTACCGCCAGTAGCTCTACTAAAAGAAATTCACAGGGAGGAAGAACATAAAACATCTATGGATGAGGAAAGTAATCTTCAAATTGAAGATGTACCAATTTTATAGGAATACATTGATGCATTTGAAGATTAATTAACTTGACACCCCCCAGAGCATGATGTTGAGTTTACTAGTGATTTAATCACTGATGAAATGCCAATATCAAAGACTCCTTATAGAATTTCCACTAAAAAATTAGTATATCTAATGAAACAACTATATGAGTTGAGTAATAATGGATTTATTCACCCTAGTGTTTCTCTATGGGGAGCCTGTATTCTCTATGTTATGAAGAAATATGGATCCATGAGTATACACCTTAACTATAGAGGAATAAATGCTATTACAATAAATAATAAGTATCATTTACCATACTTTGAGGATTTATCTGATCAACTTCAAAAAGCTCAATATTTTTCAAAGATTGACCTTTGTTTTGGGTATCATCAATTACAAGTAAATATGAAATATATTCCAAACACAAATTTTTTGACAAGGTATAGACATTATTATTTTATAGTAATGTATTTTAAATTGAATAATTTACCCTAGGTTTTTATGGATATGATGCATAGATTATTAACACCTTGATGATTTTTTTGTTGTATTCATTGATGATATTATGGTATATTCTAAAAAATATTATAACCTGAGAATCAAATTTGGATCATTATTTATACCCTCGTGAGGAGATAACTATATATTAAATTTAGTATGTGTGAATTCTGGATTTTGAAAATCTCATTGATTGGCCATATTGTCTCTATAAATAGAATCATAGTTGAACCTGTAAAGAAAAAGGCTATAAAATAATGGCCAACACTAACGAGCATAATCGAGGTATATAGATTTATTGGTTTATTAGGTTACTATCGCCGTTTCTTTGTAAATTTTTTCCTATTGGTTGAACCGTTAACCTATTTGATATGTAATGGGTTTATGTTTATTGAGAAAAAAGAATGTGCATAATGTTTTCATGAATTGAATAAAAGATTATTCAATTCTCTGATTTTGACCCTACCATTAGAAAATGATGGGATTGTAATATACATTGATGCATCAAATAAAAGAATAGTTTGTTTCCTTTTATAAAAGGATAAAATTATTTCATTTGCATTAATTCTTTTGAAGATTAATGAAAAAATTATCCAACTTATAATCTTTAGTTGGTAGCCAAAATATTTGTTATGAGGATATAAAGACACTATCTCTATGATAAAAAATGTGAGATATTGTCACGACCCAACCAATATCGAGGCTCGAGATGAAAATACCCAAAGCCCACCTCCAGAGGCCAGGGGATGGTGGCTAGGGCCAAAGGCATAACAAACTCGGGTTGGACTTTGCCTTAGTACTTGTACAGACACAGGAAGCCAAATCAATGAAAAAGTTCATAGGGAAAGTAAAACAATGTAAAACACTCCTATATATATAAACTGTATATATGAATCGACCTCTAAATAGTAAAAGTACAAAAAAGTAGACTAAAAGGAAAAAGGGAAAAAATACACGCTCAACCAGAAAATTGCCACAACCAAACAACATGTGGAAAAGTAAAATAGCTGAGAGAACCCCTCTCATGGATCCCAAGCTATGACCACTGCATGTTGTTTAAGAACCCCAGATCCCTATGCTTCTCTAAAGTCAGAATAAAAATTTCCATCATCTTCAAGGTCACACTGAGTGTGGTAAAAGAACAATTAGGGGTGAGTATAAAAATACAGAGTAGGATACCCTGAAGGCTAAAGGGAGAAAAAAAGATGTACTAAGAAGGAGAGTAATAGATAGAACAATGTATAGTAAAATTGTATAGCTCAACCCAATGAAAAATTAAAGTAATAGCATCCAAACATGAGGAGATCGAAACAGAAATATGAGGAACTTCATGTCAAGTATTCGCTACATTTTGTAGGAGAGTAGACTATTAAAACCACGAGAAGCTAGATATGTAAATAACATGGTATACCATGTACGTATTCGCCTCTCCGGGAAGAAGAGTAACAAAAACCCAAGGATTGGGTACCACAAATATGATATATATACCCTTAACCAACGAAGACCAAATAAGAGAGTATGGGGATCTCCATATCACTACATCAGCCTAGGAAGAGTGTTAACAAAATTTTTAAGAGTAAGACCATTGATGCCTAGAATCCCACATGTCTCCCCTAAATAGAAAGTCTAAGGGGATCAATAACCACACCTTGATACTATCCACATTGGGCGGGTTTGTCTCAGCCACATGATTTTCTTCATGTCGTTGGGAAACCAATTGGTGGGAAAAGCACCCCTCTTTCTTGACAGTCCAAAGTCACGTCATGTACATCTCATCATTGTGCCACCTAGTTGAGAGATCATGTCACAAAGTCAAGAAACCACAACCGAGCCCCACTAGAGGTATGCTTGGTACTATAAACAACGATCACCACTACCCAGAAGCACTTGAGGGAAATCCCTATAAAGTTAAATGACGATCACCACTACCCAGTAGTGCTTGAGGGAAAGCCTGATGATCACCATTGCTCAACCGCATTGGAGGGAAATCCTTTTAATGGTAAACATGGATGACCACTGTCTAGTAGCGCTAAAAGGAATGCACACCAATCACCACTTCCCATATATGCAAGAGGGGAAGACCTGTAAATGTAAATAGTTATCACCACTACCCAGTAGTGCAAGAGAGAAAGCCCGAGGATCACCCCTTCCTAGATGTGATAGAGTGAAATCCCTAAAACTACCCTGACCATCCTTGTTGGATGGTATATCTCCGAAAAAATGGAAGAAACTACACCTCTCAAAAGAATGTTGTTGCAACCATCAGGTGTTGCCTCTGTTAGGCATCACACCCAGAGAATCTCGAATCACATCTCTAAATCCACTATAAAGGTCACCGTAGCATCCAACATGGAGAAACACTCCAGATAGGCTACACATATGCCAAAATCTGAGTTCAAAAGAAGTAGATATGAGTGATAGGTGAAAAAATAGTAGTACATGGCATGTGTGGGGCCCACACGACATTTGACCCCTCATCATCACCTAGAAGTGTACCAAATCATTTTATGCTACCAAATGGGAGAACAAGTACCATTAGGCGTGTCAAGGTACTCCAAGATTACGTGACACATTAGTCAAAACCTGACGAGTGCATAACACTTATTGTTAAGCTGAAGGGTCAGAATCATAGATTTTCTGACATGCCTCCTTGAACTATCCTAGAACATCGACTGTATATCTTCATACATCTTCTCCACACTCACAATAGTCGGAGCTGACCTAATAAGTGGATTATCTTCAAACACGTCAAATGATCATCCACTGATATTCCTTCCATGTTTCCACATTTAATGAGATCATGAATAAAGCTCCACACATCTAAACGGATCAGACCATTGTGATCCATGAAGAATAACAATAATTACAGACTACTCATTTGTAAAGAAAATAATTATGAAGAATAAGTTGAAATATGTTTCTTTATACTCGGAATATGCCTCAAGGGGCCCACGTCTCAGCCCCAAATTTTGGCAGACAAATTTCTCCATTCCAATCCCATCATAAAAACACTTTGAAATGAGTATTGAATCACCCCAAACAGATTCCATATGAAAATGTGGCATTTCACTGTAAAACATGCAAACCGAGTCCTATAGGGACAATAATTTTCCTTTAGTTAAAACACTCAGAAAGGTATCTCAAATAGTCGGCACAATGGTCAGGGTACTCTGCTACTGATGGAACATCAATCAGATGTCCCATTTTAGAGTTAGGTCTGATGCAAGGATCCATAAATAGTAATAATTTATTTATTATTACTAGTCATTAGGCGTTTCACTCCATCGTCCTTCAACATGTGGATTAAAAATTCCTAAAACCAACTCAAAGAGTCCGCCTCAACTCAAGGATCATCTTACCGTAGACAGCACACGATTTGGGGTCCTGTATCAAAAGATATTTGTGTTTAGATTTTTTGGGTCCAAAATGGCTCAGTCCGGCCTGTTTAGGGTGAACCCTTCCACTTGGGCCAAACCGCTCTGGATAGCCTAGTTCCACCTCAACTGCCCGAATAGTTCTCCACATCTCTTCCTGAGCTATACCGAACAATCCCACCACCTACGTCCCGTTCCTCCTACACTGACTGACCGGTTAGCCGGACTCCCCTCCTGCACCATGTCAACACATAGGATCTGCGTTGTGTGGGTAATGTTCCCCAACTCATTTGACGCCTCGTGCACCTTTCCACCTTGGATGTCTCCCCATTTAAGCCCTACGCTCCTCTGCATTGGCCATGACTAGGAGATCCCAGCTCTCCCCACCCCGCACGGACCCCTGTGTCACGAGTTCCCTAGTTCCCCAAACCTACACCGTACCCCCGATCCACCACTATTGTGCCCCGAATCACTGGCCTACAACCTCACTGAGCTCCATCGACCCCGGTGGCCTACTGTTCATGGCTCCACATGCCCAACACACTCTACAGATTACCCAACCTTGTCGAAGCTTCGCATCCACCGCATTGGCCCACTGTCAGCTGCCTCCAACAGTTCTTCTCTGGTGGTCCCTTCCGCGGGCCACTACAATTCCACCACTCATCCAAAAATTATTCAGAGGCCATACATGTGATCCCTATGGAGATACCATCACAATGCCTACCTCTTATGGAAAAACCGTTCAATATTTGACTTTCTTAATTGTAAAAACCCAAAATCCCGAAGTACTGTTGAAGATCACAATGAATATAACTTTGTTTTTCATCGGGGCTTCGTGGCCATGTTCTTGAGGCCATCACCAATGATAATCAAAATTAATAAAAAATATGAAATGAAGGATTTTCAAATTAAGTCTTGAAAAAAACTAAATAATATAGTAAATCCTACCCTGTTGGATCAATTCTTCATTGATAACGCATCTAATGTGATCTTGCTTCAGTCCGTCGAAGTTCCAACTGAGTTATCTTCTTGATTCTGTGAAGAAACAAAATGAAGGATATAGCAGAAATATGGAGAGATGGATTAGGGATAATCCTACTCCAAATCTATAAATTTTTTATTTAGAGAAAATTTATAAAACCTTCCAATGGCTGCAAAATCTGAAACTCATGCCCCCTCTCATTTTATGTCATGACTAGATAAAAATTACCATTTTGAACTCAACAATGGTCTTGGATTTCCAATAAAATTCCCCATTAGAAATTTTTAAGGTTTGAAGTTAGAGATAAAATAATTAGTTTTAATTATTTTAATAACCATTTATCCCATGGGGGGTTTTTTCACAGAAGCCCCACTCCGACAAAAGTTATACCCCTCTGAGGGTAAATGGAACACTCTGATCTCAATCATGGTCTCATATTATTTATCTGAGTTACTATTTGATATTTATTTTTGTTTGACCTATTAAATGAATTAATTAAAAAATTAATTCATCCATTTAACATCCCACTAATGAGAAAGGGTTCCGAACATCCCACACCGAAATATTTTATGTCATGACTAGGGTAAACACTATCTTTTAGACCTAAAAATGGTCTCATATTTATGATATGATCAACCATTTAAGAGATATCCCATTTCCATTATGAAAATAGTACAAAAACACTTCATAATTTTAGATAATTTATTATGAGCACATTGGGTCTCATAATTTCATGTCGTCTCAGCTTCTAACTCTGGAAATATATGTAGAAATGTTCTAAAGTCTCACATGGAAAAAACTAAGTCTCTATATCATTACTCCTTCAAACTTTTCATCTTGAAAACAAAAATATGAAAAATAAACTCAGGATACAGTTCTCACACCTTTCTCTACCACTCCCAAGAAAACATAAACATCACTATGCTGACAGAACATGAGAATTAAAGGGATGGTACTTCTACATATAGTATGATCCTTTAGATGACATGCATAAGAACATGGAAATATCTAAACAGCTGTGATGCTTGGAAGATTTAGTGTGCCCACTCCAGCTATTTGGGGGGGGGAATGTGGTTGGAAACATTGCCATCTCATGAATGATTATGAATGGAACAAAGAAACTCAGTGGATCGTTTACTTCCACAGATGAACCACTAGATTTTATGTCATGATTTGAATCACGGTTTGTTTCTGGAACTGGATCTTATGATTCCCTCCTTCAAAATATCCATCTGGTGAAACACCTAAGGATATTTGGTTATGCAAGATTTCAAAATCGATGAATCAAAACCAATAATCTATTATAAGATCAACCAATGAAGGATTCAACACCATATATTGATGAGATGTTGTACACTACTGCCCTACTAGGTTCAACTGCAGGGAAGCTAACTACTACAAAATTCCTGAACTAGGCGAGCCCGACACTTCCTTGTAAGGGAATATACTACAATATTTCCCATTCCCAAAGTATAGAATATCTCAAAATAATAGTCTACAATAATTTCAACTAGAACCACCGTCTTAGGTTCAAGACTATCTATGCGTACACGCACCTGTGACATTGGTGGTCTATGAAAACCACAAAACACTATACCAGAAGGAAAATCTTGTTATTCATAACGCAAAGAATACTGCTTTCAGCACCACATAAAGAGTCATATAGTTCTGTTAATGGGGTTTCCATCACCTCATATTATAATTGATAATAGAATCAAGATTGACGTTGACCAGCAATGTACCAATGAATAGGGAAGGTGACAAAAATCATCCAACCGCAGTTGGCTAGACACAAAAATAACGTGGCATAACCCACATGTATTTCCCCCTCTTATAAAGGGAGTAATCCCCTAAACAATCACTATAAAAATCCCACTAGAGGCACCTCAAGCAAAGAGAGGTCAAGCAGCCAGACTCCATGGGAAAATACAAGACCATCTCGGACACTCCACTACACAACCCTGCTATGAACACACATGTCTAAGGGATTCATCCACCACACCTCGATATTTTTCACTTTAGGTGGAACTAAATCTCCCTCACAGTTTTACTTGTATAAAAACTGCATCTCAGTTGGGTCAGAACCCCTCTATCTCATGCATTTAAAGCTTCATTGAACAACATCGACACAAGGTTACACTGACACCCCCGTCACCCCCTGTAACTCCTCGAGCAAGGACTTGGAATAAAAGAGTACCTCATGCATTTTCTAACAAGTTCTACTAAAAAAGTTAGAAATGACACAATGTGTACTTAGTATCATCTCATGTACTATAGGATTGTAGAAATTTATAGTCTACAGCTGCCTATAGCCCCATCCCAAGCTCCCTGAGCCTGACATGGGCCACCTAGTGGTGGTGGAATTACCTCAAAACGTTTTCCACCAACCATAGTTGTTTATGATCTTCTACCAGTACCACCTCCCTACGGACCACCCTATCTCATCCTAGGAGATCTCTAATCCATACACCTCCTTTATTGTGGAAGTAAATCTACCAACTCCCTCGAAATATCAACACATCTGGTCAGGTGGTCTTGTTCTATGTGACCTCACTCATCACAAGAATATCACTATCCCACCTAGGGATTACCTAGTGCATTACACTGCCCTAGAACATGTTCTTGAGTCTTATCAAGGGGAAACTCCTACGTCAAGGGCCCTCCAACAAACGACTACTAGCTGAGGTAGACATCCTAACTCAGTGGCGTCCACTACCAAACTGGCCAACAGGTGCCCCTATGGTAGAATGAACTTTGTCATTGGTTCCTCCTCCCTCACCAAAAGATAGGTGAGGATTCCCAAGGACACTGCACTGGTGAGAATCTCCTCCATGGAGACCCTACCGAAACATATGTTCATGGAAGTTGTCATCATGGATCACATCTAAAGAGTACCGAGTAAGGTCTATGAACCTAGTCTCATACTCAACCATCATCATACCTCCCCGTTGAATCTTCTATTTCTCCAGAAACTATACGAAGTATAAAAAAGAGGGGTAACACTCCTCACAAAACATCTGTTGGAAGTCATACCATTAGAGAATCAACTCATCATGCATTTGAGTAACCCGAATCTACTAATGCTATGTTGCTTTGTAGGAAAAAAACTGGCTCCTAAATACACCATTTTATTTATCAGCATCTGAACAATAATTAAGAGGAGATCTAGCGACTCTAGCCAAACCTTCACTACCTAAGGGTATGGATCAATGCATAACTTCAATGTTCTATAATGCTGGAACTCACGAAACGCGCTGAACCTGCACACATCCTCAGCCTACTCATCTTTGACTAAATTCTACTCCCTAGGTGGAGGTGCTGCTACCTTCCCTCCTAGAGAAAGGGGAATCATATTATGGATCCTAAATGAAGGCCTAATCTCTCATAGAATCTTTATCACGAAATAGAGTTAATATCATCACTGGCTATCATTGTAGAGGCATCCTAAATCCAATCAAGTAGTACAACGATCCAATGATCATATTATATATATATCAATAGTGGTGGGAAGACGACACAAGAAGGATTGTAAAATAATCAATCCTATCTGATGCATGTACCAATGTTCCCTACAATAAGTGTCTCATCATGATGATTCGACAAATAGGTAATTAGGCTCATGGTGAATGACTATGTTGGCCGTTGCACCATCATTAGACTCCCTGGCCTGAGATCCACTCTCTAGAGACATTGAAACTATTTCCCTAAAACCCAACCAATTCCTTTTTAGGGATCATCCTAACAACGTCCCTAAGAATGAAACACATCTAATACCATTTTGTCGTAACCCGAATCGTACTAGGGCACAAGTTTCAACTAAACCTATCCTACCTCCATCGGTCATAGGATGGAAACCAGTTCTAAAGGCATAACAAACATAGAGAGGCCTTTTCCTAAGAACATGTACACACACACAACAAACTAAAAGAAAAAGTGCAGATGGAAAGTAAAACAAGGTACAAAACTGCTATATATATATATATATTAAAAATATGAATCAAACTCTAAATTTTAAAAGTACATAAAAGTAAATTGAAAGGAAAAGTGGAAAAATACACACCCAACCAGAAAATTTCCATAACTCAGAAACTGGTGGAAAAGAAAAACAACTGTGAGATTCCTACTCCTGGTTCCTAAGATACAACCACCGCATGTGGTCCAAGCACCCCATATCCATATGATCCTCTAAATTCATGATCAACATGTCCAACATTTTTAAGGTCACAATGAGTGTGGGAAAATCCCAAGAAGGGGTGAGTATAAAAATACTTATTAGGATGCCCTGAAGGATCCGGAGAGCAGAAAAAAATATAATAAAGATGAGAGAAATATATAGAACAATGTATAGTAAAAGTATACAACTCAACCCAACAAAGAAGTGAAGTAAGATCGTCCAAACACAAGGAGATATAAATGGAATGAAGATGGAATTATTGTCGATTCATAACTACCTTTAGTAAGAGAGTAGTCTTGTCCAACCATGAAAAGTTAGAATTGGAAAGCATGTGACATACCCTGCACATATTCACCTCTCTTGGAAGGAGAGTAACCAAAACCTAAGGAGTGGGTACCACAAATACGATATATATATATATATGATCAACCAAAGAAGAACAAAGAATAGAGTAATGGGATCTTCATATCACTAGATCAGCCCAAGAATAGAGTCACCAATAGTTCTAGGTGCAACACGATTGATTCATAACATCCCATAAGTTTTCCTTGAAGTGCAAGTCAAAGGGTCTCAATCACTGCACCTTGATACTATATTCTTTGGGTGGTTCAGTCTCACACGTATGGGTTTAGTCATATTTCAAGGACACATGATGGTGGGAAAAGTGCCCCTCTTTCTTGAGAGTCCAAATTAATGTCATGTACATCTTGTCAGTATGCCACAAAGTCAAGGGATCATGTCATAAAGTTGTGAACCCACTACCCATCCCCGTTGAAGGTATGCTTGGTACTATAAATAGCGATCACCAATACCAAACCATGATATAGGGAAATCCCTATCATGGTCAAGAACAAAAACCACTTCCTAGAAACACTGGAGGGAAATCCCGACAACCACTACTGCCCATCCACACTGGAGGGAAATCCTTGTATAGATAAATGGTGATCACCACATCCCAGCAACACTAGAGGGAATGCCTTAAAACTACATTGACCATCCTTGTCTGATTT
This sequence comes from Viscum album, assembly GCA_963277665.1. Lineage (NCBI taxonomy): Eukaryota > Viridiplantae > Streptophyta > Magnoliopsida > Santalales > Viscaceae > Viscum > Viscum album. The sequence continues at coordinate 1,037,931,729 of OY728141.1, read as the reverse complement.
TACGTCTTGGGAAACATCAAGGAAACTAAACCTCTTAGAAGAAATTAATTTCAACCATTAGGTTTTTCCTTAGTTAGGCATCACACCCATATAATCTTGCATTGCATCTCGAAATCCACTACAAAGGGAACCATCGCGTCCTATGTAGAGAAACATAGAGGCAAAAACATAGTGGTAGGAGGTGTGTGTGGGTCCCACATGACATGTGACCCCTCCTTATCTCCTGGCCATGTACCTAACCATTTCTGGGTACCAAAAGGGTGAACATGTACCACTAGGTGTGTCAAGGTACTCCTAGAGTACACAAAACATTAATCAGAAAGATGATGAGGGCACAAAAATAATCTTTATACTGAAGTTTCGGAATAATATATTTACTAACACGCCTCTTCAAAACGTCCTAAAACATCGACTATATCTCTTCATACATCATATCCACTCTCACAAGAGTCGGAGATGACAAAAGCCGTGGATTCTCTTCAAACATGTCAAAGGATATTCAATCGATATTCCTTTCATGTTTCCAAATTTAATTAGATAATGAATAAGGCTCTTCACATCTAAATGGATCACATCATTGTGGTCCTTGCAGAAAAGGATACAAGATCGACTACTCATTCATCCAGAACAGACTTATGAAGCAAAAGTTATAAGATGTTGATTTCCCCCCAAAAGTCACCTCGTGGGGCCCACACCTTAGCCCTCAATTTTGGAGACTGGATTTATTCATTGAAATACCATCGAAAAAACACTTGGAAATGAGTATTAAATCTCCCCAAATATATACTAGATAAAAAATTGGCATTTCACCATAAAACATGTGAACCGGGCCCTATGGGGCCTGTACATTGTCTTTAGATCAAACATATAGAAAATCATCTCAAAAATTCTATACAATGATTAGGGTCATGTTTGAACCGACGTTGAATCAATCAGACATCCCATTGTGGAGTTAGGTCCGATGTAAGGATATAAAAATAATAGTAATTAATTCATTATTACAAGACATTAGGCATTTTGTGCCACCAACCTTCAACATGTGAATAAAAATTTCACAAAACCATCTCAAAATGTCTGACTCGACTCGAGGATAGAATTTCCATAGACGTCGCATGATTTTTATCCCTGTATTAAAAGATACCGGTGTTTAGAGTTTTTAGGTCAAAAATGGGCCGGTTCGGCCTGTAAAAGCCTGTTCTGAGCGGACCCTTCGGCCTGGGCTAGCCTTCTTTGACCGCAATGGTTCCACGTCACTGGACTAAACCAATTTCCACATCCTGGCATGCACTACACAATCCAAGCCCTCCTCTCGCAGCCTAGTCCTCCAACACTGACCGACTAGTTTGCTGGTGTCCCCGCCTGCACCACGTCAACGTTGAGGACCTGTGTTGTCCGGGTACTCTTTCCCCCTTCGTTTGTCACATCGGGCACCTCGCCACCTCAGACAACTCCCCACCAAAGCCCCATGCTCCTCCACACCACCCATGCCCTGACACTCCCAGCTCTGTGTACGCCCCAATGACCTAAGCGCCATGGTTCCCTCGTGTTCTGGCCCAGCACCGCACCCCCAGTCTCTCGCCATTGCACCCTGGCTCACCAGTCCTCCACCTCACCATGCTTTTCTAGCTTCTGTGGCCTACCATCAATGACACCACACACCGAACATGGCATTCGGATGCCCCGGCCGCACCAGAGCTCTGCATCCATATCCTTGGACCACTGTCAGCTACCGCCGATAGTTCTTCTTCGATAGTCCCTTCTTCAGGCAACCATAATTCAACAGCTCATTCGAAAATTATTCCGATCACATAATTTCAATTCCTATGACGAGACCATCACAAATCCTGCATCTGATTGACAAAACATTAAATATTTGACATGTTTAATTGTAAACTCTCAAGAACATGTAGAACGGTTTAAGATAATGATGAACAATACTTGATTTTTCATCATGGGTTGATGGTCTTGTTCATGTGACAATAAATGACGGTAATAAAAAAAAGAAACAAGATGAAATGAAGGATTTTAAAATTAAGCATTGAATCATAACACAAAAATAAAAGAAATCTGACCTCGTTGGATCTGTTCATCGTTGATAACATGTCCTCTATGATATTTCTTTGATCCGCCGATGTTCCGGAGGAGTTATCTCCATGAACCGGTGATGAATGAATAAGAATAAAGGAACATGGGTAGGGGGATTAGGGTTAACCCTAATCCAAATCTCTAAATTTAATATTTACAGTAAAATTTCCAGAACTCCTCAACGGTCACAAAATCCAAAACTCTTACAAATGCTCATTTTATGTTGCACCTAGGTAAAACACACCATTTTAAACTCAACGGTGGTCTCAGATTTATAATCCAATTCTCTATACAAATCTTCTAAGTTTTGGAATTTGAGATAAAATAATTATCATTAATTATTTTAATGAATACATTTCCCTTGGGTGTTTTTTTTCACAGAAGTCCCCCACCGATAAAAATAATAACCATCCTAGGGTAAATGACATGCTTTAGACTCAACCACGGACTTAGATTAACAATCTATGTTACTATTTTAGATTTATTTGGTGTTGAGATATTAAATGAATGAATTATTAAATTAATTCATTTATTTAGCATACTTCTGATGAGCGATGTTTCAAAACATCCTATGTCGATATATTTTATATCGTGCCTAGGAAAAAAATGACATTCCACACCCAACCATGCTCTCGTAATTCTAATATGATCAATTGTTTAAGTGATTTCCCATTTCAATTACATGAATAGTACAAAAACACATAATATTTTTATATTATTTATTTAGGGCACACTGAGCATCAGAATTGCACGATGTCTCAGTGCCTAGATATGGAAACATATGTAGAAATATTCCAAATTTTTACACAAAGAAACCCAGGTCTATACAGATTTATATATATCAAAAGAGTTTGAAAACAAATTCATAGAAATAACTCAACATGATTCAATAACGATGGATCATGTAACTCAATGATTATGATTACTCAATACAATACCACCCTAGAAAAGAAAATATGGTTGAAGATGAATTAATAAAGAACAAACATGGACTTATGACCCAATATATTTTTCAGAATAATCCTATATTCATGGATTTATTAAAGATAGATATGGGAATTGTTAAGGAAGGGGAAACATCACTCCTTTTTCAAATAATTATGACACAATTTTTATTGGAAAATCTAGAAATCTCTTAATATGATGATGAGAATCTTCAAAAGAAAATTATATCCATTGAAGAATGAATATTAGAATAATTTGTGTATGAGGATGGAATAATGAAATTTATAAAGGGTTTATGTGTTCCATTAATTTTTGATCTAAAAAGGAAACTATTATATTATTATAATAGTTAAAATTTCTCTATACTGCCTGGTAGTACCACGATTTATGTAGATATGAAGGAACATTTTTTGTGGGATAATATGATGTGGGAAATCACTGACTATGTGACAGGATGCCTATTTTGTCAATAAGTTACGGCCAAGAGACATCATCATATAGGAATCATGAAATATCTACCTATTCCTATGTTAAAGTGGGATGACATTACAATGGACATTGTCATAGGAATACTATGGACACCTATATGGAATGATGTGATATGGTTTACTGTAGATCGTCATAAGAAATTAGCACATTTTATTTCTAAAAGATAATATTTACCCCTTGACATCTTAGTAAGACTCTATATCAATTAATGTTTAAGACTTCATGTTTCACCTCTATCGATTGTGTCTAATTGAGATCCCTATTTTACATCAAAAATCTGGTGGAATATTCAGGAAGATTTGGATACTGAGATTAATTTGATTACTTATTATCACCCTCAAACTGATGGATAGTTTCAAAGAACTATTAAAACCTTGGAAGAAATGTTAAGATCATTCTTAATTTAATTTCAGTGTATGTGGGATTTGGATTTACCTTTGGAAGAGTTGTTCTATAATAATTGTTTCAAATCAAGTATTCAAATGGTGCAATATGAAGAATATAAGGAAAGATGTTTCCTACTCCAACTTGCTGGGATGAAGTTGGTGAAAGGAAACTTATGGGCCCAAAAATTATTGAAGAAAAAATGAACGAGGTAAATACTATTTTGGCTCAAATTAAAGAAACTCAATGTAGGAAAAATAGTTATTTTGACAATCAAAGAATGGATATGGAATTTATTGTGGGAGATCATGTATTTATAAAAGCATCTTCATATAAGCGTGTCATATGGTTTGTTATGATAGGGAAAATGAGGCCCAGGTACATTGGACTATTTCAAATTCTAGAAATAATTGGATCTAATGCTTACTGATTAGAATGTCACATTGTATCTCCAAATAAAATGATGTTTTCCACATATCATAGCTAAAGAAGTACATTCCAGACACAACACATATACTCACATATAAAGAAATAGAAATGGACAATAATTTGTCTTAATCTGGAGATTCTATCAAGATTCTTGACACGAGAGAAAAGTTAATGATAAATCATATGAGGTGACTGGTAAAAGTTCTTAAGAGAAACCATAAAATATAAGAATCATCACGGTTACATGAGGATGTTATGAAGAAAAACCATCTTCATATATTTAGAAGGAAACATTCTTAAAAAATTTCAAGGACGAAATTTCAAAAGGGAAGAATATAACACCCTATGATTTTACGGTATGAATCTTCTTAAATTTGTTAATTCTTTTTAATAGTTTAAATTACACAAAACATCATGATTTATTGTTAAATATTAACATGATCATTGGAATAGTAATGTAACCACTAGAAATAGTAATGTAACCATTAGGAATAGTTATGTGTCCATTATAATATTAACCTCTCCTATGAAATTATGAATAAAATTTATGTATCTCATAAATTAAAATATTATATATTTATATCATATAATTAGTAAATAAATGTTTTAAAAATATAAAGTGATGTGTTGGTATTTTTATGGAATGTAATTATTTATTTACATTTCAATAATTAATATAATTATTTAAAGGAAAGTTTATTTTCATAAAATAAATTCATAAATTGATATTTTGTTTTATTATAATTATAATATAATTATATGAGACCATAATTAATTTTTCAAAGTGTCATAAAATGAGTTATAATATTAAAATTAGTAATTTTTTAATAAATAATGATTGTAATTAAAAATTAAATTTATCATATTCCAAAAAAATAATTTCATAAAATGGGGTACATTTTTAAAATATAAAAATCATGAAATAGTTATGGTTATTTTTTGGGATTTTTCTGAAATAAATGATTTTTTGGTGAATAATGAAATACGATAATTTATAGTACTTAAAAAATACATGAATTATTGAGTCATGGATGATGTATGGATGAGGTAATAACCCATTGGTTATAAATTATATGTAATAATTCATTTATTTATTCATGGTAATAAAAACTATTTATACTCTTGATCCAAAATAATAAACCAATGAATAAAATAATCAAAAAACACCCATCTACTCCACTATAGCTACTATCTCTCACCACCACTTATCTTCACACCTTATAAGCCTTTAATATTGTATATATTACACTTAAATACCTTAACATTCCACTTATTAACATCTATAACCTACTGGTCTTACCAAAATACCAAATCCAAGTGTCTTAAAGCGTTTTGACAGAGACAATAATCGTGTGGTAAAATCCACATTCTCTCCCATTTAATTTTCTTTTCTTTTCTTATAATATCCTTATAATCTCTATACAAAGATTCATGGTAACTAAATTATGATTTTTATATATATATATAATATAATGTTATTATGTTAATGGAGTATCCATCATTAAGTTTTATCTTCTCCTTTTATTCTAAAAAGGAAAATATAATATGTGAGGTGTTAATTTACCGCCTTTATGGATGATGTGTTTTAATTTTTTTAACACCTTCAAGTCTTGTAATAAAACTATTTTTATAGATTAAAATATTATAATATGTTTATTAAAACTTATTTAATGTTTTTAAAACATTTTACAAACATAATATTAAACAAAATGATACAACGTTGTGATGGCCGTAAAAACCACCAAAATAAACTAATAATTTTTTGTTAACGTTTTATCTAATGAATCATCCTCATACCATATCACATATGATATATGAGGACCTTTTAAAATCCTAGAAATATATTAATATCATTTCATTCCACTTCTATAATTTTTCTTCCTTTATAAAATTACTCCCATAATTCTACCTAGGGGAACCAAACATAATACCATGAAATGAAATCTCCCAAAACAATAAAATTAGACATTATAACTCATCCGAATGGACATAAGTGAACTTAAGAAAATTATAATAAATCAAATATATGTTAAATAGGTTTTTAATAATTAATTAATGAATATAATTTGATAATCTATGATATTATGTACAAGTGCATAACTCTTTCAGACATAAAGTAAGGCACCATGTCTCAATTTTCATATCATTTAGACGTACATGGTATTGTGATCATAATAATTTTCATGTTGTGTATCTAAAACCCATTTGAGATCAATTTTAATTTGATGTTATATTACTATTAAATATGCTTATTTCTCGTATCATTTATATGATTATTTTCTAAGATGCATACCATTTTTACATAAGGGGTTTACATTGAATGTTATTTTATGTGGTGAAATAAAGATAAATCTTTATCCCCTAATAAATATATATATTTTGATTATTTATATTGTTTATAAATTAAATCACTATATGAATAAATATTTATACTTTCAATGATGGGTGGGGCCCGACATTATAAATCCCCTCGAAGAATCGATATGTCTCATGAGACAAAATAATTGGCGACAAACCATTCATGATTGTTTCTAAGAGGAATCATATGAGTTTCTTCCAATAGACGTTAACCATGGAAAATCCCTTGAAGATAGTGGTTCATGTTCTATATACATGACATCCAATAATTAAGCATTTTCTTTCTTTATTATTCAGTTATTACTATGCATTATATTTTCAATATGAAAAAATATAAGGATGAATTTTCACTCTCAGTTTATTGATTAAATGGAATGTGTATTTTTTCAAGTTATTTAACTCTCAAAATTAATTATTCAATATATATTTTTCTACACTAATTATTTATTCATGATTTTTGCCTATATCTCTTACTGATCATTTGAGATTACCCTTATATTTGTTTTCCCTCCCCTAGTTATGAAGATGAAATCTTTGAATAGGTGTCAAGGAAAAAGTTTGTTTTAATTTTTAGGGTATCTGTTTAATTACCAATGAAATAAGGGAACCATGTATGTATATAGTTATTCAAGACTAATAAACCGATTGATCCTTAGTGATGTGATCTCTTGTATCTATTCCATAATACTAAAATAACCATATACTCTAGGATAATCGGGGTGAGGTTGTTAAATAAAATAGTTTCTTGTAGGTGATTTGGATGTTTAAAAAATATTAAAAATCATTAGAATAATATTTTACAATAATAGTGACAATAAAATAATTTATAAGGGATAAATAGGTTATGAATGAACTCTTTCCATCTAAATTGATAAAGGATCCTTAATATGTATAAAAAAATATCATTAAATCATGAAATTATTTATTTCATGTCGAAATGAAAATTTTCCTTGTAAATATAATACTCGTATAGATTCTATAATACATTAACTTTAAAATCCTTTAAAAATAATTTTATTACTCTTTGAAACCCATTCTCCAAAAATATCATTAATCCCCTCAAAATGAATCACATAAAACCTTAAAATGGTTGTCTAAGACTTTGAACGTATGATCATCCTTAAACTTTTAAACCCACAATGTTATTCATAACACTTAAGACAAACTCACATGAAAAAATATTATCCTCAAATGTTTTAAAAAACCATGTTCTGATAGAAACTATAAAGAAACAATATTAAACATCACAAAATCTTATGTCATTAGACTCGATTTCACTTTCTTTACATCCCGAATATTGTTTAGGTTTAGAGTATTATAGAATTAGGACATACATCTTATATGTAAAACACAAAATTTTCAAATTGGATACATCTGTTCAGTATCTATTTTTTCCACAAGATAAATATTTTAATATAAAACATGATATATTTTTTATGATAAATCCCTAAAGAAATCAACTTGAATTCTTATTTTACATTATTCATCCCTAAACCCTAGGAAAAGCATTCTAAAATCATAAAATGAGCCCAAAAATATTAGTAAGGGACATAAAAATAAGAAATACGTTAGTCTAGTGAAAACATGAAAATATATGAGAACCTTTCCTTAAAAACATACCTTTTTACACATAAATGGAATAGTTTTTTTAAAATACGATTATCTTATATATTGAAATAAAATGGCTTCCATTAAAACTTGTTAATTAGAATAAAAAAGTGATATATTTTCTTTGGTAAATCATTGTCATATAGACCTTAAAAACCCTTACAATTGGAATAAACATATAGATTTCTTCCACTATTATTTTCCATAGAACATAATTGTTACCTAACTAATTAGAGAACAATTTGGATGTACCCATCATATATACTATATTATACTCACCCATTTTTCATGATATGTAATGGGGATCAACCCTCTGTATAAGCTTTATTGGGAACAATCATAAGATATAATGGGGTTGAATCCTTTATAAATAACGTATGTGGACCATATTATGAAAAAACCCTTGAAAAACTCTTTTATACCCATGTAAAAACATTCTCAAATATAAAAATACATTTTTTTAAAAACCACATTCAATCAAGAAATAAAAAAGTGAAATATGGTATGTATTTCAAAAAACCATGATAACTTTTAAAGGAATCCAAAATTTAAATAACTACTCTAGTAGTACGAAAAATTATTGTCGCTGTATATGTTAAAATAGAACGTTTCTTTTGATTTTGTAAAGAATTTCAAACATTCCATAAAAATTTTCCATTTTAAAACCTTTAAAAAACCAACATTAAATTTCCTTTATAATAATTTTCGGTCCATAAAAATATATTCATAAAATAATTTTAAAAACATGGACATGGAAGATAAATATTTTGATAATAAATCTTTAAAATAATTAAAATGAGGATTTAAGTTAATGTGTCCATTATAGTGAATAATAAAAAAGAATAATTTTTCTTAAAAAATTATTAATAAAGTCAAATATAGTCAAAAATGACCTTTAGAAACCATTTAAGTATAAATCATAATTTTATTTGAACATTTAGAAGAAAATGGACTTGGATGAGAAAGAGTAAAATGGGTAACTTTAAAAAATGATTTTTAAAAGAATTTACGTTACCGCAAGTCTGTGTCATCACATATATTCTTTATCTACTTAAATAAAAAAATTATTTCAAATTATTTAAATTTATAATAATATTTTTAATGTTCTTTATTTTAGTTATTTTATTCAATATCATCTTCTATATAATTACTTAATCACTTAAGTTTATGCTGGAAATTTTTAGGATATTCAGTTTATAAGTCCAAAATTAATTTGGTAGGTTGACTATAGTCAAAGATATAATTATATCATTACATCAATAATAATTATCATGAAATAATAAAAATTTATTATTCATATATTATACTTTAAAAATCAATCATGAATGATGGTTATGAAAAATGAACTATGTTACAATCATAGAGCCGGTAGGTCTTACGTATGTATGAGTAACATTTCCATTTTTCAATGATCATTATGGGAAGAAGGTAAGTATTATATTATCATTCTATAATAATAAAAATACCATATTACTTATTTAAATACACTTATATGTGTCATCTAAGTGATGTGGTGATGAAAGTCAAATCACATCACTTTGTGGAGGATGTAGTCCACTCGAACGCATGAACAACATTTTCATTTTACTATGTATGTAATGTTAAGAAAATTGAAGATATATTATTTATATATAATGAAAAAAAATGATGAAATAGTTGATGACTTAGAACCAACTATTCAGTGATTTTGATTACCATATCATTTACATAGTTAGCTATACATGATGTCGTCTTATCATTATAGTATAAACTTTTCTACATCCACTACTAAAATGTTAATTTCCAAAGGATAATTTTCATATCAAAAGGTTATAGAAGTTTCCAGGATATACTGAGAACATCTAAATATTATGAAATAAATCTTAAATATATGTTCTATGATTAAGTTACATCTTACATATTGGACACAGTAGATGTTTGACTATCAGGTGCTGGGAGCTCATAGTCCTTGAGACTTCTTCTCTTGAAGTTCGCACTTGGTGATTTCTAGTAGTGAGATCATGAGGACTGACCCATAAATATGAACAACACATGTTTCAAGTGTCATTGGATGTTTCTATCTATGATCATGTGTAATGGTCTCCCGACATTAGATCATTAACAATGTATTTCATTTGATTGCGTACTTTGATGCAAAAAGAAAACCATGGAAATGAAGTCATGGCGAGGTAGTTTGTGTTATGTTCATTATTAGTGGAATTGCATTGGTTGAATGGTCAAGAAATGATTTATAGCTTCCAGGTTATGGAAGTAATATATCTCAAGCCATGTTGATATAGATGATAGTACCATTATATGACCATGGCCATGGCAGTCAATGGTAAATCTATCCAGTTAAATCAACAAACAATAATCCAAGATAAGGGTGATGACACGTGAGTGCATCCTGATTTATGAGATATTAAAGAAAAAGAGAGTATATTACATAGTGCATGTTTGTAGGTTGGTTTTCCCTATTGTGAAAATCCTTATTTCATCATGGTCCATGATGGGATGCTATATCCTACTCCTAGTCATTGAGTACTATTCATTATTGTTGAAATTAGGCCCCAGAGGGTCACACACAATAGATTATTCAAGAATCTTCTCTATCCAGTGGAATAGAAGTTTTGGACATAGTGGGACCCACCATAGGGTTTGGGATTTTTCCAATGTTAAACAATCACCAATTCAATAAATAAATTCATATTATTCGAGTTTATAATAATGAGTATTGAATTTAATTATATATTTATGAGTTTTAGTAAATACATGATAAAAATATTAATATAAAAATATTAAATATATTCAAGATTCAATTAATTTTTATGAGAATGACGAGTAGAGTTAATGACTCAATTATTTTCATGTAATATAATTTAATATTTTTCAAGTTGATGGTAATAATATTTATGACTAGATTTAGTAGTCATAAAATGTTGATTATAGTGCTTAAGAATTTTGGGCTAATGAGGAGATACCATGTATTTTAATTAACCACTATAAATAGAAGAGGAGTGGCTTTTGTCAGGTAATATTCATGGGGCTTCTCTCTCCTATCCTCTCTCCCATATTCTAAAGAGAGTGGCACTGGATCCAAGGACATTGGATCAAATGCTCCCTCAGGAGTTGCTAGTAACGCGATGGAGTGATCGTTGGAGCATTAAAGGAATCATCCAAATTCCACGATAGCTCCTAGATTATGATGAATGATGATCTCACGGATTTCATGAAGTGTGTTTGGATGATCTAGTGGAATTTGGATTCTGATTCTTCGAGCAGCGATCGCCAATGATGAGAAGTCATCGTGCAGGACTTCTGAATCAAACCATGTATTTTTATGGATTATTTTCTTCTTTAAACCCTTCACGTGTGATCCATTCCTTTGACCGGGCTTCTCTCCAATGACATCAACAATTTTACATCAATTATCAATGGATTATTTTAAAAAACCAACCTTCTTGGGGATTCAACTACACACCCAGTTCAAACAAGTGGTATTAGGGAGATGCGTCTTGATTTTAATCTAAGAAAAATTAAATTTTCATTAATTTATGAAGAGAGCACTGATATGGTCCCAACATCATAGACCTCATGTTAATCCCACATCGGATGGCCATTTTGTGGCCATCTAAAGTATTTAGTTCAGATTTAACACTGGTTAATACAAATGAGGTTTTAGATCCATAAACCTCATATTAATTCTCCAAATCCTTTGTTTACACGAGAACAATATTTTCTGGTGATTTTTGATAATTATTATTATAATAATAATTGTATTATAATAATAATTGTTCTGGTATAATAATAATTTCAATATTATAATATTATTATAATATTTTAATATCATAAATTATTATTATTTATCTTCCAAAGCCTATCTATTAGGTTTTGTATTTTTTTTAAAAGCAAGACATGTAAAAGGCCAGCCAAACCAGTGAGAACCCTCCCTCTGCCCGCTATGCCATGAAACCCCAGTACCTAATGCCTCCACCCCTTTGCTATGCTACAGCATCATTGAAAAGCTGAATGCCTAGCCTTCTCCCCACTGCCCTAGACCGCCCCACGTAGCGGACCTGCAGGCCGCCTCTTCCCGCTCCATTTGCGTCCAATCCAGATAGCCTCTCCTTCTCTACTACATACGAAACGGTACACCATGACCACCCATTGCGGTACGAAATAGCCCCAACGGCCCTCTGTCATACCCACATCATCGTGGTGCACTATGGTTGGCCTCCCCTTGGTCACACTGCAGATGAGTAGTCGCTGCCAACCCCTCTCTTAGGCAGACGCCCCACACCAGGTGCTTTCATCACACACCAACGTGGCCCCCCTGCATCGAGCAGCCTCGCTCGACCATGCCGCCTGCACCAGGACTCCGAAACAGTATCACTGCCTCCAGTCCTTCTACATCAGCCGTTGGTAACCTAGGGCCACATCAACTCTAGCGCCCCGCCCGATAGCTACTGGTGTCCTCCGCCACCAGCTAGAAACCCCACAGAAAACCAGGCCACCCATCGCCTCACCCGATGTGTCCCACTGCCCTACGTGTCTGACCTCCTCCACAATCTCACATGGAGACCAGTGTGGCGGCACACCACCATGAGGTAAACCCATTTGCATGGGGCTTGACCATATCCGACCTGAATCATGTACAAGGAGGTTCGATAAGCCCAGAACAGGTTTCGGCAGACCTGTCCAGCCAAGAATTCCCATGCACAGGGTCGGTATAGCCTAGACTGGGCCTGCGCATGTTCTCCCCATCCCGCACAGGCCTTGCCCAAAGTTTTAAGGGCCCAGATGTTTTCATTTAATCAAAAATAATTAAAATAATTAATTTAATTATATTTGATATTTAAATTAAGTAAAGAATAATTTTGGTTTTTCAAAATTTATGGGGTGTAATAAATTTAATTGGGAGTTAAATTAAATTAATTATCTATTTTAATTGTTAGTTTTAAAATTAAATTAATTAATCAAGACCGAATGATGTAAAATTGAATTAAAGACAATAGAGTTGATTCTTATTTCAATTAAATTCCCTCAAGTTTAATTTTAATGAATGTTTAATTTTATTTTTCTTTTATTTAATATACGCATGTTTAATTTTAATATGCTAGTCATGATCCGTCGACCTACTAATGCATGTCTACTGCTTGATTGTGTATTTAATTAATTTATTTAATTTTTGCCTTGTATTGTAATAATTCGTTTAATTAATTTATAGACGATCTGCATGTCATCTAATGTGGTATTATATGTATATAGACTTGTTTTCCCACTCTCAGAGTTGTATTTTATACCCTGATACCCCCTCTCTGCATACAAGTACTGTTATAAAATTATGGGACGTGTTATGACGCACTTCGCGCCATGTGACAGTGACACGCCAGACAAGAGTTGGATGTGTTGAATGATCAGAAGTTTCTATTCCAGTTGCAAGCCACATGACTAAAAGGTACTTACCCATTGGGTTTCAGTTGGTCCATTATTCACTCAACGAATCAACCAATAGTACCAAGTCATGATCAAGTTTTTCATTTTATTTTGGCATGGTTTTTTATTTTGTGAATGTGTATTTAGAGCGCGACGACATAGAATAATAATAAACAAGCATGCACGATAAAATGAATATGCGACGTTATGATTTTTCTATTTCATGCATGGTTAGCTGTGAGTGAGATCACATAGTACGTGCTTATAAAAATAGAAAAATGATTTCTTTCTTCAAATTAACAATAATAAAACCCTAAAAAATATATTAAGTCATAACTTCCTTCTAGCATTCAAATTTGTAGAAAACAGACTTTTGGAGGTGCTTGTAATGCCATAGAAGAGGGTGCCTTTTACTAACAGGGAGTTCTTATAAGAATGATGGGTTGACTTAACTAAAATTTCAGTAAAGAAATAACTATATCTATCTTGTTTTAATTTTAGTTTCAAGCATTAAGTAAATCATGTTCTGACTTCAAGAAGCTGGGAATTCACTCAATTGATCAAGGAATTGCAAGTTAAAGTTGTCGGCCAGCCAGAATCTCTCCTAGAACCCTCTAAGTCGTGGCATGACCATAACTTGTATACTATGAGGGGTGGTTTTGGGAACCTTGCCACTAGAATAATCTACTGATATAGTATTCAGATTCTTGTATAGTGGGTTCCTAGAATCCTATAAAATAGTGAGATACATTAAATGATTCAAGTAATTAATCAAAATGTCTAAACTGTTAATCTAGATAAAAGGCACTAATCTTCTAAAATTAATTTTTGTAAAAAAGGGAAAAATATACCACATGATTTTAAACATAGATAAATATTGGAAAATCTAAATGTCCACATTGACACGAGAATCCCTGAATAGTATAGGCGTGTGTGCATAGTAATATGATATTAGAAACTTAAGGTGCCAGTGTCCCCAACACTGTTGGACTACCTCAAGAAGCGAGGGTGAAATTTCATACAAGAGACTAATGTACAAATCATATAATAGTCATATCATTATGCTTTAATAAATGTCCAGAGTCTGTTGTGGTCACTACACTAGGTCATAGATGATACAAACATGATGTCTCACCTTAGAGTTGTTTTCAAGAAGAAAGTAAAGAAATGATAAGAATAAGGCAATCTTACACCAGTATGTGTAAATTGAAATCTTGATCATGATCTATAGATGGATACCATTATCATATCATTTTCACCCCTATTACTCAAGTTTCATTTTATGTCAAAAAATTAACAATAATCGAGTAAATGCTTCATTACCTTTCTAGGCAAGTTTCTCCATGTGAATAATAAATCAAAGAAAATTTTATCATTAATTCATATAGAGAATAAATTGAATGAAAATGTAGAAAGGTCAGAAGAATTTAATAATTATGACACATTTGAAGCTTCTTTCAATTAATGAAGTATTAACAAAGGTTATTTCATTGCATATTCTAAAATAAACAAAGGATGTTTAATTGCAATAACATGATTTAAAGGATTAAGTTTCTGCTTCTACATCAGGCGTATTTGTCAATGTAATGTTTCCCTTTTAATACTTATGTATTAAATAAACTATCCTAGTGAAATATGTTTATTCTAATACGACAAAAATTTTAGTATAGAAACCACACTGGAAGTCAGGTGTATTCTCCAAGTGGCTACAAAAGGGTGATACCTAGGCCAATTTTGAGAAGCACATGACTTCTTAATTATGATGAAAAAGATTCATGTTGAACCTATATTGACTATAAACCCAAAAATTAATATTATTTGTCTTTGGATGCAACGTGACATTCTTTTAGGTTCTCAAATGAATGTTTTTTTTTGGTCAACTCAATCACCAGTTCAGTAATACATGAATCATAAGGTAATTAATGATGAATATAAATGAAAGAATTAGAACCATTTGTGAAAAGATAATTCTTTGTCATAGTAATACTATAAATGGAAATCAGGAATATACCTAGAATGGTATTTAGGTATGACACAACTAAATATTATTGGTATTATTATCTTCTTTATTTTGGACAAAAGAGTCGTTAGAAATAATGGTATGTCACAATGCTTTTGGAAATTTATCAACAAGTAAGAATGAACTATTCAAAGGATAGGATAGAGGTGTATATACTTCATAAGATTCATTTAAATAATTATGGAATAATAAAGTGATGTATATGTATGGTCATGAGATATGAGTTGCTTAAGGTTGGGATACTGAAAAATATCTCGACCAAGCATTCATTAATCATGATAATGTAGCGTGGAGTAATTCATAAACGCACATTACCTAATCAACATCACAGTATTAATGTTAACGAGGAGGATTTATGATGAAGTCTTACATGTAAAAATTGATCAACAAACATGTAGCGTGGAGAAATTCCTAAACGCATATGTTATACAGAAAAATATTGATTAAGTAATATCAATGTTGAAACTAGCAGAAACTTCTGTTATATTTTATGAAATTATTTGAAAATAACAGATATATCCCACAGCCACATGCCAAATTTAATGAAAAATTCATATCATATGATTCATAGTATTATGTAAATCCATTATGTCATAAGAACATGTGTTTGGATTTAAATAGTTTGTTTAGATACTAACAGACTTTAATCAAGATAAACTCATTTTTCATCTAAGGTAGTTATCCTAATGATTGTTTAGGATATTACACAAATCTTTAAGATACAAAAGTTGTAGCCAAGTGATTGACTACATATCTATAATAATTTTCACATCTCTATTAGAGATAGTGGGAGCTATATTGATTTGTGTTTAGTCAATGCTCAAAATGCACAATTAGTTAGCATAGGAACTAGTTTCATAAGATCATGTGAAACATAGTATGCTCCAGAGACACATACTGCATAGGAAGGATAAAACCATGGTGATGGTTTTTATATTCACCATGGTTGGTGATATATTATTCAATGTGAATAATATTTCCTACTAGTAAGAAGTATATGTTAATTAGCTAAAATTGATAAGACCAACTAAAATTCAATTAATGGATTCCATGTATCAAAGTGAAAAGGGGCTTATTATTATGAATAATGCGGTGGGTATTCAAGTGATTTGATACATGGATGGTATGTCCTTGGTACCAATAAGGCTTGATTGGTTTGAAAAATTCATTATGCCTAAATTCCTTCAAAAATTACTTGTCATAGAAAATATATATGATAAAATTGATTAGCATTGGATTTCATGACCACCAATTGTGGATGGTGTCTATATGACACAACCTGAAAGGGATAGTCATTTCATAGAATGCTGATAAAGGTTTCAAGTTACTAAAATCTAGTTTAGGATTAAAGTAAGCAACAAGATCATTGTATATACATTTGAAAAAAATTATTTCCATGTGTCTATGAGAGGTTAGTTGTAGCGTCAATGTTTTCCATGTAAAGTATGTTCGAAAACATATGGAAAATAGATATTGGTATCCCAGTTAGTTAAGACCAAAATAAATTTAATTCTCTAGTGATTAAAAAAAAGTAGAAACATATGTTATAGGGAACATGATTTGATGAAGTAGATATATAGTTAGCTTAGTCCAAGTCAATCATACATAAGGTGACATTTTACTGAAAAATACAAGTTAGAATAATTCAAGGAATGAATTGTTGCCTATGTAATTGGGAATAATCTCTTCTGGTGGACATGTCCGGGACATGGGAAGAGATAAACATGATGATTTGAAATCCATACGTCAAAGAGAAGGGTAAATCATTCATGCCATAATATGTATAAGAACCGATATTTTAAATGAATATTTTACAATAGGAAAATATTAGTTATATCCATGAGAAATGTAAGGAACGTAGTCAGAAATATCAAATTGTACATTATAATGTAAAAAATACATGTACCTGGTAATTGGATAAGAAAGGATACAAGTTTTTGGGGATACTAACAAGTCTTCCATAGATCAAGAGATCTACTATTGTTGTTAGGAAAATGGTGATGAGCGATTCAAGATCATATAAGCCATTGGTAGATATACCTACAAATACCGAGAATGTTGCAGCTTCTGAGGCAACTAAGAAGTAGTTATTATATGAATTTCTTTGTTCCAGTTATTATAATCTCACCTAGTAAAAAACGAATTTTCATAATGTAAATTATGATATTCTTACTAGCCAAGATTTCATGTTTTGACAGTGGATAAAAGGGATATACTTGGGATACCATCTCATGAGAGGTTTTACTCAAGGAGATGTGGTCACTATAGCAGAATATCCATGTAGTAGAACCATGGAAGACCTAGTAGCTAAAGTCATTACTCAGAAGAAACATGATGTAAATCATGTGAGTAGCTAACAAGTTTGGTTTTCAAGTTAGATATAGTGTAAGTGGGAGTGTTGAAATAGTGGGTCCCCTAGAACATGATGTGAGTAGCTAACAAGTTTGGTTTTCAAGTTAGATATAGTGTAAGTGGGAGTGTTGAAATAGTGGGTCCCCTAGAACCAACTATTCAGTGATTTTCATTACTATATAATGTATACAATTAAGTATACATTATCTCATATTACTACTATAGTGTATACTTTTTTGTTTCCAATATTCAAATGGAAATTTCCAAAGGTTAATTTTCGTATCAAAAGGTTATAGTAGTTCCCAGACTATAATGAGAACCTTTAGATACTATGAAATTAATATTAAATATATGTTATATGGTCTAGATACATCTTATGGATTGGATACAGTAGATGTTTTAATATTAGGTGTAGGGGACTCATAATAATTGATACTTATTCTAATGAAGCTCACACGTAGTGATCTCTATTAGTGAGATCCTGAGGACATACCTGCCAATAGGAACACCACATGTTTCTGGTGTCATTGGATGTTCCTATCTACATTCATGTGCAATGGTGTCCTGAATTGAGATCATTACTGATGTGTGTCATTTGATTGTGTACTTTGATGTAAGACAAAAAATATTTCATTGATGTCCTAGTGAGTTTGTTTTTTTTGGGTGCGTCACTAGTGGAATGACAGTGGTTGAATGGTCAAGAAAGGATTTGTTGCTTTTCGGTTATAGAAGTAATATATCTCACGACATGTTGATATGGATAGGAGTACCTTTATAAGACCATGGCCATGTATATCAAGGGTAAATCTGTCCTGTTAAATCAACAAACAATGATGTATGATAAGGTTGATGACATGTGAGTGCGTCCTAGTTTATGAGATATTAGAGACAAAGAGATTATAATACATAGTTTGGGTTTGTAAGTTGGTTGTCACTACTGTGACAATCCTAATTTCCTCAAGGGTCATGATGGGTTACAAGATCCCACTATTGGTCTGTGAATACTATTTACTTCTATCGAAATAATGGCCTAGAGGGTCACAAATAATAGCATATTCAAGAATCTTTCCTATTAAGTTGAATATGATTTTCGGACAAAGTGTGCCTCGCCACAGGGGTCTAGGATTTTTCCATAGTTAAACGATCACCAATGTAAAAAAATAAATTTATATTATTATATTTTAGAATAATGAGTATTGAATTTATTTATGTATATATGAGTATTAGTAAATCCATAAAAAATTATTTATTGAAGAATATTAAATATATTCGATGTTCAGTTAATATTAATGGGAATGATGAGTCAAGTTAATGACTCAATTATTATCACGTAATATATTTTATAATATTACATGTAAATGATAATAATATTTATGATTAAGTTTATTAGACATAAAATGTCATTGATAGTGCGTTAAGTATTCGGGGACGATGAGGTGATACCAGGTATTTTAATTAACCACTATAAATAGAAGAGGAGGTCCTTTTTTCAATCACTATTCATGGGGATTCTCTATCCTATCCTCTCTCCAATGTTTTAGAGAGATATTCTATAGATCCAAGGACTTTGGATTGAGCACTCACTTAGGAATTACTAATGAATTGATGCAATGATTGTGGGAGCATCGAAGGAATCGTCGGAATTCTGCGCTAGCACCCAGATTATGACAAAAGGTGCACCCGCGTATTCCTTGAAGCACGTGTGGATGATCTAGAAGAATTTGGCTTCGGATTCTTTGAGAAACTTCTGAAAATGATGAGCATATGTCATTCATGGATTCTGAATTAAACCTGATATTTTTATAGTTTATTTTGTGATTAAAAACCTTTACGTGTGGTCCTCAGTTTTGACCGGGTTATTCTTCACTGATGTCGACAATTTACATCACTTTTTGGTGGATTTTTTTTAAAAACCCACCTGTTTTGGGCATTCGCTACATGACCTATTCCAATAAAAAATAATTCATTAATATAATATATAAATATTAAATCTATTTTAATAAACATTAATGTTTGGTGTTGATTGAAAAAAGATAATATCATTCCGTGATGTGGTAGTCCGTTGTACACCCAAATGAAGAATTTCTTTCCTATTTAATAAACGTTATAGATAGATATAGGTTATTACACTAACATAATAAAATATCATTATATTTAGTGTATTTTTTAATTATATCATCACGGTTGTATATGATTTTATAGAGGTAGAAGAAGAAATAAGATAAAAACACTCGGTTAAGAACTATACCTATTCTTTGGACAACATCCTTTGAATTAGAACTTTATCCATCTAAGGTTGGAATTATTCCCAAACTAAGAGATATATAATTTGTGTAGAAATGTTAGAAAGTTATTTTTTTAGGTATTTAATCAAAAAATGGTACTTGAGTTTTTATTAAATGAGATGATGTGGTTCCATTTTATAAGAGAGGGGAGAGGCGATCTTGTAATGTCCTAAAAAATCAAAATAATTTAATTTTTTTTGATTTTAAAATACCGAAAAATTGTTAATATTATATAATAAGACTATTATGACTATATATCATCCCAATTTTGGACTATGTTTTTACCCTTACAATCTATTTTTAATCCCCAATTAACCATGTTCACACTTACCATGTCAACAAGAGTATTTACTATTAGAGGGTCAATATTTTTAATATTAATGGACAATATTAACATAAATTGGCCTTGGTTGATAGTTTCAACCATATCCTTATAATTTTTTTGAATATAGAATATTTAGTAATTTTATAAAATCTAATAAAATTTAACTTCCATAAAATATCAATAATTTTATTAAGAAAACTATTCATTTTCTTTGACTTTTATTACATAAATAAATGAATGAAATTTAAATAAAATTTTTAATACAGCCCTATAATGATATTTTTATCTAGACATTTTTTGCTTAATATTAATTAATTAAAATTATAATACATTTAATATTTTAAATATCAGTAATTTTATTTTTCCATTAATGGAATAATTGTTACATCAACATTATGTAAGAATTTAGGGTAATTATTTTTACCTAAAAATTAAAAATGAATTACCAAAATTAAGATAATACATTTATATATCAAAATTATATTTATAACTGAACATATCCTCTGGTTATTGACATGTTAAAAATATTATATTCAATAAAAAATTTGTGTGACATTTTTGAGTTTTCCTTGCAAAAAGTATTATAATGGTATTAATTAGATCCAAATAAAAACATATATTCATATAATATAACATTGGATGATTATGTATGAAATTGAATTATTAAAAATATATAAACAATATATTGGGTCATTTTATAGTCCTTATCACATTATATTTAACCCTCAATTACCTAATTTAACATTTACAATGGTAACAAAAATTTCTATGGTTTTTGTTAATATTGATAAAAAATAAAAGGGAAATATTTACCAAATTTTGACCATTTAAAACCAAATATGGAATCCATATTTTAAAATTAAAACACATAATTTTAATAACATAATGTAACTTCAAAACAGAAAAACACCACGAAAATCATTTATTCAAAAAAATGTTTTTTTAAATATAAATTGTTTTTATAAAATTTCAAGTATAAAATTAATTTTACAGAATATAATTATATTATTTTATATAATAAGTAAATAATTTAATTTTAAAACTAATCCAAAATAGAATTTTAGTTTTTATACAATTTAAATTAAAAAACATTTTTTAATAAAAAAATTATTTTTTACTATACTAAAAAATAAAATAATTTTAAAACATTTCTAAATTTACACATACAATAATTTAGATTTTATGATATGAAAACTTATATTTATTTTATAAAATACAACTTCTAAAATTTTCAATAATTAATTATATCATTTTCTTACAGAAAAAAATTTAAAAACCATTAATGAAAAAAACGTATCATTAAAGAATAAAATGTCTATACTATTAATTGAGTGCTTATTTGTAAGAGTTAATAAAGAAATTTCTACCGATAAAATATTTTATAGATATATATTCAAAAATTTAGTTAATCTTATTTATACCTTCCAATTAAACATATTTGTTAAAATGGTCATATTTAAATAATAATATTTCATGGTTTGATTACGTTTGGTGTTGCATATTTTTTACACTTCCAATCATAGACATTATTTTAAAATATTTTGATATTATAGATATGATTATGTTTTTTATAGTTAAAACACGATTACAAGTATTGTACCCAATCTACATTCCACAAACTTGTATATCATGCATGTATCTCACAATAATAATGAATTACATTGATGAAATCAGATTACTAATCTAATAAAAGTAGATTAGATCATGGATCCTGATAGGTTGGAACATAGTTTGATGAACCAAGAACTATGTAACATGCATAAATTTCATGTCATCCTCATGTATTCATTATGGATAACATGAGGGTCCATGTGCGTCTTTTATATATTACAAGACATAGGGGCTGACAAACCGTACTATATTGTGCACAAACATCGTGTATGATGATTAAATGTCTTGTACATTTTAGATTTTTAGGGAAGGAAACACACCCAATACCACTTGTTATATCACAAAAATAGGTATAAGACATTAAATGATGTGTACACAAGTATAGGATGTGTTGTCTTCTAATAACATTGTCCTTAATTTTACATGGAGATAATAGTTAGTTATATAATTAAGCATTTTAACATGTGCTATGTGTGCTATTTATTTGACCATAAACACCATGTCCTAGTATTTTTAATTATAAATAAAATTTTGTTTTCATATTAAATTATAATACTATAAGTTTTGTATATTTTATTATTATATTTCATTCATCACTCATCAAGTGCATCACAGATAGTGTAATTCACATTTGTTCCATTTTTCATTTGTTTGACAGTACACACCATGTAATTACCTATCACACAATATGTGATGGATGATAATGTAATTCATAAGAACAAGGTTCATGTCATGTAGTTTTTGTTAGTATATGTCATTTCCTCTAAGAACAATTATGTACTCAATTATTTTAAATATTTTGTAGAAGTATTAATGATGTAATTTTTTGGACTCATGGATGGTATTAAGATAAATTGAATTAATTAAATTAATTCATGGTTCATTATATTTATTAAAGAACGAATTGACATAATTGATTTATAATTTGATATTTAATGTCCATTTCATTCTATGTTGATGATCATCATATTCTACAGTATCTATGTAGGTGATTGGGTTTCTTTTAATTTATTATTACTAAATTAAAATGATGTCTTGCTAGTCACACCTTCTTCTTGTTATGAAAGTGAATTGATACTCCTGGTTTCTTTTATGTAAAACCACATTTATCAAATATATTAAATCCCCTAACATGCATTTGACTAAAATATTATATAATGATGGATCTCCTAGGAGAGAGGAGGTGGTCTGTGTGTGGAAGTTGACATGAATCCAATCAAGGTGATACGTATGAGACAAGGTGGAATGATTCAACACGAACCAAACTATGTTTCAAGGTGTCACCCCATAGTGTTTAGAGTTAGTTTATCATCTTCTAAATAAATATACCATTAGATAATCTCATGATCATGCCACTTATATATGATTTTAATCATTTTAATTGTTAATTATTTATGTTTTTGGATGACCCACAATCACCTAATAAATTAATTATAAATCATGAAATATGGAGTAAAATAAAACATGATTATGAGTAAATTTTATCAATCATGGATAATCAATTATATAATATCCAAGTAATATTAAAAAGGCATGTGACATGATAAATTTGGGTTTTTGAGCATAAGGATCAAAATACCTCAATTAGAATCATTAGTTTTCATAACATTCAATTAATTTTGATAGAGTCAAAAACCATTATTCAAAGTTCATAATCGACCTATGTATTGGTATTTTGATTGATTAGGAAGCATTAACATGATGTTTTTTTGAAAAATCATGGATCACATCAAGGGTGACTAACCAAATATGACTAGTTGTAATTGATAATAAAGGGTTGAGAAAGTCATTACATGTGATTTTAGGATTGGGGAGTCTACTAAACATATCAAAGAAAAAATGTTAATATATTTGGAAAATTACACCAACCTAAATCCATTCAATTAACTTGTTAGACCAAATTCTGGGCTATGATAATGAAATATGTGTCCTTGTCACTATATATCTATGAACCATGATATTATATAACTAATGGGGGGGGGAATTAGCTTTCAAAAAAATAGTGATTGATTAAAAAAATTAATAAAATATAAATTTATTCATAAGATTTTATAGTCAAGGAAGCACTAACATTCTACAATAACTTTTTAGAAATGTAAAATATCATGAATTTAATAATATCACTGTGATCCATACAATACAAGGGTAAAATTTTCAACCATATAAATTTATATGAATTATAAAGGTTCTTACACGTAATTCAATGTTATAAACAAAAATTATACATTCTAAAAACCCCAATTCATGAGCCACTTGTGAAATTTGATAGTGAAAAAGAAATATCTATCTACCTAAAATATGTGTATGAAATAATAAATTTCTAATTTTTAAAATTATCCTCTTTTTCTAGATATATTCTAATGATATATTAGGATATATAGCCATATAACATCATTTATAACCTTAATGATCTTTATTAGGATAATCCTAAATAATAATTTTATGAGACCTTCCTTGCATTGTTTATAAACAATCTTTGAGGGTGTGTGCCAAATGGGTCTCATATGGTCTAGATGATTGGATACATAAAATTCTTATACATAATGGGTTTTATGATCCTTGATATGTTATTTATCATTCGCATTCTTTCTTCAATACCTAAAAGATTATAATATTTCATTGTAAATAATAATCAGATAAAGAGTGAGAAGACACTTTCAAAACTTCTTACTATAATTAACTAATTTGATAAAGACATTGGCCATGAAAAAACCATGGTCATTATGGTGAATAAGAAAAATAATAACAATGAAAAGGGTCTGAAGATTCATTACTAGTATAAGGATCCAAAGCACCATCCTTCTAAGAAGATTACAATCTAGTGATAAGAAAAGGATCAAAATGAGGTGAGTTAAGAATGTGGAAATTAAGGCTACTTGAAGAGGAACTGGAACCAACCAAAGAATAAGACAAAATCTTTAGGTGTGTCTCTTATTGAGTGAATTCATTCTATATCTACTGTTTGGATGTTATATATTTTATTTGGATCTCATATTTGTATCTATATACCGGAACAAATTATATTTCAGTAGGATTCTAGAAGAGAGGTGGATATATGAGATTCCAATAGGGTGAGGATAGCTAATCTATCTATTAGATACTACCACCTCACATTTCTGAAGAAATTGAATTTGGTTTTAAGGAAATCATATTATGTTCTTAGTGCCACAAAGTACATCATTTCTATTTCTATTTTAGACACGTATGGATTTATTTTCATCTTTTGGAATAAGAGTTACTACAATTATAAAGATAAAATACGACATGGTTTGTCACACTTGAATAATAATATTTTGGTATTAAATTTAACAAACCAAATATTTTCTATTGATAATAAATCAAATTCATTTTCCACATTTTAACCTCCATTTGTGGAATCACCGCTTTGGTCATGTAAATGAGAAACATTTGACGATGCTCTATAAAGATGATCACTTAGTATTTCTTGAGCTTAAAAGACACAAAATTTGTCATGATGGCTACAAGGAAATATGAACAAACCAACATTTAGTGGTCAAGGTGAAAAGGACACACAACTTCTGTAATTGGTAAACAAATATGTGTGTAAACCTTTTCAAGTAGAATATAGATGTGGTTTCTCATACTTTATTAATTTTACCAAATACTTGAGTAGGTATGTTTATACTTGATTATTCTTGTATAAGTATGAATAGTTTTATAAATTTATGAATTTCAAGAATTATGTTGAGAATCATATTGGTTAGTTGATAAAGAAAATTTGATTTTATCAAGGTGGTAAATATCTTTGCCATTACTAATCAACTTTATTTAAGAGTATGGTATTGTATCACAACTCACTCTACCATATACATCAAAGTGTAATTATATTACTAAAAGGAGGAACTATACCTTACTGAAAATTGAAAGGTCAATGATGACTCACACAAGACATCCATTACAATTACGGGTATATACAATACAAATGGAAGTGTACATACTAGATCAATCACCAACTAAAATGCATGAAAATATTCTTTTGAGTTAGGAAATATAAAAAAACCTATTATATCATAAAATAATGCATGGGGGTAGGAACTATTTTTTAAGGCTATCTCAAATAACAAACTATCAACATGGGGAATAAATTTAATATTTATAGGTTATCCCAATGAAATAAGGGAATAATAATAAAATGAAACCTCAGATGAAAGGGTTATGTTTCTAAGAATGATATATTCCTTGAGTGGGGACACATCATCAAGGAGGATAGTGGGAGAAGAGTTAACTTTAATGAAGTTGACACTCAAGATGCATGAGATTTGGTATAAGAAAAAATTACATCAAGCCCAATGGAAGAAGTTTTTCCTAAAACAATACTACATAGGAGAACCATAGAGGCTAGAGAACCAAAAATATGTGGGTTTCTAGTAAAAAAATATAGATAATCATTATTGGTTGATAATAATGACTCTCTATCCTAGAAGAATGAAGTAAAAATATCATAAGTTGAAAGATAGAAAGAAACCATGAATTAAAGGACGGATTCCATGTATTAGATCCAATTTTGGGTTCTAATCGATCCACTAGTTGATGAAAATATATTTTAATTAAAATTTTTATTAAATAAAAAAAATTTCATAAAAGGTAAATTTAGTACCTATAAAGAATGCCTAGGGCTAGAAGGTTTAGATAATGTCATATAATTGAATATGATGAATCCTTTTCTCTAATTTCCATGTTTAAATCCATTTTTATTCTACATGTTGTAGTAGCATTCCATTACTATGATATTTGGAATATGGATATAAAAATTTCATTCCTTAATATAAACCATTATAAATAAGTAGATTTGACACAAAAAATGGTCTTGTGACTCTATACAATTCCATAAGGTGGGATGATTTGAGATATACATTTATAGATAAAAGAAGGAATATAGGTCATGGATCATTTGGTTCAATAAAGATATAAAAGAATTTTTATTCAATAATAATGAATGTGGTATATGTATTTATAATCGTTTTACTATGAGTTGATTGTTTTTATAACAGTATATGTTGATGAAATACTACTAATTAAAAATTAGATACCAGAATTAAAATATGTTTGGGAATGGTTGAGAAAATGATTCTTCTTTAATGTGTTAGGATAAGCATCCTATATTCTAAAGATAAATACCATGAATTATATATCCAAGAGGCTTCTTGTACTTGTTAAAGTACATGCTTTGATGCGATACTTATGAGGTTCTGAATGGAACAATATTAGAGGTAATTTGTTCCAATGTCATATGTTATACATCTTTCAAATAATATATGTCCTATACATAGTAAAAAATTGAGAAAATGAGTAAGATCCCATACACTTTTATGATATTATCTATGATATATTAGATGTTATTCATGAGGATTGATGCTTATATGCTTTGTTCCTGGTAGGAAAATTTCCAGATGATCTAAGTGAGAGAATCATTGGCCCACTAAAAAGGCTATCCTTAAGTATCTAAGGTGAACTGAGGATATGTTCTTGGATTATATATGAGATAAATATCTTGTTATCTTGTGTTATGTAGGTTTTAGTTTCATACATATCATTATATCATGAACTGAATTTAAGGATTTTTATTCAGTAATGATGGAAGAGCTGTGAGCTGATAGAGTTCAATGCATTCTATTATCACTGATTTTGTAATAGTGTCTGAGTAGTTGAAAACTTTTGATACAACCAAGGAAGTATTTTTGATTTAAAAATATTTATAATAGATTTATTTAGTTCCTAGAATTCATGACCCACTCATAGTTTACAATGATAACACTACAATAGTGTCTCTTTATAATCATCCATGGTCACATAAGAGTAAAAAGATCATACATCTAAACGTTCATCTCTTGAGGTATCATTCATAATGAGGTTAATTTTAATAGAGCATAGTATCAATGGTGAAAAACACGGGGGGCACCTTGATTAATGATTTGTCATAGCAGAGGCATGATTATCTTATGAGACCTAGTAGAATGACGGTTTTAACACATGACTTCAATTTAAGGGTGATCCTATTGGAATAAGTTCCATAACCCCATCTTTTACTTATTTGATGACTATAAGTATTCACTATTTTGAATATTAATAATTTTTCATATTAAATCATGATTGTTTTTCTATATGAAATAGGATGTGATAATTTTCTATAAATATATATCCCACATAACGCTTATAGTTTTTTTCCACTAGATTTAGAACCCGGAGGATTCATGATAGTATTCTTGAATACATGTTATATATCTAGATGAATTTTCTTAATGGTACATAGATGATATAGGATATCATGTTTAGGAGGCTCATAAGACACTGAGACACCATATCAAGATGTATGTCGCTGATAATCCTCAAGAAGGGTGTTATGAGAATAGAATTGCTAGTGGTAAATCCCTATTTTATGTGTCTTTGGATATTAATATTTGTAAACATGTGTATTGATCCTTATACTTTAATATTATAATCGAATAATACCCTAAGTTATATAGTTTGAAATATTGATGACATCTATGATGAGAATTTTTTATAGTGAAGCATGATACCTTGGGTAAATAATAAGTGATATGTCATTAGTAGATAATGTGAGAGAGGTTTTATCCATAAGTACTATTAAAATAATATGATACCTTAAGACCTTTGATGGAAATTAAACTATATAGATAAATACAATGCCATGATGTTCTCTGGGCATGAAAATTTCTAGAAATTCAAATAAAGAGACATCAAGAATGTTGGTTGATGAAACCAATATGCAACCTTCTTGATTTGAGATATCATGATAATGGTATAATGTTACATTGTATGTGTTTTTAGGTGGATGAATTTCATTATGATATTAACTTTTTTCTATATGGGTTCCTTGGAATAACAAGATACTAACAATGGACTTTGGGGGTCTCTACCTATTTCCATTAATAAAGAGGCCTACAAGGTCACAGACAATGCGTATCCATAGTATCAGTTAAATTTAATATTTAATTAAAAATTTAGAATAAAATTTTTTTCATTATTTTTTGTTTATTAATTATTAGAGTTTGGTTGATCATCAATATTTAACCACAAGTTATTCAAAATAATAACGAAGTTATATAATAATAATAAATATTTATTTTAATGGTTTGGAAAAATATATTATTTATTATATTTTTCAATTAATAATGTAGTGATATTTATTTGTTAAATAAATATTTATTAATCTTGGTTCAGAAAATACTGGGGCAGATTAGAATTAAGTAATTCAAAAGGGGCTTCTATGAACGTTTCCAACACTACACACACCATAAAAAATATATAATTTTATCAGTTTTGATAAACATAGTTATTATGAACAATGGATAGAGAGAATATCTCTCAAGACACAAAGAGAGTTATATAGATCAAATTTATGACCACTCACCCTATTCTCTCAATCCATTGAGAGAACACCAAGAGTAATTCTTCCTCATAGAATAATTCTATTTCAATTAACCATGAATGATGCGAGCCAATAGGATTAACCATACTTACATTTGAAGCTTCTATGATTATTTTTAGAGGTTTATTACTCAATTGGATCACCACTAGAGGGATTCAATACATGGATCTTGAAATGAAAGGATGGTATGACAATATCATTTCAAAAAGATCCTAAATAAAGTAATAATTACAATTTTATGAAATTATAGATATGCTTACAATTTAATTATAAACTACATGTGAAGATACTCCCCTTCTAGTTTTGGAATTTAATCAAGTCATGTAATCTATGAATTCCATTTCTCATGTTTTCCTTCATTATGTATACAAATATTATTCATAAAATAAGACTAAAAACCAAGTTTTCAATGCCAAACAATATCATCTACAACCCTCATACCTCATAATTATATCAGTGATGGTGGGTAGTAAGGTGGGAAAATCATACTACTAACGTGTCAACCAAAATGAGAATTGTTTTTAACTTAATGGATTCTACTATAGGAGTCAATGAATGGATAACCAGATTGAGTTCATTAAGAATTATGACTCCTGGGGAACCCTTGGACTCTTTCGAGTTGTAGCATGCTATAGGGCTGTTGACTTCATTAATTGTAATATTTTTTATAATATACATAGCATTGGTTTATCATGAGTCATGTGCCTTAGTTTATTATATATGAGAGGACTAGGACATCCTTGTATCCCTAAGACTTCATAGTAGACATTATTTGAAAAACTTATTATTTTCCTCCCAGTTATTCTCTTGTGCCATAGATTTTGGGAAGACTATTTTTTTTCAATCTAGTTTCTAGGAATTTTATTGTGTTTGATTTTACTCACTACTACATGGTATTTATTCCCATAGATGTTATGTTTGTGTTAAAAAAACAAAGTGATTAGATATGGTCTCAGTGGGCGTGGAGCTGGTTTGGCTTGTTCAGAGATGATTCCCAAAGACTCTTGGTGATTCATGGGGGAGCATGCTGGTTCATGATAATGGTAGTGACCATTACAACTATATATGAATCCAAGATTACTTTTATTAAATTTATTTTGATTTCTTGTATCTACTAGGTTTGAAGGATTTGGAGATGTATAGTTACATTGATAATTTCTTATTTGGTTTTTTGTTAGATATTATGTCCCATGTATGTGTTGTGTACAATTTAGTTATATATATAGATAAATATCTATAAGTGTGTGTTTCTAGTGTTATTGGTTATTTTGTGTGTTTAATATATGTTCATTTTTTGCAGGGTTTTCCAGGTTATAACCTCCCATTTTATGCGATATTCTTATTTAGTTTTAGTCACTAACCTCTAGATATTTGGAGGTTGGGTTTATCGAGGAACTCTTGACATACATATGAACAAGTCAGGGCCTTGGTGGGTATTGACATATCCATGTGGCATCAGAGAGGGCCTTCCCAAGGATGCTGTTTAGAGTTAGTATTTATTTGAGGACTAGTTTAGGAAATCTGATAAATGATGTTAAGGGTGTCTTTGTAACACCCAGAGATTTTATGAGAGATATTATTTTTTTAATTACTTTGATGTCTTGTGTTGTACGCTACACCAATATTATCATGCACTATACGCAAAACCATATTAGCTTACAGTATACACAAACACTATTCTAGGATTGTGTTGCAAGCCAGAGAAACCTTCCTCGATAGCGTATGTTAAACGCAATACCGAGTTTCACTGAACGTGATATTCTATAATACCTCTATAAGTTCAATGTAATTCATTGGAGTCATATTATAATAATTTTAGATATATAAAAATTTTATTGAACTTTTCACCGTCTTTTACCCACCTCCTATCAGAATTTGAAAATTTGAAAAAAACATAATTTTACCACTAATGTGAATAGAATTTATAAAATCCAAGATTCATAGTTGATATTAGTAATTAAAATGTTGTTCAATGAGATGAAAATAATTTTTGGTGAAGATTAACTTTTTACTTTTATTTACCACGGCTAAATGTAAATAAGGTAATTAAGGGAAAAATGATATCATTATTACCTTAACACATGTCATAATTCTATTAATTAAGTTTAGTTAGACAAAAACAAACTTTGGAATATAATATTTTTATTTAGGTCCACATGTATTAGATTAGGACATTTATTATTATTTAATACAAAGAA
This sequence comes from Viscum album, assembly GCA_963277665.1. Taxonomy (NCBI): domain Eukaryota; kingdom Viridiplantae; phylum Streptophyta; class Magnoliopsida; order Santalales; family Viscaceae; genus Viscum; species Viscum album. Next base: position 1,037,899,814 of record OY728141.1, on the reverse strand, counting down.
TAGTTAAAAGAGTTAAAATCAATGTTTAATAATTAAAACATTTTTAATATAGGGTTATACATAAGATAAATTCGACTATAAATATTCATTAGAAATATAACAAGATTTTCTACATAAGGGTATTTTATTTATAATTTTTAGACATTAAATAATTTAATTTATTTATGACACAATGATGATAAAGTAATTACCTTATTAATGAAATATTAAAATAATTGATGTTATAAATACCCAAATAAATGTAATTTGAGAATTTTTATGAATTAAACTAATATATGAGGTTATTATGACATGTTAGTATTTATTAAATTAAATTTTTTTCGAAATAATCATTCTATTAGTTTTTTTACAAAAATCAATTACCAAATAGTGTCAAAATTGACAAAAAATAGTTTTTAAAACAAATATTTTATTATTAATTTATATTTTATTCCTAAAAATATAGTGTTCGGAAAAATGACTTAGTCAAAGTTATATATATTAATAATGAACCATTTGGGGTTACTTTGGCTAGTTATAGTATGTTTATTAACCATATAGTGTAAGAGAACAAGAAGACACTGTAAAAGTTAAATTATTTATCCTATAGTTAAATCTAAATGAAAAGGTTAAAATAGTAACCTAAACTTGTCTAAAATCTATTGGTTGAGAGGATTACAACCCATCCTCACTTTATCTTCTAAATAAATCATTTTGGAGCTATTTTAAACCGAATATGACTTTATTATAAAATAATATTTTATGTTTTTCCTAAGGTGCCCCTCACCCCCTTATAAAAGGGCACCTCCTCCCTCTCATCTTCACACAAATTTGAGCCTTCAAGATCGAACAAACCCTGACCATTTAACTTATCCACTTCCATAGAAATATAATATAGGTTATGGTTTTCATCTAAGACAAACTTTAGTTCCCTAAGAGGAGGATCAGAGGAGGCACATCAAAGAAGAGGTTATCTCTTCTACCGATTCTATCAAGTTTCATTATTTTTCTATTTCTTCTTATTTAGTTTTTTCAATATAAAGTAATGACATCAGTATAAATAATATACTGATATGTCATTATAAATATGAAACAACCCCATTTAACCTTCTATCTATCCTACAGAAAATGTAATCATCGCGCGTGTGTACGTACGAAATACCGCCTCCACGCCGTGGTGTATTCGGTTTTTCCACCACCACATTACATGGATTGGTATAATGGTATAACCAATAAATATATATGGTTATTATAACATCATACAGACTCTGAGATATTATATCATCCACTCAAATTCCATTCAATAATTATGGGAACAAGATCATCGCTTGTGCGTACGTACGGATTACCGTCTCTACGACGCAATGAGATTTATTCTCCATATTATCCATTCAAGAAGGATTATAAAGTATATATAATGAATAATAATGATATATATGACATAATAATTCTACTGGATTTATATATATATATATTTCATCTACTTACTTCCATTCAAATCAATAAAAAAAGGAAAACAACGTTCATGCGTACGTACGGCCTACCGTCTCCATGAACGGTGTGTTTCATTTCATTTATCTATCTATTATATATATATATACTGAATATATATGATATATAAATCATTTTTTACATTAATTAAGTAAGTAAATCATTATATAAGTAATAATAATAACAAGAACAACAAGTCTAAACATGTACGATAAATGAAACGATTTTACCCAAAACGCTGCTTTAACATGGAATTGACAAAGGAACGGGTAATATAAAGTCATAAGTGAATCATATATGATATAATAAATATTATTATGGTTCTATTACAAGTTAATAATATGTTTAAACCCACTATACATGAGTTTTGGACATTTACGAAATAAATTGGACCTAAGGTAATGGAAGATTTTTAAATGTCATTTTTATCTGAGAATGCTTATACGTAAGTATTTACTGGGGTTATATTTTTCATCCATTTCCATAAAAAAGTTTTCATAAAGTGTTAAATATTATTACATGTATTTTTAAAGTCATTTTTACCCCTCTTGACTTTTAATTTTTGTTATGGATGGAATCTTGCGTTTTTTTACCAAACATGGTACTTTTTGACTTTTCTGTTAAAAGTACGAGGATAATGTTTTTTAACTTATACGCAATGAATGGATTTTTACGGTTTCAAAACACCTAATTTTCATGAATATTACTCTAAAATATTTCATGAATATTTTCAACAAAATAATTTTATTTTAAAATTGAATGTAATTTTGTAAAAATAAAATGATTTTGAAGAAGAAAGGATATTTTCATCAGGAATTCATTTCAAGTGTTTTATCAAATATATTTTCCATATAAGGTGACATTATTTAATATTTTTATGTTTCATGTATAATGTATCTATGATTTATATGGTTTCAATTTTCTTATTATGAAAATATATCCATTTGTTTTATATGGATTATGTTATGATGGGATGATGTTTGAGAAACCCATTTTATTCTTTTGGTTATTCTGAATAATTTATGTTTATGTTATGGTACACGTAAGAATGATTTCATTATGAGAAGGTTGGTACCTATATCTCCCTCCAATTAATTGGGTAATGATTTATATCTCATTAGATATACATGTCTGGAACGGTAAGTTAATCAGGTTCAGTGATATAGGATTGGAACAAGGATTGAACTCTATTTATTAAGGGAATTTTTCCACTATGATGGTCTTGACAGAAATTCCATGGATACTATGGAAATAATAACATGTGATTAATGGTATCCACAATTACATGTTTTATTCCCATGCTATTTTATCATGGTTAATATTCTTTTTTGATCTATGCCTTATGCATTGTCAAGATTTATGTCATTACTCACGATTGTGTGGTTTTATTTTAATGTTCTTATGTTCAAATTTTTAGTGATTGTTTTATATTCTCCAGGCTTACCCTTTATGAGAATTTTATCTCACCTTTTATATGATTTCTTCTCCCCAGGATATAAAGTATGGTTTTAGGTAAGAAAAAAAGGAAGACCTTTATGGGACACGTTGAAGATATTTCACCAAGATTAGAAAAATTTTGTTCCTAGTTTCTAAAGACACTAAAATATTACTTTCCTTGGGTGTATGTTTTTTTATTTATTAAGTATTTTGCAAAAGTAATGTAACTTCCATGAATGTAAAGTATTGGTCTCTACAGTTGGTATCAGAGGAAAGGTTTAGTTAACCTTTGGAAACTAGGATGCAAAAACTTTAGTGAGATCCCTAGAGTTATTTTTAAGGTATGTCTAGGGATGTCCCTAAGATTTTGTATAACTATAGGTTACAGTCATAGAATTATTTTGACAAACTATGGTAAACATGGGATGTCATGGATTAAAGAATGTGTGATAAGTTAAACATCCAATAAGAGTCCTTTTATGATTATGTGGTTCACCATTATTTTAACTATTTCTTACACAATGGTTTGTTGTATTAGTTAATGGAGGGAACCAGAAGGAATTGGGTTAACATTGAATCTGATGAAAAAATTGGTGACTATGAGCAGAAAAATTGTGTAATGCCTTGAGGGAATGATATTGGGATTATACTAAATCAGTTATCACGATATATGATTAACAAGGTGAACATTAGTTGTATTTTAATCTCATCAAATAAGAGGAAGATGGACTTTTATGCTTCTTCCCATAATGGGAACATAGAGGAACGAAGATTAAGATTTATACATATCATGAAGAAGGGAAGAAGAACCTTGTGGAATACCTAAAATGGAGGGGAAGATGTAATCTGTGTGGGGAAAAGGGGCATATAGAGACAGACTTTTATGGAGTTCAATGTCTTATCTGTGGAGAACATGGGCATTACCCAACTCAATGCCCGGACCTCAGAGGTTACTTCTAATTCGAGGAAGGACATATTCCATGAAAATAATTAAAGAGGAGGTATTGAAGGACTTATGTAATAGAATTTAAGAATAATGTTGTGGAGGTACTTTTTTGGTATATAAAATATCTATGTATTATTCCATTGTTGTTTTCAATAATAATATGGTACCGGTAACCATGAAAAATGATTGAAATATTTTTCTAAAAAATATGATATGTGCATAATAAAGGGATAAGGATAAAATAATATGTTTGATAGTATTCATGAGCTCATGAATGATATAAGGACAAAGTGATATCATGGTTTGAGTATATTGAAATTTTGGGATTTTGGTATATGGACAGTGATAACCCTTGACATCATTCATGTTTTCACTATAGTTCTATGGTAATTCATGTTTCAAAAGAATACATGATTAAGGTATTCACATTTCTAGAATGTGACCAAGAAGATATATCTTATGATATATGGGGGATAAATGATGGTATTTACATGCTTGGTAGATGACCTTTCTAGTTGTCGTTTTTTATACTATGAGATTGGACAAAAGTATTTACGATAAGACTAAAGGATGGAATGTAAAAATTTTGTCATAAGATAGTATTCTTTAAGGCTAGAATATTTTTATATTATTTCTGGAATGTCGTAATAGTATAGTTCTAGAAGAAGGACAACCCGTAGGACGTGCGATAGCCCATCACGTCAGTCAAGGATGCGGGAATTGAACATAGAACAGAAGTGGGACATGCCTTTATCGCCTACCACTAGCCTACAGGAAGTCCCTGGTTACTAGATACCAGTTTTCTTTTATTAATAGGTATGATAGATGATGTATAATTCCATTTTAGGAACCATATTTGATTAATATCACTATAGATGGACTTATGTATATAACTTTTTCTAATCTTATGTTTGAGACAAATGGAATGACCTATCATTCTATTGCATGATCTGCTAACACTTCAAAGAAGAAAATTTAAAATTAATTTCTTTATTAGATGAAGTGGAAATTGTTCAAGGCACAAACAACATTGAGATTGTACCGAAATCATGTAAGTATTTCTTTTAATTAAAAAAATATTCAACCTTAGGGAAACAATCATGAAATTTAAAAATGAAGTCCTAGTGCCCTCATATCTGATGAATTAGATGGTACCATATATTATCAAAAATTTATGGCTTTATGATATTTGGATTTTTCATACCACGTTCTCTACCACTCTTCATCCAAACATGATGGTTAGATTTCAATTCTATATCCATATTTCACCTATGTTCTCCTATGTGGAAACCCAGTGATGAGTTAATTTGGTTTATAGTTATGTTTCATACTTCACTTTTTAAAATTATGTTTTAGTATTCATTTTTACGATGTGGGATTCTATAAATGAAACATTCAAGTAGTAAACCATTTATAACCCTGAAAAATTTCGATGGCGAAATTCATTTTAAGGGGGGGTAAAATGTAACGCCCCGAGATTTTATGAGAGATAATATTTTTTTAATTACTTTGATGTCTTGTGTTGTACGCTACACCAATATTCACTTGCGCTATATGAAACACCATATTAGCTTAAAATATATGTAAACACTATTCTAGGCTTGTATTTCACGCTAGAGGAACCTTCCTCAATTACTTGTGTTATACGCAATACTGAGTTTCAGTAAACGACATATTATTAAAATATTATTATGAACTAGCCGTTATCTGTAGTAATACCCAATTTTTTAAATTTTTTAAATTTTATCATTCATAATGGACTTCATTTTTGGATTTGGAATATTGAAATTATCCTTGGGTGAATTTTTGGTATTTTTCTAAAAACAATCAATTTTTGATGAATAGTGAAAACACTAAGTTATTGGTTAAAACAGACTTTTTATTTAAATAATTATTTATTTTATTTAAATTTATTTTAGATCAAAAATGACACATAATTCCTATATAAGTTCAATATAATTCATTGAAGTCATTTTATAATAATTTTATATATATAATAATTTTATTGAACTTTTCATCGTCTTTTACCCACCTCCTAAGAGAATTTGAAAATTTTCATAAAACATAATTTTAATGCTTCTTTGAATGGAATTTCAAAAATAAGAGAGACATGGTTGATATCAGTAACTAAAATTTGGTTTGATTAGATGAAATTAATTGTTCTTTAATAGTAACTTTTTACCTTTATTTACCATGGTTAAAAGTAAATAGGGTAATTAAGGGTAAAAATGATATTATTATTAACTTAACACATGTACTAATTCTATTGGATAAGTGTAATTAGACCAAAAAAACTTTCAGAATTTAATATTATCATTTCGGTCCACTTTTATTAGAATATAACATTTATTATTATTTTATTCAAAAAATAGTTAAAAGAGTAAAAATCAAAGATTAATAACTAAGACATTTTTAATATAGGGTTATAGATAAGATAAATTCGACTATAAATATTAATTAGAAAGAAATTTTTTTTCCTAAATAATGGTATTTTATTTTTTATTTTTAGACATTATATAATTTAATTTATTTATGACATCATGATGATGTAGTAATTACCTTATTAATGAAATATTAACATAATTGATGTTATAAATACACAAATAAATGTACTTTGAGACTTTTTAATAACTAAACTAATTTTCTAGGTTAATATGACATGTTATTATTGATAAAATTAACTTTTTTAGATCTAATAATGTTGTTATGTTTTTTACAAAAATCAACTACCAAATAGTGTCAAAATTTACATAAAATAGTTTTTTAAAAATATTATATTATTAATTTAAATTATATTCCTAAAAATCTATTGTTCGTCCAAATGACTTATATATGGTTATATATATTAATAAAGAACCACTTGGGGTTGGTTTTTCTTGTTATAGTATGTTTATTAACTATATAGTGTTAGAAAACAAGAAGACCTGGTAAAAGTTAAATTATTTAACTTAGTGTTAAATCTAAATGATAAGGTTAAAATAGTAACCTAAACTTTTCTAAATCTTATTGGTTGAGAGGATTTCAACCCATACCCACATTATTGTCTAAATAAATCAAATTTGATATATTATAAACAAATATGACTATATTAAAAAATAATATTTTAGGATTTTCCTAAGGTGCCCCTCACCCCCTTATAAAATGGCACCTCCTCCCTCTCCTCTTCACGCAAATTTGAGCATTAAAGCTCGGCCATCCCCTACCCATTTCACTTCTATTCTTTCATAGACACCTAATAGAGGTTCTGGTCTTCTTCAAAGACAATCATTAGTGCCTTAAGATGAGGATAAGAGGAGGCACTTCAAAGAAGAGGTAATCTCTTCTACCGATTCTCTCAAGTTTCTTTATTCTTGTACTTCCTCTTATTTAGTTGTTTCATTATAATGTAATGAAATTAGTATAAATAATATACTCATATGTTATTATAAATATGAAACAACCCCATTTCACCTTCTATATATCCTATGGAAGCTGAAATCACCGCGCGTGCGTACGTACGGAATACCGTCTCCACGCCGTGGTATAATCTGTTTTTTCACCACCACCTTACATGGATGGGTATAATGGTGTAAATAACAAATATATATATGGATATTATAACATCATACTGAATCTGAGATATTATATCATCCACTCAAATTCCATTCAATAATTATGGGAACAATATCATCGCTTGTGCATACGTACGGATTACCGTCTCCATGACGCAATAAGATTCATTTTATTTATTAACCATTCAAGAATTATTATAAAGTACATATAATGAATAATAATGATATATATGGTATAATAATTCAACTGTATTAATGTATATATATATATATGTCATCTACTTACTTTCATTCAAGTCAATAAGGAAAGGAAAACATCATTCACGCGTACGTACAACCTACTGTCTCCATGAACGGTGTGTTTCATTTCATTTATCTATCTATTATATATATATACTGAATATATATGATATATAAATCATGTTTCAAATTCTGGATGTAAGTAAATCATGATATAATTAATAATAATATAATGAACAATAAGTCCAAACACATACGATAAATAAAATGATTTTACCCAAAACGTTGATTTAACATTGAATTGACAAAAGAACAGGTAGTATAAAGTAATAAGTGAATTATTTATGATATCATAAATATTATTATGGTTATTTTACAAGTTGATAATATGTTTAAACCCACTATAAATGAGTTTCGGATAAGTACAAAAGAAATTGGACTTATGGTAAGGGATAATTTTGCAATCCCATTTTTATCTGAGAATGCTTATACATAAGTATTTACTGGGGTTATATTTTTCATCCATTTCTGTAATTTTTTTTCATAAAGTGATTAATATTATTTCATGTATTTTTAGTTTCATTTTCCCCTCTTGACTTTTACTTTTTGTTATGGAAGTAATGTTTCTTTTGTTTACTATATGTAGTACTTTGTGACTTTTCCATTAAAAGTTCGAGGAGAATGTTTTTTTAACTTATACGACATGAACAGTTTTTTAAGGATTCATAACATCTTATTTTCATGAAGATCACTCTACAATAATTCATAAATATTTTCAAAAAAATCATTTTCTTTTAAAATTGAATTTCATTTTGTGAAAAGATAATGATTTTGAAGAAGAAAGGATATTTTTTCAAGAATTCATTTCAAGTGCTTTATAAAAACTATTTTCCATCTAAGGAGATATTATTTAATATGTCTATGTTTCAAGTATAATGTATCAATGATTTACTTGGTTTAACTTTTCTTATGATTAAATGACATCCATTTGTTTTATATGGATTATGTTATGATGGGATGATGATTATGAAACCCATTTTATTCGTTGGGTAATGATGAATTATTTATGTTTATGTTGTGGCACATGTAAGAATGATTTCATTAAGAGATGTCTGGGACCTATATCTACCTCTAACTCATTGGATAATTATTTATATCTCAAGAGAAATACATGGCTGGAACGGCAAGTTAATCAGGTTCAGTGATATAGGATTGGAAGGAGGAGTAAACTCGATTCAGTAAGGGTCTTTGTCCACTATGATGGTCTTGGAAGCAATGCCTTGGATACTATATAAATCATAACATGTTCTTAATGGTTGCCGAAAATACATGTTTTATTCCCATGTAATTTTATCATGGTTAATTTTCCTTTTTTATCTATGCCTTATGCATTGCCAAGATTTATGTCATTACTCATGATTTTGAAGTTTTATGTTCATGTTCATACATTAAAAAGTTTAGGGATTGTTTTATATTCTCTAGGATTACCCTTAAAATGAATTTGAGCTAACCATTTATATATATTCTTTTCCCCAGGATATAAAGAAAGGCATTAGGTATGAAAAAAAGGATGATTTTTATGGAAGATATTGAAGATATTTCACCAAGATTTGAATATTATGTTCCATGTTTCCAAAGAAACTAAACTATTATGGTCCATAGGTGTCTATTTTTGTTTTGTATTATGTATTCTCCAAACATAATGTAACGTCCATGTATATAATGTATGGGTATCTACAATTGGTATTATACAAAAGGTTTAGTTAACCTTTGGAAACTAGGATGCGAAAACTGTAGTGAGATCCCTATAGATATTTTTAAGGTATGTGTACAGATGTCCCTAAGAATATGTATAACTATAGGTTATAGTACTAGAATTATGATGCAAACTAGGGTGAACCTAATATTCCATGCACTAATGAATTTGTGATAAATTAGACATCCCATAAGTGACCTTTTATGAATATGTGGTTCCTCATTATTTTAATTTTTTCTTACACAATGGTTTTTAGTTTTAGTTAATGGAGGGAACCAGAATGAATTGTGTTAACATTGAATCTTATGGAAAAATTGGTGACAATGAGAAGAAAAGTTGCATAATGCCTTGATGGAAAGATATTGTTATTATGTCGAATCAGAAATCACAATATATGATTAACCCGGTGAACATTAGTTGTATTCCCAAGTCACCAAATAAGTGGAAGATGGACTTTTATGCTTGTTCCCATAATGAGGAACATAGTGGATGGAAGATTAAGATTTCTACATATCATTAATAGGGGAAGAAGAACCTTGAAAAGTACCTCAAATTGAGGGGATGATGTTACTAGTGTGGGGAAAATGTCCATAGAGTGACAGACTGTTATGGTGTTCAATGTCTTATCTGTGGAGAACATGGGCATTACCGAACACAATGCCTGGACCTAAGAGGTGACTTTTAAATCGAGGAAGGATCTATTACATTCCAATCATTTAAGAGGAGGTATTTAAGGGATTATGTACTGGAATTCATTAATAATGTTGTGGAAGTACTTTTATGGTATAATAAAATATCTATGTATTAGTCCATTGTGGTTTTCCATAAGAATATGGTACTGGTAACCATGAAAAGTGATTGAAATATTTTTGGAAATATGTTGATATGAGAATAAAGATAGGATAAAGATAAAATAATATTTTTATATCATTCATGAGCTCATGACTTATATATGGAGAAAGTGATATCAAGGTATGAGTATATAGAATTTTTTTGATTCTGGTATAAGGAAAGAGTTAACTTTTGACAACATTCATGTTTTCACTAAGGTTTTATGGTAATTCATGTTTCAAAAGAATACATGATTAAGGTATTAACATTTTTGGAATGTGACCAACAAGATATATCTTATGATATATGGGGGATAAATGATGGTATTCACAGGCTTGGTAGATGACCTTTCTAGTAGTTTTTTTCTTTATACTATGAGATTGGACAGAAGTATTTCCGATAAGCCTAAAGGTTGGAATGAATTAAGTTGTTCATCAGATATATTTGTTTAAGGCTAGATATTTTTGATATTATTCCTGGAATTTTTTAATAGTATAGTTTTAGTATAAGGACAACCCATAGGATGGGCGACAACCCATCACGTCGGTCACGGATGAAGAAATCGAACCCAGAACCGACGTGTGACAGGCCTTTATCGCCTACCACTGACCTACAATATGTCCCTTGTTATTTGAAACTAGTTTTATTTTATTTATAGGTATGATAGATGAAGTATAAGTTCATTTTAGGAACCATATAAGATTAGTCTCACTATATATGGACTTATGTATACAACTTTTGCTAACCTTATATTTGAGATAGATGGAATGACCTAACATTCTATCTCATGATCTGCTAACACATCAAGGATGAAACATTCAACTTCATTTCTTTAAGAGATGAAGTGGAAATTGTTAAAGGCACAAAAAACTATGATATTGTACCAAAATCAAGTTAGTATTTCTTTTAATTCAAAAAATAGTCTACATTAGCGAAATTATCTTGAAGACCAAAAATGTTGGCTTATTTCCCTCATATATGATGAATCAGATGGTACCTTAGATTATCAAAAATTAATGGCTTTGTGATTGTTGGTTTTATCATAGCCATGTTCTCTACCACTCTTCATCCAAGCATGATGGTTAGATTTCACTTCTATATCCATATTTCACCTATGTTTTCCTATGTGGAATCCCTTTGATGAGTTAATTTGGGTAACTATTATGTTTCATACTTCACTTTTTAAAATTAACTTTTAGTATTCCTTTTTAGGATGTGGGTTTCTATGAAATAAACTTTCAAGTTGTAAACCATTTATAACCCCGACGAATTTTGAGTGCGGAATTCATTTTAAGGGGGTAGAATGTAACGCCCTGAGATTTTAAGAGAGATATTATTTTTTTTAATTACATTGATGGCTTGTGTTGTACACTACACCAAGATTAGCTTTCACTATAGGCAACACCATATTAGCCTATAGTACGTGAAAAAACTATTTTAGGCTTGTGTTGCATGCCATAGAAACCTTCCTCGGTAGCGTGTGTTATACACAATAATGAGTTTCACTAAATGAGATATTATTATAATATTATTATGAACTAGCTGTTATGAATAGTAATACCCACTTTTTAAAATTTTATAAATTTTATCTTTCATAATTTACTTCATTATTGGATTTGGAATATCAAAATTATCCTAGGGTGAGTTTTTGGTATTTTTCTGAAAACATTCAATTTTTGATGAATAGTGAAAACACTGAGTTATTGGTTAAAAACGACTTTTTATTTAAATAATTGTTTATTTTATATAAATTTATTTTAGGTAAAAATTTATACATAATACCTATATAAGTTCAATGTAATTCATTTGAGTCATTTTTTAAAAAATTTAGATATATAAAAATTTTATTGTACTTTTCACCGTGTTTTACCCACCTCCTAGGGGAATTTTCAAATTTCCATAAAACATAATTTTACCACTTCTGTGAATGGAATTTAGAAAATCTTAGATAAATGGTTGATATTATTAAGTAAAATGTGGTTAAATGAGATGAAAATAATTTTTGGTTAATAGTAACTTTTTACTTTTATTTACCACGATTAAAAGTAAATAGGGTAATTAAGGGTAAAAATGAAATTATTATTGTCTTAACACATGTCATAATTCTATTGGATAAGTCTAATTCGACCAAAAACAACCTTAGGAATATAATATTATCATTTACGTACACTTGAATTAGATTAGGACATTTATTATTATTTAATTCAAGGAAGAGTTAAAAGAGTTTAAATCAAAGATTAATGAATAAAACATTTTTAATATAGGGTTTCACATAAGATAAATTCGACTATAAATATTCATTAGAAATAAAAAAAATATTTCCTACATAATGGTATTTTATTTATAATTTTTAGACATTATATATTTTAATTTATTTATGACACAATGATGAAGTAGTAATTACCTTATTAATGAAATATTAACATAATTGATGTTATAAATACCCAAATAAAAGTAATTTGAGACTTTTTATGAATTACAATAATTTTATATGTTAATATGAAATTGTAGTATTTATTAAATTAACTTCTTTCTAAATAATCATGTTTTTATGATTTTCAGAAAAATCAATTACCAAATAGTGTCAAAATTGACATAAAATAGTTTTTAAAACAAATATTATATTATTAATTGATATTCTATTCTTAAAAATATAATGTTCGGCCAAATGACTTAGATAAGGTTATATATATTATTAATGAACCACTTGGGCTTAGTTTGTCTTGTTATAGTAAGTTTATTAACCATATAGTGTAAGAAAACAAGAAGATAATGTAAAAGACAAATTATTTAACTTAGAGTTAAATCTAAATGATAACATTAAAATAGTAACCTAAACATGTCTAAAACTTATCGGTTGAGAGTATTTCGACCCATCCCCACTTTATAATCTAAATAAATCAATTTGGAGATATTATAAACAGAATATGAGTTTTTTATAAGATAATATTTTATGTTTTTTCTAAGGTGCCCCTCACCCCCCTTATAAAAGGGCACCTCCTGCCATTCCTGTTCACACAAATTAAAGCCTTCATGCTCGACCAAACCCTGCCAATTTCACTTCTCAACTTCCATAGAAACCTACTAGAGGTTTTGGTCTTCTTAAAAGTCCAACTTTAGTGAGCTATGAGGAGTCTAAGAGGAGGCTTGTCAAATATGAAACAACCCCATTTCACCTTTTATCTATCCTATGGAAAATGAAATAACCGTGCATGCATACGTACAGAATACTGTCTCCATGCCGTGGTCTAATCTATTTTTCCACCACCACCTTACTTGGATGTTTATAAGGGTGTAAATAATAACTATATATGGTTTTTATAACATCATACTTATTATGAGATATTATATAATCCACTCCAATTACATTAAATAATTATGGGAACGATATCAGCGCTCGTGCGTACGTATAGATTACTGTCTCCATGATGCATTGAGATTAATTCTCCATATTAACCATTAAAGAATGATTATAAAGTATATATAATGAATAATAATGATTTATATGAAATAATAATGATAATATATTTATGTATATATATATATTTCATCTATTTACTTCCATTCAAGTCAATAAGGAACGGAAAACATTGTTCATGCATACGTACGACCTATCATCTCTATGATTGGTGTGTTTCATTTCATTTATCTATATATTATATATATATATATATACTGAATATATATGGTTTATAAATCATTTTTTACATTTTGGAAGTAATTAAATCATGATATAAGTATTAATAATATCAAGAACAACAAATCCAAACACATACGATAAATGAAACGATTTTACCCAAAACACTACTTTAACATGGAATTAACAAATGAATGGGTAATATAATGTCATAACTGAATCATATATGATATCATAAATATTATTATGTTTCTGTTACAAGTTAATAATATGTTTGAACCCACTATATAAGAGTTTTGGACACGTACCGAAGAAATTGGACCAAAGGTAAGAGATACTTTTTCAATCTCATTTTTATCTGAGAATGCTTATACGTAAGTATTTTCGGGGGTTTTATTTTTCATCCATATACATAAAAATGTTTTAATAAAGTGTTTAATATTCTTCCATGTATGTTTAAAGTCATTTTTACCCCTCTTTACTTTTACTTTGTGTTATTGGAGGAATCTTGCTTTTGATTACCATACATGGTACTTTTTGACTTTTCAATTAAAAGTACGTAGATAATGTTTTTTTAACATATGTGGCATGAATGGATTTTTATGGTTTCATAATGCCTTATTTTCAAGAAGCTTACTCTACAATATTTCATGAATATTTACAAAAAAATCATTTTCTTTTAAATGTTCATGGCATTTTTTGAAAAGAAAATGATTTTGAAGAAGAAAAGATATTTTCCTCAAAAATTCATTTCAAGTGTTTTATCAAAACAATTTTCCATATAAGGTTAAATTATTTAATATTATTATGTTTCAAGTATAATTTTTCTATTATTTAATTGGTTTCACTTTTATTATGATGAAATTATATCCATTTGTTTTATATGGATTTTGTTATGATGGGATTATATTTAGGAAACCCATTCTTATGGGGTTATGATGAATAATTTATGTTTATGTTGTGGCACAAATAAGAAATGATTTCAGTATGAGATGGGTGGGACCTATATCTCCCTACAATTCATTGGGTAAAGATTTATATCTCATGAGATATACATGGATGGAACGACAAGTTAATCCTGTTCAGTGATACATGATTGGAACGAGGAGTGAACTCAATTCAGTAAGGGACTTTGTACACTATGATAGTCTTGGAAGCAATGCCTTGGCTACTATGGAAATAATAACATGTGCTTAATGGTTTCAAAAATTACATTTTTTATTCCCATTCTATTTTATCATAGTTAATGTTCCATTTTGATCTATGCCTTATGCATTTCCATGATTTATGTCATTACTCATGATTTTTATGTTTTCTGTTCATGTTCTTACGTTCAAATGTTTAGGGATTGTTTTATATTTTCTATTATTACCCTTAATGAGAATTTGATCTCACCCTTTATATGTTTTCTTTTTCCCAGGATATAAATAAATGTTTTAGGTTAGAAAAAAAGAAAGATCTTTATGGGAGATGTTGAAGATCTTTCACCAAGATTTGAAGATTATGTTCCATGTTTCCAAAGAAACTAAACTATCACGGTCCTTTGGTGTCAATTTTTTTTATTAAGTATTCCATAAAAGTAATGTAATGTCCATGTATGTCATGTATGGGTCTGTACAGTCTTATGTATGGTTAATAGACCAGGGAGGCCTGCATAAGTGTGGTGGTGGTGTATCCTTTTTTTAGAAATATGATTACCTGTTTGTTGGATTAGATATCTAATATATCATTAAAAGTTATATGAAACTTGGTATAGGCATCATATAGTGGAAATTTTAGATTACTCATATACCTTCTAAATCATCTTAGCTAGATATTCCCTAATATTGATGGGATCATCCTATCAAATGAAGGGTGAAACTAGATAATAACTATCTTCTATGTGAATTAAGGGTCCTAATGAACTCATGAATATGAGTGGGACACTCTTTACCAATTGGTGTTCAACGAGGTATTATATTTCATGACTCAACTAAGAGATAATATTACCCCATGATTTGAGGAAATTTAATTTCCAATTTCACATGGTGTGAATCTATCTTAAAAATAATGTGGTAGTTCCTATTATGTTAGATGATGCATCCCATATCCTAGAGTTGTTGGAAGAATTTCAAATATAGAGGCCTCATGGGTTTATGTATAGAGTTTAACCCACATACAAAAAATTGCTTGATGCATTCTAAGAAACACATTTTCATTAGTTTTGGAATATATCTAGAATAATGAAGATTAAACATTGAGATACACAACTAGAATTGTATACTTTTATAGATGATTTTTTAAAACTAATAATTAAACTACACTATTATAGTTAGAGTTTGTGATTTGTTTTAGGATGGAGTTGTTTCACTGGATGTTGGAAACCTCACATGAGTTGTAGCGTTGAGACCAATTAAATTCCTATTTTTAAACCTATAAACTACAGTGATGTTGTTCGATTGAATAACTAATATTACAGGAGAAAATTGAGATGGGAAATGCTTTGATCCTCTCTCATATCACCACCCTTAGTTAGATCATGTCATGTATAGGGTATTTTCAATATAAGTTACGAGGATTTGATAATAACATATAGTTGTGTACATACATCAATAACTGATGTTCAAAGTATGATTTATGTCATTTCATCAATAACTCTTATATTGGATGACACGTGAATGACCTAATCATCCTAAAAGATATGTTATAGAGTTAGAGAATCTTATGGAACACCTAACTAGAATATTATTAGGTTGATACATTCTAGAGTTAGAGATCCTCATTGGGTAGAGTGATTCCATCCATAATAGAGAAATTGGGTTTTCCATATATTTATTCATGGTAGTGATGGGATTCAATGATGCCTACCCTGTTATTTATTAACTAAAAATTCTTGTTTTATGTGGTGATATATATTTAAGTATGTTAGGTGAGATATATCCCCCAAAGATGAGTGAAATCCACTAAGGTGTGGTGAGGGGATCCCTCCCTCCATAAGCCATGGATAGAGACCCACATAATACTATGCATGAGTTTATTATCTAAGTGAATAAATTGAAATTCACTTCTAATCAATGTGGAGGGGTTCCTGAATGTATCTGAATGGAAATTCACTATTATATCTTGATTGGATACTGACATATAAAAATGAATTCATTCCAAATATGGTGTTTCATTTGATTTCATAGTGGGATGATAAAAATTATTATGTAATTGATGATACAATGAATCCAGATCCTTCTTGGATTTCGTTCATAATGTAGATTGATATGTGTTTGAGGATATTTCTTTACCTAATTGTGAGAGACATTCCATGCAGTAAACTCTCAAGGTGGTGTTTGGATATATAGAGTAGCGAATGATATTTAAGAAGTCAAGAAAATTATTATTGATGAGATCATGAAAAAGTAGTATAGTAGTAATGATTTACACTTTCAGAAAAGAAATATATATCTGAATATTGTAGGATACGCTTGAGAAGTATGTTTTAGAGCTATTGTTTCTTTAGTAGAGGGGAGATATTTCTCACCATTGATCAATGATGGTTGATCCACATCCTTCCATTTTGTGAGACATGCCCATGATGGTAATATCAATATTATTTTTTAGTGTGAATAGAAATTCTTAGGTGAAGAACATAAAGGGTTTTACTATATATGGGGATAATTCTTACCAATTCCCCTTGAAGAGAGTGGTTATTACTTAGTTTTCATAGTTAATGTTTGAATAGATATCCTGAGTAAAACCACTCTATTTTTGTAGTTCCCTTGGTGTGGTATGATTATTGGATCATTATGGGTATAACCATAAAATGTAAACCATTTATAAGTGGTATATGAGTAAATTTACTTGGGATGATTTTATTTGAAATCTCTACAGTTTTGTGGGTGTTATCTTGGGTTCTAAAGATGGTAGAGTCGGTTTTAATAAATGGTATGACTCTTAACATTGTATTGTGTTATATTGTGACACCTATTTGGTAGTGGTGTGATACTAATAAATTATAATTGTTTGGTGCTGTTAGGAATGTTCTCATTGGTAGGTTTTGTGAAATATTTATGATAAGAAAACTAGGATGTTGTGGAATGTGAATATGAAACATTTTAGAGATCAAGATTTCAGTTGAATTTTTTTATGTTTTTTGGTGAATAAGTTGATGAGGAAGGAAGGTAATGCTATTTTACCACAATTTGTTGATGTATGTTCTTATAACTTGAAGGAAGGATAGAGTGGAGAAAAATTCTTGGTTCAGAAAAAGTATGTGTCCTTGGAACTCCTCTGGGGTTAGTGAAAAATATTTTGAATTTCTCAATGGTGGTGTATGATATAAATATATTTATCTCATATAAAAACCATCAATAATTCCAATTAAATAAGTGGAGTGAGGTGCTCCCACCCATGAAAATATTTTAAATGGTCCCTTTTGAAATGGATGTTGATGGTTAGAGGGATCTTTTAGTATCAAGTGGCTTTATGACCTTTCTAATGATAAAATATTTTAATTGATGGATATTTAAAAGACATGCATAGAACAGATGAAAATTTCCATTATGATCTTTCATTATGTTGAGAAAGACCTGATATATTGATAATTATAAATATGTTTTTTATCTAGTTAGTGGGTTATCGAGATTTCATAGGCCGATTCCCTTGAAGATAATGAATGTGCGTATGAAGGTGGGTTGTTTTCTACAGGGGTTGCTTCATGATTTTACTTATATAGAAACATAAAATGTTTCATTTTTAGTGATAGAAAGGTTATAACTAGGGATGATATAGATCCTTGAGTTTTTATATAGGAAATACAAAACACAATTCAAGAGTTAAAGAGTTCCAAGATCCACCTTAGAGATAAAATATTAAATATACCATAAAGACAACCTCAAAAAAACTATTATTATAATTGCATTGCTTCAAAGGTCTAGTGTTCACCCTTGGGTTGATATGGATTAAATTTTCTAGTATGGTGGAAGTTTAATAATAATATATTATTTTCCCCATATTTTTTTGATGAATTGATTATTCTATATAATTAATGCATTGGTTGGGAATACTACGGCCACATTTGAGTATGGAATATTAGGTTTACCCTAGGTTTTATGTGACTTTTTTTCACATTGTAGCCACTAGAGAGACCATTTTCTATCCTATTAACTAGAAGAAGTTAGTTAATATTTAGATAATTAATTAATAGAAATAAGAATCTTGGATATCTGAAATTTAAACCTTACAATGAGACATGTATATGATTATCCTATTCTCTTTTTATAAAACTATATTGTGAAAAGATATAGTGGTTAATATTTGGTGGTGATATCAAATCAAATGACAAGAGTTAATTATGTGTAGATGATAAATGGAACAATAAATATGATAATTGATTGAAGAATCAAATATTGTGCATTGAGGTATGGTTTCTTCCGTAAGTTAATTCCTTGATCATCATGTTAATTTTTTATTGAATCCATATATAATCCATGATTATTATAAGGTTGGTTATTATGGTGTGATGAAATTCTTCTCAGTGCAAATACTCTTTAATAATTCAACACCTGATAATTATTAACATTGTTTATCCTTTTTACTTTATTTTCTCTTCCCATTTCAAGAGGTTCTCTTGATGTGAATGTCTTCCACTGCATTGACAATGAGTATCAGGTGGTTAGTATTCGTACCAGATACATTTCTTCATTTTACATTATTCATTCAATGAATTCTCACAATCATCCTTATCTTGGGTTGGTGGATAGACTTTTGGACCATCAAGTAGTAATGGCAGAGAAATTAAAAAATTATGGTGAACATACACGAATAGATGTGATGATAAAGGGAAATTTATAGATATTATGGAGGATTGGGTATTATGGCAATGAGTTGTATCTATGTGGGATGAACGATGAAGATGAATTGAGAACTAGGAATGAAACTTGTTGGTTACTGATGATAATAGATGGTGCAGTTATGTGAATGGAGGTAGTTTTCATTGGAGATAATGAGAAACTAGGAAGATATGAAATTTTGGGAGAAAAATGCGACTACACAGTGTGTAGTTAAGAAGAACATACATCGTGTTAACCATAACTACAACACTGTGGCCTTTAATGATTATAAATATGACATGTCCTATAGTGTAGAAATACAAGCTATGTATAGAAGTTATATACATCCCCATCCACATACAATGTATTCATTATACACATCATATATTGATTACATGATATATACTAGGTGATAAAACATACCTATGGTGGATTCATGGAATCCATACAATGTGTCTATAGGACATGTCATGCATTTAAAGACTATATCACCTAATTTATAGACGAATAAAATCAAGTAATCCCATAATAATAACATTTCATGTATTGAATTCAAAAAAAAAATTAAAAAATAATAATAATATAATGTTATTACATGTCATTCACCAGACTAGTCCCATATATCATGTTCATCACAATAAATTTCATATAGTTTTAATCTACATTCCATGTGTGGGGTATGACATGGGAAAATAGGTACCAAGTGGAAACACATGTTTCAACCCTTAAGTACATATCACATATTTTTCTGACCATAGTATATTTTCATAAATACTTACTCAATACACAATTTTGGCTATGTGATAACCTATCCTGAGTTCTATTGCACATAATATTTAATGGTGCGTCTCTCATCATAATTAGAGTAAATATTTGTGGTAAGGTTAGTAGTTTAGTGGCATTTTCTCTATAGATATGATATATGAGTTTATGTCATGATATTCAGAAAATTACTAGATTTTTTAATCCA
Organism: Viscum album; assembly: GCA_963277665.1. NCBI lineage: Eukaryota > Viridiplantae > Streptophyta > Magnoliopsida > Santalales > Viscaceae > Viscum > Viscum album. The sequence continues at coordinate 1,037,879,178 of OY728141.1, read as the reverse complement.
GTACCTATGTTTTTTATATATGTAACTGATCCCAATATTTCTATCATGGATTTCATTACTACCCCAAATACATGGGGAATAGGTCATCCATATTTTTATAATGTTTTTTCTTCCTCGAATTTGACATGTTTTGAGTCCCCCATACATTATAGATAGTGTTTGATAGTCCTTTGTATAAGGTATAACCTAGTGAGGCCCAAGTACTCTGTCTATAGAGTCTATAATCCCTTAATTGAGGTGACATCCAATGAGGCATATGGCCCCTAATATAGTTCTACGTATGTAATGTGGGATGCATGATTTGTTAAGTTCAGATTCGTAGAGATTCGTGGTGATTTTCTCTAGTAGATGGGATATATATAGTGGTACAATATATTATATCTTAGACTCTCTATTTTATAGTATAATAATATGGTTATGATATTAGGGGTCAATACCCACTTGAAAAAGGACTTTTTTAGGCAATGATTTGGTTCCCCAATGGGTTTCCTGAATAGAAGCATGGTGTTGGGGATGGTTAGAAGTAAGCTAGGTAAAATCCTTAACTAATTCACATGACTAAATAAGAATTGGGATTCCCATAGTGTATTCGAATAGTGGTGTAGAATAAATTCTATGTAGACCAGATTCATTAAGACTCATGACTCCTCAAGAATTCATAGAAACCATCGAGTAGTAACATTAAATTAGGAAATCAACTTCATAATTTGTGAGATTTTTGGTCCTCTAAGAGTCATTGGTATCTCGAATGATCTCAGAAATTTTGGATTAGAGATGTTATTAGTATGACATACATGTTTCACTAATTCTTCAAGTGGAACATATCTAGAAAACCTTTTCCCCTCCTAGTTATGCTCTTATGTTTCCGGTTTTCAGTAGACTCATACATTGTTTTTCCTTTTTTGTTTTTTTGTCTTACTGTGTATGTTTATATTAACCCATACATGGGAATTGTGTCCAAAAGTGTTCTATTTTTGTAATCTATATAGGGTATAAACATGGTCTTTGTGAAGATGGAGTATGTGTGTCTTGTTCTGAGATAATTCCCTGAGATGCTTGACACCTCATGGTGGAGCATGGTAACTTTTAATGATGGCGGTGATAATTACAAATGTTAATAAATCAATTAGAACTCATAGTGTGGATTATATTTCTATTAGGTTTAATGGAATTCCAAATTTTACACCTTGATATTTTATAATATATCTTTCTTTAATAAATAAATATGTTTGGTAGCATGTGAAGCATACAACCCTAAAAATATGTGAAAATAATTCTACATTATTAAATGAAGCACATTTTATGGTATATAAATGAAATATAATTTTAAATTTACTTTTCTATTTTATTTAGGAATTATTGATGATCCTAAAGAACTATTTTGAATTATTTTGTTAATCAAAATAATTTTTTTATATATGATTTATTTAAAAACTAAAATTCCAAGTATTAAAATTATAAAATTTTAATTTTTTTTAAAAATGAAATAAGTATGTTAAAATTGGTTATAAATGAACACAATCATTTTATGGTTACGTCATATGTTTTTATAAATAACATCTTTTATGCACACAATGTTTTTTTATTTGAATAAATTAAAATAATCACTATGCATAAATGATCAAAATTAAATTTTTAGATAATATATTTAATTAAATATTTTAACTTTCATTTAATAGTTTTTACATGGAAAGAATCATAATAAATTCAATATTATGCATAAAAATGAATTTATCAAAAAAGAATCATTTCGTTTTGCAATGCTATTTTAAAGCTACATTCTTCAACTAATTGAAATTAAATGTGATAAAATTGTTTCCATATTTTTAATCAAAATTTCCCTATTTATTAATGATATCACTTTCATTTTGGATAAAAATTAATTGTAACTATGGTAATTTTTTTTACCTATGTTAAGGATAAAAAGGTTTAATATAGGGTTAAACAATAAATTTGGTTAAAAAATAACTTAACATTCCTCATTTTTATTATTTAAAATTATTTTATCCATAAATTATATCATATTCAAATTTTAGTTTCCTTAGTTCCACTTTAACTTAAATATGAATTTGATATTTTTAATGTTTTAAGTATTTATATGTTTGACATGTAGCTAACTTATAAAAGGGAACCTCATATACTACATTCTTCTAAATTTTTTGATCAACATAGGTGAACAAAAAAATATCAAAAAATATTATAAAAACCATTATACATGTTATAAATGTTATAGTCTTATTAAAATTCCAACCCAAGGGTCCTTAAGAAGAGATCTAAATAAGGTTTCTTAAATAAGTAATAATCGACTTCACAGAATCCTTATAAGTTTATTTCTTATTCTACATACTCCAAATTTTATGTAACCATGTTAACATGATGACATAATTATAATTGATATAATATTTTTTAATGCAAATTTAATAACCATTTTCTACCTTCTTTCTATCCAATGAGAAATTATAACATTATTCATTTGTATATGTCGATAACCACCTCCACAAATGGATGTGATTCAATTTTCATATCGATCATAAATGGGTGTTAGTATTGATGAATTTAATAAATATATATGATATTTATGTTATTATTAAAATTATATAAATATAAAATATTATTTACCTTTATTTCTTTGTATTCATTAGAAAATCAAAACATTACTCATGTGAACATATAGACTACTATCTCCCCAAAGTGATGTAATTCATTTTTCATCACTAAATTATATGAATGGTTATAAATTTTCATATAATTAATAAATATTATAATTATAAAATTATTAATATTCTAGGTATTATGACAACATGACCAAGGTGTAATTACATAAACCATTGAACCAAAGCATGAATAGAAAATAGACTAGTTTTCCCCAGGATGTAGATTTTAATGTAGAATTTTTAATAAATGGGTATTTTAAAATAATAAGGGATTGATATATTTTCATAAAATTATTAATATGTATCTGGAATTGACATATATTATATTTAATTTTTTTTATAAAATTACATAAATTTAATTATGAATAATGTCAAGATCTAAGGTAAGGGAATGTGTTATAATCTAATTTCTTTTAAGGATTATATATGTAAAATTTTCATCGAGGGAAATTATAAGATATTTAACTATTAAAAAAATATATGTATTTACCCTATATTTATATCTATAATTTTCATGTATTAGAACCATTTTACTCTCTTATATAATTAAATTGACTAAGAAAATGTTTTAATAAAAACTAACCTTTTTTCATCTTTGGTCGATGAAATATTTCTTTCATTTCGATGTTCTTTAAATTTTTTTCTAGAATGTTATTTTCTATGATTAAATTATTATTTAAAATCATATTCAACCTATGAAATTAATTTAGATATTTTAAAGGTAATTTTTTTTTTCTAAATGAGGTACTTTTGTACTTTTTGACAATAATGGGACTAGAATATTTGTTTTAACATTTACCACTTGATTTAATTTTTTATGATAATCATTATTCTTTAGGTTGAAGAAGTCCTTAAATATTTCCATAATTATTATAAAATAAATTATTTATCTCAATATTATTGAAATTTTATATTTTTATGATACTGAAGGGAATAGATAATTTTCCTTTTGTTCAAAAAAAATGTTCAAATGTATTTTTAAAGATACCTTTTATCTATGTCATTATCGTTTGATGATTATTATTATTCACTTGGGATATGATTAGATGATATTATAAATATTCTTTATTATGATTCATTATGATTATTTGGTGATGAAATTTTTATGCTACCAATTTACTTTCCATGATTATTGATATAATAAACAGATGAATGTTTTTATTATCTTATGTCACATGCACGTTTGGTTTCCATTATGTGATATGTGGGTCTGTTAAATCCCTACAATTAATAGGGAAGTGGATGATATATCATGATATAATATGGATTGTAATTAGGAATAACCCCAGTTTAGTGAGAAACATTTTTTATTATGATAGATTTGGGAATGAACCTTGAATAAGGAAATAGTGGAATGAGGATTGAAACCAATCCAATTAAGAATTTTTATACTAAGATAATGTTTTTTTGAACATAAATAATGAAATTAATTTATATTATTATTATTGTTTTAAAATTCATTTTGACTGTTCTTATTCATATGATATTATTTACAGGATTATGATTGATTAATTATGATTACTCACACTTATGAATCATGTATTTTGAAATACTAAAACATTATGTACTAACTCACGATTTATGATCTGTGAATTATTGGGTATGAATTTCATAAGTTATTATAATGATCTCATACCCTCATGCTCACAAACCCCTATTGTCACCCTTTGTTATGTTTCTATTTTCCCAAGATTATGATGAATGGTTATAAGTAGGATTTTTCTTCAAAATAAACTATGAGAGAAGAAAATTTTGGGTGATATTTAATATCATTCATGAAATATGTTGATTATGTATTATGTCTTCAAAGAAACTAACTCTTTTTGATAATTGGGTAAGTTATTTGTTAAATATATTTCATTTTCATATAATGTGAGGCAAAATTTATATATTTTTGAGTGAATAAGGTTTCTTTATGACTTTTCCATTACTCTATGTTCTGAAAATAACAAATACATTATATTAAAGAAAATTATTTTTCCCTAATGATTATTTTCCTAATGAAAATTCCCCTTCTCTAAGGAAATTTTTATCCTTACATTTGTTTTTATTATTTCATTTTATAATCTCTCTTAATCAAAACCATTTTAGTAATATGTCAAAAATTCATATTCTTATGAAAATCCTCAGAATCTAATATTTCTTTAGATATAGAGTATTTTGTTTTCAGATTCTGAATTCTCTGAAATTTAGAATTTGAATTCTCCAAAATTTAGATTATGAATTCTCTAAAATTCAGACTCCAAATTCTCTGAAATTGAGATTCCAAATTCTCAAAAATTCAGATGACGAATTCTTTGAAAATTAGATTCAGAATTCTCTGAAATTCAGACTCTGAATTCTCTAAAATTCAGATTCCAATTTCTTTGAAATTCAGACTTTGAATTCTAAAAATTCAGGCTCTTAATTTTCTGAAATTCAGATTCCAAATTCATGATAAATCGGACTCTGAATTCTTTAGAATACAGACTTCGAATTCCTTGGAATTTAGACTCTTAATTTTTCAGAATTTCAACTCTGAATTCCTCTGAATTCCGACTCTGAATTCTTCAGAATTCAGTCTCTGAATTCCTCAGAATTGATAAACCATATTTCTTATAATTCAAACTCCAAATTCATTAGAATTCAAAATTCAAAATCAATATAATTTAGATTCCTAAATCTTTATAAATTAGAAACCAAATATCCATGTCTTATAGACTCTGAATGATTTTTGGATAGACTCCAAATTCTATTTTTCCTTAGACTCCAAAAAAATATTTGGTTAAGAAACTTCATTTTCCTCACAAATAATATTTTTATGAAATGATGGAATAAAATTTGTTTCTAACTATCCATTGGTTGATTGACTTGGGTACAAGTACCTCTGAGATTCAAGAAAAAATATGACCATTGGAGGAGGAAGACGACCATTGCAGTTTTTCTTATAAATAGGAGCTCATATGAACGAGCTCAGAAGAGAACACATCTATTGATCTACCTATATATGACAAGATGTGAAGTGATTTCTTGATTGATAAATTATCAAATTCATTGTTAGTATCTGAACATCATGTTCAGCATTGCATTGTGTGACTCTGATTAATACAGTGTACAATTGTGGACTTCTAGGGATATGCATATAGAGGTAATGACTACCTTAAATTTTGAGGACTTCCAAGGATAGAAAGACAGAGGTTCCAGCTACCTTAAAGTTAGAGGGATTCTAGGGATAGCAAGACAGATTTTAATATTCTTATCGAGGGCTTACCCTTGATTGGGTAAGATAAACTTTCTTGAAATTATAAATCAAGGGACATTTATCCAAGGTTGTTTAATACCCTACTCTTTGGGTTAAAATATTTTCCACTTGTTACTTTTTTTTGTTTCAAGTTTTATTTCCATTGTATTTTGATAAAGGAAGAAATTATAACTTTCTTATACTTTCTTATTATTTTATTTACTCTGATAAATAAGATTCTATATGCTTTAAGGTAGAATATTTTTTGAAGTAATATTTTTTATGTTTCATTTCCAGTACCATATTTCTGAAACATGAGAATGTTTGTTTCATATAAGTATTTTTGGGTTTTTTAATTTACATTCTTTAACTTTTTTAATCATTTTTTCCTTAAAGTTAAAAACAATTTTTTTTAAACTTATAATTCAACCCCCTATTGTAATTGAGCATTTATATTCTTATTTTGATCCTACAATTTTTTTCAGAGGAGCTCTCTGAAATAATTATAGTAACATATAAGTTTTCTTGACCAAATTTTCTTAGTTCTAATTTCTTTTTTCTTATCATTTATTTTTAAAAATATTTCTTAAGGTTTTTTATATTTTATTATAACTTTTTATATTAACATGTTATTTGTAAATATATGTTCTTAAATAATGACTAGAATGAATATTGGTTCCATTGAAAATATTATTCCTATAAGACCATTTATTTTTTATGTTATTGATTTTGAGTACTGGAGAGATAGAATGAAGTCGTTTATCATTAAAATTGGAGTATATAATTTTTTAATGATTATTTTTGATTAAAAATGTTTTGACAAGGAAGTCAAAACCTCCATCAATCACGAAAATCAGAATATCTACTAAATTACAAGGTACACAATACTTTGTTGAGTTTTTTAACTCGAAATATATATAGTAAAATTTCTTCTTGTGAAACTTCCAAATATATCTATAATAAATTATAAGTTACACATTTTTGTACATCCAAATTTATAGAAACTGGAAGAGCTATCTTAAGAGTATAGTATCATGGATTCTTATTTTCTTTATGGAGATTTGTTTGCAAGGTACAAAAAATATTTATGAATATTTTCCAAAGTCTTCAATCCATGGGAGAGAAAGGTCTTGATGATGAATCTCTTATGGAAAAGATAATTTATATCATTCCAAATGAGTGGGAATAAAATAGGATAACTATTGTTGAGAACATAAATTTTTCCAATATTACACTTGTTGAAATTTATGGAACTCTTATTCAACATGAAACAAAGAATAAAATAGATGATGATATGAATAAGAAGAATAATGGAAATGTAAGTGTGTATTTTAATAGTAATAATTTCAAGACCCCATAAATGGTTACAAGTTATAGGTCTAAGAAAGTCAATGTTTTATCTAAATATACTGAAAGTAAACATTCTGAAAATGATCAGGATAATATTTCTTGAAGGTTGAACAAGATTTTGGGAATGAAATACTTTTAGTATATATCTAATAATAAAGAAAATAAGGACAAGAAAGAATAAAAAGTCACATTCTATGAATGAAGTAGAGCTAGGAACATCAGGTCAGATTATCCCATGCTTAAAAGAAAAGATAGGAAGAAAAAGAATTCTAAGAGAAATAGGAATAAATATTACAATATTAGGGTAAGAATGTATTGAAATCTAATGTCACCTTGAGTTCCAGTGGTGGTGACTCTTCAAATGAATCTTTAGAATATGAAACCTATAGCTAGAAGAGTATTGGTCTACTAGAGAAACTACTCATTGAAAATAATTTTCTATTTTTTAAGGTACACTTTACTGAATATATTAATATTGTATCATTGAATGAAAATTACACTAATGATAAATATTATAAGTATTTAGATGAATAAAATTATTTGGATGAATATAAAACATTACCATTATATGAAGAAGTTTCTAGGTTTTCCAATATTTTTGAAAATGAAAATTGTAAACTCAAGAAAATACTTGAGATAAAAAATTCTTGAATTTATATTTTAACTAGTGATGTATCAGATATTTTAATGATCTTGATGAGAAAACTTCTTAATTTTAATTTGTTTTAAAAAACCATAATGAAGAAAATTTTGAAAAGGATAAAATCTTTAAGGATCATGAAAATGTAATTTTTTAGAAAAATATTTTTGAGGCTAACTCCAGTTCTAAAACTAATATCCCCATGGATAAAAACTTGGTTATTAAACTAAAGTCAAAAATATTTTCCCTAAGGAAATCTCTTTCATACTTTACCTCCAGTATGTAAAATTTGGACAATATGTATTCTCAAATTTGTCCTATAATAAATAATTCTGGATTTGGTTATAATCATTCAAAACCCGTTTTTTTGTAATAACAATTTTTTTCCCCAAAGTAATCCATTTTGTACTAAATGTCAGTGTGGTGGACATTAGGAAAAAATTATTCATTTAAAAAAACTCAATCTTAAGGTTTTCATGAAGCTTATTTTTCTATGAAAATGTGGATTTCTCAAATATTACTTTCTGAAATTTCAAGAAACAAGAAAGTTTGGATTATGAAAGTCTAAATATTTTATTTAAATGAAAAAAAAGATAGTACCAACCGAAATACATGATACATTTATAGTGGATTTTACTGCATATAATTGGTAATAAATACTTCTTGGAAAATACAGTCATGATGAAAGGAGGAAAAATAACATTTGGAGATAATGCTCATGGAGAAATTGTTAGTATAGGTAACATTGTTCTTCTTGGAAAAATATTGATTTCAAATGTGTTTATTGTTAAAGGTCTTAAGCACAATCTCATTAGCAGAATTCTATTTTGTTATGAAGGTTACATAGTGAATTTAAGGAATAAAAAATTCATAGTACAAAATTCCAATTATAATTTTATTCTTTCTAACAATATGAAAGAGAATGTATACACACTAAATGCAGAAGACCTTAAGAGCCAAAATATACCTTGCCTTAGTGCAATGGAAGATCCATGTTTGTTATGGCATAGATGGTTAGGACATTGTATCCTTAGTAACATATGAAAACTCATGATAAAAAGACTTGTTAAGGATCTACCAGAGTTTAGATTTGATTCTTCAAAAGTTTTTGATCCTTGTAAATATGGAAAGAAACATAAATCTTGTTTTAAATCAATCAATGAAGTCTCAATATATAATGTATTATTGTTATTGCATATGGATCTTTTTAGTCCAACACAAACTGGAAGAATTGGAGGAAAATATTATGTATTTTTCATAGATTATAATTACACTAAATTTACATGAATCTATTTTCTAGAAAAGAAATATGATGATTTTTCTTATTTAAAATCATTTAGAGCCCAAGTAAAAAAATGAGAAAAAACATCATTTGATAACTATTCATAGTGATCATGGAGGATAATTTCGAAATTCTTATTTTCATATATTTTTTAGTTAGAAAAGCATTATTCATAACTTCTCAGCTGCAAGAACTCCTCGAAAAAATGATGTTGTTGAATGAAGTAATATAATTCTTCAAGAGATAAATACAACCACGATGAGTGAATATTCTATACCTAATTTTTTTGGGCTGAAGTTGTTTGTACTACTTGTTATACTATAAATCGAGTCTTAATCATACATTTTCATAATAAAACACTCTATGAATTATGGAATGGTAGAAAACCTCGACTTTATTACTTCAAGATATTCTGTTGTAAACTATTCATCTTAAATACTAAAGATAACTTACATAAATTTTCACATGTATCTGATAAATGAATTTTCCTATGTCGCCCTATCACATCTAAGGCATATATTTTATTTAATAAAATCACTTGTACTATTGAATAAATAGTGCATGTTATATTTTATGAAGGTTATCCTTTTGTTTTTGAAGAATTCAACCTATATATTATGATGTGTTTTTAAAAACTGATGACCAACCTTTAATGGAATATCCTTATAATAAAGAAGATGTTCAAGAAAATACTTCTGAAGCATTTAACCTAGATGATTTACTATAATTTTTTGATGAATAGGGTTTACAAAAAGAAAATCAGTTGTTTCTTAAGAATCATCCCAGTGATAGTGTCATTTTTGATTTAAATCAACCAAAAAGGACTAGATGTTCCTTATGAAATGAAGTAGAAAATAAATCATTGCTTTCCCAATTATAACAAAAAAGCATTGCTGAAGCTTTAGGTGTTGATGGTCAGATTAAATACATGCAATATGAGTTAAATAAATTTGAAAGAAACAAATTCTGGACCTTGGTTTAATGACCTAAGGAATATTATTGTAATTGAAGTAAAATGGGTCTTCAGAAATAAGTGCGATGAAAATTGAATAATTTTAAGAAATAAATCAAGATTAGTTACTAAAGGCTATAATCAATAAGAAGGAATAGACTATGAAAAAACCTATCCTCATATAGCTAGAATTGAATCTATTCACATACTACTTTACTTTGCAGCATTCTTTAATTTCCAACTATTCAAAAGGATGTAAAGTGTGCATTCTTAAATGGATATGTTCAAGAGAATATTTTTGTTGAACAAAATCCTAGTTTTGAAGACATAAAATATACTGAACATGTTTTTAAAATTACAAATGCTTTATATGGAATTAAAAAAGCCCTTATAGCATATATGATAGACTTATAGGATTTTTATTACAAAATAATTATGTTAAGAGAATTATTGGTCTAACTCATTTTACAAAGAAAGATTATAAAACTATTTTATTGTTCAAATTTATGATGATGACATTATATTTTGTTCAACTCAGTAATCCTTAACCTATTCGTTTGAGAATCTAATGAAATAATAGTTTTAAATGAATATGATGGGTGAGTTAACATTTTTCCTATGTTTTCAAATTTATCACAAACCAGAAGGAACTTATATATATCAACATATGTATATTAAAGAACACCTTAAAAATTATGGATATGACAACACTAAAAGTATATGTACTCCAATTGGTAGCTCAAATTCTCTTGATCTTGATGAATCTAGGAATATAGTATATCAAACATCATTTAGATATACGATACCAAGTTTACAATATTTGACAGCTAGTCATCCAGACAAAATGTTTTTATTATGATTATATGAAATATATTAATCAAATACAATGTAATCTCATTTAAAAGTTGTGAATAGATTTTTTTGCTACTTAAAAGGAACCATGGATTTAAGAGTTTTCTATACTTCTTGAAATGATTTTATTTTAAAAAGTTTTTTGGATGCTAATTTTTTTGGATATAGAATTTTTTGGAAAATTACATCAAGAACTTGTAATATATTAGGAGATTCATTAGTTTGTTGGTCATATAAGAAGCAACACTCAATAACCTTCTCCACTGGTGAAGCTGAATATGTATTACCTGAATGTTGTTGTGCATAAGTGTTGTGGATGCAACACACACTCATCGACTATGGAATGATTTTTACCAAATCATAGATATTGTGTGAAAATACTAGTTCCATTTCTCTAAGAAAAAACCATGTACATCACTCCCATTTAAAATACATTGATATTAGGAATCACTTTCTATTAGATCACACACATAAATGAGATGTAATTATTTTATTTATCAGAACACAAAATCAACTTTCTAATATTTTTAAAAAATCATTACCCTCTAATAGATTTGAATATATTAATAACAAGTTATGAATGATAACCATAAGGTAATATTTCATATTAACTTTTTGTTAAAACTTATCACCATACTTTAAGAAACTCATTTTCATAGGTGGTGTACATTTTCTTTCTTAATCAACTTTTTTTACTTAATCAATTTATTTTCATTGTTATTTTTTTTCGACAATCAATTTCTTAATAAAAAAATTCTGAAACTCAATTTTTGGAAGTCAATTTTTTTAATTAAAATTTTTTCGGTTTCAAATTTTTTCCTTCCTTAATAAAAGTTTCTGGAATCCATAATTTCTTAAATCCGGATTTTTTCCTTAAAAAACCTCAAAGGATCATAACATACCAAATCCTTCTTCGGATTTCATCTCAACCATCTGATCAAATCGTGCATGTTCTAATCGTTGGATCAATTCTGGAATATAAACATTCTCTTAAATGCCTATATAAAGGCCCCCTATTCTTTTTCCCACATCAGTTTTCAAAAGTTGTCCTGCCGAAGTCAGGACTCAATTCAAAAGGGTCATTCCGCATTTCTAGTTTTTCTTAACTACGTAAGTCTTTGGAAGCATCTCCTCAAAAAAATGTCTTCAGACATCGAAATCACAGAGTGGAAAATATATAGAGAAAGGTTAGTACATAAAAAATTATTTTGGAAGAATAATTCTCTCATTATGAAAAATATCACGCTAAATGGCTAGGATAGTCTCTGCATAGCCAAACTGAAAGAGCAATATTTTGTTTACCCTCAGTTGGTTGTTGAGTTTTATGAACCTATAATATTATTTAATGAAGGTGGGAGAGATATGTTTTCTTGAAATTGTTATGGGAAAACCTATTCCCTTTCCTTTAGTATGGATACACACAGTATTGGAATTTTGTTTAAGCATTAAGCTATTTGCTGTACCCATTAATTTCTTGATGAATAAAGAAGTTTTCAGAAGGATAAGGCTGTAGAGTGCCTTCGTTTGGTAGGAGTGAAGACACAAAAAATCGACCATCTCTCTACAATTTTTAGGATCCTATAAATATGGGTTCAATTATATCTCATTATATGAAAAGTTGATAAGGACACCTTGATGAAAAATTATATCTATGTTATGGATTTTCTGGTAGACTTGAGGAATATAAATTTGGTACAATATATATTATTAAATATTGAAAATATAAAAAATGGGACTCTCAATTCTCAAAATATTATGCATCTTGAAACCATATCCAAGATCATTTTTTATGACTAGAATGATTTAGGATCTCTTGTAGCTCTAAGCTAAGAACATTCAAGATTTTTATTGTTAAGTGATGAAACATTGATGAGGATGACAATTAGTTTAAATAAATAGTACAATGAATTTTATGATTTATATGAATGTGAAATTGAATCCTTAGACAAGAAGCATGAAGTAGCAGAGACTTCCATGAAGGTTCAAAATAATAGAAAGCGGATGGAACATGCAGTCGTTGAAAAACCTATAGTTCATAAAACATAGTCAGCACCCCCAATGTCAAAGAATAAAAAAACATAGCCTGACCATGTTGTTGAAAAATGGAGGGAAGAGAATAATAATAGGATGTAAGGAGATCCTAGCTTTGGACTGGATCATGCTAAGGAAAAGGCCTTGAAGATTAAGGATGCTAAAGAGTATGATAAACATGAAAAGCAACAGAAGAAAAAGAAGAAGTGGTCTGAGGCAGAAATTATACAAGATCTTCTCAAAGATATTTAGAATGACTTTGAACAAATTCAGGTTCCAGAATCATTTTTACAAGAATCAATTCCAGTAACTCTAGGAATAAAGGTGATAATTCCAAAACCTAAAGAAGAAGAAGAGATTGTTTATGAAGAGGAAGTAGAAGAAGAAGAAAAGAAAGAAGGAGATGACACAGCTGATGTGATAGGGTAAGTTGAATAATATCATGAGATAGAAAGCCCTTCCAAAATTTTGTCAATATAGACATCCCATGCTGAATCTAAAAAACTTACTTCCCCAAGAAAAGAAGATGAGGGTCTGGAAGAATTTAATAAAACATCTGATGATTAAAGCAGCAATCATGATTTTGTTCAACCATATGATTTTGTGGTTGATGCTGATAAGAAAATGTTTGATGAAGATATAATCATTCAAGTATCAGATAGTGAACATTAATCCCCAAAAGCCATAGAGACTATTTTTAGAGATGATAAAGGAAAATATGTGATAGTTGATACACCTAAGAAAGATGTGGTATCTAAGAATAATATTAATGGTTCATCAAAAATAAAAGATATTGACATATAGAAAGAATATTCACCAACAGAGGAATTGGATTCCAAATAATTTTCTATGGGTTAGAAAATTGGGGTTCAGTCACTGAAGATGTTAGTAAACACCATTCCCCTAATTCCTAGTATTGATTCAAGGTGAATGTTGCTCCAACATTCTTTCAATCAGAAGTCATATTCAGAAAGCATGATCATGTAAAAATTAATAAATTTTGAGGAAAATTTCCATTATTTCATAATTGGATATGATACTCACAAGAGGCCTCGTAAGGAGATTACTAAGTGGTCCAAGAAGACTATTGAAGATCCGATAATTCTTGATGACATTGAAGACACTGTGAAAGATGCTTTCTATTAAGCAGATAAGAGGATGAAGGAGCTTACGAAAAGTTTTTTAGAAAATATGAACCTAGAACAAGAATTCTAGAAGCCGGAAGTAAATGATCTGAATGGGAATATCAATTTAGTTGCCTTTAATTGGAAGAGGGTAAGAGATCTTAAAACTGAGTTCGATGAAAACATTATTAATCAAGAAGAGATTTTGAAGTCTTAGGAAAAAATCCAAAAGTCTCAGGAAGAAACGATCAAAGCTCTAGAGAAGAAAAATGATGATCATGGATAGATGCTCTAGAGATTTAAAGAAGATCATACGGAACATAAGAATCTTAAGACCACAATGAAGAAGTTCATGCCGAAGTAAAAATACTGATAAATATTTTTTTTTCCAAATATGATTTTTTATACCTTCCTTGGATCAATATTTCCTATCTTAATGAAAATTCTTATTCTACAACATTTGGATGTTTTGTATAGTCCTAATATTTTAGGTACCATCTTTTTCTATTCTATCTATTCCTTTTCTAAAATCACAATGGGGGAGAAATGAATGATAAAAAACAATACTATGTAATGAATAGAATTCTTTATGTAAGGTGGAGTATATCTAGTGGGGCTTACTCAATTAAAATTTCCTTATTCAAGAAAGAGAAAAAATATCTTTATGGAAGTCAAGAATATGATCCTTAGGGATTTCAAATCATAAGGGGTAGTTAGTCATATTCACCATGATTCATAAGTAAAGGGGAGAAAATTCATTCTTTTATGTTCATAAATAAAAATTCTTAGTCCTTGTATTTCTATATTTAAGGTCGTTTGTGCTTTCCAATGAGGGGAGATTATTGAGTCAATAATGGTCCCTTATAACTTTTCTATTCCTCTATGTTTTCAAAATCAAAAATGCTTTATATTTAAGAAAATTATTTTTCCCTAAGGATTATTTTCTTAAGGAAAATTTCCCTTTCCTAAGGAAAATTTTATTCTTACCTTGTTTCATTGTTTCATTTTATAATCTCTATAAATCAAACTCATTTTAATACTATGTCAAATATTCGGATTCTTATGAAAATCCTTAGAATCTAATAATTTCTTGGATATAGAGTGTTCTATTTTCAGATTATGAATTCTTTTAAATTCAGACTCCAGATTCATTGAAAATCAGATTTCAAATTCTATATAATTCGAACTACGAATTCTCTAAAATTCAGTTATCAAATTATCTGAAATTCATACTCTGAATTCTATGAAATTCATATTTTTAATTCTATGATATTTATACCCCGAATTTACTTAAATTAAAAATTGGAATTATTTGAAATTCAGACTCTTAATTCTCTGAAATTTTTATTTTGAATTCTCTGAAATTTAGACTTTGAGTTCTTTGAATTTTAGATTCTGAATTCCTCATAATTGAGACTCCAAATTCTCCAGAATTCATATTCCAAATTCCTCAGAATTTTGACTCTTAATTCTTCCAAATTAATACTCCAAATTCTTACGAATTAAGACTCCAAATTCATCAAAAGTCGGAATCTGAATTCTTCATAATTTAGATTCTTAATTCCTCAGAACTCATACGCTAAATTTCATTAGAATTCAGACTTAAAATTCATTGTAATTCAATCTCTGAATCTAGATAATTTATATTCCGAATTCTTTGTAAAATAAAAACTGAATATCCATGTATTATAGACTCTGAATTTTTATTGGTTAGACGCTAAATTCTATTTTTCCTTAGATAGTGAAAAATATATTTTGTTATGTAAATTCATTTTCCTTGCACTTGTTATTTTTATGAAATGATGTTGTAAAATTTGGTTATAAATAACTATTTGTTGAGTGACACATGTACAAGTCCCTCCAAGATTCAAGAAAAAATATGACCATTGGAGGAGGGAGCTGATCATTGGAGTTATTCCTATAAATAGGATATCATTTGAATGAGCCCAGAAGAGAACACATCTGTTGATCTACCCAGAGATTACATGTTGTGAAGTGATTCCTATAGAGAGAAAGACTCTCATGATTTGTGGGGATCTAAACATCTTATTCAGCCTTGCTTTGTGCGACATTGATTATTGCTCTGTAAAATCGATGACTTATGGGGATAGGTAGATAGAGGTTTCGACTACCTTAATATTCAAGGACTTCCGGAGATAAGAATACATAGGTGACCACTACCTTAATCTTCCTGGGGTTGTGGGGATAACAAGACAGATTCCGATATTCCTATCAAAAGATTACCCTGGTAAGGGTAAGACATACTTTCATGAATTTATAAGTCAAGGTACCTTTATCCAAGGTTGTTACATACCCTACTCATTGCGTTATAAGATTTTCTACTTGTAACTTGTTTTGTCTTATGTTTTATTTCCACTATCATTTGATAAAGAATTAATGTATAACATTCTTATAAAATATTATTATTTTATTTACTTTGATAAAAAAATTGCAATACACATTGATGTAGAATCTTTTTTCTAAGTAAATTTCTCTTAAGGATCATTTCCGGAACCATATTTGTAAAACCTAAGAAAGTTTGTTTCATAGATCTATTTTAGCGTTTTTGAATTCAATGTGTTTATCTTTATTAAACATTATTTTCCTTTAGGATAAAAATGAATGTTTATAAACTTATAGTTCACTCTTATCTTGTAATTGAGCATCAAAATTCTTATTTTGATCCTACATATATGTTATGCTTGGGTCCCCTTAGTTGGTATCAGAGTAGGGTTTATTTATTTTTGAATATTTAGTTATGAATAATATGTGGATAAAACACAATAAATACTATGATGAATTGAAATTGATATAGGTTGAACCAAAATGTGCATTGGTTGATAAAATAGTTTCATAATTTATGACATCACTAGTGTGATTTTCACGACTATATGATTTCTCACTCTAATTATTCTAGATAAATACATACACTATTTTTTTGGTTTCAATATCGTGCCTGAACTAGGGTGTGGTATATCAATAATTAATGAAATGGATAATGAAATGATTTTACTCTTGAAAAAATGAAAGTAATGGGATTTAAAATACCAAATCATGATGATATAATTGTGAAAATATCTCAATTACTGAATCATTTTAATCTTGTAAATATGAAATGGAGAAACCTATTCACTTCTGAGTCATTGATGAGGCACCATCCACCTTCGATCAGTGACTCCCATGATCTACTTGTTTATAATAAATTGATCAACAACGCCTAAAAGATATTTTCTCTTCTATTGTGATTGGATCATGAAAAAATGTTCTTGGATGTGTATAATTTTGATGATGAATCATATCAATGATGTAATCTTATTATGAATAAGAGGAAGGAGTAAAAAATACACTATGGAATGTGAGGAGTTCAAGAGAGTAAATTTTATTAAGTAATTTTCCCAAAATCTTCACATGAAAATGGAAAGGGAATTTATTAATATTAAGAAAAATAATGATGAATCTATTGATGTCTATAAGGATAACATTACAAGGACTGTGAGTTATAATTATGGTTTTATCATCAAATCTAAGATCAAAATTGACCAGTTCTTTAGTGGATTAAAAATGTCGCCAAAATGGTATTTAGTATATATTAATAAATCAATTGATGTGACCTCATGGTATAAATGTTGATTAGAGATTCCCATAATTCTCATGGTTCTTATAAGAATATAATGGTGATGTTTCAAGGAAATTATATTAATAAAACCCATGGAGGAAAGAAAATATATATTTCTTTATGCCAGAATTTTGGGAAGAAGCTTGGGGGAAATTTTTTCTAAGGGAGTTGTAAATGTTTCATGTTTAGAAAGAAAGGACAAAAATAAATTGAATATTTTGGAGATTTAAAGAGTAATTTTATTTAAATGAATAGGAATAAATCATAGCTAAATGACCACCAACACCCCAATGATTCAATTGTAAGGACTATGAGAATTATGTTAACTAGTGCTCGAATATCATGGTTGATGATGATAATTAGGACCAACAACCTCTTAAACTAAGAGATAAAGGGATTGATCATGTGATAAAACAAGTTTAAGTATGACATAAGAATAATGTGGTGAATGGTACACTTATCATCCAATATAAAACTACATATTTATTATTTGATTATGGTTCTACCCAATACTTTCTCTCTGAATAATTTGAGGAGGATATTTTATCACCACCTCAATGATTAGTGGTTTAATTATCAGCGAAAAATAAAAAATGGTATAACTATTAAATCGAAATTCAATAACTATTATCCAATATAAAATATTATTAATGTACATCATGAAAATATTATGATTCCTTATCTAGTTGAATTTGATGTGATTTTAGGCTTGGATCTTATATATATATAAAAATCCCATATCAATTATTGATGATAATAAGTCACATTTTATTTTCTATATCAACCCATGATTTTTTATCAGTTAGAGTATAAATATGAACTTACAATGGAAACTAATTAAATTGTATGAGACTTATTATCCATTCATGGGGGGTATCTATCTTAAACGGTTGGGAATAAACTCAACATTAAATATGTGACAGTTTTATAGGAATATGATGATGTATTTCTTGAAGAGTTTCCAAATATTCCCCTAAATCACTAAGTTGAGTTTTTAATAGAACTCAGACTTTGTGTTACTCTTCTTCCAAAGGCTTTTTATTGAATCGCCTCAATTGAGTTATAAGAGTTAATAAAGTAACTCCTGGAGAAAATAGATAAGGGATTCATTCAACCAAGTTCATATTCATGGAGATCACTTATTTTTTGTTAATAAGAAATTGGGGTGAATGTGTGTTCACATTTATTATAAAAAAATATCAATATTACTATCAAGAACCAGTATCCTCTTCAATGTATTTATAATATGTTTTATTAAATGAAAGTATCTAAAAACACTTTTAGTGATTGAATACAGATTTTGATATCATTAGTTGTTGGTAAAATAGGATAACATATCAAAGATATCAATCCATGCATGGTTAGAAAATATAAATTTGTTGTTATATGATTTGTACCTACCAATTACATTAATATCTTCATGGATAAAATAAATATAGTCTTTGGGGATTACATTGATTGATTTGTGGTACTCTGTATATATAATATTATTATATATTCTAAGATATAATAAGATTATAAAGGTTAATTAAAGGCTATATTAAAGACTGAATGAAAGAAGAAACTATATAATTTTTAATGTGGATTTTATCTATATAGAGTATCATTATTTGGCCATTTTATGACAAATAAGGGTATATAATTGGATCCCTATAAAATGGATATTATTGAACACTGGTCAAGAACAAAAACAATGACTTTAATATATAGTTTTACCTTGTTGGTTGGATATTTTTAATGTTTTTTGAGAAATTTCTCATAGAATTCAAATATAATAACCAATTTGATGTGAATGAGAGACATGTTCCATTGGGAAGATGAATGTGGATAAAATTTTAACAAACTAAGGTCAGCATTGGTCAGTGAACATGTTCTGACACTTCACTACAATGGATATGGGTTTTTACTCTATAGCAATGCACAAAATAAGGTAGATGTGACATCATCTAGAATGAAATGGTAGTGAGTAATGACTCTTACTAATTTAAGGTTCATGATAAAATTTCCTGACTCATGATTTGGAATGGGAAACAGTATTTTTTTCAAAAATATGGAGGAATTATTCATATGGTAAATGGTTCAAAATATATACATATAAAAAAATATATAATTCTATATTAAAATATAAATTGGTGAAAACATGTCACTGGAGATGTCTAAGAAAAATTAATGATTATCATTGCTCTATACAATACCGCCACAAGAAGTCGATCAAGGTGGATGATGCTCTATGGTAAAAGGACCATAACAAAATTTTCAAGATAACCATTAAAATATATTAAATTATTAATGATTTATAGGGAATACACCTTGAAATCATAAGGAAGGGGGAAAGATCCAATCATTCATAGTTAAATGTGTGGCCATCTATTCATGTGATGACTAAAAGTGCGTTGAAAGAAGATGTGGAGATACCAAAGAATTTACTAAGTGTTTCAAAATTTATTAATGATATTGATGGAATAATAAAGACCTGGAATAGAGAATAATTAATTTAAATATTAGAATTCAAGAATTATCTACTATTGGAAGCTCATATTTGATCATTCCATATTTATCGAAAAAGTTTAAATATGTATTAAGATATTAAAGAGAATTCTTGGTGGGAAAACATGAAGACATATATCATAGAATATGAATCTCAATTATTATTATGACACAAAGTTAAGGATGGTAGAGATAAGTATAATGGGTGTTACAAACATTACTCATACATGACTGTAAATAGGAAAATATCCCCATGTATTTCACTAATGGAAATCCCCAATACATCCCAAGGGTGAAATGATATTTGGGTTTCCGTTGATCACCATATGAAATCAATGCATTTACTTACCATCATAGAAGATTTACCACTTGAGTGATTCTGAAAGTTATAAATTTATGACGTTGAAATGTTTTTTTGTAGTTCCACTCTCATTCATATAAAATTAATATATGAGGTTTACCTTGAATTTATAGAAAATTATTAAACATTTTTTATATAGAGTTGATCTTTAACACTTCATATCATCCTCAATCATATCATCAATCTATGATGAAAATTAAAACCATGAAATATATTATAATAGATTTCTCTAGGTATTTAAAAAGTCTTTGGGTTCAACACCTTCATTTGGATGAATTTTCATACAATAATAGGTTTCAATCAAACATTTATAGGGGTACTTATGAATCCCCCAATGGAATATGGCCTTGGAATCCAAAATGTTTGGATGATGTTTGATAGTGGACTCTATTGATACTTGAGATAGGTGAGGTAATGCAAGATAATGTCAGATCCATTTAGTATTATATCAAAGAAGATTAGATTTGATATAAAATTTATACTAACAATAATTTTTGAGATCGAGAGTTTATAGTTTGTGATAAGATATTTGTTTAAATATCTCATTGGTATAATGTTATGAGATTTGGACTGAATATAAAGATAAGACCTATATATATTGGTCCCTATAAGATTATTTATCACATATAAACGGTAGATTATAATCTGGATCATTATAAAAACATCTCCCATGGCAATTATTTTTTATATTTATACCCGTTCTAAAGTATATACTAGATCCATTTCACTCACTAAACTCATAGGTTATACTGTTGGAGTACTATCTATATAATGAAGAATAGTTGGTATAAATATTGGATCAAAAAGATAAATTGCATATAAACAAGACTATTCAATAAGTTAATATAATTCGGGTGAATTAAATATTTGAGAGAGCTATGTAGAAACCTGAGTATAATATTCATTAGTGGTATCCAAAAATTTTTATCCTAATGACAACATTTTGATGATGAAATTTTTATAAGGGGGTAGAATATAACACCCTGATATTTTGAAATTTATTTATCATTTACAAATAAATGTGTTTGATATCTTATAAATCTTGAAACCTTTATCTTATGTGAATAATTATTATAAATTATAAAATAAAACATATTTTATTTTATTTAAATTAAATATAATTGAAAAAAAATTCTAATTCATTAAGGGAATTCTATTGATCCTAAATAACTATTTCAAAGTATTTTATCTATGAGAATTATTTTTTTCATATATATTAAATTTAAAATTAATTAAAAGTATTAAAAATATTTAAAATTATTTTTTAAAATTTTTTAAAATAAATTTATCAGTTATAAATTGGTTATAAATGTAAATAAATGATTTAAAGGTAGAAAAAACTCGTTTTTTCTTCTGAAAAGCCGTGTCTATGAACATGGTGCATTTTTATTATAATAAATTAAATTATTCACCGTGTATGAATCATTTTAATTACATTTTTATATAATATAATTAATAAATTAATGTAAAACTAATTTAATTGTTTTTACTGAGAATTTAATTGGAATAAATTTAGTGAAATTCTTAAAAATATATTTTTCTACTAAACATTTCCTTGTGTTTTGCCCAATTAATTTAAAACTAATTTCAATAATAAATTGATATTAAAAATGAAAAAATTATTTATGTTTTATTGATAATAATTTCAAAATTTATTAATGAGTTAAATTTCATTTTTGGTAATAATAATGAGTAATTATAGTAAAATATTTCTTCATTTTTTAAGGTTAATAATTGTTAATAAGGGGTTTAATTAAAAATATAGGTTCAAAATATCACAAAAACATGACTTAATTTTATTTTATAGAGATATTTAGGCCTTATATTCCAATATAATTTAATTTTTTTACCTTGGTTCCAATTTTACTTGAATATGACTTTGTTATATTATAACTTTTATGTTTTTATAAGTTTTCCACCTTCATCACTTATAAAAGGGAATATCCATTTCCCTATTTTTTCTCACACTTTTGATATAATTATATCAATCAAGCCCAAATATATTATTAACTTCTGTATACACATTCTAGAGTTGTTTTAGTTTATAAAAGAACAACCCAATGGTCCTTAAGAAGAGATTGAAATGGGGTCTCTAATAGAAGTGGTAATCATATTAAAGGGATCCTTTTATGTTTATTTCTTATTTTAAATCCTAAAAATCTTATATAGACATAGTAAAATGATGAAATAATTATAATAACTATACTGAATTTTTTAATGTTACTATTACATTCATTTTCCACCACATATCCATCCTATGTGAAATGATAATGCCCTTCACTCATAGGTGTGGACAACCACCTCCAAAAAGTGATGTGATTTATTTTTCCTGTCCTCCATACATGGATAATAATATTCATAGATTTATTGAATATTCATGATATTATTTTATTAATAAAATATAAATTAATACATACTATTATTTTTTCCAATAATTTGAAAATGAAAACATTACCTGTGCATAGGCATGGACAACCGTCTCCATGAAGTGATGTAATTTATTATTCTTCGCCACATTATATAAAGGGTTATAAATTTTTTTATAAGTATTTTTTAATATTTATAAATTAATTAATATTATTAAAACTATGAAACCATGACTACATTGTAAGTACCAAAATCGTAAAATTGAAATATGCATTGAAAATGGAACAGTTTTCACCAGAATATTAAATTTAATGAAGAATTAATAATAAATAGTTATTTTGAAATTAAAATGGAATTTTATATTGTATGAAAATTATTAATATGATTCCTCTATAGATTTTTAATAAATATAAACTTATTATATATTATCATAAAAGGTCTTATAATCAAATTTATGATTTGAGGTAATGGTTTATATTAAAATATCAATTATTTTTGGAATTGTAGTTGTTATATTTATATTGAGTTAAATTGTATAATCCAAAAAAATTAAAAACCACATATTTTCTTATCCTATAATTATATCTATAATTTTCATGTAGCAATACCATTTTACTCTCTAGGGCACTTAAAAAGATGTAGAACATGTTTTATGAAATTAAAACCTTATTTCCACTTTGGCCGATAAAATTTTCTTTAATGTCCATGTTTTTTAAAATATTTTTAATATTGTTAAGTTATATGATAACATTGATATTTCAATTCATTACCAACAATATTTTTTTGCTTGTAATTTTTTTGAATGCATCTTCTTATCATTTTTTGAATGAGGAACTTTTTTACTTTTTAGCAAAACAGTAAAAGGAATCCTTATTTTGATGTTTACCTCATAGATGGATTATTCACTATCCTAATAGAACATTTATTTATATATTTATTTATAGGTTTCTATGTTTATTTTTAATGAAATTATTTTTCCCAAATATTGAAGAAATTATTTGTTTTATGGATACCGATGGAAAATTATATTTTCCCTAATTTTTAATGAAAACTTCAAATTCTCTACCAAAGTAATTTTTTGCCTATGAGAACATGTTTTAATGATTATTATTATTGAATAAGAAATTATATAATGATACTATATATGTTGTTTCTCTTGGTGGGTTTTTATTATGTGAATATGAAATGTTTATGAAATCTGCTTCTTTTCCGTGGGTTATGGTATGATTAATTAATGAATGTTCTAATGATTATGTGGCACACATTTGTATGATTTTAATTATGCATTGGGTGGGACAGAAAAATCCCTATAATTCATTGGGTAATAATTAATATCTCCTGATATAATATCGAATGTAATTGGGGAGTGAACCATGTTTTTTAATGGACTATGTGTACTATGATAGTCATTAGAGTGAGTCGTGACTATGGAAATAACCGAATGGATAGTGCATCCAATACCCTATAGGAATTTATCCACTATTATAGTTATGAATGTGAATCTTGACTGATGAAATAATTTAATATACTTATAATTTCACCAAAATCCCTATGACATGTTCTTTTTCTTGTGATATGCTTTCCAAGATCATGATTGATTAAGGATGATTCAACACACCTATGAATCATTTATTTTGAAGTGATAATGATTTATGTTATGTCTCATTATGTATGATATATGAATAATTTTTTAGTAATATCTTAAGTTATTATTTTTCTATCACACCCTAATTATTATCTTATGCTTTAATATGATCATCGGTTGGTATCTCCCATGTTTTCCCTTACTGAGCATAGGAGGTAACCCTTATGATTATATTTTTTTAGGTTATGAAGAAAATATTTAAGTATAATATGTCTAATAATAGAAATATAAGAGAATATGTCATTAGATATAGTGAAAATATTTAATTAAATAGGATTATTATGTCTTCTATCATGAAAGACACTGAAGGTTTACAGTCTTCAGGCATGTATTATTTTGAAATGTAATGAATATCCATTTAAATTGACAGTATATATATATGTTATGCATAGTTCACCAAACATGATGTGTAGTTCCATTGATAATTTTCATGTGGTTTCATGTTAAATATGGTGTCTCATGCATATGTTATATACAATTTAGATATATATATATATATATATCTGTGTGTGTGTGTGAGAGAGATTTTTTATATATAGTGTTTTGGATATATATTCATCCATTGTAGGTTGTTATATGCTAATGAAAAACATTTTATTTGATATTCCTACATAGTTATAGTGAACAACCATAACGAGTTGGTGGTTGACTTGTGGTGGTACTCCCAATTTACAATGGTCTTAGTTAGGGCCTCAGTGGGTTAGGATGTGTTAGTAAAGAAGAAAGATACTCAGAAGCACACATTCTCATTTCATTATGGAAATTTTGAGGTAATAGTAATTGACATTGGAAATACCAATTCACCATTGGTGTTAATGTGGTTAGGGGCATTAGGTGTTTAGTCCTTATCGTTATAAATTTTAGTGGTGCTTTTGGATAATATTATTATTAATTGAAGAATGGAATAGTAGATTGTCAAAAACCAAATATTTTTTTATTAAAAATTCATCCCCCACATTAGATATATTGAATGATGTTAATGTTTTTGTTTTAGAAAAAATACATTTCGGTATATCAGCACGTAATCACATAGTGAGAAGTAATTATTGATATATTTATGATCCAATATTTTTTTAATGGGAGGCATCAAATAATGTATCTGATGTAATGAAAAAAACTTTTCTATATGAAATTTTCCTTTTGAATATATATGTGTCATATTTAGTAATATGGTACAATATAAAGCACATGTTCCGTATTAAAAAACCAACATTATTTTATGTCAATAATATTGAAAATTCCATATTTATATTAAATAAAACCTATAAAAATGAAAATATTAAACTGGAATAATAAAAATAATTAAAGAATATCTGTGTTATTTGAAAATTCATAGGTTCATGGTCACGTAGAAACTTTATACTAGTGAAAGATATTGTAAACAAAATATAAATAATTATTAATATGATTGGAACTATGTGAAAGATATAGTTAACCTTGAGAGAAAACTAAAATAATTATTAAATGAGGAAGTAAGATGTAATTATAGGAATGATAAAACCAATATGATTGATGGAAAAGTAATATTTTTCCATTTGAATAAATACCACACCATTAAAAAATAGTATTCTTATAATTGAAATCATGACATTATAAATATAATAGTAAGTTTCTTGTAGAAATAATTTACTATGATTATATTGTGTAAATATAAGAATAATAAACTTAATAAAAAAATATTCAAATTAGGAAACTCAAAAAAATTATGATTGTATATATTTAATAATTTATATTTTGATATATATTATATGAACCGTATTATTAATTTTAATAATTAAATATAAAAAATATATTTGGATAAAATTAATTCCACTTTTGGAGTCGTAAAAAATAAATTTTCCATGTTTTTTTTGTTTTTTACAAACATCTATTTTTAGATAAATACAAAAAATATAGTTTTCTAAATAATGCATGTTTTATATAATATTATTGATGTAATAACAATGTGAAATATTTATATATGTTTATTACCGAGTAAAATTATGTTTAATGACATAAATTATTCTTTAAAAAATAATAAAATGAATTTCCAAAATCTATAAAGTAATTTTTGGTGTCTAAAATGATAAAGCATGCCATTAATTTTTTTTTAAAATTTCTTCCATTATTTTGTATACACTAGTAATTAAATGAATACAATGTTTCAAATCCATTAAACTTGTATTTTTAATCACATACTAATCATATATTTAAATAATACCATTATTACATGTCTTGGTTTTGAGAAAATATCTCATTTAATATTTTAACCCAAAAATACCCCGCCTCACCGCATTAGAGAACAAATTCTTAAATTAATCCCATTTATAAATACTGTATAAATATCTCTTCCTCACACTCTATAGAGTATATAGAAACATTATATTATCACACACACTCTAATAATCTAAGTTAATAATCCACTAGTAAGGAGTAACTCTATGGAAAAGGTGTAACTCACTCTTTGTCCCTTTCATTTATCCATTTTTGTCACTTATTCTATCTTCCAAAAAATATTCCAATCCTTATCATTTTAAAAAAATTAATTATAATATATAAATAATATAAGTTTTATTATACTTATAATATATTAGCATAACTTCCCTCTCCCTCTCTGTCCTCCTCTCTTTCTATTTTAGAAATGAACCATTAACAATCGGTTTAACCACCTTCGATGTCATTGTCAATTCTTTATTTGTTACTAAATCCATGTATGAATAGTATATATAATATATTCTGCATATAAATTTATTTAAATTTATTATATTCTTTTAGATTTAATTAAATCAATTAATAGAAAAAATAACAATGTACCTTATATTAAAATGAGAAAAATAGAATAATTCAAAATAAACATTTCAGTATAACATTTATCCCTTTATAAAAGTTAATAAATGAAATTAAATAGAAATAGATGATCTAGAATAACAAAAATGAAAACATTATACATAAAAATTAATATTTTAATAAACTTTATACAGTTATAAGAGAGGTTTATGTTTAATAAATAAAGATAATACCAATGGTAAGGTGACATACACTCTTTATCTATCATCTCAATTAAACCAATTTTTTATTAGTTTTCATTCTAAATCATTTCTTAAAAACCAATCCCCAAATATAAATTTCTATATATCATTATTTTCTTATATAATTTTTTTTATCATAGAATATACAATTTTATTTAATGGAATTTGTGAAAGGATCCCCCCTATATTCTCCCCATGGTTAATTTCCATAACTAACATTGGGTTTTGTAACTCATTAAATATATTTATTCTCCAAAAAATGTTAAATGATTGTGTTTCACTTTTTAATATTATACAATGAATTTGTGATTAACTACCTCTTATTTTATAAATTTAATAGATGATGATAAAATTTTATAATTTAGGAAACCCATTCCCATTTTTATTAGGGGGTTTTTATGTTATCATTATCAATTCATGTGTAATTTATAACCACATTCATATATGGATGAAATGATTTTTTAAAATCATATAATGTAATGGGTAGGACAAGAATTATGTATACCTTTAATACATTTTGTAAAATGATAAATCTCATGATATTATTATGAATAGATATGGTATAATTATTTTTTCATATGATATCGTTATCTTTGTTCAAAAATGTTGCAGGGGTGTGATTCTAGAATTATTATTACACTATGTATGTCCAGGATTCAGTAAGCTTTGTTGAAAATTTTATAGTGCTTCATTATTACCCATGTTCCAAATTCCATGTTGTTATATTTATTTTCCATGTTCTAATAATTATGATCCAATTCTCCCTTTATGATAAATGTCGTTATTCTCACCCACGTATGCTTGTTTTTAAATTTCACATTTATATAATTATATTCCACTATTTAGTGTAATATTTCCCAATTTTTTCTTAATGTATTTATTCTTGTGATTAAATTTCCTAATATGATCGGGAAAACCTTTAAGAGGACTATGGAAAAGGATTTAAATATCTTTTAATTTTTCAAATGTCATCTTGTTATATGAACATAATTTTTCTAACACACTAAAACTATCGATTTTTGGGGGTTAAATTACTATATATCTTTTTCATAAAAATTCTGTACTAATTTTGTATAAAATATGAAGGTTTTATAATTGGTATCAAATAAAGGATTAATTAATTTGAGAATTGGTATACTAAACAATAAATTAGGTTAATCATAAATATATCATTAGTTAATACATCAGAATTTATTTAATCACTTGATTCAATTATTAATCAATGATTTATTAGCTTATATTCTACTCTAATAATTTCTATTTAAATAAATAATAGTAATTAGGTAAAACCAATACAAAAAACAATGTAATGGAAAATGAAATGATTATTCTAATGACACTCCAAATCTAGTGGGAGATAGAGTTTATAACCTCATTGATGTACTTAACAATTTTTTTCATGTTATAAATAATATCCTCAACCATGTGAAACATCATACATTATAGAATAAAAGAGAAATTGTAAATTAAATCTTTTATTTCATAACAAAAACTAACATTTAATGGATCTTTTGATCTAATTATTAATGAATAATAATACAAACCCATGGAAAAAAAATATTGGTGGTTCATTGTTTTGAGAAGGAGAAAGTTACTCTATTAATCTAACATTTATAATGAGAATATAATAAATAGGGGACATTTATTATGAATAAAAATCCTAAGGATGAATTTGAAGTAATGGATTGAAAAAAATTGTTGAAAAAAATTATTAATTAGAATTTCCCTCAAACTCTTCATGGTAAAATGAGGATATATTTTAAAGAGAATAATAAATGAGAATTAACACATTATAATATATGAGGTAAATTTCAAAATACTTTCACTATATAAGTCTTGTTTTTTATCAACCATGATAGAAGAAAATATAGATAATTTAGTGGTTTGAAACCAAATATCTAAAAATTTCTTAATATGCATCAATTTTGGAGTTATGAAGGAAGTATCTTGATGTGAAATCAATATAGATAAGTTGTTTATATAATTTTACTGTGGACATTGAAATGTGGATATAATGGAGGAGTTTCATATCTATGTATCCAATTACAATGAACATGGAGGTAAGAGGAAGATATTACCCATAAGTAAATGATTTGGTATGAATCACCCTAGAAATGGACTCAATGGAACAAGGTAGTTTTTCAAGGGGGTAAATGAAGGGAATTAATCTCATGAACACTAAATGGACATAAGAGGCCACATAATACAATAGTGTAATGGAATAAACTTATCAATTTTCTACCTATGGTCTAATGCTTCAACTATAAGTAAATTGGGATCTATGTAAGATAGTATAACAAACTAACTCTCTTCAAGGGAAATAAACATCAAAAAACACCAAATACAGGGTGGAATGTGAATGTTTAATCCTCACCACTATTGTAGTGGATCAATAAAATGATGTGGTGATAGGTACACTTAAAATCGAATCATGAATACTATATGTTTTATCTCATTTGGTTTCTATAAATTCTTTTACATCATATAAGTTTTCATGTATCATTTTATAACCTCCCCAATAAAATAAAATTGGGATATAATGGAAAAATGTTTGGAGAAAAAGTTACAAATGGAGTGTTAGACAATATTTTGGTTAGTATCTATGGAAATACTTTTCCAGTGAATCTTGTCATTCTTCCTTTTGTGAAATTTTACACTATGGAGGGAATGGATTAAATCTCATTATAAATATCTCATATTAACTTATTGGAAGAACATATCACTTTCTATATCTGAAACCATCCCATCATATTATACAAAATCAAGAGTGAATATAAATCTATTTTAAAAGATCCTTAAAATCCAGGGGTTTTGATTCCCAATGAAGAATAATATCTTTCTCTAATGGTTTAGAAAAAAAAGAAACAACCATGAATAGATTCCAACTATGAGTCAATATAATTATGTATTCCTCTGTTTAATTTTCCAGCCTTACTCAAGATATTGAGGTAGAGTTCTCAATGTATAATACACTTGACACGACACCAATATTGAAGATCTAAGGTAGGGTTACATTGAGATATAAGAAGTAAATATGTAATCACAAGATCATTTGAAAAAAAGGTTCATATGCCCTAGTATATGACCTTGAGTTGAATTGATACACTTTTTCAAGAGGATGTATGGGTAAATGTGGATTTTCATCAATTATTAAGTGCATAATAAGATCAAAATAATGAATGAGTATCCATTACCAAAGATTGAATAATATTTTTAAGAAATTTTTGGAGCTCAATATTTTATAATGGGTGATCTTAAAATGGATATTATAAATTTATGGTGAATAAAGAGGATATTCAAAGGATAACAATACGTATGAGAAATCGGAATTGTGAGTTCACTATGATGCCTTTTAGGCTTATACACACCCCTTATTTTTCCATATATCATATTAATAGTGTATTTGGATACTATCATGATAAATTTATATTGATATTTATTTACTATATAATCATATAACCTAAGATAAAAGAACACGGGGAACATATAATAATTAGGATAATAAGATAAAGAAAAATAATTTACATAATAATTTATGGAAGTGTGACTATTAGATAAATATTGTCAAATTATTGGGGTTTTCAATCACATGTGATGAAAATTTTATAGATTATTCAGGAAAAAATAAAATTATATATTAAATAAGACAAAAATGGTCATAGAGATCTATAGTTTTCCTGGATTAGATTGGCACTATTATTTCATTTGATAAACTACTCATGATTTTTTATCCCACAATTAAATATAAAATAGAAATGTGTACAATATGTATAGATATATGAATGTGAATAAATATATGAGTATCTATAAAATAATCTTATCAAAACACATGTACTCATAGTCCCTTTAGTGTTGATGCTTCACAAAAGGTCCTGGGTTGTGCACTTCACTAAAATTTATTTATTAATACGCTATTCCTCAAGATAATTTAAGTTACATGAATAATATTACCTTATTAATGATATAGAGTTATTTTATATGATCTTTAAATGAAAGATTAGTATGAATTACATTTATTGAGAAATGTGTGATACATATACTGATCAAAAAAGTATAGAGTTAATATTCACACATAAAAAGATGGACATGAATCAGTGAAGATCATTTGATTTAATCAAGAAAAATTATTTCTCAATACACAAAAAACTAAGAATTGAAAATATGGCAGCTTATGTTTTTTTATGAATTAATCTTATACACTATATATGATAATCATTAAGAAAGTCACTATATTTGTAAATATATAATAGATAGATCTATAAATAATAATGGGTGGGAAGACATCCTATCTTTCTTAAATGATATCCTAACCATCTATAACAAATAAAACCATTGAGGAACAAAAATATAATATAGAGCTTCCAAATAATGTGTAAGAAACAAATGACGGGACTCTTCAAGAGTTCAACATAAAAAATTTATATTTATTTAGTTCGGTATAATACCCCATGTTCCATAAACTACAAATACAAAAAAGGATTATTTATATTACGAACATAACTAATATTTCTCACTCCATCATTGAAGTATCATGACACAGTGATATCTAGAGATAAATTCTAGAGATGGATGGGTAAACCCACCTTAAGGTTTCCTCTTGGTATGTTTTGGGTGTGATTTTATTTTTCAATAAATTCAAATGACTGCTTATGATCATGATTGGTGTTTTCCAAAGCAGGTGTTAATGGCTGACCATTTACTCAATGTTTTCCAAATTTTTGGGCCTCAAAATCTAGTGTTGGATTTTGGAAATGGAATATTTTTGCGTAGGAATACATGGTACACCACAAAAGATGGTTTGTGGAATGTATAAGTTGGAATGTGTAATGTCAATGGAAATCAAGAAAAGGAAGGTAATCACAAAGAATGTGATGCAGATTGCATACCAGTGTGATTATTGGATTGAAAAAAGTTTATGGAAGCGGTTTTCAGGATAGAATGTGGTTGGAAGAAGGCTTGAGATAAGTGGGATGGATTGTATGTAAAGACTCGTAAAAATCAAGGGATTTTTTTTTAAATTTTATTTGGGATTTTACAAGAACGCAGTTTGTGACGGCGCCTGATTCCGAGGCCCGGTGTGCCCGAAATTAATTTCTGAAGTTAGGCTCAGGTACGTTTAGTGAACGAACGAGCGGGTTTTTCTAACTTTTTAACCGGTGCTCGGAATCGAAATCTGAGGGCACCGATGGAATCGCAGCGCCGATGATTGCTTAAGAAGACCCCTTTCAGGAGTTGTGTTTTCTCAGGATGGGTTGTTTTTTTTAAAGTGAGTGATAATAATATAATTTTTTTACAATTACATTTTCCTTTTCTTGTTTAGTGGATTAAGTGTTGTGTCACAACACTTTTCCTCTCTCTTGCGGTTATAACCTATGTAAGGGAGTTAGGGGTGGGACCCACTTGTGGATAACTACCTTTGAGAGGATTAAGGTGGGGTGGGGCCCACACAAGCCCCACCATTTCTTTTCTTCTCAAGTAACGCACCCACACCCCCCTATTAAACGAAGTCAACTCTTGCGTTTAAACTTTTTTATAAATGCCTCTATTAATTGGGCGGTTTTAAGCCCCTCTATTAATTTATCGTTTCTTTTCTTTTTGAATTTCAAGCGTTGGTTTGTGTGTAAATAAAATAAGACACCATTTATTATATTTAGTTGGTCTTGTTACGTTGAGAGGATTTTGGGAGAAAGGCTAAGGGGATTGAATTTCTTCTTCTTCGACGAAGAACGCGAAGAACGCCAACCTCCGATGAAGGTCGACAAGAACGCTGAATCCTAGAAGATCGACTACGCGACGCCGTATACCGCGACGCCAACGACATTCCTTCCTTGATTCTTTCTTCTGCGACGATCCTCTTCTTCCGCAGCGGTTATTTCCACGACGAACTCTCGTTCGACGACAACGCTTGAAGTAGGGATTTAATTTGAGAATGATTTTATTCCCTCGTTTCGTTCATTCTATGGAAAACAATAAACATAGATTAACTTATTATCTAGTTGATCCGAGAATGTTTTCCTTGCGGGTTGGGACTAAATTGTTGAAGTGGTAGGGGTTTATTGCTTCTTGTTTGTGAAACATCCTTTGTTGTTCCTCATCCTTTCTTTTTTTTGGGCCACTTGTTTTCAACTTAACGGGAGGAGGTTTGACCGCACGAACACTGCCGAACCTCCTACCCCTTGGTTATTGTGTTGTTTCGGTTCGGAAGATGGCGGCACAGTGCGACGGCACCGCGCGGGAACCTGGAGGGATACGGAAAGGATGTGCGGTGTCGTTGAGGCTGAATGTAAGTGTGGTGGTAGTCGGGGCCACGAAGGTGAACCGAAGACTCCGCAATTTTCTCTTTTGGCGTGCGGATCGACGGGCATTGACGGAACGGGCCTCAGAGACGATTTGTTGATTCCGCAGTAAAGAACGGGACCCGGGATGAGCTTCGGCGCAGACAGAATTGAAAACGGACCACCGTACCAACTCCGTTGGCCCGCATACACCACCGGCGGCGCGGGTCGCCGGCGTAGTGGCGCCGGAAGGCTGCCCGGAGGCCGCGGCGCCCCGGCGCGCCGCCTGGAGAAACCGCCCTGGCTAGAGCCGCGGCGGAGAGCGTGTGGATCCTGCGGCCGCGTGGGATCCAGGGGGACGTGGGGCGCGTCGCGTCCGCGGAGCAACAGCTCGCTGGCGGAGCCAGCGAGCCACCCGGCCGAGTCGGGCCGGCTTGGGCAGACCGGGCCGGGCCGCGCCCTTCTGGGTCGCCCAGTTCGGGCTGACCTAGGGGGGTTGGGCCGGGTCGGTTCGGGCCCAGACCCCACCATTTTTGGACCTCTTTCGTTCTTTCGTCCATATATTGAGCCGCGGACCTCCGATCGATGTACCATCAGCGAACATGCGACCCTTGGATCGAGACGGTCATTTCAGTATATCACACTCAAGGTTTCGGAGTACATTGGGTTCGGCCGGGTTGGTTCGCACACGAAACAAACAGGGCCCTCGGAGCGGAAACACTTATATCTTGAGCTCCGGACGTCCGATTGACGTGTCGTCAACATGGTTGGATTCCTCTTGAGGAGACGAAACTTTTCGAATACTTAGGCCGAGATTTGGATGCAGTTGGAGTTTGACCAAGTTGGATTGTACCTGAAATCCAACCAGGCCCCTCTAACAGAAAAGCTGATATCTTTCAGAACGGACGTCCGTTTGAAAAACCGTCAGCGGCGTTGGTGATCACGTTGAGAAACGGTCCCTATGAGTATACCCTATGTGAGTTCGGGATACAGTTGAGATACGACCGTGATGGTTCGCACACGAAACCAACCGGGCCCCTGGGACAAAAGGCTAATAACTCACAGACCGGGCGTCTGATTGACGTGCCGTCTGTTGTGTTGAGACCCATATGACGAGGTGGTCCATTGACATACTTCTTAGAGGGACTTTATGATACTTGGAGTATCGACCAATAGCTCGTGGAGCGGACCCTCCGGGACACGAGCGTGTGGAGTACAGAGACCGTGTAGCCGGCTGAGATCTGATGACTGCTTGACCGATCGACTCGGTGTGGTTGGGATTGCCCAGTGGGGATCGCTTGGTTGTAGCGGCAGACCCACGGCGGAGGAGCGCTTGGTTGTAGTGGCAGACCCGCGGTACTCAACAGAAGAAGTACCTCTGGAGGCTATGAGGGGGAGAGCTTGGTTATAGCGGCAGACCCATGGTGGGAAGTGCATGGTTGTAGCAGCAGGCGCACAGTACTCGACAGGAGGAGTACCTCAGCAGTCCTAGGTTAGTGAGCTGTGCCTCGGAGTCGTGACAGGACCACTGTACACTCTAAAGATGGAGCTTTTTAGCAGTTACGGTTTCGATAATGAAAATCCTGGTTTGAGCTGAGTCTATGTCCTTTGTTATACCCTTTGATTGAGATGGGTCACTAGATAACCAAGTTATATGTATGGGCGTATACCTGGGTAGTGGTTATCCGTTTATTTCATAATCTTTGTGTTTCCACATGATTGAGATGGGTTACTTTATAACTTAGGTATATGTATGGGCATATACCTATGTAGAGTTTATCTGTTGAGATCTTCTTGGTGGTTATCCTTGTTGGTTTTAGTGAGACCTTGAGGGTCTCGGGGTCCCTACAGAGTATCGTTATACTCACCCCTGGACGGGCTATGCCCGCACCTCGTTGTATTTGTTGCAGATGATGGGAAGTTCTAACGGAGGCCGAGTGTTTGAGCACTGGACGGTACCCGGAGGTGGACTACACAATGAGTCAGTATCCGAAGGTGGACTTCACGGCGAGACGACACTCGGAGAAGGTTGACGGGCAAGAGCATCCAGGAGCTGCGCTATATGTACCTACCCTTCAGGTAGGATCTGTGGTGGACGATCCAGGAGCTGCGCTATCTGTACCTACCCTTCAGGTAGGATCCGAGCTGGACGACACAGGAGCTGCTTCCTTTCTACTAGTTGTTTGTCTTTTTCTATTGTACTTTCAATCAGTTGTATCTGAACTTTCAGTTTGGTTTGTATTCTGGCCCATTTTCTTTTCAGCAATTTCTTTTGTACATAGTGTTTTACTTCCGCTTGTACTCTATGGTGTTTTATTTACTTTTATAATGTAAATTCCTTCCCAGTTATTGGGAATTACGCCTTTGGTTCCAGTCTCCAGCCCCTGGCCTATGGAAGGCGGGCTTGGGGTAGTCACGGCACGAGCCCTGAGGATGGGTCGTGACAAATTGGTATTAGAGGAATCAGTTCTACCGCAGAACTTATAACTCTGATATTTTCTTTCTGTGAAGCAATAGTGTTAAGAGTATCGAGTGTGGTTTTCAGTTCAGGGAGTCCAGTGTTGGTGCGGGCGACCGACGTATCCATACACCAGGACCCTGACAACTGATTTATGACTTTGTTCACGAAAACACTGATTGCGTGTGTGTTTCCATAAGTTTTAAAAATTCATCTCAAACCAGGTCAGCTCACCAGGTATAAATCATTTGACCATGTCACGTATGTTTCTTTCTGGATGCCTTTTCATGGACGACCAGCAAGATCCTCGAGGGATGTGCGTACTAATAGCCTGCCAAGCGACGAGGCTTCGGTACAGGGCCCTCTTGCAGTTGAGGCACCAGTGGAGGCACCAGCGGTACTACCATACTTTGGGCCACCAATGCCCCCAGGCCCAGATGTAGGCGATGCACGCCACATGAGTGCGCTGCACGAGTTCCAGCGCCAGAGGA
Source organism: Viscum album (assembly GCA_963277665.1). Classification (NCBI taxonomy): domain Eukaryota; kingdom Viridiplantae; phylum Streptophyta; class Magnoliopsida; order Santalales; family Viscaceae; genus Viscum; species Viscum album. Next base: position 1,037,842,365 of record OY728141.1, on the reverse strand, counting down.
CACCTAGGTCCCAGGGAGAGACGGACCCGCAGGCGGCTGAGGATTGGATGGAGGCTGTGGTGAGAGTCTTCAGGCTAGTGGGGACGCCAGCAGACTTCATGGTGATCTTTCCTGCCAGCCTTCTTTAGGAAGCAGCAGGCAGGTGGTGGACCCTCTTGTTCAAGTTTTGCGATGGGATGACCTTCACATGGGAAGACTAAGAGACCTTCTTCAGGGTGGAGTTTGTGCCAGTAGCTCTACACGCCGAGCGTGTACATAAGCTACTGCATTTGCCGTATGATTTTCTATCAGTAGCCGGGTCACCTTGGGGCAGTAGACAGATGATACAGAGGTCCAAGAGGACCAGAGCCAGCTGTACGAGGAGCAAGAAGTGTTATGAATGCGACCGGAAGGGTCACCTGGCATGTGACTGTCCGACCCCCCGCATAGTCGATCCGCAGGCTTTAGAGGAGCCACCGAAGCGGAAGCAGCGGCAGGTTCTTGAGAAAAACCGAGCAGTGGAAAAGGCAGTAGAGCTCTAGGAGTAGGTGTACATGAGCGGAACTAGTGGATACGTCCCTTGTACTTCTAGTTCCATGTTTCTGTTGTATTCGTGTCTTTGTACTATGAGCTGAAATAATAAAAAAAGACACTTATCTTTGTGATGTTTTCTTTCCTGTCCTTCTGTTTGGATGACACTGAGTGGTCCCGGTTAAGACTGTTGACTTGACCCTCACTTTCAAGATTTCTACTAGAGGAGACCTAGTGACCTCACACTGATGCCGACAGTGTGACTCGACCCTTGGGGGCGAGAGTGGCAGTTGGATCTCTTGGTAGTAACGTCGAGGCCTTACGGCGTCATCCATGGCATGAATACATCATTCATGTCAGGATTGACTGTATTAGGCAATGGACGTGGTTCATCCAGGGGATGAGACTGATTTTCTCTTTTCAGAAAAGGAGAAATTTTAGCATCTCTTTCAAAGTGTAGGAAAAGAAGGTGCAGACCATCCAGGAGAGGATGAAGACTGCACAGTGTAGTAAGAAGCGGGAAACCGGCACCAGTCATAGAGACTCAGACGTGTTAAATGTTTCCATAAGAGTAATCTTAAAGGAGAGAAGATTCTGCGAATTAGTAGACGTGGAGGCAGAGCTGGGAAAGCAACATATGGTGGTGTACGTTTTAACATACTACAACCACCCGCCGTAGTTGTCCCCACCAGGCTGAGGGAGCTGGAGGGCAGGGGAAGAGAGTAACTGCTTACGGTCAGGGAGAGTGACCTAATGGCTCTAAGAATGATTCAAAGGATAGTCTGTGTCCACTACTAGCTTCTGTAGTAACAGACGTCGATATGAATCATTCCTTGCTTTCACAAATCTTGTCCCAGACCTAGAGTTTCCGGTAAGCCGTAGACTTGATCATCATGTCTGGAGATACCTTGGGAGAAGACTCGATAATCACACTTACGCCGACGATGTCGTCAGACCCTCAAGGTGATAGTTTCAGTTGGAATCTCTTGGTGGCAGCATCGAGGCCTTACGAAGTTGGTTTGAGTATGGGCTGGGCAATCATAGTTCATACACAAATTGACGGTATTAGGCAATAAGGTTGTGGTTTAACTACGACGTCGGGATGGTTTTTCCTTGGTCGGCGAAAAGGAAACCCTAGGTAGAACAAGATAAACTCATGCATAGAATGGTGCGACCGATCACTCTTGAGTCGGTCAAACTTACTCTCGTGGCAGTAGTCATTTTGAGTTTCAGTTCGAACAGGAATTTGAGACCTCTAGAGTTCGAGGATGACGATCACGTCCTTATACGGGTCTCACCTCGACGAGGTTTACAGAGATGTGCCAAGGTGGAAAGTTATCTCTGAGGACCAGCGGACCTTCTTAGGTACTCAGCCAGGTAGGCGTGGTGGCTTACTGCTTGACCCATCCACCTCAGTTGCACCTTGTGCATGACGATTTCCACGTATCTCAAATGAGGAGATACGTGCTCGACCCTTCGCATATCCTCGACCATGAGGAGCTAAACGATGGCGATGGGGTGACTTTCACGGAGGTTCCTGTGGGGATTGAGGATCGACAGGAGCAGATCCAACGAGGGTGGATGATTCCTCGGGTGCACTTTCACTAGCAGTATGTGAACCTCCAGGTAAGCACAAGGGAGCGGAAGGCTCAGATGCATGCTCAATACCATTTTTGTAACCCTAGTTTGTGTTAAAGATTTATGAGGATATAAAGCCCTGAGGTGGGAGTAATGTATAGACTCGTAAAATTTAAGGGAATTTTTTTTCTAAATTTTCTTTGGGATTTTACAAGAACTCAGTTTGTGACGGCGCCTGATTCCGAGGCCCGGTGTGCCCGGAATTAATTTTCGAAGTTTGGCTCGGGTACGTTTAGTGAACGAACGAGCGGGTTTTTCTAACTTTTGAACCAGTGCTTGGAATCAAAATCTGAGGGCACCGATGGAATCACAACACCGGTGATTACTTAAGAAGACCCCTTTCAGGAGTTTCATTTTCTCGGGATGGGTTGTTTTTTTAAAGTGAGGGATAATAATATAATTATTTTACAATTATATTTTCCATTTCTTGTTAAGTGGATTAAGAGTTGTGTCACAACAATTTTCTCCTCTCTTGCAATTATAACCTATGTAAGTGAGTTAGGGGTGGGACCAACTTGTTGATAACTACCTTTGAGAGGATTAAGGTGGGGGTGGGGCCCACACGGGCCCCACCATTTCTTTTCTTCTTAAGTAACGCACTCGTACCCCATATTAAATGAAGTCAACTCTTGCGTTTAAACTTTTTATTAAACGCCTTTATTAATTGGGTGGTTTTAAACCCCTCAATTAATTGATCGTCTCTTCTTTTTGAATTTCAAGCGTTGGTTTGTGTGTAAATAAAATAAGACACCACTGATTTTATTTAGTTGGTCTTGTTGCGTTGAGAGGATTTTTGGAGAAAGGATAAGGGGCTTGAAGTTCTTCTTCTTCGAAGAAGAACGCGAAAAATGAGAAAAACGCCGACCTCCGATGAAGGTCGACAAGAACGACGAATCCTCGGAGATCGACTACGCGACGTCGTATACCGCGACGCCAACGACGTTCCTTCCGTGATGCTTTCTTCCATGACGATCCTCTTCTTCCGCGACGGTTAATTCCGCAATGAACTCTCATTCGACGACAATGCTTGAGGTAGGGAATTAATTTGAGAATGATTTTATTCCCTCGTTTCATTCATTCTAAGGAAAACAAAGAACACGGATCAAATTATTATCTAGTTGATCCGCAAATGTTTTCCTTGCGGGTTGGGACTAAATTGTTGAAGTGGTGGGGATTTATTGCTTCTTGTTCGTGAAACATCCTTTGTTATTCTTCGTCTTTTCTTTTTTTTGGGCCGCTTGTTGTCAACTTAATGGGAAGAGGTCAGACTGTACGAACATGGCCGAACCTCCCCCCCCCCCCCCTCTGTTGTTGTGTTGTTGCGGTTCGGAAGATGGAGGAATGGTGCGACGGTACCGCACAGGAACCTGGAGGGATGCAGAAAGGATGTGCGGCGCCGTTGAGGCCGAACAAAAGTGTGGGGGTAGTCGGTCCCGCGAAGGCGAACCAAAGACTCAGCGGTTTGTTCTTTTGACGTGCGGATCGACGGTCATTGAGGGATCGGGCCTCAGAGACGATTTGTTGATTCTGCAGTGATGAACGGGACCCAGGATGAGCTTCGGCATAGAAAGAATTGAAAACGGTCCACCAGAGCAACTCCGGTGGCCCGTAGACACCAACGGCGGCGCCCCAGCGCGCCGCCTGGAGAAACCGCCGCAGCTGAAGCCACGACGGCAAGCGTGTGGATCCTGCTGCCACGCGGGATCCAGGGGGACGCGGCGCGCGCCGCGTCTGTGGAGCGCCAGCTCGCTGGCCGAGCGAGTGAGTCACCCGGCCGAGCTGGGCCGGCTTCGGTAGACCGGGTCGGGCTGTGCCCTGCCGGGTCGGACCCGGACCCGGTTTGGGTCGACCCAGTTCGGGCCGACCCAGGGGGGTTGGGTCGGGTCGGTCCGGGCCCAGACCCCCCCGTTTTCGGACCTCTTTCGGTCATTCGCCAATATCTTGAGCTGAAGACCTCCGATCGATGCACCATCCGCGGAAATGTGACCCTTGGATCGAGACGGTTGTTTCAGTATATCACACTCAAGGTTTCGGAGTACTTTGGGTTCTACCGGGTTGGTTCGCCCACGAAACCAACCGGGCCCTCGGAGCAGAAACACATATATCTTGAGCTCTGGACGTCCGATTGACGTGCCGTTGACATGGTCGGATTCCTCTTGAGGAGACGGAACTTTTAGCGTACTTCGCCCGAGTTTTGGATGCATTTGGAGTTTGGCTGAGTTGGATTGTACCCGAAATCCAACAGGGCCCCTCGAACAGAAAAGCTGATATCTTTTAGACCGGACATCCGTTTGACGAACCATCAGTGGTGTTGGTGATCACATTGAGAAACGGTCCCTATGAGTATACCCTATGTGATTTGGGATACAGTTGAGATACAGCCGGGTTGGTTCGCACACGAAACCAACCAGGCCCCCTGGGACGAAAAGGCTAATAACTCACAGACCGGACGTCCGATTGACGCGCTGTCTATTGTGTTGAGACCCATATGACGATGCGGTCCATTGATATACTTATTTGAGGGATATTGTGATACTTGGAGTATCGACCAGTAGCTCGTGGAGCGGACCCTCCCGGAGACAAGCGTCCGGAGTACGGAGACTGTGTAGCCGGCTGAGACCTGACGACTGCTTGACCGATTGACTCGGTGTGTATCAGATAGACCAGTGGGGAGCGTTTGGTTGTAGCGGCAGACCCACAACATAGGAGCACTTGGTTGTATCGGCAGACCCGCGGTACTCAACAAAAGGAGTACCTCTAGAGGCTATGAGGGGAGCGCTTGGTTGTAGCGGCAGACCCATGGTGGGAAGCGCTTGGTTGTAGCAGCATGCCCACAATACTCGACAGGAGGAGTACCTCAGCAGTCCTAGGTTAGTGAGCAGTACCTCAGAGTCGTGATAGGACCATTGTACACTCCAGAGACGGGGCTCTTCAGCAGTTACAGTTTCGATAATGAAAATCCTGGTTTGAGCCGAGTCTATGACCTTTGTGTTACCTCTTGATTGAGATGGTTCACTACATAACCTAGGTATATGTATGTGCGTATACCTGGGTAGTGGTTATCTGTTGACTTCGTAATCTTTGTGTTTCCTCATGATTGAGATGGGTTACTTGATAACTTAGGTATATGTATGGGCATATACCTAAGTAGAGGTTATCTGTTGAGATCTTCTTGGTGGTTATCCTTGTTGGTTTTAGTGAGACCTTGAGGGTCTCGGGGTCCCTACTGAGTATTGTCATACTCACCCCTGCACGGGTTATGCCCGCACCTCATTGTGTTTGTTGCAGACGACGGGCGGTGCTAACAGAGGCCGAGTGTTCGAGGACTGGACGGTACCCGAAGGTGGACTACATGACGAGTCAGTATCCGGAGGTGGGCATCACGACGAGACGACACTCAGAGAAGGTTGACGGGCGAGAGCATCTTGGAGCTACGCTATATGTACCTACCCTTCAGGTAGACTCTGTGGTGGATGATCCAGGAGATGCACTATATGTACCTACCCTTCAGGTAGGATCCGAGGTGGACGACATAGAAGGTGCTTCCTTTCTACCAGTTGTTTGTCTTTTTATGTTGTACTTTCATTCAGTTGTAGCTGCACTTTCAGTTGGGTTTGTATTCTGGCCCATTTTCTTTTCTGCACTTTCTTTTGTACTTAGTGTTTTACTTCCAATTTTATTCTGTGGTGTTTTGTTTACTTTTATAAAGGCAATGACTTCCCAGTTATTGGGATTTACGCCTTTGGTGCTAGTCGCTAGCCCATGGCCTATGGAAGGCGGGCTTGGGGTAGTCATGGCACGGGCCCCGAGGACGGGTCGTGACATTGTCAGTTTTGGAAAAGATGAAGTGAAGAAGCCATTAAGGGTATCTTTTTATAGAAGGTGATATCAATTTTGGCCACCTCACATGAAGAGATGTAGTACGCAAAGAAAATATGGAAGAATGGTTCACAAGAGAAGAAGTATGCGGTGAATGTGGTACAACATTAATTAAATGGTAAATCTCGGATTAGCGATTTGTTCTGATCTATTTCGATATAGAAAAGGTGCTAATCCCATCATTACATAGAATGATTTTCATAAGATAACATCTTTTCACTGAGAATTTGATGAAGTCTGAAAGAGGTTCATGAGGGAGAATTCTGTGAACGGTGAAGTGGTTCGTGTGGAAGTAAATATGTAGAACGATTTTGCAGGGAACTATAGCCCGCAAAGGAAGAAATACAAGGAGGAGAATGATATGGTATGCAGTGGAAGAAAACATGGTATGCAGAAGTGGAATATGTAGTATGTAAATTAGGAATACTCGGTACATGGATGAGAGATGGTCTACATAAGTAGAGTTAGTCTATGGATGAGAGACAGTTCACGGAAGCAACGACAGACCATGAATCAAGGATGATACGTGGAGGAGAGAAGTTTTGCGGAGAAAATATATACAAAGCATACCCGCTATGTATTTTGTGGATGAAGTATGGTGGTTCACGGAGGACTCAAGGAATTTTTTAAAAGTAATAAAACAATTTTCGAATGATATTTCTGCTAACCTAATAGTACTATGAAAAGTGGATTTCATCTATGGGTGGAAAGGGACTTTAAAAGAGCATATACTTACATTTTATGATATGTTCATTCAGGAAAATGAAGGTACCTACAAGTCCATAAACTATTATTGGACCCCTTTCAAGAGCAGTGATCAAAGGAATAGCAAGTCGGTGATCCTTACCACTAGAAGTGAGCTAGAGGAAGAGGCATAGGGAGTGACCCATGTGAATTCAGTGAGAGGTCCTTAATCCTTGTAATTTTAGGGATCATGGGAATAAAATATCTATCCCAAACTCTGTAATTGGTAGTGAGATATAGTGGATTTGGTACATCGGCATAACACTTTTGTATGGTCCTTGGATGTAGCTGAGTGAGGGTGAAACAAGTAAAATTGTTATTTACCATACCTGATTTCATTTTTTATTCATATATTTTTATGTGAGAAAGAAAGAAGTGTGTTTTGTTTAACAAAAAAATAATATCTGAAGGGGAAGTAGTTTTAATATTTTATACCCTGATTCACCACCCCTCTCAAGGTATTTGACCTAGAAGACCTAATAATTTGTATCAAAGTGAAAGGTTAAAAGCCATTGGTTTTATCATAGTAGAAGAAATGGAGATGGTCAATCGCAAATAAATTATGATCTTTGATGGTACCAATTTCAAACTATTGAAGAACCATATGCATCACAAGTTTCTATATTTATGAATGGATGTCTTCATAAGAACTATTCATGAAATATCACTCAATATCAATAATGGTGCTTTATTATAAGCTCGAATATGAGAATTGGATGCAAATTCTAAAGGGATCAATGCTTTAGGAGGATCCATATCAAATAAAATTTATATGAAGGCAATTTCAGGTAAAACATCACATGTTGTGTGGGAAAAGCTACTGAATAACTATTAAAGAGATTCAAAGGTCAGAGTAGAAAAGCTATAGGTTTTTTAGAACAAGTATGAAGATCTAAGAATGAACACAAATGAATATATTAATGCATTATTTGACTGGGTGAATGTTACAGTGGGAGACATGTGTGGTCTTGGAGAAGCCATTAAAGTTATAAAAATTGAAAATCATATATAGAATAGACTTCCAACTTAGTTTAATATGAAGGTTTCTATATTGGAAGATAATGATATGAATGAGATGACACTAGAAAACTTTCATAGTACTCTCATAGCATATGAAATGAGAAATGATTATAATGATGCTATGGAAAAGGGGATGTACAAATAAGTGGAATTCAAGGCCATGAAGAATATATTTGTTGAATATAGTAACATGTAAGATAATTTTGATGATGCCATGTAATTTCTTTCTTCCAACCTACAAATATGAATTGTAATGTTCAAAGGTAAACTTCCACTAGCATGCTTCCAATATTGAAATACTAGAAATTTTGTAGTAATGTTTCCTATTAATTTGGAAGATGATTACGAAGACAATGATGGTATTCCATAAAATAAGTACTCATCTAATGCGAAAGTAAGGAGAAGTGAAAATAGAAAATTCATCAAATATAATAATATTCTTTAAAAGGAAGATGAATGTATAGAAGAATATAATGTAAATGAGTTTGAGGACTACAAGGATCATGAAGTAGATTCATTGGTGGTATTTTCCAAACATTCTATAACAAACGAACTGTGTAACAATGAATAAGGTGAAGTTAACGGAAGAGTTGACCTTCAGGCTGAATTAGATGCTACTCTTAAAGTGGTATATGTTTGGAGAGACAAAACCAAGAAATCTAACAAAGTGATTCATGATGATAAACCCTATATGTAGTAGTAGGAAGAAGGGATGTCTGAGGTAAATGATGAAACTGAAAAACTGAAGACTTCAACATCAGAAATCTCTTTAAAGGTGGTTGAGTAAAAACTCAAAATTGAAGAATAAAAAAGGTAAATCGATAGTTTGACTGAAATTATAAAAGATAAAATCAATCGTATTGATGAAATTGAAGAGGAATTCATCAGTCGGTGATGATGTATAAAAGATCAAGATAAATTGATGAATCTAGGTATATCATTAGGAAACCAGATCAGGGAGACAATATAAATGATAAAAGTTGAGAACAGTTGTCCAACAGAACCAAAAAAAACTATCAAATCAAAATTGAAAGGCAGACATGGGGCCTGATTGAAAACAGAATGTACTAATGGTTGAAGATAGAACACAAGAACCCACTCAATGATTGAAAATTTATTTTGGTATAAAGAAGAATTGGAAGATTCAGATAATCTAAGGGATAACAAGTGGTTCAATATTTCTACATAGGAATGTACTATGTATAAGATGATATTGTTGTGGAAGTATGGGACCCTAAAAAAATGTTTGTTCCATAGAAACAAGTTACAAAAGGGAATATGACCAATAAAATTAATCATAAATAGTTCAATTTTCTTAGTCATCATTTGATGGTCACTAGTTTAGATGTGAAGAATTTAGACACATGGTAATGTATTTATCATCAACAATATAGAGGAATGTACTGAAGAAGTATGAGGTAGGGTATAAGTAACAGAAAAATGTATCATAAAAAATATAAAAATGAAAAATCGATTTGCATCTCTACAAGATGAAGGTGATCCATCATATTTCTAGGAATCTCAATAGTATTAGTCCATACTAGGTATGAATTTAGGTACATGGATCAAAAATAAATTATCTACGTAGGGAATAGTTAAAGATACTGCATTCAAGGAATCATATCACACTAGGATATGGACCATTTATAGTGATTGCACCTCCCATATGATAAGAAACAATGATATGGTGACGAGAATTTGGTAAGATAAATATTGTATCATAATATTTGGTAACGATGAGGGTTTGAAAATCATTAGAATTTGGAAAGAAATGGTTGGGGGAAAATACATGATACATGAAGATTTATCAGTTATTGAAGGTCTTAGTCACAACTTATTAAGTGAAAGTTAATTGCGTGAGTTAGGACATGCCATAAGCTTTTCCAAGAAATTGTGTGTCATCGAGGAAAAATATGGCATTATTGTATTCCCGGGGAAACATACAAAATGTTATCTCTACCTCATTAGTGTTGAAGAAGATATGTGATTTTTGTCCAAAGAAGAAGAAAATAGGTTAGGGAATACTCATCATAGTCATATAATCAAAATGTACTTGGAAGATCTGGGGAAATATGATGCTACTCTAAATCTCCCTAGGTTATCATGCTATCATACCCATACGTGTGATGCCTTCCAACAATAGAAAATCATTCGAAAAACATATAATTCAAAAGAGAATTTGTCAACAAAATTTCTTGAGTTGGTTCATAATGATGTGTGCATACAAATTTCACCAGGATATATTGGTGGGGGAGATACTATGTTCTCTTTATTGATGATTATAGAATAATGGAATGGGAATCAACCATTACCCACAAGTATGAGGTATTCAATTTCATTATAAGATATCGATTGGAAGTTGAAAAGATGCTAGGTTAGAAAATCCAAAAGATCCAAATAGATAATGAAACAGATTTTACAAATAGCCTCGTGGACGATTATCTCGAGAAACATGGGATAAGGTGTGATGACCCAAAATCGAATGCCACTTAATTTGTGCCTCGAGCCCAGTGGGCCACATGGCCTCAAGTGCATATTCCCAAACGTGAGAGGCTTCCGACTAGTAGCGGGGGGCTGGGGTGTGTCAATGGGAAGACTATTCCCCATTATCATAGTGTTTCACAATAATAGAGATTTAAATGAATAGTAAATGTCAGAAGAAATATAAATAAATAGAGGAATCAAACTGATGAAATAGATAAAAAAGAATAGTAATAACTATATAAACTATATTAGTGACGATGTAATGTCATGTCAATAGAAAATTGGAAATCATGGATACAAGATAACAAGAATAACATGTTCCACAAGGAAAAAGAAAACAAAGTCTACTCCAAGCATCCCGAGATCCTACTCATTCATCTTCTATCATGCTCCATCCTATTAGCACACAATCAAGTATTTGAAATTTCATGCTTCCATTTGTCAATAACTGTAACCATGTAATCTACTCCAGGTACCAAATGACACCTAGAGAGTGTGTGACATAAATCTCAGTGGGCCACCACTAATGGATTCTATAACATCTAGCCCGTGTAATAGAATATTGCAGTGTTCAGGCAGGCATATATAATGTAAATCAATAAGTACACTATTACTAGATAACCATGTACCTGCTTCAGCCCTCATCTGGTGTCTAAACATGTAACCAGTTCATTAATTAGTCATATACCATTTAATGTTAATAGGTCAAGTGAGGCATAGCCAAAAATGACATCACCTCATGATAGTATATGTAGAGATGGTCCGAAGATGTAATAAGGAAACCAGAAAATGATATCTAGTGATGGAGTTACAGGGTAAAAACCACGACAATCTAAACTCAATGAAAGCTAAATTAATAGTATATGAGTCATGCTAAGGGGTAAGAGTGTAATCCAAGGAGCCTAATCCTAGGCATTCCACAATAAGGTTCCTACCACTTCCAAGGTGATCCACCAAGGTAAAATGGGGCGAATAAAAGACAGGTCCTAATAGGATTTAACCATGAAACCTACTAGTCAGAGTTGGATCCAAGGAGTGTATCTGAGGTATCCCATAATAGAGAAAGGGACCTAATGGTAGTATACCATGAATCCAAGGTATAGAAAAGAATTGGAGTCTAAGTGAGTATCAACCTATGAAAACTGTATCCTTGAATCAAAAAGGGGTTCTCGAGACCTAAGGTATTCTCCTCTCAGAATCTAAGGTGAGATCAAGTTAGTCCATTGTTATTTGATATTGTAATCAAGTATTAATTCATTTTTTTCAAGTCTATCCTTCCATTAGTGTGGATAGGTCAAGTAGAGTTGAAACCATTTATTTATTGGTCCATACCTTTTCTTCTATTAGTGTGAATAGGACATATAGAATTGCAACCATTAAATCAAGACATACATAGCTATTAAAGCTTATTCAATTTTTTAGGTCCACTCCACAACCTTCCTTCAACACTGAAAGGGGTGATGCTGCCATTTAAACTTTATTAAATATATTTTGATAAAGACATGTTATATTATTATTATACATTCCATTTCACATTTCACATTTCATATTTCACATTAAATAATCATTTGTAAGCACATACCATATGTGGGTCAAGTGGTGAGTATACATGGTACATTATATTATGAAATTATCATCAACAACAAGCCATTTATTATAAAGAGTCTCACATTTAGAATGTTCAAGCAAAGGAACCCCCTAACGGTGGGTCAAACGTGTAAAAATACTAACACCCAATTTTGGCACAAACATCGGTATGAGGCAGATTGATTTGTCAGTGAAACCACTAACAACTAATCACATATTTGGAAATATAATAACCAAAAAATTATAACGAGTATTATCATAGAATGTTAATTTAAGAAATGGTTTCCAACAAAATTGGTTGGCCCCACATGAACATTAAAAAAACAATGAAATTTAAGGATGAGTTATAGAACACCCACCTTACTGTTATACGTGCCTTCTCCTCTGGGGTCATCCCTTGATTTTCCTTGGATCAGAGTAGATCTAAGAATAGATGTATAATGATCAGATGGTGATATCTAGGTCAAGAGTGAATGAGAATAAGAATGACTATAGAGGACTTGAGTACTTACCGCTGCGCATCCAATGTTACTAATAAAACCTCGATCAGATACCGGATGAAGGGGATCTCATAATCCATATCTTAGGCCATCAAAAATCTCCAAAAAGATAGAGGAGTTTCTCAATCCTATATAAAATTGGATTAGGGAGGAAGAAGTTTTCTTAATAGATCATTAAGGTGATTTTTGTCATTTTACATAGGTTTTTACCCCAATCATAGTTTGCCTGCATAGTTTGTTAAAACGTGTGCAAACCATGTGAGATGTTTTTCCGGAACCAGAAAAAAAGTGGTGTTCGCATGGTTCGGCTACATGGCCATGCACCAACCCTATGAGGTGCCACTGCCTGAAAAACACAACCTGTACAGTTAGTAATCCTATGCTCTAACCATGCAAAAACCATGCGACTTATCCTATTTTCCCAAAAAGAGGTGTTTCAAGCTCTAACAATCCCCGAACACCCTCAAAACCTTGGATAACTCAATAGGAATCCTTAACAGGACCAAAGTAAAGATTTAGACAAAAAATTAAAGGATTTATTCCTACGTCAAAAAACAGGTTCTTACAGTCATCCTCCTTTAAAATAACCCGCCCTGCAGGTTCTAATTCCAAGGGTAAGGAAACATTTTATAAGAAAAACATTGGACAACAAACACATACATCGTCTTCCCTCATCCATGTCTCATTTTTTAATCGGTTGTGCTGCGATAACACTCTTACAAGAGGGATAGACTTTCCTCTGAGTGCCTTCATTCTTTAATCAATGACATGTACTGGATATTATTCAAAGGTAGCATCAAATTATAACTCATCTTCCTTGAGATCAAAGGTATGAGACGGGTCATCATGATATTGTAAAATCTATGAGACATGAATGAAATTGTGCCTAGCACAACACCTCTAAGGTAGTAGCAGCTGATAGGGTACCAGCCTGAATCTCTCTAGAATATCAAACGACCCAACATAATGAGGTGATAGCTTCCCATGCTTCCATAACTGTTTATTCCCTATCCTGGGCCATATATGAAGAAAAAAACGATCCCCATCCACAAATTCAATAGGTCATTTATGGCAATCAACATAAGATTTCTGTCTAGACTGAGCAATAGTCATATTCTTCTTGATTAGATGGACATATTATAAAGTCTCCTGAATGATACGAGGACCTAGTAGGGCTACCTCATCTACCTTTAGCTAGCACAGGTTTGAGAAGTATGAACTACCATATAAGGCCTCCAAAGGATCCATCTGAATTGTTGCTTGAAACCTGTTATTATAGGCGAACAAGATGAGATATATATTCTACAACCATGAACTGCCGAAATCAAGGATAACTGCTCGGAGCATATCCTCCAAAACCTGTATTGTACATTTTGATTGTCCATCGGTTTAAGGGTGAAAATATGTTCTTAGAAGATTCTAAGTTCCAATAGCTTTCTAAAAACCCTTCTTGAATTGTGAGGTGAAATGAGAATCACTATCTGAAATGGTAGTATGTGGGACTCCATGTAGTCGTATGATCTAATGGACATAATTTCTTCCCTTCTCATCAACCATGAAAGTATCCCAAATATGAATGAAGTGGGATGATTTAATTAGTCAGTCAATGACTACCTAGATATCATCACAACCCCTTGATGACCTAGGTAAGCTGACTACAAAATCTATAGCAACAAATTCAAATATCCATTATGGGACTAGAAGTGGCTGTAACAAGCCAGCAGGACTCTTGTGCTCCACCTTCACCAGCTAATATGTATAACACCTAGTGATTATTCATGAAACTGGATGTTTCATTACAGGCCACTAATACTGGCATCACATATCTTGATACATCTCCGAGATGCCTGGATGAACTTCCCACTAGGAAGTGTGGGACTCTTTCATCAACTCCTCTCTCACATATTCAAGAACCCAAATACATCCACATAGATTCTGGACGTCATCTCCTTCCATAGATCAATTTGGAAGTGGGGTATCTCTTGATATACTCTCTTGGAGAACCACAACTTCAGGATCTAAAAACTTCATACTATTCAACTTATCAAGGAGGGAAGAAGTAAACATTAAGGATTAGAGTTAAGACTTCTCATGATTGTCATGAAACTCCAGATGATGATCAGAAAATAGGGTCATTAACTTCCATTCATCACTAGATTCTTGTATGACCTACATTTGAGTTTTCTAACTCAGTGCTTTTGCAACCACATTGCCTTTTCCGGGCGTATAAGAAAGCTAAAAATCAATGTATTATAGATATTATACCCATATTCAGTATCGGAGGTTCAAGTCATGTTGAGAGAAGATATAAATGAGTATTTTTTGATCTATATAAACAAAAAAGTTCTTTTCCAATAGATTGTGTCTCCAAAAACATAAGGCATGGACAACTGCAGCTAGCTCAAGGTCATGCATCGGGTTATTTCACATATGAGGCCTCAACATCCGATATCCGTACACAACGAATTTTTCTTCCTACATCAACACTGATCTTAGGACAATTTCTGATGAATCACAAAAGAAAATAAAACCTTTACTAGGTTCTGGAAGTATGATAATAGGTTCTAAGACAAGACACCCTTTCATCTCTTGAAAGGATTTTTCACATGCTTCTTACCATGTGGGGTTGACAACCTTCTTTGTAAGACCTATTAGAGGTGAAACAAGATGAGAAATGTCTTGTATGAAATTCTTGTAATATCTAGCTAGCCCCAAGAAACTTTTGATATCAAGCACGTTCTTGGGATGATCCTAGAAAACTACTGCACTATCCTTTTGAGGATCAATAGATACACCAAATTATGAAATAATATGACCCAATAGGTAGACATTAATGATCTAGAAGTCACATTTAGCAAGATTATCATAAATCGGATGCTCTCTCAGTGTAGTCAAAACAATCTCAAGATGTTTGGCATGGTCATTACATGTGCATGAATACACCAAGATGTCATCCACAAAGACCACAAAAAAATAGTCCAAATAGAAATGGAAAACCCTATTCATCAAATCCATGAAAAAGGTCGGTGCATTCGTAATACCAAATGACATAATAAGATATTCATACAGACCATACCTACAACAGAAAGATGTATGATGAATGTCTGAAGGTCTAAATTGCATCTAATGGCAACCTGATCTCCGGTAGATATTAGGGAACACATTTTTCCCTCAGAGCTGGTCAAAGAGATCATCTATTCTCGAAAGTTCATATCGGTTCTTGAATATAAGCTGGTTCAACCTTCTATAATCCACACATAAATGTAAGGTTACATCTTCCTTATTGGATAAAAGAACAAGGGAACCCCAAGAAGATATACTAGGCTAAATAAAGCCTTTGTCCTCTAAGTCCTTTATCTACAACTTATCTCCTGAAGCTCAGTATGTTGCATCTTGTGTGGAGGAAAAGACACAGGAGATACTCCTAGAACAATCTCAATTGTAAACTCTACCTCTCACTTAGGAGGAAATCCAAAAAATTAATTCAGAATGACTTCTCTAAAATGATCAACTACAGGAGGGAAACAGTTTGAAACAACCCATGATCATCCATGAAACGATATTTAATCTGGGTGGTCACTTCAACTATCCCATGATGCTTTGGTCCCACTATCCCAGCCTAGAAATCCCACTCACAATTGAAAAGATAACTACTACCATATGGTGATGTAAAAGAAAACCTTTGGCTATAAAATTCTACAAAGGTGTGACAGTTGACCAACCAGTCTATCCCGAGAATGACATCGAATCCCATCATCTCAAGAGCAAACATATTTCACAAGAAAGGGTAACTGCCTACCTTAAGGGGACAGTCCCTGCACTGGAATTGGTCCTCTTTCCATATTACCAATGGTGTATCGAGGGTCATTACACCATATTGATATTGTATCTTTTGTCTGAGACATTCCTAGATAGATTCAAAAATAAAAGTGTTTGACGGACCTATATCGAACAAAGTAGAGACAATAGTAGTGGCAACTAGAATAGTACCTTGTACTGTAGATGGTCCCATATCTTGATCCTTGGGTATATGCTGTAAGGCATGCGACTGACCAGATCCATGGCCATGTGCAATAGATGGACTACCACGATCATGAATGCTCTATTGGAGTTGTTGGGGATCCGGGATCAGACTACCACGACCATGACCTCCTCCTCATCTAGAACTTTCGGTGCTACTCCAACTTCCTGCCTGACATAGTGCAATAGAAATTACTCCTGAATGTGGAACTAAAGATGATCCTTTTACACTCAAAGATGGATGAAAGGCCATATAAAAGCACTGAAGATGACCCATAGAGCCACATGCCCGACACTCCATAGGGTCTCAATCACACTAGGGACTCTTATACTTTGTCCCTCCACACTAATGACACACTTCAAAGCTATAAAACTAGATACTCTGGCTGCCACTGCACTAACGATAAACCTCAAGGGAACATTTCTTGCCACCTGAAGAACTATTGTCCTGACATGAACCTGATCCTTTAAACCCAATACATGCTCCATCACTGAGGTTTTTCATAGTGATATGGTACTGATAAACTATTGCAGAGAAGATAGGAAGGTGAAAGACATTCACCTGAGTTTGGATGGCAGACTAGAGCCCATCCTTAAATCATCTATCACGTGAATGCTTATCACTGGCTACAAGTGATGCAAAGCACTGTAAATTAGTGAAACGTGCTGAATCTTCCATAACTGAAATATAACCCTACATGAGATTCATGAACTCTCTGGCTCTATAATGTCTCAATGAATGTGGAATAAAATGACCATAGAAGGCAGTCTGGAAGTCAACCTATAACATACACTAATTACATTCAGCATGGGTAATGACATCCCACCAATTCTTGGCCGAATCCTGAAGCATGTATCTATTAAGCATGAATCTCAACTCTAGATGTGTTTCTAGATGCTCAAAGATAGAAAACATGGACTATATCCAAGACTCAATAGCTTGAGATCCACCATCCCCAGAAAACATTAGAGGATACTACTGCTGGGACTCACGGGTCAGATCATCCATCGTGGGTGCAAGCTGTGGATAACAAATCATGGACTGCATTATACATAAACAACTTTCTTGAACTTGGGAATCAGTGCTCGTATAAGGTACAACAGGCGGTACCGCATGTGGAACTCCAGGAAGTATGTCTAGCTACTCAAGGCCTACCATGTATGGAGCATGGACATAACCACCCTCCTTGAGAACAACACGTGGATGTCATGGACAAATTGGTCTACAAATTCCAAGCACACACCTTATAACTAGCATATAAGTAAAGAGATAGCATAACTAATAGAAGATAAACATAAGAAAAATCAATAGCCAAGGAATACTACCTAAAATACCCACATATAAGGCCAGGTATAGGTAAGTTCTCAAGTACATGCTTTATGCCTTTTGGCACTTAATCCCTAGGTTCACTGCTTTAACTTTAATAACATGACAAATCCGAATAAGGAAGTGCACCCAATTAATTTTTTATTTCAAAATAGAAATTAAAATGGATATTTTTTTTGGTGAACCAATTCCCATTCACCTATCACCCAAAACAACATCCATTTACTTATATCATAATGGCTTGACTCGGTAAATTACTAATTCATTTATATGAGGGCCCATACACCTCATGAATTGAGATAGGCATTCACTCAATCGAATCGAAAGAAATACAAGTATAAGAAACCATCACAATATCACTCAATAATAATAGGCATAACATGCAATGAAAAGAAGTGAAATTCACCTATATGGCATGGCAAGATGCATGAAAACTTAATTATAGGTGTTTATGATGTTGCATGTCGCAATACTTCTTACCCTCATATCATCAGGAAAAGGATGAAATAAATTTCCAAAGAGTAATAATAAAAAACACTACACAACATCAGTGTCACCCAATGGTGAAATAATATCAACTGTAATAGGAAAAATAGAACAACAAGTGCATTATGGGTGACTTGGATTTTACCCCAAACATGGGATCACGACACCCATGCACAGATTATGATGAAGTCATAAGCATTCATATTCTCCAATATATAATCTTCAAATAATAAGGCATGAAAAGAAACACCTCTGATACCACATTGTGATGACCTGAACCCAGATTCCACTTAACGGGTGCCCCGAGGCTGGTGGGCCACATAGCCTCAAGCGCATATTCCTAAATGCCAGAGGCTTCCAACTATCAGAAAGTTCTTAGGGTGTGTTTATGGGAAGACTATTACCTCATTAGCAGAGTGTAGCATAAGAGAAGAGATATAAATGAATATTAAAAAAAGATGTAATATAAAGAAATAGTGGAAGGAAACCGATGTAGTAGATAAACAACAATAATAATAACTGAATGAACTAGAATAGTGATGATGTAATGTCATGTCACAAGAAAATTAGAAATCATGGATAGAAGATAATAATAATAACATGTCTCACAAGGTAAAAGAAAACAATGTCTACTCCAAGCATCTCTAGATCCTACTCCGTCATCTGCTATCAAGCTCTATCCAATCAGCACACAATCTAGTATTGGTTGCTATAAACATCCCATTTTCAATACCTACAACCATGTAATCTACAGTGGGCACCAAACGATGACCAGAGAGGGTTTGAGAGAAATATCAGTGGGCCACCACCAACGGTGTCTATAACAAATGGACTATGTAATAGAATATAGTAGTGTGCTGGGATGCATATATAAAGTATTACAAGCAGTACAATATAAATAAATAACCAAGTACCTACTTCATCCCTTGAATGGTGTCTGAACATATAACCAGTTTATTAATTAAACATTTACCATTTAATGTTAAAAGTTTATGTGAGGCATAACCAACAAATACATCAACTCGTGATAGTATAATTTTTTCAGGTCCCAAGAGGTAATAAGAAACCCAAATAATGATATCTAGTGAAGTATTTCTATGGTAAAAACTAAGGTAACGTAAACTGACAGAAAGATAACTCAGTAGTATCTAAGTCTAGAGAAGGGGTTAGAGTGTAATACAAGGAGTGTAATCCATGGAATTCCACAATAAGGAACCTACCAAGTCCTAGTTGATCGACCAAGGTAAAACGGGGCTATGCGAAGATATGTCCCTCTAGGATTTATCCATGGCACCTACTAGTCAGTGCTGGATCAAATGAGTGTATCTGAGGTATCCTATAATAACGAAAGGGACCCAATATTATTATACTAGGAATCCAAGGAATAGAAAAGAATAGAAATCTATGTGGGTATCAATTTAAGAAAACCACATCCTTCAATCAGAATGGGGTTCCCAAGACCCAAGGTATTCTCATCTCAGAATCCAAAGTGATCTCAATTCACTCCATTCATATTTGATATTTTAATCACGTAATAATTCATTTGGTTCTAATATTTCCTTCCATTAGTGTGGATATGTCAAGTAGAGTTGAAGCCATATATTTAGTGGTCCAATCCTTGTATTCCATTAGTGTGGATAGGCTAAGTATCATTGTAACCATTTAATCAAGACATAGTTAGCTATTACAGATTATATAATTATTGAGGTTCACTCCACTACCTTCCATCAACATGGAAAAGGGTACTAAGAATATGTAACCATTATTCAATCTCTTTTTATAAGTCTATGTTATAAATGTAGTATACATTCCATTTAACATTTCTTATTTCACATTTCACATTTAATAATAATTTTTAAGCACTTAACTTAGGTAGGTTAAGGGGTGAGCATATATGTTACATGGAATTATGAAATTATCATTAACAATAATCCATTTATTATAATGAGTCTCACTATTACAATGTTCAAGTAACGGAACACCTAAACAGTGTCTCAAACATGTCAAAACACTAAAACCCAATTATGGCATATCCTTCGAAATGAGGCTGATTGAGTTGTGGGTGAAACCACTAACAACTAATCATATATTTGGAAAGAGAATAACCATATGATTCTAACGAGTATAATCATGGAAAGTTAATTTAAGAAACTGTTTCCCACAAAACTTGTGGGCCCCACACAACCATTCCAAAAAACAACGAACATTATGGATGAGTTATAGAACACCCACCTTAGGGTTGTACAAGCCTTCTCCTCTGGTGTCAGCCCATGATTTTCCTCAGATTGGAGTAGATCAGAGAAATTTTTAAAAACACTCACATGGCGATATCTAGGTTGACATTGAAAGAGAAGCATATTGGGTAAAGTGTACTTGAGTACTTACCGTTGTGAATCCAACGTGACAAACACATGCTCGATTAGATACCGTATGGAGGATATATCTTGATCCATTGTTTATGCATTCAAATAGATCGAAAAATAGAGTGACCTTGGTCAATCCTGCATAAACTCAGATTAGGGAGGAAGGGGTTTTCTTAATAGATCATTAAGGGAATTTTGGCCATTTTACATAGGTTCTTACCTTGCGTACGGTTTATCTGCATGGTTTTTCAAACCATCTTTAAACCGTGTGATATTGTTCTAATTGAATTGGGAATAAAAGGGGTATTCACACATTTTGGCTGCATGGTCGTGCACAATCTATGCGAAGTGCCACTGTCAGAAAACACACAACCCGAACTTTTAGGCACACCATGTTCTAACAGTACGACAACCATGCGACTTGGACTATATTTCCAAAAACAGGTGTTTCAAGCTCCACAAATTCCCCAAACACCCATAGTGTCTTTTCTAGCTCTATAGGAATATATAATAGTTCCAAATTAAAGATTTAGACTGAAAATTAAAGGATACATACCTTAGTGAAAAACAGGGTTCTTATAGCATGAATTTTCAGTAATTATAACTCTATAATTGATTGGAATAATTGAAATAAGAAATAGGAATTTAAACAATATGGATAGAACAATTCTCATTGAGAAATACCTTACAAATAAATTTTTAAAAGAAGTAGTGATCATAGCATTCTAGATATTAAATAGATAATTTCTATGTCTGAATGAAGAGAATACTCCATACAAGCTATTGTATGAAAAGAATCCATTTTTTAATTAATTTTGAGTCATCAAAAGTAAGTGTTTTATTCTCAATAAGTAGAAACATAGGAATTTTTAATATCATGGAGATTAATATATATTTATTAGCTACTCAAAGAAAATAAAAAATATAAATGATTCAAAAAGAGGCTATGAATGATTGTTGAAAGCCATGATGTAACAATAGTAGAGAATGAGTAGAATATTTAGAAAATACATGATTAGTTTTAGGAGGATATTGATGAAGAACTAAGTAGATCTGGGGATTCTCTAGTTTTAGAGGTTGATTTATAAGAAGAATCAGATGATGATAAGGATTAGGACAAATTCGTATCAACATAGAGATTTGTGAGAAGTGGTGAAATTTAAAGACAAAATATAATTGGATATTAGATAGTTCTAGTGTAGACAAGGAGGATGAAGAAACTACAAAAAATAATCATACTTATCATATGTTGATCCTAAATGTTTCTGTGAATTAGCTAGAGAAGAGAATTGGGTTCAATCTATGAATGAAGAGCTTAACCGAATTGATAAGAATCAAACATTAGATATTGTTTTGAGGCCAACAGATAATAATTTCATCAGGAAAAAATGGGTATTCCATAAAAAAAGAATGAATATTATGTTGTGATTCTAAAAATCATGATTATTGTGTAAAGGTTACTCCCAAATATAGGGTATTGATGTTTATGAAGAATTTGAACCTATTATAAGGCTATATCCAATTAGATCATTCATTTCCATAACAGTACAGAGGAATTTCAAGGTTTTCCATATGGATGTCAAGTTATCATTTCTAAATGGGGTTCTAGAAGAAGAACTGTATATTGAGTATCTATATGGTTTTCTCATTCATGAATATGATAAAAGTACATGTTGGCTAATTAAGGCTTTATATGGTTTGAAGCAAGAAACAAGAGAATGCTATTCAAGGCCAGATCAGTTTCTAAAAAAGCATTGTTTTTAGCATGGTAGAGTTGATTACAATTTATATTTCAACCATGAGAATAATAAAAGTATGATTTTGAAGGTATATATTGATTACATAATCTTTAGTGGATTAGATGAAGTATAGTGCAGACAATTTTCTATGTTCATGAAATGTGAGTTTGAAATTTAAATGATTGGGGAACTGACATTTTTCCATAGTTTACAGGTAACAAAAGGAGATAATAGAAAATTCATTTCTCAATCTAAATATACCAAGGATTTTTTTTTGAGATGTTATGGAATGGAAAATTCCAAGGAGATGATGACTCTGGTGGCTACTTGGTTGAAACTATCAAGGGATGATGAAGGAAATGTCGTTAATGTTATAGAATAAAGGAAAATAATTGGTAGTCTACTATACATAATAGAAAGAACACCTGATATTTTTTTCTACATTTCATGAAGTGTAGTATTAAAGAAATCCCAAGGAAAGAGACATTATATTAGTGAAAGGAATACTTTGGTATATCAAGGGAACATTGGATTTCAATTTTATGTAGAATCGAAAATCTTGGTAGGGGTTACTAGGATATACAGATGTTGATTGGTCTGGTTTGGCCTATAATTTGAAGTCAATTACAGAATGTTCCTTCTATCTTGTAGAATTTTGTAGTTCTTGGCTAAGAAAGAAGAAAGATTAAATTTCCTTAAGAACCATAGAAGCTAAATATATTGTGGCTACTCAATTTTTCACACATTTATTGTGGAAGAAGCAACATCTTGAGGATATGGGAGTTTCAGTGAAATATCTTATCAGAATTCATTATGATAATTCAAGTGAAATTTATATTAGAAAAAATACATTTCATAACTCAAGGAAAAAGAACATTGAAATAAAAGATCATTTATCAAGGAGAATTTGGGAAAAGGAAATGTGAAGTAAGAGTATGTGCCTATAGACCTATAGGTTACAAACATTCTAATAAAGGCCTTACCCAAAGAAGCATTTGAATTAAATCTACTGGCTCTGGGAGTTTAGTCGAATCCCCACACATGAAAAAGTGTAGATATGGGATCCCCTCTCTCCCTAAGGTATGGTGTGTTTTTCCCTTATTATGAAAATATATGTTCTTTATCAAGTTGTATACCTAAAGTAAATATGCATCAGGTTCATAGACAAAGTGGGAGAAATTATACTATTAAAGGGGATAAAATGTCTTATTCAAGACACGAGCTGAATATGACATGTGGAGTAGTGAGATAGGGGAGTTGACGCTATTGGGGGGAGTTTTAAGTCTGACGATGCTAGACAATATCTACTAAAGGATATATATCATCATGTATGAGGTTTGTGATGAAATTAGAAGAGTGTTTTAGGAATGAAATGATGTGATTTATTGATGAAAGTTTCATTATACTCTTGTTTATCACAGTGTGAATAGATCATGTAGGCTTAGAGTCATTGTTGATTAAATCCTTGATCTCGATCTTAATTTTTTGAAGTGAATACTGGAAAAAGATAGAAGAAGCTTTAATGAGATAACAAATTATGGAAGTGTGGTCAAAAAACCCAAGGGGATATTGTTGGGTAAAAATACCGTAATGTGTCATCTTGGTATGTTTTGGGTGTGATTGGATTTTTTGACAATGTAAAATTACTAAAAATGAGTATGGTTGGTGTTTTCCTAAGTAGGTTTTTATGGTAGTGTAGTTTCCTAGTGTTTGCTAAATTTTAGGGACTCAAATTGGGGATCTGTATTTTTGAAAAGGAATATTTTCATGTTGGAGTATATGGTACTCATACTATGAACTATGATTTTTATAATCCATATGGTGGTATGTATAATTTTGAATGAAATCTGCAAAGGAATGAAATCATGAATTTCAAGACACAGACCATGTACAAGAGTGGTTCATGGATGGAGAACAATTCACGGAAGCAGTTCATGGGATGGCATGAAGTTCACAGAATATTTGCGGTACATGGGATAAACATTCATTCTAAGAAACAAGGCAGTGAAGAAGCTATGAAGGGTGTCGTTTGTGAAAATTTGATGGTGATTTTGGCCACTACGTACAAAGAGAGGAAATACTTGGACTATGTAGAGAAGAATGTTTTATAGGAGAAGTAGTATGTGGTTAAGGTGGTAACACATTAAATATTTGGTAAATATCAGATTAACATATTTTGGGGATATATTTTCCTTTATAAAAAGTGCTAATATTAACATTATGTAGAGATATTTTCATAAGAAACCCACTTTTCTATGAGGCTTTGGTGAAGCCCGAAATAGGTTCGCCAGGGAGAATTCCGTAAAGGGTAAAGTGGTTCACATAGAAGCAATTACATAGAATTATTTTGTGGGGAAATATAACTCACAAAAGAAGAAGTATGTGGAGGATGAAAATGTAGTACATGGTGGAGGAATATGTGATATATAAAGAAGGAAGACCAAGAATGTGGAAGAGAGATGGTCTGTAGAAGTAGAAGTAGTCCGCAGACGAGAGATGATTTGGGGAAGCAAAGTTAGTCTATGAATTAGTGATAGTACACAGAAGAGAGATAGTTTTTAGAGAATTAATCTTCAAAGCATACCCACAAAATAGTTCAATAATGAATCAAGGTGGTCCACAATGGGCTCATCAAAGCTTCAAAAATCACTAAAATATATTTTGAATGCAATTTCAGCTAACCTAATAGTACGTTGAAAATTGAATTTCATCTATGGGTGAAAAAGGGACATCAATAGGTAAAATACCTACATTAGAGGATTCATTATTTTAGGAAAATGAAGGTACCTAAAAGTCTACAAATTGTGAGTTGATACCTTACATGATTAGTGAGAAAATGAAGAGGAATACGATGATTCTTCCCTACCGGTAGTGATCCAGAGGAAGAGACATAAGTATTGACCCTTGGGGATGCAGTGAGATGACCATACAACATGTAAAGGTATTGGGCATGGGAATAAAATATCTAGACCGAACCTTGTAATTGGAAGTGAGTTTTAGTGGATTTTTTACATCATCACATCACCATTGTATGGTCTTTAGACATTTCCCAGTGTTGGTGAACCATGTAAAATCATTGTGTCTTGTGCATGATTTTATTCTTGTTCATATATTGCTACAAGAGAAAGAGAGGAGTGTGTTTTTAACGATGAAACAAGATCCTAATGGGTAGTAGTTTTAATCTTTCACAGTGTGATTCAACCCCCTCTCAGTGTATTTAACCTAGTATACCTAACATAGAGACAACATAAAGATGAATATTTCTAAGTATATGTTAATGTATTTGGCATATTAGAATGCTAATGTAGGGTGTAATAAATCCATTTCAATGTACCAACTATTTTTCATACCAATATTGAAATTGGATAACATCACCATATAATTTGTAATGGGTCTTATGAAGACATGTATGGGAAAAAACTAATATGTGTTTTTTTGTATTAACTTAGCATGATTACTCATTTAATCATTATTACAGATTATTTTTTACATAATAAAATCATGAAGTGGTGAGGATATATAGGGAAATAATTTCTATTATATCTAATAAATATCCCAGGTCCACCTATATGCTTTGTAGGTGTCCTATACTTTCCCTAGATACTAATATGAAAATTTATAAGATTTATCACACCCCAACTGATGGTCATTTTAAAAGGACCATTTATTCACTAAAAGATATGTTGAGATCATTTAGGATGTAGATTAAATGAGGATATTATCAACATATTTCCTTGATTTAATTATTATAAAATTTAAATTTTTACTCTACTATTCAAATTTCCACATAGGAATCCTTATATGGGATGATATGTATAACTCTAACATGTTTGGATGAAGATAGTGAAAGGATGAACCTGGGACCTAATGTTATGATAGAGATAAAAGATAAGGTTTAAGACATTAAAAAACACATTAAATATTATTAGATCGGACATAATATCTATGGTTATAATTATAAAATAGACATTGATTTTAAAGATGGGAAACAAAATTCATTTGAATATCACCTCAAAATAGAGTCATGATGTTTCGAAATAATGTCAATTTCATCCAAAGATACATTATCCCCTATGAAATCATAGATCAAGTAGGAGTTAAATACTATCATATGACATTTATATAAAACCAAAATCAAATTTGTGATATCTTCCACATATCTCTTTTAATAATGTATATAAATAACTCCTCACATGTGATGAATACATACATGGTATAATATGAGAATGAACTCTTTTATTAGGAGAAACAAGTAAATATCTTGGACCATAGAGATTATGTGTTATGAAAACAATTAACCCCCTTGTCAAAGTCCATTATAGAAACCATATGTATGAAAAGGAAAGTTGGGAAAAAAAGGATATAATGAAATACATGTAACCTAATATATTTTCAACTAGGGATATGAGTTGAAATTTCAAGGAAACAATTTATAAAATGGGAATAATTTAACAACAAAAACATTTAAATATGATATTTTACTTTTATATATATTTTTTTATAAAATTTAGGAATATGATATAGTATAAATTACATGTACAACATAATAAAAACTATTTTATTTCTATAATATAGAATATTATATTTGAGAATAATTATAGTCTATTAAATTTAACATATTATAATGATACAATATTAAAATAAAATATAGAATTAATATTTGGAAATCCATCTACTCATGGTTACCTAGAAATATCAAACCCTTTAACAATACTATAAATATAAGAAAAAACATTAATATCATGATTGAATTTTGTAAAAAAATGTAGATAACCTAGTGATAAAACTAATTTAATGATTAATTAAATAAATTAAAGCTACTTATATGATGTATAAACCTAATATAATGGATAGAAAATTAATATATCTACTTGAAAAGCAACATGACCATTAAAATAGTAATATAACTATCGAAATAATAAATCAATAAATATAATAGAAAAGAGGATTTTCAATAATATATTCAATGAAAAAATTAGGTGAATATAAAAATTAAAATGATATAAAATAAATAGTATAATTAAGAAAATTAAATATCTTATAAATTTATATTTCAATACTGTAATTAACATATTTTTTAAAAGCCTAAATATTAACATTAATAAATAAAATGTTAAATTCACATATATTATAAATCTATTTAAAAAAATCATTTTTAATAATCGCATGGATATTTTACATGTGTGGTTTTTTATATTTTTTAAAAAAACATGAATTTTTATGTGAATTTTAAAAATCAAAATTTTCAAATAATATATGATTTATAATAAAATATTTTTGTCAAAATGGTCTAATAAATTCATAAACATTTTTATAAGAAAAAATTGGTTTAATAATATATATATTTTTTAAATCATAAAATTAATTTTTAAAACCAAAAATGTAAAGTATACCACTAATAACTATTTCCCATTTTGTATTACGTTTTGTTAATGGCACAAAAATGTTATGTTTAAATGGTTTAATGTCATAAATCCATTTTTTTTGTAAAATAATAATCATAGTCTAAAATGAGACCCCTATTACAAACCTTCATCTTGAAATATAAAGTTATTCAATATTTTAACCCGAAAATACCTCTACCCTATAGTATAAATACCCCTATAACCCTCTTGAAAATCCACTTATAAAATTAATCCCTTTTCATAAGACCAATATAAATATATCTTATTAATGTTTTCTATATTACTTGTAGATTTTACTACCTCACCCACGCATAATGAATCTAAGGAAAATATCCATTAGCGATGAGTAACTTTATAGATAATGTAACATCCTCTCATATTTCCTTTCAATTTTTATCTATCATAATCTATATTCAACTTTATATTCTTCCCATATCATCACAATCTACTTAATTATAAATTATTAAAACCATAGATGTTATTATGTTAATAATATATACGTATAATATCACTCTCTCTCCCTCCACAATGTTTTTATAATGGCCAGCTTCACTTCATATGATGACATTGTCAATGAATTACATATCCCCACCTTCATATATGGTTAGTGTAGATTATATATTATAAATATAAATTTATATTAATGTATTATAATATTAATATAGTAATTAAATCAATAATTAAAATCAATAATTGATACACCTATATTAAAATAGTTAATTAACCAAAACAAACACATCACTCAACCATTTATCTATCAATAAAATTTAATAAATTAATTCAAAAATAAATAGTTGAAATATATTAACATAAATCCCAAATTATAAACTTAATCTAGTTATAAAGTATATGAAATAATAATAATGATATATGAGACCTATGGTAATATGGTAGAGTCATACATTTTGTAATACTCAAGACCCTGCTTTAGCAGGTAAACACTATATCTCGAATTATAAGACAATGCACACTCTAAAGGGACTTTATTGATGAGTATTTTTAAAATTTTAATTTATGAATGTTATAATTTTATTTTTAAATAATAAAAATAATATTTTAATTCTTCATAATGATATTATGATAAGATCAATTCTTGAATTTTTTTTAAAATAGTTGATTTCTAACTGAAAAATAAGTAATATTGTATGTACCAAAACATTATGTTTTAGGACTTTATAATTATATAATCAAGAAATAGAAGTTTATAAAAAACTTAAATGATTAAATACGTGTTTAATTATCAAAAATAGTTTTCTCAAATGAGATTCTTAATTTATAAAACCCATGTTTAACATTTTATAAGCTTTAGTAATATTTTCCAACAAAAGAAAATGTTTTTCATATTTAATTTTAATTAAATATCATTTTGTTAAAATTAGGTTATTTAGTGTCTAAGAATCCAAATAATTTATTTTTAATTTTATAATAATCCATTTTATTTTATGAAAATAAAAATTATTTATAATTTTATCCCAAATATAATTTTTATGCCTAAAATTTATTTTTTTCTAAAAAAAAAACTGGTTTTATACGTGCTAATTTGAAATTTAATATTCCAACCATGTATTAACATTATTCTATAAAATTAAATTCAAATTTAGAATTAATATTTATAAATTATTTTACATGGAAATAATAGTTTTATTCTTTTCAAATAAATTACATAGATTAAAGAATAATTACAATGGTAAAAGTAAACTTGTTGTTTATAAAGAATTTATTTTATAAGAGCTATATCAATTTTATATAAGAAATTATATTAATATATATCAAATAATAAATATAATATTATTTATAAATATATAAAAAACTCATATAAATGTTAAATCTATTATTAATTAATTGTAAATAATAATAATAAACCCTTATTAGTTGAAAATACATTTTGCTATAGTTTTTTCTTATAATATATATTTTAATATAAAAGATGATTTTTATAAAATTTCATGCTGTACTATATAAAATGGATTTAAAATTTGGATTCGTAATGTGAAAATTTTGCAATAGGGACATCTTATATTTTTAGTAATATAATAATTATCGTGGTTAAATTTTAGTCCAGTTTAATAAGGTTAAAAATGCCTAAAAAGTATCTCATATTCATAGTAATTAAAAGGTCACATACACCTTATAAAAAATATTTTTTTAGGTATGAAATTCATACCTACATGCTTTACCTACCATTTCTCCACCTAAATCTCTTAACCCACCAAACACCCATGTGATTCGTTCCATACCCCTTACCTGACATTTGTTTCCATGAAAAAGACACTTTTCCACCTATAAGTGAAGCTAAATCTATCCAATTATCTAATATACCTCCAACCCAAAAGAATTTATCATGATATTAAATTTCTTTTCCCTCTCTATATTCCATCTGATGAGTTCCTAAGTTTCACTGGAGTCCTCCCAAGAATTAATTGACTATTTTACAATGTATGGGTTTCTAATTCTTCTATATCCTTTTTAATTGAAATTATATTGTTATAATAAAATTTCCACATATTTACCTGATTTAACTATCATGGTAATTTCTCCCATTTTAAATTATATTAATGATATACTACTTATACCCTCTCATTATATCCTTTTTTTCCAATTTCATTTTTATAATGACTTTGGGGATCACATTCCACCCCTTTCATTTTCAATCAATTTTGTTATGTCAAGTCAGCATTCTTGTAATCCTATAGTGTTATGAAATATTATATGTATATATAATTATATTTCATAACATTTAATCTTTTTGTGATTCCTTCATAATGATAAAAATCATAAATGTTAATAATGTAAAGAGTATATAGTTTTCCAAGTAACGAAATCCATGTTTGCAAACTAATAAGTAGATTCAACTGTGTCATAGATGCACCTTGGGGAAATCAACCCCAAAGGGACTATTGCAGCCTTGAAACAACCATCACCCTAATGCATGATGAGTGGGACTACGACTACACACTAGGCTAGATTCTCTCATGGGTTGTCCATTGGAATATTCACTCTCATTATAAACCATGATGATTTATTTTTATAACCTTTATTATGACCAACTTACGGTGACAATAATTGAACTAAATTACTATGTTCTATTGATAACAAAAAACTTTTAAAGTACCCTTCAACACTACCTTATATTTATTTCTTTGATAAGGGTACTTCATTTTATATTAATAATACCCCATAGTTTCTATGTTGATTATATATTTCTAACTATCCATCTTCTTCCTCCAAATGAGTTATTATTATGTTATCTCTTTTATTGACATGGAGAAAAGTATTAACATTCCATATATTGTTATTATAATATGGATGATTTGTGGAAAGTTAACAATGTATTATTTAACAACCCACCATTTTCTATGGATTTATTATGATCATGTTATCCCTTTTACTAACATGGGGAAGATAATTACTAATTTTTATGTCATTATTATAATACGGAGGATTATTAAAAATTCAACTATAAATTATTTAACTATACACATACATATTCTAACCTAGATATGATCATGTTATCCCATTTATTTAAATAGGAAAAGGTATTGTTATTTTATGTGTTTTTATTCCAATACAAATGATAATTGGTTATAATTTGTTTATTAATTTTATATCATAACAAATAAACTAGACATAAAAAAGTGATGGTTGGGGCTTGACATTATATAGCCCCTTGATGTATCAATAGGTCGCATAAAGATACACATTTGTGTATTTTTTTTGTATTAGTTCCTAGAACATGATGTTTCATTGATGGTAAGATCATGATATATTCTCTTATGTTATGGAATTAGATATATGTAATTATGCATTTTATCATTTAGGAGATAGTTATTATTTTTCATGTGATTTATTTTTTATTATTATTATAAATGGAAATATTTTTCCCTTAATTTTAGTTAATTATGGAATGATGTTTTTAATCTATTCTTAGAAAATCACTAGTTACAAGTTAATGTTATGATATATTTCTTTGTATGCTACCCATTCTTGATAATTCAATATCTCCCTTATTTTTTTTGATTTTCTGATGAATCCTAGAGGAGAACTATGTTCAATTTTTAGGGATAAAATGTAAGGTAATAAAATTGAATCACTATGTTTTCTTGTTATATCTTATGTTTTAAAATGTAATGAATGTATGTATGTAGTATTTTAAGGCAACTAAGTTATTTGATTCTTTAGGGTGACTTTTATTCTATACTATTAAATTAATATATATACTGGATATGGGATTTATTAGTTCAGGATGTTATAATTGGTATCAGAGGTAGCTTATTAGGAACCTTGGGGACTATATTTAGAGGAACCAAATTTGATAGAACATGTACTATGAAAAACCCTCAAGATTTATTAAAAAAATATAAAAAATAATAGTAATTATATTTTACAATACAATATCATTAGTTAATTAAGTTTATTATATTATAAATTTATGGATAATAACCTATTGAATAAGAACCATTTCAACACCTAACATAATATACGGATGTTTCCTCAAACAAAGTCCATTAGGATAGAGTGAAGGCTAATTAAGTGATAACTATATTAGTTCATTTGACCCAGGTTATTAAAAAAATATCACATACATATAAAAAATTTATGATCCACAATATGATGTAACTATATTGGACTGCTTCATGTGACAAAAACCACCATCATTCAATGAAACTACTAATACATGGGTAATTGAACATTTCATATAGTATATAGTGATGATATTTCTCGCGTTGTGATGTAATGAAATGGAAATAATTCATCATGGTAGTCTATCATATAAATAGAGATACAATAAAAAAATGGTCATCAATCTAAAACATTAATGAGGAATACGAGATAAAGTTCCTGGAATGGGGGAATTTTTAAAATATATTCTATGGAAATACGTTCCTCATTGAGATAAAATGAAAAGGTAGTTTCAAAATCTTAGACAAAAGGTGAAGGAAAATGTTATTACATATGAGGTGAATGTTATAAGGTCAGCTAGATATGCTACATACCATGTATATAGATCAGAAAGAAAGATGTATCATTTCATTCAAGTGTTAAAACTAATCTTTATAAAGAAATTGGTTGCTTAATAATTTTAATTATTTTATGATATAGTCTTAATTTCTATTAGAATAGAAAAGGATTTCTGCAGGAAATATGTATTCAAGATAAATATGGAGAAAAAGAGGATAGTTGACTATAATGGGAAGGAAAATGGTCCAAAGGGTATGAATGTAAAGATGTGATTTCCCAAAAGTGATAACTTTTGGAAACAAACATTTTTGATTTTTTTGGAATATAATTAATGTTTTTCCTATGTATAGAGAAAAAGGTCATCAATAAGACGAATTCAAAGTTATAGATTGATATTTTGATGTCAAATTTATTAAATGTAACAATAAGGGACATTATGTGAAACAAATTCCAAAATTTCAAGGGAATTTATCTTGAAAATTTTCAAGGGATAATGGAAAATCTTATTTGGTTACCAAAGGTGAAGTCATTTTTCCTAATGGAATGGTAGAAGATACTTTAATAATATCATCAAAGTTAGATAATGTTTTATTAGTTTTTTGATATTTTCACTTTTAGTATATCTTTTATGCTTTTAAGAAACATTAAATATTTCCCTAGAACCATAATAAGGTAGTTTTTAATTAAGACACAAAGTGGAAATCTTTTTGCCAAAAAGATATGTCAGTCTATTCTAATTTTATTTAATAGGAATAACCCATTAGAAAACATTGTTATTATTCCTATGTTTGACTTTTATATCATTTTTGGTATGGATTTTATTTTAGTGAAGAATTTAAAATTTTATTTCCAATATAATGAGATTACAATTTATAACGGTGAGGTGAAATCTCTTGTCTTTAGTAGGAAGTCTCCATTATAAATAATGTCATGAACCTCCCCTAATAGCTCTACTTATTGAAATTATAAGAAGACAAAGTATGATCTATGGATACATAATATATAATAAGAATAGAGGATATAACCATTGAATAAAAATTAACTGATGTATTTCTAGATGAATTACATGTTTCTCCACCTAAGTGTTAAATTGAGATTTACACTAGTATTGAGTCCTGCTGAGAGGACCATATCAAGAAATCTATATAAAATGGAACTAGTGGAGTTGGTATAGTTAAAAAATAATAATTAAATGAGTTTTTTGATAAGGTATTTATATTCCCTAGTGTTTTACCATGGTGATCCCCTTTTTTCATTGTGAAAATGATGGATGGTTCTACGATATTGTGCATTGATTCTTGGGAGATCAGTGATATTAATACAAAGAACAAGTATAATTTACCACACATTGATGAATTATTTGATCAAATTTATGGAGACCAATACTTTTCCAAAACTATTTTCATAGTGGTTATCATTAGTAAAGGATGAAAAATGTGGATATATAGAAGAAAAAATTTTGAACATGTTATAGACATTATGAGATTATGATAATTCCATTTTGGTTGACTAATTCAAATTATTTATTTATGGATATGATGGATAAATTTTTTATGACTTATTATGGAAAATTTATGGTGTTATTTATTAATGATATCGTGATATACTCTTAGATCTATATAGAGCATTGAAGTTTGTTGAAAATAATTATGGAATCCCTTTAAAAAAGAATTATTTGGGAAATATAGTAAGTATGAATTTTGGCTCAATGAAGTTTCTTTTCTTAGCCTTATTTTCACCGATTATAGAATACCTATTTAACCTGTAAAGACAGAGGATGTTAAATAATGGGCCAAACTAATGAAAATAACTAAGATATGATGTTTCTTGGGATTAGAAGGATACTATCAATGAGTTTTCTAGATTAAACCCAATTTGACAACCCATTAACCCAGTTAACTTATATAGGTGTAAAATTCACATGGTCAATGAAATTTGAGGAAAAATTTCATGAGATGGATATGAGACTAATTAATGAACTGCTATTTTTGTTACCATCAAGAAAGGAAGGAGTTTTAATATATAATGATTAATCGAAAAACACTTGGTTGTGTCCTCATATAATATGTTTGAGTGATTTACTATACATCAAGGCGATCAAAAATCCATTATCATAACTATCAAACTCACAAATATGATATAGAATTCAAAATAATTTCATAGTAAAAATGGATAAACTACCTTTATAATGAATGATGAGATATATATATGGGATACAAAATTTGTAGGTTTATCTTCTCTTAGAAGGTGGTCAACATGAGGTAATGGATATGGTTGGAACTACTCAAGGACTCTGATTTCATGATATCCTAGTGGCAATAGAAGGGAAACAAGGTAGATGACACATTAAATAAATGTGAATTTGAAGTTTTTAGCATGATTAGGATTAGTAAGGATCCTATATTAGAAGATATAGTAATGATGGATATGGTTATTTTTAGGAACGGTGATCCATCATGCCTCTTTTAAAAAATTGTTTAAACATAATTAATTGAAAACACAAAACAGGTCCATAAAAATGAAAAGGACTTACAAATGGAGTTTAAAGTAGTAAAATATGGAAAATTGAACAAATAAATCTATATTGATGGATTATTGACATTTCAAAATAGGGTATGTCTTTATTATATATCATATTTGATGAGGAAAATTAATGACTAAGAGAATAACTCTAATTTTTCTATACACCCATGTAGGAAAAATATGTATTCGTCTTTAAGAGAACATTTTTTGTGGAATGGTATGAAGTAGGAAATTAAAAAATATGTGTCTATATACATAATATTTTGGTAGGAAAATTCTGAAAGACAACTTAATAAGGGAGTCTTGAAACCTCTACATATACATATATAGATGTGAGAAAATATTATAATGGAATTATTTATTGGAATTCCAAAGATTCCATAGATAAATGATGCTATATGGTTTATTATTGATAAACGTACTAATTCTGATCATTTCCTAGTAATTAGAGAATATCTACCCCTTGCAAACCATTATTGACATTATATCAATGAAATCGTAATGATTCATGGGTTACTTATATCAATTATATTTTATCATGACCCTCAATTCATATTGTAATTCTTGAATATTTTTCAAAGGGATCTCAATACTGAGATACATTTAGGAACTACCTATCATCCCCAAACTGATGGGATGTCTGAATGGTCTATTTGGAAATTATAAGATATTATGAGATCATGTTATCTTGAATTACAAGGTACGCAGGATAAGTATTTATCATTGGTGTAATTTCCATACAATAATAGCTTCCATTCATACATATAGATGACATCATATAATGAATTTTATAGGAATAGGTGTCGTACTCCAACTTATTAGGAAGAAGGTGGAGAAAGAAAGCTTATTGGACAATATCTTGTGATGAAGATGAATATAAAAGTACAAACATTTCATGATCAAAATATAGTATCCTAGAGAATAAAAAATAGTTATAATGATAATCGAAGGAAAGAGTTATAGTTTAAAGTTAGAGATTATATTTTCATTAATGCTTCCACATGTAAGGGATTTTTATGAGTTAGTAAAAAGGGGAATTTAATATCAAGGTACAGTTGGCGTTTTGAAATAATAGAATGAATTGGAGTTGTAGCATACTAATTGTCTATGCCACCCAAACATTCTAAAGTACATGATGGCTTCCATGTTTCATTATTAAAGAAATTAATTCCTAATCCAATGCATGTGATCATGTTTGAGGGAAAAAATTTCAGCCTGAAATGTCTTATAATGAATGGTTTATATAGATTTTTTACACTAGAGATCAATTTATGTAGAATAAAATAACTTGATTGGTGAGATTCCTTTTTTAGAAATCACAAAATGAAAGAGGGAAACTTGGATCTTTAAGAGTATGAGGAATAAATATCATAATCTTTCCAATAGATGATCTATAACCCAATTTTTAGGATGAAATTATTTAATTGGAATAATTTAATACTCAAGACACTATTGTAGTAGGCACACTTTATATCATGAACTATCAAATAATGCATAATTTGAAGAGCCTTTGTTCATGAGTATATTAAAAAGTTTATTTTCATAATTTTAGAATTTAATTTCAGTAGAATAAAAATAATATTTTAAAAAATTAGAAAGATATTATCTTTTAATAAGTTTTTTATATTATAAAAAAATATTAGACTTTTGACTGGAAAGTGGACAATATAATTTCTAGAAAAACTGTAACTTTTATGATTTTATCAATATATATGAAATAACTATAAGTTTAAAAACATTTTAAATGGTTAAATATCATTTCAAGGATTAATAATATTCATTTTTAAAATAAAATTATTAATTTATAAAACCTATATTTAAAATTATAGAAGATTATATATTATTTTCAAATAAAACAAGATGTTTTTGGATGCTTAATTTAATTATATATTGTTTTGATAACATTTGGTTTTATCTTTATTTATAATCCAAATAAAAATTTATTTTCATAAAAAAATATATATTTCATTAAAATCAAAATCATTGATAATTTTTTCCTAAATATAATTTTTATGCTTAAAATACCATTTTTCAAAAAAGGGTCTTTACATGCTCTAAATTTAAAATTAATTTTCCAAATACATAATAATTTTATTTTATAAAATTGAATTTATATTTTTAATCATTATCTCTAAATTATTTAACAAATAAAATCTTATTTATAGGTATTGGCAATAAATTACTTAAATTAAAGATTAATTAAAGTAAAATTATTTTTTTCAAAGTATTAATTTTATATGAGTTATAAATTTTTTATTTAATAAATTAAATTAATAAATTCTAAATTATAACCATATTATGGCGTTTAAAAAAATAAAAATAAAAATAAACTCCCATTATATTAAAAATTATTAGGAAAAAACTCTTAATGTATTAAGATACATTTTTATGTTCAAACAGGTTTTCTT
Source organism: Viscum album (assembly GCA_963277665.1). Taxonomy (NCBI): domain Eukaryota; kingdom Viridiplantae; phylum Streptophyta; class Magnoliopsida; order Santalales; family Viscaceae; genus Viscum; species Viscum album. The sequence goes on along the minus strand of OY728141.1, from coordinate 1,037,804,773 downwards.
ATAACATCTGTTTTAATTTAAAATTTTATTTTCTCAAATTTACAAGTATAATTAAATTAAATGGTGTCCAAATTAAGATTAATAATTTCAAAATATTTTAATATGGGTCATATTAAATTTTTAGTAATAATATAATTACTAGTATTGATTTTCAATCCCGATTAATAAGGGAAAAATGGGTAAATGAAGCATCTTGAAATTTTAATAATTAAAAGGTCACTCACACCACATATTAATCCATTATAGTCTTGAATGTCATACCCACAAGTACCATCTTCCATTTCCACACATTACTCACATATTCCACTTAACACCCATGTGATTTCATTCTTAACAGTTAATTTACTTTAGTTTATGAAAAATATCCACTTTTTCACCAATAAAAGGACTTCATTACCACCCATTGTATCATACCACAACACACCAATAGAATTTATCATGATTCTACCTTCCATATATCTCTCTCTATATATTTTATAATAAGTTCATATTGTTCTAAATATATTTCCCAAGATTTAAGAAGCTATTTAGAATGTTAAGGGTTTCAAATCCTTCTCTTTCCTTTTTAATTAAAATTAATTTTTTATAATAACATTTCCTCATATTTCCCAAATTTTTATTTCATGTTATTATATCTCATTATATATGGTGTTAATGAGATACTACTTATCCCCTCTCACTATAGCCTTTTTGTTATGTCACATTATGCCAACATAAGACTCTCATTCCATTGCATTTTTTTCAATTACAAAACATTATTTTAATTTCATCATGTCTAAAATTATATATAATTATCACCCATATGATATATTGAAATTGAAATTTATAATATTTATATCATTTTCCTAAAATTTCATTTAACCCAAAATTCCCACTTTTTTTAAAGTAATGAGTGTGTGGTTTTCTAGAAATGATATCCTCGTTTGGATGTTAGAAATTGTATGTGGCTCTAGCGTAGATTTACCTATGGGTAATCATCCCAAAAATATTTTTTTTGAAATATATACTCAACCATCACCATGATTCATAATTCTAGGTACAATGACTGCACACATAGATGAAAACTCTGGGGGAATATGACTTCAAATATTCATACACTCTGTATGAGCTATGATATAGAATTTTTCCTTCTATTTCTATGGTATTCTACAAATTACAAATATTAGATTCAATTACTATCCTTAATTGAAATACCAATAAATTAAATTTACCTTTTTCAACTACTCTATCTTTATTTATCTCATTAGGTTACATAATTTTACATTTAGAATACCCTAGAGTTTATATGTTGATTATTTTTTGTTTAACTACCTTCCTTCTTTTTTTAGATTGGTTATGATCATGTTATCCAAATTTTCTGACTTGAGAAATTTTTTTAGCATTATTTATGTTGTCATTATAATATGGATGATTATTATAAATTTTAATACATATCGTTTAACCATATAAATTCTTTATCTAAATGGGTTTTTATTATGTTATCACTTTTATTGACATTATGAAACAAATTTATATATTTTATGAGATTATTACAATACTGAATACTATTGGAATGTTTAATAAATTTTTTTTGAAAATATATCTTAGACAAAATTGGTCATGATCATGTTATCCCTTTTTATTAACATAAGTAAATATAATGGACTTCTATATTTTCTAATACACAGGATTATTGGTTATAAGTTGTTCATTAATTATCTCATATGAAGAATGTATTTGACTTACAAAATTTTATGGCGAGACAATGAATTATATAGCCCCTTTATGAATTAATATGTTTTAAAATACAATCACGTTTGGGTATTTTGTTGTATTCCTACTGAGAATAATATATTGCATTAAAAAAAGATCATGATGTCTAAGATCATGATATATTGGATTTTGGTAGGGAATTTTTTTTTCCTACATTATGAATTTGCTTTATAAGGATGTTTTTATTATAATCAATATATTACATTTATTTTAATTTCTATCCATAGATATATTATTCCATAAGTTATAGTTGATTATGTATTCATATTGTTTATTCATTCAAGTTATATCACTTTCACCATGTTTATGTTATGATAGATTCTATTGTATGCTACCCATAATAGACTATCTAATCCCACCCTAATTTATTTTCTGTTCCCCAAGAAACATATAAGAGACTATGTGTAATTTTTAGGGATATAATGGAAAGGCTAATAATGTTCTCACAATGTTATCATGTTTTATATTATATTTTGAAATGTAATGTATATGGGTATAAGAACCATACCTTAAAAAAATTAATGAATTGAAAATTTAGAAAATAATTATGTTACTAAATTTTTAAAAAACATTATTGATTGTAGTTTTATATAATTAAGTCATCACCATTACATAATAAAATATCACATCAGAAAGTGGAAATGTCCACTCAGTAACCATTTTTTCCACAATATTAAAACATTATGATAAAATAGTATTTGTTCTCACGACTTATCATAATAATTCCTCTACTGAAATCATCCTCATACCTAATCATCCTTAATAACCCATTAACACCTTTGAAAATAAGAAATTAGGAAAAAAATCTCAATAAGATATTTGCAAAAGGAACCAAAGAAACATGTTTCTCTCTAGATACTTATTATAAAAATTTTCCTTTCCATATTAAACATTGTTCTCAAAATAAACATTTTCAGAGATAATAAATCAATATTAATAAGAAAATATTTCCATAAAACATTTCATAATAAATATTAAATGAAAACTAAATCTATTAATGGTTTCTTTAAAATCATTATATCTCATGAAAATATTTTCCGAAAGTTATACAATTCACCCATTTGAAGTAGCATAAACAAACATTAATATTAATTGAATTATCATTCCTTGTGAAATCATATTATTTTCATAAAAAACCATAATAATCATAGATAAGTAATATAGGTAAATTTTGAAATCAATTTCATATCTCTTTTATAATCACACTTATAAATATCCTGATATTTTAAAAGAATATTTTGTTCTATAGGATATACAAAATGCAACATCGAGCTTAAATGAACAATAAAATATTATTAGCTAAATTTTATAATTATAAAATATTTGTTAATTTGGTGGGTATTAATAGTATTTACCATATTATTAAATATATATAAACTCTTTATTCAATAAGAATATATTTATAAATTCATAGGAAATAATAACTCAATTTTTTGTAAAGTCATTTTATTCTTTAAAATTGTGTTTTCTTAAAAAGTTGTTTTTATTTGATTTTCTAGGAGAATATTAAAATTTATTTCAATAAATTTTAGAAATTTGATTTTATAAAAATAATATAATTTTTCAAATTATCATATCTAAATTATCTTATGGAATTTTTTTTCTAAAGAGATTTATTTTCCATTGAATATTGAGAAATACATATTTTTGTAAAATTGTCATTTATTTTCATTACAATTTCAATAATTCATTTAATTTTATTTTCATTAAATTTTCAATAATTAATTTAATTTTATTTGAAATTAATATAAATGTCATTTAATTTTTTATAATATAATTATATTTAATTTAACTCTATTATACTTGATTTTCATATAAGTTCATTTTTGGGCACAAAAATGCATTTGTTTAAAAAATATTTTTCATTGTGGTCTGTGTATTTATATTAAAATTTATTTCTTCCAATTATAAAAAAAATTGGAAAAAATAATTACATTCTTAAAATTATGTGGTCCAATTTTGGTAAATAGTTTCATTTTATTTTATTTTTCATTAGGAATTGTAATCTAGGAAAAACATTTTTACTACGATAATGATAAATAGTTTAATTAAAGATAAAAATAATATTTTAAAGTCTCAAAATCAAATAAAACATACCTATATTTCATTTTCTAATTATATTTCATTCATAATCATTTGGATGTAAAAATAGGTAAATTTATTTTCACATGTCATTGAATATAACATTTATATTTTTTTATATAAATATAAACAAAAAATTTTACTCGTCTACATTTATTATATAAGATATTTTGTGATTGGGATAGAAAAAAAATATTTTTGGTTTTAAAGGGATGTTTTAAAGAGAAATTATTTTCCTAATGATAATTTTTTTTATTTTTTAGTGATTAAATAATTACTTTTAATTCTTACTTAATAGTGACATAATGATTTTGCAAGCAGTAGAAAAATAAAGAAAATTGATTTGAAAACCATTCTATAATATCTGGTAAATTATGTATAGATTCCAATGAATTTTATAAATATATATGACATATTATAGATTTTTTAATGGATTATTTTCAAATTATTACTTTCATTTTGTATTCAAAGAAAAGTTAAATGAATAGTTACAAAAATAAGAATAATAATATTTATAATAAATTATACATTAATAAATGATTTAAAATTCATAAAAATCAATATTTCACAAATTTAATTTTATATGGTATAAAATAGCATCCATGTTACATTTATGGATGATTTTTTTACAATAAATTTGTTGACCCATAAATAGTAAAAATGGTTGATACTGCGGTAATTTTCAAAAGCATTAATGGGGATTAAAAAAGAGATAAGGATTAAATAATAATTTAAACTTATAAAAATTTTATTATAATAGATTATTTATACATATAATCATCATATAATATAATTATATCTTTTTGGAGAAATTTTTCATTGATAAATAATTTTTCATAATTTACCAATTTGAATTTTTTTAAGAATTCATATTCCCTCACTTTTAAAAAGGAACCCCACTATTATATTTCATAATAATAATAAAACCATTTAATCTATCCATTAATTAAAAATATACCTTAAAAAATTCCTCCACACATGTTATAATTTTTATGGGCATTATACCATCTTTATAGGGATTAATATTTAAAGAAAATGAGGTATTTTGAATTAGATGTATAACTTTTAACCAAATGTTTTAGTTTTATATCTTATTCCACCCCATTAAAATATTCTTAAAACATGAATAAATAACAAAATAATTATATGAAATTTATTGATATGTTATTATTTTAATTTAATAACCAATATCCATACATAATTATATCAAATGAAAAATGAATCTATCATTCGAGTGTACAACGTACTACCTCCTCAGAAACCGATATAATTTTCTTTCCCTATGTTTATTTAATGGATGTTTATTATAATGGATATATATATGGTACTGATGACATAGTTATAAGTATTAAAACATAATAAATTATCTATTTTCTTGGCTTTTTCATCCATTCAAAAATGATAATGATGTTCGTGGACACGTGTGCATTACCACCACTATGAAGCTGTGTTACTCGTTCATCATCACAACATAACATTAATGATATATAAAGTATTAAAAATATAATATGATATATATGATATAATAATATTACTATAAGTATAAAATAAAATTTGTTTTCTTTCTCTCAAGTTCGTTGAAAAATGGAAATGACAATAATGTGTACATACAACATATCGTCTCCATGATTGTAAGGAATCTCATTTGTCAAAACCATAATTCATATTTTGTTTTAAAATTATCATTTATTCTTAAAATTATTATTATTTAATTATTATTATTTTTTATATGATGGAATAATGACCCCTTATACCGTGGTCAATGCACTGAAGCCATTTTGAAATCATGAACCAAACATCCAAAAAAATGTCGACCTAGAAAAAATCAATTAAGTAAATAAATATATAATTAATATAAATAAAATAAATGATTTAATTAAAAGGTATTAATATTATAATGTTTTATTAATAAATAAAATAATTTCTATAAGTTTATAATACAAGTGTTAATGGTTATACAAAATAAGTCTCGACTGGAGGTAAGGTATCTCATCTCAATTTCTCTTTATTGAGGAATATTTTAATATTATGAATATAATTACTTTAATATGGTGTATACACTTCAAATGTTAAATTTTTTACCATGAATCCTTCATTATTCATGGTTTTTAAGATGAAATTAACATTATTACATTTAAGTGTATTTGACTTGAAAGTAACCAAGTGGTAAGTGGTTTCTATAATCAATTTCCATTCATTAGATTAAAATTTTAATTTATTGAAATTGATATACACTGATTATATTAAAATATATCTAAAAATTATTTTATTAAGCATTTACACTTATATTTTGTAGATATAAAATTGTTACACATAATCGCTCCATTGATTAATTCTCAATTCAATGATAATATATTTACAATGGTTATTCGTATAAAATTATATTACTTTGGGATATGAATTAATTAATACACATATATTCCTCAATTAGGTTTATGTAATTCAATTTTAACATTTTATATCATGAATATTCTTATTTTAATGATAATTTTTTAGTTTTATATTATTCCTTCAAGGGCCTTATGATTCAAAAGTTACCAAAGCAGTAATGGATTTTTAATTCAATCATACATTAATTGGTATTAGTTATTCTTAAATTTATAGTATGAAATTATATGATAATTATTTGATTTTTTTTTAATTTTTATAATCTTTTATCAATTTATAAATTTTTTAATTTTTAGTACCATATTAAACTATTTGTTACTCTAAAGGGGTCGTTAATTATTTAATATGATAAACTGATTTTATTTCTATTATTTTGATCAGAAAACCACTTTATTCCATATAAATATTTTTTAAATTTGTAAGAAAATATTAATGAATATTATTCAATGATTTTTAAAGTCATTTTACCCATTTCTAACAATTTACAAATTTTATTAAAAGAATGTTATTTTCATTTTTTGAAAAATATACTTTTTATCGATGGTTTGAATTGAATCATTATTTTAAGGATTGTGGGATGAAAACAATTTACCTCCATCATGACCACTTAAGGTTTTTAATTTTACTTTACAAGTTTATATGGTTATTTTCAATGTAATTTTTAACCTAATATTATAGAATATTTCTTATATTTTTAATGTTAGTTGTAAACTTGAATGGTTATTTTCCCCATGAATGTGTATAAAAATAATATTATAAAATTTCTATTCATGAATACTAAAAAAATTATTTTTATTATACTATATTTTGGATATTTTGTAAGGAAACTATCTTTATTCTTTCTAATGATGGATTATTACTATTTTAAGGAGATTTTCATGAAACACATATCTTTTCTATGTGTAAATCTTGTTATAAAATAATTCAAGATGATATTAATAAAATGATGATAAAAATTCGTGTTTAATTTTTTTATATTCATTTACAATAATTAGAAATTATTGAAGATGACAGGTGAGACTGATACATCTTAAATGAATGATTGATCCTAATACAGATTAGATGAATAAGTGAGGCCGATACAACTTATATGGACATGTGATCTTGATAAATATTATAAGAATGAGTGAGATAGATACAACTTATATGATGTGTGAGCCCTATATATCTCTTCAATTAATTGGGTAATTTTCATTTTCATTACATTATAGTAGAAGGGAGTTAGCCGTGTAGGTTTCTCTGATAGATTTTACATGCTCCAGTTATTTTTAAAACAGGTTATGAAGGTAATATTTCAAGATAACAACATGTTATCTTTATTCTTACCATGAGTTTTTAATATTTCCTTTGATAAATATTGGAATAAATTGGTCATGATTATTTATTCTTATATTACTATTTATTATGACGAATATTTATATTATGTGTCATGTTTTATGATCTGTTTTTTGATGGGTATGAATTATCTTATGTTATACTCAAGTGCTTTGAGTTTGTCATCATATAGTAATTCCCATCTGATTCTCACTAATCATATTCAATTTTTGTTTTTTATATTTACCATCATTTAGAATTTTTTCTAACACTTTATTGGTTTAATTTACCCCTGGTTGTAAAGAAATATTTTATGTCTATTTTTCTAAAAAAGTATACTATAGTGATGATCTTAGTAGGAGATGAAAATTATTTTTATAAACTAGTTGTTTATGTATCCATGTTTATATATAAGTGTTTTACTAATTATCTAAAACTATAAACGTAAATGTTCATTTGGTATGTATGTGATCCAACATTTCATTTTGATGTTTTATGTTTCAGATGGATAAAACTGGGTCATGTCTATCAATATCATGCCAAAAATTTAAATAATGTGGTTTTTGTACTAGATTTATGAACACAATTCAAGCAATATGTAATAGACTTTTATCAAAAAAAAATGACCAACTCCAACCGTCAATGTGTATCCAAAAACATGTTCTAGGTACCCTTTTACCAAGAGGCATAAGATGATCATACATAAATTCCTACTTATGTCAATGTTTGAATTTTAGATTAGTTTCATAGTTGAGAACTCAACTAAAAAAAACCCCTTTCGTACACTATCCCAAGAAATGACTTATCCCTAATCAAAACACCCACGATTCAAATTAACTAAATGTCGATCCTAAAGATAAAACATAGACTATATCCCTCATTATCTTTAATTTCCTTTGCTGAATTCCATGGGGAATTAGGTCACAAATCAAACTCATTTCACACTGATTCCAAAATTACATAATGATCGCTCCATAGTCAACTCAACATGTCGAAAAACCTTCCATCATAGGGGTCCTATGTCCATAAATTATTTGTCACTCCCCTCCATATAAATTTATGTATCATCAATTCCATCTATGAAATCAAAAAACCCATGGCCCACATCCTATCCATCCATGAATGTGATGACCATAAATCATCAAACCATCTCATTTCCAAGATCTATCCCAAAACATTAAAGCATTAAACTTTCCCAGATTATAGAAATTTGATCTACAACATTTTTCAAAAACAAATCTTGAATGACGGTTTCACCATAAAAATGGTCACATGTTCACTACCACACCTACAGATTCATTTACACTACTCCTTGAGTATAAGATCAATATTTTACATTATCACACACATTTCACTCATCCTAGAACATGATCACTAATATTTCTAGGCTAATATACCCATATCCATATCACCAAAATGCATCAGTTCTCATTCTAATTATGTCCATCACTGATTCAATATTCGATAGGTGCTACACACGAATTACGTGTTACACCTTAATCTATTCTAAAGTGAATGGGATTATTCCCATATACAGCCCAGTCTTAAACACCATCTTAGGAGCTCATGAGTATCACATCATTAACCTAGGTTGACACACACAAAGGAATGGACATGATCCATGGAATGTATGTTCTAACAAACCCAAAGCACCATAATCAACTTTGTTCAAGACCATACACTACCATGTCATTGTATTAACATTAAAACACCTCCCATGAATAGATATCAAATCAAATCACCAACCTATTCGTCCCATCAGGATGGTACCAACAAAACCAAGATAACTCATCTCATGGGTTTCCCTAAATTCGTGAAAATGATCCAAATAAGTAAATAATAATTCATACTCAAGTCATATAGGTCTTCCCAACTAACATAGAAACCAAGCCATCACTATGGTCATAACTCATGGGAAACACCACACGTTTCCTAGCCATAAATATTTGGAATCTCACAAGATAAATTCTTTTCAAGAGTCAAAACTACGTAACATGAATCCAATTCCAACTTATCTATATAGTGGGGCACTGAATCTGAAAGAAACTCTATGCACAAAACTTTTCCCTAGACAAAAAAATCACATGTCGACCCCCAAGATCACCCAAATGATCTATGTCAAGGATCCTTGGTCACACATTTCGGTTAAGTAGAGTGTCATTCCGTGCTATATGGGAATGAACCATATAGTTTGTTACTAGTATTTTAAATAACTACACTTACACAATACTCACCCACATATGAAGTGACTCTAAAAAAATATTTAATCCTACCAAACCCTCAGGGTATCTACTCATCCCATACTAAAGGGACTATATCAACCCATTTCTAATGAGACAGTATCCAAATTCTGTAAACCAGAAAACATTAATCTTAAGCACCCAAGATCATAATTCTTTTTGAAAATCAAGAATGTGTAATATTAGAAACCATGAAAAAAATACATACCCCTAGTAATCTAGAATTCCATATGAAATGATGTTCTTGATGCAATATTCTAGGTTCCATAGTAATCTCAAACACATTATTATGTCTCTTGTATACCATATCACAAAATATTAAGATGAAAATAAAATACCTTTGATATAAATTTACAACACCATGACCTGGATCACTCCAAATAGTAGTTACATTGGAACCCCACATGTTCTATGGAATGGATCCCCAAATTACAAAGGCTGATGACTAGTAGAGGAGGTCTAAAGAGGTAACATGGGGAGGTTATAACCCTTATATTAGAGTAATAAATAGAATAGAAATAAAAATGTTCCATAAAAAATATAAATAAGTAGTAAATATAATGAAATAAATATAATACATTCTATAAAAAATGAAATTCTTAATAAAACATAAATAGTAATGATTGGGAAAGTAGATACACAAATATCACTATTGGGATGACCACTAATACATTAAAAAAATAATAGACATGAGTTTTTATTTCCACATTAATTTATATATCATATAGTCTCTTGATACAATTTGAGCTATCCTACTCGATCATGTAAATAGTAATTATGGAACTCATCCCAACCTGTGCTTGAAATAAGTGAGACCCTCTTGGGTACCCATGTGTAATGCTGGATTGACTAGTGTGTGAGTACATAACTTAGTAGGGAACCACTAAAATTGTTTCATACGAATCAATATATGTATTGATATACAAATATGACTTGTTGAAATAAAATATATCTACTGAACATAAATAAAAAAATAAACCCCAAAAATACTTTCATTGGCTTGGTACTTGAAAGTATTTGAGCACGTCACTATGACCAAACTAACCATAGGATAACCACTACTACTCGGTTGTTCACATAAAACCATGGGCTAAGAAACATAACAATTTTATATCCTTAGTTTCTTGATCTCACTAAACTACTCTATGATTAGATAATGTGAGAGTGTCTCTGATCATGAAAATCAACTCATAGAGAGATCTATATACTACTTGGGGTGACAATGATCATGTATCCACCATGATGAATATTAAAGTCTAGAGTTCCACCTTTGATCACTCATCCTCAATCCCAGATGATAATCCACAATGTAGTATCCACGTATTCTCAATTTTACATTGGAATCTCATTTTTATGAGGGGGAGGCCCTGTGAAATCATATAAATCCAAGTGTGATTGATTAATAGGAAATGTATGAAATTGAATGGAATACACTCTTAGATCCTAGGGAAAATAACATGGGTGTCCAATTACTCATGGATCTGCTACTGATCCATAACTGGTGTAACCATCCAATCCTAGGAGGTAAACCAAGAATCGATCAAGAGGATCCAATAGTCACCCTTATGATGTCCAACAAATTTTCTTGGGGATATATTCACATTTAGAAACTCATATTTATATTATAATCACATAATTCTTCATAATTCACAATGGATTATTGGTATCACCGTTCAAGTATTAGGATACATGTGCATACTCTATGGTAACACTTTATTAATGGGATCCCATATATCTCAGTAATGTCTATACTCACACTATTACATATGATTTGATGATGTGTTTTATGTATCATCATTAGGTATCTACTACTGTATCAACCAAACAATGGATTCTAGTATATCTAGAAACCTTTCTACAATCTACTATGATACTAGATCCCAAACACACTAGGAATCCCATGGTCTTATTCGTCTAAATTGGTGATTCCTTGGAATCCTGGGTAATCACGCTAATTACTTACCCAAAGGATGATTCCTACACATCTTGGGAAGTAATGTACCATCAAAAATAAATAAATAAAAATATATACGGTCTGGTGGAATTCTAATTCCCATTATGATAAATGAATCTACATTAGGATATTATGTAATTTCGGGCTCTAGGGTGACACTTAAAACTATCTATACCTACAGATATACATACCTTCTAAGGGTTAGTCCATAAATGTGGAACCACATGGTTCTACTAATCACAATAATTCATATGTATCGTCATGAGTATCCTTGGTATCACCCAAGTGTGAGGTTAACACCAGATGCTCAAGAGATGTGGAATCCATCAACATTAATGTAATCATATTATGAACCCATGTCCATACAAGGGTGTAGCCCACTAGAATAGTCAATGATATGAAACAATAACTATATCAAGGTACAAGGTCAGTCATGGTTAGTATACTCACCAAATAATGTCTCATTAGACTGAAGGTCTATCCACCTAAACCCGGTCAAATCTCTTAGTGGACAATCAATCAACTCTCTATCAACTTAACAATCCTAATTCCCCAATGGTATCATAATGTTCAATAAAATTTACCAATTCAATATAATTTAATTGAAACACATCAAATTGGTCCATGTATCTAACATACACCATTTTTTTCAAAGCCTCATCAATCGGTGTCCAAGGAATCAATCCATCTCACTAACCCCAAAGTTGTTTAAGAACACTTTCTTAGTTATACTAGAAATTATCTTTAATTTAATAAATTTTTACTTTAATTTTAGAAAAAAATTAATTATCAAATAAAGGAAACACCATCATTTCTGTCTCACACATAAACATTCATATAAAAAATAAAATTAATGCGACTAAGAATGTACCATGAAAACCCTCCTAAAATAAAGATTTCCATTTTTAATTATAAGTGATGAAAGATCTACTATGTCCCACAAAAGATCAAAAAATCCTGGAGACATTCATTATAAGATTTAATCAACACCTGAGCTCCAAGATCAACTCCAACCATTCCAAACATCAACAAATAACTAATTTAATATTTAAAATTAATAATACCAAATTATAAAGAAAATGTATATAAACACCAAAACCTCACCACATCACTCTTACACATTATAACCCAACCCAGTGACATTTTAGTGGTCTATAGTGGGTCCCTAGAACCAACCTAGTCAAAATATCTATGTGATCAAACCATTCCCGCAATTATATTAGATTACTTTAAATTAAAAAACATAAATAAATACACATCACAACGTACCTTTGATGAAATAATAAACAATGTTTGTTAAACAATATCTAATGATTTCGGGTAAATTGGATATATGAACGATTCAAAGGAATTGGGTTATTTCATCATAATGTGGTAAAATATTTATTTTTGATCATACAAAAATCACCAAAATTAGTAGGGTGAAGGAATAAAAAGTGTGCATCTAGATGAGAAATACCATACCATTCATCCATAGGAAAATTATATCAATATTCCCCCTAAAATAATGTGGAATGAATGGAGGAAGAGGGGATTTCAACCCCTAGTCAACAAAAAAATAAGGAAGGGGACAATAGGTTTCCCATCAAAACACTTAGGGTGAAAAATAAAATTTCCCCATTTATAGACCACAGGCTACCCGGTGGTGCATACTGGCTAGTGGCTAGTTTACTACAACATAGTCTATTGAAACAACTCTAGCCATACACAAGATCTCCCAATCCCATGAGAAACCACTAAAAGATCATTCCCTATCTAAAATATTATTTTTTAATATTCAAAATGTTGGTAATTCAATTCAGAATCATGGTTATCAAAATTTCTCATCCACTAAAGTTGAATATTTAAAATTTTCTCTAACTCCAAAATCTCATTTTAATATGTGGTATTACAATAATATGTCAATTTTTTATTTATAAAACCCTTATAATTTAATAAACATAACATTTATCTGTTAAACTCATTCTCAAGAACATCTATGTATGTCACTGATGAAAAATGGAAATCAATCATTCCATGGAGGTGGTAGTGCACACATACACATGGATGTGGATTTCATTTTCTATAGAAATAAGAAAAAGTGAAATATGGGTTATTATTTAAGAATATAGAATATATCATAAATATAAAAATTATACGTTAAATTCCCTATTATTATAGTCCTTGTAAGGAGGTTAAATAATATGAATCATGTTACATCATGGAGGCGATAGTCCACAAAACACATGAATTCAAGTTTCACTTTTCTTAATATAAAAATTAAATGTGGTTAATGCACGTACCATAATTATAATAATATACCAGTATAGTAATTATAATAATGTTATCATTATAATATGGTGTAATTTTATTTAAGGAAGAATTAGTTAACAAAATTAAATATAAATAGGAATTGGGGGTTAGAAATTTATACCTCAATTATCATATTATATCCTTTGCAAAGGGTTTTAATCCTTTTTGTGGTGGTATTTTGAGAAGACAAAAATCTCTCAAGGTGTATAGTAATTTATATTATAGTTTTGGTATATTTTAAAGAAAAAAATATTTTGATTATGGTGTGAGGGGAAGTGTTGAGAGGATTGCAACATTTATATGAGAAAATGGTTTTTATTTTTTGTAAATACCAAAATATTTTTACTAATTTGATGTCTTTATCAATAAAAGTATCAATAGAGTATTTAAAAAATAGATATTATATGTTAAAAATTTTATCATGGCCTCAAACAAGTATTTCAACACATGTTTTAAACCTGTTTTACATCATTTACACAGATTTTCCTTTTTTCCATTTTATCTTTTATTATGGTAATTAGTTCTTACATAAATTAAGTTTTCCACTGTGATTAGAAATAAAATAGAACTTTTTATATAATTTATACCCACTAATTATAAATTAAAATCTATTTATTTTTAATAATTCTCTAAATGAGATAAAAATTTATTTTAAAATACTATATGTATAATGAATTAAACAAACATTTTGGAAAATATATCTTATATTCTAAAATTCATAATATGGGCTTCTAAATAAAAAAATGTTTCTAGAATTAAAAATTCATTAATAAAATAAATTTATTTTCTTGAAGCTTATTTGATAAATTTATTAATCATACTTATATTCAAATTATTGTATTAAAGAAATTGTATTTATAAATAGAATATATTTCACTATTCATCTTAACATCAATTGTTTTGAAAAAATGTTCATCATAAGATAATATTTTTATACTCAGTCAAAAAATTATATTAATTTTATGAAATTATATTTCTAAAATTTATAATTGTGTTTTTTTAAATCATAAAATATATTGAATGAAGTTTTTTAAAGGGAAATGACAAACAAAACATATTCTTATTTCTTATAATTTACTAGTTAAATTAGTTTTAAAAAATAATTCATTTTATCATTAATTAGGGAAGTTTTTTCTAAGATATAAATTCATATAACATAATGGTTTTTTTAGAAAATATTTTTTTAAGCATAATATAATATTATTAGTTTTTTTTATCTATTTTGATTGAATTTAATTTACATTAAAAGTGACCTTTATATATTTTATACAGTAATAATTCCAATTCATTAAAAATAATTTTAAAAATAATTTTTTAATTTCATAATTTTTTTATTTTTTAAGTAAAAATATAATGGTTTTTAATTTTTTGATGTTGTGTGAGGTGAAATATATCAAAAAAAATTTAATTAAGGGAAACATATTAGAAAATATTAAGTTGTTACAAACGGTGGAGTATACCATCGGAGTTTGTGGATGGTTTTCATGTGTTATTAATGGTTTCATAAATATTTCTCAAATGTTAATTAGGCCTTTGCGACCTTAAATTTCATTTTTAAAGTGTCATATTTGAGGTGACCAGAGAATTTAATTTGAATGTATTACATCATTAAAGATTAATATTAGATATATTTTATAATAATACACACTCACGGAAAAATCAAATTTAGGTTATTTAAAGAATATATATAGAAACAACTCATTTCATGAATGGTATTCAACATCCCTCACAATTTTCTTCTCACATAGTAACCTCCTAAGAAAGAGCCTACATAAAAAAATTCATCATAACATCTGGAATGAAAACATAAGAAAGGGTGAGCTTAAATTATTTGGATGTATAAGAATTTGAGATATAATTTAATGATCATATTCAAGTATAAGATAAAAAAATGGTATGTGATAATGATAATAAATTAAAAATCCCATAACTAATATTTTATAGATCATAAAACTGAGTCCGGAAATAAACCAATATCAATTCAAAATACATGAAACATAAGAGTAAAATATCATCATAAATCCGTCATGAACCATGACAGAATATCTCCAACATTTTAATATGTAATAGTAATTGTGTGGATCAATAATAAGCATATATATAATAATATATCAGGAATTATAGATTCATTATGGAATTTCCTAAACATAATAATTCTAAAAGTATATATGAAGTTACTTATATATAGTTAACTCCTTCATCTCATAAAATTTTATTAACTTCATCATATGTTAAGAGTATCTTAAATTTTTCATATAATATGAGTTTCTTTACTCCATCATCATTACCCAATAAATTTTAGGTATATATATTTTTTTCTCACTCATCACATAATAAAAATGCATATTTATTTTGCAATATCATAAAAAATTCATCATATAATTATATCATAACCAATGAAAAATAAAAAAAAAGATTTATAAAATACACACTCCACAATAATAAACCTTCTATAGAAATAATAATGATGGTATAATTAGATCATATCCCCATTAAATCATAATCAACATCAAATTATGTTATTATAGATTAAAAATTTAAATAAAATATCATATGAATGTTTTTTTAGGAAAATTCCATTTTAATTTTGAGATCATTAAATTAAATTCTAAATTTTTTCAAAATATTATGTTTTTTTGAAAATAATCATGATGAATTTTATAGGAAGCATTCAACCATCGATCAATCATGATGGTGGAAAATTTCATTCATGTCATAATTCTTTAAAATAATGATTCTGTTCACACCTTTAGTAAATATTACCTCATTCAAAAATTGAAAATAACATTCCTTTTAATTTTGTATATAAAATATAAAAAATAGGTAAGAATGAATTCAAAAAATCATTGTATAATATTCAAAACATTCTTGAAATCATTTTAGAGAACATGGATATGGAGGAGAAATATTCCTTACCAAAAGGTGGGAAATAATATTATATTTTCATAAAAATAGTTTTGGAACCATTTTGAGTAGCAAATATTTCAGAATAGAACTAAAAAATATCATTTTATAAATTAATAGATTATAATAAACTACAATTTTTTATCATATAAATATAATATAATTTCCATCAATGTAAATTCAATCAAAAACAATATTGATTAAAATGAGATTGAAACTTAACTCCAATACTACTTTGTCAATATCCAAATGAAAAAAATAATGAAATATGGAAATTTATATGGATTTTATATCACAATAAAATATATTCATGTGAGTTATATACAACAAAAAATAATGAATAAGTGGTGAATATATCATATGTCTCAATAAAATAAAATTTATATAAGAAACCCTTACCTTAATTAATGTTTTGATTCATATGTTTTATAAATTTATTAATAATGAATTTAGTTTTATTGTAAATAAATTATATAACCATAATAATATATATAATTTCATACATGATTTACTGATATAATCTTATCACCAGTTCATAAACAATTCATTACTAAAATCATTATTCTGTGTTATATATGCTTCATTTTTCATACATAATTCAGAATTACAATTTGAGTTCTGATACTTTGATCATGGTTACATATTATCCAAAATTTCAATAATTTAATTATTAAAAAAATTTAATCCATATGTACAATTTTAAAACTATTCAAATAAATTGGTGATGAAAAACAAAATTATATCACTTCATAGAAATGATAGTCTGTACGTATTCATGATTGATGACTGCAAATCCTAGAGGATGTAAAGAAAATAAATTTAAATAACAATTCACCTTTATAGATGTATAATAATATTATAAATATATTATATATTCATTAAATCCATCATTATAAGAATCAAAGGGGAAAAATAATAAACAACGAAATTCATCACTTTGTGGAGGTGGTAGTACACATGTATACAATAGTTATGTTTTCTATTACCATATGATGGAAAGAAGATGGATAATTAATATAACACATTAATAATAAAAATTAAGTATATTTAATATAATTAATTAATTTTTTATAATGGATACCATATATTTATAATTGGAATAATAAGAATTAAAATTGAGAGTAATCAATTAATATTTACACAACATTATTTAGAAACCTCCGTTTGATTTTAATTTCATACTTGAAAGGTTGGTATTTTGGAAATAATGAAAGATATTGGTCATGGGGAAAGAATCATTAATTATGTTATATCAGTTATTTTCTAAGTTGGAGAGATTAACATTTTTTAATAAGTGAGGAGAATATATATCCTTTTATATGTGAGTGGAGGGGTACCCTTCTAATTACATAATGGATTTAAATAAAATAGATTCTTTTTCGTCTGAAAGAGTAAATATGTTGATATATTTAATAAATATAACGTAAATGAATCAAAAATAATCTCATAAAACATATCTTATACAAGTTAAGGTGATATTTTAACGCTTTTCTCCTAGATTTGGACTCTATTAACCATTTTTATAATTACCTTGATGTCAAAGTTATTAACTCATTAGTGGCAATAAAATTTAATATAAAAGGAATGGTGAAAATTATCTTTAAAATGAATTTTATTCTATAAAATTTCCCATTAACATGAAAATATATAATATTTTTTATGAATTTTATATCATTTAACAAAATATCATTTAACCTAAGATGTTATTAAATTCATTTTCAGGACTATTCACAAAGTTTGACTTTAAAGACATTAAGAGATAAATTTGATTAAAATATAAATTTTATGCCCATAAATAATATGAAATATTTATCTAAAAAGTTAATATAAAAAACCATTCATCCAAATTAAATTATATTTAATTTTTTAAAAACATTTTTTTTTTCAATTTTTTTATTGAAAAATCATTATTAAGGTTTATGAATATAAGGAAATTATTTCATCAGTAAATATTAAAATTAAATTACCATGATAAAAAACCATTTAAATATAATATAACAATTTATATTCTATTATAACCTCTTTTTATTTCTATGAAAAAATATTAGAGATATTAAATCAAAGAGGGGAAAGTTTTTTATTTACTATATTTTTAACTAATATTAAGCTAATTATCAAAAGAAAGTGGTAAAAAATTTCAGAAAATTAAAATATAAGATGGTTCAGTTAAATATTATTATATCCAATGAAATAAAGGTATGTTTTTTGGATATTCGTAGGCCTTATCCAGCCATTGTAATCCTAATTTATCCGTTTTACACTTATTGAGGTGACACATATTTACTACAGTTACTATTCATATTGTCCAAAAATATAAGGGACCTATTCATCATATTTAAAAAAATTATTTCAAATATGGAATAACGTTTTCTTGATTCACCTTCTATAAGTGGAATAATTATTTTATTATAAATACGTAGAACACAATCAAATTTTTATTATTATTTTTATTTGATGTCTAAAAATGAAATAGTTGAAAATCAATTGTAATTGTGATTTATTTGTAATTACATAATATATAATTAAATTAGAAATATGATACATTAACAACAAATTGAAAAAAATATACATTTAAATTACTCTATTAAATAAAAATAAATTATAGTTTTATAAAAACAATATTTCTCACTATTCACTTAAAATAAATCATTGAAGAAGAATATAAAAAAATCATTAAATACAAATATTGAAATGAATATTTAAAAAAAATATTAATTACCTGAAATAAGATTTCTTAAAATAGTATATATTAGTTGTTTTTTTGGGGTAAAAAATTCCATAAAAACATTTTTTTGAAGAAAACATATTTTTGAAGCAGAAATTGAGTTTACTGAAAATTGAGTACTAATTTATTAGGAATTAATAAATAAATTTTAATTTTTAAAACATTTATAAATTTTTTTATATTTTTTAAATCTAATTATACCTAAAACTTAATTTTTTTGTTATAATGGTCAGATAATAATATTATTAGAGAATATCATAGCTTACATTAAACTTGGTGTTTGGTGTTAAGAAACCTATCAAGAATAGTATTATTTAAAGTAAATTTTATAGTTGTCACATTCTCCCCTACTAAATAAATTGTTCCATATCAATTTATATCTCGGTAATCAAATATTCAATATTTTTAAATACTTTTGTTGAAACCCCACATCAAAAAAATAGATGATGAAAATTCCTTTGAAAAGGGAAAGTGGGTAACATATTCGTGTGACAACCAAACCCCTGAGCTACTAAAATGGTTCCCTAAGCTGGTTCATCACATGGCTCCATGTGGAAATCCCTGTATAGTAGATGTTTGGAACCAGAAGTGAGGGTTTATTGGTGGTTCAATTTAGATACTATACAATCTAGATAATTAATAAATATATTTAATAAAGAATAGAAGAAGTATATGAACAATAAAGTTGTGGGAGATAATAAAAGAAAATTAATAAAAAAAATTTAAAGAACCATGCATTAACATGATACAATGTACAAATAAAAGACATACCAGGAAAGTTTAGTCAGAGGAAAACCTCTGACCATTTATTAAATATAAATAAAAAGTGCAGTAAACAAGGAAATGGATGAGGGCGAACATCTTGCCCACACCCAATCAAGAGTCCCCACCATATTACCACAAAACCAAAAAACCATTCAACTGAGTCAACACATTGAACAAAAACCATTCAACAGAGTCAACACATTCAACCAACAGCTCTCCCGCTTCATCAAAAAGTCACCATTGCATCCAGCTTTCAACAACACATTACCACCATCATGGGAGAGTACCATCGTACTCCATGAGAAATCACACCATCACCGGTGCATAAGCTCAGAAGACATTCCAAGGGACACGCGATAACGCCATCATCACCAAGACTGGATAGTCCAACATTATACCAAAGGAAAGCCACCGATGGGAGGATCCGAGTCGTCTTGAACCAGAAACGCCACCAAGGGTATAGAACTGTTCCAATCAGACCACGGATGAACCCTAACCGGGTTCCGAAGCAGGCCATTCGTGATGTTGATAAAATCAGCATGAAAATAGAGGGACCAGCGACAGAAATCAGCAAAAATCCACCAGATTCAAAACCAATCGACGAAAACCCAAATCACCAGAAATATCCAAAACAACCAAAACGAAGAACCTGCAAAAACTCATCGATTCCGAAGCCCAAATCCTCCCCCTCTGGGAACACGGAATCGACGTCGAGCAACACAAGGAGCCCGCCGAAAGTAAGGCAAGGTCACAAAGGACTCACCGAACCGGATCCACCTTCGGCCCTCGTTTGGAAGCGACACGTCGAACTGAGCGACGACGCTGAGAACGGGAGCCGGAGAACCACCAGATGCCGATGCACACCCCCGATTCCAAGCCACACCTACGACGAGCCGAGTCCAGATGGGGCGGCGAGTCGATCCAAGCCGGAGGGGGAAGAAGACGGAGAAACGATGGGAAACCCTAGCTTCCACGAGGGTGAAGGAAGACGCCGCTCGGAGGCTCACCGGTCCATGCTCAGTCCTTTTTGACATCCTCCATTGCAAATAAAAGACATAAATTAGGATATAAATAAACATAAATAATAAAATAAACAAAATTCTAAATTATATCACCATGAAAATTCATAGTATAAATTCATTCATGTGCTACTAATATACCATGAACACGTGTAATAGAACATAGCATAATCTGTGAACCAAAAAATGCAACCATGTGGGTTGTTTGGGTACCAAACGGTGGCCTGAATTACATCATGATCACTCCATAGTCATGATCTCTCCATAGTAAACTTGAAAAGCCTACAAACCTTCCATCATAGGTTTCCTATGCCCGTAAATGATATGTCACTCCCCTCCATATAAATCTATGTATCATCAATTCAATCTATGAAATCAAAAAAACCATGTCCCACATCCTATCCATCCATGAATGTGATTCATATACATCGTCAAACCTTCTCATTTCCAAGATCTATCCCAAAACATTAAAGTATTAATCATTCCCAGATTATAGAAATTTCATACACAACATTTGTCAAAAACAAATATTGAATGACGGTTTCACCATAATAATGGTCACATGTTCATTACCTCACCTATAAATTCATTTACACTAATCCTTGAGTATAAGATCAATAT
Source organism: Viscum album (assembly GCA_963277665.1). NCBI lineage: Eukaryota > Viridiplantae > Streptophyta > Magnoliopsida > Santalales > Viscaceae > Viscum > Viscum album. The sequence continues at coordinate 1,037,782,717 of OY728141.1, read as the reverse complement.
TTTAAATTATCAAACACATTTCACTCATCCTAGAACATGATCACTAATATTTCTAGGCTACTATAACCATAACCATCTCACCAAAACGCATTAGTTCTCATTCTAATTAGGTCTATCACTGATTCAATATTCGATAGGTGCTACACATGAATTATGTTTTACAACATAATCTATTCTAAATGGAATGGGATTATTCCCCTATATATCCTAGTCTTAAACACAAACTTAGGAGTTCATGAGTATCACATCATTGACATAGGTTGACACACACATAGGAATGAACATGCTCCATGGTATGTATGTTCTAAAAAACCCAAAGCACCCATATAAACTTTGATCAAGACCATACACTACCATGTCGTAATCTTAACTTGAAAAAACCTCCCATGCATCGATATCAAATCAAATCACCAACCTATTTGTCCCACCGAGAAGGTTTCAATAAAACCAAGATAACTCATCTCATGGGTTTCCCTAAACCCGTGACAAGGCTCTGAATCACTAACTAAAATAAGTCATAACTCAAGTTATATAGGTCTTCCCAACAAACATAGAAACCAAGATATCACTATGGTAAAAATCATGGGATGCACCACATGTTTCCTACCCATAAATATATAGAATATCACAAGCTAAATTCTTTTCAAGTGTCAAAACTAAGTGACATGAATCAAATTACAACTTATCTGTATAGTGGGGCACTGATTCTGAATGAAAATCTATGCAAAAAACATTTCCCTAGACCAAAAAAATCACATGTTGACCCCCAACATCACCCAATATTATCTATGTCAAGGATCCATGGTCGCACATTTATGTTAATTAGAGTGTCATTACATGCTATATGGGAATACACCATATAGGATGTTACTAGTATTTTAAATAAAAAAACCTACACTATACTCACCCATATATGGAGTGAGTCTAAAAAAATATTTAATCCTACCAAACCCTCAGGGTATCTACTCATCCCCTACTAATGGTACTCTATCAACCCCTTTATAATGAGACAGGATCCATATTCTATAAACCATAAATCATTAATCTTAAAGACCCAAATTCATAATTCTTTTTGAAAATCTAGAATGTATAATATTATAAACCATGAAAAAAATACATACCCATAGTAATCTAGACTTCCATTTGAAATGATGTTCTCGATGCACAATTCTAGGTTCCATCTGAATCTCAAACACATTCCTATGTATCTTGTATACCACATCCCAAAATAGTAAGATGACAATAAAATACCTTTGATATAAATTAATTACACCATGACCTGGATCACTCAAAATAGTAGTTATATTGGACCCCCACATGTTATAAGAAATGGCTCCCTAAATTCCAAAGGCTGATGACTAGTAGAGGAGGTCTAATGAGGTAACATGGGGAAGTTATAACCCTTATATTAGAGTAACAAATAGAATAGAAATAAAAATGTTCCATAAACAAGATAAATAAATAGTAAATATAATGAAATAAATATAATACATTCAATAAAAAATGAAATTCATAATAAAACTGAAACAGTAATGATTGGGAAAGTAGATACACAAATATCACTACCTAGACAATCAATAATACATTAAAAAATAATAGACATGAGGTTTTCTTTCAACATTAATTTATACATCATATAGTCTCTTGATACCATTTGAGCTATCCTACTCGAACATGTTAATAGTAATTATGGACCTCATCCCAACCTGTGCTTGAAAAAATTGAGACCCTCTTGGGTACCCTTGTGTAATGCTGGATTGACTAGTGTGTGAGTACATAACATAGTAGGGAACCACTAAAATGGTTTCATATGAATCAATGTATGTAGTGATATACAAATATGACATGTTGAAATAAAATATAACTACTGGATGAAAATAAAAAATAAACCCCAAAAATACTTGCTTTGGCTTCGTACTAGAATGTCTTTGAAAACATCACTATGACCAGACTAACCATAGGTTCACCACTACTACTCGGGTGTTCACATAAAACAATGGGTTAAGACAAATAACAATTTTTTGTCCTTAGGATCTTGATCTCAATAAACTATTCTATGATTAGATAATGTGAGAGTGTCTCTGATCATGAGAATCAACTCATATGGAGCTCTATATACTCCTTGGGGTGACAATGATCATGTATCCACCATGATGAATATGGAAGTCTAAATTTCCACCTTTTATCACTCATTCTCAATCCCGGAAGATAATCCACAACATAGTACCCATGGATTCTCAGTTTGAGAATGGTGTCTCATTTTTAAGAGGGCGAGGCCCTGAGAAATCATACAAATCTATGTGTGATTGATTCCTAGGAAATGTGGGAAATTGAATGGAATACACTCTTAGATCCTAGGGAAAATAACATGGGTAACCAATTACTTATGGATCGTCTACCGATCCATAACTGGAGTGTCAACCCAATCCTAGGAGGTAAACCAAGTATCGATCAAGAGGATCCAATAGACTCCCTTAGGATGTCCATCATATTTTCTTGGGGATATATTTCCATATAGAAACTCATATTTCTATTATAATCGCATAATTCCTAATAATTCACAGTGGATTATTGGTATCACCATTCAAGTATTAGGATACATATGCATTCTCTATGGTATCACTTTATTAATGGGATCCCATATATCTCAGTAATTTCTATACTCACTCGATTACATATTATTTGATTATGTGTTTTAGGTATCATCATTAGGTATCTACTACCGTATCAACCACACAATGGATGCTAGTCTAACTAGGAACCCTTCCACAATATACTGTGATACTAGATCCTAAACACACTAGGAATCACATGGTCTTGTCCGTATCAATTGGTGATTCCTAGGAATCCTGGGTAATCACGCCAATTCCTTTCCCAATGGATAATTCCTATACATCTTGGGAAATAATGTTCCATTAACAATAAATAAATAAAAATATATAAGGCCTGGTAGAATTCTAATTCCCATCATGATAAATGAATCTACATTGGGATATTATGTCATTTCAGGATCTAGAGTGACACCTAAAACTATCTATACCTATGGTTATACATACCTTATAAGGTTTAGTCCATAAAATTTTAACCACGTGGTTCTACTAATCACAATAATTCATTGGTATCCTCACAAGTATCCTTGGTATCACCCTGGTGTGAGGTTAACACCAGATGCTTAGGGGACGTGGAATCCCTCAACATTAATGTAATCATATTATGACCCCACATCTTTACAAGGGTGTACCCCACTAGAATATTTAATGATATGAAACACTAACCATATCAAGGTACAAGGTCAGTCGTGGTTAGTATACTCACCAAATTATCTCTCATTAAACTGAAGGTTAATCCACCTAAACCTCGTCAAATCTCTTAGTGGACGATCAATCACCTCGCTATCAACCTAACAACCCTAATTCCCCCATGTTATCAAAATGTTCAATAAAATTTACCAATTTAATATAATTTAATTGATACACATCAAATAAGTCCATGTATCTAATGTACACCATTTTTTTCGAAGCCTCATCAATATGTGTCCAAGGAATCAATCTATCTCACTAACCCCAAATTTGATTAAGAACATTTTCTTATCTATACTAGAAATTATCTTTAATTTAATAATTTTTTTACTTTAATTTTAGAAAAAATTTAATTATCCTATAAAGGAAACACCGTCATTGTTTTCTCACACATAAACATTCATATAAAAAATAAAATTAAAGCCACTAAGAATGTAACATGAAAACCTACCTAAAATAAAGATTTCCATTTTTAATTATAAGAGATGAAAGCTCTACTATATCCCATAAAATTTCTAAAAAGCCTGGAGACATTCATTATAATATTGAATCAACACATGAACTCCAAGATCATTTCAAACCATTCCAAGCATCAACAAATAACTAATTTAATATTTAATATTGATAATAAAAAATTAAAAAAAATTATATAAACACCAAAACCTCACCACATAACTTTTCAACATTGTAACCCAAGCCAGTGACATTTTAGTGGTCTATAGTGGGTCCTAGAACCAACCTAGTCAAAATAACTAAGTGCTCCGAACATTCTTGCAATTATATTAAATTAATTTAAATTAAAACCTTAAATAAATACACATCACAACATACCATTGATGAAATAATAAACTGTGTTTGTTAAAAATTGTCTCAATATTTATGCTAACAAGGATATATGAACGATTCAAAGGAATTGGGATATTTCATCATTGTAGAGGCCCGAAGCTTGACGTACATGAACATTACATTACTTTTGCGGAATAATTAATACATAACAAAAACAGACACACAAGGACTGTAATAGTTTAGTGTCTTTGGAAACATGGAATGTAATCTTCTAATCGTGGTGAAATATATTCAACATATCCCATAAAGATCTTCCATTTTTTTCATACCTAAAACCTTTCTTTATATCCTGGGGAAAATAGAACATAAAAAGGGTTTTCTCAAATGCTCAGTAAGGGTAAGCATGGATAATATAAAACATACCATATACATTCGAACTGAAAAACATGAACATAATGTTTAAACATCAAAATCTTGAGCAATGACATAAAACATGGATGTACGTAAGGCATATATCATAATGAAACATTAAGAATGATAAAATAGCATCAGAACAAAACATGTAATTGTGGCATCCATTAATCACATGATATGATTTCCATATTATCCAAGTCATTGCTGCCAAGACCATCTTAGTGGACAAAGTCCCTTTCTGAATCGAGTTCCCTCCTCGATCCAGTCCTGTATTACTGAACTGGTTTAACATGCCGTTCCAGTCATGTTTATATCATGAGATATAAATCATTACCCAATGCATTGGAGGGATATATAGGTCCCACCTATCTCATACTGAAATCATTCTTACTTGTGCCACAAAAATAAACATACATCATTCATAATAACCCAACGAATAAAATGTGTTTCATAAACATCATCCCATCATCACATAATCCATATAAAAGAAATGGATATCATTTCATAATAAGAAAATTGAAACCATGTAAATCATAGAGACATGATACTTGAAACATACACATATTAAATAATTTCATCTTAGATGATAAATGGTTTTGATAAAACACTTGAAATGAATTCTTGAGGAAAATATCCTTTCTTCTTAAAAATCATTTTCTTTTCACAAAATGTCATACAATTTTAAAAGACAAGGATTTTTTTGAAAATAGTCATGAAATCTTTTGTAGGAAGCTTCATGAAAATAAAGCTTTATAAAACCGTAAAAATTCGTTCGTGCCGTATAAGATAAAAAAACATTATTCTCATACTTTTGCAGGAAAAGTCAAAAAGTACCCTGTAAAAGAATGATTCCATACTTACCTTGTAGAAAAAGTAAAAAATGGGTAAAAAGGACATTAAAAATTCATGAAACCATTTTTAGGAAACATGGACATGGATGAGAATAATAACCCCAGTAAATACTTACGAATAAACAATCTCGGATAAGAACGAGATTGGAAAAGTTATCCCTTACCATATGTCTAATATGCTTCATATGTATCCGAACCTCCTGTATAATGATTTAAATAATGTTATTGACTTATTACAAAATCATATTCATTTTTATGATATCATATATGGTTCACCTATGACTTTATATTACACATTCTTTTGTAAATTTCATGTTAAAGAGTTTTTTGGGTAAAATCGTTTCATTTGTCGTCCATGTTTTGACTTGTAATTATTCATATGATTACTTAGATCATGATTACTTAATTCCAGAATATAAAACATGATTTATATATAATATATTTTCATAATATACATATATATAATAGATCAATAAATGGAAAGAAATACACCGTTCATGGAGACGGTAGGCCGTAGGTACGCATGAACACTTTTTTTGTTTCCTTATTGAGTTGAATGGAATTAAGTAGATGACATACATATATATATATATACATAAATCCAGTAGCATTATAATGTCATATATTTCATTATTATTTCTTATATATACTTTATAATCATTCTTAAATGGTTAACATGGAGAATAAATCTCATCGCGTCGTGGAGATGGTAGTCCGTACGTACGCACGAGCGATGATATCGTTTCCATAATTATTGAATTGAATTGGAGTGGATGATACAATATATCATAATTAGTATGATGATATAATAACTATATATAGATATTCTTTACACCATTATACCCATCCATGTAAGGTGTTGGTGGAAAAACAGATTACACCACGGCATGAAGACAGTATTCCGTACGTATGCACGTGCGGTGATTTTGTTTTCCGTAGGATGGATAAAAGGTGAAATGGGGTTGTTTATAATAACATATCAGTATATTAGTGATACTGATGTTATTAATTTATAATGAAACAACTAAAGAAGAAGAAGTTGAAGAAGAAAGAAGCTTGAAAGAATCGGTAGAAGAAATTACCTCTTCTTCGATACACCTCTTTGAAACCTCCTCTTTGGGCAATAATATTGGTCTTTTAAGTAGACCAGGAGCTCTAGGATATTTCTATGAAAGTTTAGAAGATAATTTTTCAGGGATTGGTCGAACTTGAAGGCTCAAATTGGTGTGAGGATGAGAGGGAGGAGGTTCCCTTTTATAAGGGAGGAGAGAGGCACCTTTGGAATAACTAAAAATATTATTTTATTATAAAGTCAAATTCGGTTTTTAATAGATCCAAATTGATATATTTAGAAGCTAAGGTGGGTATGGGTCGAAATACTCTCATCCAATATAATTTATACAAGTTTAGGTCGTTATATTAACCTTATCATTTAGTTTTAACTCTTAATTAATTAGATTGACATTTACCATGTCACATTGTATTTTTATATTTTATAGTTAATAAACATACCATATAGATCCAAGAGACCCAAAAATTGGTCCATTAATGATACAACTATCATGATATAAGTATCTTGGATGAACCTTAGATTTTTAGGAATAAAATAAAAATCCATAATATAATATTTGTTTTAAAAAACTATTTTATGTGAATTTTGACACAATTTAGTAATTTATTTTTGTGAAAATCATAAAAGAATTATTAATTCGAAAAAATTTAATTAAATAAATACTAACATGTCATATTAACCTATAAAATTAATGGAATTCATTAAAAGTCTCAAATTACATTTATTTGGGTATTTATAACATCAATTATGTCAATATTTCATTAATAAGATAATTACTACATCATCATTGTGTCATAAATAAATTAAATTATTTAATGTCTAAAAATTACAAATAAAATACCATTATATAGGAAATCCTTTTATCTTTCTAATTAATATTTATAGTCGAGTTTATCATATATATAACCCTATATTAAAAATTATTTACTTATTAAACTTTCATTTTAACTATTTTAACCCTTTTTTAAATATTTTAATAATAAATGTCCTAATCTAATCCAATTGGGCATAAATGGTCATATTTTATTTCTAAGGTTGTTTTTGGTCGAATTAAACTTATCCAATATAATTAGGACATGTGTTAGGGTAATAATAATATCATTGTTACCCTTAATTACCCTATTTACTTTTAACTATGGTAAATAAAAGTAAAAAGTTACTATTCACCAAAAATTATTTTCATCTCATTGAACCACATTTTACTTACTAACATCAACCGTGTATCTAGGAATTTTGAAATTCCACTCACAGAAACGGTAAAATTAAGTTTTATTTAAATTTGCAAATTCTCCTAGGAGGTGGGTAAAAGACGGTGAAAAGTTCAATAAAATTTTTATATATCTAAAATTATTATAAAATTACTCCAATGTATTACATTGAAATTATATAGGTATTATTTATCAAATTTGACCTAAAATAAATTTAAATAAAATAAATAATTATTTAAATAAAAATTTGGGTTTTAAATAGTAACCCAGTGTTTTCAGTATTCATCAAAAATTGAAAGTTTCCAGAAAAATACCAAAATTTCACCCTAGGCTAATTTCGATATTCCAAATCCAAAAATGAAGTCCATTTTGAAAAATAAAATTTACAAAATTTCAAAAAGTGGTTATTACTATTCATAACGGCTAGTTTTAAAAATATTTTAATAGCATATCGGTGTTTAGTGAAACTCGGTATTGCGTACGACGCAAGCTATCGAGGAAGGTCGTGATTGTGTGTAATGAAATCCAAGTTAGGGTTGCGTGTTGTACAAGACTCCATTGTTGTTTCATATAATATAATCCAACCATATTTCATTTATACGTTGAATATATATATATATATATATATATATACACTCAATGTTGCGTAAAATGACTATTATCAAACGAACTTGAAATTGTGTGTAACACAATCTAAGAATAGTGTTGTGTATCCTACAAGCTAATACGGTGTCGCGTATAGAACAAGATAATATTTTTTTAGTATAAAACACATGACATCAAATAAATTAAAAAGAATACTTATCATAAAATATCGGGTTGTTACATTCTACCCCCCTTAAAATGAATTTCGCCCTCGAAATTCGTCAGGGTTATGAATGGTTTTCTACTTGAAACTTTCTTTAATTAAAACACACATCGTAAAATGAAATACCAAAACATAACTTTAAAAACTAAAGTATGAAACATAACGGTTACCCAAATAATCAAATCACTGGGTTTCCAAATAGGAGAACATAGGTGAAAATATGGATATGGAAGAGAAATGTAACCATCATGTTCTGATGGAGAGTGGTAGAGAACATGGCTATGAAAAAGGCAACAATCAAAAATCCATATATTTGTGATGATCTATGGTAACATATGATTCATCGGATATAAGGGCACTAGGACAACATTTTTGGTTTTCAAGATCATTTCCCAAAAGTTGAAGAATTTGAATTAGAAGAAATACTTGCTTGATTTTGGTACAATCTCACTGTTGTTTGTTCTATGAACAATTTCCACTTCATCTCTTAAATAAATGAAGTTGAATTTGTTATTCATGAAGTGTTAGCAAATCATGTGATAGAATTATGGGTCATTCCATCTGTTTCAAACAAAAAGTTAGAAAAAGTTATAAATCCATTTTTTGGTTAGATTAATCGTATATGGTTCCAAAATTGAACTTATACTTCATATATAATACCGCTTAATAAACTAAAACTAATTTCTACTAACCAGGGAATTTCTGTAGGCTAGTGGTAGGTGATAATGCCCTGTCACACTTCGGTTATGGGTTTGATTTCCATAGCCTTGTCCGACGTGATGGGTTGTCGCCCGTCCTGTAGGTTGTACTTTTTTTAAAACTACATTACTATAACATCCCATAAATAATATCGAAAAAAAGTTCTATCCTTAAAAAATACTAACTTATGTCCAACATAATCCATTCCAATATTTTGGATTATCTAAAATACTTCGGTCCAAGCTCATAGTATAAAGAAAACAATTACTAGAAAGGTTATATACCAAGAATTTGAATGCAAGCTTTTATCCAACATATTTCATAAGATATATCTTATTGGTTGCATTCCAAACAAATGAATACCTTAGTCATATATTCTCTTGAAACATAAATTACCATAGAACCTTAGTGAAAACATGAATACTGTCAAAAGGTAACTCTTTCCACATACCAAAATCCCAACAAATCTATACAATCAAACCATAATATCACTTAGTCCTTATATCAGTAATGAGCTCATGAATACAATCAAACATCTCATTATATTCTTGTCCCTTCATTATGCACATATCATCTACTTTCCAAAAATATATTAATAACCTTCCATGGTTACCGGTACCATTCAAAATATACTTTCATATACTTTAGGAAAAACAATAGTTTAACAATCCTTAAATGATTCTGTATTCCATAGTACCATACATTATTATTTATAAACATACAATCATTCCACTAACTTCATAAACCACTAGCTGAGCTTCATCATTTATTTCATCTCATATTTAATTTTTAGTCTCTTCATCATCATCCACATAAATACTACCCGTATAACCATGCTGATTCTCTTCATGAGATTTTCCCTTAGGGAATTGGTTTGCATAATGCCCATACATTCCACATTTGAAATATCTAATCATTGTTGTTGTCGTAGCAATACCATTATCCTTATCCATGGTTTTAACTGAACCTTTTCTTTTGCACTTACTGGCTTTGTGTCCTTCTTTTCCACACCCAAAGCATCTTTCAGTTCCTTTGAAACATTCTCCTTGATGCCTCTTCCCACATGATTTACATAGGTGAAATTGAACTTTCATTCCTCTATGATCATCATGAAACTTCATCTTTCTCTTATTATCTGAGTCGGGAAACTTACCAAAGTTAAGATTATTGATCATATTATGAGATTTATGATTACGCATAATAACAATGTTTGGACTTCCAAATCACGTTTCATTTGGTTTCTCATGAATAATATCATTCCATTGTCCATCATATCCTCCATTATAGTGAATCTTCCTGTTTCCAGCCATTTTCTGAAACCCAAAAAGAATAGTATGAGAGGAAAAAATCATGCAAGGGAAAACAACATAGTAACGGGGGAGTACCCTCAATATCTAACATCTTAGGTTAAATTCTATGATCGTTGTCATAGTTCTAGGACTTTATCCTATATGTATAATTATCCTTAGGGATATCCCTAGACAGACCTTAGAAATGTCTCTTGGGATCTCACTAACGTTTTCACATCCTAGTTTCCAAAGGTTGACTAAAACTTTCCTCTGATACCAAATGTAGAGGCCCGATGCTTGACGTACATGAACATTACATTATTTTTTCAGAATACTTAATACATAACAAAAACAGACACACAAGGACCGTAATAGTTTAGTGTCTTTGGAAGCTTGGAACGTAATCTTCTAATCGTAGTGAAAGATATTCAACATCTCCCATAAAGAACTTCCCTTTTTTTCTTACCTAAAACCTTTCTTTATATCTTGGGGAAAATAAAACATAAAAAGGGTGAGCTCAAATGCTCAGTAAGGGTAAGCATGGATAAAATAAAACATACCTTATACATTCAAACTTAAAAACATGAACATAATGTTTAAACATCAAAAGCTTGAGCAATGACATAAAACATGGAAGTACGTAAGGCATATATCATAAAGAAACATTAAGAATGATAAAATAGCATGGGAATAAAACATGTAATTGTGGAATCCATTAAGCACATGATGTGATTTCCATATTAGCCAAGACATTGCTGCCAATACCATCTTAGTGGACAAATTCCCTTTCTGAATCGAGTTCACTCCTCGTTCCAGTCCTGTATTACTGAACCAGTTTAACTTGTCATTACAGTCATGTCTATCCCATGAGATATAAATCTATACCCAATTAATTGGAGGGAGATATAGGTCCCACCCATCTCATAATGAAATCATTCTTACTTGTGCCACAAAATAAACATACATCATTCATAATAACCCAACGAATAAAATGGGTTTCTTAAACATCATCCCATCATCACATAATCCATATAAAAGAATTGGATATCATTTCATAATAAGAAAATTGAAACGATGTAAAACATAGATACATGATACTTGAAATATACACAAATGAAATAATTTCATCTTAGATGAAAAATGGTTTTGATAAAACACTTGAAATGAATTCTTGAGGAAAATTTCCTTTCTTCTTCAAAATAATTTTCTTTTCACAAAATGTCATCCAATTTTAAAAGAAAGGGATTTTGTTGAAAATAGTCATGAAATATTTTGGAGGAAGCTTCATGAAAATAAAGCTTTATAAAACCGTAAAAATTCGTTCGTGTTGTATAAGTTAAAATAAACATTCTTCTAGTACTTTTGCCAGAAAAGTCAAAAAGTGCCTCATAAAAAAAATATTCCATACATACCATGTAGAAAAAGTGAAAAAATGGGTAAAAAGGACATTAAACATTCATGAAAACATTTTTTCGAAACATGTACATGGATGAGAATAATAACCCCAGTAAATACTTACGAATAAACAATCTCGGATAAGAACGAGATTGGAAAAGTTGTCCCTTAACTTATGTCTGATATGCTTCGTATGTATCCGAACCTCAATTATAATGATTTAAATTATGTCATTGAATTTTTACAGAATCATATTCATTGTTATGATATCATATATGGTTCAGTTATGACTTTATATTACCCGTTCATTTGTAAATTCCATGTTAAAGAGTGTTTTGGGTAAAATCGTTTCATTCGTCGTCCGTGTTTTGACTTGTAATTATTCATATGATTACTTAGACCATGATTATATAATTAGAGAATATAAAACATGATTTATATATAATATATATTCATAATATACATATATATAATAGACTGATAAATGGAAATAAATACATCGTTCACGGAGACGGTAGGCCGTACGTACGCATGAACGCTGTTTTTGTTTTTTTATTGAGTTGAATGGAATTATGTAGATGACATACATATATATATACATAAATCCAGTAGATTTATAATGTCATATATTTCATTATTATTTCTTATATATACTTTATAATCATTCTTAAATGGTTAACTTGGAGAATGAATCTCATCGCGTCGTGGAGACGGTAGTCCGTACGTACGCACGAGCGATGATATCATTTACATAATTATTGAATTGAATAGTAGTGGATGATAAAATATATCAGAATTAGTATGATGTAATAATAACTATGTATAGTTTTTATTTACACCATTATACCCATCCATGTAAGGTGTTGGTGTAAAAACAGATTAAACCACGACGTGGAGACGGTATTCCGTACGTACGCACACGCGGTGATTTTGTTTTCCGTAGGATGGATAGAAGGTGAAATGGGTTTGTTTATAATAATATATCAGTATATTAGTGATATTCATGTTATTAAATTATAATTAAACAACTAAAGAAGAAGATGTGGAAGAAGAAAGAAGCTTGAAAGAATCAGTAGAAGAAATTACCTCTTCTTCGATACGCCTCTTTGAAACTTCTTATTAGGGAACTAAGATTGGTCTTTGAAGTAGAACAATACCTCTAGGATGTTTCTAGGGAAGTGTAGAAGAGAAATTGGCCAGGATTAGACGATATTGAAGGCTCAATTTGGTGTGAGGAGGAGAGGGAGGAGGTGCCCTTTTATAAGGGAGCAGAGGGGGCCCTTTGGAATAACTAAAAATATTATTTTATTATAAAGTCAAATTCGGTTTTTAATAGATCCAAATTGATATATTTCTAAGATAAGGTGGGGATGGGTCGAAATAATCTCATCTAATAGAATTTAGATAGTTTTAGGTCATTATATTAACATTATCGTTTAGTTTTAACACATAGTTAATTAGATTGACATTTACCATGTCACTTTGTATTTTTATATTATATAGTTAATAAAAAAACCATATACATCCAAGATACCGCCAAGTGTTCAATTAATGATACACCTATGATTATATAAGTATCTTTGCTGAACCTTATATTTGTAGGAATAAAATAACAATCAATAATATAATATTTTAAAAAAACTATTTTATGTCAATTTTGACACTATTTAGTAATTGATTATTGTGAAAATCATAACAGAATTATTAATTAGAAAAAAGTTAATTAAATGAATAATAACATGTCATATTAACCTATAAAATTAATTTAATTCATAAAAACTCTCAAATTACATTTATTTGGGTATTTATAACATCAATTATGTCAATATTTCATTAATAAGATAATTACTGGATCATCTTTGTTTCATAAATAAATTTAATTATTTAATGTCTAAAAATGAAACATAAAATAATATTATGTAGGAAATATTTTTATCCTTCTAATGAATATTTATTGTCTAATTTATCATATGTATAACCCTATATTAGAAATTATTTACTTATTAAACTTTGATTTTAACTATTTTAACCCTTCTTTAAATAAATTAATAATAAATGTCCTAATATAATCCATGTGGTCCTAAATGGTCATATTTTATTTCTATGGTTGTTTTTGGTAGAATTACACTTATCCTATAGAATTAGGAAATGTGTTAGGGTAATAATAATATCATTTTTACCCTTAACTACCCTATTTACTTTTAATTGTGGTAAATAAAAGTAAAAAGGTACTATTCACAAAAAAATATTTTCATCTCATTGAACAACATTTTACTTACTGACATCAACCGTGTCTCTTGGATTTTTTAAATTCCACTCACAGAAATGGAAAACATAACTTTTATGTAAATTTGCAAATTCTCCTAGGAGGTGGGTAAAAGACGGTGAAAAGTTCAATAAAAAAATTTATATATAAAATTATTATAAAATTACTCCAATGAATTACATTGAACGTATATAGATATTATGTATCAATTTTGACCTATAATAAATTTAAATAAAATAAATAATTATTTAAATAAAAATTCAGTTTTTAAATAGTAACCCAGTGTTTTCACTATTCATCAAAAATTGAAAGTTTCTAGAAAAATAACAAAATTTCACCCTAGGGTAATTTCGATATTCCAAATCCAAAAATGAAGTCCATTTTGAAAAATAAAATTTAAAAAATTTCCAAAAGTGGTTATTACTATTCATAACGGCTAGTTTTAATAATATTTTAATTTCATATCGTTGTTTAGTAAAACTTTGTATTGCGTACGACGCAAGCTATCGAGGAAGGTCGCGATTTCTTGTAAATAAAGCCAAGTTAGGGTTGCATGTTGTGAAAGAATCCTTTGTTGTTTCATATAATAGAATCCTACCATATTTCATTTATAAATTGAATATATACATATATATACACTCAATGTTGCATAGAATGACTATTATCAAACGAACCTGAAATTGTGTGTAACAGAATCTAAGAATAGTGTTGTGTATACTGTAAGCTAATACGGTGTTATGTGTATCAAAAGATAATCTTGTTGTAGCATAAAACACATGACATCAAATACATTAAAATTAATACATATCATAAAATATCAGGTTGTTACAATCATTATGTGGTACAATATTTATTTTTGATCATACAAAAATCTCCAAAATTAGTAGGGTAAAGGAATAATAAGTGTGAATCCAGATGAGAAATACTATACCATTTAACCATAGTAAAATTATATCAATATACCCCTTAAAATAATGGGGAATGAATGGAGGAAGATGGGATTTCAACCCCTACTCGAGAAAAAGATAGGGAAGGGGAAAATAGGTTTCCAATCATAACACTTTAGGGTGAAAAATAAAATTTCCCCATTTATAGACCACAGGCTAGCCGGTGGTGCATACTGGCTACTGGCTAGTTTACTACAACGTAGTCTATTGAAACAACCCTATCCTTACACAAGATCTCACAATCCCATGAGACACTACAAAAAGATAATTCCCTATCTAAAATCTTCTTTTTCAGGTGTCTTAATGTTGGTAATTCAATTTTGAATCATGGTTCTAAAAATTTCTCATCCACTAAACATGAATATTTAATATATTTTCTAATTCCAAAATCTCATTTGAATATGAGGAATTACAATAATTAGTCAATTTTTTATTTATAAAACCTTAATAATTTAATAAACATAATATTTATCCATTAAAATCACTATCAATAACATCCATGTATGTCACTGATGAAAAATGGAAATCAATCATTCCATGTAGGTGGTATTCCACACATACACATGGATGTGGATTTCATTTTCTATAGATATAGGAAAAATATAAATATGGTTTATTATTTATGAATATATAATATATCATAAATATAAAAATTATACATTAAATTCTTTATTAGTATAGTCTTTTTATGGTTGTTAAAGAATATGAAACATGTTACATCAAGGAGGTGATAATCCACACAACACATGAATACAAGTTTGATTTTTCTTAATATAAAATGAAAATGTGGTTAATGCACATATCATCATTATAATAATATAGCAGTATAATAATTATAATAATATTATCATTTTAATATTGTGTAATTTAATTTTGGGAATAATTAATTAATAAAATTAAATATAAATAGGAAATTGGGGGGGGGGGGGTTAGAAATTTATACCTCAATTCTCATATTATATCCTTTCCAAAGGGTTTTAAGCCTTTTGTGGTGGTATTTTGAGAAGAAAAAAATCCCTCAAAGCTGTATAGTAATTTTTTTATAGTTTTTTTATATTTTAATGCAAAATAATTCGATTATGGTGTGAGGGGAAGTGTTGAGAGGATTCCAACATTTATATGAGAACAAGGTTTTTATTTTTTGTAGATACCAAAATATTTTTAATAATTTGATGTCCTTATTAATAAAATTATCTATAGAGTAGGTAAAAAATTATATATTATAGGTTAAAAGTTTTATAATGGATTCAACCAAATATTTCAACACATGTTTTAAACATGTTTTCCATAATTTACAATGATTTTCCTTTTTTTCCATTTTCTATTTTATTGTGGTAATTAGTTTTTACATAAATTTAATTCTCCATAGTGATTAGAAATAAAATGGAATTTTTTATATAATTTATACCCCCTAATTAGAAATAAAAATCTATTTATTTTTTATAATTTTCTAAATGTGATAAAAATATATTTTAAAATACTATCTGTAGAATGAATTAAACAAACATTTTTAAAAATATAACTTATATTCTAAAATTCATAACATGGGATTTTAAATAAAAAAATGTTTCTAGAATCATAACTTCATTAATAAAATAAATTTATTTTCTTGAAACTTATTTGAAAAATTTACAAATCATACTTATATTCAAATTATTCCATTAATGGAACTGTATTTATGAAAACAATATATTTCACTATTCATTTAACATCATTTTTTTAAGAAAAAATGTTCATCATAAGATAATATTTTTATACTCAATCAAAAAAAATATTAATTTTATGAAATTAAATTTCTAAAATTTATAAATGTGTTTTTTTTAAATCATAAAATTTCATGAATGGTGTTTTTTAAAGGGAAATGACAAAAAAACATATTCTTATTTCTTATAATTTACTAGTTAAATTAGTTTTAAAAAATCATTCCTTTTATCATTAATTAGGGATGTGGTATTTGAGATATAAATTCATATAACATAATGGGTTTTTTGGAAAATACATTTTTAAGCATAATATAATATTATTAGTTGTTTTATCTATTTTGATTGAAATTCATTTAGATTAAAAGTGACCTTCATATATTTCATAATATTATAATTCCAATTCATTAAAAATAATTTAAAAATATAGTTTTAAATTTCATTTTTATTTTTTATTTTTTACGAAAAAATATATTGGTTTTTAATATTTTGAAGTTGTGTGAGGTGCAATCTATCAAACGAATTTATTATTGAGGGAAAAACTATTAGAAAATATTAAGTTGTTACAACTGGTGGAGTATACCAATGGAGTTTGTGGATAGTCTTCATGAGTTATTATTGGTTTCATAAATATTTCTCCAATGTTCATTAGGCCTTTCTGACCTTAAATTTCATTATTAAAGTGTCATATTTGGGGTGAACAGAGAATTTAATTTGAAAATATTACATCATTAATGATTAATATTAGATATATTTTATAATAATACATACTCACGAAAAAAAATATTTAGTTTATTTAAAGAATATATATAGAAACAACTCATTTCATGAATGGTATTCAACATCCCTCACAATTTTCTTCGCACATAATAACCACCTAAGACAATCCCCATATAATAAAAATTCATCATAAAATCTGGAATGAAAACATAAGAAAGAGTGAGCTTAAATGATTTGTATGTATAAACATGGGAGATATAATTTAATGATCATATTCAAGTATAGGATATAAAAATGGTATGTGATCATGATAATAAATTAAAAATCCCATAACTAATATTTTATATATCATAAATCTGAGTCCTGAAATAAACCATTATCAATTCAAAATACATGAAACATAAGAGTAAAAAATTATCATAAATCAGTCATGAACCATGACAGAATATCTCAAGCATTTGAATATGTAATAGTAATTGTGTGGATCAATAAATAGAATATTCATAATAATAACTTAGGAATCATACATTCATTATGGAATTACCTAAACATAAAAATTCTAACATTATATATGAAGAAACTTATATATAGTTAACTCCTTCATCTCATAGAAGTTTATTAACTTCATCATATCTTATGAGTTTCTTAAAATTTTCATATAATAGGAGTTTCTTTACTCCATCATCATTAACCAATGAATTTTAGGTCTATATTTTTTTCTCACTCATCAAAAAAAATGCATATTTATTCCGCATTATCATAAAACATTCATCATATAATTATATCATAACCAATGAAAAATAAAAAAAAATATTTATAAAATACACACTCCACAATAATAAACCTTCTATAGAAATATTAATGATGGTATAATTAGATCATAAACCCATTAAATCATAATCAACATCAAATTAGGTTATTATAGATTAAAAATATAAATAAAATATCATAGCAATGTTTTTTAAGAAAATACCCTTTTAAATTTTAGATCATAAAATTAAAATCTAAAATTTTTCAAAATATTTTGTAAAATATTTTTTTTTGAAAATAAACATGAAAATTTTTATAGAAAGCTTTCAACCATCGATCAATCATGATGGTGGAAAATTTCATTCATGTCATAATTTTTTAAAATAATGATTCTGTTCACACCTTTACTAAATATTAACTCATTAAAAAATTGAAAATAATATTCCTTTTAATTTTGTATATAAAATTTAAAAATAGGTAAAAATGAATTGAAACAATCATTGTATCATATTCAAAACATTCATGAAATAATTTTAGAGAACGTGGATATGGAGGATAAATATTCCTTACCAAAAGATGGGAAATAAGATTAGATTATCATAAAAACGGTTTATGAACCATTTTGAGTACCAAATATTTCAAAATATAACTGAAACATGTCATTTTAGAAATTCATAGATTATAAGGAATTAAATTTTTTATCGTATAAATATAATATAATTTCCCTCAATGTAAATTAAAACAAAAACAATCTTGATTAAAATGAGATTCAAACATAACTACATTACTAATTTGTAAATATCCAAATGAAAACAATAATGAAATATGGAAATTTATATGGATTTTATATCACAATAAAATATATTCATGTGAATTATATACAACACAAATTAATAAATAAGTGATGAATATATCAAATGTCTCATAAAAATAAAAGTTATATATCAAAACCTTACATTAATTATTGTTTTGATTCGTATGTTTTATAACCTAATTAATAATGAATTTAATATTATTGTAAATATATTATATAACCATAATAATATATATAATTTCATACATTATTTACTTTTATAATCTTATCACCAGTTCATAAGAAATTCATTACTAAAATCACTATTCTGTGTGATAAATGCTTCATTTTTCATACATAATTCAGTATTACAATTTGAGTCCTGATACTTTGATCATGGTTACATCTTATCCAAAATTTCCTTAATTTAATTAGTAAAAAATTTTAATCCATATGTACAATTTAATAACTATTCATATAAATTGGTGATGAAAAACAAATTATATCACTTCATAGAAATGATAGTCTGTACATATTCATGATTGATGATTGCACATCCCAGAGGATGTAAAGAAAATAAATTTAAATAATACTTCACCTTTATATATGTATAATAATATCATAAATATATAATATATTCATTAAATCCATCATTATAATAATCAAAGGGGAACACTGATTAAAAATGAAATGCATCACTTTGTGAAGGCGGTAGTACACATGTATACAATAGTTATGTTTTCTATTGCCATATGATAGAAAGGAGTTGTATAATGAATATAACACATTAATAATAAAAATTAAGTATATTTAAGATACTTAATTAATTATTTTATAATGGATACCATAGATTTATAATTGGTATAATAAGAATTAAAATTGAGATTACTCAATTAAGATTTATACAACATCATTGAGAAACCCCCTTTTGATTATAATTTCAGACATGAAAGGTTGGTATTTTAGAAATAATGAAGGATATTGGTCATGGGGAAGGAATCTTTAATTATGTTATATCTGTTCTTTTTTGAGTTGGAGATATCAACTTTTTTTAATAAGTGAGGAGAATATATATCCTTTTATATGTGAGTGGAGGGGTACCCTTCTAATTACATAATGGATTTATATATAATAAATTCATTTTTCTTCTGAAAGTGTAAATATTTTGATATATTTAATAAATAGTACGTATATGATTCCAAAATTTTCTCATAAAACATATCTTATACAAGTTTAGGTGATCTTTTAACCCTTATCTCCTAGATTTAAACTCCATTAACCATTTTTATAATTACCATGATGTCAATGTTATTAACTCATTAGTGGTAATAAAAGTTAATATAAAAGGAATGGTGAAAATTATGTGTAAAATGGATTATATTCTATAAAATTTCCCATTAACTTGAAAATATATAATATTTTTTATGAATTTTATATCATTTAACAAAATATCATTTAACATAAGATGTTATTAAATTCATTTTCAGGACTATTCACAATGTTTGGCTTTAAATACATTAAGAGAGAAATTAAATTAAAATATTAATTTTAAGCCCATAAATAATATGAAATATTTATCTAAAAATTTAATATAAAAAACCATTCATCGAAATTGAATTATATTTAATTTTTAAAAAAATATGTTATTTCATTTTTTTCTTGAAAATAACATTATTCAGGTTTATAAATATAAGGAAATTATTTTATCACTAAAAATTAAATATAAATTACCATGATAAAAAACCATTTAAATATAATATAACAATTTATAGTCTATTATAACCATTTTTTATTTCTATTAAAAATTATTAGAGATATTAAAACAATGGGGGGAAAATTTTGTATTTAATATATTCTTAAACTAATTTTAAGGGAATTATCAAAAGAAAGTGGTAAAAATTTTCAGAAAATTAAAATATAAGATGGCTCAGTTAAATATTAATATATCCAATGAAATAAAGGTATGTTTTTTGGATATTCCTAGGCCTTATCCAACCATTGTAACCCTAATTTATCCATTTTATACTTATTTAGGTGACAAATATTTACTACGATTACTGTACATAATGTCCAAAAATATAAGGGACCTATTCACCATATTTTAAAAAATGATTTCTAATATTGAATAACGTTTTCATGATTCAACATCTATAAGTGGAAAAAATTATTTTATTATAAATACGTAGAACACAATCAAATTATTTTTTATAAATTATATTTAAAGCCTAAAAATGAAATATTCCAAAATCAATTGTAATGATGATTTATTTATAATTCCATAATATAAAATTAAATTAGAAATATGTTACATTACCAACAAATTAGAAAAAAATATACATTTAAATAACTTTATTTAATGAAAAGAAATGATAGTTTTATAAAAACAACATTTTTCCCTATTCACATAAAACAAATCATTCAAGAAGAATATAAAAAATTCATGAAAACTGATATTCGAATGAATATTTAAAAAATTATTAATTACATCAAAAAATATTTCTTAAAATGGTATAAATTGGTTGTTTTGTTGTGTAAAAAATTCCGTAAAACCATTTCTTGTAGAAAACATATTTTTGAAGTAGAAAATGACTTTACTGAAAATTGAGTACTAATTTACCATGAATTAATAAATAAAATTTAATTTTCAAAACATTTATACATTTTTTCATAGTTTTTTAATTCTAATTATACATAAAACATAATTGTTATGTTATAATGGTTAGATAAGAATATTATTAAAGAATATCATAGCTTACATTAAGCTTGGTGTTGGGTGTTAAGAAACCTATCAAGAATAGTATTATTTAACGTAGATTTTATAGTTGTTACATTCTCCCCCACTAAATAAATTGTTCCACATTAATTTATATCTCTATAATCAAATATTCAATATTTTTAATTACTTTTGTTGAAAACCCACATCGAACAAATGGATGAAAAAAATATCTTTGAAAAGGGAAAGTGGGTAACATATTCGTGTGACAACCAAACCCATGAGCCACAAAAATGGTCCCCGAAGTTGGTTCATCACATGGCCCCAAGTGAAAATACATGTATTGTAGAGGTTGGAAACTAGAAGTCAGGGCTTATTGGTGGTTCAATTAGGATACTATACAATCTAGATGATTAATAAATACATTTAAAAAATAATAGAAGAAGTAGATGAACAATAGTGTTGTGGGAGATAATAACAGACAATTAATAAATAATTTATAAAGAACCATTCATGAACATGATACAGTGTACAAATAAAATACATACATTAGGATATAAATAAACATAACTAATAAAATGAACAAAATTCTGAATGATATCACCATGTAAATTCTTAGTATCAATTCATTCATGTGTTACTAATATCCCATGAACATGTGTAATAGAACATAGCATAATATGTGATCCTAAAAATGCAACCATATGGGATGTTTGGGTACCAAACGATTGCCTAAATAGGGTTTGAGATAAAATAATTAGGACACTACCAATGGTGTTTAATCTAATCCAATCAATTAGTATAAAATAAATTATTGTATAGTTATAATAAAAAACAAAATAAAATAAATGTAAATAAGTATGCACAGGTTCCCCAAGGACACTTGACTGACTATACATACTTCAACTAAATATGGAATGTATCAGATCATTCCATCGTTTATATATGTGTATACATGTATATAGGTATATATGAACAAATTTAAATTCATTGAAAAATACCTAAGGCTTACAACCTATGAATCCAAATAGTGAATTGATATGTTTGAGGTCTCATTCATAAAATGAGGAACATCATGATAAATACAATAATAAAGGACTCATTGTGAAAACTAATCTTAGAGGATTAGGCGAACTCTGAGAAGAATCTTCTTCAGTTAGGCTTTGGGGGTATGAGTGTAATCAAAAGGATAAATCAATATAACTCCATTGTAACAGTTTCTAACCATGTACATAGAGTCTTGTCCCGATTTATATCATACTAAGAATTATTTGGAGCCCAAGCAGGTAATCCTTAGCATCTCGTGTTTGAGAACATCAAGTTGAATCCAAGTAGGTATTCCAAGGTACCCAAATTTTCCAAATATGAATGTGAATCATAGATACCACCTGAAGCATTCATTAATATATAATACATTAACTAAACCCCAGTGTGGTATCCCAGTTAGTAGTCAGTCTAAGGAATCAGGGTGGTGACCTTTGACTGATCAAGGCTTTCCCTTTGGAATCTAATAATGGATCAAGTATGACCACTCCTTTAATAATAAAAAGTTCCTAAATCATAAGGCATATTTCATTTAATAATAAATCATAGTCAATGGAAAAAATAAATTCCAAATCACCATTAGATTTGATTATTTCCATTTATAATTACATTTATTTATATCAATGAGGTCATATAGTGTTATTAATATATTTAGTAATTCATTTAACTCAATTTGAGTTTCCACTGATTAGAACTCAATAAATTATCCAAGAATTTATATAAATAAAACCATTTAATTTGTCATCTCAATCAAAAGTGATAACAGGGAATGCAAGTAGACAATATTTATTATAATTAAAGAAATATATGTTTTACATTAAATATATTTAATTTTAGGGTATTCCTAAAAAACATACATAAGAAGTATTTCATTTGATTTTAACCAAAAACTAACTAAAAAAATAATTAGTTTCACCCAATGGGGCGGCCCATGTTGAGGTTACAACCTCTAACCATGTATTGTGTGTCTAGATAATATCAAGTGTAAGGTATTAGTATTTTTTTAAGG
This sequence comes from Viscum album, assembly GCA_963277665.1. Lineage (NCBI taxonomy): Eukaryota > Viridiplantae > Streptophyta > Magnoliopsida > Santalales > Viscaceae > Viscum > Viscum album. Next base: position 1,037,758,954 of record OY728141.1, on the reverse strand, counting down.
TGTTTCATAAATTATGTGCGATTCCTATTAATCTTGACATGTATTACAACAACACATTTTATAAATGACACAACTTTTAGGTAAAACAATATTGAACACCTACCCCATGCTTATGATGGTCTACTAATCTATTATCAAGCTTTCATTTGAGACAACACAAAATAAATCAAAAAGAAGAGAAATGACTAAAAATTATTGAAAATGAGTTCACCCTAAAATAGATACCCATATAGTGAAGAAAACAAATAAAGGATCTAAGAGATTTCTTATCGTTACATCTATGTTTCCAACAGACATGATGATGTCTGATTTAGACCAAGAATGAAATTAAAAATGAAAAAGGGAGTTGATGAGGATGATAATATGAATTAAGTTCCTCCTGGAAGAATGAGGTAAGAAAACTGGGAAACCCCCATTTAAGGGAGATGCAAGAAAATGGTAAATTTTTCAATTTTTGAAGAGACACATGGCTACACTGCATAGTTTGGATAATCATGCACCAACCATGTGGTTCCACTACCTAAAGGATCGCCCATCACATGACTAGGTGCATGATTAGACAATTCTACGTCATCATCAATTCCATCGTTTATCATATGGTTCTCCCCATCATAATATATAGCATTCCATGACCAATTATGAGTCACGATATTCCCACCAAAATTATTTTTTATTGAAAAATGGACTTTTTGTCCCAATGATTATCCTATTGTGTTTATCAATTTAAAAGTGTGGTTGAATCCCAATATACCCAAATTAACCTAATTGTGCAATCTTTTTCTTTAAAATCCATAGTTGAACTATTATGCTTCACCCATATCATTCTAATGGCAAGCCCAATCTGATCCCAAACCAACCGTATCTAACTATCTAAGAGAACTCCAATTGAACCACCTTTGGTCAACAATTCAAAAAATGATCAATTTTTTGGTATATGCATCACCAAGATGAGATTTTAATCCTAATCTGAAATCATATCAAGATTTTTATGATCAAGTTCATTAAATATTTTACCCTACCTCTGGTGATTTTTCCTTGATGAACCCTCCCCCAAACAAAAACGTCATCAGGATATAATACCAACACTGACACTATCACGATCCAGTATCCATGGATCATCATAAAGTACATCAGGCTTAACACCCACATATAGATTACACAAAAATGCATAATAAAATGTGTACATGAAATTTACTAAGGATTCTTATCATTAATTTTTTCATTTTTTAAAGAATATATGAGAGGTAATGTCCCCATCCTACAACTATCCTCAGGTTCTGAAAACCCTTCTCACATGAGGGTCTCCTACTAGAGGCCTATTTCCTAATACTAACTTGAAGAACATCCAAATAATAATACCACATAAAATATAACAACATTACCAAATCATATTCATAGATATAATAGTTTTCCTAGTTAAGAATATAAGAAAATTGAGTAGAAACATAAGAAAAAATCGTTATATATTCAAACACCTCAATAGTAGTTTCTAGGATGTTTTCAAAATTCATGTTACAAAGAGGGTCACCACCCTTTTAGAAAAATAGTGTACTACACAACATCTATCTTTTTTTAAACTGCTCCTCAACTAAAATTCCTAAGGAGTTATTTCATCAACCCAAAATATTATATGGTTAGATATTTTGATGTAAAAATAATGTACTCTAAAAATTCCCAGGATGATGTTATGATAATGGGCTTGATTCACTATAGACTAGGAGTACACTAAAGATTTATTGATAGGTCTTATAGATCCCTCTAAGATATTCTCACATCATCAAGGTCTATATTTACCTCTACTAATGCCTGAAACCATAACTATTGATGATGCATTTCATGATCCTTACATGGGTCAATAACCTAATGTCTCCTTCTTTTTTCAAAATTATTCTTTCTCATAAGGTGATTCATTTAATTTACCCTATATATATGGGTCACTATGACCACAAGAATCACTTCTTTGAAACTATTAGACCTTGTATCACACCAATCCATTCATGGAAGTTCATTTTTTCAATAGTTTTCATGAGTAATCAGTGAAAAATAAATTATCATTCATAAAGAGAGTACTATAATTTACCACTTGGGTTGAGACATGACTCACACTCCCTTAAGTCATCCATAAAAAAGATCAATAAAAGTGTGGTACTCAACACATAATTTTCTAACATTCTTGGATCTATGTTGGAACTAATCATCTTAATTGGAACCTAATTCTGCCATAAATTATTGAATAAACACCTGCATAAAAGGACATTTATAAAACTAAATAATCTAAAGACAAAGAGGGTTTCATGGTCCAAACTCTCTAATAGCTCTTCCTAATGAATCTTTTCTCATTCCCCAACAAACAAGGGTCTCATTCGAAAACTCCATACGTCCCCATTATTATATTGTAAAACTAGATAAGCTCCTACACATTGGTCTAAAATGATTATAAAACCAAGATTGTTTCCTATAAGGAAAACACAAATTGTGAGCTGATATCTATCATAAATCGAACAATGAAATACTAGGATCTGAGTAAAAAATGATGGAATATATTTTTGTACACCTAGACCTACGGTTTATAAAATGAGAACCAAATCCTATATGAGGGATTTTTTTTATAAGACTTTTCATGCACCTATAAGTTTCTTTAAAATGGGTAAAAATGATGGAAAGGTAAAAATACTATTGACCCACGGGGGTGAAAAAATAAACCCAAAAAGATAGATCGATGAAGCTAAAAAAAATATCCACATATATTATTACCCCCTAAAGGTAAATATTACCATAAAACCATCCTTCTATGTCAAGAGTGTCATTTTAAGACAACTAAGAATCCCAAACGACAGAAAGTTTTAAAAAATAGCACTTATCGTGCTTAGAACCTCATCTCAAAAGTCTATCAGTTAATCATATCCAAGAGAACTACCATAATGGGATTAAAAAACATTTTAATACAAAATTTAAATATTTTAAACTAGAGTAATTATAAAGGACACTAGACTATACCTCTTATCTATTAAGTCCAAGTAACAACAACAATGAATCCAACTGTGATTTAGGGGAAACAGTCCCATTTCTATTCCAATCATCCATCAATGTAAATTGAAGAAAACCATTAAATGATTCTTCCATATATAACATCTCTATAAGTTTTCATTTAAAGGAATTTAATTGATAATCATTTATTACACAATTTTAAGAAAATCCCATATATGGGGTATTAACTAATAGTTTTAAACTAAAATGTACTAAAAACATTACTTATTCTATGCCATGCCGCTTTAGGAAAATGACCTAATAATATTTTTTAATCCAATTTCATCCATCCATAAAGTTCTAACAACTAGTCTCATTTAAAGAAAATATCAATTACAAGCAATAGAGGGAAAAACTACTTAGATTTTAAATTCAATTATAATTAATTGATACATTATAATAATAAATCTCAAATGTGGAATAAAAAATATTTTATCATTTTATGGGAGACTGGTCATTTAATATTCTACCATAAATTTATACGTAACATAATATATATAGCTACTAACACTTTAAATATACATCCCACAAAACACGACTACACCCCCATGGGGTCAAATACCATTTCATATAAAGAATAAGGATACTTATAAGTGTAACTTTATTTTAAACTAAGTTTCAAATTTATCTTAGTGGGTTTATCTCATTAGAAACATTCCTTAGCTTTTCTACATTAGTCTAGTTGTGAATTTATGGATTTAACAATATGGTTTATCATGCCAAAGTAATAGTGTTAATATATTTCATAATAGAAACCATTTTATATAATAATTTCAATTTAGCATATATCGTGGTTCAGTGAGATAAATTACTATTCCCATATTATAAAGGTACTTTACTTTATATGTTATAATTGGCATTCATGTATTTTCAACTAGGTTTTCACCTTTGGTCTCAGAATATTACAAGTATGTATATAATGATTTGATTATATGGGTCGCATTTCCTCATTTATAATGGCCCATAAAGTTTAAAAATTTATTCTATCACTCATTTAATCAAAATCATAATTCTTTTAGTCCATTGAGAAAATGTTTCATGGCTAAAACATGTCATTATTTGTTAATTAATGTTCCACCAACATGGTATATAAAAAAACCATTTTTTTGATATAGACACATTAATAATCAATCATATTTCAAAATTATAACAAATAATTATATAATAGATCATAAAATAAAAGCATTTTCAATGAAAAAACATAATCATATTATACATGAAAGAGTGATAAATAATAAAAAAAGAAACTTTAAATAAGTATCAGGTAGTCAAACAATGTATCCTACAGGGTATATAATATGCATGGCATGTGAATCTCTATGAACATAAAATGACGGATAAGCATGCCTTGTCTCATACAATAATAGGAAAAGTAGTAAATCTCATCAATCAATATTTCAATAACCATAAAAAGTACTAAAATCAACCAAGGTGAAAAAATAATCAACTGAAATAGAAACAATATAAATAATCTCATCCCTAGAAACATGATATTTCCCCCGTGAATGGGTTGGAATGACATATATATAAACTATTTATTAAGATACAATATATTCCTGGTCTAATTTATACCATCCCAAAATAGAAATAAAAAATTAAAAGAATACATGATACCACTTTATAATTATTTTTCCATGGCTCCACTAAAACTATGCCCTAATTTGGTTTGTTAAATTTCCTCAAGTGTTCCTCCCTATGCACCGGAGGCTGCCACCCATTAGTGAGGGTTTATAGGCGGTACATTTGGTATACTATACCCTCTATATCTGTAATTGATACAATATAATAATAAATAAGGAATAGTGTTAGTAGATTGACAATAGTGAAATGGGAGATAATAACTGATAATCAATAAATAATGAATAAAGGACCATGAATGAGCATAATACAATGTACCGGTATAATACGTAAAGCAGGTGATACATCTACATAAATAAGAAAATAATGAAAAGGACTAAGGCAATATTCATGAGAATCCTAATAATTAGCTCAATCCTATGCTCATATGTTTCCATGCACATGATTAATAGAACATATCATAATTAGTGATCCTGAACCTGTAACCATAAGGTCTATTTTGGGTACCAAATGATGGTTCGAATAAGGTGTGAGATAAAATCAGTTCACCACAACCAACAGTTTTTTATGAAACCCATTCTTTGAGTATAAAGTAAAGTAGTGTGGTGGTATAGTAAAAAAATAGTAAATAATATATGTTAACTGGTAGTCTTAGGTTCCATGAGGACACCTGAACAACCATACCAATTTTGGAATAATCCATAATGTATATATACAATACATTATGTATATATATACATATATGAGAATAAGTAAGTATGCACATATATACATGCACTGAAATGGAATTGAGGCTTACAACCTAGACATCAACACAACGAACAGTTATGTTTGGGGTATCATAATATAGATAAGGAACTCGATGATAAATATTATAAAAAAGAAGGACCCAAAATGTAACAAAGGCATCCTTGGATGCATAAGGTCAATCCAAATCATAATAAAAACCCATGATGTTTGGGTATAGGGGTGTGCCTGTAATATTTTGAAAAAATCCTTTGCATTCCAATGTAAATGTTTTTAACAGAGCCCTAGGATTCATGTCCTAAGCAATCTTTATTAATGCATGATTTGGATCCCAATGTGGTAATGCTTTGCACTGCGTGTCTGAGGAAATCAAGATGAAACCAAGGAGGTAATCCAAGGAATTTTAATTTTTACTATATGCAAGGGAATCATCATTACCACATTGAGGAATTCAAATATAGATAAGACATTGACTCAACCCTCTTATAAAATCTCACTCAATTGTCAGAACAACGAATTGGGGTGGCTTCCTCAGAGTACTTAAGGTGTTCTCTTGTGAATCCAAGACTAGCTCAAGTTTGACCACTCATTTAACAAGAAAAATGTCTAATAACAAAAGTTATATTGTATTTAATAAGTAATAATAGGTTATAGAAAATATAAATTTCAAACCGCCATTTTATTTCATTATTTAAATTTCAAATTTCATTTAGAAATGATAATGAGTTCAGGTAGTGGTATTCCAAAATTTATCAATACATCTTATTCAATTTTATCTTCCACTAACTAGTTGAAAATAAAATTTCTTTGCATTTACCAAAATAAAACCATATCATTAGTCATATCACTAAAAATTTATTAATGGTTTGAATTTATAACTGAATTATTATAATTAAAATAATAGATTTCCTAACATTTAATTAATTTAATTTTCATATGATTCGAACCAAACACACCTATGAAGTATTTTGGTTGATTACAACTGGTGGAAAACAATGAAAATAATATGGAACACACTAATTGGTGTATAAAATTGAGTATAAAAACTTGAATAATGTCATGGGGGTCTATATAACATTATGTTTAAGGTGTAGGCATTTAATTTAATGTGTTTTATAAATTAGAAAGGATGACTAGAAAGTTTGGAACATAGAAGAATGAAACATTTTATAAACACAAATTTGAGGGAGTAGCATATAGACCACCTAAAAAATTTATTAGGATGGTCCACTTATCCATTATGAAGCTTCAATTAAATCTTGAAAGATTGAAATTAAACTAAATAGAGAAATACCCTAAAAATAGTGAAAATAAGCTCGCACAAAAATAACATTTCATAAGGAGAAGAAAACAAATAAGAGTGGTAAAAGAAGTTTTAGCCTCACCTATACGCATTCAACACACCTGATAATGTTTTATTTAGGCCAATAAAGAAGAACAAACCACAAATGGTAGATGAGGAGGAAGATTGTGCTTGTGGGGGATGTCCTTGGTGGGTGGGGGAATAAAATGAGAAAAAAAAACATATAAGGGAAGTGGAAAAAATGGTATATTTTCCCCTTATTAAGTGGTGTATGGTTAGGTTTCATGGGATAGATAACCATGTTGCAACCGTTTGGTACCACTACCCAAATGGTCAGCCCCTCAAATAGTTCGCTGCATAAATAGAAAACCCATGCAGTGCCCTTGAGTTTCACCGCTAATGTTTTCTATAGAGATCTTTATCGACCGTGAGACCATGGGTTAACAGTTTATCAAACCATGTGACAATCCATTAACCCCTTCACCAGGCTACACAGTTACCCCTAGAGGTCTACACTGATTCGATAGTCTATGTACCCCTTTCTGCATCTCCTAAATTTTGTTATCAGAGCCAAATACTTCTGAAACTCATCCAAACAGCTAATACATATCTTGAGCCTTAATACACATCCAAAAAAGAACAATTTCACATGTTCCAATGATAAGATTTACAATATGAGTCTCAGTTATAGATTCTTGCCATCAACCAAATAGTATGTTCAAATTCCCTTGAAATTTTCAACCTGCTCAAAACACGAGACCTTAAAATAGTTTACTTGAAATAAAAAATAATGAAGTATCTAAATAAATAGTTCATTAAAGGGAAGTAAAGATATAGAAATAGAGGATAAATAGAACATATTAGGAATAATAGTAAGTGATATTAGAGACGATCATGTTAAAGCTAATGAGAATAAAACTACAAACTAGCTTGGGATATAGAAGACCATGAAATAATTTAAAATAAAGGTAAAATGAAGTCATTTTTATTTCAGTATTTTCTTCCTAGATTTGAATTATTCTTTTATTACTAATATAGTGAACAAGAACAATTATACAACCTTGACCGCTTTCAATTTTATAAGTAGAAATTAATTATTTTGGTCATCCTTCAATAATGTTCCACATATATCTCATATATTACTCCATGAAATGAATATTTAAGATTAAATTTTCATACCAGAAATAATAAAATTAACTTTTAGTGGATCATAAGACCCATAAAATAATTACAATCCATTCCACCTATCTATAAATATTAAACAAAACCAAAATGGTTAGAAAAACATTATCCAATATAGATAAATATTCATATAAATAATTAATGAATTAATTCCTAAAGCCTAAAAAATAACGCAGAATGTTCAACATAAACTATTTCATAAAGGTAACATTATATTCCCTATAAAATTTGTCTGACCAAATTCAAAACCCCAAAAATATGACATTAAATAATCTCATAGTTTTTATAAGATCAATATTTAGATTTATCCCCAAAAAACATATTGTAGCTCCTAATGTCAGTTACCAAACATGTTAATACGACGATTATATATTCTCTAAAAAACATGCAAATCCTTTATAAAAATAACATGAATCACTGTACAAACTTAATAAAAACAAAAATTATTCCAAATACTATATTGACACTAAAAATAAAAAATATTCTATAAATCTAATAATGCAATGAAATTAAATATATTGAATTTTATCATCAAATCTCTTGTCAATTTCATGGTCACTAATACTATAAAAACATAATTTATAATTATCAATAAACTCTTTATACAAACGAAACATTATTATCTAAAAATAAGACACATATTAGTGGTTATATATCTCCCAATAATTTTTTTTATAAGAGTATCACATTACCACTTAACCAATTTTTTGTTTTATTAGTAAAATTCAATATATTACTGAAAATACTTATCGAAAATATATTGTAGAGAATTCCATAGGTTTATAATGATTATTTTCACAAGAATAACATTGATAAAAAACTATAAATTTATAATTATTAAACCCCAATGTATAAAATCATAGATCATTATTCATCATTCTATAACCTTTACTAGGATTTGTTATCTTATTCCTTAATATTTCATTCCTTTCACAAGTCACTTTTAGTTTTGTCATCATAAATAGTAATTATTTTACTCATATATCCGTTCTAATCATCCTTTTGAGATTTTCCCCACAGATAATGATTTTTAATATAGCCATACATTTCATATTTAAAACGTAAAACCATTGATTATACCTTATGGAATCAATTATTCCCATACATTGTGTTAAGCATAATTTTCATCATTCCACAGAAATTCAGCACTTTATGACCATGTTTTACATGCATAAAACATGTCACCAGACATTTACCTATGTGCTTCTTCCGGCATTATAGACATGTATAAATCATAAATTTATTTCCACCATGGTATTGTTAAACTTAACTCTTATGAAACACCATTTTTTATCTTATTAGTTTGATTAGGAAACTCCCCCATGTCGTGTTTGTTAATCATATAACAAAGTATATGATGAGGCATAATCATACGATTTTGAATCCCAAATCCAATTAAATTTGGTTTCTCATGATGAAAATAATTCCATTTCCCATCACATTCACCATTAACATGATTCTTCCTAGTTCCATCCATTGACTAATGCTAATAATTATATTCTGGGAAATAATAATTATATCGATAAATGATATAATCATGAAAAATAATTTAGGGGATTATTAAATAATGAAACCTTACTTAAAATCAATTTCACCATAGGTTTAAAATATCTCATCCAAAATTATCAAATTTTAAAACCCTTTATAGTGGTTTATAAGGAAAATGTGAATTAACCCAAGAATATCAACCAGGAATGCTTCTCCTAGTGTGAAGTCTTATTCCCATTCATCATGCATCGGTAATGATCATGTTCATACTAAATTTTTCCCTTTTATAGTTATTAACCATAGAAAAATTTGTTACAAATCCAAATATTATGACTAGTATCCTAATAGGTAGTTTTTTAGGAAAACCATGAAATCTCTATGTAACACCCTGAACCAAACCACCATGTCCGACATGGAGAGCCACACAACCTCAAGAATTACTCCATGTATGTAGGAGGCTACGAACTAGTAGTAGGGGTCCTAATGCCATAAATGGGAAGAATATACCATCAATATCATATCCTTACACAAATAATTAAAATAAAATATAACATGATAATCAAAGTAACATGCAGATGAATAAATAACCAAAATGTAATAACACATGGAACAAAATTTATACTCAACCATCTACTGTGGGCCACTTCCTCTTTTATGAATCCTTATAAATGAAGTATGAACATGAATTGAGATTCCCATTTTGGGTGTGACTAATAAACCCAGTAGGAAACACCAATTCATTACTAACAAGTGTAAGCAATTATAACAGTTATATTCCATGATAATAATAAATGTGTAAGCAAGTGAAACAATCATTTATCAACCAACAATGTGGTAACCAATAAACCAGGAGACTTAGATATACCAACTTAAAATCCATTTTGGTAGTAATATCATGATAATAAAATTAAAGAGGAACCTGAAACCAATATAATAAAAATACTTCCTAACATTTCAATGAATCATGTGAACACGCTACTCAGTATCCACTTGGGGATAAGGGAACCATGCTACTAAGAATCTAATAGGAATCAGTAATCATGATACTCAATATCCTCTAGGTATTGAGTAAACCGTCTTCATGGAATCCACTAGGAATTGAGTGAATAACATGGCATCCCTAAATCTTCTTCGTTTCTTTACCTAGTTCTTATGTCCCTGATCACCATTTTCACAAGTTGCACACACTTTTCCTCTAAGTGATAAATATGTTAAGACTATAAACCTATTAATAGCACCAAGAACAATACCTATAAATACATTTTAACTCACATAATAATGTAAAACATAAAAATAAAAGAAAATTATATCATTATAAACAAATAATATCAATTTATAATATATGTGATCAAAATCAAACATGATAAAAAAAAGTGACATGTATAATTATAGAAACAAGTATCATAAATAGTCCCACATGCTACCAACACATCCACTTAGATTAATATCTATAACTATCACTAATGTATCCCAAATGTGAGTCATACCAAGGAAATATGTACATACAAGATCCCTAAGTAGAATGGAGAATCCAACCTCAATGTTACTGAGGTCAACATCATGTTTTTTCAAGGGTGATATCTCTCGAGCCATGATTTCACACCAATAAGAACAAGATCACAAGCCAAGAAATACTAGAACCCGTTTCATATAAAAAACAAGATTCTTAGAGAATGTATTAAAAAAATGGAATTCATGTGGGTAGAACAAGACATAACCAGTATAAAAACCATCAATAATAAACTTCTTGTCTGGTTTAAGAAATGATAAAAACCACGCCTTTGGAATGAAAAAATAGAAGGTAAAATTTTGGTCTCTATGAATCCAAACCAACAAGAACAACTTAGTCTTCAAGGATTAATCATCTATCAAGTTTGAGTTAGGAGAGTCATGGAGAACCAGATTATCCCGGTCTGTAGTTTTTCCCAAGAGTTTTATCCAATGAATTGACCTAAAATCACCAAGAAAACATATCAAATTAATTCAAATTGAAGGAATAATCTATGAGAGTGGGGTTTAATTGATTATTTAGGTTAAAAATATAGTTAAAAATCCATTAATAACCCCAAATTTAATCCACATGTTCTTTCCACTTTGATTTTGTCAATATATGAGAGGAGATCCATCCCTTTCAACAATTTCAATCCAACAAGACTGTTTCCATGATCTCCCCATATCATGTCATCATCAATAATGTTTCTGAAAATAGTGAAACAACCAAGTATATGGTATGGTTTTATGATTTTGGATATCTTCTGTCATAATTATATTTAAAACAAGAATGGAGGGGTTTCCTAGGATGTGGTCCACTAAGGTCCATTTAACCCTCCATGATCACAGCCATGTCGTGGACAACTCATTTAACATGGATATTTTTATCACATAGGGACCTACTTAACAAGAACCACAATCATGGTGTTTATTATTTTGGGAAGAAAACCTCCAAAACACCTCAGAGACACTCAAAACATCAAGAGGATTCACCTGAGAATGGCTAAAACAAAAAATAAAATAAATAAATAGTAAATGAGTCTTTTTCATATAAAATAAAATATTTGAGGTCCTTGGAAAATCTCCCTCAAAATACTTCTTGTCCCCGGGATGATTCTCTAGGTATCATGATTAATATATTCAGTCCATAATGTGTGAAAGTATATTTCCCACTGTTATGTATCCTCTTTGTTTCCCCCATGATTTTTAGGGATCTAGAACGGTTTTTTCATCTTTCCTATTAGGACTTTCTCTCTTTTATTTATAATATACACTAGGTGATCCACATAAAATGCATCAGGATTAAAATCAACATCCTCTCATTCTATGAAATGCATAGGATCATCCATGTAACCCATATTTTAGGCACATGAAACAAATAATGCATAAATCGGTTATTCAAAGAATGATCTTGATAGTAATCCACTAACCTAACATATTTGGGGATCTCAAAGGGTCCAAAAAATCCTAGTTTCATCTTCAATATCATCACCAAAAATTTGTGGATTAATTGATTAATCACTATCAATAAAACATTATTGAATGAATCAGACTCTAGAAGAATCCTCTTGAAATTGGAATAACATGTGTACCAACTATGAGTAGTGATTAACCTTTTCAAAAAAATAAACACTCTCTTTGGGGAACTTGAACCATATTTTCTCCCATAACCACTACCTTAAAAAAGTCATGCCCAAAAATTGGTGAATGAAATGGGATAGCATAGACTACTTTATATGTTGACATCTGTATTTATGTTTGTAAATTGTTGTAATATGAAAACACAAACGAGGATCGATGATCATCCCATGATCTATAGAAGTATAGGGCATAAGATGAAAGCCTATGATATAATATGAGAATCATCTGTTTATCTTAATGAGGATGAAATGTTATTCTCAAACTCAACCGAGTACCTAAGGACTTCTAAAATCCAAAAAGAAATAATTATTCATGATATTAACCTATTTCAAATAAAATGATAATGGAATCTATGTGAAAGTGTATAATATCTTCAATAGTAAAAATTCCCTGATCATCCACTAAACGAGTATCACATATTGGTAATAAATGATACAATTTTGTTAGTTGGTTGAAAATTACACAAAATTAATCAAGGATACTTGTGTTCAAGGGTAACCCCATAAACATTTTCATCATGAAATCATTACACTTCCATATGGACACTAGAAGAGGATGGAGAAGTCCACCTGGATTTTGGGGCTCAACCAAAATCCTATAGAATGAAAGTCAATAGGAATCAAGTCTTAGAATGTTCATATTTATATCTACCACCGAAAACTACCTCCAAAAGTCATATTACATATATTTCACAATAGGATTCACCACATAACTAGATGTATGGAATCATCTCATCATATATTCCTTGATGGAAATAGGGTCTACAACTCTACATTATACATTATTGACAGCACCGTCAACTAATGACCACCCTGGTATGGGGTCACCAACTATTAGTTTCTCTTGTATCACAACAAAAATTATATTTTGTTATTGAAAAAACATTCCATAGTTTAATATAGATTATGTGATAACTAATGAGGAATATTTCATCAATCCATGGTCTCACATGCCATCAATCCTCTAAGAGGAAAAAAGTTGGCCAGATGACACTGTTTCAATGAAGTTCAGTCATCATACTCTTGAGTTACCTAAATTTTATGTCTTAGATAAAATACAATGAAATTAACATTATATGTTGATATTACATCTCAAAGTAGAACATCTATTACTGCACTAACCAGTGCATCTTCATTAAATTTGGGTCCCACAGTGTGGAGATACAACAAAGGATCTTGTGGTTAGTGTAAATAGAAATACTCTCACCAAATATATAGTGTAACTAACACATAAAAAATAGGACTATGACTATCAAATCCATGTCATTTTTAGGATTGTTACACTAATAGAATCATAATTTACATATCACATAAGCCACAACATAACCCCTCTATATTTGATCTTCCACCCAAAACATATCTGAATGCATCATATCTCACAACATAAATAATTTATGTATCATGAAAAATCAACATATGGTTTTATTCAAATCCTGTTAAACCCAAGAATTTTTTTTCACACTTTTCTAACCACTAAATCTATACTCCTCTCTTCATCTACACAATTATGGTTGTAGATAAATAATAGAACCCATTCATAAAATGATGGTAGTATACTCATAAACCCAGGAAGAACTTGATATCAAACCGAATATAAGGATGTTTCAAGGAAAACACTACCTCAAATTTGTTTGGGTCTAATGATAAATCTACTTTAAGAAACACATCCCCCTAAAATTGATCCTCCATAATCCAAAAGTAAAACATCAACAACTTTGAATAAAACTAATGTTCATGAAGGGTTCTTGGGACTATCTCATGATGTATGGCATGCTGCTCTAGGTTCGGTGAGTATGTAATGATTTCATCTAGGAAAACCACAAAATATTGAATTTATTAGTGAAATATCTTGTTCTTGAGATCCATCAATACAATAGAAATATTAATCAGTTTAAGTGGAATCAACAAGTACATTTATATCCCATACCAACATGGAAATGTTGTGTTCATGAAGTTTCTCCCTCTAAACCACAATTGGTGCTAACCTAAGAAGAGATTGAATAGGGATTACCACTCAAATAACCACAACATCTCGAAAGGGTTATCAATCCTAGAAAATTATAACTATTCTTCATGGTCACCTGAACATATTTTTTATAATATATTCATAGTCAAATAATACCATCGTCCTTCATGGAAAACAAGATGGGTTCACCCTATGATTACATACTCATACTGATAAATCCATTTTATTCTAATTTCGTGAGAGATACCTTGATTTAATTCAAATAAGTTATTCTCATATGACAATATTGTATTGAAATGTGTTGCACACCTATAATTAGTTTTATCTCAAACCCAATGCTTCTATCTGGAGGAAGTCGTATAAAGACACTAGGAAATATGTCTTGATAAAGATCTAAAAATTGATGAAGAACAAGGGGCTACCAATATTCATGCTTAAATATACAAGAATAAAATCTAAATCATGATCATCCCAGGTGGACCATGTTTTGACATACTATAACTACTCCTAAGTACTCTTATTTTGTCACCACATACTTTTATCCGATATAAAATATAAATGATACTCATCTCTAATAGAATTCAATGTGAACTCAGTTGTAGCTCATCCATTACATTCCATAATTCACATATAATGTAATAATCTTCTAAATTATTATGTAAAATATATGTATGTAATAAAAAGTGACTATCAGATACTTTGGGAATTGTTGAAGAAAGTCCACTTTCATACCTAATGGTACATCAAGGGAAAGTAACTTAGAAGAAAACATGACTGATAAGTCAAGTCCATTAATAAATTGTGAATATATAAATTAATTGAATGAATCCATATAAAAAATATATTTAGAAAATATAAAATTGATCAATACATTAATTTAAATATTAGATGGTCCCCCTCCACCATTTACCGGAATCTGGTCTACTATATAAAATTTTCCTACAAGAGCTTTGTATCCTTATCCCTAGGGTATCCGACTCACCTAAGTAATCATCATTTATGTCTGAGTTGTGAATGATAGAGGAAGACTAATCACTCGATCCTCCTCCAGGACCATCATGATAGTCACGTACCATCATAGAAACTTTGGTTATGTGTCTAGGTCAATGTTCCTAACCTATCATCTGATTTAATGAAAATGACTGTCCACTAACTTCAAAGACATTTTTTCCTCAAACCTAGTCAGTAGAGGAGTAAATATAAACAACTCAAAAAAATGAGAACAATATGAAGACACTATCATGGACCCTTAATATAGCTCAATAAATCATATGCGCGATCTAGATTCGATGTATTGGAAAATAAATTCTTAGAAAATAGTTCTTTGATGTTGTTGTTCACACCATAATTCAGGGTTTCATTTTCAACCTTACACCGCTATGTAATCTTGTTTTTTATTGAATATTATGAAAATAACAAAAAATTAGCTTTATTTATTTTTTAAATTATTTCAATTTATCAATATTAAAAAGGGAAATTTTACATTTTTGAACAATTACTTTTTAGGTGGAGGTGATTTTAAGGGCCAAATATGATCTTTAAGGAAAATGGTCCAAACTACAATGAATCCTAAGGACACTTGTCCGCTATATTCAAAATTTCTTGAATTAAGTGCCTCATGTTGGGATTAAATTTTATGTATTGATCCAAAAAATCATGGGATAAAACATTTATAAAAGAACCCAAAGTGAGATAAGGTTATCTACATGAAGACAAAAGTGGTGTGTTGTTTTTCATCCATATCTCAATATTTCAGCCACCAAATGACTCAAAACATTTGATGATATATTAAATAGGTAGGTTGAGAACATTTTAGTTTTCCCAAAAGGGAGATAATATTTTCTACCCACTCAATATTATGGGCCAAGTGGTTTCTTGAAATCTGGGCTCCCAATACCACCATCCACTTTGCATATAAAAGTGTACCTTGGCCAGCCAATTTGGATGTTCAGACTAGAAGAATAGATATAGTATTTTGGAGACCAAAGGATACCTCTCCTTATCCATGAATGTTTTGTGGACCTTATCATTATAGGGGGATCAAGGATGAACATGAAGTTCCTTCCAAGCCTCCTCATCCTCTCGATGGAAAGCTAAACAGTGGACAATCATTTCATGGGAGATACACATACATGGGAGGGTGCTATGACACTTTTTATTAAACTAGTTTCGTCTATTTTGGGTGTTATATATTTCATTTATTTTTAATATTGATGAACTTATCCTATTAATAAATTTCTTTTTTTTATAATTAACTGAAAAACTTTTTATATCAACAAGGATTGGGTTGAGATTTCAAGTGGGGATCTTGGGTTGTTCTGATTAGACAACACAAAAATCCATTTTTACCACACACATTCACGAGATTTAATTATTCATTGGCTTACCTTATTCAACGATTGAGATCCAAACCATGAAATCAATATTTTTGTGTCAATTGTTTCTTCTTTGTGCATCGTTTTAAGAGGTAAGAGGGGAATCGAGATTTTGACAACCCTCAAACAAAGAATTACATTAAACCATATAAGTTTTAAGAACAATGAAATATAAAATATATGTAGTAAAATTTAAATAACCTTATTCTATCTGATTATTTAAACATAATCTTTATTTATCTACTATTAAACTCTTTAAATATAGTTATTTTCTAAAAATTTTTCTCTAAACTACAACTTTAAGTATTGTTTTATTAAGAACATGTACTCAAATCATATCAAAGATCATTTAAATACAACCTTGAGTCTTACATTTAATATGAAATCAACTTTAAATAATAAATTTTTTGAAATGTCATTAAAACTCAGTCAAACATAGGTTTCATTTCAGGGGATCTCTTTTGTTTTTAGAGTGTGTTTTTATTAAAATATTATTAATTTTGTACAAATTGATTTTCATCTTCCCTAAATGTTTTTATCATTTATAAAATATTCCTCTTATATAGGTTATGTACCTAAAATTTTCTACTATGGGAGATTTACCACCATTTGAACCCAAACAGTAGAGGATCCTTGGTTAGTGACTTTATGAAAAATAGGAAAACCCTTTGAAGGAGGGCACATCAAATCTTGAAAAAAACATAAAAACTAAAATAAACTTGTATAAAATGGATGAAAACAATATAAAACTAAAAGAAATAACCTCACCTGATGTTGATATCCAACACACATATATTCAAATACAAGGCGAGGCACCCAACTTTGAACTTAAATCTGGTTTAATTCATTTATTACCAAGATTCAATGGGGTTGCTTGAGAGGACCGACATAAGCCTTTAAAATAATTTCACAATGTGATTTCAACCTTAAAACCTAGTAATGTGGATGAATAAAAATTAAAGATTTGGTAATTTACTTTTTAATTGGAATATACTACAAAATATTGGATATATTATGTTAATTCCCTAATTAGATGCTGGATGGAGATGAGAAACATTTTTCATGAAAAATACATCCCAGCCTCTAATACCGCAATAATAATAAAAGAAATATGTGGGATAAGAAAATCTAAAGGGAAAAAACTTCATGAATATTGGGAAGGATTTTAAAGGTTATGGTCAAGCTATCCATAATACTAAATAAGTGGTCATATTTTAATTTAGAATTTTTATAATGTTTTAATTCCTATTGATTAAAATATGATTGATGTTGTTATAGGTGGTGTGCTAGTTGATAAGACACAAATTAATTCAAGAGCCCTAAAAGATAACATAGAATATAATTAAAACTAATTTGTTTCAAGGTCTATTGTACCCATTCGAGGTGCCCCTGAGGTGAAAATTGTTGAGTTTGAGAAGAAGGTGGACACAAATTTTGAAGAGGTAAGTACCCTTATTCAAAAATTTCTATTTTCTAATGGAAATCCAAATCTCCTCATCCCACCAACTATGAAATATTTTAATCTAACACCCATTATTAGGACTTATAACCCAAACTAAGAAAAACTTATGATAGTTGTGAGACAATCTTTCCAGGCCACCCATATAACTAACCATTTAGGCAATAAACATACCATTAATACAAAAATGGGTTGAAAGAAAACCAATATTATATGAAATGGGGTATTCAAACGTAACTCAATAACCATGGAACTGACCTAGGTAGAGTATCCATCCACCACAACCCATAATTCCTCAACCACAATAAAGTCTTTTCTAACAACCCCCTGCTGAAACAATCCTATCCTAGAAGATAAGATAAAACAAATGGCTACCAACAATTTCCAATTCAAATAAACCACAAAATCTTCCATAGACGATCTTAAAACTCAATTAGGCCAAGTGGCCAACTCGGTGGGTGAAATCCAAAGTCATGTGTTGGGTTAACTACCATTGAAACCAGTATTAAACCCCAGGGATAAGAGAAATGTTAGTTCCATCACCATTTGGAGTGGAGAAAAACATAAAATCCAAATTAC
This sequence comes from Viscum album, assembly GCA_963277665.1. Classification (NCBI taxonomy): domain Eukaryota; kingdom Viridiplantae; phylum Streptophyta; class Magnoliopsida; order Santalales; family Viscaceae; genus Viscum; species Viscum album. Next base: position 1,037,740,119 of record OY728141.1, on the reverse strand, counting down.
CCATCCAATAGATTCATCCCATCATGATAAAACTTCCATTATAACAATATAAAATAACCCAAATAAAAAATACTTTTCTAGATAAGAATCCCACAAAAGAGAAAAATGTTTCATTTGATAATACAACAATTACATCTATTCATGTTCAATTTCCCTAAAGGTCCACCAATCCAAATAAACGAAAAGAAATTGAATATGATAAATAAATCATTGAAAACTTCAAAAATGTGCATATTAATATCCCCTTGATTGATTCTGAGAAGAAAATTCCACAATACACCATGTATATGAAGGATATGTGTACACACCGAATAAGACGTTGAGGTGATGAGAATGTGAACTAGGGAGGGTCTCATCATTTATAGATCCATCACTTACCTCCAAATGCAATGATTTTTGAACAATCACAATTCTGTGCCCCATAGGGGACTATTAATTTTCTAATATTATGCTTGACTTTGGTGCTTTAACAAATGTGATGAATCGCTCTATTTACTATTCATTGTAGCTTAAGGAACTTAATCCCACTAGAATTGTATTTCAATTATCAAATATGAGTATAATATACCCTTATAGTGTGTTAGATGATGTTCTTATGAGGGTGAAAATTTTATATTTTCCTACTAAATTTTATGAGTTAAAAATGGAAAATGATAGGATAAATGGAAATTCCATGATTATATTAAGGAGAACCTTCTTGAAAACTGATAAAACTATAATTAATTTCCACAATGATAAATTATTTTTTGAGTTTGGTGGTTACATTTTCCACTTCAATATCCTTGATTCCATGAACCACCCCTCAAGAGAACATTTGTCTCTCTCTATTAATTCAGTTCATGTACTCCATTCCCCTAAAAAATTTCCTTCCATTCTCATGATACCATTTTTGAGTTTTTTTAATTGATTGAAATTCTAGGATGTGAACCAGGAATAGAATGTTGTACCAGTCTAGAAAAATGTCATGCATACCTGATAATTAAAGATTTATTGAACAATAAGGATCACATGACCATCGATGATACTGGTAATGTTGTAAAATTTCATTCCTTATCCCAGGATTATACCATTGAGATGTTAGATTTTATCATTTACCTCTGACTTTCATACACACTCCCACTAATCCAAAATCCACCTGAATTGAAACTAAAACAAAAACGTCATGATTTAAAAAATTCATATCTTGAGAATAGAAACTGGTTTCCTATCATCATTGTTAGTTCACTCCCTCCTAAGCATGAATTATGACTACTTGATCTTTTGAGGGAGTATGAAAAATATTTGGGATGGAATCTTTAGGGAATTAATGTAATTATCCAATCAATTTCAACACATAATATATTGTTAAATAATGAGGCTAAACTAGTGAGGCAGTCACAATGTTGACTGAACTCAAACCTCCAAGATTTTTGTTAAAAATGAGGTATCAAAATTATTTGCTATTAGAATCATTTACCCCATCTATGAAAATCAATGGGTCAGTTTAGTTCAACTAGTTCCTAAAAAACTAGTCTAAAAATATTTTAAAATAAAAATAAATAATTGGTTCCAAATCATGTGAAGAGTAGTTGGCGTGTTGTTATAGACTATCACCGAAAAACCCAACACACTAGGAAGGACCATTTACCATTTCCATTCATTGATCTAATTCTTGAGATGCTAGAAGGAAAGTCCCATTATTATTTCTTGATGTTTATTCTCGATAATTTCAGACCCATATTTTTCCTAAGGATCTAGAAATTTCAATCTTTTGTTTCCCCTTGGGAACATTTTTATATATAAGGATTCAATTTGGTCTATGAAATGCTCTAAGTACATTCCAATGATATATTATTAATACTTTCTTAGATTACATCGAGAATTTCATGGAAGTATTCATGGATAATTTCACTATATATGGATCTTATATTAAGGAATATTTGAATAGTATTGGTTTAATATGATGTTGTTGTATTGAAAATAATCTTGTATTAAATTACGAAGAAATTCCATTTCACGGTGCAAAAAGGTATAATATTGGGGAATTTTTTTTTGGGATTGGAATCCATGTCTACAAATCAAAATTGGATGTTATAACTTCCCAACCATTTCCCAAAAATGTTCGGGATGTGTGGAATTTCTTAAATCATTCATGATTTTACCGTCATTTCATTCTGGTCATTGGTAAGATTTCTCTCCCCCAATCCCAATTACTCCAAAAAAAGGAATTTGTTTTTTATAAAGAATTTGAGGAAGATTTTAATAAGTTGAAATTTATTTTCATATCACCCTTGGTAATCCAAGAACCATAGTGGTATTTACCATTTGAGATCATGTGTGATGTCTCTAACTATGCAGTTGGGGTAGTCTTATCACAAAGGGTTGATAGAGGTCTAGATTTCATTTTATATGCCTAACATATACTGGACCCTACCCAAGAAAAATACACCTCCATTAAAAAATAATTGCATTCCATTGTGTCTTCCTTAGATAAATGTAGTTCATACCTTTTAGGTACCAAAGTAATTTGGTTTTTAGATAATGTAGCCCTCTGATTTCTCCTTAAAGAACCATAAGCCAAACCACATCTCATTCGTTGGATTCTCCTCTTTCAAGAATTCGATATAGAAATTAATGATATAAAAAATGTGTAGAATATAGTGGCTGACCATATCAGTAGGATCCTCCCAATCGAGGAAATTGACTCATCCCTATGTATTCCTATAAATGACATGTTTTTTGATAATAAATTGTACCAATTTCAAGATGATATTCCTTAGTATGCTAAAATAGTAATTTTTTTGGTAGCATCATTCATTCCTTCTGATTTCATAAAAACTAGGCTAATTGTATTAAATAAAAAACCCATTGGTTTATTTGGGATCTATCATACCTTTGGAGCACATGTAGTGATAAATTCCTTTTATATTGTGTTCCCGATAGTGAGTTTCAATCCGTCCTTACGTTCTTCCTCAGTCCTGCTTGTGGGGGACACTTTGGTCCCCATTGGAATGCTCGCAAGGTCCTCAATTCTTGTCCATATTTGGCCAGCATAGTTTTTGGATGTCCATGATTTCTGTAAAACTTGTACTCACTATCAAATAACGGGGAATTCCTCTAAAATAAATTAAATTTGAAAAAAAAATCCCTTGCTCTTTCATGAGATTTTTGATATTTGGGGCATTAAATTTATGGGGAAATTTCCTAATTCCATTGGAAACCTTTCCTTTAATTGGTAGAATATTTTTTCCCAAAATTGGTAGTGGAACACACCATAGGGACTAATGATTCAATGTTAGTTTTGAAATTCCTGAGAAACCAAATCTTCTATAGGTTTTGATTACTTAGGTTCATCATTTGCGATCAGGGTTCTCATTTATCCAATAGAACAATGATATCTATTTTGTATTGGTATGGGGTCGAGCATCAACTGTCTACTTCTTATCACCCACTAACCAATGGTCATGTCGATGTGTCAAATATAGAGATAAAACAAATTCTAGAAAAATAGTTGAACCGCACTGAAAATATTGGACTCTTAGACTTGATGATTCATTATGGGATTAATGCACTGTTTTCAAAACTTCGTTTGCAATTTCACCCCATCAGCCTATTTTTTGGAATGATTTTTCACCTCCCTATTGAGATTGAGCACTGGGACTACTAGGCCATTATATAATTCAATTCTAGTCTTTCTAGAATAGATTCTCAAAATAAGTTGTAGATTCTAGAGTTTAAGGAAATGATAATATATTCATATGACAACTCCTGGATTTATAAGGAGCGCTCCAAGGCTTCCCATAGCCATATCATCCTTCCTCATCAAATCCATATTGGGTAGAAGGTCTTTATTTCTATTGAAAGGATGAAGTTACATATATTTAAGCTTTATTATCACTGGTTTGGACCATACCCTCTTACTAATTTGTATCTATTTGGATGTGTTCATGTTCCAAATGAAGAAACACATCAAATCTTCACAATCAATGGGAATCAGCTGGATCACTTTCATGAAGCCATTCTAGAGTATTATATGGAGGAACTCTATGTTCATGAATAAATCTATGAATGTAACTCACAAGGTTTTAGTCCAAGTGAAGCTTTTCAAAACAAAAACAAAACATTAATATTAATAAATGATGGGAGTGATGAAATAAACAAATTATGGAGATATATTGGTCAGTAATTAATGTTTTGACTTATGGGAATGTGTAAGTGAGTGGGTATAGAAATTTGACTACAAATGATGTAGGGAAGGATGAGTGGACAGAATCATATGAGAAGAGAAATTTTAAAATAACCTATATTTACAATATAGAAGGTGGAATGAATTAAATTGAAATCTTTTCACACACACACATGGACAATTAGTTAAATTTCTAACCTTTGAATTATTATATCATATTAGTATCATGCATCTCTTATAATTTCATTCTAATATAATTTACGAGACATCTTATCCCAGGATAACTATGAATAACTCTATGGTGTGATATTTGATATGATCACATTTCTATCACATTTTATTTTAATGTTAAACCTTTATGATGTTGGGAATATATCTATGCATCATTTTTAAAATGTGATTTTTCCCAAGATTACTAATATTTTGGTTTGGGGGTGTGATCACCCCATGATTCACTATTTCATTATCACCCTCACACCACTGTGCTAAACTTGTTTTGTATTGAAAATTATGAAAAAAAAATTATGTTTTATTCAATTATTTTATGTTTATAACTGTTAAAATGGTCATTGATACTTGTTTTGATAATTTCATTGTAGGTGGTAGTGATATGGAGGGAAAATTTGATTAATAAGGAAAATGTCCCAGATTGCATTGAATCCCAAGGAAAATTGTCAGCTTTGATGAATATTTCACGAAATACATTCCTCAAAATGGGTGAATTTTTTTATAGATCCAAAATATCAAGGTATACAAATTTTATTCAAGAACACATGCCCAATTAATCTATCTAGTGGCCCATCCGGTCTAATCTGTCAAAGCCACCAAATTTGTACGAAGACAAATGTGATGTGATGTGTTTCATCCATATCTCAAGATGTCGCCCTCCAAATGATTCCAGACATTTTATGTATATAGTAAAGATATGGGTAAAAATGTTTAGTTTTTTAAAAAGTGGTATAAGGATTTATACCTACTCAAAACCATGGGACAATTGGTTTCATGAAATATGGGTGCCCAAAACCACCATCCAATTTTCCTATAAAAGAGTACCTTCGGAACCCCATTTAGAAGTTTGACCAAGAAAAAGGATCTAGTATTTTGGATACCCAAAAGAGTACTCTCCTAATACAAATAGTTCTAGAGTCCCCTATATTCATAGGGGGATCAATGATGAAGGAGAAGTTCCACCCAAGCATCCTCCTCCTATCGATGCAGAGCTAAACGGTGGATGGTCATTTCAAGGGAGATACACATTTTACAAAGGGAGTTCCATAACTTATTCTTCAATTTATTTTGTTTAACTTTTTATTTAAATATATAACTTATGCTTAATCTTGATTGTACTATCATATAAATACATTTTTTATTATAATTAATTAAATACCTTTTTATCTCAACACTGATTGGGTTGATATTTCAAGTGGGGATCTTGGTTTATTCTGATTAGATAACACTAGAATTCTTCTTTATTACACACAATTATGAGATTTCAGTATGACTTGGTATCCCCAGTTTAATTATTTAGGTAAAAACCGTGGCATCATGATTATTGTGTGACGAGATTCTTTTTTTTTTGAGTCTTTTTAAAAGGAAAGAGGGGAATGGGGATATTGAAAACCCTTAACCAAATAATTATGATAAAATATATTAAACCTTTGAATAATGAACTATACAAGATATGTAGTGAACATGAAATTAACCCCTTCTCTAATAATTAATAAAACAACACCATTATTTTTAAACTATTATACTCCTTAAATTATGTTATTTTCATAAAAAAATTCTGAACCACCCCCCATTATTGTAATTTTTACTAAAAATGAACACTCTAAACATATCGACGCTCTTTGAGAGATGACCTAGAGTATTCCCCAAACTATAAAATCATTTTTAAATCATAATAATTTTTTTGTGTCCTTAAAACATGGTAATTCTTCATAGATGAGAACCTTATATCTTCTCGACTGTCCCATCACACCCCACCATCTCATTCAAGTCCATATGGCATTATCATTTCCTGCTTCACCATCCCAACACTAGGTTTATAAATGAGTTCAAAGACAAAATCAATGATTTTTATCATATATTTTGAATCTTATCGCCCTCCATTACCATATAAGGATAGTGGATAATGGTTCAGGAAGTTTGTATCATATTCCAACATTAACATTAGTTCGTCTTCACTTTGAGAATATACAAGAGGATAGACTATCAACTAAGGTGGGTCCAATGACTATACCACCAAATCAAGTTTAGGAATTTCTCTATTGAACCCTCCTACATAGGAGGTGGTAGAACATGGGAATCCTCCCTATAAAATGTACATCATCCCATGTCATCCTATTATATGACTAGTCTATTTTGGGAAAAATATTCATAAATGAGAGGGAAACATATTATTAAAACCAATTTCATTATTAAAGATACTAATAATTCTATAGTATCACCCAAAGTTCATCCCAGTAGTCCTCCTATAACACAATTTATGACCCACCTAGTAATACCCAATGTCCCCATATATACACATTAGTCATTGTCACATATATATATATATATATATATTAAACTTAACATTCTATCAGGTTTAACAAATTAATGCTAACAGATATATCAAATTAACCTGGAAAACAAGTATATTAAAAAGTCAATAGATACGATTATATCCCAAACATATAAAACACATTAATAAATTAAATTAAATAATTATTATTCATTAACAAACAAGAGTATATTTTTTATATTATCCAATGTTCCTAGTCATGATGCATAAACACACAAAAATCACATAAAATTGTAATAAAAATCTTGTCAATGGTAACTCAACGATCTATTAAACATGAGCTATCCAAGAACATGAGAACATCCCAACCTTAGTTCTAAAAAGCCTATATACCTTATAGAATATCCTACTCTATCCAAAATGTAAAATTATATAATTTTTCTATGATACTATTATTTAATTACATGGCTTGAACTAATGGGTCTAAGATGAAAATCCACAATAATTTTTGTGTGCCTTCCCAAAAATAAGAGAATGTCGACTAGTAGACATGGTCTGAATTTTGTCAGTTGGAAGACTATACGCTCAGTATAAAATCCTTGAAATAATAATATTTATTAGATATAACATGATAATTATAGTACTATGTGGAATTATAATGAATCATAACATAATAAATCATGAAATAAAACTAATATAAATAAAATAATTTGAGTTCAAAATTTTATAAACCTAAACCAGGAAATATGTTCAATAAGATGAATAAAAAAAATTGTATCCACCAGAGTACATCATATTACCAATACCATCCCTGTAATCCTTATATTAAACATCATACATAGGCCCCATTCCTTTTCTTGGATCCCAATACATAAAGTCTACACACACATCGATATTTCAATGCAGGATGTGGTTAATAAACCCAACCATTCTCCACTAATTTGTCCTTAACAAGTGCAAACCAGAATAATTAGTGTATTAAATGATAAAAATTAATGTGGAAGAAATCATAATAATCATATGATGGGTACTCGTGTGATAAAATGAAACTGAATGCCCTGACCACACATATTGTTTCTCCATACTTGAATAAATTTCAAGGTATAGGAATTAATTAATAATTCTGCACAAGGATGGTAAATATTCTACTAGGAAACTCAAGGAATTATGTGGACATTATAATCAGAATCCTCTAAGAATCAAATGAACTGTTCTACTCAACATCCACAAGACATTGAGTAATTATTCAACCTGGCATCCAATGTCACGGAGTGAAGATACTACTTGGAATCCATCAGGAATCAGCTGAATAACATTCATCCTTGAAAAATCATCGTATCCCAACCTAATTATCAAGTAATTAAAAGATATCATTTCAAGTCATACATGCTCCTTATATAACGGATAACCAGGTCATGATAGAACCTATTCCTAGCATGAATAACAATACATCTAAACAGATATTATCATTCATAACAGGATATAACATACAAAGAAAATAATAACATATCCTAATGAGAAAATAATATAAAAAAAAATACATGTGACCATCATCAAACACGATCAAATAAGATACAAGCATAATATTGAAAACAAGTATCAAAAATGGGTCTCACCAACTTTGTACACACCCAGATGTGAAAAAAATCATGCATGGTCATTAATGTATGACTGATGTGGCTCTATTTTGATATATGTTCTCTTTTTTCAACTGTATTTTCACTATTTTGTATGTCTAATGATTTCATTTAGCAGAAATTGAATATATTATATTGAAATTATAATTAACTGGATATTTTTCTGAATTTTGTTTTGCTTGTGGTATTTAACTACTTGAATGTTCATTGTTTTTTTATTTTTAGGTAAAAGTATTTATTATTTACATATTATTATTCAAAGAGTAATTTTAATTTTTGATTAACTCTTCTTGGGGATAAAATGAATTTTATCTAAAAAAATTTACATTCATTATTCTAATGAATTATATGTTCATTAAAAATATTCATTTATATATTATTTAATATCATTTTAGGAATTATTTTTATCTTGTTTGTTGGGTACATATTCTTTAAAAAATTTGATGTGGACATTTCTTAAGAGAATATTCTTTTTGAAGCGGGTTTACAATATTTTTTATGTGCAATAGTGTATATTTATTAGAATTCATTATTTAATATAAATTTTTGAGTTTTTATAAGGATTTTTTCTCTTTTTCCACATTTTGAGAAATTTCAAGCTGAACATCAGATAATTGAGATAATATTCATAAGATAAATTCCATAATCTTCCACATTAAGATGAATTTAAAGTGATTATATTTTAATATAATTACCATAAAGTATAATTAATATCATGTTGACCAAAACCTAAACCCTAGGCTAAGGTACCCCACATAATGAATACAACTAGATGAGTAGTTCTTGAACTAGATTATCGACTTAATCTATTACAATGAAACAAATAATGTTTTTGATGTAGTAGGAATTTTTTATCTTGGTATAAGTTAAACGTATTGAATTTGTTTTGACTAAATCCCCAATTTCAATGGGTTAAATTAATAATATAAAAAATTTATCAAATAAACAATTTTTTATTAAATACATGCAAATAGATCAATAATGATGACAACTGAAGATGGTGTTGAACACATATGGCATTGTTGGAGATAATCAAAGATTTAATGTTTTATGGTTTTTTTATGGAATCTAGATAATTTTTTTCTTTATCTAATAAGACATATAAAGATCTTTCATGAAGAATAAATGATAATATTTACTAAAAAAGTTGATGGAAATTGAATATCATAGAATTTGTGAGACCAAAACCTGACTCTCAACCCATGTTTGGTTGAATATAGATAAAGCATTATTAGGATCAAAAATCATGATTGTAGTTGTTGAAATGTTAAATCAAAGGTGAATATTTCTAAATTGATTTTAAATTTTCCCAATTTAATTTCTAATTGAAGGGGTCTCAATCATCCCCATCATTGTAGTTGAAAAATTAAAAATTGTAGTATATTACCTAATCGATTGATTTTGATATTGTAATTCTAGTGTTAGTGAAGTGTTTTTTTCTTTGGGGGTTGAAGGAGTTTACCATGTTATATGGTAATCCAAAATTTTGAGAACTTGTTGGGGTGATTTACCAGATGTGATACTGAGTTAAATTTCAAGGGAACATGGGTTTCATAAGTTTTTTACTATAATATTCAAGTATTGCGAGATTGGTTATTTGGATTTGTTGATGTTTCAAAAGGAATTGAGAGTTTCTTATAAAAAATTGTTGATCATGAATCATATAGGTGATGTCGTATGATAAATTATTGTAAGAGTCATTAGACTGTTTCTAATGTGATGGGGTAGTGACCAAAGGAAAAGGAAAAAATTACTTATAGTGATGAAAGACTCCTCAATTTATCAATGTTAAAATAGTTGTTTCAAAGGAAAATAATTTGAAATTTTCATGGTTAATAATGGACAGGATTAATTTATTTATGGAAATATACACTACTTATGGAGACATCTATATTTAAAGTATAATAAAGAGAATAAATACTCAAAGATAGTGAATGAGATTATTCAATAGTGTAAGAGTAATGGAAGAATCCTTGTATTTTTTTAATTATTTATCTCTTGACCTTTAATTCATATACATTCATAGTTATTTTTTGATAAAATTTTAGTTGGTAAATTATATTTTTATTTCTTAGATTTTTAATATTTATTTGTGAAACCATTTTCAAATTGAAATCAACTCCCTGATTTTAGGAATTGAAAGAATTTATATGGGATAAACTAAAAAATCAACTGATTCCCAATGATTCTACTCAATAGAGACTTTGACTACATCTTAATGATATATTCAAAATTTAATAAATACTTAAACTGTACAATCAAAATTTACCTAGAATGTTCTAATTTCTTATTATGTAATGTGTTTTTGTCATTCATATTTTTCACTTTCATCCCTTTCAAATCACATTCTAATTATCTTTTTTTATTAAAATTAATATTCATCACTATTAATTTGATTAACATGTGTTTTTATCTTTCTTGTACTGAATTCAAAATTTCTTTCACCATGGATTCAATACTATTCTTTCTACAATATAATATTTTCAATGTTTTAATTTTTGTAAATTCATTGACTCATGCATCAATTATTTTTTCATTTCCAGGGAAGTATATTCATTTATAAAGTAAAAATATTATAAAACAAATAAACAAAATATAGATTAAAATTATTTTTTTAAAACTTTTTCAATCATAAAAATATATTTTTTTTAGAATTTATTCGTCTGTTTGATGCCTAATATTTTTTTTTGCATGCACACAATATCTTCTTGTCAAGATATATATCCCATATAACCCGATATTAAAAAATTAATTCAAACTCTAAGCAAATAAAATTATAAAAATTAAACTTTGATAGAGAGTTCTTTTCAAAAATAATATACAAAATATTCAAATATAAATCCTTAAATAAAATATTGATTGACCAAGGTTGAGAGAGTATCAACTTCATAAAGTGTCAAAAATCCCTTATTCAATCAAACTTACACCTATGGAATAAAACTATGAGATAAAAAAATCACACTATACATTACTTAATGTGTTAAATAAAACAACTAAAATGGACTCTATAGCCTTTTTTAGATTTTTTCTATATAGCACATAAACTTTTATTGCGCATGATATGAAAGAGTAAAATAAAAAATATATTTTTTCTATTATTTTTGAAGGATAATTAAATGGATTGTTTTTTGGATCTTGATGAAATCATTTTTGAAACATGGAAAAAATTTAATCTCTATTGTTAGGAAATTTTATCCAGAAAGAGTTACAGTTTTTTATAGAAACATGATTAATAGCATCAATAAAGTGGATATTTATTCATTTCATGAGGATTATGCTAAGTTTATGGACCTAATTAGGTAGTTTCCTCATCACAATATCCATTACCACCTTCTTATAGAAGTCATATATTATAGTTTTTAACTATATTATTAGAACTACGTTTGATAATCCATTAGCAAAAATTACAATGATAAAACTAATTAATAGCGTAATTTTTTTTAACAATTTATATCTCAATTCACTAAATAAATATTGAACTAAGAAATTATTAAATATAAGTGGTAATAACACCAGTTCATGGATAAAAATAGAATCTAAATGGGAAAATATAAACACCAACACCATTCCATTATGAATATTTTTTTTAATTAAAATTTTAATCAATTCGGTTTTAAAAAACAAAACTAATGTCATCGAGAGTAGTGCCAATAGTGTATAATTTTTATACACTCAATAACATGATGTAAAAAAATTTAAATGTCTAAAAAACCATTAAAATAAGCTAATTGTTTTGTATATGTTCCTAGGATGTATGATAGAGATGATCCATTTTATTAAAATTACAATCCTGGATATAGGAATCATTCCAATTTCTCATAGTGAGATATGGTTATGCTTAGACAGTAACCTACTTCCCCATATTTTAAAAATGACAAAAAACATTGTTTCAAAATTATACTATGGATAAATAATATTATTTAAAATATTATGTCAAATGGATTTTTAACACCTAATAGGGAAATTGGATTTACCAAATACTCAACATGATTCTATTAAGGCCAAAAATAATGTTATAATGCATAATATATATATGTAAATGTGTCAATTTTTTATGGGATTTGATTCAAGAGATAAATATAATCTCCCTTGAAAAATGAAATGAATCCTATAAAGAGTGACATGTATATGGTTAAAAAATGTTTTAAAACTCCAGAGGACGATAAAGATAACCCTAGGAATGCACAAATTGAAAATATGGAAAGCATTTGTACACCAAAATCTCGGTTACAATGAATCTCTAAATATGTACATAAATGATAAAACTCATGGAAATACTGTTGTTCCAGGAGAAAAATAAGAAGAAAAATACTCTAAAAGGAATAATAATAATGGAATGTAAAATCTTGTAGAAGAAATCAAGGAAACTCCCTTTATTCATAAGATTTTTTTCCCTTTCATCCCTTTACATAAAAGGTTGAAACCTAAAAATACCATGCCATAATTTCTTCAATTAAATAAACTTTTTTCTATGATTCATGTGAATATTAATTTCATCCAAGAATTAATTAAAATTCGATGTCATTGATAAGATATCAAGAAAATAGTTATAAAAAAATTAAAAGAGTTTTCTACTTATACAATTACTTATGATTGAAACACAATTCATTAAAACAAAATCCCACTAATGATTAATGATACATAGAGGTCTTTCATTAACTACACCCTATGGAATAGTGTTCAGTTGAAATATGTTTGTGACATTGGTTCTAGCATCAATGTTCTTTATTCCACACAATTTCAAGAGTTTGTATTATCATATTTGAAACCTATCACTATAGTCTTAAAATTTTCTTACAAATCATTCAAACATCTCATAGGAAGAGTTGATTCCCTACTTGTAAGTGATTGTATGTTATTCTCCCTCACTGAATTTTATTTTATAGATATAGATTGTGAAGAAGTGTTACCAATATATATTGTTGATTTATTCCAAGCCAATGAATGAAATATTATCAACTAATGAATGGTTGGTATATTTTTTATGTTTTATGAAAAGTAAGAGGAGCTTCATGTGTTTAAAAAAGTTAAAAAAAATATGGGAACTATTCTAAAGTTTATACGATAGAATTTTAGGACTCATTAAATTATAATGAATAATTTTTATGAAATATTTCATATGTATGTTGAGACTATATATTTATAACTTTTTTAAAGTGTTAAAAATGAAAATCTAGGTAATTTTTTGGCGATGTAATGTGTCTCGATTCCATCATTTCAGAGCTATCATGAATATGAATTTTATATTCTTGATCTTAGAAATTTTTTAGGAGATCTTAATACTAACATTAAATAATTTTAAAATGTTAAGTAACATATTGATACTTGTGATGGATTGATATTGAAACCATATGATGAATTACTAATAAAAACTACTTTAAAATAAATTCTGGCACTGAATGCATTGAGCTGTCCACATCGGTCCGTAGAGAGGGAAATGTTAATTTTGATATGGAAATTCAAGATATTTCATTTTTTTTAAACTCACGTTCTAAAAAATATTGAATATAATGGGACTCTTAGGACTAAGAGCCTACTATATAGTTAAGATTCCCCATAACATGTGCATATTATTTTTTGTAACACCTAAAATATTCATTTTGCGGTGAAAACCCTTGACTACCTATCCTAATTTCTTATTAATAATAAATAACCCAAGATTAAATGTTGTTAGTTGCCCATAATAAGTTCAAAATTATTATAGGCCGCACAATTTATGAAATTAATGGTATTATTCATTTTTTATGTATTCATAGGATTTTGATGGAACCTGATTATAATCTATGAGTTGAAGTCAAAGGAAGAAAAAATGAAGACATTGAAGAGGTTATGAGAGAGTAATTAATCAAGATACTATATTCATGAATTAGTTATCCTATCTTGGAATGTGATTGGGTCATCCTTGACCTATTAGTTCCAAAAAAATTAGGGGGGGATGTTCACCATTGTTGCAAATGAGAAGAATGAACAAATTCAAGTTAGAAAATCAACTTGTTGGAGAGTATATATCAATTAGAAAAATATGAATTGTTCTAAAATTAAATATTATTTCCCACTACCAATATTAGATAAATTGGTAGGGATTCAATTTGGGAATGATTTTTTTCTAGATGGATATTTTGGTTACAACCAAATACCTACAACTCTTGAATACCATGTGAAGACAAATTAAAAAATCCCCATTATTAAATTTTCTTAATGGTTAATTCCCTTTGATAAATGTAGTGTTTTGGATACCATTCTTATATAAATGATGGATATATTTTCAAACCAAATTAATAGGACCATATAGGTGTTTAAGGATGACTTTTTCATTATAGGGAGTATATTTGAGAGTTTGTTTACAAAATATGAACTTATTTTGGAATTTTTTATAGAGGAAAATCATGTTCTCAATTATAATAAATGATAATTCGTAGATAAAGAAGGAATTATGGTTGGTCATAATTTTTTATGAGGGGTATACAAGTAAACAATGTTTATATAGAGGTCATTAAAAATATCCCCCTCCCAAGAAATTCAATGTTGTTAAATGATTTATAGGCCATGATTATTTTTACCACATGTTTTTAAATGATTTTTAAAAATATTTAGGCTTATTTGATCACTCTTAGAAATTGATACATAATTTTTATTTGATGGAAAAAATTTCGAATACTTTAATATTTTTTGGGATAGTCTCAATTATTCACTCATTACCACTATCCCTAATTAGTTGTTTTTTTGACTTATGCTATATGATTGTGATGTAGATATTGGAGAAGTTATTGGTAATATGAAAGATAAGAAGTTGCATGTGGTGTACTATGAAATAATGCTTCCAGAAAATTCTTAATAAAATTACACCATAACTTATAATGAGTTGGTCACTGTCATTTTTTATCTATAAATGTTTATCCAGTACTTGATAGGTTCTAATGACATTTTCTTCACTGACCATTATTCATTTAAATACTTATTGTCCAAAAAATAACCAAAAAATACACTTATTAGAAGGTTCCTTTTTCAAAAGAGTTTTATTTTGAAATAAAACATATGCATGTGACTGAGAATGTAGTGGCCAATCATTTATCTGGGTTGTCTAGTAATCAAATTGTTGATCTAAGAGAGATAAATTTTTATTTTCTTAAATAAAAATTTCTATAGATTATAGTCAATAAATAATCATGGTATTTATGTTTTTGTTAAATTAATTTATAAAGGAGTTATTTCAAAATATTTTACCCATAAAAAAGGAATGAAATTAATTACTGAGTTAGAATACTATTTTTAAGATGATTTTTATTTTTTATGTGGTGAATTGGTGTTATTATTATGAGTGCTGTATTCGGGGAAGGGTTGTTAATTTTTTTTTTAAAATATTCATTTTATACCATGGGGTGGGAATAATGTAGAAGATATAACAACTCAAAAATTATTTACAATCTTGTTTTTATGACCCTACACTCCTTAAGTATTTTATGAGTTTATTTGTTGGTTTTAATAAGTTAAATAGGTACAAAATGTTAGTATTCAACTTGAGGTTCCATAGAATCAAATTTATTATGTTGAAATTTTTTATGTTTGTGGATTAGAATTCCTTAGATAATTTCTATATTATTTCAAGAATGAGTACATCTTTGAGGATATATATTTTTATTATAAATTGTTTGAAGTAGTGATAATATGATATATTCATTTTGATATTGTAATAAAATTAATTTAAAAGAATATATTTTATGGATATTTTATACTAAAAGCATTTATCACTGGTAATAGTACACACTTTAAGATTTATAAGTTCATGGAATTTTTGAAAAAACATGGATCTGTTACAAGAATAAGGGATAATTAACATCCAAAATCCTACAGACAAGTAGAATTATCAAACAGAGATTTTAAACATATCATAGAGAAACCTATATTTATCTATAGGAAGGATTGGTCCTTTAAACTTAATGAAATATTATATGATTATAAATTTAGTTTCAAAACCCCTACATGAATGTATCCTTATAGAATTATTTTTGGGAATATTTTATTTCTTCCAAAAATATTCATCTCAAGTATTTTTGGTTTGGGAAATTATTGAATTTTTATTTTACAATTATTAGTGAAATGAGACTACTTAATTTGAGTGAGAATTTGGAGATTTGGAGAGGGTCTCATAAAAATTATAGCATATAAAAGTAGATTAATATATCATTTCATTTTTCTTTTATAAAAAATTAAGAATTTAAAGACAAAAAAATGTGATTCCTTGCAATTCCAGACAAAGAATGTTTCATCAATATATCGAATATATGTGGTCTAGAACATTAACCATCTTTAGTGTGTCAGACAACAGATCTTTTGACTTGTAAGGATGTGAGAAACAACTATTCATATTTAAAGGTCAAATAATTATGAATTACATTGAGTTTAATATAAATGGGTTAGATTCCATAGATTTTTAATATTGAGAAATTATTATGTCTAGATAAATATAATAAATTTATTTCTTCATGTGAGGAAACCAATGGTAATTTAGTTCTTTTATTTTCTTAAATAATACCATGTTTTATTGTGTTAATTCCTAGGAATCACTGGTTCAATCTTATTCTATGTTAGTCTAATACTTTTTTACAAGTACCTCACGAGAATAAATTTTTGACGCATGGGGTGGTATTCCAATAATTCTCATTATATAGGGAATCTTATAGTTGGAGTGTTTGAGATAATAATTCCTTAAACATTATCTATAGGTATTTCATTTCATAAAATTTTAATAATATAATCTCTTGTTAATAATTTTATTCTATATGTGTTATATATTTTTGACCAGATATCTTTAATCAGCGCATAAAATGGATTATTATAATGAACTCATGTGGTTAAAGCCTCAGTATCCAGTGTGTCTTATTTTTTATTTAGATTCTAAGAATTAATGTTATGAATTTTCATTCATAATTCATGGATTATTGAATCTAGTTAAAATATTATAAAATTATGAAATTAAGTGTTGTGGAATTTCTCCTATCATTATAATTTTTTACAAGTGTAAATTCTCCTTCCAGTATTAGAGTGATAATTCTATCTTAGTTCTTTTTCATTGATAATAATTATTAACCTACTTGAAATCTAGTGTTAACACCTGGAAATGTTTGTATATCCGGAGTAAAATTTTCATATATCTTCTTGAAGAATATTTTTGTTGGAATAAATCCCAAATATGTTGTATTATGAGTTTAATTGTTTTTTTGCCTATATAGTAGGGGAAAACACATGTTCATTTTAAATTATACCTGAAAAACACTTTTGAAATTATTGTGTCATTCCATGTGAGTTATTTTGAAAATCATAAACCTTATATTGAATATCTCAATTGTATTTATTTTTAAACTTCAATTATCTTCCATTGTTTATTCCGCTATTAAATTCAACATAGTGAAATTTTTTTGGTTTTAAGTGTTGGGTAGGATAAATTTAATGTGTCAACTTATATTCATTGTTATACGCATAAAAAACCACTAATTTGTTCTTTTAATTTGGTTTTTTATGTATTTTATAATCATTTTCAATGGTTCATAATTTTTCATGAGTTCTATTAGTGTAATGACACTTTGAGGAATTTTATCCTTATTACCCCATGTATTTAAATGAATGTAAATTTTTTTACCGTCTTGAAATAATCATTTATAGATAAAACTTTGGATGATCATTTATAACTATCATTTCTAATAAATTTTTGTTTTGAATCAAATTGATAGTATATGAATTTAAATGGGTTATGAAATAGAAATACGAATCCATTTTATGACTCAATTCATTCATTATATAATTATTTATGTTGGTAGATGAGTTATTTAAACTTCCTTATAATTAATGTGTTTGCATATCCAAATTGGGTGTCTCATTATTATGACTTATAATTATGAGAGTCAGTTATCCTTGTTGTAGAGATTTTTTTGAAGTTCTAGTTGGATGAAAACTGAATTGTGTTTAGTAATTTTTAAAATTTTCAATTTAAATCATTTATGTAAAAAAATGATTTTTCCCTAAAGAAAATTCGAATTTATGGGGAAATTACATTTTCAATAATAGAGTCCATTGGGGAAATCTTTTTGATGACTAATTATTTATGGTATACATGTTTTTCACTCTTAAGATTTACAATATTCTACTATAGTTGAATAAGTAACTACATAAGGAAAAGAAATGTTTAGGTGTGGGAAAATTTGATGAGGATATATTTTAAAAAAAATTTAACAAAAAATGTATGATATTAGAATTTGTTTCTATGCCAAAATATGTTATTAAACGTAAATTTATGATATTGTGAAAAAATTAAAAAATCCTTGGATTGTTTTCAGAAATTTTGAGGTTTTTGTACTAAAATATTTAAATTATACCCGGTTTTATTTTTATTATTTTTTTAGATCAAATATATATTATTTATTTTAAAAAAAAAATAATTTTCATTTATGTTAAATAAAATACAGTGCTTGATTGGATTTTATTTTAAAAATAATTATTCTCATTTTTATGATTAATTTTATGTTCATTAATAAATTCTATTTAATGTTTTCAAATAAATTTGTTGGGTTATTTTTTGAAAATAATTTTTGTGTTGATATTCATGAATTAAATTGCTACAAAATTTATTTTTTAAGATCATATTTTATTAGAAAATGAATAAAAAAATTATTTCATGTGAAGTGGTGTATGTTCATTGGATGTAATTATAAAAATTAAACTTTAGAGGATACATAAGGAATTTTTCCTACTCCTGCATATGTTAAAATTTTAATCCTCACATAAGATAATTGGGGTTACCTGTATTATTGAAATTCTATATTCCCCCTTGTAAGAGAAGATTTAATTACTACCCATGTATGATAATTAACACATAGGATAATTAATCTTATATGGTAACCAACTAGAACCCTAGTTCATGTAACCTAAATTATTGAATAAAATAGAATGAGTTCCACTTGAGGATGGAACTCCACTGAAGTTGTAAAAATAAAACCAATCTTATTTTGATTATATATGAATTTTATTTTAATTTTCCAAGATGAAATCATTGAATGAGTTCTACCCAAATCCTTGATTCTAAATTATGAAAATCTAAATATAAAACCTCATTAAATAACTATTTTATTATTGAATATCCATGAAGGGAAAGAACAATTATTTTCTTAATATAATGAGTCCTTTTGATTACCATTGTAATAAATAACATTCAATTTGTTTTGACGAAGATGACCCCAAATTGAATGTCCTAGAATCTATAAGACCTAAACATAAAGCTAAACCCAACTTTGGTTGAGTATAAATGATTCTTCTTTTGGTGATATAATCAATACCATGGGCTTTGTAATATTAAATTCAGTTTAAATATTTGAGTCTTTTCGGTAGGTATTCCCTATGATGGTTAGATTTTAAGGAAGGGGCCTCAGTCATTAACATCACTAATGTTTCAAAGTTAAGAATTAGTGCTTTTTACTTGTTTGATGCATTATCTCACTAAAATTCAAATGTTAGTGAATTATTTTTTTCATTATGGGTTGATAGTGTTTTCATAGGTGCTTAGGAATCCACAATTCTGAGATATAGTTGGAGCAGATTTGTCAATGTGATGTATAGTATGATTGTAAGGTAATATGGGTTTCAAGGGTCATTGAATGCCATATTCATGGACAAGAAGCTAAGTTATTTTGATTTGTGTCTATTGAAAACAGGTATATTATTTAGTTTTTGATGTTTTCTGATCAAGAATGGTGGAGGTGATGGTTCACACTAAAAGGTGGTTTGAGTTTTATAATATATTTATTAAACTCGTGGGGAAGTGAAAATGGAAATGGGATAAAATTACAGTTAGTTCTTACCATTTAATAAATTTAGAAAATTTATATAAATGGTTTCATTAGAATAATAGACAATTATTTTCTCAGTTAGAAAATTGAGAAGATTAATTCATTTGATGATAGAGGCACTTCTAGTGCGGACTTCTAGAGTAGAGACAGAACAGCGTTAAAGTACTCTCAAAGACAATGCATGAGCTCAGTCTTGCACAGAATATTATGGGAAGACTCCTAAAATTCTTCAACTTTATTTTTCTCTTGATCCATAATTCCCTATTTTTTTAATGACATAATTATTTTAGGCTAAACTTTAAGATGAAAATTTTGATTGTTTTATTTCATATTTTCAATCCTTTTTTGTGAAATATTTTTCAAATTGAAGTCAACTCATTCATTTTTAAAATTTAAAGAGTGTATATATGATAAAATGGAGACATAAATTATTTATGGTAAATATACTTGAAAATACGTCTACACACACACACACACACATATATATATATATTTAAATTTATTATATTTTAACTTCATAAGAAAGTAAATACATGAAATGGAAATTTTATATTTCCCTACCATTTTCTACTTGATCATTTTCTTCTTTTTTTATTTCATTCATATATTCTAATTTTATTTGTGCTTAATATTCATATTATTATATTATATTCTCCTATACAATAATATTCATCAGTATTTATTACATTAACATGTATTTTTTATGGTTTTCTCTATAGTAATGCACTCACAATGCCCTTCCGTAGGGATTTGATTCCTTACATACATCATTCCAATAGAAATTTGGTTTGAAATTGGGGAAACAAAACAACTAATCCATTAATGAAACAAGGAATCATTCAAAGGAAACATGAAAATGTGAGAGATCTAAAAGGTAAGGAACTTCATACCTCAATGTAATTAATTCCAAAGTCGTAGTTTTCTAAGGGTATCATCAATCAAACCTTTCTCACGTAGTAAAAAAGAACAAGCACTCACACCAAGTGCAGCAAGAACCATAAATTATGGGTTCTAGATAATTAATCAAGAAT
The DNA here is from genome assembly GCA_963277665.1 of Viscum album. NCBI lineage: Eukaryota > Viridiplantae > Streptophyta > Magnoliopsida > Santalales > Viscaceae > Viscum > Viscum album. The sequence continues at coordinate 1,037,718,946 of OY728141.1, read as the reverse complement.
AAGAAAGACAACAAGGTGTAAAATCATGTACCCAATATCAAATACCATAAATGGTAAACGTAATATCCTATTGAGGTAAGGATAAAATATCCACACATAGATAGTGACAAGAGAATAGAAATGTCGAGTCTCCACAAATCCAAAAAAACGACCTCTATCTTTAAGGATTGGTACTATAGAAAGGTCAACAAAGGAGATTCAAAGAGAATTAAACATTATATGGCTATATATTCACCCAATAGGTTTTCCTGAATCCTTTACATAAAATTATAAAGAAAATGTCTAGAAATCATCCAAATTGAAGGAATTATAAAATAGATGTAGGATAAATAATTTAATAATGGTTATAATTGAGTAAAAACTAGGTTAAAGACCCCAAATTTAATTTACACATATTTTACCCTTTAAATTGGTAAATATCCAAGAATAAAGGTGGTTGTTTCAGCTATTTCCATCAAACTATACTGTCACCATGCCCTCTATCATAGCCTTGAATTTCTTATGGTGTTACGAGATATGAAAATACAAACTACCTGACCTATGGTTTGAATCTATGATTTTTTCTATTTTCCCTCACCGCCCCCCCCCCCCCCAAATTGGTGTTTTGGGGTTACATAGTTCATCGCCCAATGATGGTCCTATAGTATTCCATACGCATATCGATGCCCTAACTACCCCATTTCCTAATGTCTATGTTAGAACATACGGGCCACCACATCCATCACCATGACAATGGTGTTGAACATTTTGGGCACAATAACCTCCAAAAACCCTAAAATCCACTCAAAACTTCAAGGGAATACACATAATAATGGTTAACCCCAAAAATCAAATAAAAAATAGGAAATTAATATTTTCATGTAAAATAATAAAAACCAATGCCATTACACTATACATTACCTAAACATTTGGTATTTATCATACACATAATAATCCCTGGTGTTCTCACCAAATATTTCTAATCCTAATTTCAAAGAAATATTTAATCCTCACTCTAAGAATAATTTAGGTGTCCTAGGAAATTTACACATAAATATTTCATCGTCAAATAAGAATATTGAATACATATTACAAAAATAAACACCTAAAGACCATATAGGTATATTTTATTTGGAGTCAAGATACATAAAAAAACATATTTCATTAATGATATTCAACACCCCCCACTAAGTTCTTCTCAAATAGTACCCTTTTTATAAATACCCTATGTAAAACAAATTCATAACATAGGGAGTGCTGACATTATAAAGGATGAGATCAGATACTAAGTAAGGGTAAACATGATAGATATCATTTGATGGTCATATTCGAGCATAAGAAATGTATAAGGGTATGATATCATGATCATAAATTAAAAGTTTCATAACCAATTTTTCATAGATCATAAAAATGATTTGTGGAATAAAAAATAATAATTTTAAAAGTCTTGAATCATAAGTGTAATAAGTCATCATATATAAATCATGAACCATGATAGAATATCATAGAAAATTTAAAATATTAAATCGAAAACATAATTATAAAAATATCGTGTTTGAAATATATTCTTTATGGAATCACATGAATAGGATAATTCCGACATTCTCTTAGGAGAAAATTAGATCTAGATAATTCTGTTATCTCGTAGAATTTTATTAACTCTATCATCTATTGGGAGTTTATTATCTTCTTTACATAGTTGGTGTTTCTTGCTCCATAATCATTACCTAATTAATTGGATTAAAATTTAATTTTAGGCCCACATGTCGCATAATTGTAATTCATTCATATACATGTCACAAGATCACCAAAAATTTATCATATCATTAAAATATAACCCATAAAAGAAAAACATGTTTTGTAAACAACTAAAAATCATAACCATAAACCATAAAGAGAAAAGATAAGGACTATTTAATTGGATCATATCCATAGTAAATCATTACTAAAATCAAAGGATATTATCATAGATGAAAAAATCCTTGAAAATATCACTATTATATAACTTAAATAAAGATCCATTTTTTAAATAACTTATATAAATTATAGAAACTACAAAAATATGTTTGAAAACATTTTATTTCAAAATAAAAATTTAGAAAATTAATGTAATATTCAAATTATTTTTCTGTCATGAAGGTGTCTAATTTTCTTCATGCCATAATAGTTTAAAAAAAATATTTCTTTCACACCTTTGCTAAAAAGTTCCACATACAGAAAATGAAAATATGATTACTTTTTTTTACAGAAATTCAAAAATATGTTAAAATTCAATTCAAAATCCATTGTATCAAAATAAAAAAATTCTTGAAAAAATTATAGAGAACTTGTGTATGGAGGATAAGATTATTGACCAAAATAAGAGAAATAATGTCCACTTTTCTTAAAAATATTTTTGAACCACTTGGGTACCAATGATAGAAAAAAGATACTAAAACATTAAAATATAAAAAAACTAGTGGATAAGAAGAAATGTGTTTTATCAAATAAGTATCATATAATTTTACTAAATTTAGATTCAACCATAAAAAATCTATATTTCATTTATAGTGAAACATAAATCCCATTATAATTTAGTAATATATAAATAATAAACTTGTGAAAGTGAGAACCTTTTATGGATTATTAAATAGAAATAATTTTAACTATAAAAATTATAAAATAAATCATTGGTTGTATATACATCACACAAAAGAAACAAGTGGTGATTATGAGATATGTTTCTCAAAAATAAAATTGAGACGAGAAACCCCATCCTTAAGTTCTGTTTTTCTTCATACACATTCAAACATCCTTTATAATGAATAAATATTTATTATAAATATAATAAATAAACATACTTATATATATATATATCATATAATATATTATTCAATTATCACATATTATCAATAGTTTATTTATAATTTTTTATAATAACCAATATTCAGGGTGATTACTTATTCGTTTTTAACGAATGTTTGGGCAAGGAAGTATTGTTCCATGTACATGGATCCTAGTTTCTTAAAATATATAATTTTAATAGTTTTATTGATATCATATTTTATCATTTTATATATTTTATAACTATTATTAAAAACCTTTTATGAAAATGAATCACGTCACTTCATGGATATTGTAGTTCGTACGTGTGTATGAGTGATGATTCTTCGTTTTGATGGATAAAAAATAGAAAAGTAATTCAAAATTATACCACTACAGAATAGTAGACTTTTCCCAACAATTGTATACCAACTTTTCAAAGAACCGTTGGTATATGTTATCATTACCAACATTTTTCATAAACTATCGGTAAAGATCTTGAACAAGTGACTTTTCCTAACAGTTTTATTAAACCGTTGAGAAAAGTGGGGGAAAATAACTTTTCCCAACGTTTTGATGAAACCATTGGGAAATATGGGGAAAATTTTAGTTTTCCCAATGGTTTCATAAAACCGTTGGTAAAGATTGAGTTCTCCCAACGGTTTTTAAAAACCATTGGGAAAAAAAGCCCAAATTCTCCAAATGTAGGCAGCAGCCTCCCCATGATTCTAAAACCCTTCCGCTGGTCTCCAAAAGAGATTCCTTCGCAGAAGCACTTCAAAATCCCCACTTCTTCCATCAGATCAGCAGCTACCAGGTTAGACTCCTTCCATATTTTATCAAGTATATAGTTTCACCACTTATCAAGAATATCCTTCTATTCTCAACGATTTCTTTACTCCCAATTTTTAGGTTTTTTGTAAAATTTTATGATTGTTCCACGAATTGTGTACTCAAATCCCTATATCGGAGTATGTCCAATTAATGTTTTCATTACAAAATTACATTTAGAAGGGAATGGTGTCTCTTTATTGTGTTCTAATTTTGAAGATTCATAGTTTTTTTTAATTTCAATGCTTCAAATATTATAACTTCATGTATATGAACTAATAAGAAATTGTTTGTAATATTTATTGATATTATTTCATGAAAATCAATCCTTTCATTACGATCATGCCAAAAAAGAAGATCTTGTTCATCATAATTTTTGTACACTATGTGTATTACATAACAAGTATGTATCATGTTTCTAACAAAATCTATATATACATAAAATGACACATTTTTCACTTATCCTTTGCACAATAGAACATATGGAGTATCTTCTTGAACATTTCCAAATAGTATATGGTCCCTAATTAGTACTTATTCCATCATCATAAAACTAATTCACAGAATGTCAAATTCGTAATATTAGTGATTATTAGATTTTCTAATATAACCATTAATCATTCTGCCTTAGACATCATACATGTGTTATTCAATCACATTTTTAAAACACAATGACCATTTTCACTAATTTGGGGTTCCTCAAAATGCTTGGGAAAATCAGAAAAATGCATGTATTGAATCGTGTTTCTCATATGGTTTCATGGATACAAGTTCATCTCGAAAATCATGACTATGTGGTTCAAATATCATGGGGACCATGGGATTATTATTCTTTACACAAATGAAGTTGTTTTCTATAACTATGTGTTTTTGTTTTCACTTTTTATTCAGCCAAAAGGGGAGCTTTGTGGTCATTAATCATGGTTGTGGGTGGTCATTTAGGATGTAAGATAGTACGACTTCATTTTACTTGATATATCAAATATTATTATTTATTTATATTCAATTTGATTTTCTTTAACAATTGATTTTATTTATTATGTTTTTATTAATGGTTGTAATAATGAAAATATGGTATAAGGGTTCATATAGTGTGTATAACGGTTCACATGGTGTGTATAACAATTGAAATGGTTTCAATGAACTCAAGTCATTAATTTCAGACTTCGTTCTCACTAGCATATAAGAATTTGAATGATGTAAACCCATCCTCACATGATTTCTTACCTTTGATAGTGTCCAACATATGGAATACGAGCTTTTGAATTCATCAGTTAACCAGGATCATATATTCCATATCCCCCAAGATGATTGTACTAATATAACTTTAGTTCCAACTAAATATGGTTCTCATTGTACGTTGTATATTATGTGTCCTTCTTGTCCAATACTCACTTTTATGAGGGTGGGGTGCTTTTCACTACCCATTCTGGCATGTGTAGACAGCCATAAAAATGTTACATAAGTCACAAGTTTAATAAAGTGATTTTGTTATCATTGACATACTTTATTAAGAATATCAAATTTAAAAATAAATGTTTTTGCCTATACTTAATGAAATTAAATCTTTTTACAATCCATGAACAACCTATTAGTGTAGAAGCGTAACATTTATTCACCCATGGGGTGCGCTTGACTTGGGGAAGTAATTGGGTAATGAAAGGTATGGCCATAGAGGTGTCAATAATGAGTTATTGAACATGAGTGAATGATTTGGGATGCATATACCACATGATGGGACCTGAGGCATGTTCCTCTTATAGACCTAATGAAAATGAATATAAATAAATTTTAATTTAATTTATGAGTACTTGTTATTTACATTATTTTACTAGTTCACTACATCGACTAGAAACATATTCCTTTATCATTTACTTAAATGTATTTTCTATTAAAGTTTAATCCTATTGAATTGTTTATGACAAAATGACATATATAAATTCTTTTTACAGAATGGATAGAAGTTGTATGTATGAAACCGATTGGATCTCAAGCGATTTTCAAAACAATTTGGAGAGCTTTATAGATTTTTTATTTCACAATGCTTCAGATAGTGGACGCATACACTGCACATGTTCCAATTGTGTTGGTAGACCTTGGTTGAGTCATGAAGAAGTCAGCTACCACATAATCGAAAATGGTTTTCAAGAAAAATACTTTGTGTGGTATCAAAATGGGGAGAAAATGAAATCTCAAATTGGTGATGATCGAAATGAAAGGACTAGAATGGATAATTTTTTAGGTGATTGGTTTCTTTTTATTCGTCATCATGAAAAAATAAAGGATTTCGACTCAAGAAGACTTCGATATGAGAAAAAACTGATGCATCTATTGAAAATGATGATATTTATTGGGTGAAAAAATTTAATTATTCTACCATGACTCCAGTATATCGACAATGCGATAAAATAAAAAAGATGGGATTTTTAATCTGATTGATTCATGGGAAAACTATTTATGGGATTTCTAATATAGCAATCGATTACATTCTTACCCTCTTGAAGGATTTACTTCCAGATGATGCAGATATTCCCTCAATCCACTATATGGTAAGGAAGTTAGTTGAGGAACTTGGATTTTCAAGAAACAAACCTCATGCATGTCCGAAATGTTTCAATTTATTCTGGGAGGAAACCATTGAACAAAATGATTTTATAAAATGGGGAACATCCTGCTGGAAGTCAAAATCTGATGTAACACCATCCCGCATTCCATAGAAAGTAATGTGGCACTTTCCATTGATCCCCAGACTTCAGAGTCTTTTTATGTCTGATGATATATCAATAAAAATGTGATGGCATGATACCGAGAGAATGAAGACTAATGATGAGATGGTTCATCCTGCAGATTGATCTGCATGGTAGAGATTTGATACTCGACATCTTGATTTTTCAGCTGACGTGCATAATGTGAGGCTGGGTCTTTCATGTGATGGTTTTAATCCGTTTCGCCAGATTCTTACATCGCACAACACATGGCCAATTTTTATACACATTTATAATCTTCCCCCATGGTTGTGTATGAAAAAACCTTTCACTTTCATGAGCATACTCATATCTAGTCCTTCTGATCCTGACATTGATATTGATGTATACATGCAACCTTTAATAAAAGAGTTGAAACTACTTTGGTATGTGGGTGTGCGCATATACGATGCATGTTCAAAAGACATATTTCAGATGTGTGTTGCGCTTATGTGGAAGATCAATGATTTTTGGGCTTATGCAATGATGTCTAGAGGGAGCACGAAGGGAAAACTGTCATGTCCAGTTTTTATGAAAAATACACGGTCTAGAAGACTGAAACATTATTGTAGTTTCAGTTTTATGGGACATCGATGATTCTTGCCAAAGGATCATCCATATAGAATGAATCGTCGAAGATTTGATAATACCATAGAGACCGATGATCCACCTCAGTGTATGTCTGGAACTAACGTTCATAATGAATTGAAAGATTTCAGTTTTTTTATTCGGGAAGGGTCAAATGAAATATGGAAAAAGAAAGAATGTTTCCACTGAAACCTGTTACAATTGGAGGAAGAGAAGTATTGTTTTTTATTTTCCTTATTAGTCAACCAATTTTTTATGTCATTACTTAGACGTAATGCATATTGAATAGAATATATGAGAAATGTTGCTTTAGGTTCTTCTAAATGTCACGGGGAAGACAAAAGATGATTTACGATCTCGGCGTGACTTGGTGGATTGGGGAATCAGACCAGAATTGCATCATGTGCGTATCAGTGAAAATAAATGGCAACATCCATGTGCTTCTTATGTGATGACACCTACAGAAAAAACAATTTCTAGAAGTATTATAGAAAATTTGAGTTCATGATGGCTATTCAAGAAACATATCGAAATGGGTCAACAGAAGAGAGTTGAAGCTAAAATCATTGAAGACTCATGATTATCATGTTCTACTGCAGGAGTTGCTTCTAATAGAAATCTGTCATCTTCTGTCCAACAATGTAAGGGTGGTTGTGATTCAGTTGTGACATTTGTTTAGAGATCTTTGTGCTAAGAATTTGTCCAAGTCTATCTTGGAAAAAATGTTGACAGATGCCCCATTAATTTTGTGGGAGTTGGAGAAAATATTTCCTCCATCATTTTTCACATGCATGCTACATCTGACTATCCATATTCCCATTGAAATACTTCTCAGAGGACCTATTTCTTTTCATTGGATGTATCTAACTGAAAGAAATATGTTCACATTAATGTCTTATTCCTGAAACAGAAATCATCCTGAAGGTTCTATCATGAACAGTTACCAGGCTCAAGAATGTATGGATTTCTGCTCGATGTATTTGTCTGATCTTACTACAAGATTGAACAGAACAATGTGAAATAAAGAAGAAAATTATGAGAAAATTGAACCCGGTTTTCTATCACTTCCTCAAATAGGAGGAATTCCTGGATCATATACATTGAAGACATTAAGCCATGAAGAGTGGGAGATGGCACATCGCAAAGTTTTGTTCAACTGTGATTTGTTCGATGAATATATCAGGTAACTAAATTTAGTATGTATATCTTATATATATATATCTGTTAAACTATTTATATTTTTTATCTACAAGGAACATAAAACAATGATAAATAGGAATCATCGTTTTTTATCTTTGAGAAGGAGAGAGTCTTTGCATAGAAAAGAGTATTCTTCTTGGTTAAAATGGAAGGTAAAAATATTAATGTTTAAAATAATTATATCAATATTTAATTAAGTTTAATAGTCATTTATGTTTCAGGTATTGAGTTTGTCTACTGACTCTGTCTATGAGGAAATAAGAGCTTTGTATTTTGGTCCTAATACCGTGGTTCGTGACTTTAAATAAATTGTAATCAATGTGAACAAATTTATTGTCACAGAATAAGAAAAGAACATGAGAACACCACATGATGGTCTTATGGTTACTACCACAATAGATTGTTATGCCAGTGAATCAAATAGTAGACCACGATTTGAAAATGTGAGTTATTATGGAGTTGTTGAGAAAATAATAATATTATATTATTACTCTCATGGACGAGTCACAATGATGAAATGCCATTGGTTTAATTCGATGACGAGACATGGCCCATTTATTGATGATTATGGATTTTGAGTAATTAATATGACTCGCACTCTTGCTACTGAAGAACCTTATATGTTGGCATCAATGGATAAACAAGTTTTTTATGTCAAAGACCAACTTCGACCTGAATTTGGTGTCATAGTTGAAGTAATTCCAAGACATATTTTTGATGATGGAGATGATGGAATTCACCCTGTCCCTAGTGCCATTGGAACCAATCCATTTATTTCTTTTGATGACTCCAATAGCACAACTGTCAGAGTTGATTGTGAACCTGAAGTTGTGGTTGAAAATATATAGAATCATTCATCCATGTTCTCAATTCTTTTGGTTTACCTCGAGTTTGGTTGTTAAGGTTGGTAATATTCAAATTGATTTAGTATTGATTGCAAATATGTTTTAGCTGACTTAACCGTTATGTGAATTTTCAATGTTTATTGGTTGCAGTTTTATTTTAATTGCTTTTTCTAATTTGGAATTGAACTGTATTCAAACCTAGCCAAACAATATTTTGAACTTGGTGAACAATACAACTTGTATGATTTATTAAATCCAGTCAAGCTCTTCTAAAACTATTGATAGCTAAATTACCAATGAATCCCCCTATTCCCTCATATATTTAGTTTTTTGGGTTACAAATTAGTTTTCATTGGCTAAATAATTACATATTTGTTTTCAATATCAGGAAATGAAGACAATTGAAGAGAGACGAAGAAAAAAAATGCTGGAGAACAATTGTCGAATAAGGATGTTGGGAATTCCATCATTAGTGCCTGTAGTGAGTAATTTATTTCAAATTGATATATTTAAAAAATATATAATGTTATGTGATTAATTTTTTTGTAAAATTTTTTGTATGATCCACCAATACGTCGACAGTTATTCGACGAGGAGCCTAGTACTGGTCCTAGTACTCAAGCCGGTGGTATAAGGAGGGTTTGTACAAGAGGTGGACGAGTAGCTGCGCGTACCCGACTTGACCCTGCCCCTCCCACTAACATGTCATCCTTCCCACATTCTGATCTTGGTGTGTCATTAAGGACACACGGGATATTTAGGCCTCCCATGTTTTCTCTACCTTCTGCATCTTCTGGCCCATCATTTTCACAGCCCATGCTGATTCCCACTCCCCAGTCAGAATCCGGTCAGACACCTCTCCCATCTTCTTTTCCTTCTACTTCTGTCTCTTCGAGCTTCTCTATTCCATTTTCTTCGACTCCTATTCCACCACAGGGTGTTCTATTAGTTTTTGTGGATCCAGCAGCCCTCAGAGATCAGACCGACATAGGTATATTTATAGAACCCTAACAAATTTTTATAGCAATATTTATTTTCATTATAACATGTTTTGATAAAATATTTGTTTTTTATTCATGAAATATTCATCTACTGATAGGAGGCATGGGCGGGGGCATGGGTGGGGGCGTACACGCATGCGTTCGGTGTGGAACCACCGCACATAGGTTATGGTGGATTATAATGAAGACAACCAAATGGTTGAGAAAACAGTGCAGTAATGTCGGAGTTTTTTGGCGACGCTTTCCAAATACTCTGATATCAATCCTGTTAGCCCGCTATTGTGGAGACATCTTCCACATGAGGTCAAGGATAGAACTTGAGCAGAGATATGGGTAAAAAAATATGTTCTATTTAATTCCATGAATTATTTTTGTATTTATATGAATTAATATTTTTATGTCAGCTTCGATTTAAATTTCCCGATGGTGAGGGTGCACGACTGGAACATCTAAAGATTTAGGCGAGATTTGTAGAGCGTACAAGCATGAGTTGTATATTGGATGGGTTTCTAGAGTTGGCACTGAGTTAGAGGTGGTACCAGTGGTGGATGATTTTCATATAGAGCAATATCGTCAGATGATTACTCATTGGACGAGTACCCAGTTTATGGTATTAATTACATTTGTGGTATTTAAATAATAACTTTCAGGTTTTTCATTAATAATATCTGTTTCATTTTCGAATTTTATTTTGGAATCATCTAGAAAAAATAAAAATAACATTGATGCAAAAAAATACCTCCATACACTGGGATGCTCTACGATGCCTGATCATGAGAGGAAGTAGGTATGACAATTGTTTATAAGTTTTCTTTACGACTTACACCTTCATTTGTTTCCTCAATTATTTAATAGTTTTCTATATTTTTCATATAACTTTAGATTTCTATGTCATTGTTGAGGAAAATACAAAATATTGAAGGATGTGTGCCTCGAGCAAAACTGCTTTCCTCGAGTAGGCGGAAAAAGGATGGAAGTACCGTCAACGAAGCGACTCAGCAACAAATTGTAAGTTTTAATCTATTGAATTTATATTTCAATATCTATTTTGTAAATTAATGATAAATTTATATTTGTAACAGGCTACTTTAGAGGCCCTCGATGCCCAAGAATAATACAATTTTGGGCCAAAAGATCACTTACCTCAGGTGTTGGGATAGAAGCATCCTGGCTGAGTACGCTGCCGACCTAGGATAGCCCCGACGATGTATTGGCCCTCCTCAGGTACGAGCTGTAGTGCCACCGAGCTACAACAAGTTAGGGCACAGGCTGAACAGGCTGAGAAAAGGGCCACAGAGATGGAAAAACAGTCTGCTAGGGAAAAAAATGCGTTTATGAAATTTATTGAAGTTATAAATCAAACACTTCCAGCAGAGGCCAGACCTGCTTTTGATGAATATATGTCATCAAAACGTTCTATATATGGTTCACCAAATGGCAGTTCTAGTGGTGGTCAGGACGATGTCCAGCTTTGACGATGATGATGGCGATGAGTCTGATGCGGAAGAGGAGGGATAGGAGGATGGTGAGGTAGGTGGTGAGGGCGAGGATGAGGGCGAGGGCGAGGAGGAGGGCACTGAGGAGGGAGAAGAAGATGATGGGGATGAGGATGAGGGTGATGATGATGTTGATGATGGTGATGGTGATGTGGGACAAATTGATACATTACGTTTTTTACTAATATTTCTGAGATTTGTTATTTAATCTATTCTAGTTGTTGGTTTTATCTAGACTCATAGTATAGTATTGGAGTTTAGTTATTTTTATATATTATCCAATTTTATGGATGTTGTTGTCTTTTAGTGGTTGTGTTTTTGGGAACCCCCCACCTTCCTGGACCCTAGACAACCCCCCACCATCCTCCTTGGACCCCGGAAATCCCTCCGGACAGCCCCCAGACAGCCCCCAGACAACCCCCCGAACAGCCCCCCGGACAACCCCCCGGACAGCCCCCCCACCCTCCTCCCTGGACCTCAGACAGCCCCTGGACAGCCCCCCAGACAGCCGCCCACCCTCCTCCTTAGACCCCGGACAACCCCCCGAACACCCCCCAGACAGCCCCCCCCCCCCACCCTCCTTGGCCCCCGGACAGCCCCCCGGACACCCACCAGACAGCCCCCCAGACAGCCCCCCCAGACAGCCCCCACCCTCCTTGATTTCATTTACAACTAGAAAATCTATAATATATATTGTATTTATTTTCATAATTATAATCAATCTAAATCACATTTACACATCTAATCAATATCATAGATTCTTGGTATGGTATAAAAGAGATGTATTCATTGGGCATGACATTGTTAGCTCTTAAATGTTTCATAGCATGATAAACTAAAATCTATTCCATACTAAGAATGATATAAAAATATTCTATATGAATTTTCACAGGATTTTAAGTAAATACCATTCCACTAATAGACACATGAGGATTCTCATATATCCCATTTCCATTAATGCTTCGAGAAGGATTTTTAGTAAAAGTTTTATCTTCTATTAATTTCATGATATTTTCATTTTAAATGTAAATTTTTCATAAATAAATTAATTTAACGACCCATAGTCAAATAGTGTATTTGAATAATGTGAATAAAAATCTAACATACCACTCTAACTGTGCCTCTTTTGTTTAAAATGGTCAGGATTATAAGTGAAAAGAACAATTGGCATATGAAAAACCGACCAAACGCATTCGGATTCTATTGATAATTTATCACAACGATCAATGGGTCATATGTGACGTGTACGAGCCAACCCGGGCTCAATCTGAGGCACGGTGTGGCCGGGATCAGTCTAAGTGGCTCCCCTTTGTTTAAAATGGACAACATTTTAAGTACATACAGAAAACCAACCAAACGCATTCGTTTTCCATTGAAACATTAGGAGTACGATCCATGGGTCATATGTGACGTGTATGAATCAACCCTACCTCAATCAGAGACGCGGTGTGGCCGGCACCACTCAAAGTGTCTATCTTTTGTTTCAAAAGGACAACATTTTAAGTGAAGAACATCAACTGGCATACAGAAAACTGACCAACGACATTCGGATTTTGTCGATACATTAGCACAACGATACATGGGTCATATATGACATGTACGAGTCATCCCCGCCTCAATCCGCGACGTGGTGTGGCCGACACCATTCACAGTGTCTCTCTTTTGTTTAAAATGGACATGATTATAAGTGAAAAGAACAACTGACATATGAAAAACTAAACAAACAAATTCGTATTGTGTTGATAATTTATCACAACGATCCATGGGTCATATGTGACGTGTACGAGCCAACCCAGGATCAATTCGAGGCACGGTGTGGCTGAGATTAGTCTAAGTGGCTCCCCTTTGTTTAAAATGGACAACATTTTAAGTATATATGGAAAAATGACCAAATGCATTCGGTTTCTGTTGAAACATGAGGAGAACTATCCAAGGGTCATATGTGACATGTATGAATCAACCCCGACTCAATCGAAGACGTGGTGTGGCCGACACCACTCAAAGTGTCTGTCTTTTGTTTCAAAAGGACATCATTTTAAGTTAAAAACATCAACTGGAATATGGAAAACTGGCCAAATTCATTCGGATTGTGTCAATACTTTAGAACAATTCTCCATGGGTCATATATTATGTGTATGATTCAACCCTACCTCAATCTGAGGCATAGTGTGGCTGACACCATTCACAATGTCTCTCTTTTGTTTAAAATGGATAGGATTATAAGTGAAAAGAACAACTGACATACCAAAAACTCACCAAATGCATTTAGATTCTATTGATAATTTATCACGACGATCCATGGGCCATAAGTGATGTGTACGAGTCAACCCCGCCTTAATCTGAGGCACGGTGTGGCCGAGATCACTATAAGTGGCTCTATTTTGTTTAAAAATGTCAAAATTTTAAGTACATACGTAAAACTGACCAAACAGATTCTGATTGTGTTGATACATAAGCACAACGATACATGAGTCATATGTGATGTGTATGAATCTACCCCACCCAATCGGAGACGCGGTGTGGTCGACACCACTCAAAGTGTCTGTATTGTTTTTCAAAAGGACATCATTTTAAGTGAAAAACATCAACTAGCATACGGAAAACTGACCAAACGCATTCGGATTGTGTCGATACTTTAGCACAGTGATCCATGGGTCATATGTGATGTGTATGAGTCAACCACACCACAATCCGATGTGCGGTGTGGCTGACACCATTCACAGTGTCTCTCTTTTGGTTAAAATGGACAGGATTATAAGTGAAAAGAACAACTGATATACAAAAAACCAACCAAACACATTCCGATTCTGTTTATGCTTTATTACAATGATCCATGGGTCATATGTGACGTGTACAAGTCAACCCCTCCTTAATCTGATGCACAGTGTGGCCGGGATCACTCTTAGTGGCTATCTTTTGTTTATAATGAACAACATTTTAAGTACATATGGAAAATCAACCAAACGCATTCATAGTGTGTCGATACATTATCCCAATGAACCATGGGTCATATGTGATGTGTACGATTCAACCCCGCCACAATATGTTCCGCGGTGTGTCCGAAACCACTCTAACTGTGTCTCTTTTGTTTTAAATGGACATGATTATAAGTGAAAAGAACAACTGGAATACAAAAAACCGACCAGATGAATTCGAAATGTGTTTATGCTTTAGGACAACGATCCATGGGTCATATGTGACATGTACGAGTCAACCCTGCCTTAATCCGAGGCACGGTGTGGCCGAAATCACTCTAAGTGTTTCACTTTTGTTTAAAATGGACAACATTTTAAGTACATACGGAAAATAAACTAAACACATTCAGTTTCCATAGAAACGTTAGGAGAACGATCCATGGGTCATATGTGACGTGTTCAAATCAACCCTTCCTCAATTTGAGACACGGTGTTTCCGACACCACTCAAAGTGTCTATCTTTTGTTTCAAAAGGATGACATTTTAAGTGAAAAACATCAACTAGCATACGGAAAACTGACCAAATGCATTCGGATTGTGTCAATACATTAGAAAACTGATCCATGGGTCATATTTGACGTGTACGAGTCAACCCCACCTCAATCCGAGGCATGGTGTGGCCGACACCCTTTATAGTGTCTCTCTTTTGTTTAAAATGGACAGGATTATAAGTGAAAAGAACAACTAACATACAGAAAACTGACCAAACGCATTCAAAATGTGTTTATGCTTTAAGACAATGACCCATGGGTAATATGTGACCTGTATGAGCAAACCCAGGCTCAATCTGAGTCATGGTGTGGCCGGGATCACTCTAAGTGGCACTCTTTTGTTTAAAATGGACAACATTTTAAGTACATATGGAAAATTGACCAACCGCTTTCTGTTTCCTTTGAAACTTCAGGAGAATGATCCATGGGTCATATGTGACGTGTAAGAATCTACCATGCCTCAATATGAGATGCGGTGTGGTCGGAACCACTCACAGTGTCTGTCTTTTGTTTCAAAAGGATGTCATTTTAAGTGAAAAACATCAACTGGCATACAGAAAACCGACCAAACGCATTCAGATTATGTCGATACTTTAGCACAACGATCCATGGGTCATATGTGATGTGTACGAGTCAACCCCGCCTCATCCAAGGAACGGTGTGGCCGACACCATTTGTACTGTATCTCTTTTGTTTAAAATGGACAGGATTATAAGTGAAAATAACAACAGACATACGGAAAACAGACCAAATGCATTCGAAATGTGTTGATGATTTAGGACAAAAATCCATGGGTCATATGTGACCTGTACGAGCCAACCCGGGCTCAATATGAGTCGCGGTGTGACAGGTATCACTCTATGTGTCTCTCTTTTGTTTAAAATGGACATCATTTTAAGTACATACGGAAAACTGACCAAACGCATTCGGTTTCTGTTGAAACTTTAGGAGAACAATCCATGGGTTGTATGTGATGTGTACGAATCAACCCCGCCTCAATC
Source organism: Viscum album (assembly GCA_963277665.1). Lineage (NCBI taxonomy): Eukaryota > Viridiplantae > Streptophyta > Magnoliopsida > Santalales > Viscaceae > Viscum > Viscum album. The sequence goes on along the minus strand of OY728141.1, from coordinate 1,037,702,993 downwards.
TCAGACGCGGTGTGGCCGACACCACTCAATGTGTCTGTCTTTTGTTTCAAAAGGACGCCATTTTAAGTGAAAAACAACAAATGGCATATAGAAATCGATCAAACGCATTCGGAATATGTTGATACATTAGCAAAACAATACATGGGTCATATATGACGTTTACGAGTCAACCCAGCCTCAATACGAGGTGTGGTGTGGCAGGATCACTCCTTCTGTATGTATTTTGTTTAAAATTGACAGGATTATAAGTGAAAAGAACAATTGATATACAGAAAACCGAGAAAACGCATTCAAAATGTGTTGATGCATTAGGACAACGATCTATAGGTCATATGTGACGTGTACGAGTCAACCCCACCTTAATCTGAGGCACGTAGTGGCCGGAATCACTCTAAATGGCTCTCTTTTGATTAAAATGGACAACATTTTAAATACATACGAAAAACTGACCAAACAGATTCTGATTGTGTTGATAAATTAGCACAACTATCCATGGGTCATATGTGACATATACGAGTCAAAACCGCCTCAATCCGAGGCACGGTGTGGCCGACACCATTCTTAGTGTCTCTCTTTTGATTAAAATGGACATGATTATAAGTGAAAAGATCAACTGGCATACAAAAAACTGACCAAACCCATTCTAAATGTGTTGATGTTTTTGGAAAATGATCCATGGGTCATATGTGAATTTTACGAGTCAGCCCCGCCTCAATCCGATGTGTGGTGAGGCCAAAACCATTCACAATGTCTCCCTTTTGTTTAAAATGGACAGGATTATAAGTGAAAAGAAAAACTTATATATGAAAAACCGACCAAACGCATTCAAAATGAGTTGATTGTTTAGCTCAACGATCCATGGGTCATATGTGACGTTTATGAGTCAACCTGGGATCAATTCGAGGCATGTTGTGGTCGGGATCACTCTATGTGCATCCCTTTTGTTTAAAATGGACAACACTATAAGTGCATTTGGAAACCAAACAAACGCATTTGGTTTCCATTGAAACATTAGGAGAATGATCCATGGGTCATATGTGATGTGTACGAATCAACCCTGCCTCAATCTGAGACACGGTGTGGCTGGAACCACTCAAAGTGTGTGTCTTTTGTTTCAAAAGAAAGTCATTTTAAGTGGAAAACATCAACTGGCATACAGAAAACCGACCAAACACATTCAGATTGTGTCGATACTTTATCACAACGATCCATGGGTCACATGTGACGTGTACGAGTCAACCCCAACTCAATCTATGGAATGGTATGGCTGACACCACTCTAACTGTGTCTCTTTTGTTTAAAATGGACAGGATTATAAGTGAAAAGAAGAACTGGCATACGGAAAACCGACCAAACGCATTCAGAATCTATTGATAATTTATCACAATGATCCATGGGTCATATGTGACTTGTATGAGCCAACCTGGGCTGAATCCGAGTCGCGGGGTGGCCGAGATCAGTCTAAGTGTCTCTCTTTTGTTTAAAATGGACAATATTTTAAGTACATACGGAAAACCGACCAAACACATTCATTTTCCGTTGAAACTTTAGGATAATGATCCATGGGTCATATGTGACGTGTACGAATCAACCCCGCCTCAATCTGAGATGCAGTGTGGCCAGCACCACTCAAAGTGTCTGTGTTTTGTTTCAAAAGGACATCATTTTAATTGAAAAACATTAAATGGCATATGAAAATCTGAGAAAACGCTTTCAGAATATGTTGATACATTAGTTCAACGATTGATGGGTCATTTGTGACGTGTATGAGTTAACCTAACATCAATTTGAGGCATGGTGTGGCCGGTATCAATCCAGGTGTATATATTTTGTTTAAAATGGAAATCATTTCAGGTAAAAATATATGGTATACAAAAAACTGATCAAATTATGAATTGAATTCTGGATTCCACATATAATTGTCATCTAAATTTTAAATTGAATTCTAAATGAATTATGTATGTGCATAAATATGTTATGAATTCTAATATAATTATGGATGTGTATAGTTCCAGGATGCATTATATGTTAAATGTCTATGAATTTTTTTATATGTATGTGTTAGTTGGTTATTGCAGGTAGAATAATAGTATATGTATGTGTTAGTTTATTGCAGTTATAATAATTAGATTGAAAATGGGAGGGAATGCACAAAATGAGGAATATTGTGAAAATTGTAGACCTAATGTGCAAATTGCAGGCTGCTGTGCAATTTTCACAGCATAGGCTATGCCAACGGTTTCACACTGTTGGCATAGCATCTCTATTTCTTTTTTTACCAACAGTTCATTGAACCGTTGGTAAAAATCATTTTCCAACGGTTCAGAAATCATTGGGAAAGAGGATAATCCTTGGGATTTCCCAACGGTTCAAGACAAACCATTGGGAAAAACTATCCCAATGGCTTGGCACAACCATTGGGATAGGTTAGGCTTTCCCCACCCTATCCCAACGGTTCATAGTAAACCATTGGGAAAACATTTCCTAAAGGCTTAGTTTCCTATGGTTTGCAGAACCGTTGATATAACAAATACCAACTGTTCTGCAGCCTTCCCCAACGGTTCAGAACCATTGGGGAAGACTGTATTTCCAGTAGTGTACTTTATATAACTATAATAATATAATAAATATCATATATATTGACAAAATCCGTAATTATAACTATTAATGTGAAGTGGTGATGATAAAATGAAATTCTTCACTTTATAGAGGAGGTAGTCCACACGTACGCATGACCGATGTTTTTTTTAAAAAAGGATGGAAATGAGATGGATAATAGTTATTGAAGAATAATAATAAAAAATAATTATATTTATTATATTTAATTATATATTATTTAATGGATACAATATATTTAGAGGAATTAGAAGACGAAATAAAATTTAATGAGCTTAGTTAAGAGTTATAAATCTTTATTGACAAACCTCAACTTTTTTTACACCTTATGTCTTTAATTATTGGTATTTTGGAATGACTAGAAGACATAAGTCATTTTAATGGAACATAGGATGAAATTAGGGATGTTTTTAAAAAATATAGAGTGCTCATTATTTGAAGACAAGGGAGGATATGGTTTTCTCTTTTAAAAGTGAAGAGATGGGCACTTTTAGAAATTCTAAAAATATTTAAATGTAATAAATTATATATTTTGTAAAAGTGAAACCATGTTGATATAGTTTAAATCTAGGATAGTGAAGAATCAATAAAATATCATAAAATGAAATTTATTAAAATTTAGGTGATTTCTAATCCATATCTCTTCATTTTAACGACATACCAATCGTTTTGTTGACTACCCCAATATTAAAGGTTATTACACTTTATTGGTCTTGAATTTTATTATAAAAGGAATAGTGACCCATAAGTAGAAAATTATGGATACTATATACAATATAGAATTAAAATGGTAAAATGTATGTTTTCTTATAAAATTAAAATCACTTAATAAAATATTATTTGAGATAAGATACCGTTACAGTCATTTTTGGTACTATTCCCATAGTTTGAATTTAAAGACATCAAGATAGAAATGTAATTAAAATACATAATTTTAACACATATATAATATTTTATATTTATCAAAAAAAATCATGGAACACAATAATTCATCTAAATATTATTACTTTTAATATTTCTAAGAAACATTTATTTTATTTTTCTATTACTTTAACAAGAACAATGTCAGTATTACATCAGAATTGTTGTTAATTATTCCATCACTATAAATTATAAAAAAATTATGTGATAAAAATATTTAATTAATAATTCAAATACAATTTTTAGTTGAAAATATCCTCTCTTAATCACATTAAAAAAATATTAGAGATATTAAAACAAAGAGAGAGAAATTTTATATTTTATCTTCACATAAAATAATATTAAGGTCCTTATCAAAGGAAATTAATAATACATTTATAAAAAAAATAAAATATAAGATAATAAATTTTGAAATAAAAACACATAAAATGAAATAAATGAATGTTTTTTTAGATTTATAGGCCTTTCCTACATCCTTCATCATATTTTACTAGTTTTACCATTACCAAAGTGATAAATTTTTACAATGGTTAGTATTCATAATGTAGAAAATTAAAGACGAATATTTACCAAAAAAGAACCACCTAATTTATAATATTTAATCCATTTTTTATGACTCTGTTTCTAAAGGTATCATAAATAAATTTGAATATAAATTCCTAAAACAAAATGGATGACAATTTTTTGAAAAACGAAGCTTGAACCCTAAAAATGAAATCATACAAAAATAAATTATAATATTAATTATATGAAATTAAAATATAAATTTTTAAAGGAGTAATATTTTAAATTATTATAAAGTTTAAAAAAATATTGTGACTCTAAAATTACTTTATCTAATTAAAATAAATGACACTTTAACAAAAAAATGATTTTTTCACTATTATATGAAAAATATATCTTTTTAGACAAATTCCAAAAATTCATGATAAAATAAAATTAAATTGATGATTTAAAAACATATATTAATTACATAATATTAAATTCCAAAAATGGAATAAATTTATAGGGAACTAATTAATTGGGATTTTATAGACCTAGTGGGCATTAAATCCCAATATATCAGGCTCGTAGGCCCAAAACCATAAATCTGATAGTGATAAAATTGTCCTAAAAGTACGAATGAAATTACCATTCTTACCATTGGACCACATCTAATGTGGCCTTTATCAACATCCACTAGCTTCATCTGCCTCCATCTCACCGGCATCCACCAAGGATGCAAGCCACCTGCGTCAACCATCATCTTCTATTATATTGGCATCTACCCCTGTATATGCATGCTCATAGTCACCCATTATAGCACTTGTGTAAACATAAATTCAATGCCATGGACCCTCATATCCTTCCTCTGGTTTGTCTCGGTGACATGGGTATGGCCAATGTCCATCACCATGTTGGAACTAATAAAATCCCCAAAAATATTGGGCTTCTGGGATTTGATCTTGGATTGGTGCATTATTACTAGACTACCTAAACCATAATCCCAACACCACAATTTCAAAAAATTAATTATAATTATTATGGAAAATGTATAATAAAAACTATTTTTTAAGAAAACATATTTTTGAAGCCTAAAATGACTTTACTTAATATGTAGTACTTATTTATTATTTTTCATTATAAAAACATTATAAATATTTTTCATAATATATATTTGCATACTTATACTACCAATTTAATGGTTAATTTATAATTTTCACATAATAATATTTTTATATTATATCGCAGCTCACATAATGTTTGATGTTTCATATTAAGCTAGCTATTAAGCATAATATTCTTTTAAAATAAATTTTTAGGTGTTTTAATATTGGATATCACTTTCACACCAGTTGGTCAAAAATCAAGGTTATTTTCTATGTATCTTGGAATTAGAAGTACCTTTTGGATGTTCCTCATTTTATTTAATATAGAGATATTAAACTTAAGCATTATTCAATTTTTTCTAATTATCTTATAATAATTCAATATTATTAACAAAAGGTTTTATGCTGACATATTGTATTATTAGTAAGAGAGTTTTGGGGACATGAATATTTACAGGAGTGTAAATGGAAATGGTACTCAAAGATGAAATTCAAATATCACATGTTATTTTGAACATAATTTTCATATAGTCATTTTGGGATTTAGAATTTAAATAATTATATTTAATTATCATTTATTTATAGATTATTTTTAAGATACAAGATTAAGTTTTTCATGAATTTAATTATTTTTTGAGATATATATTGAGATGATTTATAATTTTAGTGGTTTTTTTATTAATTATATAAATTTTTTTTATATAAATTATGTAGTTTCTAATTATTTAAATGAAAAAAAATATTTATATATAATGTATAGACCATTGATTTGTATTCCTTGAAATTATAATTTTTAGGTTATTTTTATGGTCATGGGAATTAATGATATGGAATCATTTATTGAGTGATATCAATAGTGAATATTTGAGTGTACACGTTATTTTGGAAATTGATATTTACCTTTCTAATTGGATTCAGTTAGAATTTGGGTTTTTTGTTTGAAAATTTTTTTTATGGTATATTTTATTTATAGAAAATGAATTTGTATTCCTTGACATTTGAATCTTTAGGTAGTTTTATGAATATGGGAAATAATAATATGGAATGGATTCTTGAGCATTATAGATAGTGATATTTTAATGTACTCTTTAGTTTATAAATGGGAGTTTAACTTGGTGGATAATTTTAGTGAGAACTTGTGTTCTTAGTAAAAATTATGATGTTTTTTGGAAGGTTTCATATTTAGTATGGATGATTATATAATAGTTTATATACAATGAATCTTGAGGTAAAAATTGATATTCTGTAATATACGTAGTTATATAATAGAAAAACCATACATTATTGAAATATTTTGAGAGTTTATGATTCATAGATAGAGTTATGGTTAAATAATAATTCATGATAATAATTCATTGAAACTAAATTTTGAAGATTTTACTTTTAAACCATTAGACACCATACCCCATTTTATTCTCATAACATATTATTTATGTGACATAAGAATGAATAGAGATAATCACTAAGAAGATGGTGAATAAGTTTCGATTTTTTTCCAAAATTATCTTAAAAATATTCTCAGGTTGGTTAATGATTGGGATATAAAAATAATCATTAAAATAGACAGGCCATGATATGATGTGTGATAACCAATTAAAACCTGATACAATATATATATTAGGTTGATAAAATATTTTTATTGAGTGGATATATCCTTTTTGATAAATGGATACAATAGTGCTTCACATGACTTCATTTTATCGACACCAATAAAATTTGATGATGGATCAGGAATATTTTCTTCCAATCCTACATGTTTTAAATATTAAATATAAAGGAATAAGATCAATAATGACCATAAAAATATTTAATGCTGTCACTCCACATTTCTATAGTGTCTCTATGTTTGGTCCAAGTGTATATACTTGTTCATATCTCAAAAAATGACTAGAATGTTCTAAAAACATTACAAAACATGAATAGTTAGTTATTTATAGGTCTTTGATTCAACTGTATGAGAGAAAAAAAATTCACATCCAATCATAAAAAAACACAATTTTATACATTACATTTTAACGCTCAAAAAACTTTATATAATAAATTTTCAATTAAATATCTTATATTACTTTTTAAAATTCCCAACCAGATATATAAAATCCACACAATTCATGAATATAATAAACCATGATTTATTTCATTGCAGTAAAATAGTTTCAATTTTAAATTATTCTAGAAACTCATTAGTATCATTATTGATAGAGAAATGTTATGAAATAGTGATTTAAATTCAAATTCTAGAAGTGATGTCAACATTCGATGACTGTAGTAGTATTTGTATATTATCATGCACTAAAGCATAAAATATGGAACTATTATGTAATTTTAAACCAGTCACACCCATTTTTAAATATTTCTTTACTTCCTTATCTTTTAAAAATCATAGATGATACATTATATTGTAATAAATATATAATATTGAAACGAAAATACCTCTTAAAATTATAATAGAGTGAAAACACAAATTGTGCTATGATTTTCGAATATATGTAAAACAGATCCTTCTAATAGGTATTCGGTAGAATTATTTTAACTTAATGTTAGTTACATTTTTAATCATTGTCGTTTTTTCATTTTTCATTATTTGGTTAGGGCCTAGATAAAGATTGGAGGACACCAGAAATGGTGAAGTCAGAGTTATATTGGAATTTTTGGCATAGATCATGCTTGTTTTATAGCATGATGAGGATTTACAAGTCATGTAATATGTTTAGACTCCATGTAAGTTAAAAAATAATAATAAATCCAATTTTGAACAACAAGTTATGAGTTTTATTTGTGTTTGTGGTAATTTTCAATTACACGACATGTAATTTGGTTACATGTCGTGTAATGTCACAAGAGTTGTTTTTAAACAAGCTACTCAGCTAAAATTTCTATTTACTCTTCTGCAGACATACATTCTCTTGACATGTAAAGAGCCGTAAATTTCAAGGAAATTTTTTTTCTTAATTTTCTTTGGAATTTTACAAGAACGCAGTTTCTGACGGCACGTGATTCTGAGGCCCGGTGTGCCCGGAATCATTTTCAGAAGTTCAGATCGGGTACGTTCAGTGAACGAATGAGTGGGTTTTTCTAACTTTTGAACCGGTGATCAGAATTGAGTTCCTAGGGCACCGGTGGAATCGCAGCACCGGTATTTTCTTAGAAACACCTCTTTCGGAGTTGCGTTTGCTCGGGTGTGGCTTTTAATTTTTGGGATTTTAGTTAAAAAACAAAATAATGTGGTACGACAACTTTATTTTATTTCACTTTAAGCCGCTTAAAGCCACTTAAAGCCGCTTAAGCTGAGATGAAGCAGATAGGGTGGAACCCAAAAATATCCAACCCTCTTGGTAGAATATTTGTGTGGTGGGGCCCGCACGAGCCCACCGTTTCTTTTCCGCTAAGTAACGCACCCGCGAAACCCACTATTAAATGAAACTCAACTGGGGAGTTTCTTAAACTATTAAACGCTCCTTTTAATTGGGCGGTTAAGTTCGTTGAAATTAATTCTATGAATTAATTTTGTTCGTCTCTTAACACGTTTTCAATTTGTTGGCATGTTAATAAAATAAGGCCAACACACCTTCTTCTGGAATGTTGTGTTAAACCTTTGGAGAATCTCTAAAGATCTTCCTCCTCTATCACGAAGAACGCGAAGAACGTGACGAATACGAAGAACGTGAAGAACGCCTGGCCCCCCTGAGATCGACGACGTGACGCCGATGATTCTCCCTCCGCGACGCTTCTTCCGCGACAAATCTTCGATCGTCCGTTGAGGTAAGAGCTTGCGGTCCTTTTAATTCCTTTGTGGTTTTTATCCTCAACATGGATTTAATTGTTATAATTAAATCCGTGTGATTTCTTTAAACCTCAGAGATCGATGACGTGACACCCTTCCGCGACGACGCGATGCCCTTCTGCGACGCGACGATCCTCCTACCGCGACCGTCAATTCCGCGACGAACTCGCATCCGACGGCGACGACGAGGTAGGGATTTTATTTGAAAATAATATTCTATTCCCGTGGTTGTTTCATTCAAAAACAAAGAACTGGGATCAAAGTGCAATTTTAATTTATTAAAATTGTATCTTGATGTGTTTTCATGTGTTGATCATTATTTCCCCGATTGTTACCACCTAACGCGGAGGGTGCGGGCCAAACAACACGGCCTGACAACCCTCCGCAGTTCTTCATTGATGTGCTGAACAGCGGACGATGACAAAACGGGCCGCAGAGACAATTTGTTGATTCCGTAGTGAAGAACGGGACCCGGGAGGACCTACAGCGCAGACAGAAATGGAATCAGACCACCGAAGCAACTCCGGTGGCCCGTGGAATCCACCAGCGGCGTGGGTCGCCGGCGGCCGTATGGAACCACCGCGGCAGAAGCCGCGGCGGCAGCAGCCGACCAGACCCGCGACCGCGCGGGTCCGGCGAGACACGGGATGCGGCTCTGCCGCATCCGCTGACCGAGCGCAGCCCCACGCGGGGCCGCGGCTCCTCTTCCCGTGGGGGCTGCATTCCCCACGACTCCCCCTTGCTCGGCCGCTCGGCTGAGCCGAGCCGAGCTGACCCGCTGGCCGGGTCGTGCCCAGGCCGGGCCGGGCCGGGCCGCCCGGGCCGGGTTGCGCCAAACCGGGTCGGACCCTGACTCGGGTCGGGTCGACCTAGGGGGGTTGGGCCGGGTCGGTCGGGGCCCAGCCCCCCCGTTTCCGGACCTTTTTCTTTCTTTAGCTCATAACATGAGCCACAGACTTCCGAACGACATGCCGTCAGCGGTGATGCGATCCTTGGATCGAGATGGTCCTTTCGGTATATCACACTCAATGTTTCGGAATACTTTGGGTTCAGCCTGGTTGGTTCGTACACAAAACCAACCGGGCCCTTGGAGCGGAAACGCTCATATCTTGAGTTTCGAACGTCCGATTGACGTGCCGTCAACTTTGTTGAATTCCTCTAAGTGAGACGGATCTTTTGACTTACTCCGCCTGAGGTTTGGACGCAGGTGGAGTATGGTGGGGTTGGTTTTTCCTTAAAACCCAACCGGGCCCCAAGGACGAAAAAGCCAATAACTTTCAGACCGGGCATCTGATTGACGCGCCGTCTGCGACGTTGAGTTCCTGTTGACGATACGAAACTTTTGGATACATCAACTCTGGACTATGTGTCAGTTGATGTATCAGAATCTCGGCTCGTGAAGCAGACCCTCTCGAACGAGCTTGCTATGTGCGGGAACCCTAGAGCTGGTTGTGACTACGACGATAATGAAAACTGTACGGGAATCCTCCGTGTTTTCGGTAGTGACCACTATGGTACATCTTGGGATACATCAACTCAGGACTACATGTCAGTTGATGCATCGACCTCTTGGCTCGTGGAGTGGACCCTCCCGGAACGAGCATGCTATGTGTGGAAACACAAGATCCGGTTGAGACTTGACGACTGCTGATCGAAGGACTCGGTGTGTTACGGATAGCCCAGTGGGAAGCGCTTGGTTGTAGCAGCAGACCCACGGTGGAGGAGCGCTTGGTTGTAGCGGCAGACCCGCGGTACTCAACATAAGGAGTACCTCTGGAGGCTATGAGGGGATGTGATTGGTTGTAGCGGCAGACCCACGACGGAGGAGCACTTGGTTGTAGCAGCATGGGGGAGCGCTAGGTTATAGCGGCAGACCCACGACGGAGGAGTGCCTGGTTGTAGCGGCTGACCCGTGGTACTCAACAGAAGGAGTACCTCTAGAGGCTATGAGGGGGAGCGCTTGGTTGTAGCAGCAGACCCATGGTGGGAAGCGCTTGGTTGTAGCAGCAAGCCCGCAGTACTTGATAGATGGAGTACTACAGCCGTCCAAGGTTAGAGGGAAGCGCTTGGTTGTAGCGGCATAACCACTATACTTGATGGAGAAGGAGTTTCCCAATAGCTATGGTTTCAACTTCATGATCAATCCTATGTGGGTCATTGCGGGGGTTAGTACCTAGCGATCCTTTGTGGGTCCGACGGCTTAGATTAATCAGTGGCTATAACTGGTCATCTCTGTCGTCTTAAGAAGAAGTATATCATGTGTGAGATGAATCCTGTTTTGCTTTCCTATGTGGATTGCGTTGTGCTATCCTGTGTGGTTTTACGTTTTTCTTTCCTATGTGGATTGTGTTGTGCTATCCTGTGTGTATTTACGTTTTTCTTTCCTGTGTGGACTGGGTTGTACTTGATCTCGGATGTTTGAGCCGAGCGAGAATTGATGAATTAGGTATATTTATGGGCATATACCTAAGCCGTGTCGGATGTTACTTCGTGATTGTACCTTTCCTTTGTGGTTTATCCTTTGAAGATTCTAGGATACATTCAGGGGTCTCGGGGTCCCCACTGAGTAGCTTATACTCACCCCTGCACGGGTTATGCCCGCAATACGTTGTGTTGGTTGCAGACGATGGACAACGCTGATCGTGGTCGAGGTTGGAGGAGCAGGACGGTCGCTGGAGGTGGACCACTGGGCGGGGTTTACTCGTAGCGGGCGGCTGGACCGAGGAGCTGTGGAGGCTATCTGTACCCACCGTTCTGGTGGGGCTTCCAGAGGACAGCTCGACGCTGCGGCTTTTTCTTTCAGTTGCTGTTTTTTCCTTTTCAGTTGTACTTTACAGTTCGGCTTGTATTTCCAGCCCCCTTTACTTTTCTGCACTTACTGTTGTACCAGTTTTCACTCATTGTTTACTTCTTCCTGCTTACTCTATGGTGTTTGTTGTTTACTTTACAAAGGCAATGCCTTCCTTTTTTCCAGGATTTACGCCTTGGTGCTAGTCGCCAGCCCCTGGCCTATTGAAGACGGGCTTGGGGTAGTAAGGGCACGGGCCATGAGGACGGGTCGTGACAAATTGGTATCAGAAGCAGTTCGGTCCTACCGCAGACTCTGATCATTCTTCTATGTGAAGAAATAGTGTTAAGTGTATTGAGTGTGGTTATCAGTCGAAGGAGCCCAGGGTTGGTGTGGAAGCCGACGTATCCGTACACTAGGACCCTGACTTCTGATTTTCGACTTAATGCACGAAAAAATTGATTGCATGTGTGTTTTAAGTTTTCTTTTTGATTAATTTATATCAGCTCACCAGGTATACTGTTCTAACCATGGCGCACCTGTTTCCTTTTCAGGATGGCCCCACGACGGCAGCCAGCTAGGGTTCCGAGAGTTGTACGTGACGACAGCCCGCTGAGCGACGAGGCCTCGGTACAGGGCCCTTTGACAGCAGAGGCACCGGTGGTACCTCTACCCGCCGAGCCACCGATGCTTCCAACCCCAGCCGCTGACGATGCACGTCGCCTTAGTGCACTACATGAGTTCCAGCGCCAGCGACCGCCCAGGTTCCATGGGGAGATGGACCCCTAGGCAGGCGAGGACTGGCTGGAGGCAGTGGTATGAGTTTTTAGGCTAGTGAGGACACCAGCAGACCTCATGGTGATCCTCGCATCGAGCCTACTGCCCGCAGCATCGGGCTGATGGTGGAGCTTGATGCTCCAGGTGCACGATGAGGCATCTCTTCTCTGGACAGACTTTGAGAGCCTCATCCGCTCAGAGTTCGTCCCGGCCACCCTCCGAGCGGTGCGCATCCAGGAGCTACTACAGCTGTGGCAGGGCAGCATGACAGTAGCCCAGTATGCGGCGAGGTTTACCGATCTCTCGCGCTATTCCACAGACATGATACGGGACCCATTCTTCAGGGCTCGAACCTTCGATCAGGGGCTCAGGCAAGAGATCAGAGCTTCAGTTGTTTCTCACAACATTCTGACATAGACAGGAGTGTTGGAGCGAGCCCTCTTAGTGGAGAGTTTCCTTGCTGAGCAGTCTCCAGCAGCAGGACCCACCACTAGCCGGCATGCGGAAGAGTCTTCTGCAGCAGGCAATAGACAGATGACGCAGGGGTCCAAGAGGACTAGACCTACCGGTGGTCGACCCTGTGACACATGATCGATTGTGCGAGGCACCCGGGGTGGACAATGACTTAACATGAGCGGACAGTGTTACTCCTGCGGCGGGGTTGGTCACATGGCTCGTGACTGTCCGACCCGCCATACGGATGACCAGCATATGAACGAAGGACCACCTAGGCAGAGGCAGAGGTTCGATCAAGTCGGATCGCATGGAGCAGGAGACCGTGGCAGGGGAGCTGGCCATGCAGCTAGAGGTGGACGACGCTTCAAGGTGTTGCCACCACCACCGCCAGGAGGTCCGCCACGACCACATGGAGCTGGTGAACATGGGAGAGCTCAGCTTCAGGTAGCTGAGGCCTACGATCGTGGAGCTTCGAGAGCAGATAAATAGGAGCGGGACTAGCTCGAGACCTGGAGACTTTTGTTTATGTTTCTTCTAGCGTTGTTGATGTTTGTTGTAGATGTTTTGTGTCTTTGTACTTTGATCCGAAGTAATAAAAAACACTTTTCTTGTGGCGTTTACCTTGTTGTCCTCTCTTTTACTTGTTACTGTGAGGTTCCAGTTTAAAAACTGTTGACTTGACCCTCAGTTTGAGATACCTACTGGAGGGGACCCAGTGACCACACACTGATGCCGACAGTGTGACTCAACCCTTGGAGGCGAGAGTAACGGTTGGATCTCTTGTTAGTAGCGTCGAGGCCTTATGACGTCATCCTTGGTATGTAATATTATCATCCCTGTCAGCATTGACTGTATTAGGCGAAGAACATGGTTCATCCAGGGGATGAGACCAGATTTCTCTTATCGGCAAAGAAGAAATCTCAGAAGCTCTTGAAGGACCAGAGAAGGTCCAGGTCATCCAGGAGCGGATGAGGACAGCTCAGAGCCGGCAGAAGTCTTATGCTGATAGGAGGCGGAGGCCACTAGAGTTTGAGGATGGCGACCACGTCTTCTTGCGGGTCTGACCTCGACATGGTTAACAGAGATTTGGCCGAGGCGGCAAGTTGTCTCCACGCTTCATCGGACCAATCCAGGTCCTCAGCAGGATCGGCGAGGTGGCTTATCGCCTGGCTCTACCACCTCAGATGCACCGAGTGCACGACGTCTTCCACGTATCTCAACTGAGGAGATACGTGCACGACCCGACGCACATCACTGACCATAGGGAGCTAGACGTTGATGATGGGGAGACTTTTGCGGAGACCTCGGTGGAGATCGAGGACCGACAGGAGTGGGTCTTACGTGGATGGTCGATTGCTCTAGTGCACATCAGATAGCAGCACGGGATCCTCCAGGAGAGCACTTGGGAGCGGTAGGCTCAGATGCGTTCTCAGTACCCACATTTGTTTCCCTAGTTTATGATGTATCTTTACGGGGACATAAAGCCCTGTGGTGGGAGTGATGTAAAGACCCGTAAATTTCAAGGAATTTTTTTTTCTTAATTTTCTTTAGAATTTTACAAAACGCAGTTTTTGACGGCACGTGATTCTGAGGCCTGGTGTGCCCGGAATCATTTTCCGATGTTTGGCTCGGGTACGTTCAGTGAACGAACGAGCGGGTTTTTATAACTTTTGAACCGGTGCTCGGAATCAAGTTCCGAGGTCACCGATGGAATCCCAGCGCCGATATTTGCTTCGAAACACCTCTTTCGGAGTTGCATTTTCTCGGGTGTGGCTTTTAATATTTGGGCTTTAAGTTAAGAAATAAAATAATGTGGTACGAAAACTTTATTTTATTTCACTTGAAGCCGCTTAAAGCCGCTTAATGCCACTTAAAGCTGCTTAAGCTGAGATGAAGAGGATAGGGTGGAACCTAAAAATATCCTACCCTCTTAGTAGGATATTTGTGAGGTGGGGCCCACACGAGCCCCGCCGTTTCTTTTCTGCTAAGTAACGCACCCGCAAAAACCCCTATTAAATTAATGTCAACTGGGGCGTTTCTTACACTATTAAAGGCTCCTTTTAATTGGGCGGTTAAGTTCGTTGAAATTAATTCTATGAATTAATTTTGTTCGTTTCTTAACACGTTTTCAATTTGTTGGCAAGTTAATAAAATAAGGCCAACACACCCTCTTCTGGAATGTTGTGTTGAACCTTTTGGAATCTATAAAGATCTTCCTCCTCCTTCGCGAAGAACGCGGAGAACGCGAAGAACCCGAAGAATGCAAAGAACGCGAAGAACGCTAGTCCCCCTAGAGATCGACGATGTGACGCCGACGATTCTCCCTCCACGACGCTTCTTCCGTGAAAAATCTTCGATCATCCGTTGAGGTAAGAGATTTCGGTCCTTTTAATTCCTTTGTGGTTTTTATCCTCAGCGTGGATTTAATTGTTATAATTAAATCCGTGTGATTTCTTTAAACCTCGGAGATCGACGATGCGACGCCCTTCTGCGACGCGACGATCCTCCTACTGCGACGGTCAATTCCGCGATGAACATGCATCCGATGGCGATGGCGAGGTAGGGATTTTATTTGAAAATAATATTTTATTCCCGTGGTCGTTTCCTTCAAAAACAAAGAGCAGGGATCAAAGTGCAATTTTAATTTGTTAAAATTGTATCTTGTTGTGTTTTCATGTGTTGATCATTATTTTCCCGATTGTTACCACCTAACGCGGATGGTGCGGGCCATACAGCACGGCCGTACAACCCTCCGCAGTTCTTCGTTGACGTGTGGAATGGAGGACAACGACAAAACGGACCGCATAGACGATATGTTGATTCCGCAGTGAAGAACGGGACCCGGGAGGAGCTGCAGTACAGACAGAAATGGAATCGGACCACCGTAGCAACTCTGGTGGCCCGCGGAATCCAACGGCGGCCGGAGGCGGCGGCACCCCGGTGCGCCGCCGGATGGAGCCGCCACGGCTAAAGCCGCGCAGGCAGCGGCCGACCAGACCCATGACCGCGCGGGTCCGGCGAGACACGGGACGTGGCTCTGCCATGTCCAATGAACAAGCGCGGCCCCACGTGGGGCCGCGACTCCTCTTCCCGCGGGAGCTGCATGCCCCGCGGCTCCCCCTTGCTCGGTCGCTCTACTGAGCCAAGCCGAGCCGACCCGCCGGTCGGGTCGCGCCCAGGCCGGGACGGGCCACCCCGGCAGGGCCGGTTCGCACCAAACCGGGTCGACCCGGTTCTTGCCGACCCAAGGGGGTTGGGCCGGGTCGGTCCGGGCCCAGACCCCCCGTTTCCGGACCTTTTCGGTCTTTTGCTCATAACATAAGCTACGACCTCCGAACGACGCGCCGGCAGCAACGATGCGAACCTTCGATCGAGACGGTCATTTCGGCATATGACACTCAAGGTTTCGGAATACTTTGGGTTCGGCCGGGTTGGTTCGTACACGAAACCAACTGGGCCCTCGGAGCAGAAACGCTCATATGTTGAGCTTCGGACGTCCGATTGACGTGCCATCGACTTTGTTGACTTCCTCTAAGTGAGAAGGATCTTTTGGCTTACTCTTCTAGAGGTTTGGACGCAGGTGGAGTACGGTCGGGTTGGTTTTTCCTTAAAAACAAATCGGCTCCCTTGGACGAAAAAGTCAATAACTCTCAGACCGGGTGTCCGATTGACGCGCCGTCTGCGACGTTGAGTTCCTGTTGACGATACAGAACTTTTGGATACATCAAATCTGGACTATGTGTAAGTTGATGTATCAGCCTCTCAGCTCGTGGAGCGGACTCTCCTGAACGATCTTGCTATGTGTGGGAACCCTAGAGCTGGCTGCGACTGCGACGATGATGAAAACAGTATGGGAATCCTCCGTGTTTTCGGCAGTGACCACTACGGTACATCGTGGGATACATAAACTCATGACTACATGTCAGTTGATGCATCGACCTCTTGGCTCATGGAGTGGACCCTCCCGGAATGAGCATGCTGTGTGCGGAAACCCTAGAGCCGGTTGAGATTTTACGACTGCTGATCGAACGACTCGGTGTCTTACAGATAGCCCAGTGGGAAGCTCTTGGTTGTAGCAGCAGACCCACGGCGGAGGAGCACTTGGTTGTACCGGTAGACCCACGGTACTCAACAGAAGGAGTACCTCTGGATGCTGTGAGGGGGAGCGCTTGGTTGTAGCGGCAGTCCCACGACGGAGGAGCGCTTGGTTGTAGCAGCATGGGGGAGCGCTTGGTTATTGCGGCAGACCCACGATGGAGGAGCGCTTGGTTGTAGCGGCTGACTCGTGGTACTCAACAGAAGAAGTACCTCTAGAGGCTATGAGGGGGAGCGCTTGGTTGTAGTAGCAGACCCATGGTGGGAAGCTCTTTTTTGTAGCAGCAGGCCCACAGTACTCGATAGGTGGAGTACTACAGCAGTCCAAGGTTAGAGGGAAGCGCTTGGTTGTAGCGGCATAACCACTGTACTTGATGGAGAAGGAGTTTCCCAATAGCTATGGTTTCAACTTCATGATCGATCCTACATGGGTCATTGTGGGGGTTAGTACCTACCGATCCTTTGTGGGTCTGACGGTTTAGATGAATTAGTGGCTACATCTGATCATCTCTATCGTCTTACGAAGAAGTATATCATGTGTGAGCTAAATCCTGTTTTTCTTTCCTATGTGGATTGTGTTGTGCTATACTGTGTGGTTTTACGTTTTTCTTTCCTATATCCTGTGTGTATTTACGTTTTTCTTTCCTTTGTGGACTGGGTTATACTTGTGCTCTGATGTTGGAGCCAAGAGAGAATTTATGACATAGGTATATGTATGGGCATATACCTAAGCCGTGTCAGATGTCACTTCGTGATTGTATCTTTCCTTTGTTGTTTATCCTTTGTAGATTCTGGGAGTCCTTCGTGGGTCTCAGGGTCCCTACTGAGTAGCTTATACTCACCCCTGCACGGGCTATGCCCGCACTACTTTGTGTTGGTTGCAGACGACGGACATCGCTGATCGTGGTCGAGGTTGGTGGAGCAGGATGGTACGTGGAGGTAGACCACTGGGCAGGGTGTACTCGGAGCGGACGGCTGGACCGAGGAGCTATGGAGGCTATCTGTACCCACCATTCAGGTGGGGATTCCAGAGGACGGCTCGACGCTGTGAGTTTTTCATTCAGTTGCTGATTTTTCCCTTTTTAGTTGTACTTTACAGTTGGTCTTATATTTCCGGCCCCCTTTACTTTTCCTCACTTACTATTGTACCGATTTTCACTTAGTGTTTACTTCTGCCTTCTTACTCTGTGGTGTTTGTTGTTTACTTTACAAAGGAAATTCCTTCCCTTTTTCTGGGATTTATGCCTTGGTGCTAGTCGCCAGCCCCAGGCCTATGGAAGGTAGGCTTGGGGTAGTCACGGCACGGGCCCCGAGGATGGTTCGTGACATGACATAAGATCATGTACCAAGAAATTATGGGGCCCTCAAACCATTATAAGTAATTTCATTTGGTGATTGATCAATGTTACAGTTGGGGTGTGAATATTCTAGTATGTAGTCTCTCTATCTATCCATGTCTTTCTCTTTCCATCATAAGAGTTTGTTAGATTGTATTGGGATTAATGGATATAAACATTTTGTTGTTGAATATTTTTTCAATATTGAGTTCCTAGATATTCTTCACATTCATTATTGTTGGTGGGTTCAATTTTGAGCATTTTTTTAATGTGAATAGGTAGTTGGTTTCATTATGACGGCCAACTTTCATTATCCCTAAATTGATTGATTTAAATTAAATTTTTTTATTTAAATTAAATTTATTGATTTCAATTAAATTAATGTCAATTTATTGATTTAAAACACAATTCTAGTGGATGGGGGATTTGGATTTGATTTGGCATGAAATGAGGGAGACCCCAATTCTATTTAATTGGGGTTTTTTTGTGAAATTGATGGAAAATTTTGAAATTTAAATTTTTTAATTGATTTCAAATTTGTATTTGTGAAATGTATCTAGAAATTGTTTTGATAGAACCCTAGTGGTTTTATCTTGGAAAACGACATTAATTAATAAAAAACCATTGAGTTGGTTTCTAATAGAAAATCAACATATTTCGAATGGGATAATGGGACAAATTTTATTGTAAATAGTTTTAATTAAATTTCCCATAATTGATTGTTGTTTTTGAAAATACCAACCAAGTTGTGTAGTGAGTTATTAGGGAAAAAAATGCTAGTAATGGAATACCATAACACCATATTATTGCTTTACAACTATAATATAAACAGTTTAGAACATTTTCATCCATAGTAGAATGCTGATCAGTCCTCTTTGACTAGGGTCAAGGGATGAGTGTATGCATTGCTGTTATCATTACATAAGATTGTGTGGATCCCATAAAATGGAACTATTATACATCATGGAAGATGACTATGTTTCGCATTGTTTATATTTGAAATATATTCCATTGGATTTGAATTATTTTAAACATGACATATGAATTTATATAAACTTTTTTATATTAAATACTTATTAATCCATTTGTTTAATGAATTTCCATCATTTTAAATGTAAATCATGTTTTCTTAGAAATGGTTTTTAAATTTCATGCCCATTTATTTAAAATTAAAATATTTATTTGGTTAATTAAATTTTGGAATCTTATTATGGAATCCTTGGTGATACCCTTAATGGATTTTATCTCACACTATAAATTTTCCTTAGATATTTTTTTGATTATCTACATCCAGGTTCGAGCAATGGAAGTGTTCCACATGGAAGTTATTCTTGTTACTGATCATTGTTTTTTGTGTTTTTGAGACCATTTGTACATGGGTTGTTTTCCATATTTTATTGTACATTGGTTTATTTAAACCTATTTAACTTATGGAAAACTTCTCCCTGGGGTGTTTTTCTTTTATACATACTAAATTGTGCATCATAATTCTATTTTTTATTGTGAAAAATACATTCCAACTTTCATATTTTATGATTTCTGGTTCTTGTTTCCAACCCATGAAGATCATGAAAACCCTTCTAGACTTGTTATATATTGCTTAGTTTTCAGGTTACCAGAGTACCCAGGATGGTTTGTGAAAAAATTGTTTCAGAGGAGTAGGTTTTGAATATTTTCTTGATATCAGTAAGAATTTTTGTAATCTTATCAGAACTTAATAGGTAGTGGATATTGAGTTCATGACCATCTCTTGCTACAATGATCCGTAAGTCAGTAGTATTAGTTTGGGGAATACTTCTTGAGGAGTAGTTAATGATTTCCCCTACCTCTTACTTGGATAGATTGGAATCCAAATCTTTTTATTCTGATATGTTTAGATTAATTTCCCCAATCGATCTATTTGGGTGTTAATCTGATGCATTAAATGTTGTTTACTAATGTTTTGTAGCATCATGCCTTCGAGAAGATGTGAAAATCAGATCTAATAAGAAACATATGATGAACCACAGTTATAAAACCCACTCATGGACCTGATTCTAATTAAGGATATTGTGAATACTATCCAATTATATGACAAAACAAGTATTAATCGCTATTTAGTCTCCAACTATAGAAACTAAAAGGAATTCTTGGAATAATCATTCACTAGAGTTCGTTCACCAGAATCCACCAGTATTCAAATCATCAAATGGTCCTCAAGAGGTAAAGGAATGGTTGATTAGGATTAATAATTTTCTTTGGTTCATAGATAGCCCTAATGAAATAAAGGTGGTAGATTCCACCTTCATAATCAAGGGACTGAGTAGGAGATAGTAGGAAATGGTGGTGACAACGAGGAATCTTGAAAGATTAGATTGGAAAGAGATTATATCTATTTTCACCTGCAGATTCTCTCTCGAGTCTATTGTGTTGGACAAGGCTATAGATTTTTTCCAAATTGATTAGGATGACAAGACCATGATTGAATATGCAAATGGTTTGGATAATCTAGTATAGTTTTTTTCCTGAGATTGTATCGAATGAAAAGATATAGAATCGATGGTTGGAGTTGGGAAATCGATTGAATATGTATTCCCAAAATATCATGAAATTTTTTCCCTTTTATGATAATGTGATAGAGATAAATAATGTTTTAAATAGAAATGGATAAAAATTCAGGGTTGACAGGAGTTCTTTTTTCTGCCAATCGTTATGTGAATTCCTCTAAATGAAAGAGGAAGTGTTATAATTCTTCTTATGGCTCATGAATACATGGATTTTCTATACCTCTTATATTACATGGAATAAGACCATTGATTTGATACCAGTGTGGAAAATCTGGGCACTCAAAGAGAGTCTATACTGAGGTTCCCTAGGTATGTGGCTCCTACGGATGCTCAGGTCACGTATATAAGTTCTTCCATGTCAAATCCACTCCACATAGTGGCACAATATCATAAAAACATTCTAAAAATATGGTGTAATCATAGTATTCATGAAAAAAGAGGTTTCAACAATAGTCAAATAAAATAAATATTATTCACATAGTGTAAGAGTCTCTAGAGGAATCAAATTTGAGTCTAGTGACCAAGAGAGGTATTATCACTATATATTCTTCATTAGTGACTGCTTTCTTTGATACTAGTGCATCTCAATTTATTTATTTCAACCTATTTTGTTAATATTCTAAATCTTTTTAAAATCCTTTTATCTTTTGTGATGTATATTTCTAAACACCTAGGAATGAAGATAGAGGAGGGTCTCTATAGTCCTACTTATATTTTCCCATTATCAGATATCAAGATTAATTAGTGTTTTCTAGTTCTGAACATGAAACTATTTGACATCACATTCAAGATCGACTAACTCATTACAAATAAATTCCATAATTATTGGCATTTTTGATAGGTCTCTTTTACCACACCTATTGGTGTTATCTAAATCATTCAAGGAGAATGTGACCCATGTTTGAGAAGATAAGTACCCTATTATTCAATGTTGGGAAAGTAATATTTATGTTTTTTTGAAGTGGAGTGAGAATTTTTCAGGGGTGATATCCCTCTAGTTTTCATTTATTTTCTTGATATTTTTCTTTTGAATCATGTATTTTTTTTCACTTTTAAGGGTGGTAGATTTCTATATCAATTTATATCTTGGTACTCAAACAATGTCTATTGATTCTTACTATATGTCATCATATTAAATGAAATAACTGAATACTTAGTTGGATGATATTCTTGAAATATTCTTTATATGCTTGAGTGTGTCGACATTGTGGTTCCGGTTCTCTTGGCTAAGAATGTTGGTGGTTCACTTTGTATTTTTGTAGATTATCTAAAACTAAAGTGAGTTATAGTAAATAATAAGCATTTGTTTCCATATATTAATGATCTTTTTGAATAGTGAAGGGAGTGAATTAGTTTTTAAAGATTGATCTTTGATCTGGTTACCATTAGTTGAGAATAAAATAATCTAACATTCGGAAAATTGCCTTTTCGATTAGATATAACCATTATGATTATCTTTTCATTTCTTTTATATAGACCAATTCTCTTGAAGTATTTTTGGATTTTAGGAATTGTATCTTCTAAGAGTATCTTGGTAATTTCATTCTAGTTATTGTGGATTAAATCCTTCTTTAATCCAAGTCAAAATAAGATCATGTGCATCATTTGAGAGAAATTCAATAATTGTTGAGAAATCACCAAAATTATGCCAATATTTTTAATTTTTATTTCTAGATTAAAAAAGTAAAATATGTGGGACACGTGGTGTCGGAACAAGGTATCTCAATTGATCTTGAGAAGTTGAAAGATGTTATAACATGGGAGAAAACATGAAATATTTTCTAGATTGAAATATTCTTGAATATATCAAGGTATTATCGTTGGATTGTAATGGAATTTTAAAATTTGGATTCTACGATAAAAACACTCACTCAGACGGGAGTAACATTTTTTCGGAGGGGAAATTTCAAATAAAATTTTGTTGAGATGAAACATTGGATGAATACCATACTGGTGTTGAATCTTATAGAGTCCATGATGGTCAATGTGGTCTTTTATGATGCATCAACAATAGGATGGGGATGCATTATTTTGTAGGGAGACCATATTTTTGCTTATAGATCTAATCATATTAGGCCACTTGAGAAGAACTAAGCTACCCATTTCCTTAAACATTCATTTATGATGCACACAATTAAGAGTTAGAGGTACTTACTTTTCATATAAATGTTTACCATTTTTTAAAACCATAAGATCTTGAGTTATATATTCATTAAAAAATATTTGAATCTCTACCAAAGGCCTTGGGTGGAATATCTGCATTATATTTATTTTGACATCGCCTATTCCCTAGGGAAATTGAATGTCACTACAGATGATTTGAGTTAGAAACTTATGACCCAAGAAGTTAAATAATCCTTATAAGTGTGAAAATTAATGGATATTTTTGCATAGTTTCATATTAGAGTACATGTAACATGGTACGAGGTTGATTTGGCTAGTGTTCAGTTCACAATTTCTCTTGTCAAGATGATCCTTTAGGGGAAGCAGGATGATGAAGAGTTCTAGAATTAGAAACTATCTTTATGGTGGGTAGACTGTTCCAGACTGTTCGTTATCCACTAAGATAATTATATTCTATTCGAATAATTTTTTGGTGCTGGTAGAAGTATGAAAGGATATGATGGGAAATTTCCATAGTTCTTAATGGGAAATGCATCAAGGAACCATGAAGATGTGCTTGGACATACGCCAACAATTTTTGTGGACAAGTATATGATGGGGAATTGCATAATTTTTCTCTCATTTTTATACATGCTAGCAGGTCAAGGATTATCACTAGAAAACATCAGGATTGATTTAGCCACTCCCATTACCAACATGGAAGTGGGATGATATCTCAATGGACTTTTTGGTTGTGTTTCTACATACACATATAATGAATAATTCTACATGGGTTTGTATTGATTAACTGAATAAATCAGATCACTTTATACACATTAGTGATAAAAATGTAAAGGAGTTGGTAAATCTCTATGTGAAAGAGATTATTCATTTTTAAAATTTTCTATTTTATATAGTTAATGTTAGATACCCTCATTTCACTTATCACTTTTAGATAGGTCTTCAAGAGGCATTGAGATATCAGTTCCATTTGATTATGGCATACCATCCACTATCGGATGCCCAAACATAAGGATATATATATATATATATATATATTTGAGGATATGATCCACTCTTGTGTTCATGGCGATTGAGATGACCATCTATGGCTAGGAAAGTTTTCTTATAAAAATAGATACTATTATGTGATCAAGAAGACTTTTTTGAGGCCTTATATGGATGGACTTATAAATCTCTATTGTGATGGTAGAATAATAGTGAAAGTTACTTGGTTGGAAAAAATTTGGTTTATGAGATGGAATCCATGATTCATTTTATTCATCAGAGAATTTTGACAACATAGTACTAGTATAAATATTATATTGATCATCATCATAGATAGTTAGATATTTTACTTAGTGACTGGGTGTTCTTGTAATATTGACCCAATATAGGTTATTGATCGCTTAGGAGACAATAGAAGCATTCTTCTCATTTTGTGGGACCTTTTGATATTTTTGAGTAGGTTGAAAAAATGAATTACCATTTAACACATCAACCATAGATTATGTCAATACATAGCTTGTTATGTGTATCATAGCTCAAAAGTATCATTCTAATCCAAATAACGTTATGAACTAGATAGATCTTTTGGTTGAACCAGATATATCCATGACTGAGCATCTATTCAGGGTAGTTGGTTTGAAAGACAAGGTGATTTGTTATAGGATTATACCTTAGGTTTTACAACTATGGTAGTACAGTTATAATTCTCATGAGATACGTGAGCTTGAGGAACTGATGAGAGAAGAGTGACCTCACGTATTTGATATGGAAGCTTCTTGATAGGATTTCTGGGTACAAAATTTTTTTATGATATGGAATGTGAAACAATCTGTTACATTCATGTCAGGTATTTTTTTAATCCTTATTGTGTTTTCCTTTTTCATTTTCCAGGTATGGTTGAGAAATAGTTGGGAGGATACCTATAATTCTAAAGTTAAATTTTTTTTGTAATTTTCATCGTAAAACCTATTGGTTCTGTAGCATGTTGTGGATTTACATGCTTTGAAATATGTTTACACACCATGTAAATTATAAAATAATAAATAATATATTTTTTTAAAAAAATGTGTTTTTTAGTTAATGGTACATGTCAATTACTTGACGTGTAATTGGGTTACACATTGTGTAATGTCAAGATAGTTGTTTTTAAACATGTAGATCAGATAGAAACTCAAATTCATATTTTATAAACATCCTTTCTCTCAACCTAAGATACACCCCTAAAAAATTTTGGAGCCCTTTAACCCTTCTAGGTAGTTTCGTTTTGAAATTTATCCATGTCCGGATTGTGGTGTGACTATCTGATTAAGCAATCTACCTATCTCTTCATCTATTTCTCTTTCCCTCAATGGAGATTATTAGATATTCATGGGATTTATGGATGTAAAATCCATGTTGTTGAATCTTTTTTATAGCTGAAGTTTCTATATCTTTTATGTATTCATTCATGTTGGAAATTTATATTTTAGATGTTGTGTTTTTGTGGAAAAGGTAGGTGGTTTCATTATGATGGAAAATTTTGATTAACTCTAAATTTTATAATTTAAATTCAATTTTTTAATTTAAATTAAATTTCTTTATTTCGATTGGTTTATTGAAAACCAAAATCCAACTGATTGGGGATTTTTATTTGATTTTTCATGAGATTGGACAAAAATCCCAATTCAATTGAATTCAGCTATTTTTTTTTGAAATTGATGGAAAATTGTGAAATTTAAATTATTGAATTCAAAATTTGAAATTAATTTAATGATATTGATTTCAAATTGGAATTTTTGAAAAGTGAATTAAAATAGTTTCGATAGAATCCCATTGGTTTTATCTTTTGGAAATGCATTAATTGATTAAAAACTAGTGAGTTGGTTTTAAAAATAAAATTGGTATATTTGAAATGGGAAAATGGGATGAATTTAAAAGGTATGTTGTACATTATTGTTTCCATGCATTATGTCCAAAATCATATTCTTCTGTTTCCGTAAAAATACTCAATAGTCTATCCACGAATGTTCTATGGCACATGTTAAATCTTGGATTTCTTGTCTTTGTCTTGTTTATTCTATTTCTCTTGAGTTTACCCATGTTTTTAGTGAGGAAAACCAGTTTGTTGATTCTCTCTCCAAGAGGGAAATTCTATCGATCAATTCTAGCTGGTTCATCATGTTACCAATTTACTACTCTTGTCTGGTTGAGGCAGATTGTCATAGTGATTTTCATTACCTCCTTTGTAGTGGTTATTTTTATTTCCTTATTCATTTTACTTTCTTAATATTTTTAAAGAGTATCTTAACCTCCCTCCAAAACCATTTGGATATAGATAAATTTTACTTCATTTATTATTGTCTGAGAGCATGAAATCCTTTGTAGTTAGTGAGTTATAAGGGATAAAAATGCAAGTATTGGAATTCCCAATCATCGGGTTGAAACTTTACAACTATTACATTAACTATTTCATAAATATTAATCCATAGTAGGATGTTAATGAGTCCTCCTTGACTAGTGATTAGGGATGTGTGTACACATTTCCATTATCATTATATAAGTTAGTGAGTATCCTATAAACTAAAAAAATTATATCTATTAGAAGATTACCATGTTGATCTTAGTTTATATTTAAAATATAGTCTATTTTTTGTAAATTTGTTTACACATTCCATATGAATTTATATAAACTATTTTATAAAAAAAATTATTAAGCCATTTCTTAAAAGTATTTCCATCATTTTTAATGTAAAAAATGACTTTTTATAAATATTATTTTAAACTTACCTGCCATCTTATTTAAAATTCATTGATTTATTTGGTTAATTAAATGTTGTAATCTTATTATGGAATCCTTAGTGAGACACTACTAAGATTTTATCTCAAACCCTACCAATGCCTTTGTGTGTTTGTAGACTATATCCTTTCTGGATTAAGAAATTTAAAATCACCACTTGGAGGTGGTTATTTTTTCTAATCCTAGGGTTTGATGGTGTTGAGTCCATTGGGATGTTGTCTTTTTTACTTTGAGTTGTTTGTACCTATTTGACTTTTAGTACAATTATCTCTGTGGATTTTTTCTTCTATGCACACCGACTTGTTTATCCTTCTTATATTGTGTTTGTGTACAATTAATTTCCTCATTCATATTGTATAATTCCATGTGGTCTTCTGCAACCCTTGGATACCAAAAATTCCCTTCATTCATTGTTAGATCTCGCTCGTTTATCGGGATACTAGGGTATCTAGTTTGATTTTTGACATATATTAGGTATAAATTAGTTACTGTTACAAAATGATTTTTAAAACTCAATAAATATTCATTTGTTTTCCTACTATGAAAATAAAATTAGACACTAAATAATCTTTTAATTTATTGATATTAAATATAACATGAAAAATATAAAAAACCATGTCCGATATTATAAAAAATAGAGATAATTTGGTTTTATATGAGAGTTATATTAAGACAAAATTACTGGATAGTGTAATATTTTTGAGGTTTCTACAACTCTCTGTGTAAGGATCAATATTATTCTGACCAATACTCAATTAATATATCCATAACATCTAAAATATAAACTTACTTCATATTGGATAAATAGTATCTACTTTTTATTTTTTTCTACATGATTTGAAGACCAAATAAAAAATTAATTTCCCCATATAAATTTATGTACCCGAGATAAGGAAGCTTTCCCTGAACTAATATCCCCTTTTCTTAACTCCTAATGTTATAAAAATTTATCCCTTTTTTCTAAGAGTTCCCCTAATATACACCCCCTATTGAAAAATGTCAACAAAATGAATGCGGGAAAACAAAAAAATTATCTTTCAATGATTTTAAGAGATAATTCACTCTCATAAGTAGTCCAAGTGAATGAAGGTGTCCATTGTTAAGTTATTTATGAAGATATCCAGGAAATTATATATTATTTAAACATATTCTAATTTGATCTCACCATGTCCCACATTTTCCTGGATAATATTTTATTTGATATAATTATGATTTGACATTGAATGTTTGCTATATTTTTTTATAAATTGATTAAAATTTGGTTACCATACGTAATAATCAATTTATAAAGGAGTTACACCCTTGTACTTTTGAGTTATACCTTCGTCCCCATCATTTGATTATTATATTGAGATGATAAAACATACTTACCCTGTGATTCACTTAATGTTACTTAATTATTCTTCTTGGAATGAAAAGAATCCTAACATCCACTAATGATGAATTATCTAAAAAAATATTATTTTAATATCCCACATCACTTTCCCAATTTTTATCAGATAATGAGATTCCCCAAACATACAGTTCTGAATCTATTCTAAAAAGTATATTCTTCACTGTAATCATATCTACGCAGCATGTCTTTACCTCATTAGATATAAAATTCAACCGGTGCATTGAGAGACTATATATCCCCCTCTCATCACATAATGATATTATATACTCATGTTTGGAGAAAAAAATTTGTTATATACCATACAATGAATAACCATTCAAATGAAAATGAGTTTTGTAAAATATTCAATTGGTATCACAAAAAATATCCTCAAGAATTGGATCAGTTGATACCAAAAATAAAATCATCTAGAAGGAATATTTCTTAAGTAAATATAGTGGGTAATTCCTGAAATAAAACTCCATAGATATTTTGGAGATTAAAAGTGTAATTAAATTGAAATAATTAAAAGATGTTTTTTAATAAAAAATCATTAAAATTATCATAAAAATTCAATGTTATGAGTCACCTTGAAAGGTTACCTTAGATATATTATAATTAATTTTTTCTAAACACTGTTTAGAAAGAAATAAAAATATTGGAATACTAAAAATGAATAATGTCTAAATCAATATTTGTGGACTCGAAGAAAAAATATATGAAAAGCCAAAGGAAAATTCATTTGGATATTTTAAAATACCATTATTGAAACCCATATCCTAAAAATGATAATAAACCATCCTATTAAAATAATAAATATAAATAAGAATTTCAAAAGAGATAACACCTATTTTTGTTTGAAAATAATAAAGAAATACATTTTTGGAAATAAGGAATGTAGACATTTAGGAGAAAGATTATAAATGGATATGTTTGGAATAATAATTCAAAAAAAATTATTAAAGAAATAAATACATAAAAGAAGAATATTTTGATGAGTGAATAAAAATTCCCAAAAAGGAAATAAAATTTACCTTATAATATAGTAAAATTGGGAAATAGAATAAAATTATAAGAATAAATTAAAGGGATAAAATGAATAAATCATTGGAAAGAAGGTTGAGTCAAAAAACTCCCTTACATTGGATTTATGCTAGGTTGTATATGCTAAAAAATTTACTATAATATACATTACCATATATTTTTTTTAATTTTATAATGATATTAAAATCATGTATCTTTTGTAATCATCAATTATAATAATTTAATACCTATATATTAGTTAGTTATTATTTAGTTTCATTTCTGGTTGTTAGTGATTTTTATTTCTTTCCACAGTTTTTGTAATATCAATTTTCATCCCCTTACATTGATTAAATGTTCATCATTTTTATATTTTTTAGGAAATTAAATTTATGTTACCTAATTATTAATAAATTTCTAATTTCATTCCATGAGAGTTTTAGTTATGATTCGGATTAATGCTGAGATTATTTTAGAAAATTTTAATAGAGAAAAGTTAAAATATATAGTGACCTATATTTTCCCTATTATACATAGCTAAACTTTTCAACGTATGAAGACCCAAAACCTCAGCATGTTTAAAATGGAAAATTTACCATTAAAGATGATAAAGTAAAATAATATTGATTTTTCGTTGGATTCAGTGTATGATATTTACCTTTTGATTGATACATCATGGAAAATCGAGTACCTACAAACTTAAAAAATATTATAATTAAAATATGATATTATTTTTATTCTTCACGCAATGGATTTTATATAAATACAAATATCTCTTATATAGAACCTCATATGAGAAATATAAGATCGTAGATGAGGTTGTAATGGAGTGTTTACCTTAGGGGAGATGTTAGTTTTGATATAATTAGTTCATGTGGTAGCTCCCAATCATTGTAAGTGTTAGAGAAATATATTGAATAATTAATTACATCATTTAATTAAATAATTGAAAAAAAATACGAAACAATTATTTAAACACCATTTATAGACAGCCTTTAGGGTTATCCACTTTTATCATTTGCATAAACCATGAGAAAAGAGGAGGTTGAAGAAACAATTATTGATAACATAGACAGATAGGGAGAAAGGGATAAGATTGGCAGTGACGTCGATAGATGAATCATGATTTTATGAAAATTAAAATGAAGTAACTATAATCCTCTATGAGGTAGTTTTTTTTTGTTTTTTTTTATTATTTTCAATTTATTTTTTAATTAATGTATATAAGTGAAAACCTCTTCAAATCCCTATCTATCCCCTCTTTGATGGACATGTTCACCTTTAACTTTCAATGAAATTATTATTTGGGAAATAATTTATTTTTCAAATATTTATCATTTCATTGTTTTTTAATAAAATGACAATAATAGATGGTAAGATTTGCAACTTCTATCAAATAATCTCACAATAATTATGATTTTGTATTCCCTATAATTCATTACATTATACATCATTATCCATGTTCGGATATGTTCTTTGACTATTTTCAATCTGGTTTCAATCAAAATAAAACCCTCAAGTTTGAATATGTATTTTTTTCCATAAAATAAGGAAGACATCGAAACCTGGTATAATTATGTGTGGGTTTGGACCACATTTTTTGACCCTTATCTAACCATTTTGGTGTTTGTAGGGAGTACACACCTTGGATCCTGATTAACTTCACATTCCATGTTCATTATGACTAACACCATGTGTCCTTTGAGGAATGTGACATATAATGGTAGGGTACATGGAAATTATACATATGGATCCTGCACAATATATTCATTTTTTCACATTTTTCATAGTTTTACTTCTAAATTATATTTATGTAACTATAAAATGTGTAATAAATATCTTTTTGGCCACAAACCATGTACCCAAGGTACACATTGTGTAAATGGGTATGAAACTGATTGTCTTGATCCCTTATTTATTCATGTGGGATTAGACATTGTCATGTGATTTAAATATTCATGGTGATTTTCATATAGAGTTTTGTGGTGATCGTTCTTTTGAAGTAAAATATATTTCCTATGGTGAAGTGAGAATTATAGACAAAATCACCACTACACAAATCATTCCTAGCTCCAAGTCATTCCATGATTAATTAAAAACACACTAATTGTTGGTATATATCATAAAATAGTTTCTTATTACCATCCGTGAGATAAGATAGGTATTTTGCCCATATTATGAGTGTTCCTCCATCATACTTAGTGCATTGGGTCCTCTATATGTGGATATGGTGTTTCCCCTATCAAAGGTGCTCGAGTGGGGTTCAAGACCCTTTACCAGAGTTGGTATTTCCCCCTTCACTAATAGGGGTGTCGGATCCTACACCATAGGTGTAATGAGGTTATGTGGGTTGAATGTTTGGTTGGAATTGGGTATTTCCCTTTTTTATTGGCATGACTTCTTGGGATCCTCCACTGATGTTTCATGGGAGGTTATATAGGTTGTTTGGAAAGGGTAATAATAGATACATGATGGATATTAATTGATTGTTGGTTGTGGTGCTACCTCATTTTATGAGCATGCTTCGGGGATGATAAGGATCCAGTTTTTATAGTATAGTGGCATCATAAATATTGGATGATTTGGAAGTATATAACTCTATGGGACATATGATTCCTTAACACATTAGGGGTTTCCTTCAAGATGTGGTACATTACTATCCAATAAATTCAAACTTCATAGACTCTTTGGTGTTTCAATAACCTCTATTTTTTATTAAAATATGGATATCAATTTATAAAAATAATATAATATGGAATACTCTATATCTTTGAGACTTTTGGTGATTGAACATATATGGATTATTCTTTCCAAAAATTAATCTGGTTACTCGTAAATATTTGGAGTTTTGAGCTGACCTTGTGTTCTGTGATTACTTTTTATCTTCCCCCTTCATACATTAAGTGCTAAGAGTTTAAATAACATATTTTTTGTGATTTATTTATAGTTTTCATGTAATCCTACAATTTATTTTTATACTCACCCCAATATAGGACTTGGGACCCCACATGTTATGTCAGTGTAGAGATGTATATGTATATATATAGTCGAGTAGATGTTGATACCATCATGGATTGTTAAGATCTAATTCCTCGAGGCACATGGTGATGCAGTATGGTGTGTGGTCTAGAAAAATGATTAGTTATAAAAGTAGTATCTAAAGGTTAATCTTAGAGTACATATAATATTGATGATTTTCCCAGATTCATGGAAATCATAGGCTTGTTTTATGTATTTATTTTCCCTTTTTTATCTTGTGATATTTTTTACTGTGTTCTATATCATGAATTTTGTTGTTCACATTTTAATTGATTACTTATATATCTTCTTCTTGTATTATGTATCATATTTTGAATTATAGATTCTTGTTTTTTGTATTGTCATAGTATATGACCTCCTCTATTGTGTGAAATGATTACTCGGTGCAATTCACCTCCCCTATTCTTTTGGAGGTAGGATTGGTGTTGTACTCCCAGATTACTATTGGCCCAGGTGGGGCTTTAGTGGCTTCTGTCATTTTGGAGTGGTATTTAAATGAGGATTATCCTAGGGAAAATGAATTAACTTGGTAGTCATGGAAGGATAGTTTTGAGTGGTTTGGGAAATGATGTTAATGAGGTATTGTGTTCACTTATCAGAACATGGAGACTAGTTTAGGTGCGGTGGTTGAAATACCATTTATATAGGAATATGATAACATATTATTCAACCCATATCTCCATGAAATCATTTTATAGAAATATTAATAATGGTATATACACTAATAATTGTTAGATATGGTCTACCATGTTCCTAGCATGTCAACTCAACTATATATTCTCTAAATCATTAAGGGATTGTACTATCTGATGAATGATTACACCCTATTATATCCATATTATTCCATTGCGAAATGGTCATGAGAAATCCATCTTGTGACTGGGCATTTCCACAACTATTTTTTGTTGATGAGTTGTTATTTAAAGAATTCAGTTGAGAGATATAATTTCCCTATAATATATGTCAGTTTGATCCTCCTTCATGATTAGTGTAGCTTTCTTATTGGGAAGATGTTTTTTTATATTGAGTGAGGTAATATAAAAATAATTATATATGGTGTGTTTTCTGAATTTCATGGTGATCCTAATCTTCACGTGATTAGATATCATCTAGAGTATTAGAATCTAATTTTGAAATCTCGTTCCGGTGTGCACGAACCAGATACTGATATATCCTTAGGGATCCTAATATAGAATTGAGAGTTTTTAGGGTTGAATAATGATTTCTTCTTATAACACCCATTGATAATGGTATACCATGGTCAAAGTTTGATCCCTTTTCTGAGATTGAGTTTTTAGAAAATGATGATGAACCTACCCACAATGATAAAAAAAATCATTGAGTATGTATCATGGTCATGGGTTTTTTGATGTTTTCTTTTGTGAATGTTTAGTGATAAAAATTATTTAGATCAGGGTTTCAGACAAATAATCTAGAGGAATTTATTTACATGTTGTGGTTGTGCATCCCTATGAGACCAACTTTTACAGAGTATCACAATCATGAGTTGGAAGAGATGAACCTTGGCTATGGGATTAGATTTTTTTAACCTAAATACATCCTTATAATTATCAAGGATGTGCCTACATGTTTTATTTGTAATTGATGATATTGGAATCCTGCATGATGATGGAACAACAATTTCTCAAATATTATTTTGGTAAAACACAAGGTTATATGTGGTAAATGATTCATAAAACCTCTCCCTTGATTTATGACCATTGGTGGGACCTAATTAAACATGGTGTACTAACTATTATAGACATGTGATTATGTGCATGATGGGATATCATAATTGAGAAATAACTAGTGTGAAACATAGTATGTCTCATATACATATTTTATAGACCATCATACTACATGATGTTGGTAAGGAATATTAATAATGGGTCATATGGTAAAGATTTAGAGATTCTACTATGACTATAACCTAGACTATAGTCATTTATAGAACTTTTCATTGATAGTGAACATTATGCACTCACCCCTCTCGGTGAGGTGAGTTTAAACCATGGTGGAGAATGATATTATATTTATAAATTTCATCATAGAAGGGAAGGAGAAAAATGGTAACCGTATTAATATGGATTGTAATTTAATGTGGGTTCCATATTGTATTTGTGATTGTGTTGATAAGGTTGGTTTTTTCTATAGTAGTGATTAATCTTGCTCAGGTATGGAAAGTGGATCCAACCCCTTCAATGATTAGTTAATGGACCTTGTGTTTTTGTGTGTGGATTTGTGAACTATGGTAACAAATAAAATATTATCTTAATTTGAGTATTATGGATGGAATGAATTCTCTTACAGGGTGACCCATAGTAGACCCTTAACTAGAAGCTTTTTCATGCATAGGCTGCCATTACCAAGATGATGATTTCCTTAGATAAAATATTCTGTATCTAACCATATATATCATTGATATTATTATTAGTTAATCCTATCTTGAATTCATATAATTATTATGGGAAACCAATATTTTTTGAGAGGTAATAGTCTTCATGAAGTTACGATTATAGTGTATGAGAAGATGAGAATAGTGAAACAAAGTCACAATGATTATATCTTTCAAGATAACTCTTTCATGTATGAGAAAAGTTGGATTTATAATGGTGGTTATCTATGAGTAGTTTATTCTTATTTAAAAAGGGTTATGTTTATCACATTTGGTCAGAAGATCCATCCCAACACCTTTCTTCTATGTAAATGATTCCATGGGTGTGATGTTGACATATTGCTCTTGTGTGACTGAATGCTGTCAAATGGTAGTCTAGGAGGTCTTTTTAGATGAAGAGGATAAAATTATCTTATTTATATAGTTAATAAGAGACATTACTTGATACATAAAATGGGTATCATGATGTATATCCTCAATGGTGACCACTCTAGTAATGTTTGGTACTTAGAATATCATACCCAATGGATTTTCTAGGGTGTACCCATCTAATAGAAAAACTTGTTTTTCTTTGGAGGATAAGATTTTATCTTGAACATATTGATGTTTTTCACATAGGATGGTCATTTTGTGGGGTCTGGTGTCGATAGAAGAGGTTCATCTAAGTAGTTTGGATTGTACCCTTTATATAGTTGAAAATTGGGTAATCTTATGAGCAGTGGTGTGGCATTCAGTAGTTGAAAAAGTTATTTTTTATTGATGTACTTAGAAAACCATTCATAAATGTGAGATGAATACTCTATAGGTATATCTTCAATAGTGGGCATAAATTATTCTTGTAATATAAAGATAATTATAAATTACTGAGGAAAATTATGTATATGTTTGGGTGGAATCCCATGTTATTATTTTTCTAAAAGATACTGATAATAGAGCCTATTAGTTATTTTCTAGTCATGGTAGAGGTAACCAATTTGATTTTAAAAAAGAATATATCCTTTATTTTTTTACGTCACTATGGATAACTATTTAAGTTCTCAGTTTTTTGGTGTGGTGTAAGTGGATTTCCCTCATTCAATAACCATAAATAATTCTCTATACATGTGTGGAGAGAGGTGGTCCCGTTAGATTTTCCCATGTCAATAAACCAATTAATGGTAATAGTTGGAAACATTTGAAATTTATCTCATCCCATGAGCAATGTGTTCTCTTTGGTGGTGATTGATTTTAGGTTAAAATGTTGAGTCTGATTTTCTAAAGGATGATTCAGGCCTATGCTTCTTTATTTCTTCATGACATGCTAGTTATAGTATCTTTATAGATTAATAAGTTGTTTTCTCTCATATATAATGATGTTCTGAGTTCTATTATAGCTCTAATATCCAAAGGTTATGTAATTTTATATCGAGGTTTTTGTGTTTAATATTTAGATTTATTATTGATAATTGTTTTTATGTAGTTATCATTTATTTGTTTAAGATGAAAATTTTTATGATGGGAAGATGTAGTAACATAATTTTTTATCAATTATACATAGATCCATTTTTCAATTGTAGAAGTCCTAGGACATCCGAAAGTGGAAAAATATAAATTTACCATATCAGAAAACCTCATAAATTATTTATGGGGTTTTTTAGATCTGAAGTATGGGATTTTTCCCTAGGGTTTTCTGTCATAGAAAGTTTGTA
The DNA here is from genome assembly GCA_963277665.1 of Viscum album. Lineage (NCBI taxonomy): Eukaryota > Viridiplantae > Streptophyta > Magnoliopsida > Santalales > Viscaceae > Viscum > Viscum album. Next base: position 1,037,666,680 of record OY728141.1, on the reverse strand, counting down.
CCACTTATCTTTGGATATACTATAATAAATATATTATATTATTTTTGGTCTTTGTGTGAATTTTTTGGTAGAAATAAATATATCTCTTAAATGGGACATGGGATGGGAAATCTATGATAACATATAATTCTAGAATGAGGCTTTATTTATAGTTGGTTACCTATACCAAAATTCAGTGTAATTAATGATAATATATTTTAATTGCTTTTAATATAAATAAAATCCTTATCACATCATGATTTTTCTTATGAGTAACATAGTATGTGATAATATCATAAGAGTAGTTGTCACACTAAAATGTCAAAACAATTCCTCGCTATGATAAGAACCTAGAAGATCGATGGTAGTATTCCTAAATATATTTTCTATAGCAATATGAAAACATTTTAGGTTCACAAATGATATCGGCTATCAGGGGTGGAGACTCATTAGACTTTAAGGAAACATCTCATGGTGTATTCCCTTGGTAATATCAATTGTATGATATTACAAGAATGAGATCCACCAAAAATAAATCCAAATTTTTATTTGTCAATGGATGTTCCTATATGAGGATGTGTGTAATGATGGTTATACATTAATATTAATATTAAATAGTAGTATAAGTTGTGTAATTTTATGAATTGATGAAAACCATGATTACTTAAGTTCATAGTGAGGTAGGATACATTGGGTGAGTCAAGAGAAATATTTTATTAATGAATAAAAAGAGAAAGGGATTGTACCTTATGTTCTTTAATAGAAGTTGATATCTCAGTCCCTATTATGGAAATGATATATCCTAAATAAATTTGTTACCATGTTTTTATATTTGAAAGATCAATTTATAGAAAGTAGAATAATGATACATTGAGAAAATAGGTTAATGAAAATGACTTGTAAGATTATTTTTTAGAGATATCATGATAAAGAGATTATATTATAGAATATGAATTTTAGTTTGTTTTATGTCATTATTAAATTAGCATAATTCTATATGGGTTCATTGGCATATTTCTATATGATAACCTTGGTCATTGGGATGCTTCACTTAATTCCCTTGATAAAAAGGCCTTGAGGGTCACATAAAAAGCGTATCAAGAACCTCAATTAAATATTAATATTATTTATTATCTAAAAAATTGAATAAATATTATCTTCGCATGTGGTTTAATAATTATTCATCTTTACTTCACTACATATATTTTGTAACATATTATTCAAGAAAGTATTTTTGAGAAGAACATTTAATAAATATTTATTTTTTATTTAGGAAAAAAAAATTTATTTATTTATTACGGTATAATAGAGTGATATTTATTTATTAAATATATTTTCATTATTCTTGGTATGATAAATATTTTAAAGGAATTTTGCACCAAGTTTAAAGGCCTTATGAGAAATAAAATATATTAAATAGTTTTTTAAATAAAATATTTTATTTAATTCTCAAGTATACCAAATATCATGAAATACTAATTATAGTATCATTATAATAAACATGGATGTTTTCAAGGATTAATAAAACTAATAAGAGAATATATGCAATTATTATTTTCTAACACTATTTATATATAAACCCAATCATATTATTTTTTCATTGGATCTGATTCACTTTGGCTGTGCACAGTGAGATCCAGATAGAATCCTCTAAAATACCAAGAGAGATCCCTCTATAAGAAATCTCTTTAGAATGGAGAGTTATCCTCTTACACCACAACTCTTAGTTCTATAGATATTAAAGAGAACACTTCCTTGAAGTGGTTCTCTGGGTGCTCAAAGTTGAATGACATAATCCTTATGATCTTGCAAACTAGAACCTAGAGAATCCTATGTTGATGTTAGAAGGTTTTTGTAAAAAATATAGATAACTACTAGAGGGAATCTATTCTTGATTCTAATTGGTAAAAGATGAAACAAAATAGGAACATAATCAAATCCATCAATGAACAAATAATTTATCATAAGTTAATTATGTTATTTCTTATATAAATTATAAATAATATGTGATGATATTGCACTTTGGTTCCGACATTTTCTCTATTTAACGTTATTAGATTTAATTCCATTGATAATTACATTTATCATCATGTAAATATTTTTTAATAATTTATTGCAAGAAACAATTGTGTTAGGAATGCCTGATTCAGTGCTTCACCTACTCTTGAAACCTTGAGGTGGTATCATAGGGATTGTATAATTATTTATAATTATTTAAATATCATTGATTGATTTACAAATTTATCATTATATTTCTATTTATGTTTAATAATTTTTTAATTTTAATTATGATATATGATTTCTTCTTATTCATTTCTTTTAAATATAGTCAAATCGATTAATTTTATGAATGAAGTACATATGAAAAACCCATCTCGAGGTGATAAGGAAAATGGTCAATTAGCATAGGTGTACACATTATGTTTCCCATTGGTGCATGTAATGTACTTTTGTTTAATGCTCCAAAAATGATTTTAGAATTAATTCATGTCATGTGAATTTATTTTCCATTGTAAATTTAATTAAACAAGATTATTGACCGAATATCCTAGTGCATGACCACTCGGAGTACATGCCATGTAACTTTTGTGAATGACATGTATTCTTTTAGTAAGAGATGAGATATTTATCTTCTTACACAAACTACATAACTAGAAACCATGTAACACAGAGACCATGCACCCTATATCATATTCACACTATATTTACTCCATTATTTTCTTTGGAATGATTAAATGATGCTTCCATAGTCATGTTTTTTTGATGGATGATGAGAATAATACGTGACGTGTACCTGGAATGTACATGTAGTGTAATCGAATAATATAAAATTGAATTTTAAATTAATTTTTTATACTTTTAAAACCATATCAACATGTGTTCAATTTGTTCATTAAGTTGACAGTACATATCATATAATGGTTTATATATATTTATATATATATTAAATTTATACTTAATTTTATGCATAATGATCATAAATACCAATTGTGTGTAAGCCATAATACGATTATTATTCTATGAGTATCGAAATATTACATGCTATGTAAATACCACTTATTCCATGTGGTCATTAAGTTGATATTATAGGCCATGAAATTACGTGACAAGCCATTTATATAAGATCCAAATTTCTAAATAGAATATGGATATAATACACATTATGGTAGTTCTAACGAGTACTCATTAGGTTTCCCTCAATGTACATTTTCATACCTAGTTAATTTTAAATAAATTTATTTATGTTGTTAAAAATTATGAAGGATGATAATGTTAATAAAATAATAATGAAAATTAAGATAAAATAATTGATTTATTATATAATACAATTTTTTGATTTCAGCATGATTTATCATAAATAATAATTATTATAATTGAATGATAATTTTATTAAATGCATAATTCATTGTTTATATTAGATTATCATAAGATAAAACTACACCTTTCTATGTAATTTTTTTCTTTTAAATTGTTATTATATTAAATCGTTAGACATCATGTTATCACTCAAGTCATTATATAAGGGAAAACATGCCTATGGTTTCATTCATTTAAACCCCTTAACGAGTCTCTTGGTTCCCATCATCTCTGTGTGATTAAAGTCATATGTGTTGGACTCCTCATGTATTAATCATGTTTTAATGAATAGAAATCATATTCAACCTATTTAACGTCTATACAATATATAAAATCATGTGTATTAATGACTAAAGTATTCTCATGTTTTAATAAGAGCCATACAAGATCTTAATTTATCTACATTCAGTTTACATACTTTATACTATCATTGATCTACTCTCATATTACCTTCTTTGAAAAATTCTTAAGTCTGATCTATTCTATTGCCATCATTGTTTAAGTTTGAATACAGTTACTTTGATATGTCTGAGACACTATGAGTCTTCTACTAGCTATGTATTTATGACACTGTGAAACAAGACACTGTGAAGTAGACACAGTGAGCAAGACACCGTGAAGCAAGAAACCTTGAGAAAGACACTGTAAAACAAGACACTGTGAACAAGACCTCGTGAAGCAGACACCATGACCATCAGACACTGTGAAGCAAGACACCGTGAAGTAGACACCACGAAGCTAACACCATGACCAGTAGACATTGTGAAGAAAAACATCATGAAGTAGACACCATGAAGCAGACATCGTGACCACTAGACTCTATAAAGCAAGACACCTTGAAGTATACACCCTGAAGTAGAAACTCTGACCGCGAGATATCATGACCTTGAGGCACCGTGACACTCAGACCCCATGTTCAATATGGACACCGTGAGAATGAGAAACTATTTCAATGACTTACAGTGACACCATTTCTTAATCTATTTTTTTGTCATTCAATTTAATTTCTAATGGTTATATTTGATGATTTTAATGCACTGAAATAATTATTGTTTCTTTGTAGACATATCATTGGACAGTACGAGGTACGAAGTGCAGAATACATGAAACTTGTCGGATCCAACACATGAATTTCAAGAAAAAAGTGAAGTGTGGCCAAGAATTAATGTGTACAATACAAAAATTAAAAAACAAGGTTGTGAGAACAATATTGAAGAACACACATAGAGAAAGTGTCAAAAAATTCCTACTGCATACTACTCGACACTACTGAAGAACACACGAAGCATATTTGAATCTTAGAGAACATCTTTACTATGTTGAACCTCACGAAGAACACAATCTAAATCATGACACTCTATTTTACAGATGATGACTTGAGATCTATATCTGATTTATCTCAAGAAGTCCAAATATACAAATACTAACACTCAAAGCCTATCTAAACCCATATATATATATATATATATATTTATATATTTCTTCTGTATTGATTAACTATTTATTACCTTTCGAGTAGAGTGTGTACCTATAGAACAACACACTTTGTATCCTTCATTAAATTGAATGATACAAGATATCCATACTCAAACCTCTCTTTTACTCTTATGTATACCCACTGAGAAGTGTGTAAGAGTTCCATGTGTGGCTTGGTTATTTTGAACCCATGAAAACCATGGAAGAGGTCCCTATGTGACCTAGACAGTCTGTGTACTATTGTTAACCCCGATCCAGGTTGTGGATCAAAGTTTATTTATATAAACTACTTGGTGGAAGGTGATCACTAGGTGGAGTGGATTAAGTCTCGCCTTGATATTGAACTACTTGATTCATATCCACTGTTATACGTAAATTAGTCTTCTCTATTTTATCTCCTTGCTATATAATTCCGAAATCACTAATTTAACATTTATAGTTAGTCTTGGAATAAAGATATAACTGGCTTCTCTTAGTAGAATAACTTCAAAAGTAATATTAATAACAAAAAATATGATTTCTAAGAATTAATAAATATTGTAAGAAGTAACTTAAAGAGTCAAACTATTATAATATTATAACCTTTATTAACAGGGATGTATTTAGTCTTCGGGGAAACCTTTTTAGAAATAAATTTTTCAGAAATTTTTATAGTTAATAAATTCACCCCTCCCCTCTTGAGTAATCTACTCTCACTAACATTTTGTATGATAGGGTGTTTGTTTGTACTCTATTTAATCTTATTAAATTGTGATTTTATTTTTACTTTTACAATCGATAAATTTCTGTTAATTAAAAATTTCTTGCTCTTTTAAAGTAATATTTTTTTGGATAATAGATTGGAAGGTGATGCAAAAAACAGACCACCTTTCATTAATAGAACCAATTCTTTCCAATGGAAAATTAAAATGAAAATGAATTTATAGATTATGTGTTTTGAAATTTGGTCATCCATTATAGATGAATAAATTCCTACTACTGATAGAATCACATGGGATAAACCTACCAAAAATGCCTACAATAATAACTACAAATCTATGAAGGATTTTTAATGATCCTTATGAGATGAAGAGTTTAATAGAATTTCTGATTTTAAAATTGCCCATGAAATTTGGATTACCTTGTCTCTCTCACATGAAGGAACATCTTGAGTAAAAGAAATGAGACTTAATACTTATACCATCAAATATGTAAAATTTAAAATGAAATCTGATGATCCGATTTCTGACATGTATCTTAGGTTCAATGATATTGTCAACACAATTATTTATCTTGGAATAGAAGTCACTACCAAGGAACAAATCATGAGAATTCTAAGATGTCTACCTAACAGATGGAGGGGAACCTCTGTCTCTGTTAGAGAATCATGTGACATCAAAAAAATACCTTTCAAAGAACTCATTAGTAAACTAATGATTTATAAGGACGAACTGAAATTCAATAAAGAGGTGGATTAACCAAAGAGTAAATTGGTGGCAATCAAGACCAGCACCTCTAAGAAAAAAGACAATGGGAAACTAGAAGATTCTGTAGAATGCTCCACCAGTGTACAATCATCATCTGACAATGATGAGGAGAGGGCTCAACTAGCCAAAAGATTCAAATGGTTTTACAAAAAGAAGACCTTTTTTCATAAAGACTATCTTCAAGGGAAAAAATGACCAAAAAGGAAACTAGATGAAGTACTAGAAGAGAAGTGACAAAATTGATGAAATTTTCTGCTATGAATGTAAGCGCAAAGGTCATATAAAGGTTGAATATCCAAAGATCAAGTACAAAAATAAATAGGAGGACAAGGGTAGAAGGTACAAAAAGGAAATGAAAGAAACCTATAGTGCTTCTGAGGATATTTCAAGCAACTCAAAGACATAACATGTTGAATAGGCTAAGAATCCCAAATTTTTTTTTTATAAAAAACACAACTGAGGTAATACAGGACTCTTCTGTCCGTAACTCATATTATTCTGGAGATGAAAGTGATAATGAAAATATGACTAATGAAGAAATATTTGAATAATGTAACATGCTTGAGGAAACATTCAATGAACTAAACGAAAAATATAATTCATTAAATAAACAACGTGCTCTTACCGTAACTATTAAATCTGAGCTCATGACTAAAAAGGAGAAAAATTATCAAATTCTCAAAGAAAACATTGAATTAAAAATGTCTAATTAAAAATTAATGAGTGACCTAGAAATGTTTAGTAATGGGAAAAACACTCTTAACCAAATTCTAAGAAAAAAATTACCCCTAAATACAACACTATAATTTTTTATCAACCAGGTAAAAGAAACCATAGTTGAACAAATTTTGTTTCAAAATCTAGGACATACAGATTTACTCCCTATTTTGGACTTTAGTCAACAAATTAAATCGATGATATATATTATACTGTTTCTAGTTTTTGTGGACCAAATATAGTTTACTTTTAAAATTCTTTACATGATTCTTATAGGAAATCTATAAGGAAAATACAGGTTCCTAAAGAACTTATTACTAATATTTCTGGACACAAATAAGTATGGGTACCAAAATCTATTTTTCCTTAATCTTTATGAAGGAAAGATCCTTAAAGAGCTCATACAAAAATATATGGTACTTGGAAAGTGGTTTTTCAAGGCACATGACAGAATACTACTCATGCTTCCAGAACCTGATAAAAGCAGATGGAGGACTTGTCACATTTGGTGACAATGCCAAGGGAAAATTTATTGGCCTCGACTAAATGGGTAACTCTATCCGAGTTTTAATTTCTAATGTATTGTTTGTTGATGGGTTATAATAGAATCTTCTCAGTATCTCACAATTATGTGATGATGGATTTCATGTTATATTGGAAACTGATTCTTGCAATGTCTTTAATTATAAAGATGGATTAGTATTTTCTGCATTAAGAGATAAAAATGATTATTCTATTAATTTAGATTCTTTGCTTCATACTTAAGTGTATTTCACAAAGAATCTTCTCTTTGGAATAAGATATTAGGACACGATAATGTTCACTCCCATAGAAATCTATCTAGAAAAATCATAGTTAATGACTCACCCAAACTTGAGTTTCCAAATGAAAAAGTGTGTAATCCCTATCAAAATAACAAACAACAAAGTGTTTATTTCAAAACAATGAAAAAAGTGTCAACTACTCATCCTCTTGAACAGGTTCATATGGATTTGATTGGACCACCTAGAGTTTCTAGCTTAAATGGGAAGCACTGTGTTTATGATCATGTAAATGAATTTTCTAGATATACTTGGACCTTCTTTATGGCTCACAAAAGTGAAGCCTACTCTTATTTTACCAAATATTCCACGTCTGTATAAAATCTATGTGGAATTAGAATTAAATCCATAAGATGTGATCATGGCTGGGAATTTGAAAATCAAGAGTTTGAATCCTTTTTCTCACAAAATTGTTATAGTCATATTTTCTCTACCCCTAGAACACCCCCACAGAATTGAGTTGTAGAGAGAAGAAATAGAACCCTGCAATAAATTTCTAGAATAATTCTTAGTGAATATAATCTACCTATTTATTTTTGGGGTGATTCTATCAATACAACGTGCTATATAATCAATAGAGTGTTGATCAGACCTATTCTTAAGAGGACTCCATACGAATTATGGATTAATAGAAAACCAAATGTTAGCTACTTCAATGTGTTTGGTTGCAACATCTATATTCTTAATACCAAAGACAATCTTGAAAAATTTTCATCCAAAATTGAATAAGGTGACTTTTTAGGATATGTCATTTCTAGTAAATCATATAGAGTGTTCATTAAATGAACTAAGTGTGTGGAATAATATGTTCATGTCATATTTGATTAAACTGATCCATGTGAGCCTAAACCATCCTAGAGAATCTGGATGATGATGTATCAAATATGAACATCAATTCAAAATCCTCTAATTCTTATGTGAAAAAATCTGTGAAAAGATCCTACTATAGAAATTCCGTAGAATCAAGTCACAATGAACCTGAATCTATTTATGAACCAGAAATTACTTGTCCCTCTTTTTCTAGGACTATTATAACTCTTAAGAACCATCCCTTAGAAGTTTTTGTGGGAGACATAGGCAAAATAACTCAAACTAGATATTCTCATAGAAATCACGTTGAACATCAAGTCTTCTTGTAAAAACATGAACCTAAAAACAATAATTATGCAGTCAATGATGAATTTTGGTGGATGGCTATGCTAGAAGAACTTAATCTATTTGAAAGGAACAAAGTTTGTAAACTTGTTGAATGACCTAGGGAAACATTCACCATAGTCACTAAATGTGTGTTTAGAAATAAAGTAGATGAAGCTGGTAACAAAGTTAGAAACAAGGCTAGATTAGTTGCACATGGCTATGGTCAAGAGGATGGAATTGACTATGAGAAGACCTTTCCACTAGTATCCAGACTTGAAGCCATCAGAATATGGCTTACCTATGCTGAAAATTTGAAATTCAAACTATATCAAATGGATGTTAAGAGTGCATTATTAAAAGGGTATATAGTTGAGGATGTTTTTTTGGAACAAACCCTTGGATTTACATACCCCCATTTTCCACATCATATTTCTAAACTATCAAAATCTTTATATGGTTTAAATAAAGCTCTAAGTGGTTGGTATGATGTATTGAGTACTTTTCTTACATACAATGGTTTTACAAAAAAGAATAGATGATCCAACCATTTTTATAAAATGAATTCCTATTTATGTTTTAGTTGTTCAAATATATGTAGACGACATTATTTTGGATCATCGAAGAATTATTTATGTTTTGATTTTTTTTAAATGATGCAAAAAAAATTTGAAATGAGTTTAATGGGTGAACTGACGTTCTTTCATGGATTTCAAATCATTCAAAATAATGACGGAATTGTTTTAACTAAAACTAAATATACTAGATATATTCTGAAACCTTTTGGATTGGATAACACTATAAGTAGTGACACTCCCAAGAGTTCCACTTTTAATTTGAATCTTGATGAAGATGGAAAATCTGTTGATGAAACCAATTATATAGGAATGATTGGAAGTTTCCTCTACATAACTACTAGTCATCCAGAAATTATGTTTAGTGTGTGTATGTGTGATATTTTTCAAGAAATCCCTATAGAATTTCATTTAAATGCTATACATATAATTCTTAAATACCTCAACTATACACCCAATCTAGGACTATTTAATCCTAAAGGAAAATCATTTGAATTAGTTAGTTATTCTGATGCTGACTTCGGTGGCTGTAAGTTAGATAAAAAAAGAACCTCTAGAAGATGTCACCTTTTAGGAAATTCACTAGTTTCATGGTGTAGTGAGAAACAAAATTCTATTGCATTATATACAGCTGAAGCTGAATACAAAGCTGCGGGTAGTTAGTGTGCACAAATTTTGTGGATGAAACACACATTACTAGATTATGGATATCAATTGAGACATGTACCTATAAATTATGACAACACAAGTGTTATTAACATCTCAAAAAACCATATTTCACATTCTAGGACAAAGCACATTGATGTAAGACATCACGTTTTGAGAGATCATTATAAAAAAGGTAATATTACTTGGGAATTCATTGGTACTGAATATCAACATGCTGATATATTCACCAAACCATTAAATTCTAAGAGAATAGACTGTATAATACATGAACATGGCATGATAAAATATCAAATAAATACCTCACTTGTTACTGTTTCAGGTCTTACTGTTCGATATCTTACTATTTGATACTTTACACTTTCATGATTATGGTTTCTCATCTAGTTTATTTTATTACTATCTCACCGTAATACTTAGTTATTGTCTCTCATGTTTACTGTCTCACCATAAAGTTCATGTATATTGTCTCATAGTTAGTATTCTATGATTATTTTCTGATAGTTACTATCTCACCATAATGCACACTAAGAATTTCATTCACCAACTCACTGTAACGTATATTTATTGTCTCACCATATTGACTAGACACGATCTCACCGTAAAAATTCTTTATAATTTTTTTTGTGAAAACCAATATCACGGTAATTATTATTCTCATAATTTTTCCCGCATTTTTATTTTTGTAACATTTGGTTTGCCTAAATAATTAAATAAGTAAATTATCACTCAATTCTTCACATAAGTTTTCCTCAACGTAATCATTTCGATCCGTTCTTCATCCCTGAAACCCTTATCTCAATCAAACTATAATTTAATTCCAAGAATGAAATTTCCATCATTGTCTACACCCGAGAAGCGCAGCTCGAAGACGAAGAAGATTGAACCAAAGCTGACACCCAAAGGACCATGAAATCTGAATCTGGTAAACCGCGTTATTATACCTAAGAAATAGATTTTCCCGAAATGTTTTTTTCTAGTAAGTCTATGGTATTGAGAGTGTTATAATATCCAGTCTGGTTAGAATGGTTCTCAAAGAAAGATAGAAACATATACCCTAGGTTAGTGGCTCAGATTTACTAGTAAGTATAGTTCTCTTTTGATTCTGGTGATAGCTATGTTGTAAAAAGTTGTGTCAATGGATAGAGATGATCATTCTCTTTGAGAATATGGGTTGCATGCCTTAGGATACTTCATGAAGGAATATATGAGAATTTTCAAAGAGGTCCTCCCCCTTCAACTGATTTCACTGATTTAGAAGATGACCTAAAAACCATAACTGTAAATTGCACCAAGAGGAGATCCATTGCTGCTGAATTAGATGGATAATCAGGGCTTCTGTTCAAGTTTATAAGGAATTTGGTTAGTCTTATAAAAGTTGATTTTTAGATTTTAAAATATGAATATGTGTTTCTGATCCACATTATGAAAAATGGGCATGAGATCAACCTGTACAATTATTTCATATATCAAATGTGTAAGCTAATCAAAGTCTCATCCAAGTCAACATCATGGTTTTACTCTCAGTTAATCTCAGCCATGCTTCATTCCAAATTCATGGTTGGACCTAATGAGGATCTGATTAAGGACTGTGAGTACTGTCTCTCAAAATCCACTATCAAAAGAATGAAGATAAACTGGAATCCATGGAAAAAGGAATGGTAGAAAGGCAATAATAGAATTTATGAGAAATTCAGTCTGGTATATTATCCTTCAAGACAAAGAAATATTTCTGATCCTGGTTTGGAACTAGATGAAATTTTTGAGTATCCTAAATAAGAGGAAGAAGAGGATAAAGTGCCATATAGGGAAGCTATTATTGTTGAGGAAGACGAGACTATTGTCCCTCATGTTTTTCTTGAAGAATAAATCGCTTCTCCTAAAGATGATGTTAATCTGGAAACTCAACCTGAAGCTATAACAGAATCAGTTCCCAATGTACCTGAAAAGCATTTCATGGATGTGCCTATGGTAAAAGATCCTCTTGTGAAAGAGAAACCTATTACGCCAGAAACCAATCATGAGTAACTCCCAGTGGAACAATCTGTTCATGAAATCATCCCATCAGCTGAAGAACATATTGCGCTGGCCTTTCAGCTGGCTAGACAAGAAATGAGTGAGGAACTTAGAGCTGAAACTATGGAAGTATACCAAGATCATAAGCCTATCATTCCTGAGAAGAAGGCACCATTTGAGGGGGAGAAAACCCCAATTCTTGATTCTATTGAATCTTCACATCCAATTGAGTCATGTTCTATAGACACTCAGTATAAGTTTCCCAGTTTCATTGATGTGGATGACTCTCAATAGGTTGCAGCAACTGGACTAGATCATTCCATTATATTCCAGTTGAAATCAGACTCCAATATCGCACCTGAGAAGGAACCGGAGCCTGTGCTAGTCCCTACTCTAGAAACTTTATCTGAAAAATCATCTTTTGTGAGTACGGATGATCTGATGGAATTTGGTGCTACGCTCTTATCTAGAGTTGAGAAACTCATTAATACCCAACCACTTCCTGTGACCAATTTAAGTGAGAGTGATTCCCCACTATTATTGGAGAATGTTATTTGGAAATTACAATCTGAAATTCTTTATTAGATTCAGGATGTAAGAGTTGAAGATAAGCTTCTCATTATGAAGTAAATCCCCTAAGAAGTGTGGATGAAGACATGAAAAGATACCTGCATTTGAGATATGAGACTCTTACTCCTCTTATAGAACCTGTTGATCCTCAAATCCAACAAGTTGTCATGTTTGAGATTCAACCTTACCTAGCTTCCTTAGTTCAAAAGATCACTGAAAGGAACAAACGAATTTTTAAGGAAATGAGAGATCTTGTTTTCAATCCTAATAAACTCACTGATCAGTATACATGGTGTCTTCAAAAGGTGATGAATTAACTCAAATGTTTGACCAAAATATTCAATGCCTCAAAAGCATCTGGTCAATCTTATAAACCCTCTTTGAACAATGATCTTCTTAGAACTGTAATCAAAGAAGATGTTCAGATTGTTCTCAGTGGTTTAAATATGTATTCTCTATCTGGAGTTGTCAATAACAGTGATAGTGTTATTGAACTAGTGCAAATCCACTCCAGAATTTCCAATGAATCTCTGCAAGAGATTACCATGAAATTGTATTTCAACTTTAACGAAATCTTCTCCATAACCAATTTGAAAAACTATTTCATGTATATTGTAGAAAATTTGTGAATTCCTCTTGTGACTCAGGATTTCAAGACCCAAGTCCAAAATCTCACAGAGTTTACATGATTTTTGGACATGTTTATGGAGAACAAGAATGATTTTGAGAAATCCCAGCTATATGGTGGAGAGATTATTACATATTTCATCAAATTCTTGGGGCCCTATCTTCTTGTCCAAAGTACAACCATTATTGCTCTAGCAGCTGCACCTCTATGACCTGAGCGGCCTACCTTTACCTCTACCCTAGCCTCAACCACTATGTATGTCATCAAAACACTAAGTCATATCAGGCCTGTGATTCATGATTGACAACTACCTAGATCTTCTACTGCTCCTAATTTAGATTCATCAGTAATTTAAGGCCTTCCTTTACTCTCTTTATCAACCACCTCTCTAACTTCTTCTACCTCAACCTCGACCCCTATGGCTTCCTCTTCTTCCACTGCATCTAAAGGAAAATATAATTCCATCCCATGAAGAAGAAAAATGATTAATCCTTTTTTGATAGGAATTTTATTCCTTTTTTATTGTTCTTTTTTTGTACTGAACCTTATTTTCTATTACTAGAATGTTCATTTTTGAATTCTCTTCTTCCATATTTTTGATAATACCCAAATGAAGAGAAATTTATATATATTATCTATTTATCTCTATAGTTTAATCCATCATAAACTTTAACTTTACATGATTTGTGATCATCAAAAAGGGAGATATTGGTGGACTCCTCATGTATTAATCATGTTTTAATGATCACAAATCTTATTCTACCTAGTTTAACTCTGTACATTATATCAAATCATGTGTATTAATGTTTAATGTATCCTCATGCTTTATGAAGAGCCATTCAAGATCTTAATTTCTCTATATTCATTTTACATACTTTATACTCTCCTTGAACAACTCTCATAATACATTCTTTGACAAATGCTTAAGTCTAATCCATTCTATTATCATTATTGTTTAATATTGAACACAATTACTTTGAAAAGTCCGAGACACAATGACATTGCCACTGGCTACGTCTTTCTGACACCGTGAAGCAAGACACAGTGAGCAAGAAACTGTGAAGTAAGACATCATGAACAAGACACTGTGAAGTAGAAAATGTGACCACCAGACACCCCGAAGCAAGACACTGTGAAGTAGACACCGTGAAGTAGACACCATGACAACTAGGCACCATGAAGCAAGACACTGTGAATTAGACACCGTGAAGCAGACACTGTGACCACTAGACATTGTGAAGAAAGACACCGTGAATTAGACACCGTGAGGTAGACACCATGACTGCGAGACACCATCACAATGATGCACCGTGACACCCAGACACCATGATCAATCCACTCACCATTTGAAGGAGACACTATTTCCATGACTTACTATGACGCTGTTTCATAAAATATTTTGTCAACATTGAATTTAATTTCTAATGGTATTATTTTAAGATTTTAATTCACTGACGTAATTAATGTTTCTTTGTAGACAAATCATCAGACAGTATGAGGAATGAGAGGCAGAATACATGCAACCTATCATCTACAACACATGCATTACAATATAAAAGAAAAGTGCGGCCAATAGTTAAAGTGTGTGCTACAAAACGAAAAACAAAGTCGTGAGCACTATATTGATGAACACACGTAGATAAAGTTTCAAAATAAAAAGTCCCGCGTCATACAACTTGACACTGCTGAAGAACACATGAAGCATATTTGAAGAATAGATAACATCTTCTCTCTATTGAACCTCACGAAGAACAGAAGCTGGATAATATAACTCTATTTTACGGACGAGGACTTGAGATCTGCATCTGCTTCATCCCAAGAAGTCCAAAGTTGCAAAGACTAACTCTTACTGTATTTCTAAACCCATCTCCATATTTCTGCTCTATTGTGTATCTGTTTATTACCTTTAGAGCAGTGTGTGTACCTATAGAACAACACATTCTGTATCCTTCATTAAACTAATTGGTAAAAGATATCCTTAATCAAGCATATCTTTTAATCTTGTGTAAACCCACTGATAAGTGTGGATTAAGTCGCGGCTTGAGACTGAACCACTTGTTTCATATCCGCTGTGCTGCTTAAATTAGTCTTCTCTTTTTTATTTCTTTACTATATAATTTAGAAATCTATAATTTTACTTTAATAGTTAGTCTTGGAAAAAATTTATAACTCTCTTGTATTTGTAGAATAACTTCAAAAGTAATAGTAATAATGAAAATTATGGTTACTAAGAATTAATCAATTTTCTAAGAAGTTACTTAAACAGTTGAGCTCTTATAACATTATAACCTTGATTAACTGGTCAGTATTTAATATTTGGGGAAGGATTTTTAGAAATAATTTCTATAGAAATTTTAATAGTTACTCAATTCACCCATCCCCTCTTGAGTAATCTACTCAGAACAACAATATGTAATGGATTCCCCTCCAATAATAGTGTAGGAGGTTTTTGTTTATACATAAGGAAAAACAATCAAAGTGAGATAAATATGTGGACAGGTGGAATGATGCAACAAGATCCTTATAATGGTTCATGGTGATTTCTCCCTAGGTCAACAATTAGTTATTTATCAACTAGATAAAATAAAAATTAGTAAAATATCATGATCATACCAATTTACTATTTTAATTTTGAAATGTTTTGTGGTTATTACATTATAGATGTTTTTTCATTATCACTTTAATTAATGAATTATCATGCTTGATATATAGAAATAAAATAAACTTGTATATGGGTAAACATTTTCTAAGTCATTGTTAATCACTTAAGTAAATAAACTTATTATTAACAACAATGTAATAAAAATAATAATGTTTAATTTAAGGATTAATATAATATCCCCTAATTATATATATTAAGTCAGTATAACCTTCCACTAATTAAGTTAATGTCAAAATATAGTTCATAGTGCATCACCAGCCAATGTCGGGGTGATTTAAATTATTAGGGACTTCAAATTTGATATTTTTTGATAACAAAACTTAGTTCACATCAAGGTTGACTACCGAATCAGGACATGGTATAACTACATGAAAAAGGTTGATGAAATCCAATTTAAGGATTTCACTATTGGGGTTTCCACTCAACAAATCAAGGAATTGTGAGTTAATATAGTTAGAATTTGGAATGCCTACCAAAAAACCCATCAAATTACCTGTTCATAAAATTTATTGGTGATGAGAATGGAAATATTGATCCTTCCCACTAGAATTTCCAAGTAATAGGATATTATAAAGACAATTTTGAGGTCTAATTGGGTTTGATAAAATAATGAGAGTTTAGTAAATATAATATTTATTCATTTATCTATATTTTGTTAGATAAAATACTAAAACTATGCTCATAATATTGCTAGAAAGAAAAATAACCAAAAATTCATACTTATCATTGTGATCTATATATGATAAAAATAATCTTCTCACCAGATCAAATTTACAAGAGCGGAAAAGGTGCTTACATATCATCCTATTCCATGAAAAGAAATTTTATGTGCTAGAATAACCTATTCCTAAAGTTCCTGGTAAAAAGGATAGTGATGAGGAGTTGGATCTCTATGAGAAAAAATTTGAATAATGATACAGATGTTCAATTTATTTGTGTGATTATACATGACCAATGATCTTATAAAGTAATATAAGGTCAAGGATTTGTAAAGAATCATGTCTCACCATCTGGATATCTATAAAAAGATGGAAAGACATGATAGATATAAGAATTACAATGATTTGTGTACAAGTCATCATAGAGATTGAGTTCTATCAAGGCCTCATTTAGTCAAGTGAATTGGATACATTAAAAACATATCAATCATAGGGAATATTTTCACAAAATAGTTTCACATAAATCTTATACTTTTTTGACAACCCATGTAATTATCTAGGTTTAGTTTTTGATTATTACATGGAAAATAACAAGAAGAGTGTTTTAGATATTCATAATTTGATTCTCTAAGTACATAAGGACGTGGGACATGGAAAACACATAGTCCTTAAAGTAAATAAAAAAACAATAACAAGTAAAAGGGGAATATGACTCATAATATGTCTATAGCTCCCGAGAAACATACTTCCAAGAAGAGGAAAATGTAGAGGCACGAAAAAAATCATGTGTGTGTTTTTCATGTGGAAAATAGTGTCATTGGAAGAGAAACTTTACCTAGAAGCAAGTGGAAGAAAAAATTGTGTTTGTTATTGATTGAAATATTTCAATATCTGCACATTGGTAATTGTATTCAGATTTTAGTGATCACATGTGTATCCAAATGTAGGAATCAAGTATATTTTTAATGATTGATATAGGAGAGGTGGATTTTAATGTTGTCGGTGGTGTGAGGATGGATGACCTATCCATTCTAGACTACTACCATTTATTACCAGCAATAAAGATATAGGTTTTAAAGGAATATTATTATGTATCAACTATTACCAAGAGCGCAATTTTAATTTCCTACCTAGATTCATATGGTTTTATTTTCAAATTTAGAAAAAAATTTGTTTATTTTATAATAACCACATATGTTATGATATGAAAAATTTAAATAATGTTGTTTTTGTTTTAAATTTTAAAAAAAAAATTATTTTGGATTGATAATTAATCATGTTCACATAGCTGATATAAAACTTAACTATGACATAACTATCTTGGTCATGTAAATTATACGTCTTCGACAAATCACTATCAAGATGAATCTTTAGACACTTTTACGATAAAACTAGTTGAAATATGTCATGGTTGTTTATAAAGAATATTGAACAAACCACTATTGGGTAGACCTGGTGAAAGGGCCACATATAATCTAGTATTGGTACACACTGATGTGTGTAGACTATTTATAATAGAATATATAGGTGGATACTCTTTCTTTGTTACATTTATTGATGACTTAAGTATATATGACTATGTCTATTTCATGAGGTATAAGTCTGAGTCCCTTGATAAATTCAAATAATTCTTGAATGAAGTAGAGAATTAGATTGGAAAGAAGATAAAGAATCTTAGATTATATTAAGGGGATTAATATCTTAACCAGGAGTTGAAAACGTTTTTATGGGTGTTTTGGAATCATTTTCAACTCACTCCACTGTACACACTATATTGGAAAGGTGTTAGTGAATGGATGAGTCATACCTTGTTAGACATGGTAATATCTCTGATGATCCATGTAGAACTTATGTAACACCGTGAAATTATAATGTAAATTTTTATATTTGATAGCATGCATGTCCTACATCACTTAGCGTGTTAGTAAATATAATATCCTAAGACTCTACTATATATTTACTATTCTAAATAAATTCGATACATGATATAGATTATAATATACTCAACACTGAGTTATCTTGAATTTCATGTAAGGGATACCTTCCTCGATCACTTGGGTTACACGAAAGAGACACCTTATTCAATGTCTTAGGTTAACCGTAAGAGATGCCTTCCTCGATAGCTTGCATTATCCACAAGATCGAGTTTCACTAACCATTTATATACAATTAAAATATTACTATTTAAAATAATATGATATAATTAGATGCTATGTTAGAAATTATGAATAATATTAACTTATGAAAATTTATGGTTTATATAAATATAAAATTAATTAATTGGTTTTTAATTAATTAAAAATAAAAATAAAAACCAATTCGATATAAAAAAATATTATTTTATGTATGCATCCGAAGGAGTTCTATCTTAATAAAATTAATTAATTACAATTAGTGAATTATTTTAATGAAATATATATGTTATATATACATTAAAATATTTTTGATATTCATCCATTAGGTTTTATATAAATAATATAAAAACAAACCCTACGATACACATAAAACCTATATTTTATAAAGGAAATTTTACTGCCTTTTAATAGATACCCCATTTTAAATCTGAATTTTGACACATTAGTGGATTTACTATGTAAAAATAAACTCTTTATTTGAAATAGAAAATTAATATTTATGTTATATAGAATTATTTTGTATTTTTGTGAATCATTTCATTTTTAATGAAAAGTTAATAATACTGAATTTTAATTCAAAACTTCTTCTTCGTCTAATTTATTTATAAGTTTAAATTATACTTTTAATTTTTTTTAATGTTTAATTATATAATATTTCTATAAATTAAAAAACATTATTTTAGTAAATAAAATTTTAATTTGAAATTTATTATAAAAACATAGCAAACTTTCTAACATTTTTACTCTAAAAACTCTTATTATCATCCTACCTACGCGATGAATTTTAAATTAATTTCTACAACTTATATGATTGGAATTTAGAAAAATAGATTATATATTAATAATTTTATTAATTTATACTGTATACTAATACAATCTTTGGTTTTTCCAAATATATTAGTTAAATTAATTAAATTAAATTATAGATATTATACTAAAATTTAGCTTAATGATGTTCTAAACATTTAACATAGGGGCCCAAATGACCTATAAACATGTCCAAAACCAATTATATAGAAATAACTAGTCAATTAACCTTCAATTATTTAGTTTTTCTGGTTTTTTGATGAGTTTTTTTAGGTATGAACATGCACACACATAACTTCTTTTCCGAAATACAGAGTGAGTCCTTTTCCACCCTTGAAATAGGCCACCACCTCTCCCCATCCATCGCACCTCTCAAAACAAATAGTTTGAGAAAATATCTTCCCATATAGATTTAAAAAATACCACCCATATTCCATGAATCATTCTTCTGGGTAAAAATCCTTCCAAGGATGCCTTTTGGTACAATCCAAAAGTAGTTACCCGATTAAGAGGTAGCGTCTTCTCTCAAGATTTTTAATTTTATTTCCATTCTACAAACCATAATATCTTATTATTATATTACTGTATAAAAATGGTATCCTCAGTATACTATTTTGTTTTTATGATTATTTGTTTACCAACATTTACACACACTTCCATCTAATAGGTAACAAACATACTATTTTTGTGTACGACGGACTACTGCCTCATGAAATAATGATTATTCATTTTTCTTCTAACACCTCTCATAGTGACCATTATGATGGAAAGTATGTTTTTATAAGAAATATATGATATTTATTACTTATTTATACTTATTTAATCCTTTTATAAAACATACCTTTAATAATTTACATTTTTAAATAATTCGATAACATCGTTTGAGGATGTGTCGACTACCACCCCCTCAAAGCGATGTGATTAATTCACATGATACATGGAACATATAAAAAATGGTTTCAAATTAAAATATGTGACAGAAAAAATTCTATATTTTAATAATTACATAATTAAATTTTCAGATATATATATATATATTATTTTCATTATTACCCATTCACAAATATAAAAAGTGATAATGACATTCATGGTCGTGTGGACTACCGCCTCCTCAACACAATGGGATTACTTTTACGTCCCATGAATTATATATATATGTGTATATGATTAAATAATATTTTAGTCAACATATAATGATAAGTATATAAATATATAATGTTACTTACCTTTATTCCATAACTATCATTGAAAGATGGGATCACTACTCATGTGTTCGTATGACATGTTGTCTCTATTATTACAACGATGGTTCATTTTTCCTGACCATATTTGATGATTAATAATAAAATTATAATTGATGTATAATTATGATAATTATATAAAAATTTTGATTATAAAGATATTATATAATGACTCTTTTGACAGTAGTTGATCAACCAAATTTGTTTTTGACATAGAAACTGAATTTGGTCAAAACACCTCACACAAACAAAATTTATTACGTTGATGTACATAACATGGTAATAAGTGAAAAAATTTAATTATAGACATTAAAAATGTTTTAAACAAATTATATAATTTAAATTAGTTTATTATATAGGACATTAAATTACATTCACTAGAAAAAATGTGTAAGGTAATGGATTTTCATCTCGTTTTTTTTACTTCTGTGAGATAAATGTCATGTTCACCACTTACATATTTTGTGTGGTGTATCTACTTCCAATTTTTATATATTATAACATGAATTACATTTATATTCATGGTATTTTAAACTTCCATTTAAATTTATTTGTTCGTGCGGATGATGAATTAAAATATTTCAAAGTGGTATTTGACACTTGGGAATATCTAATGGTTATTTAACTCAAGAATACTAAAAATTATATTTAGATGGACTTTACATTTGAGGAAATTATAAAATCATTATTTAATAAAACATTTCATTATTATATTTTTATTCATGACCATTTTCAAGTATTATTTCCAATTTTCCACTATTTGGTACTCAAAATGATTTAGAAAACGTTTTTAACAAAACCTGACTTTGTTTATCTCTTTAGTCATAGAACTTGATTTCTTTGAAAAACTATGTTTTATTGAAATGTTTTAAAAAATGTTTTAAAATTTTTTTTGTAAATAAATTTATACCCTTTATGTATGTTACCAATTTTTTCAAATGAATATTCATGTCTCTTTTCTAACAAGGAATTTGACTAAACATTAACCATGCACAAAGAATGATATTTTACCTCATACGAATTGTAATAATTTACCTACGATCATTTATTTTAACATTTTGTTGCATAGTTTCAAGGTTTATTTTTGAAGAAAATATTTTTTAAATTGGTTTTTAAGGAAAAGGGTTTTCAAAAATGTTTTCTTAATAAATGTATATTTTCTTCAAGAAATTTTTAAAAATATCAATTTATATTGTTTCTATTCATGATGAACAACAACACTTATTTTTACCCCATGAGAAATTTATTGTATTGATACCACACTTTATATTCCACTAATTTTGTTTTTATTAATTTTTCCATGGATAGTATTAAAATTCACTTACATGATTAAATATGTTAGTCCCCTTGAAATATTCAATCACCTATAGTCATAGAACAAGGAATTGCTCCTAAATTATCAATTTCTTTTATCATGGAGATTAATATTGTCTAAACTATATACCTCTTTACATGCGGTGTATACTTTGATAGTTGTATAATTATTTAGTCAAATATTGTTAAATCAATATTCTTTATTCAATAAGGATATTTGATAAGGCATATTATTTATTAATTAAATCGACTTCTCAATATGAAGAATGCTTTGGACATGCAATGACAGGTAGAGCATGAAATTTATATTTCTCCTTGATGCATCGATAAGTTCATAAGAGAATAATATGTAACACAAATTAGCCATTTTTCTATATGTAGTTTTAAACTATCAAGAGGATGGATCTTGATAGTATAGGCTTTCATGTTCTTGAGACATGATGTACAATAATTAATCATTTCCTTCATTTTGTTTCATTATTTGTTATCCATGTGATTTTCATAAGATAAAATTAATGGATTCATTTCATTCTCGGTTTACTGATTTAATGTCATGTGTTTTCAGTTTCTTACATTTCCATATTGATTTGACATTATACAGTTAATTTAATCGCATGTGATTCCATTTATTACATTTCTATATTGTTTATGCACTTCCATCCCTGTTTTTACAAATATAATAAGTCTGTTCTTTTTTTACCATTCCATAATTATTATTCTCATTGATTTATTATATCTTCCACTATAATTTATCCTTACTCTGAATTAGATATCACCATTATTATGTTTCTTTCCCTAGGAATCCAAGAAGAGTACTATAAAGGATCTATATAGTTGGAATCAGAGAAAGTTTAGTAACAACCTTGAGAAATAGATTTAGGAAATCATATGTTAGAGAACATAAACCTAATATATTATTTGAGAAAAAGTATAGATGAAAATCCTAGAAATTTTTTATGGTAGATACTATGTGGGTATATCAATATATAAATCCATGTTTATATACTACAAGTGAATGTGGATGTGGAACAGTTATACCTAAGAGTAATAACTCCAATAAGGTGTTCCGAGACTAACATGGGGTTACCTGGTACACGATGATGGGCCAAACTGTGAACTTATTTTGACACCCCAGGGGGATTTACATAGGAAAATACATGTTTTATTTATAATCCAATATGAAGAATTTAAATGGAATTTTTCATTGAATGACATAGGTTGAACCTAAGTTGTTTTAGATTGAAAATATGGTATCATGGTTTATAAATTATATCATTGATATTATTGATAAATCATAGACCAAGGAAGGACCTATGTAGAAATAAATGGATGAAGAATTTAGGTTTAGGGTTGTATTGAAAACATTAGTTAAAATTCTATTTAGTGATTAACCTAATTACAAGGATGTCCATTATATTCATTTTGGAAATTATATTAATTTGGTTTTAGAAAAGAAAAACCTATAAGTCGGGTGGCAAGCAATAAAGTATGGAAAGGCTACAGGTCTTGAACCCATAAAAAATGGATGATAAGGGTTTCACACCAACCGCTAACCTTCAAAATGTACTCATTTATATTTTATTGTTTTTAGTTAAAAAATTTGATGAATAAATTTTAATAATGAACAAGTTGTATCACTTTAGTGGATTTGTTATTAATCTGAAAATCATATTTGTTTTGGAAGATAATTAAAGACAAATAGTTATACTTTCCACTCTTTTATAGTCCTCAAAGTATTTTAAAAGTATATTTTAGTTCTTCATGAATAAATGTTTTTTATTGGTAATTAATTTATGTGAGTAAAGATATGAATTAGAATTTGATCAAAGAACAACAAAAATATAGGATTGTTCATATAAAATTTAAACCTATAAAGTAAGAAAATATTATTATATTATTTAGTAGTAAAATAATTACAAAAAATTAGGAGAATGAATTTGAAATAAAATAATTTTTTAATAAGTTAATTTATGTTGAACCGATGGTCTTCTAAATCAATACATATTTATGGATTTGAGGGCCACAAATTTATATTGATCATTAAATCTTTTGTGATTGATGTCCTCACTCACTCCCAATAAATATTAATTATTTTCCTCAAATAGTATATTTTCAATTTACACTAATGGACTCCTACTTAAAAACCTTGTTACAAAGCAGTCCACGTGAACTTTTTACTGCACAATCTCTCTTTTATAACAAATTTTTTATGAACCCTTCTCAAAATGTGGGATTTCAACATAGTAAATATCAAATAATTTATTACCATGATAGAGTTTCAATTGAGAGGTCAAAATTTAATTATTGTGGGAATTATGTAACTCCCTAAAATTCTAATGTACACATTTTAATCATATATGACACGCATCACCAAGCATGAAAGGTAATATAATATCCCAAGACTCTGGAATATATTTACTATTTTAAATAAATTTAATACCTGATATTGTTTTTAATGCACGCAACACTGCTTTAGCTTGAGTTACACACAAGATAAACCTTCCTTGATTTCTTGTGTTACACACATGATAGGCCTTCCACGATAACTTGAGTTACACGCTAGGTATTCCTTCATTGATAACCTATTTCATAGGAAAGATCGAGTATCACCAAACAAATATATATTATTAAAATATTAATATTTAATATAATATGATATAACAAGACTTTATGTTATTATTAATGAATAGTATTAACTACCTTATGAAAATTTATGGTTTATATAAATATAAAATTAATTAACTTGATTCAAATTATTTATAAATTAAAATAAGAACCAATTGGATATAAAAATAAATATTATTATATTTATGATTCTAAAGGAGTTTTGTTTTAAAAAATATATATAATCACAATTAGTGAATGAAATCAAAAAAATATAGATGATATATATTCAATAAAATATTTTTTATATTCATTCATTAGTTTTTATAGACATAAGATAAGAATAAACCATACATTCCACATTAATCCAATATTTTTGTAATAAAAATTTTACCATCATTTAATAGTAAATCCATTTAAAATATAAATTCTAACAATTTAATTTATTTATAATTTAAAATAAATTTAATATTTTAAATAGAAACATAATATTTAAGTTTGGGTGATTTTTTATATTTTTCTGAAAAATTTCATTTTTAATGAATAATTAAAAATACTGAATTTTAATTCAAATCTATTTTTTCATCTAATTTACTTATATGGATAAATAATACATTAAATTATTTTTAAAGTTTAATTAGATAGTATTTTTATTAGTTAATTCAATTTATGACGTTGGATTCAGTCTCACTTTGAAATTGATTACAAAAGCATAGCTAACTTTTAGACATTTTTAATTTAAAAACTCGTATTTTCATCCCGCTTACAGGATGAATTTTAAATTAGTTTCTGCCACATATATGACTGAAATTATGGAAAAATGATTAAATATTTGTAATATTCTGAATTTATAATTTATTACAATTCAATATTTTTTTGACCAAAACATTTGAGAAAGTGATTAAAATTAATTACACTTATTAATGTAAAATTACGCTTAATTAACGACCAAACATTTATTTTAGGGTCCCAAATGACCTAGAAACTAGTCCAAGACAAATTATATATACATAGTTCAGCCAATAATCTTATATTATTTAGTTTGGTTGTTTTATTATGACTTTTTTAGGCATGAACATGTGTACTTCCTACTTCTTTTTTAAAATACCAATTGAGTCCTTTTTTCCCTAATAAAAGGCCACCACCTCTCCCCAGTAATAAAACCTATAAACCACATATGATCAAAAAATATTTGAAAATATAGCTTCCCAAAATCCATCCCCTATACCTTAAAGCCTATCTTTTGGCAATAATCATTCCATGTAGTCATTTTGGTTCAAACCAAATGTTGTTACCCGATTAAGAGGTAACCTCTTCTCTCAAACATTTTAATTTAATTTCCACTCTACAACCAATCCTTTATTATTATTATTATATTATCTTATAATAAAAAATGTATCCTCAATATAATAGTATTTTTTCTAATAAGGCTTCAATCTATAATTACATACACTTATATCTAATGGGTAACAAACTTATTGTTTTTATGTGTGACGAACTCCGGCCTCACGGAATGATGATTGTTAATTTTTACTCTACCACCTATCATGGTGGCCATTATGATGGAAAATATGTTTATATATGTTTATATATGAAATATATTATGTCTATATACTTCTTTAATTATTTTATCACACATAAATTCAATACATTCGATTATTCGTTAATATGACTGCATCATTCGAGAAATTGTGGACTACCGCCCCCTCAAAGTGAAGCGATTCATTCACAAGACACATGAAACATATAAAATATGGTTTCAATTAAATATATTTGAAATAAAAAAATGCCATATAATATTCATGACATAATTTACATTTTGTTAATATAGAATATATATATCATTTTATTTATAACTTTTTCAAACACATAAAAAGTGATAACATCATTCGTGAACATGTTGACTTCCACCTTCTCGATAGGAGGTGATTCCTTTTACATCACGTTAATTATTTATATAATTGTATATGATTAAATAATATGTTAGTTATTATATAATCATTATTCTTTCAAGATAGAGTGTCTGCAATGACCCAATGTTTTTCAATGTAAATTTCTTTCTTATAATTCAATCATAAAATGACATGAAAACTCAACATAATGAACTAATAAGTGCTAAGTGACCTTTTAAACATAATTTTGTCACTTCTGTGTTTGGATTTTGAAAATATGACATACACGGTTGAGTTCAAGATGATTTTTGGAGTATAATAAAACAAAAATAATATTTGGTAAATAGTAACCTACCCTTATGAATAGTAACATATCCATGTGAGTAGTTATATACATTAATGAATAGTAACCATACCTATGATAGTATAATAATAATATTCATGTAAAAGTATGATGTACCTATATTTTAGCATAAGTAAAATAATGTTTTAAAAAAAATTAATAATAATTTATTATTTTAATTAAATATTAAATTAATCATATTAATAAAATTATTTCTGAAAAATTGACTTCATTTTTGGATTCTACACATCGAAATTTTATTGTCGTGAAATTTTGGGATTATTAGGAAATACAAGAATTTTTTTTTGAAAAGTGAAATACCATAATTTACAAAATAGGCTAAATAAGCTAATTATAGAGTCATGTGTGATGTTCTGTTGATATAAGCCCTGTGGTTCTGGGATCACATGAAAAAATTACTATTATTGGTAATGGAAGACTCACTATTCCTTATCTTAGAGGAAATTAATAAACTAATGAATTTTATATTAAGGAAACCCCTCTCCTCTCAACTATAAATACAACCCCTCACACTCTAATTTCCTCACACATCTCAAGCTTGAAGCCTTGTCTAAAATCTGCCAAAACATCTTCCCTAGACCCTCCCCCACGTCCATGATCATTTGGTGTCATTAAAAACCCAATATTGTAGCCCTTAAGGAGGATCTCAAGATGAGGATTCATGAAGTAATTTCTCTCCCTCCTCTACTTTAATTCCTTTTCAATTTCAAATTATTTTCTTATTCTCTCCCCACCTGTCTTTGTAAAAATGGTATGGTAACTCAAGTATCATGAATATACATTAATTTTATGGTAATAATGGTATATTATATCATCCAACCCATTTCCATTTTCCTTTTATTTTATTAAATAGAACATTGTTCATGAGGTGTTGATTTATCACTTTCAAGAATGACTTTTTTTCTTCTTCAATTTCTACCTTCAGATATTATCATGAATCAATTTTTATGGTTGAACCAGAATATGTAATATTAATTATTTTCTATTTAAAGTTCTGGAACTAGCTTATGTACATATTACTAAGTGATAAATTAAAACAAGTTCTTTGTGATCAGAAAACCGCCAAAATTAACCTAAACAATCATCATTTAATTTTTATCTAATGATTCATCCACATGGTATATAATATAACTCCTTATAAGATCATCTTAAATTATTTAATGTGATTAATAAAATGTAATATCAGTTTGGCATGTTTACCTATGTTCTACCTGAACATCAATTTATGAATATATGTGTACCAACCAAGAAAACCCATAAAAACGAACATCCCCGAACAATGTTTTTAAACTCTATAAGTCATCCAAAGAACATAAAATAACATAATGAAACCATAATGAACTCTATTAATGTATAAAAGGTTATGTAATTTATAATTAATGAATATAATGTCATTATACTAGAAATTAAAGTAAAGGATGCATTTAGATACAAGGGAAGTGGAAATCCCCGAACCAAATTTTCTTTCTTCGGGTTCACCCTCTGTCACTCCAATTTGGTATAGTCACTACTTAAAAGAAAATTTGTTCATCATTATCTTACCTTTTATGGGATATACATTTTTCTTAATGAATTTTATGCCAAACCAAATTATTTTCAAAAGAACTCTTTTTTTAAGAACACAACTATTACCTCTCATTCATGGTTGATGGTTCTTATATCAAGTATGTTGTTCCCACTTTATATTGGAAACCCAATGATTATGATTGTATTATTATGAGATTAAACCCATTCCATACCATGGGTTAGTTATTTTCTTTATTTATTTATGTTCTATGTGGAATTCTTGATAATGATAATATTATTATTTGACAGGTGCACCTGGAATTATACAGTGCAATAGGAATGTTTGAATGTGACATGGGCACCCAGAATTATACAATTCTCCAATGAATTGGGTAATGTGATGAATCTCATATGTAAATGTGAAATTATTTAGACAATATGCTAGATTTTTTCACAATTATGTGTTGTAGTTAACCACTAAGGCATGATGTTTCATTTTTAAGCATTTCCACACTTCAAGTATTTTATTTATACTTCCTCGCATGTTCATGATCTTTTTACCTTGTTATGATTATGCTCACCCAATGCTATAGTGTTCCTATATCTCCTATTATTGGGTTGTAGGTCACCCCTTTTGATTTATATCCTCTGGTGACTACATGTACTAAGGAGAGGTAATGTTCCAATAAGAAGCTAGTGAAGAAGGAATTAAATGATGGTTTATGATTTATGTAGTAAAATTTATGAATGATCCTAGTATTCCCCAAACACTAAAATATTGGATCCTATATGTGTAACACTATTATGTTGTTTATATTTAAAATGATGTCATAGTAATGTAAGAAATGTTTGGGTCGCTATAGTTGGTATTAGAATAAATGTTTAGTTAATTTGGGAATTAGGATTAGTGAACTCTAGGGAAACCCTCTAGCAAGAGACTGTGAACAAATATTCACATAAGATTCTCTACATAGGGATCCCATATGTTATGCTTTTAGTATAATTTTGAAAATTAATATGATGTTTATTCATGACTTGTTTACTTATGTTTTGTTCTAACCTTTTCTATTTTAGAAATGGTGGGAACTAAGAGAAATTACACCACCAACTTGTGTGAGGGCCAATACAACGATTGACCGAACGACATCCCCAATGATTTGGGAGGTGGAGTTCAAAACGGCATGGTGATTTTTACCCAATTATCTCATGTTATGAACAATAACCATAATAATTGGGAAGATAACCCTTCACCAAAGAGGGAGCTACTTGCTATCAATTGTTTTATACAGCAACAACCACCAACGTTTAGTGGATCATCTGATCCACTAGTTGCAGAACAGTGGCTAAAATCCATGGAGGAGATCTTTTTAGTGCTTCACTATTTTGAGACGGAGAAGGTGACTCTAGAATTTTGCGTCTAGATGTAAAATCCTATCAATGGTGGGCTTTGATTAAGAACACCAAGACAATGGAGGATATTGAATATACAGAATGGAAATACTTTTGGATAATGTTTCAAAATAAGTATTTCCCATGAACTCTTCATATGAAGACTGAAAGAGAACTCATAGAGATCATGAAAAAGATGGAGAATCTGTTACAACCTATGAGGTTAATTTCACAAGGTTTTCAAAGTATGATTCCGGTTTTTTTATCAACAATGATAGCAAAATTGATAGATTCTTGAGTGGATTAAAACCACACCTTCGAAAGGCTCTTGAAATTTGAGACTTTGGAAGTTATGAAGAAGTTGTCTGATCTTCTCTCAATGTAGATATGGAGTTTGGATAATGCTCCCATGGATATGGATATAGGAAACAAAACATGGTGTTTCAAGCCAGTCTATCTAATGACAATGGTGTGAAGAAAACTCAATAACCCACTTGCAAAAAATGTGGAAAGTTTCACCGTGGGAACTGCCTCAAAGGGATGGGGAAATGCATCAAGGGTAGGAAATAGTGAAAACATGCTCAAGAGTATTGAAAACACACTAAAAGGTAGGATAATGTAGTTGATGAAAGGAAAGAACTACTCGTGGTTCAATGCTACAACTGTAGGGAGCTAGGGGACTATTCAAGCTAGTGCAATAAATAACATGTTCCTCAGGGTAATCAGTGTCCATAGCCACCAAAGCCTAAGAAACAAGGGAAGTATTTTTCCATAAATACTACATAATAAGAGGAAGATAATTAAGTCATATAAGGTACCCTTCCTATTCTCTCAAGAATGGAAAATGTCTTATTTGATTCTGGTTCTAATCATTCCTTTTTATCTTTCAAGTTTTCCAGAACTATAGAATATAATCCCCAAAACCTTGAAGTGGAGATATCTATAAAAACAACATGTGGTGCAATCATTACAACCCAAGTGTTTTAATCTTCTCTTGTTGAAATATGAGTGAAGATTCATCCAGTGAATCCCGTAATACTTCCCTTGGTGAAATTCGACGCTATAATGGGAGCGGATTGGCTCTTGTTATATAGAGCACACATGAACTGTTAGGAAAAGGAAATATCTTTTCATATTACAAACCCTCCCATGCTCTTCTAAAAATTCTAGAAAGATCATAAATCTCCTTTGAATATTCCTTCATCTTTGTTGATGTTGACTACCTACAAAGAAGAATACCTCTCTCAAATGGTAGGTTCGAAGGATATTTCCAACCCTATGGAAATACCCATCATAAGGGAATACGAAGATGTATTCCCTGAAGAGTTACTCGGTATTCCCCCAGTTCGTGAGGTATAGTTCTCAATTGAACTCATAACCGGAGCTACTCCTATCTCAATGTGTCCCTATAGGATGGATCCTATCGAACTATAGGAACTAAAGAAGCAGATGCAAGTGTATCTGTAGAAAGGCCTCATACGCCCAAGTGCATCACCTTGGGGTGCACCAGTGATCTTTGTGATGATGAAGGATGGAATAATGTGGGTGTGCATTGATTATTGGAAACTCAACAAGATCATCATAAAGAACTAGAATCCTCTCCCCGGGATTGATGACATGTTCGATCAGTTAATAGGATATCAATACATATTAAAGGTAGATCTTCATTACGGATATCACTAGGTAATGGTGAAGAAGGAAAATATTCAGAACACTACCTTTCATACAAGGTATGGGCACTGTGAGTTTGTTGGTGATGCGCTTTAGACTTACTAATTCCCCTGAAATCTTCATGGATTTGATGAATAGGGTCTTTAGACATTACCTTGACAAAATTTTGGCTGTGTTTATTGATGATATTCTCATATAATCAAAGAGAAAAGAGGAACATGAAGAACATCTAAGACTTGTGTTGGAGACATTGAGAAATGATAAGTTGTACGCAGAGTTCAGAAAGTGTAACATTTTGATGAAACAAGTCACGTTTTTGGGACATGTGATCACAACTGAGGAAATTTCTATGACTTCTTCAATAACAAAGGATATTGAGTAATAGCCCAGGCCCTCTAGTGTCACTAAAATTCGTAGTTTTCTTGGATTAACTGGGTACTACCGACGTTTTTTGAGAAAATAATCACTATTGTCAAGCCCGCTATCTATGTTAACAAGGAAAGGGTTAAAGTGTGTCTGGATAGAGAAATGTGTGGGAATATTCAAGGAGGTAAATATAAGGCTAATCACTGCACCTGTGCACACACTACCGAGAAGTATAGAATTTTTTTTATAAACTGATGCTTCAAAGAATGGATTGGGTTTCGTACTAATTAAAAATTATAATGTGATAGACTACGCCTCACAAGAGTTGAAGATCCATGAGAAGAACTGCCCGGTGCATGATCTATACCTGTCATCCATGATTGTTTCCTTAAAAATCTGGCGGCACTGCCATTATGGTGTGAAGCGTGACATATACACCGACCACAGGATCCTAAAGTATATATTCAAACAAAATTTTCTCAACAAGCATCATAGGAGATGGTTAGATCTAATCAAGGATTACAATAACTCTATTCACTACCATCCTAGAAAGGTGAACAACGTAGTTGATTCTCTATGTAGAAAAGAACCCACAACTCTATCCATGTTACAGATTGAGAAATACCTTATCTTCTTAGATATGAAATGGATGGATTTGTAAAAAATAAGTCCATATGATACATCCTACCTTTCCCAAATGATTTTGAAACCATCCTTGTAATAGAAGATTAAGGAAGCACAAAGGGATGATGGAGATATACTAAAGAGGGTGAATGCAGTAAAGGAATGGAAGCTGCAAGAGTTCCATATCGACGATGATGGTGTGATTCAGTTTGGAACATGGATTTTTGTGCCTTAATCTCCCAAGATAATGAAGGATCTATTGGAAAATACTCATCTCTCAACATTCTCTATCCATCCTTGGAGTACCAATATGTCCCATCATCTCTAAGAACACATCTGGTGGGATAACATGAAGAATGAGATTGCAGAATATATATAAAGGTGCTTGGTATGTCATAAAGTTAATACAGAGCGAAAAAAGTCCAAAGGGATGATGAAGCCATTGCCTATACCCTTGTGAAAATGGGAAAATGTTACTATGGATTTTTTCATGGGTTTTTTGAATACTTCGAAGAGAAATAATGTGATATGGGTTGTGGTTGACTGACTCACCAATAAATTCCATTTTATCGCTATTTGGGAAGTTATCTCGCTTGAACAACTTGAAAAGGTATATGTGAAGTAAGTTGTGAGACTGCACAGTGTTCCACTCTCAATTGTCTCAGACCGTGATCCAAGGATCACATCTAAATTCTGGAAGAGCCTTCATCATTATTTCAGTACTAAATTACATTTTAGCATGGCCTATCACCCCCAAACTGATGTCCAGTCTGAAAGGACTATTCAGATGCTTGAAGATATGCTAAGACCCTGCTCTCTAGAATTCAATGGTGGATGGGATCATCATCTCCAATTGGATGAGTTCTCATATAGTAATATTTTCCAGTCAAGTATTCATATGGCTCTATATCATGATCTATATGGAAAGTTATGTAAAACTCCAACCAGTTGGGATGAAGTTGGAGAAAGCTAGCTACTTGGATCAGATCTTGTTCAAGAGAAGACATAGAAGGTTCAAGTCATCCAAAAACACATCAATGTTGCTAAAAGTCAGAAAAAGAGCTATGCAGACAACTTTCTAAGGGACTTGGAGTTAGTCGTTGGAGATAAAATATTCCTATTAATATCACAAAGGAAGACAGTCAAGCGATTTTGAAACAAAGGGATGCTAAGAACAAGGTACATTGGCCTCTTGAAGATTCTTGATCGCATGGGTTTCGTGGCCTATCGACATTCTCATCCACTGAACATGGATCAAGTTCATGATGTGTTTCACATATCACTCCTGAGGAAGTACATACCAAACCCCCAACATATGCTAAACTCAGAGGTGGTACAACTGGAAGATGATCTCTCTTATGAAGAGCAGCCAATAAGGATTCTGGATCGGAGAGATATGGTTCTACGCAACAAAAAAACTCATCTTAATAAAGTGTTGTGGAGGAACCAAACGATTGAGGAATCATCATCGGAACTGGAATATGTAATGAAGAAGCAGTACCCTCACTTGTTTGTGTAAAGTGAAAATTCAGGGGTGAAATTTCTTAAGGGGGGAAGAATGTAACGACCCAAATTTTGTTAATGTACATTATCTTATTATAATTATGTCATAAAATAACATGAAAACAATACATAATGAACTATTATTTGATAAGTGACCTTTAATCATAATTTTTTCACTTCTCTGTTTGGAATTTTGAAAATATGACATACACGGTTGTGTTCTAGATGATTTTTGGAGAGTAATAAAACAAAAATCATTTTTTCCCAATAGTAACCAACCATTATAAATAGTAACATACCATTGTGAATAGTGATATATCCTAATTAATAGTAACATTACTAATGATAGAATAAAAATAATATTCAATTGAATGTAGGATGTACCTATAATTTAGAATTAGTAAATGAATGTTTTAAAAATGGTTTTATAATAATAAATTATTATTTTTATTAAATATTAAATTAATCATATTTAGAATATTTTTTTTAAATGGAATTCATTTTTTAATTGTACACATTGAAAAATTGTTGGGGTGATATTTTGGGATTTTTTTGAAATACTTGAATTTTTTGATGAATAGTGAAATTTCATCATTTACAAAATAAGCTAAATATGCTAATTATAGAGTCATGTGTGATGTTATACTGATGTAAGACCACTTTATTCAGGATAACATGAAAGAATTACTATTCTTGGTTATTTAAGACTCGCTATTACTTGTCATAGGATAAATTAATAAAATAATGAATTTCAAATTTAGGAAACCCCTCTCCCATCCACTATAAATATCACCCTTGACACCCTCATTTCTTCACTCCTCTCAAGATTGAATCCTTGTATAAAATCGGTCCAAACATCTTCCCTAGACCCTCCCCCACATCCAAGAGATTTTGGCCTCATTAAAACACCAATCTTAGAGCTCTTGAGGAGGTTCCGAAGAGGAGGATTCAAGAGGTAATTTCTCTCCCTCTTCTTCTTCAATTCCCTTTCAATTTCAAGTTCTTTTCTTATTCTCTCCCCACCTATATTTTCCCAAATGGTATGGTAAATCCAGTATCATAAATATACTGGATGTTTATGATACTAATGATATATTATATAATCCAACCTATTTCCATCTTCCATTTATTTTATTAAAGAGAATGTTGTTCGTGCGGTGTTGATTTTTCACCTTCAAGAACGACATGTTTTATTCTTCCATTTCTACCTTCAAATATAGTCCTGAAACCATTTTTATGGTTGAAACAAAATATTTTATATGTATTATGTCCTGTTTAATTTTCTAGAAAGAACTTATGAACATATTAATAAGTGATAAATTAAAACAAGTTCTTTGTGATTGAAAAACAACACAAATTAATCCAAGCAATCTTCATTTAATTTTTATCTAATGATTCATCCACATGGTATATAATAAAACTCATTATACGATCACTTTAAATTATGAAATTTCATTAATAACATGTAATATCAATTCGTGATGTTTACCCATGTATACCTGAACTTCAATTTATGAATACAAGTGAACCACCCAAGAAAAACAATAAAAACGAACATCCCCGAACAATGTTTTTAAAATATATAAGTCATAAAAATGAAAATAAAAAGACATAATGAAACCATAATGAACTCTATTGATGTTTAAAATGTATTTTAATTTATAATTGATGAATATGATTTTATTATACAGAATATTAATGAGAAAGAAGTTTTTAGATTCAAGGTATGGGGAAAATATCGAACCCAATTTTGTTTCATTGAGTTCCCCCTCTTTAACTCCATTTTGTTATGGTGACTTCTTAAAAAATCATTTTTTCATCATTATATTACCTTTTCTAGGATATAAATGTTTTATACTAAAGTTTATGTCAAACAAAATATTTTCCAAAAGCACTATTCTTTTAAGAACTCAACGTTTACCTCTCATTAATAGATAATGGTTCTTGTGTCAAGTATGTTGTTCCCTTTTTCTTTTGGGAACCCAATGTTTATGAATGTATTCTTATGAGATAAAACTCATTCCTTACCATGTGTTTGTTATGTTTATTATTGATTTTATTTCTATGTGGAATACATGATAATGATAATATTATGATGTGACGGGTGTGCCTAGAATTATATAGTGCAATATGAATGTTTGAATGTGACGGGTGCACCCAGGATTATACAATGGTATAATGCATTGGGAAAAGTGACGATTATCATGAGTAAACATGAAATTATGTGGACAAGATTTTATATTTTTTCAAAATTAAGTGTGGTAGTTAACCACTAAGACATGATGTTTCATTTTTATGCATTTCCACTTTTCAAGTCTTTTATTTATGCTTCCTCTCATGTTCATGATCTTTTTCCCATGTTATGATTATGCTCACCCAATGATATATTGTTGATATCTATCCCCTTTCTAGGCTTTTAAATCACCCATTTTGATGTATATCATTATGTGACTACATGTACTTTGGAGGTGGAATGTGCCAATAAAAATATAATGAAGAAGGAATCAAATGATTGTTTATAATTTATGTTGTAAAAGTTATGAATGGTCCTATTTTTCTGAAGACACTAAATTGTTGGTTATACTTCGTATAATACTATTATGTTGTTTATCTTTAAAATTATTTAATATTATTGTATGAAAATTTTGGGTCACTATTGTGTCACTTACCTTCCTTCTTTAATGATCATTGAAAGATGGGAACTTTACTCATGCGTACTTACGACCTACCGTCTTCATGATTGTAACATTGGTTCATTTTTCAAAACCTCAGTTTATGATATAATATAAAAGTATAATTGATGTATAAATATGATAATATGTCATGATTATTATTTTGGAGATGTTATATGATGACCCATTTAAACATTGTTGACTTACCAAATCTATTTTTGACAAATAAACCAAATATGGTCAAAATGCCTGATATAAAAATAATTGATTAAATAGTTCTATATAATGCATGTAAAATAAAACTAATTAATAATGTATAAATGGATCTAAATAAATTATTTAATTTACATATTTTTATTGTAATGTAATTTAAAGGATGTTCACAAGAAAGGAAATGCAAGGTTATGGATTTTCATCTTACTTTCTACATTTATTAGATAAATGCATATTCACCACATACTTGTTTTTTGTGGTGTATCTTCTTCCCATTATTAAATATTATATGATTAATTAATTTTATCTTCATGGTATTTCAACCTTCCATTTAATGTTATTCCTTTCTAAGGATTATTATTTAATATTTTTAAAAGTGGTATGGTGTAATTTGGAATGTTTAAATATTATTTTCCTCAAGAATAATACTGTTGATATTTCAATGGAATTTCCATTTTAGGAAATTATGTTAAAATTGATCAATAAACTCGTTCATTATTATATGGTTATTAATAACCATTTTTATGTATTATTACCATTTTTCCACTCTTTGGTACTCAAAATATTTTAGAAAATATTTTTAAGAAAATCCGACTTTATTTCTCTTTTTAGTCATAGAACATGTTTTTTTCAAACAAGACATTTCTCTAACCTTTAACCATGAAAAAATAATGTTGTTTTCCCCTCATATGGCCTGAATAAATTTAGCTATAATCATTTATTTAAATATTTCTTTACATGTTTAAAAGGATTATTATTATTGAAGATAATATTTTCAAAATTTATATTGAATGAGTTTTTTTAAAAGGTTATTCATTATAAAATTATATTTTCATCAAGAATGTTTTTAAATGAATATTTTATAGTATTTATATACATCTATGAAAACAACAATAATTGTTTACTCTACATGGGATACTTGGTATTCATACCATCATATTTATTCCTCTAGATGGTTTTTTATTTATTTGGATAAGGATAGTATTTTCATTTACTTACATATTTCATTTATTAGTTCCCATGAAATATTAATTCACCTTTGATCAATTATCATTGAATTCCCCCTAAATTATCCATTTCATTTATCATGGATATTATAATTGCCTGAACTTTATACCTCTTAGAATACAATGTCTACATTGACAGTTGTTTTATTATTTGGGAAAATATTAATAAATATGTATGATTTATTCAATATGGATATTTTATAAGGCATATTGTTTATAAATTAAATTGAATACTCGATATGATGAATGCTTTGTACATGCAATGACGTGCGGTTCTTGAACATTATATAGATCCTAGAAGCATTGATAGGTTCTCATGAGACAAATAAGTTATAAATATTAAATGAGTTTCTATACCTTTTTTTAAACTATCCAAAGGATGGATCTTGACAGTTTATATTTTCATGTTCCTGAGACATGATGTCCAAAAATTAACCATTTCCTTCAATTTTATTAATTATTTTTTATCCATGAGATTTTCACATTATAAAATATTGGGATTAATTTCATTATTAGATTATTGATTAAAAGTAATGTGTTTTTAGTTTATTACATTACAATATTTATCTTCTCCTTATCTAGTTATTTGAATGGATTGTGTTTCACATATCTTCTCCTTATCCTTAAAGATATTTATTTAGAAAGAAGGAAAAATAATATATTGTAATTATTGTATCATTTTATCATGTATGTTTCTAGTTTACCAAGAATACAAAACTCTCATTCATTCGAGATTTTATTCCTTGTAACCAAGCCAATGTAATAATATCAGACACCAGATATGGGTTATTTGGTGTCAGGTCACTATATCTTCCATTATCCTTTTCGGGTATTCAATGAAAAATACAACATATACACTAAACCAATTGGAAACTAAAGTGGAAATGAAATTTCCTTTGATTTATTGAGTGGAAGGAAATTCGTTTTGTTTCATACATGTGTATAGGGATACAAGTCATTTATTAAGGCCTTTTCAAACAAACAACTAGAACCCCAATGGAATAATGTGTATCTTTATAGGATATACTGTAGAAATAAAGTGATAATATCAATACGAAACCCTATACATGAAGGTGACTATCATTAAGAAAGATTTAATTCTTGGGTGGGAGAATATCCTCAAAAAGGAATCTGGGATAATGGTTGACCTAGATGAATTTTCTCATCAAGATACACTAGAGCTAGAACAAGAAAATATTCCATAGGTCCCTTTTGATGGTGTAGTTCCTAAAACACAGGTATTGTGTTCGATAACTAGAGAGGTAATAGAATAAGAGATATATGGTTTTCTAGTCACCAAACATGGTGACTCATTATTAATTGATAAAAATTATCTTCCCTTCAAAAAATATGTTATAGAGAGATCACAAGCTGCAAGACGGAAAGAATACATGAATTATGAAATAGTTTCCATGTGTCTAACCCATGTTTGGGCTCTATTAGATGTGTCAGTTGTTTTAAATATAATAGGATTTAAATTGTTATTCAAGACAAATATGGTAATTTAATGTAAATTAAATACATATAAAGCAATGATATTGGATATAGAATTTAAACACCCTTAGGAATTGACTAATATTAAACCTTTAACCATTTTCTTTATTTAAATCCATCAGAATTATACTTGTATAAAATCTTACCATGATTATAAAATTTTTATCATGGACGTCAAAGCATCTTTCCATAATGGGAACCTTTAGGAAGATGACTATTTGACACAACTAGAAGGGTTGGTGGCCCCATTTGATTCAAAAAGATATGCATGTTTCATAGGTATATTTATAGATCTATCCAAGAATCCAAGTGAAGGAACATTTGATTGAATGAAGATATAAAATATTTTGGTTTCATCAAGAATGAGAGTGAGCCCTATGTTTATAATAGTTTTTTGGATGCAATCATTATCCCAATAGTTTTTTTTGAGGACATATTACTTATTAGAAATTACATGCTGGCCTTAAAATTTATTATGGACTGGTTAACAAAATGTTTCTCTATGATGGGCATGAAGCAGTCTACAATCTAGGACTTGAGATAATTTGTGATAGATCATAGATATTTCTTATACTAAGTTAAGGAATATATATTGAACATATACAAAATAAATTTATAATAGAACAATATGATGTGGGATTGGTTTTACTGTGACATGGTATAAATCTTTCTATTAAAAAATGACCTCTTACCTAATAGGAGAAACAAAGAATGAGTAATATCACATATAATTTTGTGATTGGATCTACATTTTATTCTATATTATATACCAATCATGATGTTTCTTATGAATTGAGAATGGTAGGTAGAGATAATATTGATCTGGGAGATCAACATTGGTTTGATGTTAATGTTATCCTTATGTATCTAAGAAGAACTAAGGATATGTTATTGGTGTATATAGGAGAATAGGAACCAGTTAATAGGGGTTATACTAATTATAGTATTCAAACAGATTAAAATTATCTGAAGTCATAATCATAATATGTTCTTTTTCTCAACAGAAGAGCTATGAGTTGGAATATTTCAAAGTAGTTAGTTTTTACTTATTCTATAATGCAGTCCGAATATATAGTGTCTTAGGATGTATCCAAAGATTCTGTAGGGATATGAAACTTTTCTCTGGGGATTAATGTGGTACCTAGAATTAAACACCCTATAACATTATATTTTAATAATACTACAATGGTGTCTCTGGAAAAAGAGATAATGGAAAAAAGAAAATAATTCAGATGTATCTTCTGTTGAGGTATTTTTTTTTCAAATTAGCGAAGTATAAGTAAGAAGATTTTCCA
This sequence comes from Viscum album, assembly GCA_963277665.1. Lineage (NCBI taxonomy): Eukaryota > Viridiplantae > Streptophyta > Magnoliopsida > Santalales > Viscaceae > Viscum > Viscum album. Next base: position 1,037,625,857 of record OY728141.1, on the reverse strand, counting down.
TTGAATAAAACATTGTGGCCATCAAGACAAAAGTTTAATCTTAGGAAAATCATGAGTATCATGTGAGATAAAATGGTTGAAATATTGTTAGTAGTATACTCCAGTACAGGTGAAATATCACATCATGATTGTTTTATTACATAATATAGTTTGTAATAATTTCCAAAAATTTCAAATGGGGTAATACTGTCTTTTTCTTTTTTTAATAAAGGGGTTTTCCCCCATCCCTTCTAATAATGTCTAATGAGTAGATGTCTCCTAGAAAGGTCATAAAAGTTTCTCACTATAATGATAACATAGAAGTTCCATGAAAATATTATTAAATATATTTTTTATATCTTAATGAAAACATTTTAGGGAAAAATTATATAGGTTATTATGGGTGGAAACTCCTAGGACTTTGAGGCAGTTACTCATGGTGTACCCCATTGTTAATATCCAGTGTATGATATTATCTAAATAAGACATGCTAGTAGGAAATATACATTTATATGTGTCATTGAATGTTCCTATATATAGACATATATATTGATCCTTATAGTTTAATATTATTGTTAATGAGTATTATAATTAATATACATTGATTTATTGATAAAAACTACGATGAAATATGTTCACAACAAGGTATTATATGTTGGGTGTAACATGAATAATATCCCATTAATGAATAATGTGAGAAATGATTTTTACCTTATCTTATTTATTGATATTTGATATTTTGTGTGGTCTTATGAAAATAATATAACCTATATAAATCCATTTACATTGTTTTATATAGATTATTTTGATTTTTAGTAATTCAAATAAAGAAGAACCAATCAGTTAGGTTGATGGAACTAACATGAAACCTTCTTTATTAGAGATATCATGAAAATGATATTATATTACACAATAAGCATCCATATGTGGTTATATGTTATTTCAACATTAAATTCTTTCTATATGAGTTCATTGTCAAGTATTTAGACACTATCCTTTTATTTTATGCTATTTCACATAATTACAAAGAGAAAGAGGCCTAGAGGTTCACACAATAAGTATATCCAGAACCTCAATTAAAAAATAATATGATTTTTAAATAAATATTATTTCTATAAATGGTTTAATAATTACTCACGATTTATTGATTGCAGATATTCCATCATCAGTTATTTGAGAAAATATTTTTTGAGTACAATATTTAATAAAAATTTATATTCTATTTAGTGATTATAATATTTATTTATTTATAGAGAATAATGATGTGATATTTATTTATTAAATTAATATTTATTATTCAAGGCCTGATAATTATTTTGGAGAAATGGGTTACTATGTTTAAAGGTGCAATTAGAAATAATATATATTGAATAATATTTGAATAAATAATGTTTAATTTAATTCTTGAGTTTAGTACATGTCATGAAAAATAAATAATAATATAATTATTATTATAGAAAAAGGGTATTGTAGGTAATATCAAAAATAATAAGTGTATATATTTAATTATTAATTTCTAATCATAGCAATATATAACCCCAATTATATTATTTCTCAATGGGATCCAATTCATTTTGGTTGTTCACAACATGATCCAAATAGAATCATATCTGATCAATATAGAGATCCCTCTTTGAGAAATATATCATAAAATGAGAGAGATCCTCCTCAAACACCACTCTAATTTATAGAGTGATTGAAGAGAACCGTTCAATGAAGTGATTTATATTTCAATAAAAGGGGAAATATTCAAGCATCAAGATCTATCTTTCTAGCACCCAAAGTTTCCCATAATGGAATTTTGTAGTTCCTGGGAGATGCATGGATCACTTCTAGAGAGAATCTATTCTAGATTCCAATAACACGATAATGGAATGATGTAGAGATGTTTTAATATCCATCAAATATGAATTAATTATTCAAAACGTAATTATTTCATTAATTAAATTATTTTTAAATAATATGATGTGATTCTCTTCTTTGGTTCTAATATTTTATATCATCAATATTATTTGATTTGATACCTTTGATACTGACATTTGTCATCATGTAATTTTGTATTAATCACTGAAAATGAAAAAAAGTTGGGCATGCCTAACCCAGTCTTCGTTTATTTTTTACAATAATGGTGATATTAGTTTCGATAACATCAAGTCCTCTGATAGTTAGCCGTCATGGTTGGAGTTTGATGAATAAATTGAATAATTAATTATTTTATTTAATTAATTATTTCACCAATAAGATTTAACTATTTAATAACTATTTATATAATTATTCTAGGATTATCCACTTTCACCATTGGCATATAACATGAGAGAGGGGGGTTATGGAGAGATGATTCAATGAAATGATGAAATATCAAGATAATGAATTCAGATTATTTGTGATACTGATGGACTAATCAAATGGCTATGATGATAATCTTCTATAGGTAATTGTTTATTATTTTTGGTCTCCTTATCTATTATTTAAGAATTTAAGCATCGATTTTGAACCTTATATGAATCATTTATTATTCTCCCTGTTTCATGTCTCTTTCAAATTACAATTTTTTTTTAAATTGTGTTTTTGGAAATAATTGATGATGGAACTTTTGATCATTTTATTGTTCTTCTATTATGCACCAATGATGAATGGGTTGGTTTAAACAACTGTCAATGAACATAAAATTATTGTTTTATTTTTTTTCTCCATTCATGGTTCATTGTCATAATCATCAACCATATTTTCTTTAGTGGTTCGACCATTGTCAGTGAATTTTGAATCATGATTCAACAACCAAATTTATATCGGTCTGTTTGGAAAAAAAGTGAGATCATGGGACATCAGTGACTTCTGAAAATATTTGAAATGAGATCAATGGATGGATTGTATTGGTCATTTCTAGATAAGTCTTTTTGAAGTGATGAAACATCAATATGTAGTTATATTTCAAATAATAGTGGAAAATATTGTCATTTAGAGAAGATACAACCTAAACAGTGTGGTAAATGGTGATTGTATCATAAATTTTCATGATAATAGTTGATATAATGATGATTTGGGGAGAATAAATTAGCATTTTGGAAAAATTCTTACTACACAGGGTTTAGTTTATAAAAACACACTCTATATATATTGGGATATATAGAGGATAGGGTTTTAGTAATGGTTAAATATCCCATGTCATGTATAATTAGACCACATGCCATATGACCCTTATATGAAAGATCAACATGTAAAGAGAGTATACGCTTAGGAGGATGTTTGTTCATACATTTCAGGTGGAATGGACAACATAGTTTGTGATGCTTAGCATACCCGTTCAACTTGTAAATAGAGTACACAATGAGGAACCTAATTTCTTCACTCATCAAGTGTGTTAGGAAAACATGGAGTGTGTACTTAGAGTAACAAAAAACGGGATATGAGGGCACATGCAATGTGATCTTATATATCCAAAATTCTGTGTTCAGTACTCCACATGCTACATTGTTAGACTTAAATATTCCATGCAGTTCCCCAGTACACTGGAAGGAAACCTATTATTGGATACACACTGTATTCCACATGCATTGATGATATAATTAATATAGAACTATAAGGATACCTTATTTTTTCAGGTCGTCTTGGATGTGGGAATAAAATTAACTATTCATAGTTTTATTCCATACAGAGAGCGATGATAGGACATCCTTTGAAAAAAAGTATAGTATATGTTTAAATGAGAATTATTGGATATATCAATACTATAGAGATCAAGCTTATATTTAATGTGTTCATGTTAAATGAAGACCCCCTCTAATTACTGAGTTTTGTTATGGAAAATTTTCCTATCCCCGTCAGTGGGATAGGGTAGGTATTCACCCAATTTATAGGTTATTCCCTATCAGAACATGATCATTTATATATCGATTATATAGATTATGTATCCCCCCCAAACTCAAGAATCAAATACACTATATGTAGAGTCAATATTGGATTGGTATAAAGAGCATGAGTGGGGAACAATATCCACCATTGGAGTCTATATTCCCCTATATTGATATGGTTTTATGATCCACCACCATTGGAAAATAGAGGGTACAAGGATTGATTTTTCATTTGGCTACTGGGATTACATGTTTTGGATCACAAGGCTACCTAGTATCTTCCACTCATGTTTACAATGAGGTTGTGTTGGTTTTTTGGAATTCATATTCATGAGTGATTGATATATATTAATATACTATATGGTGAAATTCTCTTTTATCTAATGACAATGTTTTAGGGATGGGAAATATCTCCTTATGTGATTTAGGTAACGACCTAGATGTTGGAATTTTAAGAAGTGTATATTTCCACAGACTTGTTATTTATCACCACCCAGTTGGGTTTATTAATGATAGAGTATATAATTGGATAAGGAATTCATACTTCATGGGATCTTTAGTGTTCAAAGAACCTATTGTTTCTCATAATATGTAGCTATCAAGGATTGGATCTATAATGACTGGGGATACTTTATGTCTCCAATAATTATAGTGTTTGAAGATATCTAGATTTTTCATTCATGAAAATCTTCAAGATGTTATTTAGCATTTGGATTTTTAGTGCTTTTTTGTTCTATTTTCCATCTATATCTTCCTATTTGGAACCACATGTATCATGATATGAGATGAACTTTTTATCATAGATTTATTTATGGTTATTGGGGTATTCAAATGAGCTTGATTATACTCACCCATGTATAGGAATTGCTCCCATACATATTGTGTTAGTGTAAACAATGTACCATTGTATATATAGTTTAGAAGATGTGGAGACTAGCCTATCTTTGTTCAGAGAAGATCCCAAAAGGATGTTTTTGATTCCTGGTTATGTAAAGAGGAGTTAGGTTATTGATTATAGTGGTTTTGATCTTTGAATATGGCAATTGATCAGAGGATTCTTTTATTATATATTATTTTCATTGATTCATCTAATTTAAAGTCATGTAAGATGTATTATATTTCCCTTGTTTAATCTTATGACCTATTCTTGTACTTTTTGTCTTATGAATTTCATTATTTACATTTAAAATTGATTATTTATATATATTTTTCTTGTATTATGGATCATATTATGTATTAAATATACATATTTATTACAAGATTTTAGGGGGTAATTCCTCCTATATAATGATATATTCCTACTATATTCTATTAATTAGCACATATACTATTAAAGGAATGCATGGGGTTATATTCGCAATTTACTATCAACCCAGGTGATGCTATGGTGTATCAGGATGAGTGACAATATTCATAATTTTTTATATTATCCTTCTAGAATAATAATCACATCCTAAATATCATTTTTATTAACTAAATTTATTCATAAAACCAACCATGTAAGGTGGTGATAAAAAATGAAATACATATTTCATGGAGGAAATAGTCCACACATCGCACATGAGACATTTTCATTTTCCATTGGATGAGATAGAGAGAGATAAAGGTGGTTGAATCAATATAATAACATTTTAGTATAAAAATTATATATATTTAATTATACTAGTATGGATTGAATATGTTTGGCAGTGGAAGGATGATAATAATGGAGTTAAAATATCCTAAAAGAACCATTGATAATCCAAAATGGATATCACAATCCATCGCATATCGAGGCTTTAAGGGAATTATTAACCCCCATGGGATAGAAAATAATACTTTTCCATCAAGAAACACGACTCGGGATTGGTTTCTCCTAAAACAATCCTCAAGAGGGTCTGATTGATTACCACAACCTGAACTTATCATAGATTGACATGATATCATCTAAGAAAGCTATAACCAAAGATAAATAAAAAACATTCCATAATATACAATATCTCAAATGGAAAGAGAAATAATAATAAAAAGAACATCATCTATGAAATGGTACAAGGGAGATTAATAAATATAAAACACCAAAAAGAAATGACATGGATGTTGAAGAGGTGATATAATATTTATCATCAAGACTAACCCAAAATAAACTAAAATTATGCCTGTATCCAGGTGGCATGAGGTTCAATTTCACCAAATTTCTCACACATAATCCCATGATTCACTAATGGTAAAAATCACTGCCTCCATACAAAATCTATAATTTAAATAAATCTAAAAAAATATATATATAGACATTGAGCGTATATTGGGTGTTTTAAAAACTTTCATAGTAGGATTCAACTAGGTTTTTCTATAGTAGCACTTGTTAGATAAACACAAGAATGTTTGATTAAAAAAATTTATATAAAATTTATCATTCAACTTTTATATGTATGTAAATAGGTAACATGATAAGTAATTTATCAATTGGAACTAATTATATAAATATAAACATTCTATAAAGGTGAACCAAGGGACCATAATAAGTAATCTAAGGTTATGGAAACTCTAGGTCCTTGTATTAACATTTTAATTAGTCACCAATCCATTTGTGAACATAAACCACTAAATATGTATTTCCTTGGTATTATTTTTTGGTGTCACCCACCACATGACACCATATCATACTAAATAGTAACGAGTATATTCCTTGGTCTAATATTTTTGGGTCTCCAATCCACAACAGCCCTTAATCAAATTCTAGTATAGTTAATAAGGTGGAATAATACGGAAGGGATACTTAATACTATTTAGTTTTGATAGATGATATAATATGTGATTAGGGATGGGGGTATGAATTGACCATCAAAAAATTAATGGAAAACAATCTAATTTAGAAAATCATTTTAAAAAATTAAACATATTTAATAAATTAGAAGAATAAATTTATTGAAAGTACACCAATTAAATTTAAAACAAAAAAAATAAAGAAAGGTAAATTTGAGAATTATATGATTGAGAAATTTTTAAGGATTAAGAAAATTATGAAATTAATGATTGAAAAAGAAAAATAAATTTAATTTCATAAAATAAATAAGACATGCTATTTCGTAAGGTATTTTGAAAATAGTTCCAAATAGTACCCCATTTTATATAACATAAATTTTATTAGAATGTAATGTATTAGTACCATTTATTTAATGGTTACCCTGATATAAAAACTATCACATACTTTTTTAGGTTATTGCAAGAAACTATGTAAAATAAATATTATATCATTAATGGTGAATATAAGAACCATAAATGAATATCCCCTTGTCTTTTTAAATGAAAAAATATATGTAAACCATTTTCTCTTAATTAAATGGAAGTAAGAACAAATATAAAATAAGTATGACGAATAAGTTTATTTTATCTTAGTCTCAATTATTCTAAAATTTATGACACATACAATTGGATTATGATAAAATTGAGAGATGGAGAAAGATATTATAATTTTGGAATATACTCTTTAAAGGAAAAATAGGATTTAGAAAGAGAGAGTTTAGAGATATTGAATTGAAATTGGTCTTGTTAGAAGAATTAATAATGAAGCTATTATAGAAGTGTTTTAGTTTTACAAGCCTCCACTGGAAATTCTTTATAGAATTCATGTACTTCACAAACTTTTTGGATTCATTTTTGTATTTAAGTAATTGAATTATAGGTTCTATGAATATTGACCATAATTATATTGATGCATTCCTTAGCCCCATTAAATAAGAATAACTCAAAAAGGCAAAGCTAATCATTAAGAAATTAAACTCTTATATTATGATATTATAATTTAAAAATTATCAAAGAGGGAATAATGTTATTGATAAAACAATCATTTTAATTTTAAATCATTCTATAAATTAAAAAATAATTGAACAAAAACATTTGTATACATAACATAATAATTTGTCAAAAAACACACGAATATCACAAAGAGTTATTCTATAAGATTAAAATTTTTAAATTTCAAATAACATTCCATTTTTATACATGAGATAATATTGAAAATTAATTATACCTCAATTAAAACAAAAAAAGTTATATAAATTTGTTAAACATAAACACATCTTTATAAATTATAAAAACAACCAAATAAACTAAAAATAATAAAGATTAAGTGTTTTACTTTAATACTGAATAAATATGCATAAATGAATAAAAAAATTGTATTCACATAATTATGTTTAAAAAATTTAAAAATAATTCACAATAGATCTATAACATTTAAATTATTTTTTATAAACATTTAACCATTTTAACAGTTTTCATTAGCATATAGAGAATAAAAATAATAAAAGTATAATGAAAATAGAGAAAACTAAATATTTCTAGATTCTAGTAACTATATAAGGGTTATTTTATATGCATGTGTAATGGTAAAAAGAAGATATCATATGTTATGTAAGGGTAATCTTTATAATATATTTTCCACATAAAGGTAATAGACAATTTTATCACATTGTGAATAGGTAATAGGAAAAATATATATCATGCCTAAGGGTTAATGATATGCTTGTGTAAAGGCATGAAACGAAATCATGAATTGTGTAATGGTCAAATACATACCCATGTAAGGGTGAATTAGACATGCATAAATGTAACAAGTAGTTTTCTCATGAAACTTTAGGTTATCACTACGATACATAATATACATAAAGGTAAACATAGTTTTTTGGAAAAGTTTTCTAGGAAAATTAAAACCCATGCATAACGGTATTATTAGGATCATGTAAGGGTAATAAAAAAATTAGAAAGCTTTCTTAAGGGTACACATATAATAAAACTACTTATGTAAGTGTAAAAGAGTGTTTGTGTATGGGGAAAACATACTTCTAAAACATATATAACTGTAAGGATATTTTTATGAAGGATATTAATGGGTAAAAAATTATACCAATAATTTTATTTTTTCACATGTTAAAAAAAAAATTAATTTATAATAATTAGAACAATAAAAATAATTAATAAAATAATTAAAAATCTATTAAATTAAAATTATTTATAGTTATGACTAATAATAATAATTTTTTAATTATAAAAATAAAAAAAATAAAAAAAATAAAAAAATAAAATATTAAGAATAGTTGTGATCTTTAAAATAGAAAATTTTGAGAAGCACAATAGTCCCCCCTTTCTGGTTCCCACAAAAACATTTGTAATAAAATTACACTAATCTAGAGAAATAAACAAAACATCTCCCACAAACATAAATTTAATTTCTTTATGATGAGATGTTAAAACTACACCCCCATTGAGATGATCAAAAAAGAAGTTATACATCTGATAAAATAATTAAAAGATGAAAACAAAATATACATTTATCACCATTTATGATCTTTCGAGACAGGAAAAAATCATTGTTTTGAAAGTATTTTCATAACATTAAATATTTTATAAAAACAATTTTCAGAATCAAATATTTTTTTGAAATAGTGTCTAGAGCATAAAAATTTGGATTTTTAAAAATAGTCAAATAAAATTGTTTGAAAAAAAGAAAACCCATAAATTTTTTAAAAAAAGTTAAAAAAATAATATGTTTCTTCAAGGAACATTCCAATATTTAAAATAGTATACCTCCTCAATTAATACATTATGAGAGTTTAAAGGGACCATATCCATCATATAAGACTCTAAAAATAAAAGGATTTTAATTTTAGGAAAATGATTTTTATTACTAAGTATCAGTAAAGGTTGTATTAATAACCCATAGTAATCTTTATGTGGGTGTCCAACCATATATACTGTAAAGGTTACTCACCATTCTTAGGATAGGTAAAGGGTTAAAAACCGAATCAACTCCTTTGAGGATAAATTCCTAGGAGCTTCTACGCTAGAACCACATTCACTGGTTTATATCCACACATGATTGTTTTTATTGGGGTATTATACTCCCTTGTCCTTTACAAAATTATGAAATGGTTTAAAATACAAAATTTCAAATAATTCGACATCTATTTTAGAAAACCATTTTTAAAAAAAATTCAAAATATATTTAATTAATAATTTTAAAAAAAATTAAATGTAAATTTTTAAAAACATTAAACGAAATTCAAAAAAGAACATTAAAAAGGTTTTAAAATAGATTTGAAATTAAATTTTAAAAATTTAAATAAGTTTAATAATAAATCTATAAATAATTATAAATAATTTTATAAATATAAATAAAAATAAATTTAAAAAGAAAATAATATATATATATATATAATGAAATTTAACAATATATTCCAAATGTAATTGAATAATAAATTTAAAAAAGAAATTAGAAATTGAATTAAGAAAATGATTTAAAAATAAAGTCAAAAATAAATTAAAAAATATATTTATAATTTAATGAAAAAATAATAAAATGAAAAACAGTTTAAAAAAAAGAGATTAAAAATTTAAGAGTTAAAATTAAAAATAAAATTAAAAAGAGATTGGATGAATATGATTATACCCATGAACGTCAAGAATAATGTTCAATGCTTCTCTGGGAAGGAAGGAGATAAGATCCCCCTTACATGGAGCATAAAAATTAATCTCATGTTGGGAAAAATGATCAAAAAATTCAATAAGGTCAATGTGAGAGAGAGAAACCTTATGTTCAACCTCAGTCCAAACTGACCTTTTACTATGATTTCTTGATTGTAACTCCCCAATAACATTCTACAGATGATAATATTTGAATTCAGTCCAAGATATGGGTAAATGAGAGGATGTGGTCTCTAGAGAATATTCAGTTATTATAGAAGATGGGGATGAGGATGGGTCAGACTAGGTTGGTCAATATCATCACCACATTATTGATGCGATTTAGGAAGATTCTCATCACATATGATGTGAATAGATTATTATATAGTGTCGGTCCTACTATTGATGACTCTAAAGTCTTTACTTGAGTTCAAGTACCACCCAAAAAATTCTTTCATTAGATTCAGTGTCAAATTTTCCAAAATTATTCTAGGATAAATAATATATAGTTAATTACTCTAAATAATTCTACATATAGAATTTTTTAATTGCCAAAGTTCATAAGGGTGTTATCAAAAAATGGTTCTTACAAGGACAAAATTACGGATATAGCACATGTTATTGACCACCTCAACCTAAATGTATAGAGGAAGGTAAAACTAATTAAAGAGAGTCCTAGATATTTCATGGTGAGTCTTATGACATCAATTGACAAACTGAATTTTGGAGGTATTATAAGGTATGAGATGGAATGATGATAACATTTATAAGAACAAAAATAATTAAATTATTATTTTTTAAATACCATAACATGGTTACTTGAGTTTCAATAATTTTTTTTTGTTCCGTAAAATATTTAAAAAGTCATTAGAAGCCTCATTATTAAGATTTAAGAAGAATAAACATGTAAATATTTAAGTCATCATTAATTATATAGGTTTAATTTTCACCATTGAAACTTGAAACTTGAGTTAGTCTACAATATGGGCATGTTGGTCTAGTTTTATTTATTTTGAAGAAGTAACATGTTTTTTATGTTTCAAAGAAGACTTTTATTTATTGAATATTTTTCAATGTTCACATACTAAGTTATATTTTTAAGACAATTTTGTTAAATCACATACCTTTCAGTTACGATTGTGTTTGACAAGAGAATGAATATTATAATGGCCAAGACATCGATTCCAAAGCTAAGAATCATTGTATTGTGCCACTAAACACTTAATATTTTGATTAGTTATATATTTTAGATCAATAATGTAATTATTTGGAACATGGTATATGGTAATTAAAATATTGATAAATCAATAACATCTCCAACTTCATAAGCTTGAATTATGTGGTCACTTTATTTGAGTGGCACAAATACAAGTAGCTAAATCTGGAATGACCGATCAGTTTAGTAGATTTGGAAAACTATATACATACATAATACCTATTATACATTGGGGATAAAACATTAATCATTTCAATGGAAAAAATTTGGAATCCTCAAACATATTTAAAGGATTAACCTTTATATCATGGGGAAAAGAATGAAAATATTGGTTATCTAAAATGCTTATTATAGGTTATATACAATTGAATTTATCTTGAAAAAATAATGCATAAATAATATGGAAAGGTAAATAAATAATCACATGTTAAATTTAATAAATAAATTTTTATATCAGTATAATATATGGAATAATAATTAAGTAAGTTTAAATAATTGGGAAAATATTCCATTTAATCAATTACTTGTTCACAATCAATAACCATAGATGATAACAAAGTGAAAATCACATGGATATCAATAATTTAATTATTGATGACGGAAAATTATTAATATTGGACACCATGATTTAAGAAATCATGGTACATATATTTAAAATACCTATCATAATATAGTTTAATCATTATGTGTAAAAACCATTTAATTTGGTGAACTGATTTGTCTCGTGATACATACTGATTCATAAAGGGGATATATAATTCTGAGCCCCACCCATCACTTAATGTTCAACAAATTACATAAATTTTGAAATAATTTATTTAATTCAAAAATCAATAAGTCTTATATAAAAATATATTTATTGAGTAAAATATACAAATTTAACATTATTTCCCTATTTTTTCGAATAACATTCAATGCAATCCCCGTATGGAAAAATGGTATACACTTTTGGAAATAATCATAACTAGATACATTGAATAAGGATATTTAAGAGAAATAAATTGTTCAATGAATAATGATAACAAATAAATTTAAGGGGCCTTATATACACAATATAAAATAAATAAGGAGCATAATATTAAAATATTCCTAAATTAAGTGAAATTGAGAAGAATTCCCTTACCATATGGTTTCCTTTAGTTGAAAATACATTAACCTACTATATAATGGTTTAATGAATTTTAATAGTTTAGAAGAGTACCATATTCATATTTAGTATATCATATATAATCATTATATAACATCTTACCCCTAATTTGCTAATAATATTTCACTATTACAATTTTTTCATGTGTTAAATTCTTCATTTTTTCATATAAGTTTTATCACTTATGTTCCAGATCATGAGAAAAATATATAGATTAATTATCTGTAGAAGGTTATAAATTATATAATTATAATAATTAATAATTAATACATTATTATAAACATTAATTTAATTTTGATGTCAAAGATGAGTCACGTCACTTCTTAGATTTAACACCCCAAGTTTCCATGGTACGCTCCTCTTTGAATAATAGAGGAGCGTGTGTTGTACGCAACCTCGAGTTCTAACAGACCGCGACCAATAAAAGTAGCAGTTTTGAATAGTCATAACCACTTTTTGAAATTAGATAAATTCTATATTTCAAAATGGACTTCATTTTTGGATTCGGAATATCGAAATTAGCCTTTGTTGAATTTTTGGTATTTTTCTGAGAACTTCCAAATTTTTATGAATAGTGAAAAATACATAAAAACAACTTTTTTAATCAAAATAATTTATAGTGATAAATTATAATATTGAGTGGTTTTAAAGTATAATTAGAATATATTTTTACCCTTTTATCCAATGGTGTTCATTAGAATTAATTTCACTTTAAAATTGGACATAAACAATTGTCAATCTTTTGATATATATTGTTTCATAAAAACACGCTATTTGTTGTGACAGTGGGAATTAATTATAAAATTAATTAATGAAACTAATTTTTTTGGAATTATTTAAAATAGAAATCATTTCTGAATTTGTAATATCAATTATATCATAGGGTAAAATTTTGGCATTGTTCTGAAAAACATCAATTTTTGATGAATAGTTAAACCACTAAGTGATAGTTAAAACTGATTTTTCGTTTAAATGAAACATTACCACTTCTATTATTTGATTTTCAAAAATCCTACATACATGGTTCTCACTAGAATGTATGATGTGGTTCAATAGGATTAAAATATTTTTTTGGTGAATAGTAACTTTTGTGTTTAATTAATCACGATTAAAGGTAATTAGTGAAATTTAAGGTAAAAATGATATTATAAAAATATGAAAAATACCTTTACGCTTGTCCTACCCCTATTTTATGAGTCATTTCCGACCAAGACAATACATGGGTCAACTTGGGTACCCCATGGTGCCACTTGGGTAAGAAAATGACATTAATAACTTTTTATTTAATGTAAAAATATAATTGTCACAAACATGTTTTGTTTTGCTAAAACAATTATTAAATGGTGTTATATAGGTTAAAATTTAGACTATAATTATTAATTATAAAGATAAAAATATTTCCTACATCATGATATTTTTTTATAATTTTTAGACATTAAATATAATAAATTTTTTATGACACAATGATGATGCAACGATTACCTCATTAATTAACTATGTAAATAAAATGAAACGATAATGTAAAATCTAAGGCTTAAACTTTTCAAAAACCTATTTGATGAGAATATTTCTAACCCTTATCACCTTAGCCTCGAAATATATCATTTTGGGACCTTTAGAATCTGAAAATCACTTCAAAATAATGTAACATTTCAATCTTTCCAAGAGTGCCCCTCCTCTCCTCTTTTAAAAGGCCCCCACCACTACCACCTTATTCACACCTTCCCAGACATTTGGCTTGGCCAAACTCTACCCTAATACTATACCAAATTTCCTATATTACTCCTAGAAGCCTCACTTTGGATAGAATTATTCCCAATGAATCCTTTGGCTCAAATCAAAAAAGAGTTATCCGATTTTAAGGTAATGTCTTCTCTTATGTTATTTTGTTTTATTTTTCTTCTCCAACCACTTAAACTCTTTTTATTCCTTTCTTTTGTAACAACACCTGTATCTTAAATATACTGTGATTTTTTTATGAGAAGTATTTTATTTACACTTACACACACCTTCATCTAATTGGTTATGAACATATTGTTTCTGTGATTGGCGAATTTCTGCCTCACGAAACGATGATCGTTCAATATTCTTTTAACACCTCTCATGGTGGCCATTAAGATGTCACTATATTTATATATGATAAATAATATTTATATTTTTTCCTTAAGCTTCTATATTTTTCATTTATGTCATACCTTTATGGTTTCCATTATGGGTAAACACGATATCTTCATTTTAGGAAGTGCGGACTACGACCCCCTCAAAGTGATTTGATTCGTTAATGCCATATGTGGGACGTATAAAGGATGGAGTTAATGGTATTACATATGATATCCTACTATAATTATAATATACCTTTATATAATTATTATTTCATTCCATTGAATAAAAAAAGAAATGAAAGTAGTGTTCATGCGTACGTACGACTTACTATCTCCATGAATGGTGCATTTCATTTCTTATCTCCAAATGTTATGTAATATTATAAGTACATATATATAATGGATATATATGTAATATATTACATCTAAATGATGGATATAATTCAGGAATTATAATATATATATCTCTCATTTTGTTTTAATTCCATTAATATGACAAAAAATGAAAGTAGCATTCATGCGTACGTACGGCCTACCATCTCCATGAACTGTGATTTTAATTTTTTTATCTCCAAAGTCTTTGGAATATTATAAAATGAATATATACTGGATATATATGATATTTAAAACATCAATTCTATATCGGTTATGATATACCTATAACTACATGGGAAATTCTTTTCCAACAAGTTCAATTTTTACTCATGTACCGATCATCGATAAAAACGTCTGATATGAACTCACTTTATTAACAAATTATTATTAAATTATAATATGTGATATGAAATGAATAATAATAATTAAAGGAGTTCCTAATGAAATTATAAATTGACCAAATTTTATTATTCAGGAGATTAAAGAACGATCGAGTCATGTCGGACACGAGGTAAGTGATCATACCCCTCTCTTTCTTTTTAAGTACACTCTTTTATGTAATTCCTTTCAATCTCATATTTATTATGATTGGGATGTTATTTTATATTACTCATACTGTACTTTTTATGTTCATATGTTGAGAGACCCTATTTTCTCTCATCAATCCATTTTGGGAGTTTTTAGTGGTGCCATTAGGCTGCCGAATTTTCGTAAAAGATCTAACCTCTCTCTTTCTTTTTTAGTACTCTCCATTATGTCACTTCTTTTAAGATCCTCTTTGTTATGATGGGGGATTTTATTTTATACTCAATGTAGGTATTTCCCTCCTACTCAAGATAATTATATGGAGCTGAAGATACAATTGGTGCTGATCAACTTATCACTATACTGGGGAAACTCACTCAGGTTATGAATAATAACCTTACTCATATGGAGAACCCTGATCCACAATGTGGAGGATCAATGTTAGATTGAATAATGAGGTAGAAACCACCAAAATTAAATGGGAGTACTAATCCCTTAGTGTCTGAGAAATGGATAAATTCTTTAGAGAAAATATTCCATGCCTTGGTGAGTAGTGAAAGGGAAAAGGTTCTCATGGAAGTTTACCACCTCACTAGAGATGCTGATAAATGGTGGTCATTGATCCAAAATAAAAAGGAAGATGAAGAAGTATCACGTATGGAATGGAGAGAGTTCAAAGATATTTTCTAAGAATAAAACTTTCCTCGTGACCATCGAGCAGATATGGAAAGGCAATTTCTGAGTCTGAGACAAAAGGAGGATGAGAATGTCGCAAAGTATGAGGCCAACATTACAAGGTTACGAGGTATGCTGAAGATTATATATTTAACCCAAGAATTATGATTGATAGTTTCATTGATGGGTTAAAACCATTTCTCTATTTAGATTTAGTATCAAAATCTTTCTCAATGTATGAAGATATAGTCTAGTGTTCTATCAAGACAAAAAAGGAATTCTCTAAATCTTATGACAATAAAGTAAAGCAAGAGAAGAAGAGAACGATGGAACAATAGATAGATAAAGAAAAAAAAAGGAAAATAAGGATTTTCCATTATGCGATAATTTTGGGAAGAATCACCCCGATACTTGCCTAAAAGAAATGGGAGTTTTTTATAAATGTGGAGAAAAAGGTCTCCAGGCTCGTGATTGCAAGGGAAAGAAAGAGGCTATCAATGTTGAATGATACAATTGTAGGGAAATGGGGCATTATGCAAATGAATGTCCTAAGCATCAAGGATACTTACCTCAGAAAAGGCCAAGGGATCAAGGACAATCTTATGTTGTTACTACAATTGAAGTGGAATAATTAATGTATTGGTGCTTTTGGACTCAAGGATTATATTCTGGTTATAAGGATAATGTGATATATCTATATATATAAGGATTGTACTACAGTACATGTTGTTTTCATTATGGATTTAATATGATGAAGGTAATCATATTTTTAGTATGTGATAATAAGCGAAACATTACTTTGTTTGGGGAATGTAATGTTACAATTGTTTTTGGAATTTATAGACCTTTGAGAGAAACTTGGGACAGAGGTATTTTGGATAACTATAAAGGTTGTAATGGATTAAGTTTAACCTTGAATAGTATTTTTTAAGGTTAAAACATTTCTGAAGATTATTTTTGGAATATTATAATACTATAGTTTTAGGAAAAAGACAACCTGCGGGTTGGGGGATAACATGTCACCTCGGACAAAGCTGCAGGAATCGAACCCACAACCATAGTGCGACAGGACTTTATTACCTACCACTAGCCTAAAAAAACCCAGGTTATTAAAAAATAGGTTTCCTAATATAAATGGTATGTGTTAATATTTAGAACCTTTTAAGATTATTATAAATATAATATTTTTGAGTTCTATTATCTTTTTGAGAGAAAGATGGGTTTGTGGTAAACATTTATTAAAGAACGAAAGTCTACATGACAAGTAAGTATATTTCCTTACGTTCTTAGTAAATATCCTAAATAAATTCCTCAACATTATGAAAGGTAACTTAAAACAAAAACGTTGTCGGTTAACTTTTCGTACTAGGGAATCAATGATCGTTTAACCAATCACAATTTTGTGATTTTCTTGTAGTTAACTTTCTCCTATCCCTGTTTTCTACAACTCTATATCAGATCTTGATGGTTTGTTTTTCCTCCATATCTATATTTTCATGGAATCCTAGTATGGTCTATCTCGGGTGACCTTTGTACTTCTCTTTCTTTCTTTTAAAGTTATATTTTTATTAACCCTATTTCTTATGTGGGTTTTCCACAAAGGTATTTTCTATTTTCACCCTGTTATTTTCAAAGAAAAATTTTAAATTGCGAGGATGAAATTTATTGAAGGAGGGGAGAATGTAACACCCCAAGCTTCCATGGTACACTCCTCTCTGAATAATAGAGCAACGTGTGTTGTACGCAACCTCGAGTTCTAACACACCACGACCAATAAAAGTACCAGTTATCAAGAGTAATACCCACTTTTTGTAATTATATAAATTTTATATTTCAAAATGGACTTCATTTTTGGATTCGGAATATCCAAATTAGCCTATGTTGAATTTTTTGTATTTTTCTGAGAACTTCCAATTTTTTATGAATAGTGATAAATACTTAAAAACAACTTTTTTAATCAAAAACATTTATAGTGATAAATTATACTATTGAGTGGTTTTAAAGTATAATTAGAATATATTTTTACCATTTTATCTAATGGTGTTCATTATAATTAATTTCACTTTGAAATTGGACATAAAAAATTGTCAATATTTTGATATATATTGTTTCTTAAAAACACGCTATTTGTTGTGACAGTGGGAATTAATTATAAAATTCATTAATGAAACTTATATGATTTTAATTTTGTAAAATAGACATCATTTTTTGAATTCTGAATATTAATTATAGCTTAGGGTTAAATTTTGGCATTGTTCTGAAAAACATCAATTTTTGATGAATACTGAAACCACTAAGTGATAGTTAAAAACTGATTTTTCATTTAAATGAAACATTTCCACTTCTATGATTTGATTTTCAGAAATCCGACATACATGGTTTTCATTAGGAAGTAAAATGTGGTTCAATGGGATTAAAATAATTTTTTGGTGAATAGTTACTTTAATGTTTAATTAATCACGATTAACGGTAATTAGTGAAATTTAAGGTAAAAGTTATATTATAAAAATATTAAAATACAATTACACTTGTCCTACCCTTAGTGGATGAGTCATGACCGACCAATACAATCCATGGGTCAACTTGGGGACCCCATGGAGCCACTTGGGTAAGAAAATGACATTAATAACTTTTTATTTAAAGTAAAAATAAAATTGTCACAAACATTTGTTGTTTTACTAAAAAAATTATTACATGAGGTTATATAAGTTAACTTTTCGACTAGAAATATTAATTATAAATCTAAAAATATTTCCTGCATCATGATAGTTTTTTATAGTTTTTAGACATTAAATAAATTAAATGTTTTATGACACCATGATGATGCAGTGATTACCTCATTAATTAACTATTTAAATAAAATGAAAATATAATGTAAAATCTAAGTATTACACTTGACAAAAACCTATTGGATGAGAATTTATCGAACCCTTATCACCTTATCCTTGAAATATATCATTTTGGGACGTTTAGATTTCGAGAAACATTTCATAATAAAGTAACATTTCAATATTCTCAAGAGTGCCCCTCCTCTCCTCTTATAAAAGGCCCCCACCACTACCACATTATTCACACCTTCCAAGACATTTGGCTCAGCCAACCTCTTCCCAATTACTCTACCAACGTCTCTCTCTTACTCCTAGAAGCCTCACGTTGGGCAGAATTCTTCCCAAGGAAGCCTTTGGCTCAAATAAAAAAATAGTTACCCAATTTTATGGTAATGTCTTATCTTATGTTATTTTGTTTCATATTGCTTATCCAACCCCATAAACTCTTTTTATTCCTTTATTTTGTAAAAAAACCAGTATCTTCAATATAATAGTATGTTCTTATTAGAAGTATTTTATTTACACTTACACACACCTTCGTCTAATGGTTAAAGAATGTATAATTAATGTGGTTGGCGAATTTCTGCCTCACGAAATGATGATTGTTCAATATTCTTTTAACACCTCTCATAGTGACCATTAAGATGTCACTATATTTATATATGATATATATTATGTTTATGTTTTCCTTATGCTTCTGTATTTCTCATTTATGGCATACCTTTATGATATCCATTATGGGTAAATGCGATAATTTCATTAAAGGAAGTACGGACTACCGCCCCCTCAAAGTGATTTGAATCGTTAATGCCACATGTGGGATATATAAAGGATGGAGTAAATGATATTATATATGATATTATACTGGAAATATAATATACCTTTATATCATTATAATTTCATTCATTAAATAAAAAATAGAAATGAATGTAGCGTTCATGCGCACGTACAGCTTACCGTCTCCCGGAATGGTGCATTTCATTTCTTACCGCTAAATGTTACGTAATATTATGAATGAATGTATATACTGGATATATATGATGTATATGATATCTACATAATGAATATAATTCTGTATATAATGGATATTTTACCACATGAACAACTTGTAATTATAAGAAGTTTATTTTTTACTCATGAGCCAAAGATTGACAAAAAGACCGTTATTAACATAAATAATTACATAATGTTCATAACATGGTAATAAGTGATATAAAAGGAATAATAACCTTGAAAAAGTTTCTTAAGAAATTATAAATTAACTCTAGTTTATTATTCAGGAGGTTAAAGAATGATCGAGTAAATTCGGACACGAGGTAAGGGAACTTCTTAACCCAATTTCTGTTCTTTGGGTTAATCTCCTACTTTCAAATTATGTCATGATATTATTTCCTATATTGTATTTGTACTTTCTTTATGTGAAATTATAGTGAATAAACATAATAGATTTATTTTATAATAAAAAAATTATCTTTGTAAGGGACTTCATCTCAATCTCCTTTCATTGAGGCATATTTTGTTTTATACACAACTTTCTTTTATACGGGGTATGAACCCCTTTGAATTTTACGTTTATTCAAAAGTAATCCTTTTTATATGAAGAACTTAATAACTGAAAAGAGGGATTGTTTTTTTGTCATACATATGTGGGGACAACGAATTCTCCCCCACCGTGACCATTATTTGAGTTTTGGCTTCCTCTACAAGCCATAACTTTTTTTAAATGAAAAATAAATACAAAGTTTAAATTTTCTTTTATTTTGGTATTGAAAATGGTTTTGAAAGTGTTTTTTTTATATCAATGTGTTGTATTGATATCTTATGATTGAAATGTGGAAATGCTATGTTTACTTTATGAAAGTTTTATGTGATACGATTATGCTATGTTTCATGATATGTTTAAACCAGTTCATATGAAGAATGCATTGGACTTAATAAGTGACTGGTGGAGCCCGCTATAGCTTCTCGATGCATTGGTAGGTCTCATGAGACAAACCAGTGTCTTGGAACGAGGCATTGACAAAATCTTATTTGTATTCTTGGCATGAGCCCATGGATATGTGGTTATGATAGTCTGGCATTATGCATTCCATCATTATTTAAGTGGTTATTGATATTGCATGTAATTATTCGACCAGTAGAATATCCATTGAATAAGTAAATGTGATTATTTCATTTTACTTTTTCATTATTATGCTGAATTTCATGTTTAAAAGGCTTTTGTTAAGTTATACATTTCCTTAAATGTTTATGATTATTTATGAAAGCTTCCGCTATATTGTTATCCTTACTAAGCATCTGAGCTCACCCCTTTCAATGTTTTAATTTTTCCAGGATGTGAAGAAGTATATTATGAATAACCTGCGGGGATAATATGAGGGGATATGAATACAAGATGTTGTTGTAGTTTTGTTTTAAATTATGATGTAATGTAAGACTTATGAATGTATGTAGTGTTTCCAAGGCTACTAAACTAAACAGTCTTTCGAACCTTGATCTTTTTTGATCATGCCAATGTTACGCAATAATTCACCGACTCTGGGTAACTGGGGTCGGGGTGTTACAGTTGGTATCAGAGGCAGTTTAGTACTAACCTTAGAATCTAGACTTAGATAAACTCTGATTAGAGCACATATCCCTAAGATAGAATTTGAGGATTAGTATAGAAGAACTTCCTAGAATTTTGGTATTATAGAGATTTTGTGAGATTATCGAACAATACATCCATGTCTGGATACGAGCAGGTAGAGGTGGCTCTGGCACAGATGTATCTTGGGGTAAAACCCGAAAACACAGCTTTGAGATAAACTCAAACGGGAACTGGTGCACGACAACGAGCCTTGCTGCACTCTTTGTTACGACACTCCCGGGGGATATGCTTAGGATAATTCTCATTTTCATTATAAACCATTATGAAGGGTTTATGAGTATATACGTCCTCAATGAAAAAAATTTTATGATTATGGAATATATCCATAAACTGTTCAATTTATGTTAAGTGTTTTACAGGTATGGAATTATGTATTTCGATTCATAAAATAATCTAGTTTATGAAATTGTTTAGAAATGGCGCCTAGTGGAAGGAATGAAAACTGTACCAATGCACGTACTCCATGTAGGGATTTCCCTCCTACTCAAGATAATTATAGTGGAGTTGGAGATACAATTGGTGCTGATCAACTTATCACCATATTGAGGAAACTCACTCAGGTTATGAATAATAACCTTACTTGTATGGAGCACCCTGATCCACAACGTGGAGGATCAATGTTAGACCGATTCATGAGGCAGCAACCACCAACATTCAATGGGAGTAATAATCCCTTAGTAGCTGAAAAATGGATAAATTCCTTAGAGAAAATATTCCATGTCTTGGGGAGTAGTGAAAGAGAAAAGGTTATCTGGCAGTTTACCGCCTCACTGGAGATGTTGATCAATGGTGTTCATTGATCCAAAATACAAAGGAAGATGAAGAAGTATCATGTATGGAATGGAGAGAGTTCAAATATATTTTCTCAGAAAAATACTTTCCTCATGACCATCGAGCAGATATGGAAAAGAAATTTCTGAGTCTGAGACAAAAGGAGGATAAGAATGTCGCAAAGTATCCGGAAAACATTACAAGGTTAACGAGGTATGCTGCAGATTATATACATAACCCAAGAAGTACGATTGATCATTTCTTTGATGGGTTAAAACCATTTCTCCGTCGAGCTTTAGTATCACAATCTTTCTCAATGTATGAAGATATAGTCTCGTGTTCTATCAAGACAGAAAAGGAATTCTCTAAATCTTATGACAATAAAGTAAAGAAAGAGAAGAAGAGAATGGTGGAATAAGATACAGATAAAGAAAAAAGGAAAAGAAGGATTTTCCATTATGTGATAATTTTGGGAAGAATAACCTCGATACCTGCCTAAAAGGAATGAGAGTTTGTTATAAATGTGGAGAAAAAGGACACCAGTCTCGTGATTGAAATGGAATGAAAGACTCTATCAATGTTGAATGCAACAATTGTAGGGAAATGGGGCATTATGCAAATGAATTTCCTAAGATTCAGATAAACTTACCTCAGAAAAGGCCAAGGGATCAAGGACAATCTTTTGCTATTACTACAATTGAAGTGGAATAATTAATGTATTGGTGCTTTTGGACTCAAGGATTATATTATGGTTATAAGGATAATGTGATATATATATAAGGATTTTACTACAGTACATGTTGTTTTCATTAAGGATTTAATATGATTAAGGTAATCATATTTTTAGTATGCGACAATAAGTGAAACTTTACTTTGTTTGGGGAATCTAATATTACAATTGATTTTGGAATTTGGAGACCTTTTAGAGAAAGTCGGGACAGAGGTATTTTGGATAACTATAAAGGTTGGAATGGATTAAGTTGATCCTTGAATAGTATTGTTTAAGGTTAAAACATTTCTGAAGATTATTTTTGGAATATTATAATACTATAGTTTTAGGAAAAGGACAACTTGTAGGTTGGGGGATAACCCGTCACCTCAGACAAAGCTGCAGGAATCGAACCCACAACCATAGTTCGACAATCTTTTATTACCTACAACTAGCATACAAAAAGTCCCTGGTTATTAAAAAATAGTTTTCCTAATCTAAATGGTATGTGTTGATATTTGGAACCTTTTACGATTATGATAAATATAATATTTTTGTGTTCTATTATATTTATGAGTGAAAGATGGGATTGTGGCAAAAATTTATTTAATAATGAAAGTCTACATAACAAGTAAGTATATCTCCTTACGTTCTTATTAAATCTCCTAAATAAATTCCTCAACTTTATGAAAGGTAACTTAAAACAAAAACGTTGTCGGTTAACTTTTCCTACTGGGGAATCAATGATCGTTTAACCAATCACAAGTTTGTGATTTTCTTGTAGTTAACTTTCTCCTAACCCTGTTTTCTACAACTCTCTATCAGACCTTGATGGTTTGTTTTTCCTCCATATCCATATTTTCATATAATCCTAGTATAGGCTATCTCGGGTGACCTTTGTACTTCTCTTTCATTATTTTAAAGTTATATTTTTATTAACCCTATTTCCGATGTGGGTTTTCCACAAAGGTATTTTCTATTTTCAAAGAAAAATTTTAAATTTCAAGGAAGAAATTTATTGAAGGAGGGGAGACTGTAACACACCAAGCTTCCATGGTCAGCTCCTCTTTGAATAATAGAGCAGCGTGTGTTGTACGAAACCTCGAGTTCTAACACACCGCGACCAATACAAGTAGCAGTTATGAATAGTAATACCCACTTTTTGAAATTATATAAATTTTATATTTCAAAATGGACTTCATTTTTGGATTCGGAATATCGAAATTAGCCTATGTTGAATTTTTGGTATTTTTTTGAGAACTTCAAATTTTTTATGAATAGTGAAATATACTTAAAAAAATATTTTTAATCAAAAAATTTATAGTGATAAATTTTACTATTGAGTGGTTTTAAAGTATAATTAGAATATATTTTTACCATTTTTTCCAATGGTGTTCATTAGAATTAATTTCACTTCGAAATTGGACATAAACAATTGTCAATATTTTAATATATATTGTTTCTTAAAAACACGCTATTTGTTGCGATAGCGGGAATTAATTATAAAATTAATTAATCCAAATTATATGTTTGTAATTTTGTAAAATGGACATAATTTTTGATTTTGGAATATCAATTATAGCTTAGGGTGAAATTTTGGCATTGTTCTGAAAAACTTCAATTTTTGATGAATAGTGAAACCACTAAGTGATAGTTAAAAACTGATTTTTCGTTTAAATGAAACATTACCACTTCTATGATTTTATTTTCAGAAATCCAACATACATGGTTGTCATTAGGAATTAAAATGTTGTTCAATGCGATTAAATTTTTTTTGGTGAATACTTACTTTTATGTTTAATTAATCACATTTAAAGGTAATTAGTGAAATTTAAGTTAAAAATGATATTATAAAAATATTAAAATACCTTTACACATCTACTAAACTTTTTGGATGAGTAATGGATGACCATGAAAATCCATGGGTCAACTTGGGGACCCCATGGGGCCACTTGGGTAAGAAAATTACATTAATAACTTTTTATTTAAAGTAAAAATAAAATTGTCACAAACATTTTTTGTTTTACTAAAACAATTAGTACATGGGGTTATATAAGTTAACTTTTCAACAATAAATATTAATTAGAACGATAAAAATATTTCCTACATCATGGTATTTTTTTTATAATTTTTTGACCTTAAATAAATTAAATTGATTATGACACCATGATGATGCAGTGATTACCTCATTAATTAACGATTTATATAAAATGAAAAGATAATGTAAACACTAAGGCTAAAACTTGTCAAAATACCATTGGATGAGTATATTTAGAACCCTTATCACCTTATCCTTGAAATATATCATTTTGGGACCTTTATAATCTGAAGATCATTTCATAATAAAGTAACATTTCAATCTTTCCAAGAGTGCCCCTCCTCTCGTCTTATAAAAGGCCCCCACCACTACCACCTTATTCACACCTTCCAAGCCATTTTGCTCGGCCAAAATCTGCCCAAATACTCTACCAACGTCCCTATATTACTCCTAGAAGCCCCACATTGGGCATAATTCTTCCCAAGGAAGCCTTTGGCTCAAATCAAAAAAGTGTTACCCAATATTAAGGTAATGTCTTCTCTTATGTTATTTTGTTTTATTTTTCTTCTCCAACCCCTTAAAATCTTTTTATTCCTTTCTTTTGTAACAACACCAGTTTCTTCAATATAATAGTATGTTGTTATGAGAATTATTTTATTTAAAATTACACACACCTTCATCTAATGGTTAAAGAAGATATTATTTTTATGGTTGACGAATTTCTGCCTCACGAAACGATGATTGTTCAATATTATTTTAACACCTCTCATGGTAGACATTAAGATGTAACTATATTTATATATGATATATATTATATTTATGTTTTCCTTATTCTTATGTATTTATCATTTATGGCACACCTTTATGATTTCCATTATAGGTAAACACGATAATTTCATTTTAGAAAATGCGGACTACCGCCCCCTCAAAGTGATTTGAATCATTAATGCCATATGTGGGACGTATAAATGATGGAGTAAATGATATTATATATGATATTATACTAGAATTATAATATACCTTTATATCATTATGATTTAATTCCATTAAATACGAAATAGAAATGAAAGTAGCGTTCATGCGTACGTACGGCTTACCGTCTCCATGAACGGTGCATTTCCTTTCTTACCTCTAAATGTTATGTAATATTATTAATGAATGTATATACATGATATATATGATATATATGATATCTAAATCATTAATATAATTCTGTATATAATGGATATTTTACCACATGAACAACTTGTAATTGTAAGAAGTTTATTTTGACTCAAGTACCAATGATCGACAAAACGACAATTATTAACATAAATAACTACATAATGTTCATAACATGGTAATAAGTAATATTAAAGGAATAATAAACTTGAAAAATTTTCTTAATCAATTATAAATTAACTCTAGTTTATTATTCAGGAGGTTAAAGAATGATCGAGTCAAGTCGGACATGAGGTAATGGAACTTCTTAACCCAATTTCGGTTCTTTGGGTTAATCTCCTACTTTCAAATTATATCATGATATTATGTCCTATATTGTATTTGTACTTTCATTATGTGAAATTATTGTTAATACACATAATAGATTTATTTTATTTTAAAAAAATTATCTTTGTAAGGGACTTCGTCTCAATCTCCTTTCATTGAGGCATATTTTGTTTTATACACAACTTTCTTTTATACGGTGTATAAACCCCTTTAACTTTTACGTTTATTCAAAAGAAATATTTTTTATACGAAGAAATTTACTAAATGACAAAAGGGAATGTTTTTTTGTCGTACGTATGCGGAGACAACGAATTCTCCACCATCGTGACCATTATTTGAGTTTTGGATTCCTCTACATGCCATAAGATTTTTTTAAGTTAAAAATAAATACAAAGTTTTAATTTTCTTTTATTTTGGTATTGAAAATGGTTTTGAAAGTGTTTTTTTATATCAATGTGTTGTATTTATATCTTGTGATTGAAATGTGGAGATGTTATGTTTCCATTATGTATGTTTTATGGGATATGATTATGTTATGGTTTATGATATGTTTAAACCTATTCATACGAGGAATGCATTGGACTTAATAAGTGACGGATGGAGCTCACTATAGCTCCTCGATGCATCGGTAGGTCTCATGAGACAAACTAGTGTCTTGGAACGAGGCCTTGACAAAATCTTATTTGTAGTCTTGGCACGAGGCCATGGCTATGTGGTTATGATAGTCTGGCATTATGCATTCCATCATTATGAAAGTGGTTATTGATATTGCATGTGATTATTCAACCAGTAGAATATCCATGTGAATAAGTAAATGGCATTATTTCATTTCACTTTTGCCATATTATGCTGATGTTCATGTTTAAAAGTATTTTGTTTATTTATACATTTCCTTAAATGTTTATGTTTATTTATGAAAGCTTCCGCTATATTGTTATCCTTACTGAGCATCTGAGCTCACCCCTTTCAATGATTTAATTTTTCCAGGATGTGAAGAAGTATATTATGAATGACATGCAGGGATAGTATGAGGGGATATGAAGACAAGATGTTGTTGTAGTTTTGTTTTACTTTATGATGTAATGTAAGACTAATGAATGTATCTAGTGTTTCCAAGGCAACTAAACTAATCGGTCTTTCGAGACTTGATCTTTTTTTATCATGCCAATGTTACACAATAATGCACCGACTCTGGGTAACTGGGGTCGGGGCATTACATTAGATATGTTATTCCATACATACACACAAGTGATAATGTCATTCCCTTAATAATAAATGGGTAGAGAAGTGGATGAAATATTAATTATACAGATAAATTATAATTTCATATGTTATATTTATATATATATTTCCATTATTTATATTATTGTAACCATACATTTAACATTGTGATGAAAAATGAATTACACCACTACGTGGAGATGATAAGTCGTACATATGCACATGCATTGCATTTTTTTCGTATGATGGATAAATTATAGAATATTGTTGTATTATAAAAATAATAAAATATAAGTATATATATGATAATAATTTAATTAATTTAGGATGTAAATAACATTTTTAAAGGAAGTATAAGATAACATAAAATTGAAAGAGATGGTAATGATGATTACATCTTCTAAAAATGAGATCCTTTATAACTTCTCTTAAGGGACCAAGATTAGGTCTTTTGGAAGTACTAGAGCCCCAATAACTACAATAATAATGTTGATAATTTAAATGGTTAGATTTTTTCATGAGATATATGGTTCAAAGTGGAATTAATAAGTTAGGGAGGAGGTTCCCTTTTATAATTTATATGATGGGAACTTTTGGAATTTATCAAGTGATTAAAATATAATAAGGCTATTCTATATCCAAATGCTTCCAAATGGAATTTAAATTAATAGTGGATGACATGTTAGACCATATATTATCCACTTTTTTGTTATTTAATATTTTTATGATATTTAAATAATTTATCAAATTATTAAACCCATAATATATAATTATGGTAAATTTTGATGTTATTCATTACATTAACTTAAAAACATCAAGACAAAAATTAAAATTTAAAAATCCATTTTATGATATTTTAAAAATGTCATGTTGATATAAATAATTCTTGTATCACCTTATATATAAAAATTATGTTGATTTTAATATTTTTAATCTCATTTATTTGATTATTCCATTAATTAAATAATTAATGCATCAGGTTTATATATGAATTTAATTAAATTTTTTTAATAAAAAATTAAAATAAATTACCTTGATGAACATAAATAATTTATATTTAAAAATAATATTTATAGTCAAACATATACTATGGTTAACCCCATATTAAAAATATTATACATATTAAGAACTATAGTGTGATATGTTTGATTTTCATTAAATAAAATACTACAATGTTTATGAACATATCCAAGTGGCATAAAAAGGTCATATATTAGATCCTTGTATTATTATTGTAGAAATATACTCTTAAAATAAAATTTATGTATGTTTTTGGGTAATTTTATGTTTCATATCATTTTATTTTTAACCATAATTACCCGATTTTCCCTAAACTTCTGCAATTAAATTACTAAGACAACTATTCATGTTGATAAAAATAAAATTGAAATATTTAAGAAATTTGGATCCCATAATTAAAAAGTAGTTTAGCTCATTTTTTAAAATTCAAAACACATAATGTTTATAATTTATTTTAAAATTAAACTATCCCAACACAACAAAACACAATTTCCTTGAAAAAAGAGTTTTAAATAAAAAAATTGTACTTATACCGATATTAGGTATAAGTAGAAAAAAATCTAATTAATTAGATTATATATTACTAAATAGTAATTAGGTTACATTTAGACCAAATTAAAATCATAAAGGTACGTTTTGACATATAGGAAATGATTGTTTTATAAAAGTTATTATTATTCAATATTCACTGGAAAATCAATCTTTTCAAAAAAAATCCCAATATTCAACCATATATAATTTTAATATGATGAATTTAAAACTAATATTATTTTTATAATTAATATTTATAAAATTTCTAGAAATGTATTATAATATTCACTTATAAAAATTAATAAAACCCATTTTTGAAGAAATTTCATTTCTGTAGAATAATATTATTATTCTAAAAATAATGTGATTATTCACAAAGAATTAATTTATAAATTAAAAATGAGTAATAGTTTTTTTAAATACAGTAGTTAAGTTAATTTTATTCATTCCCAAAAATTTCACAGCTAGGTTAAAACAGTCACATATAAATAATAATATTTCGTGGTTTATTTGGGTTTACTGTTGTATGTCACATATGCTATCATATATTGTGTTTTTATTTTAAAATATCAATGGGTTATAAAAAAGGGACCTTTTAAAAGGTTAAAAATACATTTAAAAAATTATTTAAATAATCTATAATTTATTTGAAATAATTTTAATTAAATTAATAAATGAATATATGTTTTTAAAAAATTAATAATAAAACTCAAATGAAAATTTAATATGTATATCATGAGATAATAATTTAAAACGAGCATAGATATCATTTTCAAGATTACAAAAACATAGATATTATATTAATTACTTTTTTTTATAAATTTGAGATAAAAAACATATAGATGAAAAGAATAATTAAATCATATAAATTCTAAAATATTTCAAGGATTTTGTTTTTGATTAAAACTCCATGGATTTATAATTTTGGTAAATAAATAAATAAATTTGGGATAATATATTTACATTATTGGCTGGACATAAATTTTTTTTTCAATAATGTTTAGTGGGATCACCCTATAGAAAATCAATAAATATTTTCATTTGGTACCAAGAGTTTGGGTCTCATAGTGTGAGATATTATTATTTGAGATAAAGAATCTAATTTGGGTCGACAAAAAAATTTTAACAATGATTTTAGATCCCAATTTTTTTTGGAATGATAATTTTTTTAGAAAGTAGAGAAGAAAGATAGTTCTTTTTATGTGTTCCTTATCTATCATTTTTACAATTTTATTTAAAATATAGATGATTAACTTTATTATATTAATTATTTTATTGGAGAAATTTCCATTTCAAAATTATTATTTTTAGAATTTGTATAAAAAATATATTGTTTTGACAAAAAAACCATAATGATTTATAAATTTTTTATGAGAACCTAATAATTTATTTAAATTTTCTTCCCCTTCGGTAAAATTTTAAAGATTATATCTATGATCTTTAATTTGAAATTTAAATTTTTTAACATTTGGTTAATCTTTTAATTTTAAAACTATATCATTTTTTATTTATAATTTTATTTATTTTAGGAAAGAATGTTTTTTGTTTAAAAGATCAATAAATTTTAAAGAAGTATCACAAAAAAAGTTCATTTTTTGTATTGAGATTATATTCATATGTTTAAGAAGTGGTAGAATAAATATTTGAATTTCAAAGGATAAAGGTAAATTTTAAAACTAACCTCAACATCGTCCTTGACATGTGTCATGAGACACGTGGAATTTTTATTGGATGATTCGTATATAGAAATTGAGTAATCACTAGCACTCCAATTCATGATATTTAAATATTCCATACCTCACTTATTATCATTCTATTTATTTCAAGTTGAAATTAGGTTTAATGTGGACCGTCCTTTTGCAATATAAGAAATCTATATCTGTAACTACAATTTGACCATTATTTATTAAAAATGATTGGTTTTTTCGTCACCATATCATTTGGAAGCATTTAAATTTATTATATTTAATTCTATTTCTACTTTTATCTCTTTTTTCAGTCATGTCTTAATTTTTCTCTTAAAAATATGTTTAAAAAATATTTTAGATTTTATAAGATATTTTTCAAAACCAAATATGATATAATTGATATTTATTTATGAAAAATTATAAAATATTCCAAAATTTTATATCCTATTCAAAAAGAGTTATGACATCGTGAGTCTAATTTTCCTCTAAAATATCTGATTATTTAAAACCATGCATAATAATTATAAAAACATTATAAATAATACTACTAAGAAAGGTTGTAATTTTATTCTTCCAAATGGAATAATCAATTCCATCCAAACTAGGAGTATGTACAAAAATTTAATTAAAAAGAGATCATTATTTAAAGAATTAGTTATAAATTTGAAAATAAAAACAAAGATTATCTTTTTAGAAAAACATAATTTAAAAAATATTCCCAAACCCTTTGAAACCAAATGTCGGTCAGAGTTATGAGATAAAATGTAATGTGGGGGGGTGGGTGTGGGGTGGATTTCCATTCAAAAAATTTATATAATGAAATCAAATTTTTTAATAATACATTTAAATATATTAAAACCTATTTAATAATATAAATGAATTTATTTATTGAAATCACACAAATAAAATTAAATGTAGATGCATAAATAAAGACCAGAGTAAGAAAAGATGATTAATAGTGTTTAAAGGATTAAGTAAATTATGAAATGAAAAATTAATAGTAAATAATTTAAAATTTATAAAGTAAATAAAAAATGATATTTAGTATGTATGTTTGGAAATAATATAAAAATGTAGACCATGCCTACCACCACAATCTCTTGATGTTTTAATTTATTAGACCCTTGTATTTAATGTTATCAAAGTTTCCATAACATTCCGTCACATTATAAGTTATAATAATAAATGAAATAAAATAAACACTAGCTATTTAAATTTGATTCTATAAACCTCAAATTAATAGTCACTTGACTTATACTAGGAAAAAATACAAGAAATATGGAGTCCCTTACATTAATGGTAGTAATCAGAAAAATATTAAAAATATGTGGAGGATGTTTTTTTAGATTAGTCTTAATTTCCCAACAAATATAAAGAACACAATTTGATAATGAAAAAAATAGATAGAGTGATAATAATTTTACAATATTCGCACACATCCTTTAATGGAATATGAGTATTTAAAAAGATATGGATTAAAGAGTTTGATGAGAAATTTTACACATTGGCATAAATAATGATAAAGATTCTATAGATGTGTTGTTTTTTCCAATCCAAAATATTTATCTATTCACAGCCTTTAAATCACTCAAAAATGTTTTGGATTCATTTAAGTAATTATTTCATTCAAGAAAATGTTCCATGAATCCTGACCATCATTTTTTTATACATAAATTGAAACATTTAATAAAGAATTACTCAAAAAAATGGTAATAATTAGGAAATTAAAATACAAGACAATGACATTATTATTTCATTCAAAAAAATTTAGAATTTGATTATCAATATGTCTATCATTTGAATTAAAAATAATTTAAAAACTAAAATTAAATAAAAAACACACTTTCATAAACATTCCATGGTAATATTTCAATGGAAAACACAAAAATCTCACATAGAGTTATTCTAGAACATTAAAAAAATTAGTTTCAAATAACTTTATGTATTGATACGTTTTAAAATATCAAAAAGTAAAGAAACTTCATTAAAATTTATAAAAATTATTGAATATATTTGTTAGACATAAACAAGTTTATAGAAATAAAAAACTCAAAATAATAATATTTAAATATTAGAGTTTCATAGTATATAAATTTGTGTGATCGAAAAAAAGTTTTGATCTTAAAATTTTTTATATAAAATAGTGTAAAAATACTTCAGATAGGATCTATAATATTAATATGAATTTATTAAAATATTAAATAAGTTTTCAAACTTTTTATTAGAGTGCATCAAATCAAAATATTCTACATATCATAAAAATAGAGTAAACATGATATTTTTATTCTCTCATAACTTTGTGCACATTAACCCTAACCCAATTGGGGAGTTTTCCTTATGTGAATCCACGAGACCCAGGTTCGAAACCAAGTGGAGGCAAATTTCAGGGTTATTGTAGCCAGCATTGTAGTAATACTATACTATGCACTATTGCATGCATTGTGTGGGTATTGTAGTAGATAATGTTCAGTATTGTATTAGTCAGAACTATTCACCTTGGGCCACCAGTTTGGGATTGTATTCTTTAAGGCTTTCGGGCCATCCGGGACATTGGGTTAGTAGGGATTCTTGGCCACCTTTAAGGCCTTAGAGCCACCTCATAGCC
The DNA here is from genome assembly GCA_963277665.1 of Viscum album. Taxonomy (NCBI): domain Eukaryota; kingdom Viridiplantae; phylum Streptophyta; class Magnoliopsida; order Santalales; family Viscaceae; genus Viscum; species Viscum album. The sequence continues at coordinate 1,037,591,994 of OY728141.1, read as the reverse complement.
TTCGGGCCACATACAGTTTCCTCAGAAAGACTCTACAAAAAAGGAGAATCCATAAAAGAGGATTCAGAGCACACACACTCCCCAGAGTAGAACCAATGGAATTGGAAGAATGAGAGGGTATGGATATGCCATCAGGACCAACCTACGCTTGCATGAGAGTCTTATCCAGATGATCATGCGAAGGGGGAGAGCTACCACCACGATACAGATGATGTATAGGGGTAGTTTAAGGTAGTTATAGTCTGGATGAATTCCTTAAGACCTTTGGGTCATGTAATGTCTCCTAAGCCTGTGGTACATGTAATCACTAATCCTACCCGCCTTTTAAGGGTTCCCCCTCATCCCTTGAAATGGGGGTTATAAAAAATCAATAAAAAATGAAGGATTTTGGGCCATTTGGGCCATAACTATGTAAGGATTATTTTATATGTAACCATAAAGGTAATATGAATAACCCATACCTTGTGTAAGGGTAATCTTTGAAATATACAATCCATTTAAATGTATCAGAACACTGTAACACTTTTCATATGGATAATAAGAAAAATATAAATCATGCATAAGGAAAAAAGGCATGGCCATGTAAATATAATAAAATAAATAATTTATTGTGTAATGGTCAAATAGATACTTGCATAAGTGTAAATTATAACATCATAAAGGTAATAAGTAGTTTTCCCATATCGAGTAAGGGAAATCTATTAGATCCATAATTGGAGTAAAGGTGAACAAAATATTATTGTAAATGTAAAATGGAAAATTAATCTCCACGAATAAATGTAATACCGGGTTCATGTAAGCGTAAGAAGAAAATTAAAAATTCCATGTTGGGGGTATAAAGATAATAAAAGGACTTATCTAATGGTGCAATAAAGGTTATGAATGGGAAAAAAGAAACATTCAAACCTTATTTAAAGTTCAATATATTTTAATAAAGGGCACCAAAGGGAGAAATCTATACATATAAAGGTAATTTATTAAAAGTATTATTAAAAAAATTATATATAAGAATAATAATAAGAATGAATACAAAAAGAAATATTTAATAAAAAATTATATCCAAAATTTTTTTATTATGGATAAAAAATATTTTTTGTAATTTTTAAAAAAAAAATTAACAAATAAAAACAAAAATATAAAAAAAAATGAAGAAATAAAACACAAATATTCATGAAAGTTATTGGTGATTAACATTAATGACGATGAGAACAAAAATACACTAGTTTTACCATATTATATTCCAAGTTTACCATTCTCTAATTCTACTTCAAACATTTCACATTCCATTTTAAAAGGAATCCCATCAATAGTCTATAATACATTTCAATTTAACATATCCCAAACATGCCTTCCCAACCATTTTTTCTCAAATTTTGGTAATAATATAAAATAATTATTAGACATATAATCAACCATTGATACTATATTAACATATGTTTAATAAATTAATGCACACATTATGAAACATAACATTAATGATTTTTTTCTAAAACCAGAGCATCACATAAGTCTCCCTATATTTAACTATGGAAATCCTTTCACATATAATAGAAGTACACCTATTGCATCAAGAAGAATCCTAAAGAGGTAAGAGAAAACCATAAACACAAAACCCAATCCATTAGAATCAGGTACCCTAACCATAGGATATCTTGAACATTAGGAGGTAAGAAAGTCAAGAAACAAGGAAGGAATGGCCATGATGAATGAATAGGATACCCTTACATAATGTTTCCTTAATGAATCTATCCAAATGATGATAATAAATAAATCCCTTAGAAGTAAAAGGATGGATTTTTCTAAAAAAATTGCACTAATGGGTTGATTGAGGTGGAAAAAAAGATGAAAGGTCTTAAATCACAATAGGGTAACGTCGTCATTTCATATTTTAAATTTTCTGGGAATATGAAGTAGTATAGATACATGTTTTCCAACCTATTTGGACACCATATTATCCACTGCTTCATTACTTGATCTATTGTAGAGTAGTCTCCCACAAAATCCCAAAACATGATCCAACAATATTAAAATTCCTTGTTAAAAATTGCATAGATATTAAACATTTATTACAAAATTATCAATTACAATGAGATAACCATGAAAAACCCACTACATTCTAAATATTCTGAATTTCCAAATGAAGGGTCCTTTAAATAAATTGATAATATTAAAACAAATTGAGAAATATCATACTTGAAAGTAAAAAAATGGGGTTATAATTCTTCACACTATATATCTTTCTATGTTTATAAAGGAAACTTGTATCATGGTCAAGCAAAATATGTGGAAATTTATCTTACATATAAAATTCACATCTCATTCCTCATGATATTCAATAATATGTTTCCACAACACTCAAACTATTGGGATGGGCTTCCCACATAAAACTTTCTCCATGTATTCAACAATTAGAATATGTTTCTTGGTAAAGGTAGAATATATTTCTAAATTTAACCCATCCCAATTAATCACATGATAAATATTAGGTGGGTAATATTTCAAATAAAAAATATAAAATAAATATTTTATTGATGTTAGTTAATTCAGAAAGTCCTACTCATAAGAAAACATTTTTAAATGTTTCATGATCTCAAAAGAACCAACATACCTCAGTGAAAGTTTTCCCTTTTACCATAATCTCTAGAAATAATAATGGGATGATAACCTTAGAAACACTAAGTCACCCACCAAAAATTCTATGTGTGATTAAATCAATCATCATATGATTTATTATTACTCTAAGCCATCACCAAACACTGTTGAATGTATAGAATATTTTCGATCATTTATTAGAAAATACTTGGTCATTCTAAAATGGTCACATTGAACTCTCTATAGCATAGAGGTGAATGGAATGATTAATTGAAATGATATATGAATTTTCTATTACATATAGAAGAATAATAATGATTATTATAATAAAAATCCACTAGTAAAAGATTGGTATCCCACAACCTGTAAACTTCAGAATGCACACTCTAAGAATATAATCTAAAATTAGATTGACCTTTTCTATTTTCTTATTCCTCTTGGGATGGTAAGTTGTTCTTATCTTTACCTAAGATCCAATTTCCTCTTTGTGTCCTTTTAGAATCTAGATATAAAATGGGTCTATTTAAAAAATATGTTAGAATATGGAACCCCACAATGTCTCTCATTATTTCATGCACCTATAACCTACCATGATCTTGACATTTTCATACTCTTGATCGATATAAAGTGGGTGGATTTAATTAACTGGTTTTTCAGGACCCAAATAGTTTTTCCAAAAGGTATAAGTTATTATGGTGATGATTTCTATGGTAACCTCATCCCGCTTCCAGTTAAAAACATGGAGATTTTATAATAAACTAGAGTGTCATTGGTTTTTGACCATTACCTTACACTACTACAAAAACGGGCAAGGGAAGCGCGCCCTTATAACAGCGCTAAGCAAAAACGCTGATAAAGGATACCCTATATCAGCGCTAATATTACAGCGCTGAAAAAGCTAATTTTTATCAGCGCTTTCTTAGCGCTGATAATATAAATATTTATCAGCGCTAGAAAAGCGCTGATAAATATGATCTGTATCAGCGCTAAAATATTAGCGCTGATACAGTTGGTCTTTATCAGCGCTTTTTGAGCGCTGATAAAGGTTTCCTATATAAGCGCTAAAAAAGCGCTGATACAGAACACCTCTATCAGCGCTCAAAAAGCGCTGATAAAAATTATCTTTATCAGCGCTAAAAAAGCGCTGATAAAGAGACCCGTTATCAGCGCTATAATTGTAGCGCTGATACGGGGAATCTTTATCAGCGCTTTTCTAGCGCTGATAAATCATAATATTATCAGCGCTAGAAAAGCGCTGATAAAGCTAGATTTTATCAGCGCTATAATTTTAGCGCTGATAAAGGTATCCTTTATCAGCGCTTTTTTAGCGCTGATAAAACCTTAGTCGACTTTTTTATAAAGTCGGTCGCACAGTGCCCTCGTTTTATCGCAGCTAAAGCACTCGCGGAACCGTAACCCTGCTACTCTTCTCCCGAATACCGCTGCTGTGTTCGCTTCGCCGGAGCTTGCCGCCCTCGGTACAGTCGCCGTCCTCCGCCGCCCGCAACACCCTCGGCCGACCTCCACCGCCTGCCGCCCTCGGCTGCCCGCAACGCCCTCGGCCGCCGTTCTCTGCCGCCCTCGGCCGCCCTCCGCCGCCCTCGGCCGCTCTCCACCGCCTCCGTCGCCCTCCGCCTCACTCGGCCGCCCTCGGTCGCCCTCCGCGGCCGCCTTCCGCAACCCGCAACGCCCTCGACCAACTAAGGGTATGAATTCTATTCTAGTTTTATTTATTTGTTTCAAACATTCATGGAATCCCTTCAAGTTGTTATGGAATGTATAAAACCTACTAGAATTTGTCTTATGTAATGGAGAGTTGAGGCATGGTGTAGTTTAATGTCCTAAAACCAGGACCTTTGTGCAGGTTTCCATTTTGTTCTGATAAGGAGGGGAAATGATTCACCCTTTTCACTATAGTATAACCAAGAATGTTCTACCATAATCATGCATGAGGGGGGGGGGGTGGTAGATGTAAATTTTAACCCAGGGGTTCATGAATCCAAGGATTGATATGGTACTTAAATGTCATAGGGTGTTTGATGGTAGTAAAATCCATTATTGAGGACGAAATTGTCTTTGGTTGACATGCCTTTTTAGTGGGAAACATATGCAGATCCACCAGTGCATATTGTGATTAGTCAAATAAAGGTGACCTTAGGACGATGACCGCTCATTTCCGATGGCCATGGAAGGATATGAGGATTAAGACCTTTTTGTGCATAGTGTATGGTTTTTGAAAGGAAGAGACCTTTTTGGCTCCGACATAGTGACAATGGGGAAATTTATGTCTCATGAATAGACCCTAAATATGATGTTTATGTATCACCATGTTTCTTGTGATGGAAAGAATCAAGCTGTACATAGATATTTTAAGTTAAAACTACATGCATGGGTCTAACCCACACAAAGGGAGGGGGAATGTTTAGTTTTTGGGGTGTCTGGACTAGAACATAATGACTTAGGCATTACTATAGAATCAAACCAACTATAGTACTTGAAATCATGCATTTTAGAATCATGCAATTAGAACTATGGTAGAACTTTTTAGTGTCATATTGTGGGGACTGATTCCTTGAAAATCCTGAGTAACTTAATGGAAAATCAGTCTAAGATAATTTGACATGCGCTGGACATGAAGGTGGAGAAAGGTGTAGACTATGACACCATGGATTCTCGAATCGATAAGAATAAGTCCATGCACGCAACTTTTTACCATGCACGCAACTCTCTTTACAAACTCCTATTGAATGCAATTCTACGCGATTCAAAGCCTCATATTTTCTATAAAAGTTGAGATACTAAATTAAGGGGGTATCCTATTATTTATAATCGTTTCTGAACATGAACACATGTTTATCCCAAAGTGTGTAAAACCATGTTTGATGTCACATTAGGTGCATACGTATCTTTTTCTCCTAATAAAGTGATAGATAATCATCTTTTTAGTGAATCTAATATTCTTTTTTATGAATCTTGATTATAGGTTAGACTACTTGATCTCCTTCCAAGGAAGTGGTTCCCTTCTACTGTATTTGGAAGTCTTCTTTTGTGTACTTGAACCATAAATACTAATATTTGAGATTCAAATAGGATGAAGATGAATAAAGATTGGATGGATTCTAATCGTTTAACAATAGAGTACGAGAACGGAGTGAAAGAGTTCATCAAGTTTGCAAAGGATCACACAAAGGATCCTTCTCAAATCCTTTGTCCGTGTTTACGTTGTTGTTATTCTAGACTACTTACTCCAGAGGAGTTGGAAGAACATTTGATATGTCACGGAATAGATCGGAGTTATAAATGTTGGAATAAACACGGAGAAAAAGCGAATGTAGCTACTGGCTGGGATAAAACTGCGTTTTATGGATCGTCAGATATGAATACAAATATAGATAATGAAGAAGACCGTATGGAGGATGTGATTACAGATGTCAATGATGATGAAGATCGTATTGAGGAAATGACAAAGACAATTCAAGATGAACCCCGTGATTGCCCAAAATTGTTTGAGAAGTTAAAGAGTTGTGCAAAGACGCCATTGTATGCTGCTTGCACTAAGTATACAACATTGTCAGCTGTACTGAAGTTGTATAAATTGAAAGCAGGCAATGGATGGAGTGATGTCAGTTTTACGGAACTACTTGCTCTCTTGAATGACATGCTTCCGGAAGATAATGAGCTCCCAAGCCGGACGTATGAAGCTAGACGAATGCTACGCTCGATGGGAATGATTTCTGAAAGAATACATGCCTGCCCGAAAGACTGTATATTGTTTCGAAAGGAGAACAAATCACTTACAGAATGCCCAAAGTGTGGTGCTTCTCGATACAAGAAAGATAAATCCAATCCTACGAAAGTTGTATGGTACTTTCCAATCATTCCAAGGTTTAGGCGTTTATATGGAAGTAAAGAAACTGCAAGACAATTGTCGTGGCATGCAGATAAAAGAAATAAAGATGGGTTATTACGTCATCCGGCCGACTCTCCTCAATGGAAGAAAATTGATCATGAGTATCCTGAATTTGGAAAAGAGCCGAGAAACCTTCGTCTTGCGTTATCTACAGATGGAGTGAATCCTTTTGGTTTTCAAAGCAGCACTCATAGTACATGGCCTGTTATGTTGCTAAATTATAACTTGCCACCCTGGTTATGCATGAAGCGAAAATTCATCATGTTATCTATGCTTATATCAGGACCAAAACAACCAGGTAACGATATTGATGTTTATCTGACTCCTTTGATCGAGGATTTGAAGTTATTGTGGGACTCAGGTGTAATGTTGTATGATGCTTATAAAAGTGAATACTTCACGTTGAGAGCGATGTTGTATGGGACAATAAATGATTTCCCTGCTTATGGAAATTTGTCAGGCTATAGCATTAAAGGAACTCAAGGGTGTCCCGTGTGCGAAGAAGATACAGAATCAATTAGGTTGAAACATTCATCGAAATCTGTGTTTCTAGGACATCGTAGATTTCTACCTCGTCGGCATAAGTACCGATCTTGGACGACATCATTCAATGGAAGTTCAGAAAAACGCACAACACCGTCTCCACTAACAGGTGATCAGCTGTTTGAGAAAGTAAAAGATATGAACACTGTTTTTGGTAAACCATTTTCGAAAAACCTTACGAAAATCGGTTGGAAAAAGAGATCAGTTTTTTTTGAATTACCATACTGGAATTGTTTGTACGTCAGACATTTTCTTGATGTGATGCATGTGGAAAAAAATGTATGTGATAGTGTTATTGGAACGTTGCTAAATGCCCCTGGCAAAACAAAAGATGGAATTAAGGCAAGGTTGGACATGGTTGACATGGGAATACGAGAAGAGTTGGCTCCCGTGAAAGGTGAAAATCGAATGTTTCTTCCTCCTGCTGCTTATACTCTTTCTAGGGCAGAGAGATATCAGTTTTGCAACTTCTTTAATGATGTAAAGGTTCCAGAGGGGTACTCATCAAATATCAAGAACATTGTGTCAATGAATGATTTGAAGTTAAAAGGTTTGAAATCACATGATTGCCATGTTTTGATGCAAGATCTAATTCCTATAGCTTTACGTTGCATTTTACCCAAGAATGTTCGTCATACGTTAACCAAACTTTGTTTCTTTTTCAAAGCTATATGTAGCAAAGTTTTAGACCCGGGGAAATTGCCAGCTATGGAAAAAGAAATTGTCATCATATTATGTGAATTAGAAATGTTCTTCCCGCCAACATTCTTTGATATGATGGTTCATTTGATGATTCACTTGGTGAGAGAGATTCGACTTTGTGGTCCTGTGCACTATAGATGGATGTATCCTGTTGAACGGTATATGAAGATTTTGAAAGGATATGTCAAAAATCGAAGTCGGCCAGAGGGTTGTATAGTGGAGCGATATATTGTTGAGGAAGCCATTGAATTTTGTATTGAATACCTATCTGATGTGGAAAGCATTGGTCTCCCGAAATCTCGTCACACTGGACGCATTGAGGGTGAGGGAATTTCTGGAAGAGAAGTTGTAACAATCAGTATTACAGATCGGGAGCAGGCTCATCTTTATGTTTTGCATAACAGTTGGGAGGTTGCTCCATATATTGAAACTCACAAAGAAATTCTTAGGCAGTTGAATCCATCGAGGGCTGAAAAATGGTTAGCAGATACACATAATCACCAGTTTATAGGATGGTTTCAGGACCATATTTTTAAGCAGTTGGATGAAAATCCGAATTCAATTTCAGAACGACTTCGATGGCTAGCCGCTGGACCAAGTGTGTATGTATTATCTTACAGTGGGTATGTAATTAATGGTTATACATTCTATACGGATGAACATGATGAAGAGAGTACCATGCAAAATAGTGGAGTTACACTAGTGGCTGAAGCGATGCATGTTTCTGGTAGTAAGGATATAAATCCAATTTATGCAAATATGTCATACTTTGGCATTATCAAACTAATATGGGAGTTGGATTATACGACATTTCAATTGCCGATTTTTCAATGCAAATGGATTGATAACAATAGTGGTGTTAAAATAGATGAATGGGGATTTGTGAAAGTTGATTTTAGTAAAGAAGGGTACAAAGACGAACAGTTTATAATGGCATCACAAGCGGTACAAGTTTTTTATGTTCCAGATCCCGCAAACCGAAAGTGGTCGATTGTTCTGTTATCGTCCAAAACTATTGAGGGTTCCGATGAAAATTCAGTTGAGGACGATCCTTTTAGTGGTACGTCACAATCAATTCAGAGCGGTCCCAATGCAGATGATGTTTTGTATGTTAGAGGAGACCACAATGAAGGGATTTGGATTGTCGATAGAGGTGTCAAATCTCTTCAACCTTTGAAAAAAAGAAAGAGAGTTCAGTAAACAGGTTATATTTTGTTTGTAATATAGATCTTGTTATCTCATGTTATTATCTTATCATTACAGAATTTATGTAATTTGAATGAACTGTTCAACCACTTTTGCAGATAATGACTTCTGCACATTCTGGTGCTCCTAACCTTGAGACTGAACAAGTCTCTCAAGCAGCTGCTGCTGCGGCTGCTGCTGCTCCTGCTGCTCCTGCAGCTCATTCTGCTGATACTGTTGCTCCTGATGCGGCTCCTGCTGCTCCTACTGCTGTGACTCATACTCCTCCTCCTGCTGTGGCTCCTGGTGCTCCTGATGCGGCTCCTGCTGCTGCTCCTGCTGCTCCTACTGCTGCTCCTGCTGCTGCTCTTGCTGTTGCGGCTCCTTCTCTTAGTGTTGAGGTCCAACAACCATCAGCACATGCCGTTGATATCATAGTAGATGAACATATAGATGATGTTGATATCGATGAAATGGTCGGGAATGAAGGACCGAAGTCGCAGAAATCACAGGTGCGTCGTAGTTTGACAGTGTTAGCCAAAATTCTTAAGGCGAAAAGCAAAGGCATCAAATTTGAAGTCGGATGGAATGCACGAGGCCAACATGTGAATCCCAACAAGGCTATGTTTAGCAGTTACATTGGAGTTGTCACTCGGCAACGCGTGCCGATTGACGTAGATTCATGGCACCATGTTGTGTCCGGGTTGAAGGCTGTGATCTGGGAAGAAATTACGGTAACATTATGAATTTATTTTTTTAATTAACTAGCAAATAAAATGATGAAACAGTGTCTTACTCTTCTCAATCTCTTGCAGAGTACATTTATAGTAGACGACTCACACAAGGATTATGTACTAAGGCTTGCAGGAAAGATTCATCGAGGTTTTCGTACTATTTTAACAAGATGTCACCTGAAAGATTCTAAAGGTAAAATAAACCCGCACCCACCCATTGTCTATGCGCACCTGATATCCCAAGAAGCATGGGATGCATTTATTGGCCGTCGTGGGGATGAGAAGTTTCAGGTACATTGTGAGTGATAATACGCTGTTTGAGGATACCTGTATTCATCACTTTGATTGTCAATATTTCATTTATGAAACAGAAACTCTGTACTGAAAATAAGGAACGTGCATCAAATCCAACATACCCCTATCGTAAAGCAAGGATGGGGTACGCTTCATTAGAAAAGAAAATGGTACGTATTGTAAATTTACAGTAATATTGTTAGGTGCCAATAAACAACATCATAATTATCTTTCTATGTTTATATGTAGATTGATGAATCTAAAACCAAATGCACTTCTATCCCACGTCATGTGCTATGGAAGGAGGCACGTGTGAACAAAGAAGGGAAGTTAATAGATGAGAACACACAAAAAGTGTGGGAAATATGTGTAAGTATGACACGATGATAAAAAGATTTGTTTAAAATTGCTATTACATAAAAATAATTAGTTTTTTTCCTATATCTGACAGTCACAGGAATCAGCTACTCCTGTAGCTGATACAGACCTATTATCGACGGCTTTGAAGCAGCCGGAAAAATACGGTCGTGTCAGAGGTGCAGGGTTTGGGGTGACACCCCGAGTATATTTTGAGAAGAAGAAAAAAATAGATGATACAGAGAAAAAATTGGAACAAATGAGCGAAAAAATAGCAACCCTTGAAGAAAAATTGCAATGGCAGGGAGAGTTGCTAGCAACTTTTATGGGTGGGAAGCAAAGGGAGGACACAACTCAGGAAGAACCACCGCATGAACATCCTGCCCCACCCCCCACCAGCTTTGAGGCGAGCCATTCACCTAAAAAAAATGTCTTAGCCGTGGTAATCAATATTCTAATAACGGTTCCCATTAAATATGAATCAGACAAACACTGATAATTTATCTGTACTGATCTTCTACAGGGTGATAATGATTGTGATTTATATCTGTCAACACCCACCTATCACCTTGTAGCGAGGGCTACAGTGTTCAATATCCCAGATGCCACACTGCATAATAGACCACTTTCAAAAGATCATCTGAAAGTGACGATTACTGTAGCTCATGAGCCAAATGCAATGCTACCTATTCCACTTGATGACGATGATATTCATACGGTTGAAAAGGCTATTGGGACATTCATTTCATGGCCGGCAGAACTTGTAAGAGTACATGCAGACAAAGAGGTATTTATTTCCTTTTATTTTCAAGCTAAACCCTTAACAATTAATGAAAAGAGTGTCTGAATCAATGATTGTTGTTATAGACGGAGAAAGGAAAGGGGGTGACTAACATCGGCTCGAAACCATCTAAAGGATCGACCAATCGATCCCAAGGAGCTACTGAAAGCACAATAACACCACCTGTTCTCTTTCCACATTTACTAGCATTGAAGACTCATGTGGATACGAAGCTAAAAGATGGTAATAGTCATATAGTGATTTTCGAAGATAATATATACGGAGAGGAAAGTCAAGATTTCGTTGCTGCTGAAAATGTAAATGAAATCCTTGAAAACGGTTGGTTAGGCGTCACTGTTGTAAATGTATATATGAGGTATGTTTCCATGAATTGATTTTCTAAAAGCTGATCTAATGTGCAAATTATGACTAAATGCATTTTATATTGTTGACAGACGCATTTATGAAAAACAGTTGAAGGGATTTTCCCATGAGCCAAGATTTGGACTGGTTAGTCCTCATATCACATCAACACACCAAACAAAAATAGAGTCATCAAAAAGGGATGCAATAGTGAAGGACTTGCTGAAAACATTTGAACGCAAGATTACAGATGACAGACTTTTCCTAATACCAACCATGCAGGGGTAATACTCTACGATTAAAGCATATCAATTATATTTTCACTTTTTTTATTACTTATTCCTTTTTGTGTTTTTAGGCAACATTGGTTGCTAATTGCGGTGAACTTGGATACTCCGAAGATTTACTTTCTGGATTCAAAGTTAGGATATCCATCAAACCGACCATACATGATGGAGTTTGTGAATCTGTAAGACACTACATCTTACGTTTTAGGTCTAAACATCAATTTATATAATATATATTATCTTTTACTGAGGATTCTGTTATGATAGGGCGGTGTACCAATATCGTCTAAATCATGGTATGAGGACAGGGGCTAAGCATAAGGAGCCGAGCAAGTACTACGTCTGGACAAATATCAGGGTATATATAATAAAATTTCACTATCCAAACACACCTCAACACAAGTTATTTATTCTCCTAATGATCAATTTTTTTGCAGTGTCCAAAACAAACAAACGATAATGATTGCGGTTATTATGTTTGTAAATTTATGAAAGAGATCGTTTTTCATCAGCAAACTAGCATCCCTAAAGAGGTATTTTCAAAAACAATTACTAGTTCGTTTAAGTTATTTATTAATTCTTTATTTTTTTATTTTGCAGTACTACTATGACTGCCGAAAAGCCTCATACTCACAAGACGATATAGATGTGTTCAGAAACGAGTGGGCCGCATACCTGATGACAGATTGTACACAAATACAATGATGATCTGACTTGGGGACATGTACAATTGGTGGTCATTTTTGAGAGGGGTTAAGGGGATCAAAAGATAAAATATTGTTGTATGTAAATGTTCGTAGCAAAATTGTAATTGTTATTAAATAAAACATTCTTTCTCCAATGAGTCATTTTTCCATTTTAACAGATGATATGCACCAGCAACATGCAAGAATGTTGAACCACTAAAATGGTCGCTCTCTTGTTTAAAATGGACACCACTTTAATTGAAAACAACAACTGACCTACGGAAATCTGACCAGACGCATCTGGATTGCCTTCATCCTTTAGGAGAAGGATCCACGGGTCCTTGGTGACGTGTACGAGTCAACCCCGCCTCAATCCGAGGCACGGTGTGACCGCTACCACCCAAAGGGTCGCTCTCTTGTTTAAAATGGACACCACTTTAATTGGAAACAACAACTGACCTACGTAAATCTGACCAGACGCATCCGGATTGCCTTCATCCTTTAGGAGAAGGATCCACGGGTCCTTGGTGACGTGTACGAGTAACATGCAAGAATGATGGACCACATTTCTTTGGCCTTTGGACAAAAAAACCAGTAAAATCTCCAAAATACCTTCATATCATGCATGAACCAGTAAAATCTCCAAAATACCTTCATATCACGCAGTTCTGAAAAGAGTCACTATTTAAAAGAAAGTCACAAATTTAGATACATCTCGAGATGGTCAGTTGTTGATTTCACTTAAAATTAAGTCCATTTTTAACAAAACAGTGACACTGTGAGTGGTGTCGGCCACACCGGGCCTCGGATTGATGCGGTGTTGAATCGTACACGTCACACATGAGTCATTGATCATTGTGAAAAAGTATCAACGCAATCAGAAGCCGTTAGATCGATTTGGCATATGTACGTAAAATATTGTCCATTTTAAACTAAATACATACACTTGGAGTGATACCGGTCACACCGCGCCTCGGATTGAGACCCCACCCTTTCCCCTCGGCTGTCAAAAATCATAACCAGATAGTCGAAGGGTGATTTTGACAGCCGAGGGGAAAGGGTGGGGTCTGAAGACATTGTAGGATATGTCGAAGGGTGATTTTGTGTGTGACTGGTATCACTCCAAGTGTATGTATTTAGTTTAAAATGGACAATATTTTACGTACATACGCCAAACTGATCTAACGGCTTCTGATTGCATTGATACTTTTTCACAATGATCAATGACTCCTGTGTGACGTGTACGATTCAACACCGCATCAATCCGAGGCCCGGTGTGGCCGACACCACTCACAGTGTCACTGTTTTGTTAAAAATGGACTTAATTTTAAGTGAAATCAACAACTGACATACGGCAAACCGACCAAACACATTGGGATTCTATTGAAACTTAAGGACAACTATCCATGGGTCAAATGTGACGTGTAAGATTCAACCCCGCCTCAATCAGAGGCGCGGTGTGACCGGTATCACTCCAAGTGTATGTATTTAGTTTAAAATGGACAATATTTTACGTACATACGCCAAACCGATCTAACGGCTTCTGATTGCATTGATACTTTTTCACAACAATCAATGACTCATGATACATAGAGAAATTCACTGGCCACCTTCGAGAATGATCTGAAGCACAAACCATGACAGCATTATGTTTTTAACTTCAGCACCTCAATTGAGAATGTGACACCTTTCAGGACTTGGCGCCATTGTATGTCGTTTCGTCCACTGAATGGGTCTATCCTTTTATTTAATTTTTTTAACTTCAGTCAAATATTCTAGAAAGATGTCGCGGCAGATCCTTCACCATTTTGTTTTGCTGAACATCTCATTACATTGTTAAAAAAAAGCAGGGTGTCTTGCATGGGCAATACGTTCTTGTATTGAAGATGATGCACTCCCATTTATTCGAACCCACATGGTTAATTATTTTGTTTAAGCCTAATGATTGATTTAATTATTGTGGAACACATAATCATGAAAATCGTATGATGGTTGTACCCAGATAGGACTCCAATTCATTGGTTAAATCTATTTTCTCATGAGATGTTATGTATGAGATTAGGGAGTAAACCTAGTCCATTAAAATGGGAGTGCATCATCTTCAATACACGAACGTATTGCCCATGCAAGACACCCTGCTTTTTTTTAACAATGTAATGAGATGTTCAGCAAAACAAAATGGTGAAGGATCTGCCGCGACATCTTTCTAGAATATTTGACTGAAGTTAAAAAAATTAAATAAAAGGATAGACCCATTCAGTGGACGAAACGACATACAATGGCGCCAAGTCCTGAAAGGTGTCACATTCTCAATTGAGGTGCTGAAGTTAAAAACATAATGCTGTCATGGTTTGTGCTTCAGATCATTCTCGAAGGTGGCCAGTGAATTTCTCTATGTATCATGAGCGTTCTAATGCATATCTTGTTTGGAAGATCATTGTAGTAGACAACGATCTAAAAGTGGGGGATGAGTGCATATCTGAGCATGTCTTTAGTAGTGTCCCTCAAAATGTCTTTAAACTGACCATCTTGAGATGTATCTAAACTTGTGACTTTCTTTCAAATAGTGACTCTTTTCAGAACTGCGGGAGTTAACATTTCTCCAACATATTCACACACAAAATCACCCTTCGACATATCCTACAATGTCTTCAGACCCCACCCTTTCCCCTCGGCTGTCAAAAAAACCTAAAAGACCATGGCTAGCAATGATCATTCCAAAATGCATTTAAACTGAAACCTTCCAGAAAAAAATAGAGTAGAATACTTGCAAGTTGTAACTTAGGTCGCTTTGCACAAGCCGATTTCCACATTGTTTGTAGCAACCACATTTGCTCCAACACTCTAATGATCTTCATTGCTTCATGTCTTTTATACTCTTCCATAAACCCTTCTCTAAGAAGGTCAACTATCGTGTATGCATACTCACCTTCAAATGTGACGTGTACGAGTCAACCCCGCCTCAATCTGAGGCCTGTTGTGGCTGACACAACTCCAAGTGCCTCTGTTTTGTTCAAAATGGACTTATTTTTAAGTGAGAAATCAACAACTGACATACGGGAAACCGACCAAACGCCTTCGGATTGTGTTGACACTTTAGGACAACGATTCATGGGTTATATGTGACGTGTACGACTCAACCCCGCCTCAATCCGAGACGCGGTGTGACCGGTATCACTCCAAGTGTATGTATTTAGTTTAAAATGGACAATATTTTATGTACATACGCCAAACTGATCTAACGGCTTCTGATTGCATTGATACTTTTTCACAATGATCAATGACTCATGTGTGACGTGTACGATTCAACACCGCATCAATCCGAGGCCCGGTGTGGCCGACACCACTCACAGTGTCACTGTTTTGTTAAAAATGGACTTAATTTTAAGTGAAATCAACAACTGACATACGGCAAACCGACCAAACACATTGGGATTCTATTGAAACTTAAGGACAACTATCCATGGGTCAAATGTGACGTGTAAGATTCAACCCCGCCTCAATCAGAGGCGCGGTGTGACCGGTATCACTCCAAGTGTATGTATTTAGTTTAAAATGGACAATATTTTACGTACATACGCCAAACCGATCTAACGGCTTCTGATTGCGTTGATACTTTTTCACAACAATCAATGACTCATGTGTGACGTGTACGATTCAACACCGCATCAATCTGAGGCACGGTGTGGCCGACACCACTCACAGTGCCTCTCTTTTGTTCAAAATGGACTTATTTTTAAGTGAAATCAACAACTGACATGCGGCAAACCGACCAAACGCATTTGGATTCTGTTGAAACTTAAGGACAATGATCCATGGGTCAAATTTGACGTGTAAGAGTCAACCCCGACTCAATCCGAGGCCCGGTGTGGCCGACACCACTCAAAGTGCCTCTATTTTGTTCAAAATGGATTTATTTTTAAGTGAAATCAACAACTGACATACGGGAAACCGACCAAACGCCTTAGGATTGTGTTAACACTTTAGTACAATGATCCATGGGTCATATGTGACGTGTACGAGTCAAACCTGGGGTGGATTACATGGCTTTCCTACATGGAATATATCCCACTACACGTCTTTAATGAGCCAGCTACGCAGTTTATCCCTTGTACAGATACACAGGAAGAATCACACGAGATCGACGTCATGTACTAACATAGGGCAAGGGTGCATAAGAGGACACAAGATCAAAGGGTAACACGTATATGTTTTTTAACATGCCATGTAATTTCCTATTGATATGACATGTATATTCACACAGGCAGCTGAACATTGGAGTTACCCAGGGTAAAGCGACAAGGCATGTGACCCTTTAAATGACACATAATTTTATGTACCATGATTGATCTCTTTGAACACTATATCAAGGACATATTTCATTAGGGTTGGCTCCCATGATCCTTCCTAGGATGGTTTTGGTATCTTTTCCGACTTACGGTAGTACGATCGCTTCAGCAGGACGTCCTAGACATAGTTGGAGTCTCTCTGAAAGTCCTGGAGTGAGATCATATATCTATTTTTGAGGTCCAGGTAGAGTCATGTATCAACGCAACCAATCCTACCAGACATTGATCCTATATATAGAATGTTAATCTTGATGTCTCATTACAGTACCCCAATTTATGATATGTTACCTTTTTTGTATTAATATACATAATTACTAAGGGTGATGGTTGGGAGAGTTAGGATATCCTTTTTATGTATTGCAGAATGATTCAAGGAGCACGGGCTCTGCACGATTTGTCAAAACCAAGTGGCAATCCAAGGAGAAACAATGCATAGTGGAATGTTCTAGTATTTATCTTCTGAGTTGTGTAGGAATATTTTGTGATACTATGTAATGAGGTAGTTTTGCTTTCTGGGTAGATGGTATCTAACTCATGGTAAGAACACTGTTTGGTTGGGTTGTGATCGGTTGATGACATGCTTGTGGTTGATATACTGGTTTTTGTGCAGGTCTGTGGTTGATATACTGGTTTTTGTGCAGGTCTGCTCGGCTGGCTGTAATAGTGCAGGTTTTTTATTAGCAGCAGGCAGGGATTTAACAGCGCTAAAAAAGCGCTGTTAAAGGAAACATATAACAGCGCTTTTTTAGCGCCATTAAAGGTATCCTTTAACAGCGCTTTTTTAGCGCCATTAAAGGTGACATTTAACAGCGCTTTTTTAGCGCTGTTAAAGGTGACATTTAACAGCGCTAAAAAAAGCGCTGTTAAAGGACCCCTCCTTTATCAGCGCTGAGCTTTACAGCGCTTTTCTAGCGCTGTTAAAGCCCGATTTTAGCGCTGTTATTTCCCGTTTTTGTAGTAGTGTTATGATAAGTATTACACTGAGATGAGAACTCTTTTATATTTATCCTAAAAATTATCCAACAGTATCCCCTCATCATATCATAAAACAACTTTATATAAAAAATATGGATAACCCATCAGGACTTATGGTTGAATTCTAAATCCAATATTCTGATTTAAAAATTGTTCAAGATCATTCTCCAGGAACAAAGTAAACCTTACAGAGAGAGACCATTAACATGTGGTATCCCCAACATATAATTTTATTCTAGTGTAATATCATTATCTACCTTATACATACTCTTTATATAGAAGTTAAATAATTGGAGGGATGATTTGAATGTTTCCCAGAAATATATCATCTTTCTCCACTTTCTCCTCCAGGTACAACTCATCTTAGGGAGACAATAAATTTCACTACTCATTGAATTTTTTTAAATAATGAGATGGTAACTTTTGAATATGTTCATCTAAAAAACATTGCCTTTTATATGTTTATAAGTGAGATTGATATATAATTTATAAAAATATTTAACCTATCACATCCACTAGGGGTTTAAATACTAACAAGAGATAATATAACATAGGGTATTATGATTGGATAATACCGTGAACATCTCACAAAAAAGGTAATGACACTAATATTTTATCATTTAAATAAACTTGTAATGATCCATGTCATGGGTAGGTTAATTCCTCCCAGTAGGTCAACGATACAGAGAAATGTATGTTACCACAAGATCTGATTGCATCAAAACACAACTAAAACCAATTCATGAGGCATCACAATAAATATCACAGGGAAGACTTGATTCAGGAAGAATCAAAATAGGATATGAGGTCAAATTCTACCTCATCTCATCAAATGAGTATTGGTATTCAAAAATCCATATAAATTTCACCCCTTTTTGGGTGAGCATGTTCAAAATAGAATGAAAATTGAAACAATTAAAAATAAACAATTTCTATTAACAAGATAATTCTAAACACATAAAATTTCCAAGACAAGTATCACATCCTCCAAAAACATAATAGACATCACCTCATCATGATCCACTGATATGAATTGTTCTAACACAAAAATCATAATAAACATTTATTCATAAATCCATATGATGCATTTGGATAGGTTAACATAGATCTAGTGGACCTACAAGATTCCAGTAATCACCAAAATTAAGGGGTCTAGGTATCATTTTAATTTATAGTTCATCAGATTTAAAAAACCACTATTGTATTAGTCTTTCATAAAGGCATAACTAAATACTGAAAATGACATTATCAAAAATTGAATAATCTCTTTGGAAAATTATACTCTTTCAGTGTATCTAGAAGATACAATAATAAAAAATCTATTTTAAAAAACCAATCTTATCATTTAATCCAATTAAAGAGTCCATTAATACAGGGAAAGGGTAATAATATTAATAGTTACTCATTTCAAATTGTGATAATAGATACATATGTGAAGGACCACAACCAACCTTTTGACAAAGATATCCAGAGCAATAAAGGGGACATGATTAGGTAGATAAATCCCTTATATTCAATGTCATCAAGTAGAATCATTTACTCTCATAGATATACATTCATTACATTATAAAAAGTTTGGAAAATAATTTATGTTCCTTTTAGAAGTCAATAAAAAAAATTCACTTCTCACAATATAGGAAAACTCGAGAGGTTTTTTGGGAACACATCTGTAAAATATGTTATAACCATGGGAGTTAAACCATTAAATTTCCACATCACCCTTATCTTGAAGATCACAAACCAACCCAAAAATATACTTACTTTAAGATGGGGTGGTTTTGGCTAGCTCAATCATGGATACCAATCTCCCTAAAACACATATAGATTCTTCATTGGGAGACGTTGAAATCAAATTTCACTTGAAAATATTAGTATAGTTTCTAAAGGAAGACATTTAAACCATTCTAATAATGATATCAATGGAATCCATGACATGAATTAAGAAATCCCATGCTATCTCAAATTATGAGATATATATTACAGATTACCAACCACAAAATCTTTTCTCCTTCAATATAAAGAGAGTAATTATCTCGTTAATGTATGTAATGATATCTAATGGAAGTTATAAAAATTATATATCTCAATAAGAGAGAAAAAATATTTATACACCTATAAAAAAATCACCACAAATGATTCAATAATAATTTTTCCTCTCATTCTCATCAGTCCTATCTCTAACTATAATGGTGTTAGATCCAGAACAAGAAACTACTTAGTCTCGATATGAGTATGATTTCTGACACCAGATCAGGATTCTTCAATCAACTGACTCTAAATATTTGATGATGTTGTACTACCTCCAAAACTATAATATCAAAGCCCTATTCCTTAAATCCGTATGACTAAATTATAGATCTGTTGGTAGTTGAGTATCTCAATTCACTTGGATGAGTAGGAATAACTATAAAATACCTCTTCAAATGGAATAGACACCCACATGAATAGTAATCCTTAGGGGAATCATATCATTTGGGCCTCATATTCCTATTAATACAATAATGATAACTAATAGGAGATCCCCCACCCAAATTTGTTGATTCTAAAAATTGATATGGGTTCCCGGAACCACCACCCCTCACCTGTCTCTACTCATCACACTTCCACTTCTTATCAAAAAGACAAATACTTATTGAACCAAAAAAGGAAAAACCTATGTAATCCCAAACAACCCTTCCTAATTATCCTCTACCATCATTTATTGGTCTATAACCTCAACATATATTACAATATTCAAGGGAAATATTTTAGATCTTATCTTATACTAGAGACCCATTTAAAACCTATAAGACATCAATTTTCCATTAGATACTAGCTTTGGTGAAAAATTAACATGTTTGGGGAATATATTATCAATAATTATTATTATTATTTCACATTTCTAGAGAGTAAAAAATTCATATTAATTTTAAGGTTTTATCATGTTAGGATAAAACTATTGGGTGAAAAATAACGTGAAATTCATCCATTCAATGTTACCGTGTTTCTTTATATGAATGATTAAATCCCACCACATCCAACTGGGGAGTTAAAAAATAAAGTTAACAAATTTAAACTTAAAGGATTATATATTATTAATGAACATGAAGGTCCCCTAAATCATTTCCATCTAGTCCCCATATTACCGGGGTTTATTTCATCTTAAGGAGGATGAAGTATTATACATGAAGAATTTCTAAAGATGATCCTTCTTAGAATGTAAACTAATTTCCTTAGATGGAGTCAGTCTAGAACACATTCCTTGGTCTATAAACTAAATATACTACACTAATTACATAATATGATTTTGATTAATCAGTGGGTTTTCTCATGGAATGTTTTATGTGGTATCTTTTTTAGGATTCAGATGTCACATTCAAGGGGGAAATATGTTACATAAAACCAATAAATTGTAAAACCATAAAAACAAATAATAAACCGCCAATCCAGAAGATAAAAAATTATATAATGTAAAGTTAAATAATAATATAATTTAGATATAACAACCGAAAACTAGATTCAAAATTAATCATCTTTTTATGGTACATAGCCCATGTACCCTATCTGCAAATTACAGTAAAAAAAAATATGAAACCAAGACACATTCCCAAAATCCCATGGAGATATAAGATATGTTACAAAGAGTTTTGACCAAACATCCACTCACACGTTTTAATTGAGCCTAAATAATCCCATATCCAGTCAATATTGGTATCCTAAATAACATAGAGCCAAACTTATGGTCCTGATACTAGTTTTTTAGAAACTATCCCAAAACACCCATGAACCATGAATATAATCCAGCTCATGGATGGTTTCCAAGGGTGTTCCAGATCCCCAAATGTTGGAAACTGGTTTCCTAGGATTCATGTCACACATTATGGGAATAGTTTCTCCAAAAAAGAATCATCAAGCATGTATGAGCCTTGAACTAGAAATAACAATGCCATATAATGGGAATCCTTTCTCCAAGAAACACATAAATAATATAAATATAAAAATTATATAATACAAATACATTAAATAATAATATAAATTGTAAACAATTAAGCATCAACCATGAAATGGTGCAAATGGGGGTCATATATCCCAAATCCCAAAAAATGGTAATGGGATGGATGTAAAATTGGTGATATAATATATTTCAATAAGAACAAATAAAAATAATGAAAAAATAATCCCATATTGGATTAAAATAATGTTTAAGTGCCTATCATATAACCATCATCAATGAATGATCCAGTAATAAGATTATATGTTTCCTCTATATAATGTATTACGATTATGTAAATCTATCAAAAAAAGTTCTGGAAGATCCCATTGGTTGTATGTATAGTATGAGAAACAATTGGCTAATAGGATCCCACCAAGAATTTCATGAGTGATCCTTGTTAAGTAAACACATGAAATACGTTTTGAAATAAAGCATATGAAAGAAAAAAATTATCTTTCAAATATAAGAAATCAAGTAAAAATACTTATAAAATTTATTAATGGATATCAATTCCCGAATAATAAATATTCAATAAAGGTGTACTAATGGAATACATAAGTCGTATAATTTTATGGGAACTACATATTCAGATATCAACTTATGAACTATTGGTTAATTTATATTTGATGAAAAATAAATGAGGATTCAATGCCTCAATCGAGTGGTATTCTTTCACCAATCCAATAACCACCACATATATCCAACCACTATGATGTATATGAATTGGCATAGTGGTACGGTTTCACCCCTCTGTTACACCCCAACCTTCCTCCATGTCTTTTATAGTTAGTTAGTAAGGTGGTATAATCTAAAATGCATATTTAAAAAATTTGTTCCCACATTAGATACCAATGTTACCATGTGAAAATTCAAATTCAATTATTTTATATTATTGTTAAAATTGGTTCCCATTAATAGTTAAATTGTAACACCCGAGACTTTTATGTTATCATCAAAGGAATCTTTTTCTACACAACACTTGCTTGGCTTGCTTTACACGAAATCATGACCTTCCTCGATAGCTTGCGTCGTACGCAATACCGAGTTTCACTAAACAACGATATGCTATTAAAATAAAACTAGCTGTTATGAATAGTAAAAACTACTTTTTAAAATTTTATAAATTTTATTTTTCAAAATGGAATTCATTTTTGGATTCGGAATACCGAAATTAGCCTAGGGTGAAATTTTGGTATTTTTCTGAAAACATTCAATTTTTTATGAATAGTGAAACCACTAAGTGGTAGGTTAAAAACTGAATTTTGCATAAAACTTAATTTTACCGCTTCTGTGAATGGAATTTCGAAAATCCGGCAGACACGGTTAATATCAAGGACTAAAATGTGGTTCAATGAGATGAAAATAATTTTTGGTGAATAGTAACTTTTTACTTTTTTTTACCACGGTTAATAGTAAATAGGGTAACTAAGGGTAAATATGATATTACTATTACCCTAACACATGTTCTATTTCTATTGGATAAGTGTAATTCGACCAAAAACAACCTTATGAATATAATATGACCATTTAGGTCCACTTAGATTAGATTATGACCTTTAATATTATTTTATTTAATGAATAGTTAAAATAGTTAAAATCAAAGTTTAATAACTAAAACATTTTTAATATGGGTTCATACATAAGATAAATTCGACTATAAATATTCATTAGAAATATAAAAAGATTTCCTACATAATGGAATTTTATTTGAAATTTTTAGACATTAAATAATTTAATTTATTTATGAGACAATGATGATGCAGTAATTATCTTATTAATGAAATATTGACATAATTGATGTTATAAACACCAAAATAAATGTAATTTGAGCCTTTTTATGAATTCCACTAATTTTCTAGGTTACTATGATATATTAGTGTTGATGTAATCAACTTGGTTCGAACATATAATTCTGTTATGACTTTCACAAAAATCATATATCAAATAGTGTCAAAATTGACACAAAATAGTTTTTAAATCAAATATTATATTACTAATTGTTATTTTATTCCTAAAAATCTAAGGTTCGGCCAAATGACTTATATAAGGATATATATATTAATAATAAACAATTTGGGGTTCGTTTGGCATGTTATAGTAAGTGTATTAACCATATAGTGAAAGAAAACAAAAAGACACGGTAAAAGTTAAATTATTTAACTTAGAGTTAAATCTAATTGATAAGGTTAAAATAATACCCTAAACATGTCTAAATCCTATTGGATGATAGGATTTCGACCCATCCCCACTTTAGCTTCGGAATAAGACCCTTTGGAACCATTATAAACCGATTTTGTGTTTAATATAAAATAATATTTTGAGATATTCCTAAGGTGCCCCTCTCCTCCCTTATAAAAGGGAACCTCCTCCCCCTCCTCCTCACACCAATTTGAGCACTCAAGCTCGTCCAACCCCTGCCATTTTCTCCTCTCCACTTCCCTAGAATAATAATAGAGGTCCTGGTCTTCTTCAAAGACCAATATTAGTTCCCTAAGTGGAGGATTCAAAGAAGCGTTCCAAAGAAGAGGTAATATCCATTACCGATCATTTCAATTTCTTTCTTCTTCAACTTCTTCTTCTTTAGTTGTTTCATGATAAAGTAATAACATCAGTATTACTTACATACTGATATGTTATTATAAATATGAAACAACCCTAATTCACCTTCTATCCATCCTACGGAAAAATGAAATCACCGCGCGTGGGTACGTACGAAATACCGTCTCCACGCCGTTGTGTAATCTATTTTCCACCATCACATTACAAGGATGGGTATAATGGTGTAATGAATAACTATTTATGATTATTATTAAGTAATATTGATACTGAAATAATATATATATACTCCAATACAATTCCACAATCATAGGAACGATATCATCACTCGTGCGTACGTACGGAATACCGTCTCCACGATGTGATGCGACTCGTTCTACATGATCATCATTACATAGTAATTATATAAATGAATTGAATGAATAAATATGATATATGATAAACTAATACCATTCTGTATATAAGGTATCTATAACCTTAAAAGAAGAATAAGAACTTATTCGACAAAACACGCATAAGAACAAAAGGCAATAAAGACCCGAGTAACAAGTAACAATGAAATATTACTAACAAGAAGCTAAGAATATGACCATATATGATATAATATCAATATTTATGATTCTGGAATAAGTCAATAACATTATTTAAACCATTATACAGGAGCTTCGGACACGTACAAGGAAAATCGGACCTAAGGTAAGGGAAATATCACAATCTCATTTTTATCCGAGATTGTTTATTCGTAAGTATTTACTGGGGTGTATTTTATCATTTACATCCATGTTTCATCAATATGTAATATTATTCCCATTCACCTACAATTTTTTTAAATCCTATTTTACCCTTCGGTGAGTTTTTAGTAAATGATATGAAAGGAATCTTTTGTCATTTTTCGTACGAGTTACTTTTTTGACTTTTCCGACAAAAGTACGAGAAGAATGTTTTTCTTAACTTATACGGCATAAATGGATTTATAAAACATTATTTCCAAGAAGATTCCTTTACAAGTATTCAAGTTTATTTTTAATCAACTTCTTTTAGTTTAAAATTGTATGACATTTTAAGAAAGGAAAAGTGTTTTTGAAGTAGAAAGGATATTTTCCTCAAGAATAGAGTTCAAGTATTTTATCAAAATTACTTTCCATCTAAGATAATAAAAGGGTTCTGTTTTTATCCCTATTATTACATGGATTTTATTATGTTGTGATGGAAATATTTTTATGAATTCCTTTATCTTATATGAATTGTTTTATGATGTCATGTTGTTTAAGAATCCCATTTTTATTACGTGGGTTACGCTATGATGTATGGTTTATGATTATGTGGAACACATAAGAAAGGATTCATTATAAGATGGGCGGGACCTATATCTCCCTCCAATGCATTGGGTAAAGATTTTATATCTCATTAGATAGACATGGCTGGAACAGTAGGTTATACCGATTCAGTGAAACATGACTGGAATGAGGGTGACTCGGTTCAGAAAGGGACTTTGTCCACTAAGATAGTCTTGGCAATGAGTCATGAGTAACAAGAAATGATTTTCCATGATTATGTGTGCATGCCATAAAGGTTCAAGTTTCATGTTATGATTATGGGGATCTCATTTTCACTTCTATGATTTATTCCATGTTAAGATATTATGATCTCTTTTGCATGTTATGATTTTCAAAAAGATATGATATGATTTTTATTTACTTTATTTTCCCTTGCTGAGCATTTGAACTCACCCTTTTATGTTTTCTTTTCCCCAGGTCAGGAAGATGGATATTAAGTAGAATATGCTAAAAGGGACCCTAGATATGATGAAATAAATAGGAGACACTGTAGAAGATTTATGAATCAGTTGTTTATGTTTCCCAGTTTCTAAAGACACTATACCTATATGGTCCTTTGTGGTTTTGTCATATGTTGTAATAAGTGTGCTTAAATTTTGAAGTATTAACAATGTATGTAAAGTATGGGTCGTTATAGTTGGTATCAGAGGAAAGTTATAGTCAACCTTTGGAAACTAGGATGTGAAATCCTTAGTAAGAACCCTAAGGATATGTCTAAGCATAGAACACAATCTTAGTGTTATAGAAATGGCCATGAATACCCTAGGATAAGACCATAAGTGTGAAGTTTTATCCTTGATTATGTGGTTTTCCTATTATAATTAGTGTTGCTCACACTATTCTTCTTGGTTTTAGTCAATGGCTGGAACCCGGAGGAACCGTGTTAATGCGGAATGCGATGGGCAATGCAATGATTGTCCCCCTGAGCAACCAAACGATATGGGAGCTGGAATGCAAAATCTTGTAGCCATGCTCACACAACTTTCTCTAGCTATGAATCATGCAGGACTTCCAAACGAGCAAAGGAACGAGCAACATTCTGTTGAATCCTTCATGAGGCAGCGTCCACCTTCTTTCAGTGGGTCTACTGATCCATTAGTTGCTGAACAATGGATTAGTACTACTGAAAAGATATTTTCAGTTCTTCAATGTTCTGAACATGATAAAGTCATCCTAGCAGTGTATCGTTTGGAAGGAGATGCTGATCAATGGTGGAATCTTATTAAGAATATGAGGCAAAGGGATGAAATTGAGTCTATGGAATGGGATGAGTTCAAGAACTTATTTTTCAATAAGTACTTCCCTCGTATTCTCCGAACAAAGATGGAGAAATAGTTTCTTGAACTGAAGCAAAGGGATGATGAATCTGTTGGTACCTATGAAGCAAATTTTACAAGACTTGCAAGGTACGCTTCTGGTATTATTATCCAACCTGAGAGTAAGATCAATCGATTCTTTAGTGGATTAAAACCAAGTCTTCGAAGGGCGTTAGCCATAAGGGACTTCCATAGCTACGAGGAAATCGTTCGATGTGCTCTCAAAGTCGAGATGGAGATTGGAGTAACCCATCAGTCACATGGGTTTGATAAGAAGAGGAAGATGGAATTCAAAGGAAAATCTAAAGAGAACACTGAAAAGAAGATGAACTTTCCCTTATGCTCAAAGTGTGGAAAGAAACATGGAGGGAGTTGTCTTAAAGGGACAAGTAAATGTTTCAAATGTGGAAAGGAAGGTCATCGGGCATTTGAATGCCGCGATAATGGGAAAAAGATGTCTAATGATGCAAACAAAGGAAGGGATACACAGAATGAACCTACTACACTTCAATGTTTCAAGTGCAAGGAGATGGGGCATTATGCCAATCAATTCCCAAATCCAAGGGTTGATGATGATGGTCGATGTCAACAAAATCTTAAGGCTAAAGACAAAGGAAAGTCACATGCAATTTCTATCAGCGATGTGAAGTACGATAACAAAGTGGTGAAAGGTACAATTACCATCCACTCTAAAGTAGCAAATGTTTTATTTGATTATGGATCCACCCACTCCTTTATTTCTAAAGAATTTTCTAAGGGTATCACCGTACTACCTCAACAATTAGATGTTGAGTTAGCTATGACAACACCTAATGGCACAACAGTCGCATCAAACGTTTATAATTCTTCTCTGATCGAAGTTTGTGGGAAAGTGCTTCCTACAAATCTTGTGATCCTTCCTTTAGTGGAATTTGATGTGATTCTTGGAATGGATTGGCTTTCTCTACATGGAGATCATATCAATTGCCAAAGAAGGGAAGTCACATTTCATATTCCAGATCAATCTATGATCGTCTATCAATGCAAGGATGAATATAACCTTCCAGTGGAAATTCCTTCCATCTTATGGGTGTTGATTCCACTAAATGAAGGTTATTTATCTCAAATGGTTGGTGAGAAACTCACGATTAAGAATATGCCCATTGTACGGGAGTTTTATGATGTATTTCCGGAGGAATTACCGGGTCTTCCACTAAATCGTGAAGTTGAGTTTTCAATAGAACTCGTACCAGGCGCTTTGCCAATTTCAAAGACACCTTATAGAATGGTCCCAATTGAGTTGCAGGAATTGAAGAAGCAACTCTAAGAGAATCTTGATAAGGGATTCATACGCCCTAGTGCGTCACCTTGGGGAGCACCTGTTCTATTTGTTAAGAAGAAAGATGGATCAATGAGACTCTGCATTGATTATCGAGAACTTAACAAGATCACTATCAAGAACAAATATCCACTCCCACGCATTGATGACTTATTTGACCAACTATGCGGATCTCAATACTATTCCAAGATTGATCTTCGTTCAGGGTATCATCAATTAAGGGTCAAAAGGGAGGATATAGCAAAGACGGCTTTCCGTACAAGGTATGGAAACTATGAATTTATAGTGATGCCATTTGGTCTTACTAATGCCCCTGCTATCTTCATGGATCTAATGAATAGTGTCTTTAGAGACTATCTTGATCAATTTGTGGTAGTCTTTATAGACGATATTCTTGTCTATTCAAAGAGTAAGGAAGAGCATGAAGATCACTTGAGAATTATATTGAAGACCCTGAGAAAGGAGAAGCTTTATGCCAAATTTACCAAGTGTGAATTTTGGCTTCAAAAAGTTGCATTTTTGGGTCACATAATCTCAAAAGAGGGGATATCTGTGGATCCATCAAAAACAGAGGTTATCGAATGATGGTCGAGACCAACAACAGTAACTGAGATCTAAAGTTTTCTTGGTTTGGCTGGATATTATCGACGTTTTGTAAAAGATTTTTCACGATTATCTAATCCACTCACCAAGTTGACTCGGAAAGGAGTTAAGTTTGTTTGGACAGAGGAATGTGAAGAGAATTTC
The DNA here is from genome assembly GCA_963277665.1 of Viscum album. Classification (NCBI taxonomy): domain Eukaryota; kingdom Viridiplantae; phylum Streptophyta; class Magnoliopsida; order Santalales; family Viscaceae; genus Viscum; species Viscum album. The sequence continues at coordinate 1,037,562,989 of OY728141.1, read as the reverse complement.
AAGGAGTTGAAAAGAAGGTTATCCAGTGCACCTGTGCTCACACTACCTTGTAGTGGAGAAAGGTTTGTGATATACAGTGATGCATCCAAGAAGGGATTGGGGTGTGTTCTTATGCAAAATGATATGGTGATAGGTTATGCCTCACGACAGTTGAAAATCCATGAGCAAAATTACCCAACACATGATTTGGAGTTGGCTGCGGTAATCTTTGCATTAAAGATTTGGAGGCATTACCTTTATGGTGAAAGGTGTAATATTTATACTGATCATAAAAGTTTAAAGTATATTTTCACACAAAAGGAGCTGAATATGCATCAAAGAAGATGCTTGGAGCTGATTAAGGATTATGACTGCTCAATCCATTACCACCCTGGGAAAGCAAACAAGGTGGCAGATGCATTAAGTCGACAAAACCATGCTAGTTTATCCATGATGAGGATCACAAAGGATCCCATATTTATGGATTTACAAAGGATGGATCTTGGAATTATAATGGAAGGGGAAAAATATTATCTTTCTCAAATGAATGTTCAAATATCTATACATGTGAAGATTAAAGAGGCACAGAAAGAATATGTCGAGTTACAAAAGAAGGTGAGAAATGTTCCTGAATTCAACCTTGATTGTGATGGGATAATAATGTTCAGGAATCAGGTTTGTGTTCCTCCCATCCCTGAATTAAAGAAGGAGCTGCTGGATGAGGCTCATAGTTCATCATTCTCTATTCATCCTGGAAGCACGAAGATGTATAGGGACCTGAAAGAGTACTTCTGGTGGGATGGCATGGAAAGAGATGTTGCTGAATATGTCTCTCGATGCCTGGTTTGTCAACAAGTTAAAGCTGAGAGACAAAAGTCTAAGGGGATGTTACAACCATTACCCATACCCGAATGGAAATGGGAAAACATCACTATGGACTTTGTCACAGGACTTCCTAAAACATCCAAAGGTAATAATTCTATTTGGGTCATAGTTGATCATCTTACAAAGTCTGCACACTTCATTTCTATTAGAGAGGATTTCTCTCTAGATCAGCTTGCCAGGATATATGTAAAGGAAGTGGTAAGATTTCATGGAGTACCACTTTCTATTATATCTGATCGGGATCCGAGATTTACCTCGAAGTTCTGGCAAAGTCTTCAGCATACTCTGGATACAGAGTTGAGTTTCAGCACTTCTTATCATCCCCAGACAGACGGTCAGTCTGAAAGAACAATTCAAACCCTAGAAGATATGTTGAGAGCTTGCTCTATGGATTCCAAAGGAGGTTGGGATCAACACCTACCTTTGGTGGAATTTTCTTCTAATAATAGCTTTCACTCCAGTATTCAGATGGCTCCTTATGAAGCTCTCTATGGAAAGAAATGCAGGACTCCAACTTGCTGGGATGAAGTTGGGGAAAGAAAGCTATTAGGACCTGATCTCATTGATGAAATGGCAGAAAAGGTCAGATCTATTCAACAACACATAAGAGCAGCTCAGAGTTGACAGAAAAGTTATGCCGGCAACCGAAGAAAAGACCTAGAGTTTGAAGTGGGCGATAAAGTGTTCTTACGAATATCTCCCTGGAAGAGGGTTATGAGATTTGGAAAGAAGGGGAAGTTGAGCCCTAAATATATCGGTCCTTTCGAAATACTGGATCGTGTTGGAAAGGTAGCTTACCGATTGGCGCTTCCACCGAATCTCTCTCAAGTTCACGATGTGTTCCATGTATCTCTCCTGAGAAAGTACATACCTGATCCTTCACATGTACTCATCTCAGAAGTTGTACCGCTGGAGCAAGATCTTTCTTATGAAGAACAGCCGATAGAGATTCTGGATCATAGCGAAAAAGTCCTATGAAACAAGACCACTCGCTTGGTGAAAGTTTTATGGAGGAACCACCAATTAGAAGAAGCTACATGGGAGCTTGAGGATATGATGAGGGAGAAGTATCCTCATCTGTTTGTTACAAGGTGACGAATTTCGAGGGCGAAATTCATTTTAAGGGGGGTAGAATGTAACACCCGAGACTTTTATGTTATCATCAAAGGAATCTTTTTCTACACAAAACTTTCTTGGCTTGCTTTACACAAAATCGTGACCTTCCTCGATAGCTTGCGTCGTACGCAATACCGAGTTTCACTAAACAACGATATGCTATTAAAATAAAACTAGCCGTTATGAATAGTAAAAACCACTTTTTAAAATTTTATAAATTTTATTTTTCAAAATGGACTTCATTTTTGGATTCGGAATACCGAAATTAGCCTAGGGTGAAATTTTGGTATTTTTCTGAAAACTTTCAATTTTTGATGAATAGTGAAACCACTAAGTGGTAGGTTAAAAACTGAATTTTGCATAAAACTTAATTTTACCGTTTCTGTGAATGGAATTTCGAAAATCCGACAAACACGGTTAATATCAAGGACTAAAATGTGGTTCAATGAGATGAAAATAACTTTTGGTGAATAGTAACTTTTTACTTTTTTTTTACCACGATTAATAGTAAATAGGGTAACTAAGGGTAAATATGATATTACTATTATCCTATCACATGTCCTAATTCTATTGGATATGTGTAATTCGACCAAAAACAACCTTATGAATATAATATGACCATTTAGGTCCACTTAGATTAGATTATGACATTTAATATTATTTTATTTAATGAATAGTTAAAATAGTTAAAATCAAAGTTTAATAACTAAAACATTTTTAATATGGGGTTATACATAAGATAAATTCGACTATAAATATTCATTAGAAAGCTCAAAGGATTTCCTACATAATGGAATTTTATTTGAAATTTTTAGACATTAAATAATTTAATTTATTTATGACACAATGATGATGCAGTAATTATCTTATTAATGAATTATTGACATAATTGATGTTGTAAACACCAAAATAAATGTAATTTGAGACTTTTTATGAATTCCACTAATTCTCTAGGTTACTATGATATATTAGTGTTGATTTAATAAACTTTTTTCGGACATATAATTCTGTTATGACTTTCACAAAAATCATATATCAAATAGTGTCAAAATTGACACAAAATAGTTTTTAAATCAAATATTATATTACTAATTGTTATTTTATTCCTAAAAATCTAAGGTTCGGCAAAATGACTTAGATAGGGATATATATATTAATAATAAACAATTTGGGGTTCGTTTGGCATGTTATAGTAAGTGTATTAACCATATAGTGAAAGAAAAAAAAGACACGGTAAAAGTTAAATTATTTAACTTAGAGTTAAATGTAATTGATAAGGTTAAAATAATACCCTAAACTTGTCTAAATCCTATTTTAGGATAGGATTTCGACCCATACCCACTTTAACTTCTAAATAAGACCCTTTGGAACCATTATAAACCGATTTTGACTTTAATATAAAATAATATTTTGAGATATTCCTAAGGTGCCCCTCTCCTCCCTTATAAAAGGGCACCTCCTCCCCCTCCTCCTCACACCAATTTGAGCACTCAAGCTCGTCCAACCCCTGCCATTTTCTCCTCTCCACTTCCCTAGAATAATACTAGAGGTCCTGGTCTTCTTCAAAGACCAATCTTAGTTCCCTAAGTGGAGGATTCAAAGAAGCGTTCCAAAGAAGAGGTAATATCCATTACCGATCTTTTCAATTTCTTTCTTCTTCAACTTCTTCTTCTTTAGTTGTTTCATGATAAAGTAATAACATCAGTATTACTTACATACTAATATGTTATTATAAATATGAAACAACCCTAATTCACCTTCTATCCATCCTACGGAAAAATGAAATCACCGCACGTGCTTACATACAGAATACCGTCTCCACGCCGTGGTGTAATCTATTTTCCACCATCACATTACAAGGATGGGTATAATGGTGTAATGAGTAAATATTTATGATTATTATTAAGTAATATTGATACTGAAATAATATATATATACTCCAATACAATTCCACGATCATAGGAACGATATCATCACTCGTGCGTACGTACGGAATACCGTCTCCACGATGTGATGCGACTCGTTCTACATGATCATCATTACATAGTAATTATATAAATGAATTGAATGAATAAATATGATATATGTTACACTAATACCATTCTGGATATAAGGTATCTATAACCTTAAAAGAAGAATAAGAATTTATTCGACAAAACACGCATAAGAACAAAAGGCAATAAAGACCCGAGTAACAAGTAACAATGAAATATTACTAACAAGAAGCTAAGAATGTGACCATATATGATATCATATCAATATTTATGATTCTGGAATAAGTCAATAACATTATTTAAACCATTATACAGGAGCTTCAGACACGTACAAAGAAAATCGGACCTAAGGTAAGGGAAATATCACAATCTCATTTTTATCCGAGATTGTTTATTCGTAAGTATTTACTGGGGTGTATTTTATCATCCACATCCATGTTTCATCAATATGTAATATTATTTCCATTCACCTAAAATTTTTTTAAATCCTATTTTACCCTTCGGTGAGTTTTTAGTAAAAGATATGAAAGGAATCTTTTGTCATTTTTCGTACGAAGTATTTTTTTGACTTTTCCGACAAAAGTACGAGAAGAATGTTTTTTTAACTTATACGGCATGAATGGATTTATAAAACATTATTTCCAAGAAGTTTCCTTTACAAGTATTCAAGTTTATTTTTAATCAACTTTTTTTAGTTTAAAATTTTATGACATGTTAAGAAAGGAAAAGTGTTTTTGAAGTAGAAAGGATATTTTCCTCAAAAATAGAGTTCAAGTATCTTATCAAAATTATTTTCCATCTAAGATAATAAAAGGGTTCTGTTTTTATCCCTATTATTACATGGATTTGATTATGTTGTGATGGAAATATTTTTATGAATTCCTTTATCTTATATGAATTGTTTTATGATGTCATGTTGTTTAAGAATCCCATTTTTATTACGTGGGTTACGCTATGATGTATGGTTTATGATTATGTGGAACACATAAGAAAGGATTCATTATAAGATTGGTGGGACCTATATCTCCCTCCAATGCATTGGGTAAAGATTTTATATCTCATGAGATAGACATGGCTAGAACAGTAGGTTATACCAGTTCAGTGAAACAGGACTGGAACGAGGGTGACTCAGTTCAGAAAGGGACTTTGTCCACTAAGATAGTCTTGGCAATGAGTCATGACTAACAAGAAATGATTTTCCATGATTATGTGTGCATGCCACAAAGTTTCAAGTTTCATGTTATGATTATGGGGATCTCATTTTCACTTCTATGATTTATTCCATGTTAAGATATTATGATCTCTTTTGCAGGTTATGATTTTCAAAAAGATATGATTTGATTTTTATTTCCTTTATTTGCCTTTGCTGAGAATTTGAGCTCACCCTTTTATGTTTTCTTTTCCCCAGGTCAGGAAGATGGATATTAAGTAGAATATGCTAAAAGGGACCCTAGATATGATGAAATAAATGGGAGACACTATAGAAGATTTATGAACCAGTTGTTTATGTTTCCCAGTTTCTAAAGACACAATACCTATACGGTCTTTTGTGGTTCTGTCATATTTTGTAATAAGTGTGCTTCAATTTTGAAGTATTAACAATGTATGTAAAGTATGGGTCGTTATATAAATAGTCTTTTCTATGTAACATATCCAGAAAAATACTTCAAAACCATTATAAGTCTAAAATAAATTTGAAAATTTAAAACAAACACAAGATATATAATAAAACATCAATATTATAATAACATTTCTTTAATAAGTTGAATCACCATTTGTAAATAATTACAAGAATTATTTTTTCCTAAAAAAATATTCTTATATGAAACAACTGACGATTAACCATGAAAAAACATTCAACTATGAAAGGAACCCACCACGGATATCTAGTGGTGTCTTAAAGAGGAAAGATAAAACCATAAACACTGAAAAATGAATCCATAATAATTTTATAACTCGAAACCTAGATCACAGAGTATTTTCAAAGGATAAAAAATCAAGAATGAAGGGATTAAATTTCAAAGGGAATGAGGAGGATACAATTACGTGATGTTTCGTTGGTGAATCAAAGAAAAAATCCCTATAAGTAGTGACCTATGAGTAAGGGGAGGATTATTGAGAGGGATAGAGGTCATTGAGTTTATAGAGGGGATAAAATCTTATTAGAGGCCTAAAATTAAAGGAGGGAGACCTTGATCATTTAACATTTTTAATTTTTACGTAGTCCACAAAATTTGGACCCTTCGTATTCTTATCCAAGAAGAATATGAGTGGTTAACCACTTATTCCCTTGATCACTTGAAAAATTGAATTTAGTGGTTTAAGAATATGTGAAAAAATCATTTGAAAAGTCTATTTTAATAATTTTAGAGTTTTTTAATGGTTTCAACACAATCACCCCTAACTATTTACTAAAAGTGTAACACCCACAACATCAAAAATCCAATATTCTAAACAAAAATGATTTTAATCAAAAGGATAATGATAAAAAATAGAGGAAAATTTTACGAAAATGTGAAATCATGGCTGTGATAATAAAATTTTAGGGGTGGAAATTAAACATGACAATAACTTGAATCTTATTTTGGAGGAATTCATATAAATGGAGTAATTTTATAATAATGTAACATTAATGAGACTATAAATTGAATATTTAGACAATATATAATTTTATTTAGTTAATAGAGAGAATTTAGGTATATTGAATCATAGAAATAGTTCATAACCCATGAAAAAATAAATTATTATATCATAATGTGGAAACATTCACATAGTATACATTTTTACCACAATATAAAACTTTTAATATATAAAATGTTTTATTTTCATGTCATATCTTCATAATATTTATCATAAACTCCTGATTTTCCTTATTAATAATTAAAAAAATAAAAAGTATTTGAAGACATGGTACGAGCACCAAAATATGATTATGGTACATATAAAAATAAAGTATGAAACTTGTTAGTTTATGAATACACATTATAAATTTTTTCATTTTTTGTAATAAACATCGTGCTCGAAATAAACGTTTTCTTACCCATTAATCCCACTTCACTACCAATATATTTTTGAAAATAATTTCACAATAAATTTTAAATTAAAAACAAACTCATAAATTTTTCATTATGATAATTAAAACTCATGAAATCATTTTATTGTTGTACATTTTATGCTTAAGATTCTGTATAAACATTCCATTAAACGTAACACCATCGTCTTACCTTGTGAAATCATAACACATCCATGAAAACACATAGAAATAATAGATAAATCATGTATATAACATGGTACATAATTTTTGTATCGCTCTTAAAATTGTTATTATAATTGTAATAACCTACCTAATAAATTCCAACAATTACATACGAGATACCAATAATTGGTTAAATCCATACCTTTACCTAATACATAGGAGATTAATATATGGCTCACATTTAATAATAATAAATTTATATTAACCATAACATAATAGTAACACATAAAATCCTTCATTTCCTTCATAAAAATAATAAAAATATTATTTTCAATCATAAAAACATTTTTAGATATCAAAAAATCCAATTTATTTAAAATCCATTTTAAAAATACCCCAAATAAAATAATGAAATTTTATTATTTGAAGAAAAAAATGATGTATTATAAAGAAATAAAAACATAAAATAACAGTAATCGGGGCTAAAATTGTTTTCAACATCGTATATGTTAATATAGTATATTTTATCACATTGCAAACAAAGTCAAATCATTGTATATAAAATACATGAAAAAGGTTCCATTTGAAACCCAATGAATAAAAGTAAAAAGAGATATAAAATGACCTTTTATTTATATATAAATTCTTTCATAAATTAATTTAATAATATATTTACGGGGGAAAATATTTTAAAATGAAATCATTAAGTCATTTAAAATGATATTTTAAGTAAATGTGTCCCTTTCCTTGAGTGTGAATTATTATATATGTTCTATATGTTCCTAAATAAAAAAATATATTTATTATTTACTTATTTAATAACCCATTTCATATTCATTAATCCTTTTGTTTCAATAATATCCTTTTTATAATGAGTTAGGTAATAAAATATGTATCCTTTAAATGTTTTCAAGATCTTTGGTTAATAAGTCCAAAATTACTTATGTAGGTTACCATTGGTCAAATAGATGTCATTTAAAAAATATTAATCATGTTATTATTATAATTTTTATAAATTAATTACAATTTTAGTACCAGATTGATAAAATGGTTATGAAAACTGAACTACTTACAATCTTGGATATGATATACAGTATGCACACATCAGTACCATTTCTATTTGACGTCGAACATGATAAAAATAATGTATATATCATTTAATATTTAAATAATGATTATAATTTCATAAATATCATATCATATCATTTAATAAACTTATATATAGCATCCATTTGTGGCGGTGATGAAAAATTAATTATATCACTCTACAAAAGTGGTAATACACACATACACATGTATGAAGTTTTCTTTTTTTCAATGTATCGAACAGTAAGAAAATAGATGATATATTATTATTAAAGAATAAAAATTATGTCATGAATATCATATATGTACCTTAAATCCATCATTACAAACATCTATGATAAGAATTTATGGAAAAAACTACATCAATTCATGAGGTGGTAGTCCTCCGTACATACGAATGATGCTTTCAGTTGCCATTAGATATTGAAAAAAAACACCTTAAAGTTAATACATAAATATAGTAAAATCAAATAATATGGTATATACTCTGGTTATTATATAAAAATAGTTATATGTGTTTATAAGGCGGTGTATGAAGAAATAACACTAAAAAAATTAGTCAACATATATACCTCCTCCTATGACAACCTTTTTTTATTACACCATAAGTAATCCTAGGTTGCTATTGTATCCAAAATAAGACCTATAGAAAAAAAATAAGTATTTCCATAAATTATTTTATAAGGGATTTACCTAACTAAATGGATCTTGATGTCTGGATATGAGAGGATAGGGGGAGTCCTTTTTTATGTGATTGGAAGGACACTTTAAATTTTCCAAAGAGATTAAAAATATATATTTATCATAATCATTTAAAGTGGAACCAAGGAATCCCATATTGAACAATAAAGTTTTCTAGGGTCAAAAAAATTAACCAATCACTTTTAGACAATTTTTGGATAAATTTTACGCCTTATCTCTTAGTTATACAAGTTTAAACTCATTTTATCTTTAACCATGATAACTTGAGTATATTACCATGATAACTTATTTATATAAACAAAAATAGAAGGGGTATTTAGAAAAGATTTTAATATTTGATTAATAATTCTGAATATATTTTATTATGTTCAATTTACATTCAAATATAAAATTACTTTTAATATAATAATAAAAATATATGAAAAAAATGTTTTAGAAAAATACCTGATTTAAACATAAAAATCATTTTACAAGGAATTCAGGAAATAGATTAGATTCTAGATATTATTTTAGACAAATAATAAACCATGAATTATTTTTAGACCTTTTCATCAATCCAAACCATAATGGAAATGACTAACCACACCATTAAAAGGGAATATATAAAAATAGATTATAATTTGAATAAAATATAACTTATTATGAAAAAAATAAATCCAGGGTATACAAATTCAAAATAATGTTTCAAAATAAATTATTTAAAAAATTAAAAATTTATTTAGTAAAATATAATTCATCAAATAGTTTAATAGAATGTGTTAGTGATATTTTAATGTTTTACCCTATAGTTTTAAACCAATTTGACCTCTTTTATCAAGGTGATAAATATTTACAATGGTGATTATTCAAAATGAATAAAAATTAACATAACAAAACTGAATTAAATTATTTATGATGTGTAAAAATATGAAATCCAATTTATCAAATTAAATTTAAATAATTGGTAGAATTTATTGAAAATTATACCCGCAAAATTCGATGAAGAACTATTTTTTAGAGAATGTTATCTTACGTATACCAATTTTTTATAAAAAATCCTGCATAAAATTGATTTAAATGGACTTATTTTTATTTTTAAAAATAAGAATAAGATAATTTTACTTTGAAACCATTTTATAAAAAATTTAACTTTGTATCTTTTTAAAACAAAAAGATAGTTTTCGATAAAAAATTGATTTTTAACTATTTATTTAGAAACTCAAACAATCTAGAAGAATTTAAAAATTTCCTAATAAAATAATTTCGAAATTATTAATTCAATAATTATATAGATTATTAAGAACAAAATTAAAAAAAAAATTTAAAAAATATTTTTTAAGAAAACTAGGTAATGCCTGAACCCCCAATTTGTTTAAAAATATAGCATTTTTATTCTAATTGATAAATTACCTAATATTATTATAATGAATGTAACCTGATAAATCCAAATTGATGAATATTTATATTAATTGAAAATGATATATTTTATCACTACCTGGGTTTTCAAATTCCTCTACCTCTTTGAAATTGCATGCTCACATTTTATTTACTATTTAAACAAATGAGGATATCATTCCCTCCTAGAATAGTCTAATTGTTATGTTGGTTATTTAATAATTTTATTTTTTTACAAAAAATAACCTATTAAGTAATTTTATTCAAAAATAAATTTTGAATATGGTTAAGAATCTATATTGGTAATTTTTTATAATAATGGGGTTTTTCCAAGTAAAATGCTACAAGGCTCAAGACATGAGTTGCATCTGGTGCATATTTTATTAACAAAAAATCATTATATATGTCATTTACCTAATATAAACTCAAATAAAAGGTTGATAGGTAAGAAACCAATTCAATATTATAAAAAATTTCATATCATTTAATGAATTTCTGACATAAATTACTCATTCTACCAAAAAAACATTACACTTTTCCATGGAAATCCATTAATAAAAACAAGACAACATACCACAAATGAAAGATCATTCAACCATGTATCTAGCTAACAATTATACAATAATTAAGCTATAATCATATATTGTTGAATCATATTCACCATATCAACCATTTTGTCTACCAATTATAGTCTCAAAAGTTTTTATTCCTTGAATCTGTCCCAAAAATCTATATTTTGAGACCACCTTCCAAATATGATATAGAAGGTTTCATTTTTATAATTTAATAAAAAAATTTATTATAAGAAAACTCAACAAAAGTAATATTGTTATCTAAAATTCCCCAATAATTCATTAAACAAGGTAAAATAATATCTTATACTATCTAAATCACTCACTCTTAATATCAATCAAATTTTGGATGAAAGGTTGTATTGGATTTTAATTGAGTACCCAATTATATATGAATTCTATTCAAGGAATTATAGGTGAATATTGGATCTTGAATAAATATGATTTAAAGAGGGAAACCATGTATTCTAATTATATCATTTAAAAAATTTCATGAAATTTGATCAAAATACATATTATCTCAAAGGGGAATAAAATGATATCAGTAATTTAATCGATCTAATATTGAAAAAATCACATTTTAACTTGAGATGTATGTGTTAATCCCACCAAAAACCCACGGATATATTTTTTCATTTATATTCTATAATATGTAAAAGATGAAGTATCCTCTTTTGAAGTTGTGTTTCATCATTAACCATTTGACCAGTCAAATATTTCATAGTAAAATATGAAATATATTTCTTCATTCATTCCCACTAGAAATGTTCCTAAGAATTTATATACATTTTTTTTCTTTATGAATATTTAAAAAATAAAAACCAATGAGAATTATTCAATAGTTATTTCTAGACATAGTGGTCACATGAAGAACATATCCTTTTGATGAATCTCAAAACACATTGTTTGTCATAATTATTCGCCAGAAACATGCCCTTCTTAATTGATTCTACCTTTTCATATAAAACATGATTGTCTTTTTAAGATTATGTAATTTTTTCTGAAAATGTGGATTATACTAAATCTTGAAAAAAAAATGAGTTGTTATATGCTCAATTCCTATGAAAAAAAACATAAAATCATTAACCAAAGGGTCATGTACCAAGGATAACATGGTTAATGAATCAATATATTTATGACTAAATACATAAACAACTCTATTTTATTTACCTTAATTGTAATGAATTGTGATGATGAAATCCTTTATCGATTACTTCTATTTGATGTTAAACTCTTTCTATGTGAATAAATAGTTCAAAATTTTATGATCACTATATATTTCACAATTTACCCTATATGAAATATGTGAGTAGATTTTTAAATAAAACCCTATAGTTTTCAGTTTATTATGATTTCTAAGATAATTTTGTTTGAGGGATTTTAATTGACGCAAATCATAACCAATTACCAAATCATTCTACATTAAGACACAATCTAGTCTATTAAATAAATAAAAACTATAGGTAACAAATTAACCACTTTAAATTGGTCAGGATAAAATAGAACATTCAATATTATTCTTTTAAATTATTGGGAACATTCATCAAATTGTTCCTTCAATATGAACCTAACTCATTTTGATGTTAACTTAGTAAGTGGTCTAGAAAGCCAGTAAATTTTTTTATAAAAATATCTGTAATGTTCTTCTAATTCAAGAAAACAATCAATCACAATAACATTTTTAAGTCTTGTTCATTTAGAAAACACTTCAGTTTTATTAGGATTGATAGTTATGACATAATTATTTATGATATTTATATATATTAAATCTACTACAATAAATATGAATTTAATAAAATTTCTATATAACATAATTTCTTTCAAGGATTTCATAACAATCCATAAATATTGTTCATAATACTAGTATCTTTTATAATAAAATATAATATAATCAATAAAAACAACAGAGAATTTATCTATATATTCATGGAAAACTCTATTTATAAGATCCACGAATTCAATTAGATTTTTTTTCATCCAAAATTTTATAACCCCAAAAATTAAAATTCCTATACCTAATCTGAAATGACTTTTTTGGTATTTCATCTTCATTCAACATTAGGTGATGGTACACAAAAAAATGAAATATTTAAAAAATACTACTCTCCCTAGAGTTGATAAAAAATAAATCAATATGAGTAAATATATACTTATTCATAGAATACAGTTTATTAGATACACTATTATAAATAAAAATACTCATGGAACCATATTTAACTTTAAAAAATAAAATAGGATCACCCCATGGTGATATTCTAAGATGAATGAAATATTTAACATTAAATTCTTGAAACAAAATTTTCAATTCCTGATGTTATAACCAATCAATTTTATTGGTCTTTATGATATTTTATTGGCACCAAAAACTATGTCTATTGTAAATTAAACATTCCAATAAAAAATAATGCACGAAAAGTCATCTGAAAAATATCATAATATTATTTTACTATCGACACATCATTAATCTAAATAGTTCACATATTTTCAATAATATGAGAAAAAACATCCATTTTCATATTTTAATAGTTTCTAATATGGATTATATGTTATTAAATTTATAAATTTAATCCCATATATAATTGAAATTTTTTTTTGGAAAACAAATTCTTTCGATATGTAATCTATCATTGAATGTTAAGAAAAAAGCCAATCTGTACCCAAAATAACATCAAATTATAATGTTGGAAGGATTTTTTTTATAAGGATAAACATTACCTAGATGATGACAAGAATATCTTTATAATTTTTTGTTTCCATAATACCACCCCCATGTGTTTTTAAAAAAATACAGACATTATTTCTTCATGTCAAATTTTCATTTTACCAAAAAAATTCTAATAAATTGAAATAATATATAGACCCTTAACAAAAAAAAGGCATTATAAAAATTAAAATAAACATATAATTTATATGTTACTGCTTTTTTCGATAGAACAACATCATTTGAAGTTGTTTTAATGGGTTTTTTCACACCCTTCTACTTATAGTCTTAATGAGTCGTATCATTTTTTCTCTTCTTCATATAAACATCCTCATAATGAACCATCTAATTGTATATAAATTTAACTATCACATTCTTTTCAAAAAACATTTTAAAAAATATAGGATATTTTTCTTTGAAATCAAGATCCATAAGACAAATATCACCACATAATTGGCACTTAACATATTTAATAAGATACATCTAATGGTTATTTTTATCACATTCATCACAAATTGGAAATTTTATTTTCATACCATCATATTGCATTGATGGATTCTTTCAAATTTATTTCTACCTTTATAAATTCTTCTCCTTGTATTTTTTTCGAAAATTTGGTTATCAATAAACTCTATTTATGACTTCTTATCTTAGAGTTCAAGTTTCTTAAAATTTTTAAATTCATGAGAGTAAAATTCTATTTATATCTTAGGTTTAATCATGAGTAAAACTGATTAATCTTTAAATTAAGATCATAAATTCTATTCATTGAATAACATTCTAATCAGGTGATGTTTTATTCATATGTTCTAACTAAATATTCACACTTCTATCTCAATTCTAAGAAATAATTTTTTTTATCCCATGTCAAACAAACTTTGGAAAATACTTATAAAAGAAAATATTCTTAAATGCATCCCATTCCATGGAACCAATCTCTTCACTTTTTCTTGTATTATTAACCATTTACCACAATTTATCGACTTGACATTCAAAATTGTAAATATTAAGATTTAACTTTTTGTTATTAAAATAACCCATGTCTTTGAATATATTTTCTAGAGGTTTAATCAATCCATCACCTATAACTGGGTCAGAAGACCCACTTAATGTCATAGTGTGTGTTGTCTCAAAAAATAACCCACTATCAAAATGTTCCACTGAAGTAGATCTCTTGTATTTCTAGAGTGGATTCCACCACAATTAAGTTCCTATAAAAAATGAAACATAATAGTAAAAAACTACGTAGTTCTAATTCCAAAAATTTCTAGTTAGTAATTTAGAAGTACATTTACCAAATAGTGCTTCCAAATTCAAATTCCTAGTTGCCTTGGTGAAAAATCATTCAGAGGAGACTTATTTTATATAAATTTCTGTAATAGTATTCAAATTATATTTCATGATAACAATAAATTATAATCTATTAAGGGTATTCATGTACATTATCCTAAACTCTAAAATTATCTAAACCATTTCTCTGATTCTAACTATTAGGGAAATACATTAATCAATACATTAATTTACTCTTTATAAAAGAATTCATTTTCATATATTAACTAAGAACATTTAGGTTAATAGTATTATATAATTAATAAACCTCCCTTAATAAAATAAAATATATTATAAAAATGTGTACAGTTTCACTCTATATCTATTTTCCCAAAATATAAAACTTTTTTTAAATAAAAATGTTTTCTTTTGATGATATAACTTCACAATTTTTATCCTGGCCTCATCATTTTTCCCACTCATATTTAAATCCAAATAAAAAATATCTATAAAATATGAGGAGAAAAGAAAGCTCAATAAGGTATATATAAAAAAAATAAAGAATATCTTTAGTTTATGAATTCACATTATAAAAATTTTCATTCTCATAATAAATTTTAAGTTAAAAATAAATATTTTCTTTCCCATAAATCAGAATACCTCCATAGATATTTTACTACAATATTTCTTAAGAAATATTACAAGAAAAATAAAAAACGTTTTCTATAAAATGATGAAAAATTAAGAATATATTTTAATTAAATACATTACACCCTTAAGAATTATCATAAAAAATCATTTAAAAATAATAATATTATCTTAAATTTTAAAATTATTTGATTTACATGAATACCCTTAACATGAATAGATTTATAATATAGAAAAATTGGGACATCATTATGATATCACTCTGATAGTAATAAAAAAAATAGAATAACCTACCCAATAATTTCTAATAATCTCTTAGGATATACCAATAACTTGATAAACACATCCCTTTACCCAATGAATTGAAGAGTTATATCTGGCTTGAATGTTATCAAGAGAAATGTTGGGACCAAGCATCATCGTGAGAAATATTAGGCTAACCCATCAACATAAATTATATCCATTAATGAAAATATAATCAAAACCCAAGAAATATTTCATTTCCATCAACATAATAATATAAAATTATTTTCTCCCATAAGAAAAAATTATCTGATTTCAAAATATCCATTAAATTTAAAACCCTTTTTCAAAAAAACCCATAACAAAGGGTTAAATTGTTTATATTTGAGAAACAAATCTTCTTATAATGGAATCCGAACATTAAATAATTGTTATATTATTGGAAAATTATGTTGAAATTTTATATCTTAGAATAGAATATTCCTTTTTTAGTTTGTAAAGAAAATATAAACTTGATATATAAATATGTAAAAATATTCCTTCTAAAAACATTTGAAAGAAATTTATAACTGACATAGATTGTAATTTATATATTTTTTATTTCTATATAAATAAATTTGAAAAATAATTATTAGAATATGTTTAGAGGTAATTATATTTATAAAATGAATCTTTAAAACTTTTAAAATGTGGTTTTAAGGTAAAGTGTCCCTTATATCATGTTTGTATTTTCATGTATATTATATTTATTCCTAACTAATAGTTTTTTATAAATTATTTAATGTTTTAATATCCATTATGATGTTAATCATTTTTTTATTTCAATTATATTGATTTCATACATAATTACTTAATTGATTATGTTTACTTCAAACATTTTGAGGATATTTGTTTTATAAGTCTAAAATGTCTTCTGTATGATGAATTTGGTCTAATGGATATTGATTATAACATTTATAAAATACTAAGCATGTTAAAATTATAAATTTAATACAATTATTTTAGTTTTATAGAAAATTATGATAAATGGGTATAAAAAATGATTTATGGTAGAATCATGGAGATGGTAGCCCGTAAGTACGCATGAGTAACATTTTTATTTTTCAAATAAAATTTAAAAAATAGGGTTAAGAACAATTATATCATTATTGAAAGATAATTAAATTCTAAATATAATATTATGTATTTAAATAAACTTATATATACCATCCATGTTAGGTGGTGATGACAAATGAATCACATAACATCTTGGAGGTTGCAATCCACATGTATTCATGGACGATGTTATCATTATTAAATGGATATATTATTAATAAAATAGAGAATTTATTACATTTCAAAATTTATAATTTTTCTATTATCAATATATATATATGAAATCCACCATTATGAACATATATGGGAAGTGGTGATAGAAAATAATTCCAAGGGATCATGAGGTGGTAGTCCGCTGTACACATGAACGGTGGTTTTGTTTCCCATTAGATAATGAAGGATGTTTATTAACGTGTACCTGTAAACATCATAATATCTTAGTATATGGTACATAATGGTTTTATTATATCACATTTTTTAGAATTATTTTTATGTTGGTAAAAGAATAAATAATACTAAAACATTTGGTTAAAAGCTATACCTTTTCATTAAATAACTTCATTTTCATGAAAATCAATCTCTCACTACTAGAAAAAATGGCTATAGTGAGGGTTTTTAACCATGTCTATAGACCCTGAAACCGTGTCTATAGGTAATAGCCACGGTTTTCTTGCCCATGGCTCTTAATGGTATGGGTATAGGGGAAAACCTATTTCTACAGTTTGAAACTGTGGCAATAGACCTATAGCTACAGTCAAAACCGTGGAAATGGACCTGTTGCCACGGTTAAAAACCGTGGCCACATCATGAAGTCTGTAGAAAATAATAAAACAAGCCTACTGCCACGTTAAATTGCAGAGAGACCCATGGATAAAAGCCCTTGTTTCAGAAACTAAAATTATACAGCTCCTGCCCCCAGTTCAACCCCTTCATCATGCCTCTACCATACCTCTTACCCCTTGTCTCTCCCTCTGCCTCCTACTCCCTGCTCCCTCTGTCGTACCTCCTTCCTATGGCCTCCCTGCTCAAATAGACTTGCTCAACTGCTGCCCCCTCCAGCCACCTGCCTCCCTGCTCAACCGCTGCCCCCTCCAGCCACATTCCTCCCTGCTAAAACAGACCACAATTAAACTAAAAAATAAATAGAACTAAAATAAATTAAATCAAATTCATATAAACCATGAAAAACTAAAATGAATAAAAAATAAACAATTTAAATCGACTAAATGGAAGTAACATAAACCAGAATGGATAGAACCTATAAAAAATCAACCTAAACTAAAACAACCAAGACATACCCAACCTAAATCAAACGAACTAATCCAAAACAAACCTAAAACTGAATTGAACCAAACCATTATATCATGAAAATAATCTATTAAAACTATAACCACATAACCAAAAAAAACTAAAATTATCTATGTCAACTTGAATTTAGGACAACACATCCAAACATAATTCAAATTAAATGAACTAATTAAAATAATATACTTTTCCCAAAGAAAGATGTACTAAACTGATATGAATAGAACCAAATAGAAAACAATATAAAAATTAAAACAATATTTAATTGACCCAATTTATCTTGACCTAAATAAAACCTAATATAAAATAATTGATGGGTCCCTAACCAAACTAACCTAAACTATAAAAAATATTTAATTTCATTGAATGATATCTCTAACACCACACCTCTTTGTTTTGTAATTTTTCGAAAATGCTCTGCACCCCCCACATCCCACTACACCTCCCCCCACCATTTACCCCTACTTCCCCCCTTCACCCCTGCACCCCACCCACTTCCCCCCACACCCATCACCCCCACTTCCCCCCCCCCCATGACTGGTTATTGAAATAAAGAGAAAGTAATAGGGTTGAAAATATAACCCAAGTCAAACAAGAAATTATTCTCCTATCATTTTCATATTCTACATTATAAAACAAATAATCCATGGACTATTTGTTTTGGAACTAACTTTTTGTATAATACATCACCACATTACTCAATTAAATATATGGTGAAAAATTCTTCCAAGCCCTTTAAATAGCTTAACAAATCTTATCAAATTTGACATAGGAAGGAATTTTTTAATTATACTCCCAAGGGAACACTCATACTTATGGTTTTAAACTTCTCAATGAATTTTAGGTAGTCTATTCTAATATTTTTCTTTTTGAACCTTTTTGGTAAGTGAATGAGAGAGGTATAATCCTTCAATATAGGTTGATGATTCTCTATTTCCTCAATAATAACTTTCTTCTTCCCTTGATTATTTACAATTTCCGTTCCCTTTTTTACATTTTATATTAAAAGAAGTTGTTTAAGATGGAGAAAAATGACTATACAAGGTCATTAGTTACAGTCATTCATACAGTGAAGATCAGATAAATAGAACTATATGTAGAGTAAATAAATTTGGTATCATAAAAATATCCACCAAACAGAGATTTAGGGGATTTATATAATAATAGACGAATGTAAATAAAGTTCTAGTCCATACCTTGGCTCGGAGAAGCTCAGATCATCTTTTTCTTTGGTTTGGGTGGGGGAAAGATCATACGGAAGATCCCAACTACGAGTATTGCTCCTGTAAATGGCATGATCCAGTACACATACGGCTGCTCCCATGTGTCATGCCACTGCTTCACATTTTCCCATACAAAGGCATTGGCAGGATTCATGGAAAGTCCAATATAAGTAGATCCTGAAAAAACCAATGTTATAGTTGAAAGTGGAACGAAATCACATTGAGATCAGCCATTTGGGAGGGCCTTTGAGTTTAACAAAGAGCACCGCAAAAAATAGAAAATAGTGACAGTGAAGTTACCTCTAATGGTGAGTTCCAGAGTTTAATTTATTCACACAGTGTTTCATGAACAGTAAAACCTAATGAAATTAAAAATAATAAGGACGAAAGGGTTACTTGAAAGATTTATTTCAGTTTAGACAAGGCATAAGATAAGGCTTTGACAGAATAGGAATATTTTAAGTTATCTAAGGAAAACAATAAGAGGTATTCTTGGAATCTATTATAATTTCATATTTCAAGAGATATTTTACCATCTATTTCTATTAAAGAGAATTCTACTGTGGAAGAACCTCTATAAAGAAATATGTATTTAATTAGAAAGGGGAAAGGGTTTGTGATGGAAGAACCTAAAAAACCTTCAACACTCTCTTCTAACAATATTTTCAAATTGAAGGTAGTCTCACGCATGTACACTCCAAACATTCCCATAAAATAGTGACAATTTTTCACTCAAAAATGCATATTTTCTTTAAAACAAATACCAGTACTACGCATCCTTCAGTAAGGACATTAAACAAAATCATAGAAAACATAGAACATCCTTAAGCAAGGCCTTGAAAAAAAACACAGCAAACTTATACTAACTTCTGGGAAAAACTTGTAAGCAGCAGAATATTAAGAATGAATTGGAAATCACTTACCACATGAAACTCCCAAGAAAAATTCAAGGCATCGACAACTTTCTCAGGCCTATCATACAACATTATGTATTCAAAACCAAGGATTGAGGGAAAAAACAACGCAGGTGTGGGATGGAATTGAGTTTCCAGTCCTCCGGTGGAATATGACTGACACCTTCTATCAGCTTGTCCTTCACAACACTAGCCTTCTTCCCCAGCACCTCCCCCCATCAGCCTCCCCCCCACCACTAGGACTCTCCCCCCTGCACCAGCCCCCCCAGAACCTCTTGGACTAGCCCCCCCAGCCCCCCTTCACTAGCCCCCATCCCCCTACTTCCCCCTACACTGGCCCCCAACCCCCTGAACCAGCCCCCATCCCACCTGCACTAGCCCCCAGCCCACCTTCACCAGTCCCCCCCCCCAATCCCCATGCTACCCCCCAGCCCACTTGCACCAGCCCCCCCCCCCCCAAGCCCCCCTTCTACCCCCCCAGCTATACCAGCCCCCTACTACCCTCAGCCCACCTAAACCAATCCCCCTCAGCCCCCCATATTCCATCCCCCAGCCTCCCCCTGCACCAACCCCCCCAACCCCCCTACCCCAGCCCCCAACCCACCTACACCAGCCACCAGCCCAAGCCCTCCTGCTACCCCGCAGCCCACATGCAGCAATCCCCCCAACCAAGCCCCCATTATACCCCCAGCCCACCTACACCAGTCCCCCCTATCCCCCCATATTCCAGCCCCCAGCATCCCCGTGCACCAACCCCCCGCCCCCTGAACCATCCCCCAACCCACCTACACAATCCATCAGCCCAAGCCCCCCTGCTACCCCGCATCCCACCTTCACCAGTCCCACCCCAAGACCCTATGCTACCCCCCCCCCCCAACTGCACCAACCCCCTACTACCCCCATCCCACCTGCACCAGACCCCCCACCCCTACGGCACCAGCCCCCTGCTACCCCCAGCCCACCTGCACTAGTCCCCCCCAACCCCCCATATTCCAGCCCCCACCCTCCCCATGCACCCCCAACCCACCTACACCATCCCCCAACCCACCTGCACCAGCCAACAACCCAAGCACCAAGTACTCTGCAACCCACCTGCACCAGTACCCCCCCCCCCACCAGCACCAACACCCTACTAGCCCCAGCCCACCAACAGCAGCCCCCCCCTGTAACGTCCCGGTTTCGGGTTCCACTCAATGGGTTCCCCAAACCCGGTTCACCACGTGACCTCAAGCGCATTTCCCCTAATGCCAGAGGATGAAGACTATCAGCGAGGGACCAGGTCTGATAGTGGGGAACTATGCCCTAATTTTTCA
The DNA here is from genome assembly GCA_963277665.1 of Viscum album. NCBI lineage: Eukaryota > Viridiplantae > Streptophyta > Magnoliopsida > Santalales > Viscaceae > Viscum > Viscum album. The sequence goes on along the minus strand of OY728141.1, from coordinate 1,037,541,374 downwards.
AAGTGTAGCGCAGCGGAATAAAATAAAGAGAACACAACAACAAAGGAAACAATAAACCATACACATTTATTATAACAACTGCAGTAAAAGGTAACTAACCAGATATATAAATGATGCAACATGTCTCACGTTCTAAGAAAACATCCAGAACATGTTACAAATCAGTACAATAGAATGCTAACTAAAACAAAACAAAACAGCTGGTATCATCACGAGCATAATCCCGGTCCCATGATCCCCTACACCTCAGCAGCAATCAAGTACCTGTATAGGGACCCTTTCCCTTATCCGCACCTGCAAAAACGTAATCTGTTTGGGCTGAAAAGCATGACCAAAACAGGGTGTGAGAACTAATCTCAGTATGACCCAACCAAAGGCCAATACTCAAATGTGTGTTAACATGCGACAACAGTTTGAAAATGTAAAATTCAATAAACCAAGCAGTACTAAAGAGTAACTAACTTAACATGTTATATTTCCATTTTAATATTAATTTTAACCATTTAATATCAAGGAATCACCACAGTGAGTTTCCAAGTAACCAGTCAGTGTCCTCAAACATGAAAACCCTTACCCTCAGGTAATCAGAATCTTTCCCTCAGGCATTGCCCTCAGGCATAATAGAAATTTCTCTCAGGCTTACGAAGTTTCACCCTTAGGAACAGAAGTCACAGCCCTCAGGCATATGAAATGTTCCCCTCAGGCTCTACAGTACCTTTCCCTCATGCTAAACAACAATGCCCCAAGTATAAACAAATAATTCCCTCAGGATCAAGTAACCTGGCCATGCCCAAAATGTAAATATGAAATTCACATACAATTCCTCTTAAGAAAAATGTAATTCATAATTTAAAAAAGGCATACCCTTGATTATCCTGTCCAAAAAGATAAACAGAGGAATGCACCCCCAGGGTGGTCCTGGAACCATGCAGTGATCCCAAACAACATTTTATTATCACATTTAATCACCTATACATTTCTAGGTAGTTAAAATAGCCACGGACTTAGCCACATGACACCCCAACATGGGTTTGTAGCACAAAAATACACACAAACGAACAACAGTTGGAAATTAACCACCAAGCCACATAACCTAAATGCCCTTGATCAGTATACTTGAACGACATTCCACGAATCATCACAGAACGAAGTAGATTTTAGGTGAAAGAAAACTCTCTTAAATGCAAATAACTTCCACTAGAAGAAGAATTGGAAAGAACTGCGCAAGGAGATGGGAGGGCTTACCCGCGCAGTTCAAATGTGATCGACAGAAGTGGAAATGGATTCCCAATGCTCGATCTGGAGATCCTTGAAGATTCGGACATCCCCTCCCAAGCTCTTATCAGGTTCTAAGCCAACCCTGTGAACAGGGTTGGATACTGCCCATTTTATGGGGGAAAAAAAGTACACAGAGTGTGATTTTGATTACATGGCGTGTACTTCCTTCATTTAATTGTTCCTCTGGCTGCACCTCCAAACTGTTCACAAGTCAACAAGAGTACATGGTGTGTATTCCCGACTACACGGCGTGTACTATCGCCTAGCGGGCAGCCACTCCCACTACCTTACTATTTCATCTGCTGACTGACTACACGGCATGTAAGGGACCACTACACGGCGAGTAGTCGGTTTATACACCCATCGTCGCTGACATGGATACACACCCAGTATACCCATCCCACACGGCCAAAGTACACAACGTGTGGAAAGGTACTTTGTGTGTACTTTAAAAAATTTGTGATTTTCCCCCATTTTCCTTATTTTCTCAAAATCACTTAAGGAAAAGAGAAAAGAAGAAACTCGTACCTCAAAAACAAGAACCGGGTTCTTACAAACTTCCCCCCTTAAAGCAATTCGTCATCAAATTTCCCTTCCAATGGTGGTGAAGATAAAGCTTAGAAAATCTCTTGCAACTGAGCATGTACGTCGGTCTCCCGCTCCAAGGTTTCATCCTACACTCAGCCATGGTGACATATCACTCATACGAGAGGAACTGCTCGTGCTTGGAGAACCTTCATACTCTTATCCACGATACGAATCAGATGCTCCTCAAAGGACGTATCTACCTTGATCTCAACATCCTCTAGCCGAAAAACATGAGATGGGTCTGAATGATAGCGGCGCAACTAAGATACATGGAAGATGTCGTGCATGGCCTTGTACCTCTATGGTAACTGCAACTGATAGGCAACCGGCCCGAATCTCTCTAGAATTTCAAATATCTCCACATACCTCAGTGAAAGTTTACCCTATCTGCTTATCTGACAGTGTTCCAACCTCGAAGAAACACATATGAAAACCTGATCCCTGACCACGAACTCCAAAGGCCGTCTGCGGTGATCAGCATAAGATTTCTGACGAGACTGTGCGATAGCCATCTGCTTCTGAATCAACTAGACCTCCTCCAAAGATTTCTGCACTAGACGTGGTCCTAGTAAAGCTACCCCACATACCTTTAACCAGCACAATGGTGATCGGCATGGCCTACCATATAGAGCCTTGTGAGGTTCCATCTCGATAGTTTCCTGAAAAATGTTATTGTAGGCAAACTCGAATAGGGGAATGTGCTTCTCCCAAAAGCCCCCCATTGTCTTGGACGCATGAACGAAGCATGTCCTATAGCACCTATATCATACGCTCTAACTGGACATCAGTCTAAGGGTGGTATGTTGTGCTCAGAAGTACCTGTGTACCCAGTTCCCTCTGAAAACTCTTCCAGAAAAGAGACGTAAAATGGGCATCCCTATCTGAAATGATAGAACAAAGGACCCCATGAAGACGTATGACCTCTCGGATATACAAATTTCTGAGCTAGTCAACTCGGAATGTCTCTTTGATCGGTAAAAAGTGATCTACCTTTGTGAGTCTATCCACAACAACCCACAAAGAATCATTGCCTCGAGGTGATCTCAGTAAATCAGTCACGAAGTCCACCGTGACATCATCCCATTTCCACTCCAGAAAGGATAACTAATATAACAGTTCGGCATGCCTCTAATGTTCCGCCTTCACCTGCTGACAGGTGGAACACCTCTTAACAAAATAAACTATATCTCTATTCATACCCGGCCACCTGTACTGACGCCTCAAGTCTCGGTACATCTTGGTAACCCCGGGATTAACTGCCCAAGATGAAGCATGAAACTCCTGCATCAGCTCCTCATGTATATCCCCTGGAACCCATGCTCATCCATGGAAACACATAATTTCATCACCTATTATCGTCCAATCGAGAGGAGGGTCCTCACATTCCACCAACATAGGTAGAACTAGGCCCTCTGAATTTGATAGTTGTCTCATCCTCACTCTATCCAGGAGTGTAGAAGTCACAGCTAAAGACAAATGATAGGTCTACCCCTGACTGTTGTGCACCTCCAAATGCTTCTCATAGAACAATTCCTTGAGCTTCTATTCATTACTGGCCTCCTGCATAGCCTGTATCTGAGTCCTCCTACTCCGTGCATCAGCTACTACATTACCATTACCAGGTGTATATGCAAGCTCAAAATCGAAAGACTAAAGGTATTTGACCCACCTTCGCTGCCTAATATTCATGTTACACTGATTAAATATATACTTGAGACTTTTGTGGTCGGTGAAAACCACAAAACGTTCCCCCAATAGATAATGTCTCCAACAGTGGAATGCATGCACAACTGTAGCCAACTCTAGATCATGTGTTGGGCAATTCCTCTCATTTGGCCTCAACTGCCGAGACGTGTATGCAACAACTCGATCAACCTGCATATAAACAACCCCTAGTTCAATACCTGACGTGTCACAGTAAATTGTATAGCTATTCCCTTTCTCTAGAAGTATCAGGACTGGTGATGTTGTCAACCTTCCTTTTAGGTCCTGAAAGGCTCTCTCGTAAGATTCTGACCAAACGAACTTCACACCCTTCTTAGTCAGACCCGTCAATGGTTCTGCTAAGTGGGAGAAGTCCTGTATGAAGTCTCTATAGTAACCAGCCATCCCTACAAAACTCTGTATATCAAACACGTTTTTAGGCTACTTCCAAGAAACTACTGCTCTCACCTTCTCTGGGTCTACTGCAACTCCTGCCTCTGAGATAATATGACCCAGGAAGTGAATTTGGTCCATCCAAAAGTGGTACTTTGAGAGCTTAGAATATAGCCAATTCTCTCTCAGTGTACTCAATATGATCTCAAGATGGGTAGCATGGTCGTGTCGAGTGTGAGAGTACACAAAGACGTCATCCACGAATACTACCACAAATGAATACAGATAAGGATGGAACACACAATTCATCAAAGCCATGAAAACTACTGGCGTTTTTGTGAGTCCGAACGGAATAACCACGTACTCGTACAGACCATATCTGCTCCGAATAGGTGTAAGCGGTATATCCGATGGTCTCATGTGAAACTGATGATATCCTGATCTCAAGTCAATCTTCGAGAAAAAATGTTCCCCCTGAAGTTGATCAAAAGGGTCATCAATCCTCGTCATGGGATAGCGGTTCTTAACCGTCAACTGGTTCAACTTCTAATAATCCACACCGAGTCTGAGGGTATCCTCTACCTTCTTCACAAAAAGTACTAGAGAACCCCAAGGAGAAGAACTGGGTCAGATAAAACCCTTTTATTGTAACTCCTCTAACTTTATCTTGAGCTCCTGCAACTCAGGCATGGCCATCTTGTAAGGAGGAATGGACACCAGTGCTTCTCATGGAACAAGATAAATAGATAAATCCACCTCTCACTCCGGAGGTAAACATGAAATGTCGTCCGGGAAAACATCCCTGAAACGACCAAACACTGGAGGGAAATCCGTCTGACAAGTCCCCTGATCATCCAGATATAAACTCACAATCTGGGATGTGACTCCACCTCGCCCATGATGCTCTGGTCCATCTCGACTCGCCTAAACATCACACTCGCCCTTGTATAGAAACTCTCCACCCTCTGGTGATGTGAAACTCACCCTGCGACGATAGTAATCTACAAAGGCTTGAAATGGAACCAACCAGTCCATCTCAAGAATGACATCATAGCTCTTCATCTCTAGGACATAAAGGGTCCATAGAAAGTGACACTCACCAACCTCAAAGGGGCACTCCTTCACTAATGCACACCAGTCGTTCTAGTCCCCAACGGAGTGTCTAGAGTAATGATATTAGAAGAAGTAGAAACAAAGAGCCAAAGGCTCTCCACAAGGGGTATAGATATGAAACTATGTGTAGCACCCATATCAAAAAGTACTAAAGATAAGACAGAAGCTACTAGAATAGTACCTCAGACGATAGAAGTTCCGGGATCCTTCTCCTGCTGGGTCTATAGCACTGCATATATCTGCCCAGTACCGCGGTCGTGAAACATAGCCTTACTACCTTGAGCTATCCTGCCCTGCTGCCTCTGAGATCCTGGTGTCTGGCTACCATGGCCATGACTACCATCTCTGCCTGCACGCCCTGACGTATTCATGTTCCCCGAATGGTAAGAAGCTACTGGTCCTACTCCCGCACACAGAGTCTGCACAGAACCCCTCTCACTAGTCAATGGTTGAAATGCCCTACAAAAGCACTACAGATGACATATTTCCACAAGCTCGGCATTCTACTAGGTCACGTGGACACTGCAGTCTCTTGTTCCCATCTCTATGGAATTGGTAGTAGAAGACCGACCCATATGAAGAAACTACATGGCTAGTACTGCCACCGCGAGAGACACTCATCTGTCTCTTTCTCTCCCCGGTAGAGATAATACCAGAAACTAGTTATGAACTTCCCTGACCCACACCACTATCTTCCTGAAGGTTCCTCTCTATAATCAGTGCCTAATTTACAGGAGCATGTACTATGGGCAACCTGAAAATAGTTACCATTTCTCTGATGTCATAATGAAGACCATACATAAAGCGTCTGGATCTCAACATCTCATCACCCCCCAACACGGGTGCAAAGCACTGAAGCTCGTTGAAATAAGAAGAATAATCCATCACCAACATAGCGCCCTACTGCAGATTCATGAACTCTCGAGCCCTCTATTCCCTCAGCGTCTCTAAAAAGAAGAAGTCATAGAAGACTTCCTTAAAATCTTCCCACGCCATGTCTCTATGACTCTATGACTGGGTGGTAACATCCCACCACCTCTTGGCTGAATCATGCAACATATACATCGTGAGCTTGACCTTCCACCCTGGAGGTGTCTCGAGATGCTTGAAAATAGTCTACATAGACTCCAGCCATGACTCCACAGCCTGTGGTCCGCCTTCCCCTGAAAAAGTAGGTGGATGCTACTACAGAATAATATGAGTCAGCTCTTCCATAGATGTGGTAGCCAGTGGTGCTCCCTGAAAGGTTTTCATGGACCACATATAGACTTCACGGAACTACGCATTTGTTCATGTGTCTGGTATAACGACTGGCATCACATATGGATCTGCTGGAGGATCCACTGGTATCCCATGCCCACCATCCCTAGAGTATACTCGTTGTATCTCTCCTGGCGAACAATGCGTGAACGTCTCGGCAGCATGACACTACAAGATCAAATGCACACCTTAGATCAAGATTAACAACGACCAAAATTGAAGAACCAAAAAGGGAACAGGAGGAAGAAGGCATTCAAAATTTGAAAAACAAGACTACACGGCTTGTTTACTAACTACACGGCGTGTACCTGACCTTCCTTCCCCTGCTCAGGTCTTTCTACACGGCTAAGCTACACATCTCTCGTTAAAAAAAACTACACGGTGGGTATATAAGCTACACGACATGTATGGTGTAACTTTCCATCTACCCGTGTCATTTGTGACATGGCCAACTACACAGCTTGACACTACATTGCGTGTTACACAATTGGAAATCTAACCTTTCCCAACGCTTCTATACCAACGGTTTGTAAAAAGCATTGGTATAGGTCCCCTTTCCCAATGGTTTGTCCAAACCATTGAGAAAGCCCACTTTGAGGTCACTTTTTCCGAAAACCGTTTGGAAAGGGTATGGCTTTCCCAACGGTTTGGACAAACCGTTGGGAAAATTCCACTTTGTGGCCGCTTTTCCAAATTGATTGGCCAAACCGTTGGGAAATGGTATGGCTTTCCCAAAAGTTTTTCCAAACCGTTGGGAAAATTATACTTTGAGGCCACAATCCCAATGGTTTGTCCAAACCATTTGTATTGGTCCCCCATATACCAAAGTCGCTCCCAATTTCAAAGGACATATACCAATGGTTGTCAAAACCGTTGGTATAGTTTCTTTTAATTTTTATCGAATCTTATTACTGAGAACATTATATAAATAAAAATTTAAAATAATTATGATAATACATATATATATTTATGAAATTATGTTCGCAAACGTCATGTTAGGTTAGTGGTTTGGTCGTTCAATGATAAACTAGAGGTCTTGGGATCAAATCCCACCAAATTTCTTTTTTCAAATACACAGACCAACGGTTTTATTGAACCGTTGGTGTAGATTTTCATATTACATACACCAACGGTTCTCAAAACCACTGGTATAGACCTATTCCCATAGCTTACTTTCCAACGTTCCTCCAAACCGTTGGTATAATCTATACCAATGGTTTGGAGGCCTATACCAATGGTTCCAAACCGTTGGTATAGGTTAGTTTTCCAGTAGTGTTACAACCGCACACGGCATGTACACCACCCTGTTTCCCAGCCACACGGCTAACTCCACACAGTCTGTCCTTGGACAAGACTACATGGTGTGTCCCATAGGTATACGGCGTGTAATAAATGAGCTCTGCCGACCTGTGTTGTTAGATACATGGTTGGATACATGGCTAAACCTACACGATGTGTTCTATATACATACGGCGTGTTCACGAAAGTATTACCCCGACCCGGGTTGTTAGTTACACGGACAGGTTCCTAGGTCACACTACATGACATGTGCTTCATTGACACGGCATGTTCAAGAAACGATTACACCGGCCTGTGTTGGTTAGTTACACGGCTGGGTCTCCGGGTGAACACTACACGACATGTACAGAAGATACATGGCGTGTTCTCCCCAAACTCTTCCCTTCCCCATGTCACCGGCATGTACTTAAAAGTTTCCTTTTCTTCCCAAACAGAAGAACATACATGTCGTGTTCAAAGTACCACATGACGTGTATACAAGGTTTTCTGGTACAGAATCTGGTTCTACATGAAGTTGAAAATTGCTTGGTTTCTTGAATAATTGAAGCACACTACATCTGTTTAGAATTTATAGATCTACTCATCATGTAGTGTTTCCACTATCCTTTTAAATATCCTAGACTGAATCATCTACACCAAAAATCTTCATTAAACTAAAAAGTCAAGTTTGTTGTGATGAAAAAAAAATTGGATTGGACATATGAAAAACTATTTACAATGAAATATGACTCTAACTAGCTTGATGTAATATCAATGGGAGTCACTTGTAATAAAATCTACCATGTAGAAAATGGTTCATCATTCAACACAACCAGTACTAAATTTGTAAAGTGTGACAACATCTAGTAGAGTACTGAATAAATTGATTCATTAGCTGGATAAATCTTGTGGAAACCTTTGCATATGGATGTTTCACTAGATGATCAATATAACTTATGAAATCATTATAGAACAATGGTGAAACCAACTTCTTCAAATCTAGAATGTAAAAGTAAAACTGAAATCAACAATGCTATTACATAACACCTATTGAAAAAAATGTTAGTAGAAACCTGAAGAACTGATACATAGACCACTAGGGAACTGGATGATTTAAAAATATATTTTGGAAATTTTTTAATGAATGATTGAAAGTGTTGTCAAGACTAAAAATATCTTTTAACTTCTTCGGAGCATTTATTGAAAAATACAAAACTCGACAATGTAATGCATATTCTTGAACTACCGCACCATATAAATCAATATTAACATAAATTTATTTTTAGAATTAATCTAAAAATAGATTATAATAGTTTTAATTTAAATAAAATTTCATAAAAAAACTTATAATTTTAAATTTTTTAGAAAGAACATATTATGTAACAAATTCATAACATAATACATAACATATTCATAACATAATACATAACATATTCAAAATAGATTCAGAATAAATGATATACACATAAGGAAACACAAACATTCCCATGTATAAATTAAAAATAATACACCATACAAGTGATCATTTTCCGATTTTCATGTGTATTGTATAAAAAAACCAAATAGAACTTCAATCATTGATCGTTGGGCCACCTGTGATTACAACTCTAATGGTCCTTGAGCATAAGGAAATGAATGAAAAAAATAGCTAATCACAAAGAATGAAATGGGGGTAATAAATATATATTAGAATGTCAATATAATGGGAAAAATATTAGTCTGTTAAGGATGAATTTGAGAAAATCTAATTTGAGATGCGAAGGACTCATCACCAATAGGTGAGAACTCTCTAGTGAAATTCATACCATATAATCTATATAGGTTTGTAAGCACACTTAAATAAAAAAGGGAAATGTAGAATAAAATTATATTTACATTAATATATATGGAGATAAATATAATAATTACTGCGAAAAGATATGAAAACATACATGGCGTAAAATTGGTCGAGGGATGGAGAAGCCACAAATAGAGGACGTGAATGGAGGAACCATGAATGGATAATCCAAGAATGGAGGACATGAATAGAATCCATTGAGGGATGGTGGAACTATGAAGGAGAAGCTGGAGAGGATCGGACAAGGGAGAAATTGGTCGGGTGAGGATCGGACGAGAGAGAAATTTGTTGGGTGAGGAACGAACGAAGGAGAAATTGGTCGGGAGAGGATTGGAGGAGATGGGGTTCGAAGGTAGATCGGTGGAGAAGGGTTTCGAGGGAGGGATTGAGTGAGCGAGTGGGAGAGGAAAATCCCAAGTGAGGATAAAAATTGATGGAAGCAAGTTGTAATGGGGGATGATCTCTCGTGGGTATATCAATTTTAAAGCCACATATTTCCATTAAGAATGGATATTTCTTAACCTATAGCCACAAACCAATTAAATTGTGGCTATATGTTTGTGGCTATAGATCATTTTTTTAGTAGTGCCTATAATGATACTATTTTTCCAAAACTGAGGAATCCATGAAGTGGTAATGATGTTTAGGAATGTATTTGGGTATGTAATGGCTAAACCCAATGGATCTTGAATTACAGATATGAGAGAAGGGGGGACCTTGTCACAAACCGACCCATTAGGGCTCGCCTGGCTGGAGGAAGGATGAAAAAAACTACCCAAAGATCACCTCCATAGTCTAGTGGATGGAGAAAGGTTTTGAATGTCATAAATAACGGGGTTTTTCCAAATATACCTACACTCACAATCTCAACCATCTCCATGCAGAAGTGTAAAGGAATAATAATAAAAGACTATAAAATCAAGAGTAAAAATTATATATGCTATAACCTCTAGAGAATAAAAAAGTTTACGATAATTTAATATTAAATGTAAAAGAAAAAATAAAATAGCAATATAAAAAAACACCCCAAACAAATAAAAACTGGAAAAAATGAAATTTTTGAGAGTCTAACTCTTGATCTTCAAGCCCTGACCACTATACACGGTCAAATGCCACAAAGTATACCTAAGCTCTAGCAATGCCACAACCAAACTATACATCATAAAAATAATTAATTACATGTGTAGGAAATTCCCATGTAGGTTTGAGTATATACATACCACGTAGGCTACATAAAAAATTCGGAGTGATATGAGACGTGATAGAAGTAGTCATCCCATGAAAATGAAGGCAACCCAATAGGTATATGAGGTAATAACCATAACAAAAACAAAAATCATATATGCCAAAAAATAATCTCAAATGATACATAATGTTGATCTCCATCTCTATAGACCATCTAAGAATAACGAGTCTACCTAAACATCTTGAAAATTGCCCATCTGTGATACCCAACATCTCACATGTTCATTTGATGATGTAATCATGCCGAGGACCCACATGTTTCTACTATGACACGTAGTCAAGGGAGGCACAATATCCATGGTATGTAGGACACTATCCCTTATTTCTTTGAGGTTTTGGTACTATATCTATGGATAGAGGACCTGAACTATAGTGTAATTGGGGATTATCGTCTCTATCTTTATAACAAGTATAGAGGACCCACACCCAGATGCGATTGGGGAATACTGTGTCTATGGATAGAAATATCATACCATGGATCAATTGGGTAGTATAATATCTATATTTAAAAATATTATGGAGGAAATGAACCCAAATGTAACAAGGGAGTACCATCTACAAGGATAGAGGTTCCACACCTTAGTTCCATAGGGGATTTCCTTCTGTATTTGGATAATGAGTATGGAGGACCCCTGACCAGAAGTGATAGGTGGAGTAACATCTACATGGATAGAGGGCATACAAACTGGTGTGACAAGAGATTATTTTATATTTCTATACAATTATTATGGGGGACCCACACCCTGGTGCGATGGGGGAGAACCATCTCCAAGGATATAGGACCTACAACCTCATGTGACAGGGGAGTACCGCCTCAATCTTCACAATGAGTATGGAGGACCTATGCCCATATGAGAAAGGGGAGTACCATCTCCAGGGATAATGGTCCCTCACCCTGGAAAGATAAGGGAGTACCATCTCTACATACAGAATAAGAAAAAAGTTATTGCACCCTGATATGATAGTATTGTACTATATCCATGGATAGAGGTGTTTGGGGGACCCATACCTTGATACAACTTGTGGACTGCTAACCCCAATCTCTATCTGATGATCCTTCCCCATCTCTATCATTGTCAAGAACCACATATAAAAGTTTCATTCTTGGACCCTAACAAACCATATCTGAAGAGCCTCTACTAAGGCCACCATCACATTAAACATGAAAAAAACTCATAAAAGGCTAATCAAAAGCCAAAATTAGAGTCCAAACAAAGGAGATATAGATGGTATACAATTCTAAATAAGTACACGACACGTAAGGGGTCAATATAGAGTGTGTACCCTCTCCTCTATCTATCCATTTCCTTTCTTCTATGTGAATTTATATCCATGTATTACTACATGATGTATAAGTGTACTATACAAATCACTACTACAAATATTACCTTTATCAATGCTAGAAAAGGGAATAAATAGCACTAAAGAGCACTTTTAATCGAGGCGAAGATAGGGTTACCTTTTATCAGTGCTCATAAAAGCGCTAATAAAGTCCCCTTTTATCAAAGCTTTTTTAAATCGCTGATAAAAGTAAAGAATAAAATAAAAAAAGTTAAAACGAATAAATAATGTTGGGGGGGAGCTTTTAACTGTGCTTGACCCCCCTTTATCAGTACTTGGTGGACCCCCTACCACTCTCCCACATGCTACCCTTGACCAGGCATCTGGCACATGCGCTTGCTCCCCACCCTGCATCCACCCAAAGTCAAACCCAAGACCGCCCCCTGCGTGCCTACACCATTGCCACTAAGCTATTTAGTTTTTTTCTCTATTTAATGATATATATATATATAGTTATATTTACTCATTTATTAATATTGGTTCATATTAATATATACATATATATATATATATATAGTTTTATTAATACATATATATTTATTCATATATTAATATATATATTTATTCGTATATTAATATATATTTAAATTTAGTTATTTAAATATAGTGATATTTATTCATATATTAATATAGATTCATATTAATATAAATATATTTATTTATATTAATACATATATATTGATTCATATAATATTATTTATATATTAATTTATATTTATATTTATATATATAGTTATTGTATTTTATCTGTATATTTATTTTTATATTAATATATATTTATAAGATGAGTTTTAAATACATTTGTAATATTTATTTTTTATGTGGGTTTATAAATAAATAAATAAATACCAACATACATATATACAACTAACACAAACACATAGAAACACAAACACACACACTTACGAATAAATTCATATATTTGTGTATTTGAAAAGCCATAGAATGTTAAGATGACCATAACATCAAATCCAGAAGTCCATGTCAACTCCACAACCGATGAAATCAAATAAAATGTAACATTATTTGAATTGAAATGTGGTATAGGCCTAGAGTACATCTATATCAGATGTTATACAAATTCGAATGTTAAAAAATCAGGGTCTCCCAGCTAAAAATTCAGTTTTGGAGGTCTTATGGGACTTTTTGAGCCCTGAAAATTGAGATATAAGGTTTCTTTTAGTCCCAAGCACATAGAGCTCATAGAAATCTTCAATTTGATATACTGTAGATCTCAAATGGACACCGAGATCAAAATTTATAGCTATTTGAAGTTTGAGTTACATTTTCAACTTTTTTAGATATTTTATTAATTTTTTGGATTTTTTGTGTCTTCAAATTGTTATTAAATGATTATTAATAGATGATAATTATAAAATTATTAATTTCTAATATTTTTAAAATATTTTAATGCTCTTTTCACTAAATTTATTATATATTAATTGTAATAATCTGTTTATACTTATCTAAAACCAATTTAAGATATATATATTATATTTATATCAATATAAATATACATATATAAAAATATATAATTTTTCATGTTTTTTTGAAATATAAAAATTATCAGTACTAGTAAAAAGAGATGATATATCCCCCATTTATCAACACTACTAAAAAAGTGCTGATAAATGGATCTCTTTTAACAACACTAAAAACCGCTAAAAAAGGGGGAGCCTTTATCAACGCTAAAAAAAATTTAGATAAAGGGTCACTTTTAACAGATTATTTTTAGCACTATTAAAAGTTCCTTTTATTAGAACTTTTGTAGCACTAATAATGGTCCCCCCTTTATCAGCACTTTTTTAGCACTGATTATGGGTGGTGCTGCGGAAACCCAGTTTTGTAGTAGTGAATGTGTCTATGAAAAAGTCCCATTGACCTCACAAGGCTTGTCGTTGGTCTAACAAGGTAAAACGCCACACCACCAATATATCATTGAAAATTAACCTGAATGGAAAAATGGGTCAAACCATTGTGATCCTCATAGAAAAACACCCAGGAGAGACTATTCACTATCCCGAACTGAATACAAGGTAAGAATGTCAAATTTCAATATATAACAGTTGAATATTTCTTCGTGGGCTCTACGAATGAGCCCAAATTAAATATCCAACTTTGGTCTTCAAATGACCATATCAACATCAAGATCATGAATCCACTGAATATTTTTCAATCAAATACTATATAAATAATTTATGATTAGATTAAAGTTTTAAGAACAAAAAAATAAATAATAATAATATATTATTTAATTATCATTATTGAAATTGATATTCCATTTATAAACACCACCCCAGTCTTCAAATCATTTTATTACTCAGCCTTCCCAACATTTTTTCTTCTTCTTTTATCATTTTAATATAATATGCTTCTCATAGAAAATTTATTATTATGGAATAAGGAGATCCTACATCTCACGGTGCACACATCATTCTAGGTCACAGACACCCCCATTGAATTCCTCAATAATTGTTTTTTTATTTTCAATAAAACTATATTAATTGATACCAGTTAGTTCAAAAAAAATATTTATTAAATTATAGTCATTTAAATTTATTATTCATTCTATTTTATTAATTTTATTATTATTATAAAAAAATAATAATTACACCCATCGTGTTTACCACATTTGACCACCTCATCGGAGATCCATGTCTTGCCACCATCAGGTACATGCCAAGAAGCCTCTTCTATGAGACCATATAAATGGACTCTGTTTGGAACTGATCCTATCACACTAAACTTCAGCACCATGCATGAACTGCGATAACGGGGAACACCGATCTGATCTTGAACAACCTCCAATCAACCTATATTCTCATCACACCATGATCAAAAACCCGCACAGGTGGTATCAATCCTATCTATGAAAAAAACACCTTCTATATCATTCATTAATCCCACAAAAAAACAATATATCCATGAGTCTTTCATGCAACTATAATGAATTTGGGGGTTTAACCATGCTCAAACCCAGCCCAACAAGGTCGAACTGTGGCCTTGTTGGACAATGGTGAATAAAATGTTCAACAAAGAGGGAAAAAGATCAAGAACAAATTGAACCATAATTAGACAAGTTTTATTGGTCAAAAATTTAATATACTAGGTAACAACAAGTGAAAAAAGGGAATTATTACACTATATTGATAAAATAAATTGAATTTCAAGGATCATGTGAAGAAAAATTATCCCATATCCAAATATTATAAAATCCATGATAAATAATCTAATTAATATAGAAAAAACCAAAAACTAAATTCCATACATCAATTATGGATCAAACATTGGAGAATAACACATACTCTAGTGATAAAGGTGATTATCTCGATGTGTTCATTGTTTATCTCATGAATACGCTTGACCAGATCATTCAATGTTCTATGATGTTGATTCTCCAATGAAAAATTATATACTCCTAATCTTAGATATATAAAGGGTTATGTGGCTCACCCTTGAAAAGCCATTATTATAGGGTCTTTATAGACAATTTATTTTGGTCAGTTAATAAAATAGTTAAATAATTGATGTATGTATTTTAATTAAACCAACCAGCTAATGACCATTTCATTCAAATGTATCAAGAAAACTATCTTGAGATCATTTCTAGGTTAAAAATCATGCTAAAAATTCAATAGTGGTCTCATATTTCACATCCAAGACTCCATTTGAGATCCATTTTTATATTTTTAGGAAAACTATGTGCTTGTGATATAAACTATATTTAATATATTTATAAAATTAATTCTGGTATTACCAGGACATTTAATCACACATAGTCTTAGCATGTGGCTCCAAAAAAGTTCTTAGAAATATTAAAATGTATTAAAAGGGAAAAATAGTTCTTTTAATTACTCTCTTATTTTTCTATTTTCATTGTTTAAAAGAAAAAACAAAAAAATAGTGGGGATATGATCCAGCAAATAGGTCTCCCATTCCCACAAGCCCCCTCGATGGTTTCTTGCGCTACCAAAAAACACACACCAAGGGAAAACACATTCCCATATAGGGTATTTTTCTTATAGTTCTCAATGTCTCTGAATCCTTGAAAACTAAATACAATCTCGACTACAACATTTCAAAAATACCAAACACCCATTAAAACTGAAAATATGTCAACTAATATATATTATTACGTGAAAAAGTGGATAGAAAACATCACTCTGAGAATATACTGCCTCAACCATGCCATGAGAGGTCCCCAAGCGTATGTTTCCTCATCCTATTAAAGGATCACTATCACTCCCATGTCTATGAAAACATATATAGAGAAGTAAACCTTTGAATCTAGAATTTAATCCATGAGAACAAACATGCGAATAGCACTTCTGGAGCATGTCTAACACCATCCTCTTATATTTCCCCTACTCCAACATTGACATCGAGGACATGAGGGTACCATCAGAAAAGGATACCATGTACCAATCCAATAATGTTTAAAAAATAAACCTCATAAGTCTTTTTAACTCTGTTGGGGTGTGTAAAATGCAAAAGGCTATTACCGAGATGTGAAAATTAACCAAAACGGCTCTAGGAAAACCCACATGATAAATACCCCTCTCGAACCAAGTGCAATTGATAACCCATTTTGAGGAAAAAACTATGAACCACATCTCCCGAAACCACTAGTTGAATAACTCAATGATTCTTAAGAGTAGATACCCTTTATTGCATCACTTGGTTTCTATGACACTAATCCACAAAAGACCTCATGATCTCACCCATATCTTATGGGAGCAATATAGGGGTGCCATTAAAAATACATTTGTTCTTACGAAGACCCCTCTCTACAGGCCCCTACAACCACAACTTTATATCTCATAGCTAAACAATGTATTTTGATATATCACGTATATCAGGCCATTCCTCGTGAATGTCCATGTAGAAAACCAAACCTTTTATGGGAAGGTAAACCCAAAAGTCTTATGTATGGATTCCCTTATACTCCTCCACCATCGCAAGAAACATGATTCTCAAAGAACCTACTCATATAAGGGTAATACTAAACAACTGATATGTAAGTGGCTATAACCTCATTTTAATGATATTGCCCTGTCCTACTAGGGAATCAATCCACATATAAGGCGGAATCATTCATCCCAAAAAACTCGATGCACTATAACACTCACTGGTAGAAATCATCTAATAATAGATGGTAAAAACCCAACCCATACACTAGAAAAAATCATAGAGTCCCACTACCACTATGGAAAGATTTCAAGTGAGGATCGCTCTCTCTATCTTATAATATTAAAGTCGCACCTTCAGATAAAATTGGTGATCATTGATCCTCTCTATAGGAGCCACCAACATAATGGTCTAGTAAAAAAGCCTCCATTGGTATTGTGATGTCTCAATCATGGGATACTTTTAAGGGAATGTGGTTTAAAAATATATGAAATAAATACAAATGGAGAAATGGAGAAACACATCATACCCCAAACCACACTCAAAGACACTATGCCTCAAGATAATACCATCTAAAGATATCAATTCCCTTACCCCCTACTCACCACAACCAAGGATCACTTGACACCTTATCACATCAGAAGGTCCTCAAATAATCAAGTCAAATGAACTCCTCCACCACACCTTGATACTATTCTCTTTAGGACAACAATGACTCGCCCACACAGTTTTAGATTGATTCAAAAGTGTACATATCATTTGGTGAATTATACCTTTTCATTGAAATTTTCATTCATTGTTGAACTTCACTAGCACTAGGCTCTATTGATTCCCCACATCACCTTGAAAAATTATCTCTTCAAGGACCACCATTATGAGGGGTCCTTTCTATGTGGGATATTCGTACTAAAGGATCGACCTAATATTCTACGAAATGAGAAGAGGTTATAGATCACCACTAAATCTTGGAAATCTCTCTCTCTAAAACTCACAAAGAAGACACAAGCAAGTGTGTCCTCTATTAGTACATCTATAGAAAAAAAATCTTCTCCATGAAGAATACTAGTCACGAATGAAACCATATGATCAGTCATGGTTCACACAATCTAGAAAACCTAAACTGGTTCCTCATGTCAAACCACAATATCCAAAGGGTCTTTCTTATCATGGGACCTTATAAGTCTCTCATGATAGAACTCATATTACACCCCAATCCTATTCATATCTTTGCACTACCCTAATAAGGCTATATACTAATGAACTAGTAGACAATCATATACTTGATCCACAGAAGGATCCATCCACATCTCAATAGGTGGTATCACTACTAAGATCATTCCAAAAGAAAACAACTTATAAGAAGGTCCTTAAACTGAGGTCTCATCTTTCAATGAGTCTTCATCATGAAATTGTCTCAAAATCATAGTTGGATGTCATCTTATAGTCACCCTAATAGTTATTAAGATGTAATATAGTGAAAGTGAGTATCTTGGTAGATCAATTAAGTTGTAATGACGCAGACCTGAACAACCACCCAAACATCGCTAAAAGGGTTGGGTGTTACTACTTTAGGTGCACCTCCCTGAATGCCAAAGGCTTCTGACTAGCAACAAGGGTATGATATGTATAGTAGGGAGGCTATATCCTCTCCGAGGATAATAATAATGGTACTGGTCCAAGTATAATAGTAAAGATGCAATGGAAATAAAGACTCACCAGACTCGAACCAGACCAGCAGAGCCGAAGCACATCCAATATCAATAAACAGTGGAAAAAGTAAATATAAACAACAACAGCACTGATAAACAAAAAATCATGCTGAAAACATGTAACTACTATTGAAAAATAAACCTTGCATCTAAAGAAGGTCATACATATTTGAATATAAAAAGGGTTCCAATGGAAAACCAATAGTAGATACAACAAGTAAGCATAATGATACAAAAAAGAAAACAAAACTGAGTAACTCCAACAAGGTAAGACCCCAAGGTCCATACCATCTCCATGAAACAACTAACGCAGCCCAACTCCTAAAGCTGGCCTCTTTTCTGCATGTAAATCCATAAAGTCTACACACCTCCTGAAGGGCCCGTGTAGGGTGTGATATAATTCTCAGTAGGATACCACCCAAAAGTGCGTACCTAATATAGGTGTTTAAGAAGGAATGAATTTATAAGAAAATCTATAACAAAACAATGCATAATAAACACTAACTCCATTAGTTCTCAGTAGCCACCAAGGAGTGCCACCTCCTTCTGCCAACAAAGGAATCTTTGTCGTATAACCTGGAAACATGTGCCCCCTAACACTATATGTCTGAAGTAACGACGTCATGAAGGCATGCCCAAGTCGTAACAACCCAGCTTTATGTTCCTCATGTCACCTCATGTCTCAAGTACTGACGTCTTGAAGGCACTTCCAAGAAATAGACCAGAGGAATAGGGATGTCTACCGTCAAATAACGTATTTGGAGAGACAACGATATCTGCCCTCAAATAACATTGAGACTTAGCCCCCAACTTCATTGCTTCAATTCTTTCTTTTTAAGGATCCTCAATTATCACATGGATTTCTAAGGCAAGAACCCCCAACCAAAGTACCTAAACCGCATCTATGGGGGCCTCCACCCACACGAGTGGTCAAAACCACCTCATCACAGAGTATATCAGTGTGCACACAAATCAATGTTCCGAGTGAGAAGTAATCAACAAAATAGTACCTAAGACAGCAACACAACTGACACCTCATGTCCCTGCGACCATGCCACTCAAGTCTGATGGCCTCACCATCCATGTAACTCAAGCCATTCCCAACTTGACAATCGTACTACCTAATGTCGAAGTACATGACACACAATCCCATGGTCAAAAGCACCCAAAGTAACATAGGTCAAGCCCAACCTATGATCAACATTAATCAACAATGTTAGAACCATGCCCAACACCACTCAAGGGATCCATTATATGAAATTAAGAGATCACATATATAACATATTTAAACAGGAAACATAACCAAGAAAAATATTCTAAACAGTTGAATTGCACTATGCATGGTGTTGTCTCATACTAGCACTGAGGTGTTGAATTCCTCTAACAATTTATATCAGGATTATTAAATTAATGTCAACAGTTTATAATAGTATAAATTTATTATAACCTTTTTGGCATCCCCCAGTCAAAATTCTCGATTATCTAAGACCTCTCGCCTAGCCTCGCTCATGAAAAACAGGTAACCAGGCCTACCCAATGGTATACCATTGGTCCAAAATTCAATTAAATATGAAACTACAGATAAAACGGGTCCCTCTCAAAATACCAAAAAATGCACCGAAGACTACATCACCCAAATGACTATGAAAACAAAAAAAGAGGTATTCACCACCAACCTAAGACATGTATGATGCCACTCGTCTGGTAATAGCCTCCAATTCAGCCTAAAAAATATTAGATCTACAAATGAATCAAAACCGCTCAAACCCCTATATCTTGTTCTAGAACAGAAATAAAAAATATGACTCTAAAGGAATCTAGGCCTTACTGAGGGGGATCCAACGCATCAATCAGTGTTCAAAACTGACTTCGGACAAAGAATCAGGAGCAAGAAGAAGGTCCGGGAATCTTAGGGGATGTGGTTCTCTCCAGAACCTCAAAACGAGGATAATGCCCATTTTTAGAGAAAAAAATAAAGTACAAGGCATGTAATTTAGGACTACACACCATGTATATCATTTAACTATTCATATGGCAGCTGGAATTCTGCCGAATTATTTTTCAAAACCTACCGACATGAGTACACGGTGTGTACCTAAGGGTACACAATGTGTACTTGGGTTCCCTTCTATCCCTTACTAACTTTCCCACACACCATGTATATCCCTCATACACGGTCAGCCTACATGGCGTGCCCAAGGGGAACATGGAATGTACTTGGTTTAAATAACTCTACCCAGCCAACAGGCCTACACACCATGTATAGCCTCCACATGGTCAAAGGTACACATCGTGGTTAAAACTACATGTCGTGTTGTATAAAATTTTATACACGGTCATCACATGACATGTAATTGATCAGCACACGTCTAGTAGTTGCCTAACATATACATGGTGTGTACTTAAACTACATGACATGTAGTATGTAAATTTCCAGAAACTGCCCATTTTCTCTAGTTTTCACAAGAACATGTAAAAATTCAAACAGGTTAGGGATTTTGACCTATTCTAAAAACTGGTGTTCTTAAAATCTCCCCACCTTAATATAGCTCATCCCCGAGCTATCAAACGAAACCTGAAGATTGAACCCAACATACAACCCCATTCAACGTAACCCAGACTTCCCTGGTCTCAATGGTCCTGACTATATTCTTAAAAGGGGCTCCCAACCTTAGGAATCACCTAACTCCATTTCAACCCAAGAAAACATAAAGTAAACAATGTTTAGTAACCTTTTTTCCGGATGCATAGTCCGTCTGGGACACATCGTCACCCCTACACCACTTTGGCGCTCATGTGTCGCTCCTGACACCTAACTTATCCCACAATACATCAGTGTCTGCCTCCATGAGGTCCTGGAGCCAAGAACCTCATGTAACTCGAATCCCTAATTCCCTGATGCCCATTACACCTCTTGTAACCCACATCCTTGATGCCCAGGTTCCCAAGGCACCTCAAGCAACCTGCATCCTCATTGCCCTGATGCTACGCATCTCATACATATAAATATATATAAAATATATCACGCACCCGATATGGTCCCAATCCCACTGACCAACATCTAGTCATTCCACATAGATCATGTGCACAACGTGCACTCAAAACAGACATGTCTCTATAGGTCATTTCAAAAAGGAAACATAGATATCACAGCCACACCATGGTATACCTCTAACTGTCATTGGCTCAACAGCCTGCTCATCCTATGGTATCTCCATGACGTTAACCTAGCCTGAAGTATGGATGCCTGATGCCTGACCTCCTAGAGGTGCTGCTCTAGTCACCGGCTACTAACCCCTTAACTCAGTCCCACTATCTCTATCACGTCCTCTGTGTGCAACTGAACCTCGGCTACCCTCTCCTGGTACCGAACACAAACCAACTCTGGATTCCACCATCTGCCCTGGTCCCTGCATGTTGGCTGTCTAAGAAGTCTTCCTGAAAAACCTATCCAGATTCCCGACCTATCCACATGACCGTCACTCCTTTAAAGGCCTATTGCATGGAGTCTGAAAATGTCTCGGTTTTCCGCACTGAAATAAAATAACTGAATAACTACCGCGAGGTGGTCTAGCTGAATCCCTGGCCAGACTGCCCTAATGGAATTCATCTCGTCCTCATGTCCTGCTATGTGAACCATCACCTAAAGCTATCACCTGACCAAACTGGGGCATATCCCTCTGGTTTCGCTCTGCTATAAGCGCCTGGTTCACCACCTCAGAGAAGGAACCCAGTCTAAAGATGTTCACCAGGACTCGAATGGTGTGTCAAAATCCATCCTTGAAGCGCCTCACCCTAGCCACGTCATCGCTTACCATACCAGGTGCAAAGTGAGACAATTATGTGAAGGTAGTAGCATAGTCCATGACAGACATATCTCCCTACGGAAGACTCAAATACTCTTGAGCTCTCTCTTCCCTAAGTGTCTCTAGATAGAAGTTCTCAAAGAACCTGTCCTCAAAGTCCTTCCATGCCAGTCCCTCGTTCCTACAAGCCTGAACATGCACATCCCACCAACGCTTCATTGGTCCTCTTAGCATGTACCTCACCATCTTGACCCTCCACCCTGGAGGCGTCTCGAGCTGCTCGAAGATCATCTGCATACTCTCTATCCAGTTCTCAGCCGCCTGCGGACCGCCCTCACCCAGAAAAATCGGTCGGTGCTACGACTGGAACTCCTGCGTCAAGTATTGCACAGACATCGGGGAACCATGTGCACCTCGGACGATCCCCTATAAGAACTGCACCAGACTAGCTCAGAGCTGCTTGTCGCAGCATTTCCCGAATGATTCCAAACTCATCTTTCGTCCTTCCTGTACTGAATCCTCGGCTTGATCCTGTCCCTGAGCCTATACCTGTGGCGTATTCTCTTCCTCTACCGAATATTGAACATAATCCTACACCTTTTTCACTATATCATATCCCGTCTGACTCTCCATCGAGACCTGTAGGAGAAACCCGCTGAATACCATAAATAGTCAGACAACCCATATATATATATATAACAATATATATTCAATGCAGATAAGAAAGCAGTAAAAGGTAGTGCATAATTAAAACCCTTACTCTCCCCCACTGCAATTGATGCCCCATGGCATCCCGACCCCATGGCCTCATTACCCACCCTTAACAAAGCTAAGTATCAAAAGTACCTCGAGCCACGCCCGTCTGGACAACTCACGTTGCCTCAAATCAATGACTTAGTCTCCCAATCCTGGTGATAAAAATCACCTCAACAGATGGTACTCGACTGATCTCATAAGAGTCAGACCCAAAAACCCTATCACATGCCATTTTACAATATAAATCATGGAATACACCTTGCAAAAAAAAGAAATTATATCATGAATTTCAATTTTTACATTTCAATGCATATAAATCGTGGAAATGAATTTTTATTCACATGGTATTATCACTCCACAAAGCATACGTGCAATTATGAAATTGAAATACCCTAAAAATGTGCCTATCAAAAGCCATGTAAACAAGCCTTGCCATACCAGGACAATGTCCAATTCTCCCTTACGACACCGGGTCAAGGGTCACATATCACAATCAATAACCTCACACAACAAGTGAGCCACCAAGGTGGAAATCATATAAACCATAATATTAGAAAAAAGGAAACAACAATTCCCACCCAAGGTAACTTGGTCCATCCCTCATACCTAGGGATGCAGGCACCCAAGCACATGCTAGAAACCCAGTTCCAGTAACAACCTATCTCCAATATACCATATTCCAAATTGTAAAACCTACAGAAGAAAAGATAAGTCTCAATCTCATAAGTAGCCAGTAAAATGGTGCTACTAAATCTCTATCAATAACTCTCCGGATGCCACTTTGTAATGACCTGGACCCAAACAGCCACCCAACCAGCACTAAATGGGTCGGGTGCTACTACCTTAGGCACACATCCCTGAATGCCAAAGGCTTCCGACTAGTAGAGAGGGTCTAATAGGTAATGTGGGGAGGCTATACCCACTTAGAGGATAATAATAATGGTATTGTTCCAAGTATATTAGTAAATTTGCAGTAGAAATAAAGACTCAGATGACTCGAACCAGAAAAGAAGAGCATAAGCACATCCAATATCAATAAATAGTGGATGAAATAAATATAAACAAAAACAGCAGAGATAAACACAACAACATGCTGATAACAAGTAACTACTACTAAGAAATAAATCATGCATCCATAGAAGGTCATACATATCTGAATATAAAAAGGGTGCCAATGGCTAACCAATAGTAGCTACAACAAGTAAGCATGCCGATACAGAAAACAAAAAAAATAGAGTAACACACTCAAGGTAAGACCCCAAGATCCATACCATCTCCATGAAACAACTAAAGCAGTCTATCTCCAGAAGCTAGCCTCTTTCCGGCATGTAAATCCATAAAGTCTACACGCGTCCCGAAGGGCCCATTTAGGGTGTGAGACAAATGTCAGTAGGATACCACCCAATGTTGCGTACCTAATATAAGTGTTTAAGTAGGTATGGATTTATATTAAAAGAAGTAACAAAACAATGCATAATAAACACTAACTCCACTGGTGCTCAGCAGCCACCTTGGAGTGTCACCTGCTTCGGCCAACACCAGAATCTTTGTCGTATAACCCGGGACCATGTGCCTCTGGACACCTCGTATATCAAGTACTGATGTCCCAAAGGCATTCCCAAGAAGTATCTTAGAGGAACAGTAATGTCTTCCCTCAAATAACATATCTAGAGGGACATTGATATCTGCCCTGAAATAACGGAAAGTCTCATCCCCCAACCTTATAGCCTCAATGCTATCCTATGAAGGCTCCTCGCCTCCCATGTGGCTTTTATGGTAAGCTCCCCCAACCGATGTAACTAAACCACATCTACGTGGGCCTATACCTACATGAGTGGTAAAAACCACCTCATCATAGAGTATCTCTGTGTGCACACTACTCAAGGTTCCAGGTGAGAACTAATTAACAAAATAGTACCAAAGACACCAACACATCTGATACCTCATGTCCCTGCAACCATGCTGCTCAAGTCTTATGGCCTCGCCATCCAAGTAACCCGGGCCATGCCCAACATGACCGTCATACTTCCTCAAGCCGACATCCATGATGCCCAAAACTATGGTCAAAACCACCCAAAGTAACCTAGGTCAAGCCCAATCTGTGATATGCATCACTCAACAATATTCATTCCATGCCCAACACCACTCAAGGGGTCCAGCATATGCAATTCAGCAATGGCATATATAACATATTTAAACTGGAAACATAACCAGGAATAATATTCTAAACAGTTGAATTACACTATGCACAGTGTTGTCCCATACCTACACAGAGGTCTTGAATGCCTCTAAAAATTTATATCAGGCTTAATAAATTAAACTCAACAGTTTATAATAGTATTAATTAAATATAAACATTTTGGCATCCCCCGGCCAAAATCCCCTGATGAGGTACGACCTCTCACTAAGCCCCACTCAAGAAAAATAGGTAACAGTGCATACCCAAAGTTATCACATTGGTCCAACAATAAATTAAATATGGAAAAGTAGATAAAATGGGTCCCGCTCAAAATACTCGAAAATGTGCCGAAGTCCGTTTCACCCAAATGACTACAAAAACATAGAAAGAGGTATGCACCACCTGCCTGAGACTTGTACGATGCTACTCCTCTGGTTACAACCTTGAATTTGATCTAAAACATGGTATATCTACAAAAGAATCAAAACCACTCAAACCCCTATATCACATTCTAGAATAAAAATAAAACAAAACGGCTCAAGAGGAATCGAGGCCTTACCGAGGGGGTTCCAACTCATCAATCGGTGTTCGAAAAAAAATTAGGAAAATGAATCAGGAGTAAGAAGAAGGTATGACCAGCTTAGGGGAGGAGGTTCTGTCCAGAACCACAAAACGAGGCTACATCCTCTTTTAAGCCAAAAAATGAAAGTACACGGAATGTACTTTTGGGCTACACATTGTATATATAATTTATCTATTCATATGGAAGCTGGAATTCCGCAGACTTATTTTTTATAACCTGCCGACATTAGTACGTCGTGTACTTGGTTTCCCTTCTCTCCCTCACTAACTTTCCCACACGCCATGTATATCCCTCATACATGGCTAGCCTACATTGAATTTCCAAGGAGAACCCGACATGTACTTGGTTTAATCAACTCTACCCGGCCAATAGGCCTACACACCAGGTATAACCTCCACACATTCAAGGGTACACGATGTTGTTAAAACTACATATCGTGTAGTAAGAAATTTTCTACACAGTCATCACACGACATGTAATCGGAAAGCACATGTCCGGTACTCTCTTAACATAAACACGGTGCGTACTTAAAGTACGCGGCGTGTAGTATGGAAATTTTTAGAAACTGCCCATTTTCTCCAGTTTTCACAAAAACATGTTGAAAATTCAAACAGGGTCTGGACTTTGACCCATTCTAGAAACACAGGTTCTCACATAAGTTGTCAAAGGAATCAATGCTATATGATTCATGTACCATTGATACCTGCAATTGATGTCTCAAAATGATGATCCAAGAAGATGATATTCAGAGTCCTAGTTTATGGATAATTTGATCGTCTCCCTAAAATTGGGTTCCCGAACATGTTAACCACACTAAAGACACTTTGAAACCATTTACCTAATTCCCAACCAAATCCTCTTCACGGGTCATACTCCAAACACCAACCTAAGGATGAGCCTAAAACTTAAACTCATACAGTAAAATAACAATTCAAACTGGGTATTTTCTCGGATACCAATCTGTCACGACATGACCCACTAGGGCGTACCTTTCTAGAAGAAGGTCATACAAAAACTACCATAAAACCTCATTTATATGATAGGGACTGGAATAATGTTCCTAAAGAAATAACAAAAATTGGAATCCTATTCTGAATTTACATATATATACAAACTCATCCATTTCCATGTATAAGTGAAGATTAAACATAACAAAATATTGTTACATCTTGAGTTAAAAAACATGAATGTAATAACAATATGAGAATACAAAAGTGTATGACATAAATATCTTAAAATTTAATTATAAAAATATGTGCACTACTTGAAAAGATGTCCTAACCTGACCAAAAGTGGAAAATAAAGAATTATTAGATAGTCTAACCCTTGATATCTAACCCCCAACCACCATATGCAACTAAATGCACCAAATAATCGCTAAGATCTTACAATTAAACCATTGAACTGTACATCATTATCATAAGAAATGAAATGTGTGGGAAATTACCATGTATTGGAATGTATATACGTACCCAATAAGAAATCCTGAAAATAATATAGGGATAGATGTAAGACATGATAGAAGTATTCATCTCAAAACAAATAGTATGCCAATAAGTATATGATACAATAACCTTAATGAAAAAACCCAGATATAATAAAAATAAATCCAAAATGATAGAAAAAGGGGATCTACATGTCAAAATCCTAGATATGAACAATGAGTCTTCGTAGAGATCTTGAAAAGGGAGCATCTCAAACGCCCAAAATCATATGTGTCTATTTGGATATGTTACTTTGTGGAGGAACCACACCTCTCCCCTATGGAACATAGTTGAGGGGGAATAATCTCCAAGGTATAGAGGACCCACAACCTCTTGCGATAGGTTGGGGGGTACCATCTCCATGGATAAAGGATCCAGAACATGGTGCAATTGGGGAGTACAATCTGTATATACACAATGAGTATGGGGTACATGTGACCAAAGGTGATAGGGGAGTATTATCTCCATGGATATAATATTGACACCCTAATATGATATGATTGTACTATCTCTATATATGCAATGAGTATGGAGGAACTATTCCTTAATGTGACATGTGAGTACCATCTTGAAGGATTGAGAACTCACACCCTGATGTCATTAGAATGTATTGTCTACATCTGAACAATGAGAATAGAGGACCCATAACCTGATATGATACGGGAGTACCATCATTATGGATAGAGGACCCACACCCTAGTGCGATAGAGGAGTAATATTATAATTTTCAAAATGTGTATGGAAGACCGATGAATTAGTATGATAGGGTAGTAATGTATCCAAGGATAGAGAACCTACACTAAGGTGTGAGAGGGGGTATCATCTCTATATGAATTAGTAGTATAGATAACCTATTCCATGATGAGATAGGGGAGTACTATTCCTATGTATAGAGTACACTAACACTAGTGATACATGGGAGTATTGAATCTATCTACATAATGATAATGGAGGAGTCACACCTAGGTGAAATAGGGGAGTTCTATATCCATTGATTGAGGTGCTTATGGGACCAATACTCTAGTATGATTGGGGAATTTTGTACCTCATCCTCTCTCTGATGATACAGCCTATTCACTATCATCATTGAGAACCTCCTAAAGCAGAATCATGCTTAGAAAATCTAACATCATATAAAAAGAACTTCTATGAAGGCCACCATTATGTTTTACTTTAAAAACACTTAATATGGGATACTCTTTGAAAAATATTTGAGTCCAAATAAAGGATATACAAGAGGTATAATATTCATAATAAGTACACGATGTATAATGGGTCTGCATGAAGTGTGGGCCACACATCTGTTTGGTCATGACCTTTCCAGTACACAACTTGCTGGCCATATAGTACTACATGCTGTGTAGGGGTAATACATAATGTGTCTTAGCCATAACCCTGATGAACACATGAGGATTGTAAACATTTCGATGGGATAAAACATAACACCATTGATATATCATCACAAAGGGATATAAATATCTAGACAATCACATAATTGTGATTCTTGTGAAATAATTCCTTAAGATAGACTATTCACTTTTTCAAATCAGACACTTGGTGAGAAAGACACATTTCAATATATAATGCATGAACAGTACTACAATAGTCCTACCTATAATCCTGAATTAAATATCCACCATTAGTCTTTAAATGATCATCTCAATGTTAGGGGCTAAATTCCACTAACGGTTCATCAGCCCGATACTATATAAAGAAGTTATGACTAGATTTGGGTTTTAACAACAAAATGTAAATAATAAAAATATTTTTTAATTATTATTCAAATGGAGATGATAGGAAAAGGCTCCACCATTCTTCAAATCAATATAACACTAAACCTCCCCTCATTTATGTCTTCTTGTTTTATTATTTTAATATAATATATTTTCATATAATTATTATTATCATGAAACAAGTATATCGCTCTACTCGTGATGTACATATGAGATCAGGTCCCACATTTCACCTTTGAATTCCTCACTCATAGATTTTTATTTAAAATGATTTATATTAATTAAATTTTTTTAATTAAAAAAGACTTTTTTTATTAAATTAAAATCATTTAGTTTTTTTTAATCACACACTTTTTTTAAAATGTTATTATTATTAAAAATAATAATAACACCCTCTGAATTAACCACATCCTACCACCTCATCAGAGATCCATTTATGACCACCATCACATCCATATTTAGTATACTCTAAAATTATGCCCCATGAACAAACTTTATTCAGAAAATAAATCATTGCACTACACTTCATCTCTACACGTCAACTAATAAAATGGGGAACACTAACCCTATCCGAAACCACCTCCGATCACCCTATGTTCTCATCACACCATGATCGAAAACCCATACCCATTCTCGCAATATAAATTGTGCACAAAAACCATCCCCTCATTCATAAATCCATTAAAAACCCATTGATTTGTGTGTTGTTCATGTTACCACAATAAATCCAAGTTTTTTATTGTGTTCAAACCCAAATCGGTAAAGCCGAACCATGGCCTCGTTGGCCAATGGTGAAGTTGGAAATCAAAAAAGAGGGTGGGGGATAACAATAAAAAAACCATCATTAAGAAATCATTATTAACAAATGATTTTATAGACTAGGTGATAACATGTGTAAAAAGTGGAAACTTATATTGGATCTATATAATCAATTAAATTTTAGGGATCATGCAAAGAAAAATTACCACAGATCAAAAGGAGATAAAATAAATGCTCAATTGTTTAATAAAAAGGAAGAAAACCAAAACTATGATCCCTAGATCAATTATGAATCAATAATTAGTGAAGAAGACATAATCTAGTAAGTAATATGATGATCTCACAGTGATGACTATTCATCTCATGATTATCTTTAATCTGATCTATATCATTCCTTGACGTTGATCCACCAACAATGAACGATATCCTTATAGTCATTAATATATAAAAGGTTCTGTGGATAACACTTGAAAATCATTTATAATATGATATTTATAGAAGATTTATTTAGGTAATTTAATAAAACAAATAAAAAATAATTTATTTATTTTAATTAAATGTACCCGCCAATGACTGCCTCTTTCGAACGTCCTGTGATGACCAACTTTAGGTCATGAATAGGTTAAAACCCATGATTATAATTCAAATGTGGTATCATATTTCCAATCTAAGATTCTATTTGAGATTATTTCCTTTTTCAGTAAAACTACATTAGCAAGATATAAAATATACTTAATATTTTTATTATATTAATTTTGGACTCACTAGGGCTTAGAATCACACACCGTCTTAGATTGTGATTCAAAAAAACCCCTATTAAAGTTTAAATCTATTTAGAGGAAAAAATAGATTACCTACAATCCTTTAATAAGTGGAGGAGAGGACAAACTTAGAATTTTTCAAATAATTAAAAATATATATCACATGGCACAAAGTCACCCCATATTTGAAGATAATTTGTGATAGGGATCAAAGAAAATAAAAAATACATTTAAATAAGTGTCATATACAATTAAATTTGTATATCATAGTTAAACCACATTTAACTCATTTTAAAAATACCCATGATAGATTAAAATTATACCATGATAACATAATTATATATAGTAAAATATAAATAGAATTTTAACCAAATTTTGACAATATTGTTAAAAAATTTGAATTTATTTTATAAATATCATATTGAATAGTTGGAATAAATTAGTTCTAATATAATAAAAAACACATGAAAAAATTATATAAAAAATACATGATTCCAGAGTAAACAAAATTTTTACTTGTAATCAAGTATAAGATTAGTTTCAACAATTTTATTGGTTAAATAATAAAAAATATACACTTTGTAAACTTTTGGGTCAAGATTAAATTGAATGGAATCGACAAACCATACCATTATACCCCAAAACAATGATATTTTTTAACTTGAAAAATATAACTTATCTTCAAAAAAGTAACTCCGAGCTTCCCATATTAAAAAATAAATCTGAAAATATATTATTTAATTAATTAACAATACCTTTGTTTTATCACCAATCATTTAATAGGGAAAATTTATGTTTCAGATATATTCTAAATCCTTACTCCATATTTTTAACGTAGTTTAGTTCTTTTATCGAGATAGAAAATATTTATAATGGTTTCTATTCATAAAAACAAAAAATTAAGTTAAAATGTTTAATTAATATTTATAATTTTTACTAAAAATATATAATCTATTCTAATAAATTTAATTCACTTAACTTAAATAATTTAAATTAAATTTAATCATTTAAAACATGATAAAATGAAATTTTCCAGAAAAAAAAGACTTCTTAAGTATATAATTTTTTATACCAAAATCATGTATAAGATTCATTAAACTAAACTTAATTATGTTCTTTATAATATAAATAAACAAATTTTACATTTAAACAATTTTAAAACCAAATAGAACGAGGTAAATTCTTGAAACTAAGTAGTAGATTTCTATAAATATCTGTATTCTCCACTATTTATTACAAACTATAAAAATTTTCAAAAAAACATCCTGAATTAACAATGAGGTAATTTCGATAAGATAAATTAAAATATAAAATACATTTTCCAAAATAATATTCCAAAATTTATAAGTTACACTTTTATATAAAACCATATAATACATGAAAATTCAATTTGGTTGAAAATATAGATTTTTACCTTTTATAAAAAATAACCTTATATTTTTAAATTTAATATAAATATATAAAATATAATTTACCAATATTAATAAGAAATTTAAATGATTTATCTTACATTATTTGGGTTTTCACGAGTTGGGAGACACACTTATATCAAGGGGATACCAAATTTAGAATATGGAATTAAGGAAAATAAAATGGGTACATTTTCAGTGTAATTTTGGAAGAGAAATGTGTCTTGTGTAGGGCAGAAGTAATATCATTTTATATGTTAAAAATAGGGGTATCTTCTACGAAACAAAATTTTGGTATGTGGTATTGATTTGGTCATAAGAATTTAAGGTGATTTTGGTAAATAAAGGATGTGTAAACATGTGGGAGTTACCTTATAACCTAAAAAAGGTCTAATTTATGGGTTACATGTCCTATTGATTAAGAAAAAAAATTAAATACATTTTAAGTCTCCACTTTTTACACATGTTAACCAAGATTAAATTTTTTCAATGGTAATTTTTAATTTGCTAAAAATATATTATGAAAACTATTACCTAATTTCAATGTGATGATTTTAAATTTGGAAATTAGTTAACCTAATTAAATTTCTAAATATAATAAAAACTTTTTTTAAGTTAATTATTTTAATATATAGAAAAAAATTGTATATAATAATTTCCATATAAAATATTAATTGTTCTTTAATATAACTTCATAATAGTTACTAATTAAATTAGTGTTAATATATATATATATATATCTATTAGAGTAATTATTTTAAATATATCAATTTAATTTAATTTGATAAGGAAAACATTACACTAGTAAAAAACTAATTGAAAATAACCCTTTTACCATTACCATGGTAATTAAATTTTACCAAGGTAAATTATTATTTTTTAATAAAAAGATAACTAAATTATTAAATACACTAAAAATTTTTATTCCAAATATGAAAGTTATATTATTAGATTAAATTTTCAGAGGTTCTAAAACATTATTTCTATATATGTACTCTTAAAGCATAAATGCAGTTTTGAGAAAAAAATATATTTTTAGGGAAAAAATGATTTTTTATTATTAAATAACATGTAATAACATTAGAATATTAATAATTTATTTGTTTTTTATATTATAAATACATTTCATTAAAATAATTCATTAACAATGATTTAATTTATTAATATAAAAATTTAAATTACATAGAAAAGGTTTTTGAAATATATCCTTTATATCAATGATCTCAACAAAACACCATTAAAAATATTTAGTTATATTAGAATAATTGAATTTATCATGCCATAAAAATAAAAATATTTCATTAAATTTTATCATGACATTATTTATTAATAGTATTTAATGTGTAAAAATATTTATAAAATAAAATATTTTAATAAAATATTATATCTTTTCCTCAATTTTTTTGAATTATATTATTTGAAATTTATTACTCCCAATACACAATTTCATAATACCTACAAGATAAAAGTATATTGAATTACCATGTCTCTAATGACCACGTTTCGGATAATTATATTTCCCTTGACCATATTCTTGATGAACATATTTATAAAGGCTAAATTTCATTCACATATATAGACTTATGAAAATCAATCATTCATAAAATAATCACAACAAAACACACAATTATTATTAAATATTAAATATTTTTCATTATTCTATATTTAATCATGGTTTTATTTCTAATTATAGGTTTAACTATACTAATTGTCATTCTCAAGAATAGAGATAATTTGTATGATCTCATAGTTTTGAGGATATTATTTTTTAATTTATACACTTTTAATTGATGTAATCTATAATGGAATGTAATAAAGTGTTTTTTGTACCTTTTTATAATTTCAAGTTATGACTGAGTTATTTTTTCATTGTTTTTTTCATATCTTATATAAATTAATTCCTCATCTAGTCTTGTATTTTTGAATGAATAGGAAAAAATATGTTATAATTATTCAAATATAATTTAAAAATGAAAAAAATGGTTTTTATAACCTTGGGTTCTATATCCCACAAAAATTAATTTTTCCCCTAGAAATTTTATTTATGACATTCTAATAAAATTATATAAGGCTATATAAATTATACACACGAGTGAATATATAATTTCAAAGGAGATATTAACCTTATTTTATTAGGTAAGACTATGAAATACATTCTTTCCCTTCTCACAGACATATCACCAATATTATGTTTCATTGAAATAAATTGAGCCAAATACCACCCATTATTCGGTGTTAAAACCAACATAATGGAATTAATTTTACATAATAGTTCATAATATTTCTAGAAAATATGGATGATCATTGATTTATTTGGATTATAAAATGATATTTCCAATTTTGGTATTTAATATTGAGTGTAACATACCGAGTTTTCGTAAAAACAATTATATATTATATTAATATAATTTTAATTAAATAATAATTCAAGGTTAGTATTAAAAATAAAATAAAATTTTATATGAGTATTTATTTATTAAAATTTATTTTTACATAACAATTTCAGAAAATAATTATATTAATAAATTAATAACATCTAAAAAATGTTTTGATATAATAAATAAAATTTGAGTATTCATTGAGTATTTCTATATCAATTAATAAAAAAATATTTTTAAAGAATAAATATTAATATTTATTTTAACAAACATGGTATAATTAATAAATAATATAAATTGATTTAATTATAAAATTATAATTTAAAATTATTACAATTTTCTGAAATTTTTATTATATACAATTTTTTTAAAATGATAATAATGATTCATGGTAATTTATTTGAATAAATAATGTTGTAATCACTAAAATAAATATATTTTAACTTTTAATGTTTTATGAATATATTAAAAATAGGAAATTATATGAAAATTATTATTTTGAACTATGAAATATATTATTGGTAAAAATATTACCATCTATTTTATTAGATTTTGAAATTATAAAATCCTGCTAACTATTAATAGAATTTAACTAAAATAAAAATTAATTTTTTTTATTAATGATTTTATATTAAATATGATAATAATATCCGATTAAAAGAAAAATGATAAAAATGATAAAAAAAATAAAAATGAGATAAATAAAAAATCAAGATATGAGGTTCATCCTCATTTGGGGGAATGTAGAGGTGAGGTCTTCAGAATGTTCGACTCACAGAAGAGGAGGAAGCTAATCCTAGTCATGATGAATTCAATGAGAGAGGTCACATACAGGCTGAGGTTGAGGGAGAACTCCGAATAAGGGATATCAAGGTAAATTGAGGAGTCATGATCTAGTTCTGAGTTCGAGGGAGGTTTCCGAGTGTAGTTTGAGTCAATTTGGGTCAATAATGAGCAGCAAAGCCCAGATCTAAATCATGAATGAGATGCTAGATAATCTTTATTATCAACATCATATAGATATAAAAATCTTTGTGGTAGGTGTTATTTTTATTATTATTGTGTATCCGAATATTATTTATAGTTTTTGTTTTATGTGTATTAAATAACTATTTTTTTGACATTCAATATTTTTCAGTTCAGTGGCGTGTTCATTTTTCCTTCGATTTTCTCTTAAATTCATCATATTTTGTCCTTTTGTGGAATTTTATTCGATTTTTTCTCCATTTTTTACATAGTTTATATTTTTATGTGCTTAAAATAGAATGGGAAAATTCTTTGGGTTTAGTTTATCAACAATTATAATTTTTTAGATTATTTATTGGGTTGTTATGGGTTGATGCATACTCAAAAAGTCTATAATATTTGCAATCGATATATGGTCTTTTTTGGATTTTGGATTAATTTATTTCTTCCTATATCATTCAATTGAATATATAAATGTATAAACCAAACATAATTTTAACATAAAGTTTATGAATAATTTCATATGCTTCAAAATTCATGGAATCCATTTAGTGAACCTACTATTTTCATATATTGAAATCTCAGTTTTTTTCTATATTTAGTAAAATAATCAATAAAATTCGTCACCATAAATTAAAAAAACATAAATATTCATATAATATTTTATCTATGCCTTTTTTATGTCTATATATGAGGAATTTTAGTTCGTCACTATGTTGCATATCTTCTAAGATGTTTCCCAACCTGTTAGTAATCTTCACATCCAACACACCTTTCTTGGGTATTGCTGCACATGATGAGAAAATTTATAGGGAAAACATATCCTATAGAGGTCTTGCCAATCATTGTTAATATTCTTCAAAGTTTCTATTCAAGTTAAGGGAGAACAATTTTATTTATATTCTAAGGGTTTTGTTCTTAAAATCATGTTTGATTACAATTATATATTTTTTAAGAGACTATTTATTTATGATCAATTTTTTTTCAAAATTTATAAATTTATTATTTTGAAAATTATAATATCATAAATATTTTATTTTAAAAAATTTATACCTATATATTTTCAACTTTATAAGGGCAATTTAATTTTTAAAATTATTCTATCAAGTGCATATTTCATAATAACTATACGTTTGTGAATTTATGTATAAGATATTATTTATTTATATTTTATTTCTTATTAATTCATAGATAATTGATTATAATAATTCTTTCATTAAAATTTTATTAGTGGAAGTGAATATATTTTTATTATTAATTTTTTACTTCAGATAATTGAAATAATTAACTATAAATTATTCTTCCAAATTATTTTACAACATGTAATTTTTTATGAATTATTATTTGATATAATTTTATGATTTTTATTTTAAATAATAAAAATGATCTATTTATGTATGAAATTACATGAACAATCATGAATATCATTTAATATATAACCATAATGTCTATATTATCAGATTTCATGTATTTATAATACATAATCTATTTTTGATACTCTTGTAAGTGTATAAAATTATTCCTTCGAAAGGTAATATTCAATAAAAATGATTTTTATGAGTTTAATGAATATAAATTTTAATACAATGATATTAATTATTCTCATTTATGAGATGTCTAAAATTGGAAAAATTAAGTTTCTCCAATTTATCTAAAGTTTTCTTAATGAAGTTATAAGTGTATATTTATTTATAAGCACATGTGAATATGTTTTCCATGATTTTAATGTATAAAACCCATTGATTATTATATGTATATGTAAAGCATGGATAAAACGTTTTTTATAATGCCGACACAAGAACATCGTAAATATGGTAAGGAATTTGGGAGTGAACCTATCACTTAAAAAGTGGGTTGGCCCAAGACAACCTTCAATGCTTTAGGTGGCCTAAGTATTAGGGTTTTAAAACCTATTGTAATGTTTTCTAAAAATTACAAGATTGTTTTTTTAATGAAATTTTTTGGAATATGTATTTTCATAGTGTTGTAGTATTTTAAAGGTGTAAATAATTTTAAAAATATTTTCCAAGGGCATTTAAAGAAGTATTTCGATGTTATAATCCAAATAATTTTAAAAGAATTTATAAAATGATATTTTCAAAGGAAGATTCTATTAAAGGTATTTCAATGATTTTAAAACCCAGTATGTGGAAATTAAATTATTTTCCCATGTCTTAAATGTCTTTCAAAGGTATCTTAGAAGTTTTAGAATGGGTGTATTTTATTTTGGAGCTAACGCATCCATATAGAGGAAAATATTTTTATTTTATTTTATTATAATGATGATAAATTGTAAGACTTAGTATAATTTTATAGAACATTGACAGGAAAAGGCCCTCTATTTTATAAATTGTTTCTTATTATTTTAGTTATCTATTATAAAGAAATATAATCCACATTTGAAGAACCAAAATCATAAGTGTGGGATTGGGGAATTATATTGATTTAATATGTATATAACCCATCCATTTTCAAAATCCCCTCAAATTGATCTCATGTAATAATAATAATAATTTCATAATGAAAATTCCCACAAACATCAACGTGGGATGAAATAATCATAATAATATATGTTTTGTTGGATAATTCAGTATCAAATCACTAGTTTTGTGATTAAATGACCATAGAGAAATTCTTATATATAATTAAGTGGATTTAAATAGATTCCAATTGGAAATATAAAAATACTGAGTAGAGTAAATTTTACCTCAATTATCAGGATCTAATTCAGGGGTAATCATTTTATAGGTTCTTCCTTGTTCAACTTATATTGTTAGTATACAATATCAATTATCTTTATTTTCCTTTAGGTTAGGGAATCGATTAAGACAATTCCTAAACTCCTTATATTATAATCAATAATGTTTTGGGACTATCTCATCTTTCATTTCATTATAATTTGTCTTCATATCTTTATGAAAATTATATTCTTAATGAAAAGTCCCCCAAAATATGAAATATTTTTCCATTACTTTTAGAAAATCTCTTCAGATATTCATCAATAATTTTTTACATATAAATATAGGAATTTTATTTCCTCCATGGTATTTATAACATTAATTTTCATGAAACTAATTGTTTCTCTTATTTGGTGCATTTTGAAGTACATCTTGGTTGAAATGGTTAATTATAACTTAAGATAGATAGTTATGCATAAAAATTATAATTCATAATCCCATCCTATCTATTTTAGTTATTTGTTATAGAAATCACATCATTTTATATAGAACCCGTTTTTAACTCAGTTCTTCCAAGATTCAATTATTACATTAAATTATGTTAAGTTGATATATCCAAATAAATAAATTATTAAATTAATAAATGAAAACTATGATCTTATAAAAAATAATCAATGAATGACATTCATAACCAGACTTATGAATCACAAGGTTTCAGCCATAGTTAAACATGCTCATATTCAAAATATATTCTAAAACATTTTTGTTTTATAATATAACATAAACATATATTTAAATCCTTTGCAATGGTTCTCAAAGATAAATTGAGTCAACCAATTCATATCCCCCATGTGTGCTAAACCATGTGTTTAGATTGTCCCACTTGTTGTGCACTGACTGAAGATTGATATAATAACTATAATAACATTTTTAGGGTTCTTTACCCCTAGTTTCATCTATGAAAGAGTAAATATAATCGTTTTGTATGAATAATGGGAATCTATTTCTAGAAGACAACACAATCAATATTTTATATAAATATTTTTTTATTGTATATATACATATCAATACAGTTTTTACTGATGTTATTTACTCATAATATAAAAAATAGTGATTAAAATCACACAAAATAACAAAAAATCCTAATAAAATAACTACTCTCCACTTTGATTGCAATTTAAATGCTCCAGACCCACATTACTTGATCTGGTGCTAAAAAATATTTAAACACTAGGCTTGATACTAAATGAGACAACCTAATAACACATACATCATTTAAAATTTCTAAACCATTACATATTAAACAAAATTTTCAATTTATGATCCTAATGGTATTCTTTCTTTCAAGATTTACTATATAAAAAATATTATTTTACATAATAATGACCATTTTTCTATAAATTTTACCATACTAAACCACCTTATAAATGACTCATATGTGTTAATAAACTTCATAACCTAAGGAACAATAATCATCAGAAGTGGTGGCATCAAATACCCTGTAAAGAAAACAAATTCCAATGATTAATAAATCATAATATAAGTTCATGTGCTCAAATGATAAAACATATAAAATATATTAATATTGCTGAATCATGAGATAATAATCATGATCCATGGAGAATGATATAAAAATAAATAATAGAAATATTGTATGTGATTATGTATAGGTAATTATAATATTTTGATCATATCGTAATCAAATTTATGTCCATACATAGTATTATAAATATAGATTAACCATAATTATTTCAACACAAATTCTTATGAATATATCTTAACTGAAATATTTTACACACATAGTCTTGTAAACATATACTAACATAAATTATTCCCACACAACAGATAAATACCTCCTGAAATTTAATCATTTACCAATGTATGAGAAGGATATATATGACTACACCAATTACATAATGATAATTGGTACAAATGATGTAAATAAAAAATCAGTCATATATCATGTCATGAATAACCCAAAGAAATAAAATGGGTGTCTTATCATTTACAAATTATATCAGATATAATTAAATCAATAACTGTATCATCTTATACAAGAATTAAATCACACAAGCATAGTATTTCACAATTGAATTTAGAGGGTAATTTATGAAGAAAAACTCTATAGATACAATCCAAAAAAATAGAAAAAATTAATTAAAATGATTAAAAATGTTTTTTTTTCAAAAAATATATCTTTATAGTACAATAAAAAAGAAATTGATTTTATCATTAAAAACCTAACAATCATTTGCTTCAAAATTCATGGAATACATTTAGTGAACCTACTATTTTCATATATTGAAATCTCAGTTTTTTCTATATTTAGTAAAATCATCAATAAAATTCATCACCATAAAATAAAAAAACATAAATATTCATATAATATTTTATCTCTACCTTTTTTTATGTCTATAAATGAGGAATTTTAGTTCGTCACTATGTTGCATATCTTCTAAGATGTTTCCCAACCTGTTAGTAATCTTCACATCCAACACACCTTTCTTGGGTATTGCTGCACATGATGAGAAAATTTATAGGGAAAAAATATCCTATAGAGGTCTTGCAAATCATTGTTAATATTCGTCAAAGTTTCTATTCAAGTTAAGGGAGATCAATTTTATTTATATTCCAAGGGTTTTGTTCTTAAAATCATTTTTGATTACAATTATTGATTTTTTTAAGAGACTATTTATTTATGATCAATTGTTTTTCAAAATGTATAAATTTATTATTTTGAAAATTATAATATCATAAATATTTTATTTTAAAAAGTTTATACCTATATATTTTCGACTTTATAAGGGAAATTTTATTTTTAAAATTATTCTATCAAGTGCATATTTCATAATAACTATTCGTTCATGAAATTTATGAGTAAGATATTATTTATTTATATTTTATTTCTTATTAATTTATAGAGAATTGATTATAATAATTCATTCATTAAAATTTTATTATTGGAAGTGAATATATTTTTATTATTAATTGTTTACTTCAGATAATTGAAATAATTAACTATAAATTATTCTTCCAATTTATCCTAAAACGTGTAATTTTTTATGAATTATTATTTGATATAATTTTATGATTTTTATTTTAAATAATAAAAATGATATATTTATGTATGAAATTACATGAACAATCATGAATATCATTTAATATATAACCATAATGTCTATATTATTAGATTTCATGTATTTATAATACATACACTATTTTTGATACTCTTGTAAGTGTATAAAATTATTCCTTCGAAAGGTAATATTCAATAAAAATGATTTTTATGAGTTTAATGAAAATAAATTTTAATACAATGATATTAATTATTCTCATTTATGAGATGTCTAAAATTGGAAAAATTAAGTTTCTCCAATTTATCTAAAGTTTTCTTAATGAAGTTATAAGTGTATATTTATTTATAAGCACATGTGAATATGTTTTCCATGATTTTAATGTATAAAACACATTGATTATTATATGTATATGTAAATCAGGGTTAAAAAGTTTTTTATAATGCCGACACAAGAACATCGTAAATATGGTAAGGAATTTGGGAGTGAACCTATCACTTAAAAAGTGGGTTGGCCCAAGACAACCTTCAATGCTTTAGGTGGCCTAAGTATTAGGGTTTTAAAACCTAGTGTAATGTTTGCTAAAAATTACAAGATTGTTTTTTAACGAAATTTTTGGGAATATGTATTTTCATAGTGTTGTAGTATTTTCAAGGTGTAAATAATTTTAAAAATATTTTCCAAGGGTATTTAATGAAGTATTTCGATGTTATAATCCAAATAATTTTAAAAAAATTTATAAAATGATATTTTCAAAGGCAGATTCTATTAAAGGTATTTCAATGATTTTAAAACCCATTACGTGGAAATTTAATTATTTTCCCATGTCTTAAATGTCTTTCAAAGGTATCTTAGAAGTTTTAGAATGGGTGTATTTTATTTTGGAGCTAACGCATCCATATAGTGGTAAATATTTTTATTTTATTTTATTATAATGATGATAAATTGTAAGACTTAGTATAATTTTATAGAACATTGACAAGAAAAGGCCCTCTATTTTATAAATTGTTGCTTATTATTTTAGTTATCTATTATAAAGAAAAATACTCCACATTTGAAGCACCAAACTCAAAAGTGTGGGATTGGGGCATTATATTGATTTAATATGGATATAACCCATCCATTTTCAAAATCCCCTCAAATTAATATCATGTAATAATAATACTAATTTCATAATGAAAATTCCCACAAACATCCACTTGGGATGAAATAATCATAATAATATATGTTTTGTTGGATAATTCAGTATCAAATCACTGGTTTTTTGATTAAATGACCATAGAGAAATTCTTAGATATAATGAAGTGGATTTAAATAGATTACAATTGGGAATATAAAAATACTGAGTAGAGTAAATTTTACCTCAATTATCATGATCTAATTCAGGGGTAATCATTTTATAGGTTCTTCCTTGTTCAACGTATATTGTAAGTATCCAATATCAATTATCCTTATTTTCCTTTAGGTTAGGGAATCGATTAAGACAATTTTTAAACTCCTTATATTATAATCAATAATGTTTTGGGACTATCTCATCTTTCATTTCAATATAATTTGTCTTCATATCTTTATGAAAATTATATTCTTAATGAAAAGTCCCCCAAAATATGAAATATTTTACCATTACTTTTAGAAAATCTCTTCAGATATTCATCAATAATTTTTTACATATAGATATAGGAATTTTATTTCCTCCGTGGTATTTATAACATTAATTTTCATGAAACTAATTTTTTCTCTTATTTGGTGAATTTTGAAGTACATCTTGGTTGAAATGGTTAATTATAACTTA
Source organism: Viscum album (assembly GCA_963277665.1). Classification (NCBI taxonomy): domain Eukaryota; kingdom Viridiplantae; phylum Streptophyta; class Magnoliopsida; order Santalales; family Viscaceae; genus Viscum; species Viscum album. The sequence continues at coordinate 1,037,498,362 of OY728141.1, read as the reverse complement.
CGATAGATAGTTATGCATAAAAATTATAATTCATAATCCAACCCTATCTATTTTAGTTATTTGTTATAGAAATCACATCATTTTATATAGAACCCATTTTTAACTTAGTTCTTCCAAGATTCAATTATTACATTAAATTATGTTAAGTTGATATATCCAAATAAATAAATTATTAAATTAATAAATAAAAACTATGATCTTATAAAAAATAATCAATTAATGACATTCATAACTAGACTTATGAATCACAAGGTTTCAGCCATAGTTAAACATGCTCATATTCAAATTATATTCTAAAACATTTTTGTTTTATAATATAACATAAACATATATTTAAATCCTTTGCAATGGTTCTCAAAGATAAATTGAGTCAACCAATGCATATCCCCCATGTGTGCTAAACCATTTGTTTAGATTATCCCACTTGTTGTGCACTAACTGAAGATTGATATAATAACTATAATAACATTTTTAGGGTTCTTTACCCCTAGTTTCATCTATGAAGGAGTAAATATAATCGTTTTGTATGAATAATTGGATTCTATTTCTAGAATACAACATAATAAATATTTTATAAAAATATATTTTTATTGTATATATACATATCACTATAGTTTTTACTAATGTTATTTACTCATAATATGAAAAATAGTGACGAAAATCACACAAAATAACAAAAAATCCTAATAAAATAACTACTATCCACTTTGATTGCAATTTAAATGCTCCAGACCCATATTACTTGATCTGGTGCTAAAAAAATATTTAAACACTAGGCTTGATACTAAATGAGACAACCTAATAACATATACATCATTTAATATTTCTAAAACATTACATATTAAACAAAATTTTCAATTTATGATCCTAATGGTATTCTTTCATTCAAGATTTACTATATAAAAAATATTATTTTACATAATCATGACGATTTTTCTATAAATTTTACCATACCAAACCACCTTATAAATGCCTCATATGTGTTAACAAACTTCATAACCTAAGGAACAATAATCATTAGAAGTGGTGGCATCAAATACCCTATAAAGAAAAAAAATTCCAATGATTAATAAATCATAATATAAGTTCATGTGCTCAAATGATAAAATATATACCTTATATTAATATTGTTGAATCATGAGATAATAATCATGATCCTTGGAGAATGATATAAACATAAATAATAGAAATATTGTATGAGATTATATATGGGTAATTATAATATTTTGATCATATCGTAATCACATTTATGTCCATACATAGTATTATAAATAAAGATTAACCATATTTATTTCAACACAAATTCTTGTGAATATATCTTAACTGAAATATTTTACACACATAGTCTTGTAAACATATATTAACATAAATTATTCCCACACAACAGATCAATACCTCCTGAAATTTAATCATTTACCAATGTATGAGAAGGATATATATGACTACACCAATTACATAATGATAATTGGTACAAATGATGTAAATAAAAAATCAGTCATATATCATGTCATGAATAACCCAAATAAATAAAATGGGTGTCTTATCATTTACAAATTATATTAGATATAATGAAATCAATAATTGTATCAGCTTATACAAGAATTAAATCACACAAGAATTGTATTTCACAATTGTATTTAGAGGGTAATTTATGAAGAAAAACTCTATAGATACAATCCATAAAAATAGAAAAAATTAATTAAATTAATTAAAAATGTTTTTTTTTTCAAAAAATATTTCTTAATAGTACAATAAAAAAGAAATTGTTTTTAATCACTTTAAAAAGTTTCTATTTATAATATGACTTGAAATTATAGAAGAAAAATATTTTAAATAAAAAATATTTTCCTCATAATATCATGTTTAATAATAATATCTAATAAATAATTATTATATCTAATTAATAATATATAATGAATAATAATAGTAACAATATCTAATAAATAATAATAATATCTAATGAATAATAATATCTAATTAATCACAATAATATCTAATGATTAATAATAATATCAATATTTAATGAATAATAAAATCTATTGAATAATAATAATATCTAATATCTAATGAATAATAATATCTAATGAATAATAATATCTGATAATATCTAGTAATAATATCTAATAATATCTAATATCTAATATTTAATGAATAATAATAATAATAATAATATCTAATGAATAATAATAATAATATTTAATGAATAATAATAATTTTATCATATCATGTTTAATAATAACATCTAATGAATAAAAATATCTTTATAAAAAAATATTTAAAATAAATATTATATTTTTTATCGGTATTTAATTTTTGTAAATTATATTATTTAAAATTTATTACTAGAAATACAAAAATTAAGTATATTTATAAGATTTGCGTAAATACCATGAACATGTCTTCATTGACCGTGTTTCTAGTGACCATATTTCTAATTACCATATTCCTAAAAAACATATATATAATGGAAAAAATCCATTCCCATATACAGACATACTGAAATCAGTCATTCATTCTATTATACCATCATGGGGCATGGTTATTATTACATATTAAGGATTTCTCATAATGATCTCTTCTTTAATGGTTTTCTTTCTCACTATAGGTTTTTTCAATGAATGGGGATTCTAAACAATGATGATTATTTGAGATATCTCCATGTTTAAGATATACTATTATTCTTTAATTATTTCCCCTATAAATTTATATGATTTTAAAGGACATAAAAATCATGGTATATAATACTTGGTAACATCCAATTTTGGTTTAATGTTTCATCATGAATTAATAAGGTGCAATTAGTTTGATTAATATATAGTATTAATTATCTTATAATCAAGTTTAATTATTTTTAATAAAAAGGAAAACATATTTTATAATTATATACATATAATTTAGGGTATGGAAAAATATCCTAAAACATGGGTCATTATAAAAAATCCAAAAAATTTATAATGATATATATTTTTCATTCCTCAATCTAAAATTTGTATTCCTTGTACATAGTGCATCATCAGCTTTCATATAATAAGATGTGTTTCCATTAGATGAACTTAGAAATGATTAAAGTGTAATAAATCATATAGATTTATGGTTTAGATTCTATCATGTAAAATAATATTCTAATTATCCTTCAGAAAATCTTATGATCAAAAATCCTTTTTTATTTATCAAAGATAATTTTAATCCAATGTTTAATATGATTTGAAACCTCTATCGAGTGTTTTATTCCAAATCATTTAAGAAACTCGTGATAATGATTTCCTTATAAAATTAATATAAAATATAATATGTCAAAAAATACAAATCTATATATAATATCATCTCATAGATCAATTAAATTTTAAAATTTGGGAAGAAATTACAAGTCTTCAGTTATTTCTTATAGAATATGTTTTAATTAACCTAAAAATCATAAGGATTTATTTTTTATATTATTCATTGACATGAAAATTTTGTCCCCCTCAATAGTTTTAAATATATATTATTTATTCCATATTATTTAGATAAATGAATGTGATGTATGTTTTCAAGAACTAAAACAAAGATTGTTAAATGCCATAATTTTTTCCCTAACATCTAGAAATGGATGGTTTTTCATATATAATCATATTTAAAGGAACTTGGTTGTGTTCTAATATAGACTGATTAGGTAATTTTTTAAAATTATGGAAATGGAACCCACTTGAGTTAAATTATCCTACACAATATTTGGAATTAGCAATTGTGGTGTTTCCTTAAAAATTTTGATATCTCATTTATATGTAGAAAATTGTGAAATATATAATAATCATAAAATATTTATGTATATATTTATTAATAAAGAATAGAATATGAGGTATGGAAGATCACAATAACTGATAAAGTATTATTATTATTGGATCTATTACTATACTGTGAAAGAAAACAAATCTTAATATGCCTTGATTTGAAAAAATCATGCTACATTAACCATTTTATATACTTAATATGACCCATTGGTAAATTATTTGATGAATTTTGTCTTGAATGTTATTGGTGTTGGAAATTTCTCTGTTTTGTTTCAGGTGTCAGTGAAATCATCTTTATCAATGAAAATTTAAAAACCTTAGAAGAAAGATTATTATTTACCGAAAAAGTATGAATTTGTTAAAAAGGGTGAATTGACATAATTTATCATCGATAAAGATTATTTTTTGAGATTTGGGAAGAGAGTATATGTTCATTGAAATTCGCTGTTTAAGAAAGAGTTATTAAGTTAAGCTCATAGTTCTCTATTTTTAGTTTATCCTAGAATAACTAAGATATAAAGAGAACTTTAGGAGTGTTACCTGTGTGATGGAATGAAAACATATGTTTCTGAATTTACCATGAGATATTTTACATGTAAATAGGTATAATAATAATGAAAATTACTGAAGGGAATGAAAATATATTTTTTTGATAATGATCACATGTTAACTTATAACTTCTTTAAAGGACTTAATAAGTCATTAGGAACTAAATTAAATTTCATCACTACTTTTTATCCTCAATTAGATAGATAGTTAGATTGAAAAATTCATACATTTAAGCATATGAATCAATCCTATTTAATGGATTACAAGGTAATTTGGAATCAAAATCTCTATTTGGTTGTGTTTTCTTATAATAATAGTTTTCATTCCACTATAAAAATGATGTATTTTGGATAATTATATAGGAATCAATGTCTAACTCCATCATTGTTGGATGAAGTGGGTGAAATATATTTTATGGGACCAGAATTGGTAGAAGAAGTAATATAGAATGTTCAGATGATTTAGTGACACTTGAGGACAAATCAAAATAGACAGAAACGTTTTGCATATAAATGGACAAAGGATCTTTATTTTAAGGTAGTTGATTAGGTATTTCTCAAATTATCTGCATGAAAATGATTGATGAGTTTTGGTAATAATTTTATGTTGAGACTATAGCTCAATGGAACCTCTTAAATCCTAAATAAATTTAGATAAGTTGTCTACCGAATGGCTTTGCCTCCAAGTTTTATGGGGTACACAATGTTTCTTATGTTTAAATGTTAAGGAAGTATGTGCCAGATTCATATCTTGTTTTGACCCTTTAAGTAGTTAATTTAGAAGAATCCATCTCTTATGAGGAGAATCCTTTTCAGATTCTTAACCATTGAGTGCTTATATTATAGAATAAGGTAATTCATCAGGTTAAGGTTTTGTGGAGAAACCACATAGTTAAAGAAGAAATTTGGGAATTTGAAAATGATATGAGGTAAAGTTTTCCACAGTTGTTTAATATGTTAATAAAATTGTGAGGATTCAATTTCCATAAGGTTGGTGGGATATAACAACAAAGGTACATATTGATTTTTTTTTCATTCTAAAATTAAATAGTTAAAGTCATTATTAATGTATAATAAAATATGTTGTATTTATATGAATTAAGTTATCTATAATAATATAATAGTAACATCACATATTAAAGTATAAATAAAATTTCTGTTTATTATAAGTGAAAATAGGATATATTAATAAGATTGATTAATTAAATAAATGTTTTAAATATAATAAATTTTATGTCTGTATTTTTGTTGAACGTAAATGTTTACTTACAATTTCATAATTAATATAATGATTTAAAGACAAAATTATTTTCATTAAATATTTTCATAAATAAATATTTTGTTTTATTATAATTATAAGATAATTATTTTATACCTTAACTAATTATTCTATGTTTCATAAAATCAGTTATAATATTAAAATCTTTATTTTTTCAATAAATGATTATTTTAATTAAAAATTAAAATCATCATAATTAAAAAATTAATTTTCAATTATGGATTCCATTTTTTAATTCAACATTTCAATAATGTTTAGAGTTATTTCTTTGTATTTTTCTAAAATAATAGAAATCTTTTTGATTAATGAAATACGATAATTTACGGTATTTAACATTATACATAAATAAATAAATTATTGAGTCATATATGATGTTTTGAATAGATAATCACTCATTATTTCAAACTCACGTGATCTCATTACTGTAATTAGTCATAATAATCAACATTATTTATAGCCCTAAGAAAAATAATAAATAAAGGAATAAAATAATAAAAACACCCATATCCTCTCCCTATAAATACAACACCTCTTCACTAATTCTACCCACACTTCCAAATCCTTTAATATTGTCTAAATTCTGCCCAATATTCTTCCCAATCCTCTTCCCAAAGTTCAATGACTTATGGTCTCCTTAAAAGACCAAAACCAAGTGGCATAAAGAGGTTTTTAGGGAGACAATATTCCAGAGGTAAAATCCGCAATTCATTATCTTTTAATTATTTAACTAATTAATTTGTTTCTTCCTTATCCTCACCTCACTTATCCAAAGTAGAATGATTACTCTAATATTATATAAGTACTATCATGTTATTATTTTAATGTAATATTCATCATCAAACCTCTTATCTTATCCTATTATTATAAAAAATGAAAATATTTCTCGTGGTGTGTCAATACATAGCCTTCAGGGATGGTGAGTTTTAATTTTCCATTAAAACCTTCATGGATGGTCAAAAACAATTATTATTGTTAACAAATATTTAAATATTTATTTTATAACTCTTTTAATGTTCTTTAACAAATTTATAGACATAATATTAAAAATTCGAAAATAGTTTGTGATGATCTGAAAAACTAAAAAAACCATTTTTAGTAATGTTTTATCTAATGAATTATCCTCATATCAGAAAGAAATGATATATGGGATCATTTAAAATTATAGAAACATATTAATAAAATTTATTTCCAATTCTATAGTTTATCTTCCATTTGACAGTAACTCCCATAATTATACTCAAGAGAACCGACCATAAAGCTATGAAATAATGCTCTTGGAAAGATGTTTTGGATATTTATCACTCATCAAAATATTGACAAATGAACATAAAAAACTGTAATCAATAAAATTTAGGTTATCAATGATATGAATTAATTAATTAATGAAAATATTTATATTATCCTGGACATTAATCAAATGTTCAGAACACTTTCAGACATATGGTAAGGGACTTTCTTTTTTAAAACCCTCTTTTCATGTTACAATGATTTTTAATATTTTTTTCCTTATATGATAAGAGAAACTTATCCATATTTCATGATATATTATGGATTTGATGTTTTCATTACAAGTTTGAGAGCTTATTTTTAGTTAAATTATTTTTATTAATAAGTATGTGGATTATTAAAAATAAAAACTGATTTCAAAAGGGAAAATATATTTTCCTAATGAATGTTACTTTTATAAGCGTGTTATATTTCATTGAATTTTTTATTATTAAAAGAATTCAATGATAAATCGAGTACAGATGATCCCAATATTGCTCTCTAATGAATTGGGAAAGGGGACAGAGTGAAATTTTTATGTTTATCCCAAGAGTTAATGGGAATATACTATGATGGTTATTCCAAGTGTAACTATGATGGTCACTCCTTGTGTATATTTGAGAGATAAATTATACGTAATAGTTATATGAAAATGATTCCAAAATATACCTGTTATTTTTTATGTATTAATTGTATAGTTTTATAAGAAACTTATTATTTATTAGGGAAAGCTAATTAGATTATGTTTTATGTTTAAAAGTTATCTCTGTGTGTAAATGTTTTCATTCTGGGAATAATAGTTTAATTTTTTCTTTTACATCCTTTACTGAGTTTTTCTATCATACCAAGATTAAAAATGTTTTTCATAGGGTTTGGGGTGGGTAATGGAAGATAATAATTCATGTTTAAAGTTGTGAAGTCTTATTAAAGAAACAAATCATGTTTTTTAAAGTTTCATATTGTGAAAAAATGGATATGTGGTCGAATGTCTACATTGTAATATATTATATTTTATGTATGAGTTTATAGCATAATAATCTAAAAAAATAAACCACAAATATATTTGGGAATGTATAAATGTTAATTCTAGTATAATTAGCTAGATTATGTGATGTTTAAGGCCATGTCTTGATAGTTTCTATCATCGAATGGTTTAGATAACTTTAGGTGTTGGGATAATATTAATAGAATACTAATAAATTATTTTTTAATTTATAGTTAAGTTTAAGTGATATATATTTTAAATACTACCACATTTCATTATCTTTGATATGGTATTTCATAATGGGTTTCTATAGAAGAAATATGGAAGATGAATTGGGAAGACACTAAAGGGGTTATATCCTTCTGAATCTACAACACACAATGATGGGAATTAGAACCAATAACTCTGTGATAGTAATGGATTAGTTTAATAAATCTATAAATTTAATAGAAATTTTATTCATGACATCATCTAGATCAACCTTAGATTAATGTTTCACTGGTGCAACATTTTATGAAGAGAAACCCTCCTATAGTTAGTGAATCTTCTGAATAAGTGGTAGCTGAAGGGTGAATTAAATCTCAGGATGAGATTTTCAATATCAGGGGGTATTTAGACCATCTAAATTTTAGTATCTATATTTGATGATTTTACAGTGAATCTGACACATTGTGGTCAATAGCCAATAATATCAAGGATAAAAAGCATGTCGATGTTTTGGAATAGGATAAAATTAAAAAAAAACTATGATAAATATTTTCCATAGGTGACTCAACATATGATAGAAAACAACTATTGGAATTGAAATAGGAGGATGATTTAGTAGTTTCATACAAATAAACATTTACTCAATTGGAAAGTTTCACCGTAAATTCTATCTTGGACCTTTATTATAAAATCATTCAATTTTAACACATTATTGAAGCCAAAATATTGATGGCAATTGGATTTTTGTTAATTAAAAAGCTATAAAAAACATGTTAGATGTGTTTATAAGGTGGAAATGGGGTTTTATGATGATCATATGTTCTTTTAATACTTGATAAAAAGAGGTCTATGTGGTATGAGAAAGGAAAGTATTATTCAAAGTAGTTAAATGGTAAGAAATTAATTTGTTATTTTGTAAGAATTATTGTTAAAAACACTTCAGAATGCTTTCAGAAGTATGGTAAGTGTTTTTAATGAGGTATGTTTTGGAATATGGCTCATAATTACAATGAAAAATATCATGGTAGTGGTATGAAAAACTCTAATGTACAGACAATAATGTTTTTTAAATGTAATGAGATGTGTTATTACAAAAAAAGGTGTCCGAAGAGGTGCCCAAATGATAGAAAACATCTAAAATATTAACATATAGGTGTGGTGAAATATATTACCACTACTTCATCAAATGTTGGGCCATCCAATAAAGTGGTATTAGCTCTAGGGAGATCCATATTTTTTCAAGATTGATTTGAGATTTGAGTTCCATTACCTGAAGGTGTATGAAGATTGCATTCGGAAAACATTATTCTCGACTAGATATGAGAATTATGTGGTCATAGTTATTCCCTTTGGTTTGAAAAATTCTCCTACTATATTTATTGATCTTATGAACAAGATAATACATCAATATTTGTATATGTTTTTTTATTTTATTGATGATATTTTTTTATTCAGAAAGTTATGAATATCATGAAAAACATATAGGGATAGTTCTGAATACCCTAAAAGAAAAAAAGATATAAGGGAAATTTATAAAAATTTATTTTTGGTTAAAATATATTTCAATTCATGGGAACATTATATATAAGGATAAAAAAATAGTTTATCATTACAAAAAAAGTGGTTTAGAAATTATCAAGACCTACAAATGTTTCATGGGTTCTTATTTTTATTAGATTAGTTGGTTATTACTGAGGGTTTGTTAAAAACATTTCACGATTGTCTAGCTCGCTAACTAAGTTAACATGAAGTGGTTTAATTTATTTGGATATAATAATGTGATATATTTTTTAGGAACTAGAAATAATATTGGTGATTGTAGAATGATTATGTAATTTCGTATGCTTCATGACAACTGAAACATCATGAGTTAAATTATTGTACACAATATTTGGAATTACCAACTATGGTTTTTGATTTAAAAAATTTTATACATTATTTATAGGAAGAAATGTGTGAAATATATATGACAGTAAAAGTTTTAAGTATATATTTTCTCAGAGGGAATCGAACATGAGGTAGATAAGATGGATGCAACAAATAATAGATTATGATTTCATGATAAATTACCATCCTAGAAAAGAAAATAATGTATAGGATTCCTTGAGTTGAAAACATAATTATACATTATCCATGTTATGTTAGGAACATGACCCCTTTTTTAATAATTTTCTAAATTTCCTCTTGGATGTTTTTGTAGTAGGAAATTCCTCTGTTTTGTTTTAAGTATTAGTGCATTTTTCTCTAAGAAAAATAATTATTCAATCAAATAAAGAAGACCACGAGTTACAAAAAAATATATTTACTTAAAAGTGGTAAGTTGATATAATTTAAATTTGATAAACGTTATGTTTTGATATTTGGGATGATATTATTGGTGAATTGTGATTCACAGTTGATGAAAGAGTTACTAAGTGAAGCTCATAGTTATCCATTTTTTTAGTTTATCCTAGAAGCTCTAAGATGTATAGATACCTTCAAGAGTATTATAGGTGGAATTGAACAAAAAGTGATATTTCTGAATTTACCATGATATATTTTAATTTCCAACAGGTAAAAGTAGAATGAAAAACTACATAAGGGGATACTTCATCCTTTTCCAGTTCTAAATTGGAAATGGGAAAATATATCCATGGATTTATTGTGGTATTACCAAAAAATTCTTGAGGAAACAATGTGATTTGGGTTATTATTAATAGAGTGAATAAATTTACACATTTTCTTCCTACTCAGGATATTATTTGTTGAAATAATTTTTCTTGATTGTACCTAAAAGAGATTGTCTGGTTACATTGAGTTCCTCTATCAATTTTATCTGATCATGATCCCATGTTTACTTCTAATTTTTAGAAAAGCATATAGAAGTCAATGGGACCTGAATTAAACACTAGAACTAATTTTTATCCTAAATATAATGGGAATTAAGAGAAAAAAACTCATGCATTGGAGGATATTTTTTGATCCTGTTCAATGGATTACTAGTTTAGTTGGGATCAAAATCATTATTTAGTTGATTTTACATAATTTAATACTTTTTATTCTCATAAACAGATGTATCCTTTTAAACCATTATATGGAAAGTGGGGTCAAACTTCAAAATTTTGCGATCAATTTGTTGAAATAGAGTTGATAGGACCATAATTGAAAGATTAATAGGTGTGAAAAGATCTAATGATTCAGTCACAATTGAGGATAGCTCAGAGTAAGAAGAAATGTTATGTGGATAACTAAATGAAGGATTATTATTTTGAAGTATGTGATCATGTTTTTGTCAATGTTTCTCTATGGAAAAGTGTGAATTGTTTTGGAAATTGTGAGAAACTTAGTCCATGGTTCATTGGACAATATGTAATCATGTAGGGAGTTAGATCAGTTGCCTACAGAGTGGATTTTCCATTGAGTTTATCCCTGGTACATAATTGTTTTCTAGTTTCAACATTAAGAAAGTATATGTCTGATTAATCGCAGGTTTTTATCCCTAAAGTAGGTCAACTAGAAGAGAAACATTATTATGAGAATAAACTTATTCAGATTATATATCTTAAATAAAATTATTTTAGAATAAGTTAAATCATTATGTTACTATTTTATAGAGAAACCATATGGTTGTCAAAACAACATGGATGTATGAAAATTCTATGTGGGGAAGTTATCCTCACATTTTTTAATAAGAAAATAATTTTTTTTGGACTCAATATCAAGAAGGGGGGGTGGATACAATGTACAACATATGTACTTATAAAATATTTTTGTCATTCTAGAATTAAATAATTAAATTCAATATAAATGTATCATGAAATAAGTGGTATTTATAAAAATTTTGGAATCAATAATAATAGAACAAAATCCTCACCCAAAATATTATAAATAACATTTATGTATCTTATAAGTAAAATATCATATATTTATATCATGGAATAAGTAGTTAAATATTTTAAAAATGTTAAAATAAGTTTCACTGTTTTTTTGAAACATAAATGTTTTGTTAATTTTTTTTACTTAATATAATGATTTAAGAGAAATTTTATTTTAAAAAATATATTCATAAATTATTATTTATTGCATTATAATTATTATATAATTATTTGAGACCATAACTAATTATACAAAGTTTCATAAAATTATTTAAAATATTAAAATCATTATTTTTTTGTAAAAATGATTTTATAATTAAAAAAATAATTATATTGTAATTATATAATTACTTTAAAAAACATGAGTTCATTGTTTTATTTTATTGGTTGAAAAATGGTTTGGTTTAAGTTTTCTATTTTTTAAAAAATTTGGATTAATTGTGAAATATGGTAATTTACGGTATTTAACATTATATGTAAATAAATTAATTATTAAATCATGTTTTATGTTTGGATGAGGTAATAACCAATTATTTGGAACTCATATTCATTAGTTACTCTACATATTCACAAAAACCAACACTATTGATAGTCTTTAGCCAAAAAAATAAACAAAGTTTTAAAAATATCAAAAGTACTCCTCTCCTCTCCCTATAAATTACGCCCCTTATTACCCCTTCCCCTCAAAATTGAAAATCCATTTATCTTGTTTAAATTATTTAAAATTGTATTACCAAGACTCTAACCTAGATCCAAGACCTTTTATTTTCACAAAAATAAAAAAAACCAAGTGTGGTAAGGATGTTCTCAAGGAGACTCTATTCAAGAGTTAAAATCCTACATTTTTTCTCTTTTAAATTCTTACTTTCGTTATTTATTTGTAAATTATCCTCACCTACCATATCCAAAGTGGAATTGTAACTCCAATATCATATAAATGATGGTATTTTATTATGTTAATGTAGCATCTATAATCAAACCACTTATATTCTCATCTTATTCTAAAAAATCAAAACAACATATATGATGTGTCAATTCAGCACCTTCATGGATGTAGAGTATTAAATTTCATTTTCCACCTTCTAGGAAATTTATAAAACCATTATTATGGTTAAATATACTATTATACTTATATTATAACATATATAATGTAATAGAACTAATTTATAGACATAATATGAAGTATAATAAAACTAGTTTGTGATGGTCGGGAAAATTGACAAAAACAAAAACAAACATTTATCATTAATGTTAAATCTAATGAATAAAACTAATATGAGAGAAACAAAAGAAATATTGAATCATTTAAAGTTATTTAAAAATATTAATACCATGAATTTCCACTTCTCGTGTTTTTCTTGTATTATACAATAACTCCCATAATCATACTCAAGGGAACCCACCACAAAGCCATGAAACAAAATCTCCTTGAATGACAATTATGGTATACATAAATTATCTAAATATACATAAATGAACTCAATAAAATGGAAACAAATAAAATATATTTCAATATTCTGTATAATTTTATAATTGACTAGTATAATTTTATTATCCAGGTCATTAAGTATATGTATAGAACATTTTCATACATAAGATACATGTCTTTCTTGTTTAAAAATCCATTTTTAAGTTAAAAATATTTTTATCATAGAAATATTTTTTTACTTATGTGGATTAATTGAATTTATATTATTTCATGACACCTTATTTATTTGTTGTTTTCTTTACAAGCTTAAAAGTTTATTTTAATAATATTTTTTCCATTTATAAGTGCACGACTTCTTACAAATGATATATTTTCTTTAAGAATGTTTCATTTATGCAATATTTATGTGTTATTATAATGTTATGGTTCTTGGGAACTATTATGATGATGGGTGTATCAATGATAAACTAAGAGAAGGTGAGCTCATAAGATCTTGTCAATTTATTGGGTAAATGGAAAATGTTAACATGTTAGGTTTCTCCTAAGATATTATGGGAATATACAACGATGGTTATTCTAATTGTAACCATGATGGTAACTCCCTGTGTAGTTTGAAGAGATACATTATATGTAATAGTGATTTGAAAATTATTCCCTGAGTTACCTTTTATGATTTATTTATTCTTACTATGGGTTTTTCAAGATACTTATGACTTCATAAGGTAAGTTAAAGAGATTATATTTGATGTGTAAAAGTTATAACTTTTTGAAAATGTTTTCATTCATATAATAACTAATTCTTTATCACTTTTATGTCTTTTACTGAGATTTATGTTCTAAAACCATGTTTTAGAATGTTTTTTATAGGGTTTATGTTTGATTAAATGAAAATAATAATTCGAAATTACTGTTGTGATGTTTTATTATAGAAAGAAATCATGTTTTGTTTTAATAGGTTCATATTGTTAAAAAAATAGATATTGACTAGAAGTGTTTAGTTTGTAAAATTTGGGGTTCTATTAATGTGATTATTATAAAAATATCTGAAAATATAAACCAAAATAATATTTGGGAATTTATGAAATTAAATTAAAGTTTATTTATCTAGATTATGTAATGTTTAAGGTTATGTCCTTACATGAATGATAGGTTTCGACACACCTATCTCTCTTTCGAGCCACCCACAAAAAAATGCATGGAAAGACTCACTTAATTGTAAAACTAATGAGAATAATGACTAGAAAAAAATAATAGTGAAAAATATAAAATAAAGGTTCCCATAATTCTATAAAGAAATAGATAGATGACTGAATAATGAGTGTCATCACACCCATCACTCCTTTAAGGTCACCCACCTGACATAAACTGCATGGTGAAACAAATCCTTCTAAATAAAATGAGGAAGACTCCATTTCTATCAAATCCATAATAAAAAAATCCTAACAATAGAACCAAACAATAAAACAAATTACCTACCTGAAAACACTAGTGAAGACAATAGAGAACTGATCCACCACGACTATTGAGACCAAGAGTAGCCAATAGGCACCATATTTCCACCAACACTATATACCAAATCCAATCTAGATCCACCCCTAAAATCCCTCATAATCTCCAAAATATATCCCTCTATATCACTCCACAACATACCAATATATGGACATGATCAAATCACTACTCCAACACGCCCTTAAGATGGCACCGTTCACCAAGCATCTTCCTCCCTAGAGCTCCCAAAAACGATATAGGCGATGAAGGTGACCAAATCTAGGAAAAAACAATCCCTAGAAACACTAACATTGACCATTGATCAATTCTAAAAAACAAGATTCCACAATAATCTTCATCTTGTTAGAGAATATTCATAGTCATATTTTTGTATTTTATCTAAAAAACTGGGGTTGCATACTATGATAACATGGTTCTCCCCATGCTTATAATTTTTTTCTCTTTCTCTAAGCTAACCAATGTTTTTAGGGGTATGTTGATTTTTTTATTTGTAAAATATCTCATTATTCTTAATATATTCGTAAAATTATCGAATGTTTTATTCAAATCCATTATTAGATTGAATCCTTTTGATAACACAACTGGTTTTATTTTTAATAGAATGATTAAAACTTATTACATTTTTTGATTTACTATTAATATAATTTTTATAATTCAACAAAGTAAAATCACCGAAAATGTTAATTAAATTATTATCTACATTGAATAATTTTACTCTCAACAAGCCTCACACATCAACATAAACTACTTCAAGTGGACACTACAATTTTAACTTTTGACTATTGTGACTCTTGTTCATCATTTACCTTTATAAAACACATCACATGAGTTGGGCCTTCCATAATTCATAATTTAAATGGTTCTCATAGCTAAATACATTAGAACACGAATTAGGTTTTTTATTAAATGTCCATGTTTTCAGTTCAAAATATCATTTTCCTCCTTCAAACTAATGCATTAATTATTTTTATGATTATAAATTATAATTATATTACAACTTTATCTCTACCCTTTCATAGTAACTATGCTATTATTGAAAATATATAAAAAAATTATAATTATATAAAATCAATTTTCCCAAAATCATATATATGAGATATAATCAATGTTTTTTGTTACAACCCATCAATAAAATAACATTTCTTAATGATAACATTTTATTACCAATAAGTGTTATTTTAGTGATTTTCACATTTAAAGAATATTTATTTTATAAATTAATATATACTCTATCATGTTTTATAATTTAATTCAAAATATATTTGATCATGTCTACGTGTGATAAGAAATAATTGTCTGACATCATAATATTCTGTATTTTTGTTTGTTTATAAGAATCCTTAACCAACATTCATTTCTCTTGATCATTACAAATCTTATAATGTTTGAAGTAAAATTTTATTTCATATTCTCTATTATTAATTTCAAACACTTATTTTGTGGTATTTTATTTTTGATCACACTTTCCAAATATTTCTTTAAGAATTCAAATTTCATTGGAAATTTTGTCTTTATTTAGGATACTATCTTGGTTTTATAAAAGTTTTTTATGATTTTATACCCTAAAAATAATATCCTTCTACTGATTGAGCGTAATACATACTATAAAAATAAATTTATGTCATCTATCCATACAAACAACAAATCCAACATCTATGTTTATCATATTTTGTAAAATACCATGGTAGTGGGTGGGGGTGGGTGGGGGCATCTAGGTATTGCCAACTAAATTAATTCCCTATTTTGGCATATTTTTTATCATTAAAAACCTAAATATTATATTATAATCTCATGTAAATGTATGATTAAATGACAGCATGAAATATAGAGAATATTTTTTCTTAGTTCATCGATGTTTGGAAAATCCAAAGAGCATGCAATTCCTATGATCCAATGTTCTAGAATCAAAATTTAAAAAAGTTGTTTACACTATTTAAGAAAATTTACCTATAACTCCAAATCTATAACCATTCACACATGAGAAATAGTTTCACAATTTACTATAATTAACTGATAACTCCTTTAAAATATTCTCCAGATGATGTGCATAAGTACTAAATTTTTTTTACTCTATCATTGGTGTTATGAGAAGAAATTTTTTAAAATTGAGATGAAATAATATTTTCTATATAATATAAACCACTAGTGAAATTACTCTATCTACAAATCCTTCATTAAATTCCCTTAAAAGATAACCCCTATTTTTGGAACAGCCCTTATCCATGAATTGGATAACATTGTGACCAAACAAGCTTTTCAAATAATACCCCTTTGTGAAATGGATCCATGAAAAGGCCCTTATAGAATGCTTTTCACTACTTATTCAGGAAATAATGTGCACTACATGAGTGATTCATGAATATTTATGCACTATGCTAACCCATTGAAAAAAATACATTCCAAAAAATAATTAATAAATTTCTGGAGGAACATAATATTATTCTCTATAATTTTTTTAATCATTAAAATTTTAATATGTGTCTTAATAGATGAGGAATTATAAAAAATGTGTCAATAATTTCATTATTTCTTATACCATATTACAAGATACATAAAATATGTTTTTTCTTTAGTGGAACCATATAATATTTTCTATTCATGAAATCACATGGAAATTGCTACAACCAATTATCATTAACATTATCTATAAAAGGAGATTACTTTTTCATTCTTATAAAATTTTTTCCACATAACTCCATTAAGGATTAGAGAAACATCTTCATGAATTTTAACCAATCAAAAAATTTATATAAAACAATCCTTCATGGTCTTGTGAAAAGTTATCCTTTTTTGTTCACAAACCACTTCTATGTATTTGTCACAAACAACAATCTCTTCATAACAAAGTCATATTAACATTTTTACAACATGAAATTGATACCACATACCTCCTATAATTTCATTAAAATTATATTTCAAATTTATTTCTATGACAATTTTTAACAACTCTTCAAGTCGTTTAATAACCTCAATAACCACTTTTTCTACCTATTTTGTTAATAGAAAACTAAAACATTGTCAACAACAACCATCATAGTCCTTGAACATGTTGAATATACTTCATCAAAAAATACAACCCAAAGAATCCAAATAATCATATTTATAGATTTATGACTACAGTATTCACCTTTGTATTTATCAACAACAATTAAACATTCCTAACACACTTGTTAACCAATATATTTCACATTTTCATTAAAAATCATTTGAAATATATGAATCTAGACAAAAAACAACAATTTAATTGATTCCTACTATAAGATACCACGAGATAATATCAACATTATAAACAAAATTAACATAAAAATATTATTAGTAAATCACTTTATATAGATATAATTCTCTACATAAACCTCATATTAAATGATATTACCTCATGATTTGTCTTCCGAATATGTGATCTATAACAGAATAGCTTCAATATTATAATTTTTTTCTATAACCCCAACTGAAATAGACCACATAATTTAACATATAAGTACAATATTATTTTATCATCTTTACTCATACTCATATACTGATTGAGAAATCACTCATCCTTTCATTGAAAAGATTTATCCATCTCTATCAATAGAATTAAATGTAACACCTTTAGAGTTTGTAATAGGGATAAGAAGATTTATCAATACATAATAAAATTTATACAATAAAGTGGGGAGTGTAGGTCCCACATTAAAACAATTTAATTATGGAATGTTTATTAGAATCCATGATATAGTCAATGGCTGTTAAATTCCACCTTGTTTAAGGCCTTTCTCATAAAATATGTAGCATGATGTTTAGTATGAACATAATGCAATTTCACTAAACACTCCTACAATTTATCCTTCATAAATTGAAACTCTAGTTTAATGTTACTTTTCCTTAAATGATGTCTGGTGTTTTTTCAAATATTGAGATCACTTGGATTGTAATAATTTATTCCAATCGGATAATTTACATCAACTACCAAATCATTAATCTTTTACATCATCCATAAAAGTTGTATGTAGTCTTGAGTGGCTACAATATATTAGCTTCCATAGAGATTTGTATGATGTAATTATGTTTATGTATTATCCAATAAATCTATAATCTACTATGATAGAATTAACGCCCTAATTAAAACTTTAAATAAACCACTAAACAGACTCTATTTGTGTATGTGTATAAAAAACCATATTATGAAATTTATTTACAATAAAAAATAAATTAAATTATGCCTTCGATATTATATTTTATTCTATTAAATGATTTAAAGTGCCTTTCATTAGTATTATTATTTTTTATTATATCTTGTAAAGTGGAAAAAAATATTAGTTCATCTCATTGTTAAGTACAATATGCTTCCAATGATCAGTCTATATTAAATTGAATTCAACAGTTTTCCATAAGCATATGTTAATATTTTCATCTAGGTATAAACACGTTTTTTCATTTTGTTGTAATCCACTAATATAAATAATTTTATTACCTTCTTGGTATATATGTAGTTATAGATGAATATTTCCACTTTTTATACAACTTTAATGGTACAGAAAAAATTAATCTCCCCATTCCTCAAAATTATAAATTTACACCTACACTCTAAAAAATGATTTAATATGGATTATTAGATCTAATAAAAAATACATCACAAAAATATATGAGAACCACTTTAATTTTATCAATATCATTCTTTATGTTGAGATGATGATCCAATCCACTATGCTGAAAATTGATCTTCATTAAATGTTAATGAATCATAAATATTAGGATCTTGGGGAATACATTATTGAATAAAAAACCTTATTTATCAAAAAAACCATCTTCTAATATTCAGATATAGGAAAATAATATTATTTTTCTATGCACACCCCTTCTTAATTTAATTCATTTAGAAATGCTAACATGAAAACCATAAGGAAATCTTTGAATTCACTTTTCACTTCAATTGAAATGAATAATTGAATTGTTTCTAATAGATAAGTAGTTGGAAATGTGTCCTATAAATCAATACCATAAATATTGGAGTATCCCATCCACACCAAAATTTACATGATACAAAAATTATATCATTTTAATTCTACTTATTATAAAAACCCATTTGGCCCCAATGATATTCTTATCTGTCATCTTTTAAAAAATCTCTAATGTCTAAGACATT
Organism: Viscum album; assembly: GCA_963277665.1. NCBI lineage: Eukaryota > Viridiplantae > Streptophyta > Magnoliopsida > Santalales > Viscaceae > Viscum > Viscum album. The sequence goes on along the minus strand of OY728141.1, from coordinate 1,037,478,390 downwards.
TTTATATTTTCAATACCATTATGAATGAATGAAATAAATAATTATTTTCAAATTATTATTGATAATAATTTGTCTATACATGAGATAAGATTTAAATTTTTTTTATAGACATCATTTTTCATGTTTATATTTCTCTTATCTAGTCACAGATGATGTAATACCCATAAATATCAACACTGATTTTTGGTTTTTTGCATAAGTGTAGGTCTATTTTTATTATGATCATAATTATTTTATTCATTTAAATTAACATTACTATAATTCTTAGGATGTTTAATCCAATTAATTTGGGGGATTTCAGGTGGTGGAGGTTTTAAAAGGATGTTTCAAGGAGTGGGAGTGAATGGTTGAGTTGGGGCTGAGAAAATATAAAAATAGGTGTCCAATGATATATAGTGGTTTGTTGTTCAAAAAGGATTAGTGGATAGGGTTTGTAGGAATCATCAATGGTGTATGGATCTTAGATGAGGTGTTTTGATGCCACTAATTTTTTTGTAATGATTACACCGTGGTGAGGGGAAACAGTATAGTGTTGGCGAGTCTTAGGGTGTAGGGTGGCTAGATATGGTTAAATTTATTAGGTGTAGTTTTCTTTGGTTCTCTCATTTTTATTGTGGTTGTTCTATTTTTCAGGGTTTCAACATATCCTCCTCTTCAATTTTCAAGGGTCCATAAAGTTGTGGATTTGGATTCACTGTGGCCTCCTCCCAAGTTATTATTAGTTCTTGAGCATAGAGGTAGTGATGGGTTAATGTGTTATTTTTACCATCACTATTGTAGTGTAGTATCTTGAACTAAACCATGGTTCTCCCAATTTTAATAAACTCCTCATAGTAATAGTATGGGATGAGTAGTGGTCTTTTATTTTACATACAACCTATGTATATTCTAAAATCCCTTATAAACATACAATTTTTTTTTATCTTTTCTCCCATAACATTGGAGAACCTAGTTCCCCCAATATGTTATTTCATCCCCCCTTTCATTGGATTTCATCCCTGGCCTTGGTAGAATGATACATGCTGGTTTAATTTGATTTCCCTTCATTTTATCCTATTTTATCCCTATTTGTCCCTGTTTATAGTCATTGAAGGTTTCTTGTTTTTTTGATGTTTTTTAAGAAGGATATGTGGGGTGTTGTGTTCTAGGATGTTCAATTTATTATACTTTATTATGCATCACAAATTTTCCCCCTTTGTATCCAATATTCAATAATAGTTTGGAAGGCTTGTTTAGGTAAATGATCCTTCATTTGTCATCTATTTGTATCATGTGAGAGGGGTGACGTGGCTGTTATATTTTGGTAAGATAGTATATACCATCAAAATTAACATAATTCAATGGGTAATTGATATTTAAAGGGGAATGAAAATAAACCCATGTTTTAATTCTTTTTATATTATTTGATATTGAGATTGTGTGGATTTGATTCATTGGTGAAAGTAATGGAAGTTGGGAACCCTTGGTTTTATTGAGAATTAATGTGTTATGAAACCTTGATTTGGTATTTTGGTTGTTATCACCAAAAAGGGAATTGGATAATAGTTTATATATGGTTTATAAAATGGCCACCCTAAAAATTTTGATTTCAGTGAAAATTCCCTTGAAAACTAAAGTGAAATTTTATGTGAAACCCTTGTTGTAAATATAAAATAAGTCATATGTTTTTTTCTGTAATGGTAGTATTATGTAGGTATATGTTATGCATTTTGGTTGTGATATTTGTATGATTTTTTGGGAAGTCGTTACATTATGTGGCAGTGGTGTGTGGCAGGGATGTGGGGGTGAAACAGTGTTATGATGTGGGCTTGGTATGTGGTAGTTGTGATGAGGAGGTGGATTTGGTCATGAAATTATTGTGGTGGTGGGGGTGTAGGAGAAATATCAGTGGTGGTTATGATGTGGTGTGTTATGGTAGTTTATTGTGTAGTAATGGAATTAAATTTAAATTGAAATGAAAAATGAAAAAATGAAATTTAATGGGAAGTGTGAATAAATATAGTGGTCAATTATATGTGAAATTAAGGGGTTGGTTATTTTCAAATGGGTTGGTAAATGGGAAATCTGAAAAATGGATTAACATATAATGAAATGTGGTGCATGTATTATGGATTATTTTTGGGTTTTATTTCATTTAGGGGTAGAAGAGAAATCAGTGGATGTTGTGAGGATTGGTGGTGATGTTGTGGGTTGGTTATTATTCTTGTTGAGAACCCATTTGTTATGATTGTTCAAGGTTATGTATATATATTTTATATTATTTGTGAATTTGATACACACCCCACCAATATTGGGAACAACGTAATAAAAACCAAATATTTTCAGGGTGTTTTCCCCAACATCCCAATGGTAAGGAAAGATGGATGAATACCCAATCATATAGAATCTATCTTCTAAATGGAATTATCATGCACTCACTCTAATAAAATGAATTCAAATGATCATTTTAGTAATGTTTCATGTGTTTATGGGATGAAATATGGTGGGGGATGTTCTTGGTAGGAGTAGGGAATAAGGATAATGTCTTTTATGTTCATGATACCCTACTACTTTGGTTATATTGCTGTTGATGTGTTGTGACGAATTAGTTGTTTATGGGAGAGATTATATGTGGTGAGATGTCTTAGGTATCATCAGGTGAGATGTGATATAATCTAATGACCCAAGTGTCTTTGAGTGATACGTGATGGCCTAGGTGTCTTAGGGGAAGATGTGATGTGATAAGATGGTATAAAAGTGATGGGGGCTTTAGGACATACGACATTAGAGAGCCAGAGAAGAAAATAAATAGGGAAAGAATTGAGGGGTATCCATTTTATTGATATTATTCTTATTTTAGTAATATACTTTGATAAATTATGTTGTGAGATTGTCATGGTGAGGATGAGTTTTCTTAGTTAACTTGTTTAGGTTTTGTTGGTTGTACTGTTTTCTCAACAGTGCATTAGTTTTCTCTTTGAAAATGTACATGAGATACATTGGCTATGATCCTAAAAGGTATATATATAATACCAACATACACATATAAAACCTTGTTTAGTTTTCTAGGATAACTTCTTGGATCATTTTTTATATTAGTATAATAAACCATCAGATGTACTATTGTGTCAATGCCATATGATTTTGTTTTGATTATTTATTTTATAACTACTTGTATTTCTTATCATATACATGAATTGTGGGACAGTTTCTAATTTTATTATATATTATGTCAGGGATGTTTTTTGTTTGTTTTATCAAATATCCCTATCCTATATTATATAGTGTAATACCTTACATTTATGTGAAAGTTTTATACCCGTGGTTCTTGTCACTATCTTGGGTTGTATATGAGGTGGTATAGAAGTATTATTATCCTTATATCATCAATATTGGATAAATAGGGTTGTATTTAGAGGCTAGTGGTTATGGAAGATTAGTATAAGAGGATTTTTTTTGAGGGATAGGGTGGAGTTTATATTTGTTCACAATAAGGATTATTAGTTTTAGTAGGTTTATGATGTTGGTTGATCTTGGTGCATGACATAGTCCCAGGAATAATTGATGAGACATGGGATTTTAAGTCACACCTTGATCCTATAAAATGAATATTTTCCTACCAAATGAACAAGTGAGGTGGCATCACTTCCAATATTGAGGCCTAGGGGTGGTACCTACATCATTATTGACTTGGTTTCTTATTTGAATTGGGATATTTTGGGAAGTAAAATTGAATTACCTTAATAATAATGAAATTACACACTAATGGGCTTAATAAATAATTTTTTAACTTTCATATTTGTATCATAGTTGTCATGTGTGTGTGGTTCAGGTAGTGGAGGTTCAACAATATTATTTGTTTGATCATCTTAGAGATGATCTGGTTGAGGAGGATGATTAGTGGTAGACAATATTTCATTCCATTCATTGGCCGATTTAAAAAAAATATGATGATAGAATATATGATATGAAGATATAGAGATGGTTGGAGGGGCTTGAGATAAACATTATATTTAAACATTCTAGGGTAGAGTACTAGGTCCTATTAAAAGTCAATCAGATTCGAGGAGTTGTGTGTCATTGGTGGATGTTGTATCTTTGTGATAAGAAGGATGCAAAAGTTTCATTGGTCAACTTTCAAAATAAGTTCATAGAAGAGTATATCCTATTGTGTGTGAAAGAAGTGAAGAGGAAAGATATAATCACTATTTTGCATAATATTATCAGTAAAAAATATTTAATCATGTTAATGAACCTTTTCATTTATCCCCCAAACTTTTTCAAAATGAGGATTCTTAATAAAGCCATCATATAGAGTCAATCCATCCTTCATTCTAGAATGTAGCTACTCCGATAACGTATCCAATCTTTTTGGAGGTATATATAAAGGACTACGTGATTTAGAATATTCACTAACCAGGAGGATTACCATGATATGGGAACCACCAGTGTTCCTATTGTTGAAGAGTTGTCACTAGATGGTTCCAAGAATCAGGGCCTTGAATGTTTTGACTGCTAGGGAGTCAACCTCAACAGTTTCCCTTATGACCTTCTAGGGATAGTGATTTTCATGTATTTCATAGAGGCCATTGATAGTGTGATTCATTTGTGTGGGCTATGGACATCATTAGAATCAATTCTTCGTGGTTATTGGAGCTCTGTATTGTAGAGGTTGTATGGTTCATTATCAGCCTTAGTAGTAGCTACTACTGAGTCCATTTTTGCATTAGGGGAAGAAGTATAATGCTATTTTTAGGGGATATAGATTATATAATGTTTGAACTCATGATTTTCCTCATATTTAGAAACCCCTACTAAAGTGTGATGTATATGTGGCTATCAACCGAGAGAAAAATGAGTTGTTCAATTTTAATTACATGCGTTAGAGGTGGAAAACCCAAAGGGGACAGCTATCATTAGAGGTACGACTAACCTATCATATATCCATGTTTTTGTTTTTTATTCATTTTATCCACATTCCATTTTTCACTCACAATAGTCCATGATCATGGACTATTCATAGAGATGAATTCCCATGTCTCTACTATTTACTTTGTTTGTCGGAGATTTAACTATCTTGTTTGATGTGTTCTAGAGGTGTAGAATGATGATGGGTCCATATAAATCATTTGGTTATCTATTATCACTTTAGATATAGATATATGTGATGCCAACATTAACATCTAAAAGTTTTATTACATGTGTGTTCTTATCAATTGATTACATAGGGGTTTCATATTCTTGGATGTGGATGGCTATAATGTGGTATTATTTAGAGACAAGAGTTTCTAGTAGAGATATAAATGTGTGTATCCTCTTCATTACTTTATAGAATGGTTTTACATGTTTTATTTAGATGTTTATATAGTGTAGGTTACCATGTTTATCATAGATATTTTGGATGTTTTTTCTTAGGAGACTGGAACACTACACCTTTTCATAAAATATAGTTAAATAATAATCTATAGTATGATGATTCTATGATTTTGATGGATACTTATCGAATAGATCCATATAACTTACAAGATACGATTATTCAAATCAATTAACTGATCAAGAAGGGTTTCATCTTGTTGAGTGTTTAACTATTGGGTTCTTCGGTTTTGAAATCTAAGAAGACAGATGGTGGTTTGAGGCTATGTATAGACTAGAAGAAGTTGAATTATTTAACGATTATAATATTTACCACCTTTTTAGGATTTATGACCTTTTAGACATGTTAATGTGATCTATATGGTTTTATAAGATTGACCTATTGTCTTGATATCACTAGTCGAGGGTGAAGGAGGATGATATCCCAAATACTACCTTGAGATGCAGTTATGGGAACATCAAGTTGATGGCCACACCATTAATTGTCATAAACACAATGACTATATTCATTGGGATAATGTAATCCAGGTTTCATGAATTCCAAGTCCATTTCATTGTGGAGTTCACCAATGATATCTTAATCTACTCAAAATTAGACGAGGGACATGCCAATCATATAAGAGATCCTTCGTAATATCTTCAACACCACAAGAGATATAGACTTATATCCATGTGTGGGTTTAGGAAAAAAGAGGTAATATTTATTAGGAACATTGTTTCTTTATTAGTTGTGTTCATATAACTGTAAAATACTATTGCGATTGTTTCCTCAGTGACACCCAATATTGTGGAATAGGTTTTTAGATTCCTTATTTTTATATGCTACTATGAGAGGTTTTTATCCAATTTATCATGAATTGAGGCTCCATTTTTTCTCTTACTAATAAATACTGGGATATTATTTAGATTTATTGGAGTCAGAAAGAATTTGACTACATGCATGGGTGATTGATCATTTCTTCAATTGATAGAGGATGGGGTGATTCTTGAGGTGTTATGTGATTCTTCTTATTCGGTCCTGGGATGTGTCTTAATATATTACAAATTGGTGATATATTATAAAGCTTGGTATTTATACCCCCAAGAGTGTAACTATTCCACCCATGATCTGGAGGAATCCTCTACTATATTTGTACTGAAGTTATTGATGCATTAACATATTAGGGATTTTTTTGTCTTCATGGATCACAACATATGGTGATATAACTTTTCACAGTGTGACCTAATCTATTAAAGGTAATGTTAATGGAGTTTCCCAAGGATTATTATTTTGATATCTTCTACACCATAGGAACGTGGAATTTCTTTTCAAACATTTTGGGTAGGAATTAATGGAAGGATATTGTTTATAAGTCTATACATTATTATAAATCCATGTAGGTTTTGGTATTCTTGAAATTAGATGAAATGGTGGTTGATATAGCAGCGTTTTAATTTTATATGATAGTGAATTCTTCACTGATATGGTAGGTAGTGGAGTTTTAATGGGGAGACTCAAAGGAAGAGGTGATGAATGATCATGTTGTCCATGGGGATTCTCCTGAGGCATTGGGGGAGGATATTAATAAACAAATTCTATTTAATGGGAAACAATTTATACTGGTGGTGATTCACTTGGGAGTCTTTTTTGAGTTTCACCACTCACCTTTGGAGGTTCAACTAGTAATATCGAATATGTACCATGGATTGAGGATAATATTTATGTGGTCAGAGATGAAATAGGTTTTGGGAGAATTTTTTGATTAGTGTGGGGTTTGATAGAAGGTAAAGGAAGGGCACCACATTCCTACTAGTTTTTTTGTAGCCCTTGGATATTGTTATGTGAAAATGGAAGGACGTCTTGATGAAATTTATCATAGGGTTACCCCTAGATTATGGATGTTGTGATTTATTATGTGTAATTGTGGATGAGATGATAAAATCATCTCACTTATTAACAATCAAGGAGTTTGGATTCATGGGTAATTTGGTAAGGAGGTATGTGGATAAGGTTGTGCAATATCATGGAGTTCAAAGTTCAATTGTCATAGGCAAAGATGATCATTAAACATAATGAGTCTAGATGGAATTACATCATTATTTGAGAACTTATTTACAACATAGTACATATTTCCATAATCATATAGATTGGAATATTGAGAAGACTATCCATCATTGGAGGTTATGTTATGGGAATGAAATGGGGGATTTAGTGGATATCGGGTAAAGAATATTCCATTGATTAACTTTAAATATAAAAACATCTATCACTCCTCTATTGTAATTACCATATTTAATGATTTTTATGAGTTTATAGTTCATTTTATATTGATCTAGGCCATCATTGTGGATTTATCCGTTCTTATTTCTGATGTGGTCATGTGCATGACACCAAACATTGGGGTAGTTTGTGAGAGGATAACTGATTAAAAAGACCAATATATGTCTTGTGATGATCATATGGGGAGGCCCATATAGTTTTTGGTTGGAGAACATGTGTTCTTGAGAGTCTCCCAATTACGTGGTTAGGGGAAATTTGGCAGGGGAGTAATCTATTTCTCAAGTATTCAGAACCCTTGTATGTGTTGAGGCACATTAGAATAGTGGATTATCTGATGGAACACTTTTCATGAATATTCTTGATTCATGATATCTTCTAAGTATCTCATATCTATAGGTTCCTCAACTTGACTCCCACTTAATTTTCTAGGGATTGTTGTAAATCATGGTTGATGTGATGTTCATTGAGTGTTAAGTAGAGATCCATATACTTTTAGAGAAGGTAATGTGTTGGTGGACCATTATTATAGTTCATGTGATGTGGATTCATGGTGGTCTTAAAGAGTGTACTTGGAATAATGAAATATATATTTTTTTTAGTACCCTAAAATGTTTTAATCCTTAAAATATTTCTTGTCTCACTATTTTTCATGATGATATATTGTTTGGATCTTACTAGTTTATGATATGGGCTCTTTCTTGATGTGATTTATGTTAGCTCGCCAAGAATATCAATAAGTTAAAACTTTATTCACGATCACGATTTCTTATACCGTGACATTATTAAAACTATATGGGACATTCGGTGCCGCCATGGTAGATAATATATTGACATGTGAGAAGAAATTTTATAATTTTTGTACTTGTGACTATATTGAATGAGATTTATTGTTATAGGTTTTGATAGTGTGTAAAATGATATCATGTAGGTGGTTATGAGAAAAGGGTATAATATTACAGATGGAAAAATTGGGTAGTAATGGGGTTGTTTGATATTTTTATTGAATCCTCTACTCTAGGTCCAGAATGTTTTGTTAGTGTTGCTGTTCAGTTGTAGGGAGATCTCTTAGAGGTATCATATGGGGTGGTTTTATGGACCCCATTTCCTTCTTCATTTTTCAATTTGGATTTTATTCTTACAAAAAATAATTTTTACTGGGATATAATGTAATTTAGTAGACATTTTTTCCACTACATTTTCTGAATTTAGGTGGTCGAGGTGTTCATAAGAGGTCTTGAGGAGTTAGGGAGTGAGTGGTGGAGGTAGATCTGAGAAAATTCAGCAATATGAGTCATATAGTGTGGATGGGGTGTGGTTATGAATAGGTTTTAGTGGTAATGGAGTGGAGTTTTTGACAACAGTTTAGGGAGAAAAAATTAGGGGTCTAGATTTGACATTCATTTTTATCATGATTGTGTCGTAGTGATGGACTATGGCGTAGTGTTGGTGATTCATGAAGAATATGTTGACAAGATACAAAATAGATTATCTGGTGGAGTTTTCATGGGTTATACCTTTTTTTGGGTGGCACTATATAGAGTAGGGCTATAATGTAGACTCTGCTTCCATTGTCGATGGTTGGAAGAATATTGCATTAAGATTTAGTATTGCATACACCCTAGATTTTTTTGGATATACAGCATGTAGGTATCCATATATCTTAGAACCACTTTAAATAGCACCACTATGTCATAGTTCAATGCAAAGCACTATGGTCTTCTAAATTTTTAGTAATTAAATGTTATGGTGCTTGGGGATGCACCATATTCTTATTTTTTGTAAACAACCAATAAATTCTAAAATCCCTTCAAACCCTACCAATTTTTAGTCTTTTATACTGTTTCTTAGGAAACACAAGTGATTTCAAAGAAGCTATTTAATCCCCCCATTCAATGTTTTTCAAAACTATCCTTGAGAGATTTGTACATGGATATTTAAGGGTAGTTTCCCACCCATTCTCTTCATTCTCCCATATTTCTCCCTATTTCTATTCTATAAAGGTTCCTTCAAGATGAAGACCTTGGTTTTATTGGTGTTTTGGTTAGAATATGATGTTGGGTGTTTTTGTTCTAGAATAATCATGTAGTTTTTTGTTGTTGTTCATAGTGGGTTCCCCTCATGATCCAACCATCAACAATGGATTGGAAATCTCATACATGTAGGGGATCCTTCATTTATCATCTAGTTATATCATGGGACAAGGGTTATGATCTTGTTATATTTTGGAAAGATAATATGAAATGTCCTAATGATGGTAATGAATTGGAGTAATTTAAATTTAAAGGGGTTGGGAAAATAAACTAATTTTTTACTTCTTTTGATATTATATGATATTGAGATTGTATGGGGATGATGACTTACTGAAAATAATGACTACCAGGAGACATTATTTATGTTGAGAATTTATGTGTTGTAGAACCCTTTCATGTGTGATTAGTTTATATCACCTAAAATAGAATTAGATAACAACTTATTTATGGTTAATAAAATGGTTTCCCCTAGAATTTGGGTTTTTGTAAAAATTACCTTGAAGTGTGTATCCCCTTGTTTAAATATGAAATAAGAAATGTGTTTTTGGTGAAGTGGTTGTATTGTGAGGGAAAGTGTGATTTGTTTATGTTTTGATATGTGGTTGTTGTGATGGGATGTGGTTTTATTATGTGGGGATAATGTGTGGTATCAATGTTTAGTGGTAATGTGAAGTGCATATTTTCCAAGATGTGGGCATGGTATAAGGAATTTTTCAAGTGGATGTGGTAATGGTCTTTAAATAGTGGTAGTGTGGGGCTAGTTGTCTTGAGAATAATGAGGGTTTTTTTCTGATGTCATGTATTATGTTAATTTCATGAGAATTTATTGAATCTAATGTGAATTGAATTGAAAAATGAATGATTTAAATGACATGGGAAGTGGGGGATAATATGAGGCATGATAGTGATGTTGTGGTATGATTTTTATTAATGTTGAGAACCCATAGTTCCGTCTTGAGTTTGGTTATATATATATATCTTTTATATTTATAGTTATTTCTGCACGAATCTCACCCATATCAAGGGACACATGTATAAAACCAAATTTTTTGGGGTGTATATCCCAACATCATGGAAGTGCGCAAGGATGGATTGATACACACACTTACCCACTCTCTCTTTTATGATATGTTGACATACATTAGATGTGACAGCTAGAAATGAAAATTGCATTGTGGTGATCTTTTATGTGATGAGGATATAACTTATGGTGGGGGTTGGGCATGGTAGGATAAGGGACCAAAGTGGATTTCTATCTTGTTGGAAATACCCTAAAAATATTATTATGTGGATACGAATGGGTTTTGATAGCCTAAGTGTATTATGGTGAGATGTGATATGATGTGATAGCTTACGGGTCTTTGAGAGAGATATGGTGTGATGTGATAGAATATGTCTCTCTGGAAAAAATGATGTTATAGTATGGTTCAAAAGATATAGTAGCAATAGGGTGTATGATGTTGGGGTGTCATAGTAGTAAATCTACAGTTAAATCAATATGATGAACACTTTTTAAAAAAATGATTCATACTATTATATTATAATTTGATGTGTTAATTCAAGAGTGTTCCATAGTGAAGATGGGTTATGATAATTAACCTATTTAGGTGATATTGGTTGAAATATTTTCTAACTGGTGAATTAATATTATCTTCTCATATGTACACAAAAGACTCTGGTTATGATCCTATTGTTTATAAGTGTATATTCACCCTATATAAATAAAACTACTTCCATGTTTTCAAGATAATGGCATGGACCATGTTGGACATTACTATCTCGTTCCTTTGAAGAAAATGTTGAGTTACTACTAAATGATTTTCTTTCTCTGTACTTATTTGGATATTCCTTGTATTTTTTTACATTATATAGCAATTATAGAACTGTATTTAGTTTTATTGTATATTTTTTCATATAAGTTATTTTGGTTTATTTATACTATCACTTTATCATATACTATAGAAGGAAATACATCCCATTTATGAGAGTTTTCTATACCCTATGTGGTTCTCTCCATCCAAGGGCATACTTGAGGTGACAACTGGGGTTTATAATCCTTATATCATCATTTATATTATAGGATGGGTAACTTCTAATGGAGGCGGTCAAGAAAATTATCCCCTAGTGACCCATATGCTACGCAACGACTCATAGCTATATTCAGGAATATTATCCATATTTTATAGAAGATTCTATTCAATATATATATAAGAAAGATATTTTAGATTCTGAGAATATTTCGAATATATTTTTTGAAGCCTTATATTCCTTATAATTGTATTAATATTCAATGAAAATCCCTTCAACTTCATAATATTAAAATATTCTATGTTTCTTCATATTGAGAATAAAGCACTTACTTATAAATATTAAAAACTATTTTAGTGTAGTCTTTTTTCTATTCCATATCTCGTATGAAGTCTTTTCTTATCGCAAACAAAAAAAGGATTTTAAAAATGTAGATAAATTATATGTATTGTTGAATCTATAATTATTATTATTGGTTCGTAAATGCATTATTCTAGGATTTTCGTTTATAATCCATTTTTTATTATCAACTAAACAACTTTTTTAAGGATTTATTACTGATAAAAAAATTATTCCACGTCTTATGCATCTAAAGTTAATCCTCTATATGTATGTTAGTAATATCAATTCCATTATTGGTTCAAAATTTCAAAATTTTATACCCAATAACCTTTTTATCCATCCTCTAAAACAATATAATACCATTGAATTCCTTATGCTTCTTAGTGATGAAAATCAACTATGACATCCTGCTATAATCATCCATGAAAATTATATGGGGTCTATTCTCATAAATGGACCAGGGTGATATTGGTACGCAAACATCAATATTCACAAACTCATACACCCATATTGACTTTTACCCTTTTAAATTGCATAGATTTTAAATGACCATCCCTTTCTAAAAAACATTGCATGTGTGTGTATGATAACATGTTAGTTTAGAGATAATATGATCTCTAAAATTATTTACATTTTCTTTTTAGGAATTTTGGCTTATGTGGGAAATATTTCTGTGTCGAAATTTGTTTTATTCTTCCTTTGATAGAAACAACATATCTTATTCACCACTAATTGGGAACAAACCCTCATCCATGGGCTTCACGTGCATTAAAACTACATCATCCTTTTTGTTAATGATATAAGTATTAGTGTTCATGTTTATTGGATTACACAAGTAACATTGTTTATTAAAAAATAGAAAATTTGTGACTAATTCCTTCAATAATTAAGACATTATTTTATATCATGTTTTTACCCCAAATCATAGTCTTTCATGAGATAATAACCATTAAGCCTTCATTGTTTAAAAATTCTATGACACCTTCTTTGAGATACTTAATTCTAGTGAAAACATCTTTTTTTCGCATAATATTGTAATTAAATCCACTACCAAAGATCCATATACCAAAATTATCTAATTCTCTTTGTGAAATATCAAAAACATGATACCTCTTATGAAATTTATTCTTGATCCATGTCTTTGAGTACATGTCTAATGATGAATTTCATTTTTATCTACCTTCATATATAATGGAACTATTTCATATAGAAAAGTTAAAATTAAAATTCATTTCCATCCTAATTAAATACTGTTTAAATTGTTGTCTATGGCATACTTGGATAATCAAGGCACGTTCCTCTACATCATCGATGATAAATAATTTTCTATATATAAATATCCACCACACGGGTAATTGTGGCAATAGAAATTATTCATGGGAAATTTTATATTCATAGCCATTATCACTGTTCATATTGACTCTAGTTACTATTTTTATGGAATATATATTATAATTTTAAAAATCCAATGATAACATATATAGAAATTAGAATTTTTTTTGGAATACTTATTACATTATAAAAACAGACATCGAAAAACCATATTAGTTTTGTTCCTTTTTAAAATTGGAACAATAATCTTATAACTCAGTTAATGATTGTATATGTTTCCCATAAAGATCTCCCCCTTAGTAATTCTACAGAGAAACCTTTCTTCGTAACTTAGGGTAAGAAAACATAAGAAAATGGTGAGCTCAAATACCCAGAAATGGTAAATAATGAAAATACATATGTATAACATTTACATAAGGGTATGAGAACATGAGCATAATATTTTTATATCATACCTTTCATAAAAAGACAATAATCATGAGACATGGAATAAATATTGGTATTTTATAGTGCATAAAATAATAAGATAATGAATAACATGAACCATGTGATCATATCAATGGAATAAGACATAAAATTTGTGGAAGACATGTAAACATTTAAAATTATTACCTATATATTAAGGCCAATTTCCAAAACATAATGGGGAACTTCATGGGGACTAAACTTATTGGGCGGGACATGAAACCATCCCCAGTTGTATCCCTTTACTTATAAATTATTTAGTTTCCCCATATTCCCATAGTGGATTACGTTTCCCCATCTTCCCATAGTAAATATGGTTTCTCCATATTGCTATATTGGATAGTGTATCCACAACTCCCCAATGTGGATCGGGTTTACCCATCATCCCATACTAAATTAGGTCCCCCTATATTCAATAGTGGATCTGGTTTACCCATCGTTAATATTGTATCAAGCCCATCAATATGATTCCCATAATTTTATCATGAGATATAAATCTTTTACCAATTCATTGGAGGGATCTATATATCCCACCTGTCACATAATAAAATCATACATACATGTTCCAGAAGATAATAAAACACTCATCATATCATTATCCATAAAAAGATATGGGATTTATAAACATCACATCATAACCCATTAAATGAAATGGGTATCTTAAACTTTTCATTAAATTATTGCCTATGAAAAGAAGATAGGTATCATAATCATTTCATCAAAGAATAATCCACAAAAAGAAGAACGTTTTAATATCATATAACCTCTGGAAGAGAAATATGGCTCATAAACATTGTTCCATAAAAACATAAACCATTATGCTAAAGAATATTAATTGAACATTTATATTGTTTCCCTATAAATGCATCAGTATCATAAATGGATTTTATATTATATGGAAAATAATTTTGAAAAAACTTTTAAAAATATTTAATAATGAAACAATGCGTTCTTCATTGAAAAATAATTTTTCAAACAAGAATCCTTTTGAGAAAAAATTTCATTTAAAATAAACTTGAAAAAATCTAAATGAATCTAGAAAATAATTTTCCTTGAATACATATAATGGAATATTTAAAACATTTTGAAGACATTTTTCCTTCGAATATTATAATAAAATATTTTAAACATTTTGAAAAAATATTATTTCTAAATACATTTAAAAGTTATGAAAGAATATTTTAAATCATTTAAATCATTTTCTTTGAAAACTACCATTTGAAAACTTAATATTTATTCTTCGAAAATAATTTAAAACATGTTTAAAACATTTTTCTTTTGGAAATACTTTTAATTTGAAAAAACAATTATAATAAAACAAAAATTCTATAAAATATGGTAAAATTTTTTATTTAACAAATTAAACTTGTAAACATGAAAAATAAGTTTCATGGAAATGATGGTCATGATGACTGGTAAGTCCGTACATGCCAAAAATTTCATTTTCACCATAAAAGATTAGAATGTTTTCTTGATCAGATGATTAAAATAAGTTCCCATTTAAAAATACTTTTTAAAAATTATTACATGGGTATAAATACTTCAAACATTATATGATAATAGTAAAACATTTATAAAATATTTTTTAAGAAGACAAGGTTGTGAAAGAATGCATAATTCTTACCGAAAGAAGAGATAAATTCAGATGTTCATAAAAACATTTTATTAATTATATAAGGCACCAAAGAGTGTAGAAATTTTACCATTAATGAGATATAATATGAATTACAAGAGTTTAAAAAAAAATCAATGAGATGTCTTGAAATATGGATCATAATATTTCATCAATGGAAGCATAATCATATACAATCTCAATAAATGAGGAGATTGTAGTAATAAACCAATACAGGTTTGGTAGCATTTAATCAAAATAAAATGACAATAATAAAATTAAATAAATAATGAAATAAAATTAAAATATGTTTTTTCATGTTATTAATTTTCAAAGATACTATATACACCCCATAGAAAAATATAGGCTCATAACAAGGCATTTTTCTCAAAGAAGGTAAATTAAGACAAAATTACTTTATCGATTTGGTAGCAATTGAAACATAAACAAACTGAAATAAGTATCAGAAAATGGATATGTAAATACACATAAATTTAATTATAATAATAATATAATACATACATGAGAAGTATACAAACTTGAGAATGGAAATGAGTGCTGAATAAGGTATGTATCTCATCGAAATAAAAAGTGAGATTAAAATTCATCTTACCTTGAGTCTTGAATTTTGTAGTACGCATTAAAAACTCAGTTATAATAAATAAAAGTTTATTATAAATCTATTATAGAACTATATTATAATATTTAATACCATATATGATATTTATGAATTTATATTACTCTTTTATTAAAGACTCAGTGGTAATGTTACATTTTCGGTAATATCCGCTTTATTTTTCATATATGTTATGACTTGTTATTATTGATCATCTTAATTAGTTCATGGTTTACTTATTTAATGAATGTAATAAATCATATAAATATCTTATATACTTAGTATATATTTATTTATAATAATTTTTATAAGATTTAAGTATGAAATTGAAAACGACGATCCGGGAAATGGTAGGCCATACGTAAGCATGATAACAATTTATGTTTAATTTTCGTATTGAAAGAAATAATGTAAATAAAATATATATATATATTATAATTTTCATAGAATTATTATTTATTATATATATATCATATATTTTCACAAAATTCATACTTAATACATTCCAAGTAATGTGTGAATGAATCCCATCGCTTTGAGGAGATGGTAGTCCACAGTTCCCCAAATGAAATTATCGTACTTAAAATAATAGAAAGAATGAAAATATATGTTTTATAGTAATTATGGAAGAAAACTTACATAAAAACTGTCATATATGAAATATAGAAATACATTTTCAATCATTATACCCAACCAAGAGTTGTGGTGAAGGAAAAATTAACAACATCATTGTGTGAGGTGGCAGTTCATCGTACACAAGAACGATAAGTTCATTACCCATTAAATGGAAGTGTGTGTAAGTTAAGGTATAATATTTTTAAGAAAAAAATATTAGTATATTTAGTATTATATTTTTATTATAGAATCACGGAATAAAAATAATTGAGATGGTTGTGAAATAAAAGAAAACAATGGAGACTAAGGAAGGATGCTACCACTTCTTTGGGTAAGTCCTTTTGATTTATACTAAAGAACATCCTTTGATAGATTTATTCCCTAAGGATTAAATAAATAATTTATGGATTATAAAATCTTATATGAGTAGAGTTTTGGTGTAAATAATGGCTTGATAGGTGTGAATAAGTGGGAGGGGCGATTATAATTTTATAGTGGAGGAGGAGTTCTATTGTTTTAAATTTTTGGAAAGGGAATTCCACCTATGTTTTTCTAATGAAAAGTGGATAAAATAATAGACAAAACGATATAAATATTATTATAGGGTCAAAATATTTCCATTAAATAGTTATTGGAAAATTTTATAGGTTATTTTTTCCCTAGTTGTAATGTTTAATTCTTTATTAAGCTAATTTTCCTCTAAATCATCGTAACAAATTTTATTTACTTTCACTAATATTTTTTGACAAATAATAAGTTTAAAATATTTTAAATAATAAATAATAATTATTATAAATAAATAATCCATTTTTTTAAATTAAAATCATAGAATAGGCATAAGTTTATTCAAATTTAATCCCATAGATGAGACGATAAAGTGAGGTTTTAAATGAAAAATGATCAAAGGTTTGGTACGTTTTTATATCTAATTTCAAATTGAAATTGATTTCGATGACCTAAATTTTGTTAATTTATGTTTAATTTATCTAATTTAATATTAAAAAAAATTATAAACCATTATTTAACCTTAAAAATAAATTATATGAAAAAAATGTTTTGAATTGAATATCCGTATTATTCACTACACATCAAAAAATGAATCTTTCCAAAAAATACACAAAATTCACCATAATATAATTTTATGTCGAGATTAAATAAAATTCAGTTTATTATTTCAATTTTTTTTATAAAAGTGTAAAAAATAAAATTGAATATTTGTTCATTATTAAAAGAGGGAAAAATTTCTTTTTAGAAGAATACATATTTTTATTCATAAAATTGGACTTATTCTTATATTATACCATTAAAATATTTTCATGATGTATGAAAAATATTTTTTGAATATATAATATATGAATTTTATTTAAATTTTTGATCAAATGTTTCTATTTAATTTATTAAGAAAAAATTTGGTTTGCACATAGAAAAGTAGTTTTCCAAGAAACGTAATTTCTTTATATTTGAATAGTTTTTTACATTTAATTATAATAATTGATAACCAACGGATTAATTTTCGGTTCATATTTAAATCATATTTTCACATTTTATTCATTAATATTCATAACTTTATTTCAAATGGTTATGAGGAACCTATACTAATATTTTAATTATAATATTAATAGTATACTGTGGGTTTTAAAAAAACGTAGCCTTGCATGTTACACAAGCTATAAAAGGAAATCAACACTATGTGTAATAGAAGACAAACATAGTGTTTCTTTTACCAAAATGTAATATATGTTATCTGCGCAATGCATGTAATCAAAACATAGTTCTCTAATCTCTAGATGTTACATTCTACCCCCTTAAAATAAATTTAACTCTCTATATTCATCTGGGTTAATCAAAGGTTTAATACTTGAATTTTCTATTCATAGAAACCGACATGGTAAAAAAGAATACTAAATCATCCTTTAAAAATAAAATGTTTAAAATAAGAAGGTTACCCAAAGTAACGCATAACAAGGTTTCGACATGGGAGAAAATTGGCAGAAATTGAAAAAATGGACATTAAAGAGAAATATGGCCGTCATGTTCTGATAGAGAGTTATTGTGAATAAGGTTAACAGAATTTTAACAATCACCAAGCCATAAATTTATTATAATCTAAGGGGCCATTTTATTAATAAAAAAAGAAGGTACTAAAATAATTTTTTGGTTTCAAGTTCATTTCCAAAGAGTTAAATATTTTTTATGAGAATATATAATTACTTGAATCAGTTGAATCCCACCATTTTTTAAGCATTGATCAATTTCAAACTCACCTTTTTCTCAAAAAAAGTATCTGAATTTTTTATTCTTAATCACTAACCAATCAAGAGATCTTGGAAATGCAATCCTATCTTTCATTAGTTACATCAACCGAAACATATTATAATACGTTATCCAATATACATAAATCCTCATATGGTGAGTTAATAATTTAGTCACACAAACTTCATCCAAATTTTAAATTAAAAATTCAATAAATAGTTAACTTTATAACCCATCCAAAATATGAAAATCCAAAACATTAGAAAGAAGTTATCTAGATCAGCTTAACAGTTATCCCACATATATATTGTAAATTTTATTTTGGTTTTGAAATTCCATACATGTGAACTTACTAATCGTATATTCTATTATAACATGGTAATAACTTTGATTACCATAAATCCTTTTTAGAAACATGAATTCTTAATATTTATAAATAATTTTTTATATATTAATTGAACAAATAAATATGCGAACTTTATCCCTAATAACATTGAGAAATGTTTCAAAAAATACTAAATTAGTTCCAATGTAATACATACCGTCCAATTCACTTATCGATATCCCATATTCAATTTACCAAAACATGATTATCACTACATTAAGTTCATGTTAATGGTTATAATTCCACTAGTCATGTGTTCTCCATGAATATCACCTTTTTGTTAAATCACTTCTCTTTTTTATTAGAACCATTCCACATGTTCTTGTAAATCTATGGTGAAAAATCTATAGTGAACAATCCTTATATATTTCATAGATAATAATTATAGAATCTAAATACATAATGAATTAGGTTACACCACTTCATCCAAAATCCAATACTTAGGATACCTCATCCTATTACATAATACCTCTTTCCTTTCACATTTAAAATATAGTCTCATCTTCATCAACAATATAATAATTACTCATACCGCCTTTTTAATTCACTTCTTATGATTCATACTTCGTATATTGATTTTCATAATTAAAATTCATTCCACACATAAAAAATATAACATTCTATGATATATTAAGGAGGCCAATATTCTCATCCATTACAATAACAAAACATTTTATTTTCCCATTGTAGTTATATTCTTTGTGTCCGTATTTTCCATAGTCAAAACATCTTCTTCTTCCTCTAACATGTTCACTTGGGTTCTTCTTCCCTAATTATCCACATGTAGGAAACTAAATAATATTTCCTTCATGGTGTTGATTTTCTAAGTCATCAATGTACTCATTCATTATCTTTCTTAGTGAGTCTGAGAGTTTGTTAAGGTACACGTTGTTAATCATGTTCCATGAACACTAACAAAGAATGATTATAACATCCTTCCCTCTAGTGACTATCCCCTTTGACTATTCATCGTTAAATTATCCATCACATTCAATGTTATCCAAACTCTTTATAGATCATTCCAATGACTAAAATAAGAAATAATTGAGTAATAAATATTAATCATTGTGTGGAACCACATAATCATAAAAAACCACTTATAGGATGTCTAAGTTATTAAACATTCCCTAATATAAGACACTGTAGGATTATCATAGATTATTAATATCCAAATTACATTTAAATCATTAATTATTGTTTGTAAATAGTTTTTTAATTTCAAAATAATATCCTCTTTGAGTGTTTAGAAAGGTGTGTATCAAGGCCCATTTTTGTGTAAAAGGTTATTATGGAGTCATGTTCAGTACACTTTGTTTGATTTGTTACCCCTAAGAACATATTTGTCAGAACAATGTCCACGTATAGTATCTATAAAGGGATGTAATGATATGAATCCAATAAATCCATCATTTACCAACATTCTATGATATTTTCCTATACATTAACTCATCCATAGAATTATCCTTAGACACAGCCCTATACATATTATTAGAAATATGTCTCTCTACATCACTAATTTTTTATCAACCAATTTTCCAATGGTTGAATATACATTTTTTCTCATAACAAATATAAAAAATAAATCTTAACATAAATATGCATTAAATATTTTTTTATAGAATACTTAATACAGTAAAAAATAGATATCCAAATATCATTCAAGTTTAATGCCTTTGGATACATGGAACACTTATAAATCAGTGAATGATATTCAATGATTCCCAAAAATATATCCCGATTATTAATTTTACATAAAATATATTCTGCATAACCTTGGGAAAGAAAACAGAAGAAATGGGTGAGCTCAAATATTCAGTATGGTTAAATAAATGAAATACAACATTATAAAATTCACCTAAGGTTATGAGAGAATGAGAATAAATTTTCAATACAAAACCCTATATAGATATACCATAATTATGAGAGATAAATTAATGATTATTAATTAAAAATACATGAAATTATTAGTTAACCATGAACATCAAAAAGGTTATCATATTAAAGGAATATGAAATAGAATAATTGTAAGAGACATAAACATTTAACATTAATACCTATAATTCATGGTGAATTTTTAATACATAACAGGGCATATCATGTGGACTAAACCTACTAGGAATGAAAAACCACTATCCCCATTAACAGTCCTTTCTTTTTAAGGGTTTCAGTTTCCCTATCATCCCATAGTGGATCAGTTTTACACATCTTAATATATTGGATTGGGTTTCCACATACACATATAGTGCATAGGGTTTCCCCATCTTCCCGAAGTGGATCGAGGTTCCCCATATTACCATAGTGGATCGGCTTTCCCTATATTCCTTAGTGGTTTAGGTTTTCCCATATTCCATAGTGGATCCAGTACTTCTACCTGATTCCCATCATTATCTCATGAGATATAAATATTTACCTAATTAATTATAGGGATATATAGGTCCCACTTTTCACTTAATAAAATAATTCATACATGTTCATCAAGATAACAAAACAAGAATCATATCACAAACCATAAAAAAGTTAGGTTTTATAAACATCACATAATAATTCATGAAATGAAATAGGTATCATAAAAATTTCAGCATATCATTACCTTTAGAAAGGATATATATTTCATAATAATTAAATCTAAGAATAACCTGTGAAAAGAAACAGGTTTCAAAAACAAATAACCTATGTAAGAGAAACATGTGTCATAAATATCATTCCATTAAAACCTAAACCATTAACAGAAATAATATGAATGTAACATTTGGATAATTTTTCCCATAATGTCATGAGTAACATCAATGGATTTTATATTATATGATATATAATTTTGAAACAAATTTTAAAATAATTTTTTGAGAAAAATATCCATTCATCTTTGAAAAATTATTTTTAAAACAAAAAAACTTTTGAAAATCATTTTCATTGAAGATAAAATTGAACACATGTAAAAGAATATATAAAATATTTTTTTTATAAATTATAAAAAACATTGAAGACATTTTAAAAACCTTTTTCCTTCAAAAATTTGAAAAGAATCTTCAAATTATTTTAAAAAAAAGCTCTCTGAAAATAATTTGAAAAAATATAAAATATTATTTGAAATAATTTTAATACATTTCATTGAAAACAATCCCTTTAATTAATGTAAATGAATCATTGAATATAATTTAAAACAATTTTTAAACATAAAATATTTTTAAAAAAAAAATATTTTTCTTCGATAAGCAATTTAAAATAAAAACTTTCAGAAAATATTAAGGGAAAAAATTTATTTTACAAAATTACTTGGTAAACATTCAATGGAAGCATCAAGGAAATGACTGTCATGACAGCAGGTATGTATGTACTTTCCGAACATTCATTTTTCACCTTAAATGTTTATAAAAGTGTTATGATCATAAGTTGATAAGAATATTACTTTTAAAAATATTTTTTAAATTGTAATTAATGGGTAACAATTTACTTTAAACATCTTAAGATCATAGTAAAACATTTTTTAAAACATATTTTAGAAATCCTAGTTATAAAAGAACACATATTTAAGATCGAAATGAGAGATAATGTTGGAGTATCATAATACAAATTCATAATTATATTATGTATAAAGAGTGAAAAAATGATATTATTTATTATAGAGAACAATAATAACTACAGGCAATAAAAATTCATGATTTTTATGGATATATTTTTCATAAAATTTAATTAATGGAAGCGCAATCATAAAAAATCATGATAAACGGTGTGATTAAAGCAATAAACTTTTACCACTTTGGATCAAAATACAACATATTGAATAACATTACATGATGATTTAAATATTATTAAAAGAATAATAATCATGATATAACATGTAAAAATTAGTATATTCACCTTATAGAAAAATATAGTTGCATAACATGGCGTGCGTCTCAAATAATGAAAATTGAGAAAAAATTACCCAATGAATTTGTTTACATTTGAAAGATATATCCCATCAAAGAAGTATCATGAATTTATATTAAAATACTGATAAATTTTAGTATAAGAATAATTTAATACATCTATGTAAATTTTACACACCACTGAAAATAAATGAGTGGTGAATAATGAATGAATCTCACAAAAATAAAAGGTGATTTGACATTCAATTACCTTCAGTCTTAAAATTATTTATACATGTTAAAAAATCCAGTATAATAAATTTATTTATATTATAGAAATAATATGTACCCATATTATTATATATAATACCATATATGATTTAGTTATGAGTTTATATTACCCATTTATTAACAACTCCATTTTAATGTTATGTTTCAGGTAATATTTAATTTATTTTTTTATATGTTTTGACTTGTTATTCTTGATCCAATTTAATAGAAAATTACTTAATTATTTAAAAAATGTAAAAAATTGTATAAATAATATATATATATTCACTATATATTAATTTTTGATAATCTATATAACACAAAATCAGGAAATGGAATACACTGTTAATGGAGACGGTATGTTGTACATACGCATGCAGACAGTTTCCATTTTATTATCATATTTGAAAGATAAAAAGTAAATAAAATATATATATACATATATTATAATTATATTAGATTTATTATTTCATATATATCATATAATTACAATAAATTAATCCTTAATACATTCTGGGCATGGTGTCAATGAATCATATCTCTTTGAGGAGGGGGTAGTCCACACTTCCCCAAATTAAATTACACAGAATCAAAAGCATGATGGTATGTGTTAAATAATAATTATAGAATAATAAATAAATCATAAATAACATATATTAAATATAAATATAAAAATATAGTGTCCATTATAATTACCAACCATGAGAGGAGGTAATGGAAAAAATGACAACATCTTTTTTTTGATGTGGTAGTTCACCTAACACAAGCATAATAAGTTTGTTACCAATTAGATGGATGTGTCTACAGGTGTAGGTAAAAAACTATATAATAAAAATCATATTAGTATATTAATTATATTGGTGCGATTATATAATAATTTAATAAGAAGAATTGAGGTGGTGGAGAAATAAAATAAAAAAAGTACCTTGCGGCAGGATATTACCACATCTTTGGGTAACTTATTTTTATTTTCATAAAATATATTCCTTGGTTGTATTTGTGCCCAAATAGAGAATTAAATGAGGTATGGAGGTATATTTTGAGCTTATTTGAGAATATTTTGGATTATGTAAATGGATTTAGAGATTTGAATAAGTGGGAGGTGTGAATACCTTTCAATATTTGAGGAGGAGTGGAAATTTTATAAGTTTTTCAAAAGAGAAACCACACATGTTTTTTACTTTGAAAGGTGGATCAAAAAATGGTTATTTTACAAACATCAGTATATGGTTAAAATAATAATATCCAATTTATTTTTTATAATTTTATTGGTCATTTTGGTTCATAATTGTGTGGTTTAGTACCTTGTTATGTTAATTTTCCTTTCAATTGTTGTAATTAATTTGATTTCTTTTCACGGGTATTTGTTTCAGAAATTAAGTTTACCATATTATATATTATATATTAGGATTTTTCCAAATATTTATTCCATATTTTAAATTTTTAATCTCATAAGTGAACAAAATTAATTCAAATTTAATCCCACAGACGGGATGATAAAGTAGGGTTTTTAAGTAAAAATGATCAAGAGTTTGAAATTTTTTGTAACCGATTTCATAGTGAAATTGATTTCAGAGACCCAAATAAGATTAAATTATGTATAATAGATTTAATTTAACATTAAAACAAATAACAAACATAATTTATTCTAATAATTAAATTATATGAAAAAATAGTTTTGAATTAAAATTCTGTACTATAAGTTATTCATTAAAAAATGAATCTTAAGAGAAAAATAGAAAAAATTCACCAAATGCTAATTTTTATGTTCTACATTATAAAATTGAGTTTATATTTCATAATAGAAATTATAAAACTAGAAATAATCATATTTAAAATGGTTTTTTCATTAAAAGGTGGTAAAATTACTTTTTAAAAGAATGTATCTTTTTATTCATAAAATTTGATTTATTCATTTATTATGCCAACAAAATCTATCGGATTAGTATAAATAATATTGATTGAATATATATTATATAAATTATGTTGAAAAAATTTATCATTTTTTAGATTTATTAATATAAACATGTGTTTTTATATAGAAATATAGTTTTCTTAGAAACGTAATTTATTTGTTTTTTCAAATATTTATTAGATTTACTTATACTAATTGAAAACCAAATAATTAATTTTATATACATGTGTAAATAGTATTTTCAAAATTAATTCAGTCATATTCATAACTTCAATTCCAATGATTAAGTGGTAGTTATAATAATATTTTAATATTATTATTAATAGTCTATTGTAGTTCGTAAAAAACTCGGCCTAGTACATTATGCAACCTATCAACAGAACTCACAATTCTATATAACATAAGAAAAAAATAGTGTTGAATGTACCAAAATATAATATATTTCTTTAATTCATTGTATGAAATCCAAACACATGGATTTAATATTAAAAAACTATATTTAGTGTTGTGTGAAATTAAAAATATCAATATGATAAAATTAATTCGAAATAAAATATTTTTCAAAATCTCAAGGTGTTACACTAAGAGTTTAATATAATTCCACAAAAATATCATCAAATTCCTAGTTTACTATTGTATTTATATTTCATTTATATAAAAACATTTATCACTTTAATAGAAGCATCCAATTATACATAGAATTTTATTGTCCCTTTATCAATATTAGTACTTTATTTTGACAATGATTTATTTTCAAAATCCATAAGAAAAAATTATTTGAGTTACTTTAAATACTTAATTTTTAATCCTTCAATTTCATATGAACTATTATCAACTTGTAAAGTTAGGTTTTTATTATTGAATAAGATGTTCTTGGTACTTCTTCTATCGTTCACTTCAGTTGATGATTTATTCATGGGAACTTTAATATGTCTATCATTTTCTTGAAAATTATTGGAAAACATTTAAATTTGTTTCAAAAAAATTCAACAATTAAATCAAAAAAGTATAAGTTTAAATTTGAACTTTCCATCTCCCCATTCTTGATTCAAGGGAGGGAAGGTAGCAATCCATTATAATCTTATTCTTTCTGATCATCCTCCTTGGCTTCAATCTTCGATTCTTTGAATTCCAAAACTATAGTCTTCCATATTTATACATCCTAGTTATCCTCAATCATAATTTCAAATATTAAATTTTTAATATAAATAAAAAATGGCATATCCTTTGGATATTTATTTACAATAAAAAATAATTTAGTATTAAACCACAATTGTAACATTATTATGATATTCTTAATTACATTCACATCCTTGAGGGGTTCTATATGTTGATAAAAATCCTCCAAAATCAAATTTAATCTATCAAATACTTCATTAGAATTTTTTTTTGGTTAATTCATAAGACTTCATACTTTTTTCATAGAACATATAATTTAACGTTTATTACTTTTGAGTAACCATTCTTGATATTTATCAGATTTTCCCCGAATGAATGTGTGGATTTAAAATACATCATCGTTGTATATATTGTGTTGGATAAGGCTTCTCTTAAATTATTGATTCCTTTTGGTTTTCATTCCAATCTTTTATAGTCTCGTTATTAGATATCTCTAGTGGTTGGACGAACTGATTAACATGAATAACATAATTTTAAACATACATTCCTAAATATTAGAGTCACTTCTACGTTAGATTCTTCCATTGTTAAAAATTATTTCCATTGAAGATCCAAATCCGTGAGTGATCTATTACTACCATGTTTTACATTAAGAAATAATTTTTATAAAATATCCTTCACCTTTAATACCACTTATTTTTCAACAATGTTAAATAGAATAACATGATGGGGTGAATCAGGGTATGAAAAATTAAAAAAATACCCAATTTTGATATTTTTTATTTATGAAATAGAATACAATTCCAAATTTATCTTGATACAAGGTATAATAAAATAAAAGAATTAAATAGACATAAATTTAACATAGTTCACTCAATCTAGGATAATCCTAGGATTATACAATGAAATTGTGATTACGTAATTGAATCACAAACTTTTATTATTGTTTACACTATTCAGAGTGGAATCTCTATAATTATTTGATTCTAAATATTAAAATATGATAACTCACTTCTATATTGTCTAAAATTAACTCACTTCACCTTTAAAAGAATCTAAAAATGATATACATTAACTCAAAATTTGTTTCACACTATCAGTGGATTGATATAAATCCATTTTTCATCAAGGAATGAAATTATATATATAATGTAAAATATGGATCCTAGTTAATTCCTTCATGAAATTATCCTCCGAGAAATTCCCTTTTTAAAATTTCTCTTTTTTGAACTTACCTTCAACTATGAAATTCCTTCATAAACTACATTGATATATGAAATCCCCTAATTTTTGAATTATACACTTTCAAAAACACCTTCCATGAAAAATTATTATGGACTAATGTTCACAGAATCATCATGAACTATTTCAAACTAAATTAGTATTCTTCAATTCCTAATAACCAAATAAATCCTTTCTAGAAAACTACATTTCAAAAATTTGTTTTTTGGTATTCCTAAATATACATAATATTATTATATAAAATTATTCAATAACATTAACAAAAGGCATATTGGTATTTATATATTAAAAAATTCTAAAAATACACTTTTAAAGATATGGATATTAATGTATTCATATAAATTCATTCCCATATTATTTTATATTACAACACTATATAAGATTTTCAATTCATGACATCACATGGAAATAACTACCTCCAATTGAAAAAATAATGTGTGGCATGGTTACTTTGCATCATTAACAAGAAATTAATTATATAAATACATTTTTTATACATGAAAATAATCTATGAAATGTTTTCAGTGTAGATTATATTTCTATGAAATTTTTTGTTTCCTTGTGTAAAATCATCATTTATGATTCATAAACCGCTTCTTCCACATAATAAAAAATGGCCTTAGTTGTATAACCCAATCATAATCACGTATTTCCTATGTGAACTTCATTGCACATTATTCATATATGTTGATATAAATTTTCAATCAATATCCTTATATCGATAATTTTCTGTATAACTCTCAAGCACCTTCAATCACTCCCAAATGAATTTTTCAACAATCAATATGGAATAACTCACCCGACCATTGTTATATTTTTTCAATAAAAACCTTTATATTGAATGAATATTTTATAAAACAATTCTTAATAAACACAACCCCTAAACTATAAAATATCATCTTGAGATATTATTTCCAATAGTACCCCTTCAGTCTAAAATATTTCCACTAATTGATGATTATGTTCGTAAAAAATTAATAATTAATTTTTATTAATTGATTACTCCATTGTTTTTATTGAACCTTATCAGGGTTAATTAATATCTCTTTTATAATGTATTTTCCTTTGATAATAACTTCATCCTAATGTCCCGTCTACACTTTAATTTGTTTTTTATTTTCATTACAACCACTTAACGTTTTAGTGGGTGTTTCAATTCAATCTATGTTGATTAAAATTTATTTCCATTATATCAACAACAATGATTCTATTATTTTATTTCATGAGTGTATCAAAAAACTGTTTTATTATTCACAATACAATAATAATGTTTTATTCTGAATTTTATAACTTCATCTACTAACATATATGATTCTAAAAATTATGTAATATGTTTTTTTTACTCAAACTAAAATTTCTTCATAGAATTATTAGCTTTATGAAATTACCCCTCAAGATATTAAACCACATCATTTATAATAATTAAATTTTTTATTCTAATTTCAAGAATATTCACAATTTTTTTAATAATGTCTTTCATATGGTAAATTTTATTAAAAAAATATTTCTTCATTTTTATAATGCACCAGGGAATTTGATGTATCAATGTATGCCATCAATGGACTATTCATTTATTTAATGATATATTTTATATTTCTTGGTTCCATTTTTTTAAGAGTCATCAGAAGTTCAATTATTAATTAGAATTAATTTTTAACTTCTCCATTTTCTATATCCCCTCACTTAATTACTTTTGTGCTAAGGTATTTATCAAAATGAATTCATAATGCTATAAAATATAAACCATTATCATTATATAAATCTTCTTATTCATTTTCAGTCTCATTCCCATAGATTATATATCTCACAATAATAATGAATTCAAATTATATAATAATATATATTTTACCATACCCTTAATAAAATTTATCACACAATCCACTATTTATGTTCTTTATTATTGATGTTATTTTTAATACCATCCTCTTCATCTTATAATTTTTTTGGTAAATTTTATAAAATTTTTCTGATGTTTTCAAAAAATTTAAATAAAAATTAATATTTTTCATTTTTTAATTACCTTTTATATTTTTATACCATTTCAAATAAATGATAAAAAATAAGTAAAATAAATTTTTCTATATTCAAATTCCAATAAATGTTCATGATATTTTTTTGTCTCATTTATTTTTAGTCCTTCTACATCTTTAAAAAGAAATCATTTTTATAATTATTATTATTTGTTAATGTGAGTCCTCAACTCACCTCATATGATATCAATATTTTTATGAGTTTATCAACTATAAATGTTTTATTTATTGATCCATTATATCGAAATTATTTTCATAAAATTAACATTAACATAATTATTGTAGTTGATTCATTGAAAACTTCCCCAAAACTCAAAATTGTGGAAGCAATTTTTTATATGTTAGTAAAAAACAATCTGTTGATTCATATTCATATACCATTACATCTCCAAATTGTGCTTTATAAATTTGAATTAATAATATTATAAAACATTTCTTTTCTATTTCCTAAATTTAATGAATATACCACTTTATTGTGTTAACTATTTTATAACACAGAACTCAGTTAATTATTTCTTATCGAGTGATAAGAGTAAATCATTGCATGATCTCCCATTTTCATAAATACTATTCTTATCCTAAAATTTAAATACAAAACAAGCTTCACATATATTGACACTATTCCTTATAATTTTTATAACCATAGAGAACAATAATTAGTGATATAGAACCATCCTTTATAACCAAAAGTGATATATTTTACCATAAAACATGGGGAATTTTTTTTTGAATTCATACACCCCCAATGTTTTTTAAAAATATATATAAGAAATTAATAATAAACTTATATCCTTGAGAATAATGTATAATATAACACCAAATGATGTTATAAAAGAAAGAAAAGTGGAAGGCCCTGATACTAGGTTGAAAAGTTTGACAAAAAATCTATAAATTTATAAAAATTTTCCCATGTTAATTAAAGTGTGTAATCAGAAAAAATTTGGAAAATTATAAAAATAATAAATAAAATTAGATAAATAATTTTGCATTATAGAATAGATTTATAAGTTTCACCAAACATAATTATTAATATTTTATGTACTTGTTTTTTATTTTTTATGTTCCCACATCACTTGTATTCATTTTATTACCTAAAATAACTCAGTGGACTGATATAGAAGATGGTACTGGACACATATAAGAATATAAAACATAATATAATGGAATAAAATCAGTAATGAGTTCTAAAAAAATTGACTGAGCATCCTATGGCTTACCAAGTATCTAATAATGATGGATTGAGTGTGAATCATAATTCTTTAAAAAAATAAAATTAATTAAAAAATTCCCAATTATATATAGTTATCTATCTGCATGTCTAATCACCCATCTCATAGAAATTATGAAAATTATGTAGACTGTCAAAAATCATGTCTTAGCACCACGTAATATGTTATAATGCATGGAAAAGTTATTATCCAAAAATCATGGATAAAATATTTTACTATACTCTTTAATAGATTGAATTGGGTTTATAAATTTTCAAATATCTTTAAAATATTGCGTCATGATGAATTTTATTATGAAATTATATTTTAAGTATTGAAAATATCATTTATCCTCAAATAAATCATCATTGTGTGATTGTTAAATACCATGACATGAAACTTTAGCATCAAATTCTATAAGAAACATCAAATTTATTCATATTGAGCCTTACATCATCGTATCTTGCACAATAGTGTGAAATATAAAACATCAATGCATATTATTCATAATTACCCCCCAATGTGCAACCACATTTACTTTATTAACCTAATAATATCATTTTAAATTCACAGAAACATGAAAATTGTGTATGTGTGAATCTATAATACCTCAATCAATTATAATAGCATAACCAACAAATAGAGTTCCATGATATTCATGGATGTTAAAAAATAACCTCTCAATAAGTAAGTTTGTTGTAATAAAGTGACAATTATAGTGTTCTTTTCTAAAATCAAGAAACCAAAATTACATTAGCTCTTATATAGCTCTGCTGGGACTCTAACTCATTTAAGATCATTTTTTAAAAATAAAACATTATAACATAAGAAAAACTCATAAATTTTGATCTCTGGAAATTATGTATTTTAGGGTTATGATGCAAGAGTTATCTAAACATGGAATTTCTAGATAAATTAATGTTTTTATAGATCTTTAACCATTAGTTTAAATATCAATTATATATTAACCATTTTTTAATTTAGATATTCATAAATTCCCCCATTTTAACTCATTTCATGTGGAAACTTCATTCTTTAAACATTTGGATGGATTATTTCTGGAATTACAAGTTATTTATATTGTTATTCTACATTATCTAATGGATAGCCATGTAGTATTGAGCTAATTGAATCACAAATAAACGGAAATTGAGTATTTAGTGGAGTGAGATACATGACTATTATTGTACGAGGGATTCACAATCAATACATTGTAGGAAATTTTTATTTTGATTTTTAAAATTTCATGTGAATTATAATAATATTTTCAATGTTGTTGGGTGTTATTTTTTAATCATTAGATATTTATTATTAATAAAATTACAGGTGGATTTTATGTATACTGATATTGATTTCATATAAATACATAATATGAATTTTTTTTCTAAATTGTGAAATAGTGGGATATTTTTTATTAGATTTGTTAGATTAATTGATTAAAATAGTTATTTGAAATTATTTTTCTACATGTCTATTGAGATTGATTATTTTTTATTAAAGAAATAAATTTATATTATTACAAGGGATTAAGGAGATTAAATATGATGGTTTGACTTTATTGACTTCGATTTATTCATTATGAAATCATATATTATATATAATAATTTTATTCAATTTTATGATATTAGGAATAATGATAATTTATAAGTAATGATAAAATAAAATTCATTTAGTAAAGTGGTTATGTTATTTCATTGGATATCAATTATAGGAGAAATAAATGGAATATAATAAAAAATGATTATAATTGTGATGACTTAATTAATAATTACTAACAAAATAAATGACATGGAAGGGATGATTTTGTGTGTTGAGATGATATAAAATGCTGTTTGGTGATTGAATTAATGATGTGATTTGATAAAGGGATTATTTAATATGTTATTAGTATCATTTCAGGGATCCATTATTATAATATCCAAATATTAAAAAAAAGACTACATTTGATAGCGTACAAAATATGCAACATCGAGCATAAAGGGACCTTGGTATATTATTATATAAATGTGACTATTATAAGATAACCATTAAATTAGAGGGTAGTAATATTATTAAATACATTTTAAAAAATATATAAAGGTTTTATGTAATAAAAATGTTTTTATTAATTCTTAGGAAATAAGAAAAAAAAAATCAGTAAATTAATTTTATTTTCCCAAAAATATTATCTCTTCAAAGATAATTTTTATTTCTTTTCATGAGAAAATATTATACTTAATTATTGAAAAAAATGAAAATATAATTGAAAAAATAAAACAAAAATTTAAATCAGCATATCAAAATTATAATTATTTTTATATTTTATATTATTTATAAAAGAACAATTTTTCAATAAATGGTGAAAAATAATGATTTTTTTGAAAACTATATTTTTTTATGATTATTTAAAAAGTAAAATTCTTTTTGTAATTATATTTTAAATTTAATTAGTTCATGTTGACATAAAATAAATATATTATTCTTTTAAAATTATGTATATAATTATATTTAGTATAAAAATTTAATGCTGAAAATATGTATTTTTTTTCTGAAAAATGATATTTCATCCTATTTTTCCTGTTCTGTTTTAAATTAAACTATTACAATTATGGTTTTTAAATTTTTGGGAAATAGATTCGTTATTTTGAATTAATGAGTTCAAATTTAGTAAATAGCCCGTTTTTATTATTATTTAATCTAAAAACTTAACCATAATAATTTTGGTTACCATGGTAAAGGGTAAATCAAGCAATTAAGGGTTAAAAATAATATAATAAAAAATATAAAATGACCTGAAACCATGAATTGGTTTTATTAAATAAATCCACCACATCCAAAATCATACAAGATTTAGTAATATAAACATTTTTCATTTGTGAGCTATTATAACACATATAATATTTCATGTAGAGAAATGTAGAAAAAGTCACACACTTTTTTTAATAACTATAATCTTTTTAACCTAAGGATAAACAAGAGATATGTTTGGTTATAAATATTAATTTGAAAGATAGTTTATTTATATTCTTTATGATAATTTATTTTTAATTTTTAGTGAATAAATAAATAAGTTAAATTCATTCTCATTAATGAACCGATAATTATTCAATTAATAATAAAATAAAATAAATGAAATGAAAATATTAATATTAGTTAAATCTAATATAATTAATGAGACAAATATATTTTATAGATTAATGTTACAGGTTATGGATTTTTTGAATTTTATTTTTCTAATATAATTTTTTCTTTATTTTATTAAAGTCAATGTAAGGATTAGTTCTAAAAATTGACATTAATGATATTTTATTAAAAAAAATTTTATTAACTAATATAATATTCCTACTGATTTTATTTTTGGTAAATTGAATAGTATAGAATTTATAATATCTAATAAGGTCTATTTCTAGACTGTTTTTTCATTTATATAAACTATCATGACAATCAAAGAGTAAAAATCTTGTTGTCACGAAAAGAGTTAATGTGGTTAAAGAAGTGTTAAAAAAGATGTGTGTAAACATGTATTATGAAAAAGTCTAATTTTTAATGTATTATATTATTTTTACCCATAATTATTATATTTTTTAAATAAATTATTTTAGAGCCAGTTGTAATTGAAAATTTATTTATATTATTTCATCATTTTTGAGAAAATCTATGAGTGCCCCCCTCTCTATTAAAATAGAATATATTCTTTTATTTATTTCACACTTAATTAATTTATATTATTTTATCTTGTATTATTACCCATTTTTAGGTCAATATCAATCAAAAATCCTTCTTAAAATCTCTCACCACGTTATAGAATCCATATTTGGTGTATAATGGAAATCATTAAGGTTTTAATGTGTTAAAGAATGTGATATTTTAGTGAAGATGTATACATTTAGCCGAATATTTTAGTATTATTTTTTCTTTCAAATCCTTATAATATTACATAAAGAGGATAAAAAAATTATCATACATATACTAATATGTTATAATTGTAATGAAAAAACCTATATCCTTATCCTCTTCCATCAAATGGGAAACAAAACCATGATTCATGTGAACAGTGGATGACCTCCTCGTGAACGAATGTAATTCATTTTCCACCACCATCTATCATTGATTTATTATAAATAGGGAATTAATTTTTATATATGATATTAATAATATATTTATTATTCTGAAAATATAATATATTATTTTCTCCATTAGTTTTCCATTCACTAAAAAATGAGAACGTCGTTTATGCGTAAGTGTTTACTGCCATCTCCACACTGTATTTAGATTAGTTTTTCATCCCCAAATCATACAGATAATTTATATAAGTATATTAAAAAAAGTAATATTATATTTTTGATATTATTATCTTTATTTAAATATAATATAATACATACCTTCATTCCTTAATTATCATTGAAAAGGAAAACAGTACTCATGCATACATATGACCTACTGTCTCTATGATAATAACATAGTTCATTTTTCATATCCATATATAATGGTTATATTTTAAAGAAATACTTATGTATAAAAATTATAATTAATTATTCATTGATATTCTATATTTAATGTAATAGTTATCTTTTTTACCATATTCAACCTACTGAATTCATTTTAGACTTTCGAATCTAATATTGTCAAAAACTCTAACGCAAACATAATTGATTATGTAATTATTATAACTTTGGAATAAGTTACGCCAATATGAATAATATAGTTGAAATATGTTCTCTATCAAGTAAATAATTAACATTTAGTAATTATCAAGATAAGAAACATAAGCAATTATTCAGAATGTAGTCAAGGGATACTTTACTTTTAAAATGTCTTTTTAAATGTTTTCATGTTTTATTTTCTAAATATTTTTATTACTCC
Organism: Viscum album; assembly: GCA_963277665.1. Classification (NCBI taxonomy): domain Eukaryota; kingdom Viridiplantae; phylum Streptophyta; class Magnoliopsida; order Santalales; family Viscaceae; genus Viscum; species Viscum album. The sequence goes on along the minus strand of OY728141.1, from coordinate 1,037,442,626 downwards.
TCTTCTATTACTAAATGTTTTATGAAAAAATATTATTTATCAGTAAATGGTTTATAAAGCACTTTTTTACCATATTTTACTTCTTTAAAATTATTTTAAAAAATAACATTTTTAATATATGACATTGGGGGATTTCTTTTAAAATTAATATTTTAATGTTTTCATTAAAAATATCTTTTTATTATATTCCCATACTTCTAAAATTATTTCTTAGACGTATTTATCTTGACATAAAATAATTATAATTGAATTTTTATTTTTATTTTTTACTTTTTTTCAATGTTTTTCAAATGGAATATTTTTCATAAATTTTTAAAAGTTCTTTACAAAATGACAAAATTAATGTTTTATTTTAACATTGATAGTGACATTAATTTTCATTCCACCATACCAATTATCTTATTATATACTTCTTATACAATCCATTATTTTTTCTTTATATAAAAACCATCTAACCCATATTATGGTCATTTTTCTAAATAAGTTTTATAATAGAACATATATTTCTATATCCACAAATGTTTTCCTACGGATGTAAAGAATATTTTTATAAGTGTAATGTGAGATATTTCAAGTTATTATTTGTTTTGATTTTATTATGGTTCTTGGAAATTATTATGACGGTGGGTAGTTCTTTTATAAACCAAGGACGTGTGGTTACATTTTTAACTAACGATGGGTTGTTCCATGATAATCTATTGATCAATGGGTATCTTCTTATCCTCTAATGCATTTTTATTGGATGGCAACAATATGGTTCTTCAATTTCAAGAGTGATTATACGAGTGATATAGAAATTATGTGCCTGGTAACCAACATTTTTTATCTAAGATTGATTTTGTACTTGATGTGAATATTATGATTTCTAATAGTAAGATAATGATATTATGTTTAAAGGAATATTTATAATACATTTTAATGCCACAGTAGAACATTCTAAAAAATTCATTTATGAGTTTTTTTTTCAAAGAACAATTCCGTGACTTAAATTTCATTTAATATTTCTTATGAATGTTTTATTGAAATTTTTGTGTATAATGGAATATTTCTTGGAAAATAAAATATTTGTTTTTATCCTAAAGATTATTTTGAAAAGGGATTTTTTTATAATTATTTGTGGTTTAAGGGTTTCTTTATTTTTATGTCCCTTACTAACATTTTTTATGCTCATAAATTTTTTTAAAACATTATTCAATGTGTTTAATGATAATTATTGGAAAATAGAAAGACAATTTCAAATTCAAGAAGTGTTTTTATAAAAAGAAAAATTATTTCAATTTAGAAAAATTATATTATAAGAAAATTGGATGCCAAATAAATGTATAGACATTGTAATATATGGGTGTTTAGGTATGATTAATGAGATAACTCTCAAAATTACTGATCCTAAAAGAAATTTTAAAAGTTTATTAAGTGAATTGAACTTCAAAGTCCCTATAAAATGTAATGTATAACTATGGGTTGTTATAGTAGGTATTGGAGAGGAGTTTATAAAATTTTGGAAATTTGGATGTTTTCATGTGATATTTTCTTATGATTTTTGGATACCATCAATGCTTTACATGAATAAGGTTGATTATATTCTCAAAATCATAGAAGCCAATTTTTCAGTTTTATGTGATGGGTTTTGGGGTGATTAATGCTCTTTTTGGGAATTAAATTTTTGAATGTTAATCAACATATATATAAATCATTTAAAGGTTAAAGTATTATAGAATTTCAAATAGTATTTTCTTTGTAAGGACCATTATAATGTAAACAAGAAATAACTTATTTCATGTTTTAATGGTGTTCATTTATAATTATAAATGAATGTTTATCAATATTAAAAGAATGAAATATTTCACAACTTTGTTATAACATCAAGATGATTTTATTATCACTATTATTTAAAAATCCTTTTCAATTTTTTTATATTTCTTCTTGTGTATTTAAATAACCCAAAAAATACTATTTGATCTATTCAATGCCTTTTTATTTCTATAAAATTTATATGAATTTTGGTTTCTATTTGACCAGATTTCAAAATATTAATTTATTCAATTCATTTAGAAAGAGATATACCATCCAGGACTTGATTATTTATTATTTGCAGATATAGGATTCATACTAGAAGAGAACGAGGATATAAATAACATAATGAATATGATTATATCTAGATTTAAGCTTTGAATTATTTTAAAAATTTTATGTATAAAACATGATTGAGTTTTTATTAACATATCATAAAGTTATATTTCATAACTTTTTTTATGGGAATAAATTAATGTGGTATAAGACAAAGAAACATGGTTAACGGTTTAATGATATGTTGATGTACATAGTTTTCAAGATTCTTATATATTGGTATTTCATCAATATTATGAGAATTTTGAAACACCAAAGGATTAAAATATAGTGGGTATTGTTTTAAAAATTTGGAAAGATAAGTTATATGAAATCAATTCCTTTGAATAATGGCATATTGAAAAGGTGATTGTTTTTTGAAACATTTATTTAATTATGATACATTTTTGGGGCATATTTAAACTTTATATTCAACATATTAATAATTTTATTTGATAAATAATACCTTTATTTTAAATGGAAATATATTTAAAGATAATTCTAGTAAATAGAGGTTATATGATCTCTGGTTTTTTAGATAATTATGGGTTATTACAATTTTGGAACATATTTTTATCATATATATATCCATGGTATTAGAAATTTATTTGGTGATTAATTGATTAATTTTATTTGATATTAAAATCAATATAATTTTGAAAACTTTTATAATTATGGTAAACAGAATATTATGGGATTTTATTTGAGGATTAAAGGTTAAATTATATATTGGAAGAATATATAATTTTATTGGGGTTGTAAATAGATTTTATTTATTTATGGAAGTGATTATCATATTTTTTAGATTATATGATTAGGGAATACAATTTTTTGGTACGAGCCTTTAAGAGTTATTGATGTTATTTAGGGTTAAATACAAAATTTATCTTTGAAGAATATGTAAAATTTTTAGTCTACAATATTACTCTATAATATCTTGAGGAATTTTAAGGATAGTTATTTATCGAATTATCTATGTTAATATTTTGTTATTACTCGTAAATTTTGGAGATTAAAGAATAATTTCTCCATTTGTAGTTTTTTTATTTTGGAAATTATCTTAACTTTTGATAACCATTTTGGTTCTGGTTAAAATTTAATGATATAAATAATAGTTTTTTTCTCTCTTATGAATTCTGTGATTCATTTGGAGTGCATATTATTACTTCATGAATGATAAATTCATCTTGAATACTCATCTTTTGGATCTAAATATGAGTTTGTGGCCGAAGTTGATTAAAATTTGAAATTTTACTTTTTAATTAATTATATTTACAAAATTTATTATTATATATGATAAATATATTTACAAACATTTCAAAAAGTGTCTTAAACCAAAAATGTTATCATATCAGCTGCTTTATCAATGAATATCTGGCCTTTTACACCTTATAAGGTTTTAGTTTTTTGGTCATTAACATTATAATGATAATTATCTTTCTTGTGACTGATTTTCTGTATCACTCTCAATCATCATTTGAATATTTTTTTTCTTCCATTTATATATTTCCCTTCCCAATAATATTCTCATTTTTGGAATCATAGTATGTGTTAACCAAGATGACCTTTGTTTTTCCATTTTTCACTTTTCAAGAGGATGTTTTAACCATTTTTATGATTTGGGACTAAAAAAGGTATTTTAAAATTTCATCATTTCACTACTAAGATAATGTTAAAATTACAAGGATACAGTTTCTTAAATTCATAAGAATGAAATATCCAAATATTTGTTTTTAAAAAATAAGTCTATGCTTGATATTATACAACAGATATTATGTAAATAAGGATTTCCTTATGACTTTTCCATTCCTTCATACATGGGGGAGATTGTTAAGTCATCATGTCATTCCTTATGACTTCATGATTCATTCTTGTTTTGAAAATCACAAACACCTTTTCTTAAAGAAATTCTCCTTTTTACCCTTGTTTTACTTCTATATGGAAAACTTTCTTTCCCCAAGGAATTTTATCCTTACCACATTTTCATTTTTCATATCGTAATTTTTCTAAGTGTAAAATTCAGTTAGAAAACCAAAACCTCAGAATCCTATAAATACCTAGATATAATGCATTCTATTTTAGGATCTGAATTCTGATTACGAATTCCTGTTATGAACTATTCTATATTCAGACTCAGAATTCTGAATCAGAGTTCTGATTATGACCTTGTCTATGTTATGACTCCAAGTTCTCTGAATACAGACTCCAAACTCTTATTAGTTCTGTCCCCGAATTCTCATGATCTTTGACCTCGAACATTGGAAGTTTAGGTTCTGAATTCTTGTGAATCCAGACTCTGAATTTCCATGAAATTTAGACTATGTAATTCTATAGAATTTAGGTTATGAATTCCTTTAAAACGAAATCTGAATATCCTTGTACTATAGACTCAGAATTCATTTTTGGTTAGACTCCGAACGTTCATTTACGTACATTCCAAATATCATTTTTTAGTTATGCTTACACATTTTTAGTTATAAAACCATGTCATGGTTTCTGTTACTCACTAACCGTTGTTTCAGTGACACGTGTATAGGTCCCTCTGAAATTCAAGGAAAATGTGACTATTGGAGGAGGGAGATGATCGTTGAAGCCAACCTAAGAGGTGAAATTTCCTTAAAATCATATACTTCAGGTTGTGAAGACGTAGGTGAAAATTTCCTTTCAAATAGAGGTCTTGCGGGGATAGAAAGAAAGATACTGATCTTTGGATTGATAAATTACCTAGGTTTTGGTAAGACAGACTTTCTTGAATGTATAAATTGAGAGACCTCTTATCCAGGGTTGTTGGATATCCTCCTCTTTGTGTTAAAAGAGTTACTAGTTGTTACTTGTAGTATTTTTTTCCACTATGTATTTTAGTTGTTGAGGAAAGTATAACATTCTTATAATTCCTTATATTTTTACTCTGATTTAGTTATATTATATACTCTTTAAGGTAGAATCTTATTTGTTGTAAACTTTCATTAGGATTCATTTCCATAATCACTTTTCCATAATTTCTTCTCGGAATCATATTTCTTGATTCAAGCAAGTTTATATATCTTGAGGTTATGTGAATTACCTTGTTTAACATTTTTAAACCCAACCATCTTTAATGTTCCAAAGTAATTTTTAAAGTATACGATTCACCCCCCCCCCCCCTCTTGTATTTTGAGCATCATTAGGTACTCTATATAGTATATTTATATATTTGATCTTACATTTGTTATTATAAACTATATTATACTCAGACATACCATCTCAAAAATTGGTATCAGTGCTGGTTACCTCTGAATTAATCTCAAGATTAGATTTAGAAGAAAATTCTTATTCTTATTACTTTTGGAATTGAATTTTACGGATTCATATTTTTCGTATTCATATTTTTCAAAATAACATTTTTCTGATTCATATTTTTCGGGTTCATAATGTATAAATATTTTTCTTATAAATACAATATCTAGTTTATTACTAATGATATTTTCTATGGTTTCCAAACTCATTCTACTAACAATTTTGTGTGCAAATGTTTTTCTTAAGGATTGCATGTTTAAATGTTGGGTCAATTGATAATCTGAATCCTACCAAACCTCCTATTTTAGATGGAAATGATTATGAGTACTAGAGAGATAGGATGAAAAAATTATTTATAAATATTGGAGTTGATAACTATCTAATGGTGACTGAAGATTATAAGATTTCAGATAAGGAATTGAGAACCTTTAAGAATCAGGAGAAATCAGAATAGCATGAAAACATCAGAGTAATAAATACATTGTTATGTTTAATGATTAAGAACATCTTTAGTCAAATATCATCGTGTGAAGCTGCAAACAGTATCTGGAAGAAACATGAAGATAAAAATTTTGGTACATCTTAAGTCATAGAGACAAGAAGAGCTATTTTGAGAGCTGAATACCATATATTTGAAAGGTATTAAAATGTTCAAAGAAATAATTTTTTAGATTCATTCCTATAAATATTCTTTAAATATTTATTCTACCATTTTTACCTTTCAAAAATATATTTTCCTTCAAAAATGACTTTATTTTATTTTATGAGAAAATATTAAACTTAATTTTTAAATTTTTTTAATAAAATATAATTTTTATAATGTTCTTTATTTTTGAAATCATCATATCAAAATTATTATAAGGTGAAATTTTTATTGTTTATTATAATGTTTTATTTCACAATGAATATAGAAAAATGCGAATTTTTATTGAAAATTTTATTTCATTTTAAATTATTTAAATTGTGAAATTATTTTTGGATATGTTTTAAAATTTAATTATTCCCTTTTTATGTAAAATAATATTATTATTTGTTTAAATAAATTACCAATATAAATAAATTTAGTATAAAAACATTTTATATATAAAATAAGTAATTTAATGGAAACCCAATTTCAATCATGTTCTACCAGTTTAATTTATAATAATATTCTTTGATTTTTTTTGAATTTATAATAATGGATTCCATATTTGGAATCTGTGTATCCAAATTTTTTAAATACACCCCTTTTATGTTTATTGAATATGATTATTAACCATAGTAATTTTTGTTACCATATTAAATGGTAAATTGAGTAATTAAGAGACAAAATAAATATGATAATGACTATAAAATTACCCTAAAACTTTAATTACTTTTATTGGATGATTCCTTACCACCACACACATTAAATATGCATTTATATGTTGTTTTATGTATTTCGGTATGATTATGAAATTTATAATATTTTATGTAAAAAATAACAAAATGTCCCGCTCTTATTTTTTAATATTTTTTTAACATATAGATAAACATAAAATATTTTTTGCTATAAATATTCATGAAAAATATAACAAATTTCTCTTCATTATAATAATTTATTTTTAATTTTTTAAAAAAAATTAGTTGCAATAATTTATTACATAATGTTTATGGAATAATTATTCAATTAGTGGGAAAAATTAAGACATTGATATTTAAAATATTAAAAATAATTTATTTTGATAAAACTAATGTAATAAATTAATATTATAGAATAATATAATATTTTGGTTTAGTATTATTTTTTTCTAATTTCATTAGTTTTCTTGATGTCATGAACTCAAATTAAATAATAGTTTCAAAAATTTAAATTAATAAAATTTTATAATATATATAATATTCTATTAATTTATATAAAATTTAACAAAAAAATTGATTCATTCGAGTGATTCAGATATGTTTGATAATATCATCCATGGTTCATTTATTTCACTTTTACCTATTTTTGGAAACAATGTTGACCCTCAAATTATAAAAAGTCATTGTTTTAATAATAAATGTAAAGGGGGTAAACAAAAGGTTAAATCCAAAAGATAAGGTTAAAAAAACTATAAATACATGTTTAATTTTTATTATAGTAGATTAATTGAATAAAAAATAAACCTATATGAAAATAAATACAAATTGGAGCAATTTAGAATATAAAAGTATTTTATTTAAATTTTAAATTTTGAGGAAATCCAATAGAGCATCTACCCTCTCAAATAAAAGGAAATTTATTCTTCTATTTAAAAAACACTTACAAAATAATTTATTTAATAAAATATATACCGAAATCACATAATAAAACCCCTCCACGCATTCAAGAGTCCATATTTTGGTCACAATACTAATACTATAGGTCGTAATGTGTTAAGCAATAATGATTTTCCAAAGAGGTTGTATACTTTTAGACACAAATTTTATTTTTATTTCGTCTTTCAACTCCTTTTTGATTTATTAAACCAAGATAAAATAAAAACATAAGTATCCAATATATAGAAATATATTTTTTAATATAATAAAATGTATCCATCACCTCTTCTATCAAATGGGAAATAAAATCATTGTTCGTGTGTACGTCGGACTACTGCCTCACAAACTGGCGTAATTCATTTTTCATCACCAACTCTCATATATCGGTTATAATAATTCAGTGAATGTTTATATATGATATTAATGAATTATTTCTAATTATTAATATGTAATATATAATTTAACTTCGTAACATTTCAATCATTGAAAAATGATAAATTCGTTCATGCATACATGTGGATACCATATCAACTAAGTGATTTGTGTATACATTCATAACCACATCATATGAATGATATATATATCTATATTTAATTAATTAGTATTGTATTCTTTATATTATGATAATTATTTTCAAATAATATAATAACTAATTTATTTCCCAAAAGACCATTGAAAAATTGAAAACTTACACATGCATATGTAAGACCTACAATCCCCAAGATTGTAACGTAGTTCATTTTTCATAACCATATTTTATGGAAGGATTTAAATGTTTAGTTTATGTATAAAAAATATAAATATATAATTATTATTAGTATGAATATTAATTAATAATGAACTCTTTTACAATAGTCAACCTACCAAAGTTATTTTTGACTTATGAAGATAATATTGTCAAAACATCAGATGTTAACTGAAATGATTAAGTAATTGTTATAACATGATAATAATTTTGATAAATCAAATAATAGGTTTTAAAAATGATCTCAATATAAATAATATTTAATATAAAATTATTATTCAGGAATATAAATTATATAAGTGTTGATTTAGACATGAGGTAAGTGACACTTTACATTAAAAACTGCATTTAAAATGTTTTCATGTTTTATTTTTTAAATCGTTCTCTTCCTTATCCATTCCCTTTTAAATGTTATAATGAAATTTATGATTCACGGTTAAAATATTAATAAAGAAAATTTTTTATGATATTTAAACTTATACATTGTTTTTAATAAAAAAACATGATAATATATAAGTTAAGGGTATTTTTAAAAACATATTTATAATGTTTCTCTTAAAACACTATTTTTATTCCATTTCCATACATCTTAAATTATTTTATGTATATATTTATATAGAGATAAAATAATTATAATGATTTTTTTTAAAACTTTTGAATTTATTTCAGTGGTTTTCAAAATGAATCTTCTTATAGAATGTTTCGATGTTCTTTTGAAAAATACAAAAGGAAAGTTCTGTTTTAACACACCCAGATTCAAAAAATATAACCGCTTCAAAACCCATTATTTGTTTTAGATTACCTTACAATATTTCATGATTATTGACAGAAAAATGAATAATTCCCTATATTCTTGTAATTTTAATGAATGGGTTTTAAAATTTATTGGATATTTCAATATCTATTGATGTTTTCAATACAATATAAATAATATTTTTAAGAGTGTAATATTTGAAATTTTATGATTTTTTGTATTGGGATTTTGTTATGGTTCTTGGGAAATATATTGAAGAAGGGTGGTTCTATTATAAAACATGTATGAGTGGTTACTTTATTAACCAAAGTTGGATGGTTCCTTGATAAAAAAATATTTTTGGGTCCATGATAGCCTTACAATGAATTGTGTATGGAAGTCGACTCTGTTGTTATTCAATTTGAAGGAGTTATATTATGAATGATATGGTAATGACGTCCCCTAAAGTCTTATATTTGATTATTATGAGTTTTTATTGGAATATAATGAACCCTAAAGTTAATATAATGATATTCTATTCTAGGAAAGTATATGATACTTTTTAATAATGAAGAGAACAACATTATAGAAAAAAAATTGTATTGAGTTTTTAATGATTTCAAAGAAACCTTATGAGATCTGTTTTGACTTTAATATGTCTTATGAACTATTTTGTAAAAATATTTTCTCTACTAATTTGATTTCTTGGGTAAGAAAATTTTTATTTTGATACCAAACTTTATATTGAAAAATGAGTTTTTTTAATTTTTCATGGAATAATGATTTTTCAATAGATTTATTTATTTTAATGATATTTTTATCATCATACTGTATATAAAAAATCACATGGTTTAAGTATGTGAGAGGAAAAATAATAATCCATGTTTAAATTTATGATGATTTTATATGAAAATGATTTTTTTTTCATTTTAGTAGTTTTATATAATAGGAATAAGGGATATCGATTAGAAGTTTTCACTATATTATATATTTTATTATTATATAAGATCTATGACCTAAATCACTAAGGCTCTAAACTAAATGATATTATTTAATTTAAAGCAGGTAATGATATATTATTGACACTAGAATATGTAGTGTTTGAGTTTGTGTTCTTATAATGACATTATTGTTTTGTTATATTGTTAATTTGGTGTAGAGAGATAATATAATCCATGAAAATTAGGTGGTGAAATTATTTATTATATTACATAACTAATTTTTTATTCCTAAAAATAAATATTTATTATAGTTATAAATTTACATAATCTATTATATGATTTTTTATTTTCATTATTGTAAGAATCATACATAATGTTTTTTTCCCTAGTAACTAAAATGATGGATAACATTGATTGATATAATTATACAATAATTACATTTATAAATTAACATAGTTAAATTATATGAGACATTTGTCATTGTGATGTGGATGATGTTGTTATAGTTGCAGGTGATAGAAGATAAAAAAATATAATGGTAGATTTCATGAGGTGGTCTTTTTCTGAAATTAATTTTTTTACTAATTTTTATTATGTATATAATGATAAATGATATAGATATTTAAATCAAGGGATTTATCAATATCATTCACCTGATCAAATAGAGGTTGAAAGTGGAATTTAATTTATATTTTTTTTTCTTTCTTTCATGATAATGTCAAAGATAATGTTAGTTAAGGAACACGGTATTTTAGGTGGGAGAAAAAAATTGAGTGATATTGTATTTTCATTATATTTAGTACTATAAATTTTTGTATTATATTATTTAGATAACAAGTATAATTGTGTGCCTAAAATATAACTCAAATGCATTCATCTAATGTTTTAGGGACTGTTTATTAATATGATGTGCAGTTTATTATATTTAGTTGTTTTTGTTTATTTATATAATCTAATTTTAGGGAAATTACTCTCTTATTATAATTTTAATAGCCCAATAGCTATTATTTACCGCATGGCCTACTAGAAGTAGGCTTCCTGGGACAATATTAATCTCATTATCAGCTCAAGGGGAGTCCTAGTAGGGATGGATTATGGCATAGTAAACTATAATATACAATAAAAAATGGATCATTAAACAAAAATAAATTACAATATTAAACTATATCTTAACAAAGAATGAATATATTCTACGATCCATCTCATAAAAAACATTAACATCACTTCTAATATAAAAGGAATTTTTTTTTAAAAAAAATAGTTGGGCTAACATTTTTGCTCAATCGATTTACCTTTTTGAACCTATTAATATAAGTATATATAATGGATACTGAATATACTTGATTTTAGGTAATGAAATCAACATTTAAATTCATGTTTTTTAGAGATAAAAAATTATAAATATTAAGAAAAACCATACCCCAATAACAATAAATCTCTACAACCAGTATTTCAATATAATTTTATTCAAATTAAAAAATAATTAAAATCAAAAACAACATTTTCAAATGCATATATGTTATAAAAATTGAGAAAAGAGAAAGAGAAGGTTAAATATATAAATAAATAATAAATTACCAAAAACTAAAATAGAATATATAGTCACTAACATTATTTGTTTTTGGGGATAATAATATGTTAAAATATCAACCTTTCTTCTAATTAAACATTCATAACCACACCATGTCTTTGCATACCATCACTATATTTTCATACCAACCATTAAATTATACATAATCAATATATTAATATTTTTTCCACAATCAAGTAAATATAAAATCCATAAATACATTAATAAAAAAACAGAAAAATAACAATAGAAACCTCGAACCCCAATTTCATATTTCCAAAATATCCTAAATTAATCAAACATAGATAATAATGATAGGGAAAAAAAATAATATATTAGGAATGTCTATGTTAATTTTTTTATTCATAATGATAATTAAAGAATTTCCTAACCATAAAAATTTGAAATAATTTACAATGCTGTATATATTTTGATAATATAGAAATGATTATCAACATTCCAATGGAAAAAAATTACTCATATCAACATTGATGTAATTCATACAAATCAAAATCCTTAATCTTCATATTAAAATATATGTCAAGTAAAATCATCACAATTATTTTTTTTAAATATTAATTTCATTCATAATCATCAAATAGTTCCTTATTTAATTTTATATTATAAAATTATTTTCTAATTTTCGTTACAACCTTTTACTTTTCCAAACATTATTATAAAATTATTATTATTTCATTATAAAATTTATTATTATTATTATTTTATATAATCACAAACATATATATATATGTATCATAAAACATATGAGGTTTTTATTATATAATTATTTAAAATATTAGTTTTAGAAAAACAAATATTTTAATATAATAAAATATTTTCTTTATTAAATCATTTTTTAAATATTTCACAATAATTAATTTTATTTAAAATTTTATCATAAGAAATGTTTTCCCAATATTATCCTCAAATATTTAAATTCATTTCTAATAATTAACTGATAAATTTATATCCTTGAAAATAATAATAATCAATCTAATAATTCCATAATAAATAATTAATTAAACTAGTTATTTAAATTCAAATAAAAATAAAAAACTTAAAAAAAACAAATTTCAAAATATCCCTAAAATAATAAAATATTATATAATGTTAATATTAAATAATAGGATAAAAATACGGAATTATATTTTAGTAAATATTTTATCAATTTATATATTTTATTAATTTTATTTATGAATGGTTAAATAAACCAAAAACAAACTAAAATGCTAAAACCAAATAATAAAATATTTTTTTCAAAATTTTAACTGAATTGTATTATTATTTTAATTTTATTTGATTATGTTAGTTTGGTTAAACCTAAACATCTCTACCAATATATACAAAAAGGATATCCAACACACACAATATCCCACATAGTGTGCACCAATTGGGGGTGAGTACTATAACACAATGTGACATTCCCAAATAACCTAAGAATCTAGCATAGCCCTATCATATATCCTTTTCATAATGTAATGAGTGAAATATAAATATAATACCCAATAAAAAGTAATAAAAATAAAGTAACCGTCATTGAATAATATATAAGAATATGGTAAGAAAAATTCACTGACCGCATCAACATAATGGATAATCGTTTACAAAACTCATCACACATCACAAAGTGGAAGATATACATTTTTGTACCTCTGTGTAAAATATCAAACATAACTTATAAATATTAATTTCACTTTTAAAACCATCAAATATCCAATACAATGGGATATATAAATCTATATATCTTAACATCACCACATGACCATGGTGAGAGGGAAAAGACCATTGGTTTCTTATAATATCAATAAACAATTGATTTGGGGAGGAAGAAAACTAACTAACAACCCAACACAAACAATATAGTAATGAAAATTATTTATTATACTCATATCCTCCCCACAATACCATGCTAGGGAGAAACAAAACTATTTACCACCACTATATTTCAAATTAGAGAGGAAGTAAAATATATAATCTTGTAAAATATCTACATGAAAAAGTCATGATGGAAAAACTAGTTAGAGTATATATATGGTCAAGAAGGATTTTTTTAATTTAATATATATTTAATCATAAAACAAATATATCTTTGGATTATTCAGTTATATCATCAAAAGAACTTGAAATATAATTATTTTAAAAAATGAAAAAATAAATCATTTTTCACATAAGTGTTTGAAATGATATCATAGTACGTTAAATATGTCACAAAAATATGTGCATATTATATATATATATATATAAAGATCATAAAAATATTTTAATAAATATATGAGCAATGAAATACTTATAACATGGAAAAAGAACATAGAAAAACTATATTCACTAACAAGTGATGTAATCATTAACATTACATTTTTCGATAATCAATTAAACAACAAAAGATAATAATGATAATAGTAACATAAAAACCATACACAATTTAATGTAGGAAAATAATATAATGAACACATAACATGTATTTTATCAATCATTTACAATAATTTTCAAATCCATTTAACTAAAAGTAATAATATTCAGTGTCACATATTTTATACCATATTAATTTATTAGTTATTTATTCTTTTTAGATTAAATTATTATCATGAATAATGGCATATTGAAAAGGTGATTGTTTTTTGAAACATTTATTGATTTATGATAAATTTTTGGGGCATATTTAAACTTTATATTCAACATATTAATAATTTTATTTGATAAATAATACCTTTATTTTAAATGGAAATATCTTTAAAGATAATGGTAGTAATTAGAGTTTATATGATCTCTGGTTTTTGAGATAATTATGGGTTATTACAATTTTGGAACATATTTTTATCATATATATATCCATGGTATTGGAAATTTATTTTGTGATTAATTGATTAATTTTATTTGAGATTAAAATCAATATAATTCTGGAAGCTTTTATAATTATGGTAAACAGAATATTATTGGATTTTATTTGAGGATTAAAGGTTAAATTATATATTGGAAGAATATATAATTTTATTGGGGTTGTAAATAGATTTTATTTATTTATGGAAGTGATTATCATATTTTTTAGATTATATGATTAGGGAATACAATTTTTTGGTAAGAGACTTTAAGAGTTATTGATGTTATTTAGAGTTAAATACAAAATTTATCTTTGAAGAATATGTAAAAATTTTAGTCTATAATATTACTCTATAATAACTCGAGGAATTTTAAGGATAGTTATTTATCGAATTATCTAAGTTAATATTTTGTTATTACTCATAACTTTTGGAGATTAAAGTAGACTTTCTCTATTTGTAGTTTTTTTTATTTTGGGAATTATCTTAACTTTTGATAACCATTTTGGTTCTGGTTAAAATTTAATAATATAAATAATAGTTTGTTTCTCTCTTATGAATTGTGTGATTCATTTGGAGTGCATATTATTACTTCATGAATGATAAATTCATCTTGAATACTCATCTTTTCGATCTAAATATGAGTTCGTGGACGAAGTTGATTAAAAGATGAAATTTTACTTTTTAATTAATTATATTTACAAAATTTATTATTATATATGATAAATATATTCAAAAACATTTCGAAAAGTGTCTTAAACCAAAAATGATATCATATTAGCTGCATTATCAATGAATATATGACCTTTTACACCTTATAAGGTTTTAGTTTTTTGGTCATTAACATTATAATGATAATTATCTTTCTTGTGACTGATTTTCTGTATCACTCTCAATCATCATTTGAATATTTTTTTATTCCATTTATATATTTCCCTTCCCAATAATATTCTCATTTTTGGAATCATAGTATGTGTTAACCAAGATGACCTTTGTTTTTCCATTTTTCACTTTTCAAGAGGATGTTTTAACCATTTTTATGATTTGGGACTAAAAAGGTATTTTAAAATTTCATCATTTCACTACTAAGATAATGTCAAAATTACAAGGATACAGTTTCTTAAATTCATAAGAATGAAATATCCAAATGTTTGTTTTTAAAATATAAGTCTATACTTGATATTATACAAAAGATATTAAGTCAATAAGGATCTCCTTATGACTTTTCCATTCCTTCATACATGGGGGAGATTGTTAAGTCATCATGTCATTCCTTATGACTTCATGATTCTTTCTTGTTTTGAAAATCACAAACACCATTTCTTAAGGAAAATCTACTTTTTACCATTGTTTTACTTCTATAAGGAAAAATTTCTTTCCCCAATGAATTTTATCCTTACCACATTTTCATTTTTCATATCATCATTTTTCTAAGTGTAAAATTCAGTTAGAAAACCAAAACCTCATAATCCTATAAATACCTAGATATAAAGAATTCTATTTTAGGATCTGAATTCTGATTACGAATTCCTATTATGAACTATTCTATATTCTGACTCAGAATTATGAATCAGAGTTTTGATTATGACCTTGTCTATGTTATGACTCTGAGTTCTCTGAATACAGACTCCAAACTCGTATTAGTTCTATCCCTGAATTCTCATGATCTTTGACTCCGAACATTGGAAGTTTAGGTTCTGAATTCTTGTGAATCTAGAATCTGAATTTCCATGAAATATAGACTATGTAATTCTATAGAATTTAGGTTCTGAATTCCTTTAAAACGAAATCTTAATATCCTTGTACTGTAGACTCAGAATTCATTTTTGGTTAGACTCCGAACGTTCATTTACGTACATTCCAAATATCATTTTTTGTTATGCTTACACCTTTTTAGTTATAAAACCATGTCATGGTTTCTGTTACTCACTAACCGTTGTTTCAGTGACACGTGTATAGGTCCCTATGAAATTCAAGGAAAATGTGACTATTAGAGGAGGGAGCTGATCGTTGAAGCCAACCTAAGAGGTAAAATTTTCTTAAAATCATATACTTCAGGTTGTGAAGTCGTAGGTGATAATTTCCTTTCAAATAGAGGTCTTGCGGGGATAGCAAGACAGATACTGATCTTTGAATTGACAAATTACCTGGGTTTTGGTAAGACAGACTTTCTTGAATGTATAAATTGAGAGACCTCTTATCCAGGGTTGTTGGATATCCTCCTCTTTGGGTTAAAAGAGTTACTAGTTGTTAATTGTAGTATTTTTTTCCCACTATGTATTTTAGTTGTTGAGGAAAGTATAACATTCTTATACTTTCTTATATTTTTACTCTGATTTAGTTATATTCTATACTCTTTAAGGTAGAATCTTATTTATTGTAAACATTCATTAGGTTTCATTTCTATAGTCACTTTTCCATAATTTCTTTTCAAAATCATATTTCCTGATTCAAGCAAGTTTATATATCTTGAGGTTATGTGAATTACCTTGTTTAACATTTTTAAACCTAACCATCTTTAAAGTTACAAAGGAATTTTTAAAGTATACGATTCACACCCCCCCCTCTTGTATTTTGAGCATCATTAGGTACTCTATATAGTATATTTAAATATTTGATCCTACATTTGTTATTATAAACTATATCATACTCAGACATACCACCTCAACAATTGGTATCAGTGCTGGTTACCTCTGAATTAATCTCAAGATTAGATTTAGAAGAAAATTATTCTTCTTATTACTTTTGGAATTGAATTTTCCGGATTCATATTTTTCATATTCATATTTTTCGAAATCACATTTTTCTGATTCATATTTTTCAGGTTCATATTGTATAAATATTTTTCTTAGAAATACAAAATCTAGTTCCTTACTGAGTATATTTTCTATGGTTTCTAAACTCATTCTACTAACAATTATGTGTGAAAATGTTTTTCTTAAGGATTGCATGTTTAAATATTGGTTCAATTGATAATATGAATCCTACCAAACCTCCTATTTTAGATGGAAATGATTATGAGTACTGGAGATATAGGATGAAAACATTCGTTATAAATATTGGAGCTGATAACTATCTAATGCTGATTGAAGATTATAAGATTTCAGATAAGGAATTGAGAAACTTTAAGAATCAGGAGAAATCAGAATAGCATGCAAACTTCAGAGTAATAAATACACTGTTATGTTTAATGATTAAGAACATCTTTAGTCAAATATCATCGTGTGAAGCTGCAAATAGTATCTGGAAGAAACATGAAGATAAAAATTTTGGTACATCTTAAGTCATAGAGACAAGAAGAGCTATTTTGAGAGCTGAATACCATATATTCGAAAGGTATTAAAATGTTCAAAGAAATAATTTTTTAGATTAATTCCTGTAAATATTCTCTAAATATTTATTCTACCATTTTTACCTTTCAAAAATATATTTTTCTTCAAAAATGACTTTATTTTATTTTATGAGAAAATATTAAACTTAATTTTTAAATGTTTTTAATAAAATATAATTTTTATAATGTTATTCATTTTTGAAATCATTATATCAAAATTATTATAAGGTGAAATTTTTATTGTTTATTATAATGTTTTATTTCTCAATGAATATAGAAAAATACGAATTTTTATTGAAAATTTTATCTAATTTTAAATTATTTAAATAGTAAAATTATTTTTGGATAAGTTTTAAAATTTAATTATTCCCTTTTTATGTAAAATAATCTTATTATTTGTATAAATAAATTAACAATATACATAAATTTAGTATAAAAACATTTTATATATAAAATAAGTAATTTTATGGAAACCCAATTTCAATCATGTTCTACCAGTTTAATTTATAATAATATTCTTTGATTTTTTTGAATTTATAATAATGGATTCCATATTTGGAATCTGTGGATCCAAATTTTTTAAATACATCCCTTTTATGTTTATTGAATATGATTATTAACCATAGTAATTTTTGTTACCATAGTAAATGGTAAATTGAGTAATTAAGAGACAAAATAAATATGATAATGACTATAAAATTACCCTAAAACTTTAATTATTTTTATTGGATGATTTCTTACCACCATACACATCAAATATTCATTTATATGTTGTTTTATGTATTTCGGTATGATTATGAAATTTATAATATTTTATGTAAAAAAATAACAAAATGTCCCACTCTTATTTTTTAATATTTTTTTAACATATATATAAACATAAAATATTTTTTGTTATAAATATTCAAGAAAAATATAACAAATTTCTCTTCATTATAATAATTTATTTTCAATTTTTTTAAAAAAATTAATTGCAATAATTTATTACATAATATTTATGCAATAATTATTCAATTAGTGGGAAAAATTAAGAAATTGATATTTAAAATATTAAAAAATATATATTTTGATAAAACTAATGTAATAAATTAATATTATATAATAATATAATAGTTTGGTTTAGTATTATTTTTTCCTAATTTCATTATTTTTCTTGATGTCATGAACTCAAATTAAATAATAGTTTCAAAAATTTAAATTAATAAAATTTTATAATATATATAATATTCTATTAATTTATATAAAATTTAACAAAAAAATTGATTCATTCGAGTGATTCAGATATGTTTGATAATATCATCCATGGTTCATTTATTTTACTTTTACCTATTTTTGGAAACTATGTTGACCCTCAAATTACGAAAAGTCATTGTTTTAATAATAAATGTAAACGGGGTAAACAAAAGGTTAAATCCAAAAGATACGGCTAAAAACACTATAAATACATGTATAATTTTTATTATAGTAGATTAATTGAATAAAAAATAAACCTATATGAAAATAAATACAATTTGGAGCAATTTAGAATTGAAAAGTATTTTATTTAAATTTTAAATTTTGAGGAAATCCAATAGAGCATCTACCCTCTCAAATAAAAGAAAATTTATTCTTCTATTTAAAAAAAACTTACAAAATAATTTATTTAATAAAATATATACCCAAATCACATAATAAAACCCCTCCACGCATTCAAGAGTCCATATTTTGTTCAAAATACTAATACTATAGGTCGTAATGTGTTAAGCAATAATGATTTTCCAAAGAGGTTGTATACTTTTAGACACAAATTTTATTTTTATTTCGTCTTTCACATCCATTATGATTTATCAAACCATGATAAAATAAAAACATAAGTATCCAATATATAGAAATATATTTTTTAATTTAATAAAATATATCCATCACCTCTTCTATCAAATGGGAAATAAAATCATTGTTCGTGTGTACGTCGGACTACTGCCTCACAAACTGGCGTAATTCATTTTTCATCACCAACTCTCATATATCGGTTATAATGATTCAGTGAATTTTTATATATGATATTAATGAATTATTTCTAATTATTAATATGTAATATATAATTTAACTTTGTAACATTTCAATCATTGAAAAATGATAAATTCATTCGTGCATACATGTGGATACCATATCAACTAAGTGATTTGAGTCTACATTCATAACCACATCATATGAATGATATATATAGTTATATTTAATGAATTAGTATTGTATTTTTGATATTATGATAATTATTTTTAAATAAGATAATAATTAATTTATTTCCCAAAAGATCATTGAAAAATTGAAAACATACACATGCATATGTAAGACCTATTATCCCTAAGATTGTAACGTAGTTCATTTTTCATAACCATATTTTATGGAATGATTTAAATGTTTAGTTTATGTATAAAGAATATAAATATATAATTATTATTAGAATGAATATTAATTAATAATGAACTCTTTTACAATAGTCAACCTACCAAAGTAATTTTTGACTTATGAAGAGAATATTGTCAAAACATCAGATGTGAACTGAAATGATTAAGTAATTGTTATAACATGATAATAAATTAGATAAATCAAATAATAGGTTTTAAAAATGTTGTCAATATAAATAATATTTAATATGAAATTATTATTCAGGAATATAAATTATATAAGTGTTGATTTAGACTTGAGGTAAGTGACACTTTACCTTAAAAACTGCATTTAAAATGTTTTCATGTTTTATTTTTAAAATCGTTCTCTTCCTTATCCTTTCCCTTTTAAATGTTATAATTAAATTTATAATTTACGGTTAAAATATTAATAAAGAAATTTTTTTATGATATTTAAATTTATAAATTGTTTTTAATATAAAAAAATATGATAATATATAAGTTAAGGGTATTTTTAAAAACAAATTTATAATGTTTCTCTTAAAACACTATTTTTATTCCATTTCCGTACATCTTAAATTATTTTATGTATATATTTATATAGAGATAAAATAATTATAAAGAATTTTTTTTAAACTTTTGAATTTATTTCAGTGGTTTTCAAAATGAATCTTCTTATAGAATGTTTCGATGTTCTTTTGAAAAATACAAAAGGAAACTTCTATTTTAATGCACCCAGATTCAAAAAATATAACCGCTTCAAAACCCATTATTTTTTTTAGATTACCTTACAATATTTCATGATTATTGACAGAAAAATGAATAATTCCCTATATTCTTGTAATTCTAATGAATGAGTTTTATAATTTATTGGATATTTTAATATCTATTGATGTTTTAAATAGAACATAAATAATATTTTTAAGAGTGTAAAATTTGAAATTTTATGATTTTTTGTATTGGGATTTTGTTATGGTTCTTGGGAAATATATTGAAGAAGGGTGGTTCTATTATAAAACATATATGAGTGGTTACTTTATTAACCAAAGTTGGATTGTTCCTTGATAAAAAAATATTTTTGGGTCCATAATAGCCTTACAATGAATTGGGTATGGAAGTCGACTGTGTTGTTATTCTATTTGAAGGAGTTATATTATGAATGATATGGTAATGACGTCCCCTAAAGTCTAAATTTTTCATTTATGATTATTATGAGTTTTTATGGGAATATAATGAACCCTAAAGTTAATATAATGATATTCATTTCTAGGAAAGTATATGATACTTTTTAATAATGAAGAGAACAACATTATAGAAAAAAAATGTATTGAGTTTTTAATGATTTCAAAGAAACCTTATGAGATCTATTTTGACTTTAAGATTTCATATGAACTGTTTTGTAAAAATATTTTCTCTACTAATTTGATTTCTTGGGTAAGAAAATTTTTATTTTGATACCAAACTTTATATTGAAAAATGATTTTTTTAATTTTTCATGGAATAATGATTTTTCCATAGCTTTATTTATTCTAATGATATTTTTATCATCATAATGTATATAAAAAATCACATGGTTTATGTATGTGAGAGGAAAAATAATAATCCATGTTTAAATTTATGATGATTTTATATGAAAATGAATTTTTTTTCATTTTAGTAGTTGTATATAATAGGAATAAGGGATACTGATTAGAAGTTTTCACTATATAATATATTTTATTATTATATAAGATCTATGACCTAAATCACTAAGGCTCTAAACTAAATGATATTCTTTAATTTAAAGCAGGTAATGATATATTATTGACACTAAAATATGTAGTGTTTGAGTTTGTGTTCTTATAAGGACATTATTGTTTTGTTATATTCTTAATTTGGTGTAGAGAGATAATATAATCCATGAAAATTAGGTGGTGAAATTATTTATTATATTACATAAGTGATTTTTTATTCCTAAAAATAAATATTTATTATAGTTATAAATTTACATAAACTATTATATGATTTTTTATTTTCATTATTGTAAGAATCATATATGATGTTTTTTCCCTAGTAACTAAAATGATGGATAACATTGATTGATATAATTATACAATAATTACATATATAAATTACCATAGTTAAATTATATGAGACATTTGTCCTTGTGATATGGATGATGTTGTTATAGTTGCAGGTGATAGAAGATAAAAAAAATATAATGGTAGATTTGATGAGGTGGCCTTTTTCTGAAATTAATTTTTTTACTAATTTTTATTATGTATATAATGATAAATGATATAGATATTTAATTCAAGGGATTTATCAATATCATTCACCTGACCAAATAGAGGTTGAAAGTGGAATTTAATTTATATTTTTTCTTACATTCATGATAAAGTCAAAGATAATGTTAGTTAAGGAACACGGTATTCTAGGTGGGAGAAAAAAAAATTTAGTGATATTTTATTTTCATTATATTTGTCCTTGGGATCTTCTTTGCAAACTTCGTCGTGATCTGCCAAGCCCCATTCTGTTTGGAGGGGACTTTAACGAGATCCTTTTCCAGAAGGAAAAAATTGGTGGAGCTATGCGCTCCTCCACGTCTATGTCTGATTTTAATGATGCGATCCTTAAGGCA
The DNA here is from genome assembly GCA_963277665.1 of Viscum album. Classification (NCBI taxonomy): domain Eukaryota; kingdom Viridiplantae; phylum Streptophyta; class Magnoliopsida; order Santalales; family Viscaceae; genus Viscum; species Viscum album. The sequence goes on along the minus strand of OY728141.1, from coordinate 1,037,419,848 downwards.
GAGCTAATGGACCTGGGTTACATGGGTAATCCATTTACATGGTTCCGAGGCAGATATGATGGAACTCGAATCGCTGAACGTCTGGATAGATTCTTTGGCTCAATGGACTGGATGAGCATCTTCAATATGTACCATATCAGACATCTCTCGTTCAACTGCTCGGATCACTGCCCAATTGTCATTAACTGTACCCATAATGAGCACGTTACTAGATCCAGGAAACCTTTCAGATTCGAAAGCTTCTGGTCAAATGACCCCGAGTGCGAGGCGGTTATCCGTTCAGGCTGGAAGACGGGGCAAGCGGATCCGAGAACCAACCTTCGCCGAGTAGCATCTGATCTGAAGACATGGAGCTACTCTAAATTCCGTCATCCGGACCGGCAATGCAATTTCCTTGAAAGGAAGATTGGCTATCTTCTTAGCAAACCCCCGTCTAGCAGCATTCTCTCCAAAATAAGTGAAACCCAACGAGAGCTGGATGTTGCCCTGCGCAATAAGGAAGGTTTTTGGGCTATGCGAGCGCGTGATATTCATATAGCAGAAGGGGATGCTAATACCTGTTATTTCCACCAGAAAGCTTCAGCAAGACGCCGGAAAAACTTTATTTCTGGCATTCTTAATTCAGATGGTAGTAAAGTGTCAGACACAGGGGGAATCCAAGAAGCTTTCCTGAGCCATTTTCAGACACTCTTCTCGGCAGGCCATTCCTACATCTCTCCCGAGATTGAGGACTGCATCAAACCTGTGATTTCTGACGATATGAACAGACAACTTTCTAATGATGTGACGAATGACGAGACTCTTAAGGCCTTAAAGCAAATCCACTCTACGAAAGCCCCGGGACCAGACGGATTCCACGCTCTCTTTTTCAAGAATTACTGGCACATCATCGGTCCAGACATTTGCAATTTAATGCGGGATATTTGGGCGGGGAAAACGGACCTGTCTTCTCTTAATGAAACTATTCTTACTCTCATTCCCAAGATGAAAACTCCGCAAGGGGTCTCGGACTTTCGACCGATCAGTCTGTGCAATGTCTCGTATAAGATTTTCTCGAAGATCTTGGCGAATCGGTTGCGGCCTTGGCTACCCGACGTCATTTCAGAGAACCAAAGCGCTTTTGTGGCAAAAAGGTTAATCACTGATAATGCCATTATTTCTCATGAAATTTTCCACTCCATGAAAACGCGTACACGAGCGAAGAGAGGGATCATGGCGTGGAAATTGGATATGGCTAAGGCCTATGATAGAGTGGAATGGAACTTCCTCGAATATGTGATGCTCAAGATGGGTTTCTGCACCAAATGGATTGCCATGATCATGCAATGCGTTTCGTCAGTTTCCTTTTGCATTAATGTCAACGGGGTGCTCACCCGAGGCTTCTCCCCATCCCGTGGGCTTCGCCAGGGAGACCCTCTTTCACCCTTCCTTTTTATTTTAGTGGCTGATGTATTTTCTAACCTCCTCTCCAGGGCAGCCTCGCTTTCCATTATCCATGGGGCGAAAGCGTGTCGCAAGGCCCCCCCGATATCCCACCTCTTCTTCGCTGATGATTGCCTTCTTTTTTCTTGAGCTACCCCTAATGAGTGTACTGCAATCTGCCAGGCGATTCAACAGTATGAACGGGCTTCAGGACAAATGATCAATCAGAGTAAATCAGAAATTTCATTCAGCTCTGGAGTTCCCCAGCCAAAAAGAGAAGATCTATGCTCTTTAGCACGCATCCCTGGGGTCGATAAGCACCAGAAGTATCTTGGGCTCCCGACGGTGGTTGGACGATCAAAGAAAGAAATCTGTTCAGCTATTGTGGATCGAATTGAAAGAAAAATACAAGGCTGGACCCCTAAAAAAATCTCCAAGGCCGGCAAGGAAATCCTCATCAAGGCGGCACTTCAATCTGTCCCCAGCTATTTGATGTCTATTTTTAAACTCCCTGATGTGGTGCTTTCAAAGATTCAATCCAGTACATCTAACTTTTGGTGGGGACGAAAGGACGGAAAAAATAAAGTCCATTGGATCGCCTGGTCTGCTCTCTGTCAACCTAAATCTGAAGGCGGAATGGGTTTCCGGGACCTTTCTCTGTTTAATGATGCTTTGCTGGCTAAACAAGGTTGGCGTATGATAAATAACCCATCATCCCTATGCACGCGTGTTCTCCGGGCTAAATATTTCCCACATAAGGATTTTATGGATTCCCATCTTGGCTATCGACCCAGTTTTATCTGGAGAAGCATTTGGGGCGGTCGTAATCTACTGAGGAAAGGGCTAGGCTGGAGGATTGGGAATGGTTCCACGGTCAAGATTTGGACCGATCCTTGGCTTGTTGATCAGACAGACACGAAGGCGTCATCCCCTGTTTACCCCGGATCCGAACAAGCCACAGTCTGTTGTCTTTTTGATGATCAAGGGGCGGGATGGTGTCTGGAAAAAATCTACTCCTGGTTTAATGAGAGGGATAGGAGACTTTTTCTGAGTATTCCCTGTGTATCAGACGCAGGGCCAGATCATCTCTACTGGACAAACGACAGCTCAGGTGAGTATACAGTGAAAGCTGGCTACCGGCGAGCTCTTTCTGCTCAGATTTCAGAAGGAGATGCGAGGCCATGGACATCAATTTGGAAGCTTTATGTTCCCCCTAAAGTTCGCTTTTTCTGGTGGCAGGTGTGTACTGGTATCCTCCCAACTAAGAGCCTCCTGGTCTACAGACACTTTTCAAACGACAACTCTTGCCCTTTCTGCCCTTCTGTGGCTGAATCCCCTTTCCATGCCCTTGTTCAATGTCCCGGGGCTCAGGAGATTTGGAATGGCTGGGGATCAACTGTAGAGCTGTTCCCGGACCCCGCCTCAGATCTCACAGCTCTCCTGATGCGATGGTGCTCCTCCCTTTCGCCGGCTTACGTAGGCGCCCTGTGCATTGTGGCTTGGATTGTCTGGAATAGGCGGAACGAGGCCATCTTCAATCATTTCCGGAGGCCCCCCAGGTTTTGGATTGACCGGGCATTGTCATGGATTGCGGTTTTGCAGAACCACCCTGAACAACAAAGACTTTCCACTCACCCTCCTCGTCCCCAACATTGGTGCCCCCCACCGGAAGGGATTATTAAGATCAATGTGGATGCCTCTCTCCCTAAGGATGGCCCAGTTGGACTAGGTTTACTGGCCCGGGACAACCTGGGAAATCTCATCGCTGCCAAATACGAAGCACGTCATGCACTTTGGGAGCCCTCAGTCGCGGAGGCCGCCGCCATCCTTGCTGGATTAAACTTCGCAAAAGATTGCGGTTGGGACTCCATTCACATCGAATCCGACTGTCTCACTGTAATCAATGCCATCAATCTCACTAACGGCGGGCTTCAACCTTTCGGTCCCATTATCTGGTGTATTCATTCGCGGAGACAAGGCTTCAATTACTGCAATTTCTCATTCATTAAAAGGGAAGCGAACGAAGCCGCTCACAAGATGGCAGGCATTGGCCCTCCCTATGAGGATGTGCTCTGGTTCAATCATTTTCCATCATGGTTATGCACTTGTATTTCTGCTGATCTCCATCATTAATGGATCCGTCTTTTCTTGTCAAAAAAAAAAGTATAATTGTGTGCATAAAATATAACTCAAATGCATTCATCTAATGTTTTAGGGATTGTTTATTAATATGATGTGCAATTAATTATATTTAGTTGTTTTTCTTTATTTATATAATCTAATTTTAGGGAAATTCCTCTCTTATTATAATTATAATAGCCCAATAGCTATTATTTACTGCATGGCCTACTAGAAGTAGGCTTCCTGGGACAATATTAATCTCATTATCAGCTCAAGGGGAGTCCTAGTGGGGATGGATTATGGCATTAGTAACCTATTATATACAATAAAAAATGGATCATTAAACAAAAAAATTACAATATTAAACTATATCTTAACAAAGAATGAATATATTCTAGGATCCATCTCATAAAAAACATTAACATCACTTCTAAGATAAAAGGAAATTTTTTAAAAAAAAAATATTGTTGGGCTAAAATTTTTGCTCAATCGATTTACATTTTTGAACCTATTAATATAAGTATATATAATGGATAGTCAATATACTTGATTTTAGGTAATGAAATCAACATTTATATTCGTGTTTTTTTAGAGATAAAAAATTATACATATTAAGAAAATCCATACCACAATAACAATAAATCTCTACATCCAGTATTTCAATATAATTTTATTCAAATTAAAAAATAATTAAAATCAAAAACCACAGTTTGAAATGCATATATGTTATAAAAATTGAGAAAGGAGAAATAGAAGGTTAAATATATAAATAAATAATAAATGACCAAAAACAAAAATAGAATATATAATCACTAACATAATTTGTTTTTGGGGATAATAATATGTTAAAATATCAACATTTCATCTAATTAAACATTCATAACCACACCATCTCTTTTCATACCATCACTGTATTTTCATACCAACCATTAAATTATACATAATCAATATATTAATATTTTTCCCACAATCAAATAAATATAAAATCCATAAATACATTAATAAAAAAAATAAAAAAAAGAACAATAGAAACCTCGAACACCAATTTCACATTTCCAAAATATCCTAAATTAATCAAACATCGATAATAATGATAGGGAAAAATAATATATTAGGAATGTCTATGTTAAATTTTTTATTCATAATGATAATTAAAGAATTTCCTAACCATAAAAATTTGAACTAATTTACAATGTTGTATATATTTTGATAATATAGAAATGATTATCGACATTCCAATGGAAAAACATTACTCATATCAACATTGATGTAATTCATACAAATCGAAATCCTTAATTTTCATATTAAAATATATGTCAAGTAAAATCATCACACTTATTTTTTTAAAATATTAATTTCATTCACAATCATCAAATAGTTCCTTATTTAATTTTATATTATAAAATTATTTTCTAATTTTCTTTACAACCTTTTACTTTTCCAAATATTATTATAAAATTATTATTATTTCATTATAAAATTTATTATTATTATTATGATTTTATATAATCACAAACATATATATATGTATCATAAAACATATGAGGTTTTTATTATATAATTATTTAAAATATTAGTTTTAGAAAAACAAATATTTTAATATAATAAAATATTTTCCTTATTAAATCATATTGTAAATATTTCACAATAATTAATTTTATTTAATATTTTACCATAAGAAATGTTTTCCCAATATTATCCTAAAATATTTAAATTCTTTACTAATAATTAACTGATAAATTTATATCCTTGAAAATAATAATAATCAATCTAATAATTCCATAATAAATAATTAATTAAACTAGTTATTTAAATTCAAATAAAAATAAAAAACTTAAAAAAAACAAATTTTCAAATATCCCTAAAATAATAAAATATTATATAATGTTAATATTAAATCATAGGATAAAAATACGGAATTATATTTTAATAAATATTTTATCAATTTATATAATTTATTAATTTTATTTATGAATGGTTAAATAAACCAAAAACATACTAAAATGCTAAAACCAAATAATAAAATATTTTTTTCAAAATTTTAACTGAATTGTATTATTATTTTAATTTCATTTGATTATGTTAGTTTGGTTAAACCTAAGCATCTCTACCAATATATACAAAAAGGACATCCAACACACACAAGATCCCACACAGTGTGCACCAATTGGGGGTGAGTACTATAACACAATGTGACATTCCCAAATGACCTAAGAATCTAGCATAGACCTATCATATATCCTTTTCATAATGTAATGAGTGAAATATAATTATAATACCCAATAAAAATTAATAAAAATAAAGTAAACCTCATTGAATAATATATTAGAATATTGTAAGAAAAATTCACTGGCCGCATCAACATAAGGGAGAATCGTATAAAATACTCATCACACATCACAAAGTGGAAGATATACATTTTTGTACCTTTGTGTAAAATATCAAACATAACTTATAAATATTAATTTCACTTTTAAAACCATCAAATATCCAATACAATGGGATATATAAATCTATATATCTTAACATCACCACATGACCATGATGAGAGGGAAAAGACCATTGGTTTCTTATAATATCAATAAACAATTGATTTGGGGAGGAAGAAAACTAACTAACAACCATACACAAACAATATAGTAATGAAAATTATTTATTATACTCATATCCTCTCCACAAGACCATGTTAGGGAGAAACAAAACTATTTATCACCACTATATTTCAAATCAGAGAGGAAGTAAAATATATAATCTTGTAAAATATCTACATGAAAAAGTCATGATGGAAAACTAGTTAGAATATATATATGTTCAAGGAGGATTTTTTTTAAATTTAATATATATTTAATCATAAAACAAATATATCTTTGGATTATTCATTTATATCATCAAAAGAACTTAAAATATAATTATTTTAAAAAATGAAAAAATAAATCATTTTTCACATAAGTGTTTCAAATGATATCACAGTACGTTAAATATGTCAAAAAAATATATGCATATTATATAGATATATATATATAAAGATCATAAAAAGATTTTAATAAATATATGAGCAATGAAATACTTATGACATGGAAAAACAACATAGAAAAACTATATTCACTAACAAGTGATGTAATCATTAACATTACATTTTTCTATAATCAATTAAACAACAAAAGATAATAATGATAATAGTAACATAAAAATCAGACACAATTTCATGTAGGAAAATAATATAATGAACACATAACATGTATTTTATCAATCATTTACAATAATTTTCAAATCCATTTAACTAAAAATAATAATATTCAGTGTCACATATTTTATACCATATTAATTTATTAGTTATTTAATCTTTTTAGATTAAATTATTATCATGAATGGAAATAAAAATTCATTAGTTTATATAAATATAATTTAAAATGTTATATAATTTTTCATTACATGTTATAAGACCATTATTGGTAGTCCATTTTAATTCGAGCTTTATATCCATCCCTCAGGGATGTTTGCACTTAATTCTCACCCTTATTCTCACACTTATACAAAAAATAAAGGGTTCTAATACCTAAATTATTTATAAATGTATTTAAAATAACAAAATTCAAATGAAAATATCTATTTAAAGAATATTTTATAAATAAATAACAATTAAGAATATAATAAAATGTGTGTATTCACTCATTATCAATCCAAATCACATCCTCCATTCACTTAATGATGAGAAAGATAGAAAAAATTAGGTTATTAACATTCTAGGTAAAACCATATAAGTATAAATCAAGGATTAAGTCCACAATAACGCATTAAATCTCCATTACATTCTAACATCATAACATGTATAAGAGATTTAGGGAGGGAGGGAGAGAGATCTTTAGATACTTAGTTGAATAAATTTAATATATGTAACATTATGTATATGCTTTATTATACATCTATATTTCATTTAACAAATTTGAATAAAATGTGTTTTGGTGTTTTTTATAAATTTTCATTAAAAATTATACATTACCACTCTTATATCATTTATAACTAATCAAAAAATGTTGAAGACTATTAAAATTTATTCATGCATATTTAAACTATAAAAATAATATCAAATGATGAAACTATTTGAAATAATGATATCCATGTATGAAAAAATTAGTTGAATATTTTTTTAATATATGTTATATCAAAATCCACACAAGTATATAACACCCTCATTGATTCCCTAGGTGTAAGACCCTAACCATTTCCCCAAATGAGTTTATACAAGGCAACAAGTGCACCTTCTCATCTGGTAAAGTCTACGAACTAGTGTTAATGTACCAAATAATACATTATGGATACCATATAAATTAATAAGAGTGAAATTATAATATAAATAAACAAAAAAACTCCTTAATGTCTGATTACCCAAAATAAAAAAATCATCCAATAATGAATGAAAATAGAAAAATACAATAATATATCTACTAATATAATAATGAAATGACCTTATACATGATAAAATATTTATTTTTAATCAATAATTTACTTTCTTTCTCTTTTATAATAATTTAAATATTAGAGATCTAGAGAAAAAGGTCATAACTCATTCATAAAAATACCATATAATATAAAGTGGTATCTTATGATCAATATCCATTTTTACCACAGTATAAAAAATTTAATGATAAAATATGTTTTATCTTAATAAAAATATCAATGAATTTAAAATTTATATATTCACATCCCTTACCCATCTTTAAACCCTATGAAAATAATTTAAAAACATGTGATGAGCACAAAAAATCTTAGCAAGGGAAATAAAAAATAAAGATATCTATTAATATTGTCAAAACATTGGAATTCATGTAAATTATCTTTTATCATCAATGTTATTTGAGAGTTTGATTTTATAAAATCAAATAAAAAAACACATGATTTTTCTCTCGAATAAATCCTTTAAAACACATAGAAATTAATTAAAAACCCAATTTTGTAACTTAGTCCTTTGCATACATAAAACTATTTAAAACCCATTTAAATTAAGATTAATATATGACTGAATTTCAATATAATCATTACATAATTAATTGGGGATCTATAATGGTGTCCACACTTCGTATAAGCTACATAAAGCTCAACAATTTTTCCATGAGCAATAATGGGGCTCAACCCTTTCCTATAAACAATATCAGGATCTTCTATTATCTATAATGGGATGAACCCGTTGTATAAGCTACATCATGATCACCCAATTTTCATATATTATTCTCAAGTAACATTTCATGAATAATGAAATTTATTCTTGATCCTTTTAATTATAAAACTTTTTAATAATCAGTTTTTAACCCTTCTGAAAAACCTTTTGGAATATTAATATTCCCATTTCATTAAAAAAAATTATATACCAAAATATCTTCTTTATTTAAAAACCCATTTTCAAAACCAAAATACTTTGAAAATGGTAACTAGGGTTATTATATTTTATTATAACATGAAATGATGTAAAATAATCCATGATAAAAAGAGATTATGGTGTATGGAAAAGTTTTTGTCACTATATACATTGAAATAGGAAAATCATTATGTCAACTATAAATGATGTCAAAAGTTTTGTACAGATAATATTTTTTTGTCATAAATAATGAAAGATTGGTAAAATAAAATTTATAAAACTATAATTTCCATAATAAAATCATTTTAAAAACATGTACATGGATGAAAATTAGAGTTATAAGGAAAAATTTAATGTATGTATTTTTAATGAAACATCCCTTTCCTATTTGTAAGTATATGAATCATAATCCCCCTGAAAGAATAAAATTGAAAAAATTAAATACCATGATAACATATGAATTCATGATATAACATTTAATTGGGTTGATATATATATCTTCTAGAAGAATATATCTTTATAACATCAAAATATTATTTAATAAAAGGAAATTGAGACAAATACTTTTACCTTGAGTTTAGTTTATCACATTCATACTTATTATCCTGAATAATAAAATTATCTAAATTATATAATTCACCTATAGAATTTTTCAAGTGTATTATTTTTTTATTTCCATTTTTAGAATTTGATATATAATTAATTAATAAATTAAGTTTACATTAGACGTTTTGATGATGTTTGGATTATGTGTCAAAATGTCTTTGGTGGGATGAATATTAGTCTAAGAAGTCATTCTTTACAAATTTAAAGAATAATAATCATTAAATATTTATCATATTTATATATAAATTATAGTTTTAAAACCAATAATATAATATTTTTATGAAAAATGAACTATGTTATGATCATAGAGATGGAAGGTCATATATATGCAAGAATAACGATTTCATTTTCAATGATCATTATGGAAAGTAGGTCGGTAATAATTTTTATTTAAATAATTATAATAAGAAATATATCCCATTTAATTTTTTTAAATATACTTATATATCATTCTTGATGTGTTGATGAAAAAAGAATCACAAATCTTCATGGGGGCAGTAGTATATATGTCCATAAAGACATTATCATTTTTCAGTGTAATAAAAAAATGATATATTATCTTTTAAGAATTATAAATATGACATGAACATCCTTATAATGTAATTTATATCACATATATTAATTTTATTTATCCTTATTACCTTTCATGTAATGTGTCAGTGAGAAAATAATCAAATTGCTTCATGAGGTGATAGCTTTTCATACACATGAGCAACGTTCCTATCCCCAAAAAATGGAAATTGAGAATTTATATGTGAAATCCTAACTCCATAAGACAAAATATGTTAAAAATAAAATAATATATATATATATATAGACTTTATATACATTATTACAATAATATGTGAGATATAATTATGAAAAACAAATGAAATTAGGTCATGGGGTGGTAGTTCTCTATACACACGAATGGTGATTTTAAATCACATTTGATGAAAGTGGTCATAAATTTAGGTTATTAAATTAAAATAATGAAATATAAGAATATGATATATAATTTTTTATTATATAATAACAATTTAATAATATTTGAAGGATATTGAAGAATAAATAAAATAAATATTCTTAGTTAAGCATGATACATCTCCTTTGAGTAACCCCTTTAGGTAAACACCAAAAGACTTATTAGGATAGATTTATGATCAAAATAAGGGTTATATTTCTTATATTGGTAAATAAGGAATATATTTATACTATACATTTCCTATCCAAAGGGATTCTAATATATGAATAGGACACGAGAGGAGAGGGGGTGAACCTTTGCAAATGAGGTGAGTGGCCAACTTGTAATCAAAGTGAAGAAAAAGTTATACCCACGTATTTCACATTATAATAGGATCCAGAATAGATCATTATAAATAATTTTACATGTTGTGATATAAATATATATCAAAAAATATTTTATACAAGTTTTTAATTCATTTTAACTAGTATACCGATGGTAAATCCATGATTACCTTAACTGTGTGAATTAAAATTTAATATTTTCTCTATTCAATTTATTAAAAAAATATGTTAAAAATATAAGAAATTATTATTATTATTATTGAAAATATTTAATCTGTTTATCCAAATACAATTCACATAAGTGTCAAATATTAATTTAAAATTAAACCAACAAATACAATCAAATAATGAGTTTTTAAGGAGTGTATTTTTTTTAGAAAAAGAGGTATTTATATTAACTCAATTAATTTTTATAATAACAATATGGATTTAAATTAATATCTATCAATATTTAATCTATCAATTTCATTTAAATAATTCCTTATTATTTGTTTTTTAATTAGTTAAAAAGGAAAATAATTATGAACTTCAAAAGAGTTTTAAGAAAAATCATATTTTAATCCAAAATATAAACTCCTTCTAAAATACAATACAAATTCAATTAAAAATAATTTAGGTGAATAATATATAAATAAATAATTCATATGTTAATTTAAATGAAATTCAAACTGTAATGGTATTTTTAAATTACTTAAATTATTGAAAAATTGCATTTTTAGACAAATCGGTATTTTTCACAATTCACTGAAAAATCAATATTTTCTAAACAATCCTAAAATTTCACTTAATATTAATTTAGATATGGTGATTCCAAAAATGTAATTAATTTTTTAAAATTAAAATTATATAATTTATAAATTTATATTTTAAATAAAACATTATAATAAAAGAGTTTTTTTAAAAAAATTCATTTTAATAAAAATATTATATAATATTATTCTAAGGAATTTAACTATCTGAATGGATTTATTTTATCATTATATTTATTTTTAGATATCACCCATAGGTCAACATTAATAGTAAGAATAATAACAAAAATTAGAAAAAAATATAGTACTACCATACCCAATCCACACTTTAATCAGTATATTTGAAACCAGTCGAGCTCCCCCACCACAATCCACTACATATCCTACGCTTTGACCTAAAATTATAAATATGGAATTTATTCCCACTGTAGTTGACATGTAGGGTGTTAGAATTTATCTTAGTATGGTCTAACATTGTGCCACTGATATTTTATATCTTACCAACATATTTCAAAGGTGAATAATCAAATGAAATAAACATGATCAAACATGTACCATTGAATTTCACATGTTAACTAGAAACCATGTTAGATATATAAGGGATGGTGGAAATGGACAAGATGTGAGGGGAATTTAATTTCCATAAAAAAATAATCAAATTTTAAAGATTATGAGTGGAAATTTATATGTTCAAATATTAAACAATTAAAAAACACTAATATAAGAAAATAAAGAGAGAAATAATACGATGAATGTGAAATATGAACAAAATAACTTTATAGTGGTTCAGATCTAAATTATCCTACTCCTCTCTTTACACACCAATGTAATGTATAGAACCCATTATGGTATATCAGTTATAGAGGATATTAGAAAAATATTTACGTCAACTATTTTCACACCTAGAGGCTCAACCATACTTACTTGTCTTTTATGGTTTAAAAATAAACCCCATTTGTAACTACCTAAACTTTTACAGTATGTTTCCATTTGAAAAAGAAAATGTCTTGCATTGTACACAACTTTGAGATTCTAACACACCGTGACCAATCAAACTAGCTATTATAAATAGTAATACCTTTTTTTTGAACTTTTATAAATCAAATTTTTCAAAATGGACTTCATTTTCTAATTCGGAATATCAAAATTATCTTACGGTGAATTTTTTGTATTTTTCTGAAAACATTCATTATTTGATGAATAGTAAAAAACACTGAGTTATTCTTTAAAACCAAATTTTTTAAAAATAATTATTTATTTTATTTAAATTTATTTTCAGTCAAAATATATTCATATTACCTATATATGTTCATGGTAATTCATTGAAGTCATTTTAAAATAACTTTAGATATATAAAAATTTTATTGAACTTATTACAGTCTTTTACCCACCTCCAATGAGAATTTGAAAATTTGAAAAAATCTTAATATTACTGCTTATCTATGTTGAATTTCAAAAATGTGAGAGACACGGTTGACATCATTAAGTAAAATGTGGTTCAATAAGATGAAAATAATTGTTTGTGAATAGAAACTTTTTAATTTTATTTACCACGGTTAAAAGTAAATAGAAACATTAAGGGTAAAAATGATATCATAATTACCCAAACACATGTCATAATTCTATTGTATAAGTATAATAATACAAAAAACATCCTTAGAAATAATATATGATCCTCTTTGCTCCACTTGGATTAGATTAGGGCATTTATTATTATTTTGTTTAAAGAAGAGTTAAAAGAGTTATATTTAATGATTAATAACTAAACCATATTTAATATAGGGTTAATTACAATATAAATTAGTCTATATATATTAATTAGAAATCAAAAAATATTTCTTATATAATTGTATTTTATTTATAATTTTTACACAATAAATAATTTAATTTATTTATGACACAATGACGATGCAATAATTACCTTATTAATGAAAGAATAAAATAATTGATATTATAAATTTTCAAATAACTGTAATTTGAGACTTTTGATGAATTTCACTAATTTTATAAGTTAACATGACACGTTAGGGTTGATTAAATTAATTTTTTTCAAAGCATCCAAGTTGTCACGATTTTCACAAAATCCGAATACTAAATAGTGCCAAACATGACACAATGATGTTTTTAAAACAAATACTATATTATTAATTTATATTATATTCCTAAAAATCTAAGGTTCCTCCAACGGACATAGATAAGGTTTTATATACTACTAATGAACCTCTTGGGGTTATCATGGATTATTATAGTAAATTTATTAACCATATAATATAAAAATAAAAAGATACATGGTAAATGACATAGTATTTAACTAAGAGTTAAATCTAAAAGATAAGGTTAATATGTTGACCTAAACCTATCTAAAACCTATTGGTTGAGAGTTTTTTGACCCATCCCTGTTGTAGCCTCTAAGAAAAATCATTTTGGAGCCACTAGAAACCGAAATTGATTGTTTTATAAAATAATATTTTATACTTTTTCTAAAGTGACTCTCACCTCTCTTATAAAAGGGAACTTCCCATTCCTTAAATTTCACACCTAAAAATCCATTTGGATCAGACAAAACCTGCCCAAATATCCTCCCAACATTACTCCATCTTAGAGGCCTTCCTTTGGTCAGAAAGAAAAACTAAAGAGTCATTTTGATCTAATCAAAATGAAGAACCCGATGAAGTGGTAAATATTTCATCACCTCTTTCAAGTTGTTTTTTCAACCAATTAATATTTCATTGTTTTTACCTTTATAAAATAATAAAATTAGTATCATATATATAAATTTATTTAATAATAAATATGGTACAACCATATTCATTATTTTGTTCATCCTATAAATAAAAAAGTCACCATACATGTGTACGCATGGCTTACCATCTAAACGTTGTGGTGTAGTTTGTTATTAAAACACATCATTATTCTGGATGGATATAACATTTTATATAACTGATGTATATAATAAATATAACATGTTTATGATTGTTTATATATGATATTCCATCCAATTACATATGATTTCACCATCAATATAATGATATTTTCGCTTGTGTGTACGTACGAATTACCATCTCCACGAACGCAAGGAGATTCATTCCCCATCATAATCATTGAAGAATAATTTTTATTTTATGATTAACAATAATTTCTATGAAATTAATATCATTATGTATATGAATCAAATACATCTTATCTATAACAAACAAGTCTTACGTAACCAAACATATAAAGGAAAACGAAACATTTAACACCCAAAATGATTATACTACTAAAATATTATTAACAAAGAAATATTATATGATCATATATGATATCATATTTTTGTATATGATTCTTTTATAATGTAAATACAATTCTTTAAATGGTATACATGAGGTTAACATACCATTGACTAATGAAAATTACATGTTAAGGGTTAATTCTAGAATCTATTTACTTATCTGAGGTTCCTAATTTGTAAGTATCTACTAGGACCTCTTTATCATCCACATACATGGTTTATTAAAAATGTAATTAAAAATATTTTTACCATTTTCTAGACTATGGATTAAATTCATTTATACACTTAGTCGACTTTAAATTTTTTGAAAGGAATCTTTTTGTTGTTTTCCAAAAAGGTACATTATGACCTTTTTAACAAAATTATTGTAAGAATGTCATTTTTTAACTTATATGGCAGGTTTAATTATTCTCCATAGTAATTACACCTCTGAAGCATCCCTTACAATTTTATATGAATATTTTCAAATTAAATGTTATATTTTATAATTACATGACTTTTTAACGGTTTCAAAATAGAAAGAGTTATCTCTTTAAAAAAATTCATTTCATTTATGTCAACATCTTTTGATGGATTTTAAACTTTTTTGATGTTTATTTATTGTGATATAAATATTCTATATTTTATTGAAGGTATTGTGATATGTTTGAATATGGTTGTCTTATTTTTGTACCATTCATGGTTTTTGGGTAATGTATTGACATTTCGTATGCTAGTTTTAATACGAATGTTTATTTTATGTTTAATCCTTTTCATATGATGAATAAATTAGACTTAGTAAGTGATGGGTGGAGCCCTCTATATATCCTTGATGAATCGGTAGGTTTTATGAGACAATATAGTGTCTTGTCATAAGGCCATGAAAAATTCCTATTTGTATTCTTTTCACGAGGCCTTGACTCTGTGGTTATGAAGTCTAGAATTACGCATTCCATCATTATGAACGTGGCTATTGACAATGCATTTGATTATTCAACTAGTAGAATATCCTTGTGAATAAGTAGATGGAATTATTTGATTTTACCATTGCCATATTCTAGTGAAATGTATGTTCAAAAGTATTTTTTTAGTCTTATACATTGCCTTAAATGTTTATGCTTATTTATGAAGGTTTCTGCTATAATGTTATCCTTACAGAGCATCTGAGCTCACCCCTTCCTAGGTTTTATTTTTTTGAAGATGTGAAGAATTATTTTATGGTTCACTTTATGGATAGGATAAGTATATAAGTGTGTTTAAAATGAGACAAAATTTTGTTAATGTTCTTATTTCATGATGTAATATAAAACATATGAATGTATCTAGTACATCAAAGGCTAGTAAACTGATCGGTCTTTCGGGAAATGATTCCCTGTATCAGGGAAATGTAATGTAATAATGCACCAACTCTGGGTAATTGGGGTCGGGGCATTACAGTTGGTATCGGAGTAAGTTTAGTACAATCCTTGTAAATTAGATGTTGATGAACTCTGATTAGATAACACTACCCTAAGATAGAATTTGATGATTAGTATAGAAGAACTTCCTAGAATTTTGGTACTGTAGAGATTCTGTGAGTTTTCAAAGAAATTTATCCTTATCTAGATACGATCAGGTGGAGCCAGCATTGGAATAGATGAAACTAGGGGTAAAACCTGAAAACACCTCTTTGATATAGACTCGAACAAGAACTTTTCCTCAACAATGGGCCTTGCTGCACTCTTGGTTAAGACACTCCTGGGGGATATGCTTTGGATAATTCTTATTTTCTTTACAAACCATTATAAAGTGGTTATGAGTATATATTTCCTCAAAGAATACATTTTTATAATTATGGATTATATCTATAAACGGTTTAATTTATATTTAGTGTTTTAAAAGTTTGGAATTATCTATTGTGATTCAAAAACTAATCCAGTGTATGACATTGTTTAGAACTGGTGCCTAGTGGAAGGGATAGAATCCTATCAACTCATGTAATCCATTTAGGGATTTACCTCGTACACAAGATAATTATAGTGTATTTGGTGAAGTAACTAGTGTTAATCAGATTATCACCATACTAGGACAACTCACTCTGGTTATGAATAATAACCTTACCCATATGGAGCACCCTAATCCAAAATGTGGAGGATCAATGTTAGACTGCTTCATGAGGAAAGAACCCTCAACATTCAATGGGAGCACAAATCTATTAGTAGTTGAATAATGTATAAGTTCTTTAGAGAAAATATTTCATTCTCTGAGGAGTAGGGAAAGGGAAAAAGATGTCATGGTCGTTAATCGCCTCACAGGAGATTCAGATCAATGTTGTTCATTAATCCAAAACACAAAAGAATATGCAGAAGTATTGAACATGTAATGTATGGAGTTTAAAGAGATTTTCTTAGAAAAATACTTTTTTCATGACCATCGAGTAGATATGGACAGGAAATTTTTGAGTCTGAGGAAAAATGAGGATGATAATGTCGCAATGTATGAGGCTACCTTTACAAGGTTATCAAGGCATGCTTCAGATTATATACATAGCCCAAGTAGTAAGACTGATCATTTCTTTTATTGGATAAAACCATTTCCCCATCGAGCATTAGTCTCACAATCCTTCTCATTGTATGATGATATAGTCTCATTCGCTATCAAGATAGAAAAAAGGAATTCTTAAAATCTAATGACATTAAAGAAAAGTAAGAGAAAAATAGATTTGATAAACACTCTGGAAATGGAAATAAGGTGAAAAGGGAAAATATTAATATCCACCCCATAGTAAATGTCGGATGAAACACCATAGTACTTTCTTGAAGGTAATGAGAGTCTTTTTTATGTGTGGTAAAAAAGGCCACCAAGATCATTATTATAAGGGGAAAAGAAGCTACCAATGTTCAATGGTACAATTATTGGGAGATATGACATTATGAAATTGAATGTCATAAGCATTCGGGAAACTTACATCAGAAAAGGCTAAGGGAACAAGGACAAGCTTATACGTTAACTACTACTGAGGTTGAAGCTCTGAAAGATGTGGTGGTCGGTAATTTAATGGTTTCCTCAAGTTTAGAAAATGATTTATTTGATTTTGGATCATTGCATTGTTTCATATCTTTCTAGTTTGCAAAGAAAATTAGATATTTTCAATTTAACTTCACAAGAGAGTTATCAGTCAAAACACCTAAAGGATGTATAATCGCAACACAGTTTTGTGAATCAGTTCCCATTGGGGCATATAAATGTTCTTTATCTTCTGATCTTACTGTCATACCCATGATTGAATTTGATATAATCATCGAAATGGATTGGATTTTGGACCATGATGGGAAAATTTAATATAATATGAAGGAGGTTACAATTTTAGATGATGATAAGGAGTACCTTATCTTTAGGGTAGAAATGTCACCACCTGATTCTTATCTAAATCCACCCCCTGTAGCTCTACTAAATTCAATTATTGGGGAGGAAAAGAATTAAATAACTATGGTTGAGGAAAATAATGTTTGAATAGAGGATGTACCTATTTTCCAAGAATTTTTTGATGTGTTCCTAGAGGATTTACTTAGACATACTCCAGAATGAGAAATTTAGTTTTCCGTTGATTTAATTCCCAATTTTATGCCCTTATTGAAGACCCCTTATAAAATGGCCACTATGGTTTTAGTGGAACTAAATAAACAACTTTAGGAATTGATTAATAAGGGATTTATTACCCCTAGTGATTCTTAATAGGGGGGCCTGTACTTTTTGTTAAGAAGAAAGATGGATCTATGAGGATGTTCGTTGACTATAGGGAGGTCAATGCTATAAAAATAAAGAACAAGTATCCCCTACCTCACATGGATGATTTATTCAGCTATCTTCATGGAGCTCAATATTTTTCAAATATTGACCTTCAATATGGATATCATCAGTTGTGTGTGAAGAAGGAAGAAATTAAAAAAATAGCATTTCGAACCAGGTATAGGCATTACGAGTTTACAATAATGCCTTTTGGATTGACTATTACACCCTCCATTTTCATGGATTTAATGAACAGGGATTCAAGGAATATATTGATGAATTTTTACTGGTATTTATTAAAAACATCATAGTATACTCCAAACTCTACAAAGATCATGAAAATCGCTTGTTCATTATTCTAAAGACTCATAGAAGAAATGAATTATATGGGATGTTTAGTAAGTGTGAATTTTGGCTTCAAGAGATTTGTTTTCTAGGGAATATTATGTATAAGGATAGAATCTCTATTGATCCTTCAATTTCCATGCCAATCCAAGAATGGCCAGCACCAATGAGTATAACTGAGGTACATAGTTTTATTGGTTTAGAAGGTTATTATTGGCATTTTGTCCATAATTTTTCGATATTGGAAAACCCATTAACCAAGATCACACTTAAAGGGGTTAAATTTGAATGGAAAAAAGAGTCTGAATAATGTTTGGAAGAACTGAATAGAATATTATTTAATGCTCCTATTGTGACTCTACCATCAGGGAATTATCAGTTTGTTATTTATAGAGATGCTTCAAATAATGAACATGGTTTGGTCCTTATGCCGAATGATTGAGTTATTTCCTATGAATCATGATAGATAAAAATTCGTGAGCCAAATTATCCCACACATGATATTGTGTTAGATTCTATAATATTTTCTCTGAAAATATGGAGATACTATCTATATGTTGAAAATTTTGAGATTTATACAGATAATAATAGTTTGAATTATATTTTGTCACAAAAATAACTCAACATGAGGCAAAGGCTATGGATTCAATACTTGGGGATTATGATTGTATTATAAACTACCACTTTAGAAATTCAAATAATGTGGAAGGCAATTTGAGTAAAAAGGATCATGGAGTTTTGAAGAAGATGAGAGTTGAAAAGGATCATATTTTTATGAATCTAGTAAAGATGGATATGGGAATAACCATGGAAGGTGGAAAATCAATTCTTTTTCAAATGGTTGGAAAACCATATTTTCTAGAAATGATACATTGTTCTAAGACTGATGATAAGGAATTTCAAAAGAAGATTAAAGCTGTGAATGATGGGATATTGAGGGACTTCATATATGATGATGGAATTTTGAAATTTGGGAAGAGGCATTGTGTTCCTAACATACCTAATGTTGAAAGGGAATTATTGGATGATTCTCAAAGATCCAATTTCAATATACACCTTTAGATCACTAAGATGTATATAGATTTGAAGGAACAATTTTTGTGGGAAAACATGAAGAGGGAGATTTCTTATTTTGTGTCAAAATGTATGGTTTGTCAACAAGTGAAATATAGATGGAAATAGCTTAGAGGAGTCATGCAACCTCTTCCCATAACTGAGTGGAAATGGGATAATATTATGATGGACTTTTTCATGGGGATACAAAAGACTCCTATAAAGAATTAAGCATTATTGATCATTGTTGATCATCTTACCATGTTATTACATTTTCATGTTATAAGAGAAGATTTACCACTTGAATGTCTAGAAAGGATATATATTAATGAAATTGTAAGACTCCCTGGTGTAAACCTATAGATTGTTTCTGATCGTGATCCACATTTTACATCAATATTTGAGAAAATTAATCAGAATGCCCGAGATACTAAATTTTTTTTGAGCACTGCCTACCACCCTCAAACCGATGGAAAATCAGAATAGACTATTCAAACCTTAGAAGATATGTTCAGATCTTTCTCACTTGTCTTTCAAGGTTTGTGGGATCAATTTTTACCTCCAGTAGAATTATCCTATAATAATAGTTTCCATGAAAGTATTAAGATGGCACTGTATGAAGCGTTATATAGAGAGAGAGAGTTCACACACCAACTTATTGGGATGATATTCGAGTAAGAAAACTCGCAGGTCCAAAACTTATTGAGGAAACAATAAGAAGGTGAAGGTTATCCAAACCCACATAAAAGCAGCTCAAAGTAGGCAGAAGAGCTATGATGATAACTGAAGGAATGATTTATAATTTCATATAAGAGATCATGTTTTCTTGACGTTATCTCAATGTAATGGTGTTATACGTTTTGATAAGAAGTGAAAATTCAGTACATAGTACATCAGACCGTTTGAAATTCTAGAACGAATTCGAGTTGTAGCTTATCGTTTGGAAATGCCTCCAAGTCTCTCCAATGTTAATGATGTGTTCCATGTATCACTATTTAGAAAATACATTCCTGACCCAATCCATGTACTAACCTATGATGAATTATAACTAGAACCCGGTCTGTCATATTGCGAAGACCCAATCATAATTCTTGATACTAGAGAACAAGTTTTTAGAAACCGGTTGACTAGTCTAGTGAAATTTCTATGGAGAAATCATAAGATATGAGAGGAAACTTGGGAACCCAATGAACATATGATGAAGAACCACCCAAATCTTTTTATGTAGTAATATTCTAGAAATTTTGAGGGTGAAATTATATTAAGGAGGTGAGAATGTAACAACCCAAGCTTCTACAGTACGTTTCCATTTGAATAATGCAATAACTTGCATTGTACGCAACTTCAAGATTTTAACACACTGTGACCAATCATACTAGATATAATGATTAGTAATACCCACTTTTTGAAATTTTATAAATTTTATTTTTCAAAATTGACATCATTTTTGAATTCGGAATATTAAAATTAGATTTGGGTGAATTTTTGGTATTTTTCTGAAACATTCAATTTTTTATGAATAGTGAAACAAACTGAGTTATTGTTTAAAAACAAAATTTTATTTAAATTTATTTTAGGTCAAAATAGATACATAATAGCTATATCTGTTCATTGTAATTCATACGAGTAATTTTATAATACGTTTAGATATATAAAAATTTTATTGAACTTGTTACCCTCTTTTACCCACATCATAAGTGCATTTTCAAATTTGCATAAAACATAATTTTACCGCTTCTCTGAGTTGAATTTCCAAACTCTAAGGGACCCAATTGATATAATTATGTAAAATGTGGTTCAATAAGAGGAATTTTTTGTTGAATAGTAACTTTTTTCTTTTATTTACCACGGTTAAAAGTAAACATGGTAATTAAGGGTAAAAATGATATCATAATTACCCTACCACATGTCATAATTCTATTGGAGAAGTATAATTAGACCAAAAACAACCTTAGGAATATAATATGGTCCAGTTTGATCCACATGGATTATATTAGGACGTTTATTATTATTTTATTTAAAGAATAGTTAAAAGAGTTAAAATAAAAGGTCAATAACTAAAATATTTTCAATATAGGGTTACACACAATATAAATTTGACTATAAATATTAATTATAAATATAGAAATATTTCTTACATAATTGTATTTTATTTATAATTTTGACACATTAAATAATGTAATTTAATTATGACACAATAACGATTCATTAATTACCTTATTAATGATATATTAAAATAATTTATATTATAAATATCCAAATAAATGTAATTTGAGATTTTTGATGAATGAAACTAATTTTCTAGGTTAATATGAAATTTTAGGGTTGATTAGATATTTTTTTCGAATTAATCATGCTTTTATGATTTTCACAAAAACCAAATACTAAATACTTTCAAACATCACATAATTATATTTTCAAAAAAATACTATATTATTAATTGATATAATATTCCTAAAAATATAAGGTTCGGCCAATGGACTTATATAGGGTCATATATATATTAATAATGAACCACTTGGGGTTATCTTGTTTTGTTATAGTAAGTTTATTAACCGTGTAATATAAAATACAATGAGACATGGTAAATGAAAAACTATTTAACTAAGAATTAAATCTAAAAGATAAGGTTAATATGGTGACCTAGACCTATCTTAAACCTATTTGTTGAGAGATATTCGACTCACCCCAACCTTATCCTCTAAATAAATTATTTTTTAGCCATTAGAAACCGAAATTGATTTTATTATAAAATAATATTTCATCCTTTTCCAAAGAGATACGGTAATCTGTACGTACGCATGAGTGAAAAAATCATTATATTGATTGTGAAATCATATGTAATTGGATGTTTTATGATATATACAGAATAATTAACATGTTATCTTAACATCAAACCTCCAAATAAATTTGGCCTAGAAAATCCCTGACCAAATACCCTTACAACTTTCCACCAACATAAAGGTCTTACATTGGTCAGAAATCCAACCTAAGGATCCCATTTGATCAAATCAAAAGGAAGAACCTAAATAAGAGGTAAATATTTCATCACCACTTTCAAGTTCTTTTCTTCATCCACATCCTCATTAATTGTTATTTAAATTCTAAAATCATAACTCTAGTATCTTATACATACTTTTATGTTAATTTAAATATGGTACAACCATATTCCTTATTCTATTCGTCTTATAAATGGAAAAGTCACCATATGAGCGTACGTATGGATTACTGTCTCCACGTCGTGGTATAGTTTGTTATTCGAACACTTAATTATTTTTTATGGATATATTAATGAATATAAATGATGTAAATAATAAATATAACATGTTAATTATTCTGTATATATCATAAAACAACCAATTACATACAATTTCACCATCAATATAATGATATTTTCACTCATGCGTACGTACAGATTACCGTCTCCATGAATTTGATTAGATTAATTCCCCATAATAACCATTAAATAATAATTTTCATTTTATTATTAAAAATTGTGTTTATGAACATAATATCATTCTGTATAAGAGTCAAATACATCCTATCCATTACAAATATGGCTTACGTAACCAAACATATAAAGGAAAATGAATCAGCTAACACCCGAAATGACGATACTACTAAAATATTATTAAAAAGTAATATTATAGAATCATATATGATATCATATTTTTGTATATGATTCTTGTATAATTTAATAACAATGTTTTAACTATTATATAGGTGGTTAAAATACCATCAACTAAGGAAATGTGCAAGGTAAGGGTTAATTATACAATCTCTTTACTTATCTGAAGTTGTTAATATGTAAGTATCTACTGGGACCTCTTTATCATCCACATCCATGTTTTCTTAAAATTGTAATTCAAAACATTTTTACCATTTACTAAACTAAGGGTTAATGTCATTTATAACCTTATTTGATCTTATATGTTTTGAAAGAAATCTTTCTGTCATTTTCCAAACAAGGTACATTATGACCATTTCGACAAAAATAGGCAAGAATGTCTTTTTTTATCTTATACGGCGGGTGTAGTTATTCACCACCATTATTAAATATTTGAATATTTCCTTATAATATTTTAAGAATATTTTCAATGTAATTCTTTTATAATAAAATGTCTTTTAAATGATTTCAAAATAGAAATAGGTATTTCTTTAAAAAAAGATTTCATTTCATCTGTGTCAACATCCTTTAATGTATTTTAAACTTATTTGAAGTTGATTTATTAGGATACAAATATTCCATATTTTATTGAAGGTTTTGTAATATTTTTGACTATGGAAAGGTTATTTTTATACCACTCATGGTTTATGGATAATGTATTAAAATATTTATGCTAGTTTTAATATGAATGTTTATGTTATGTTTAAACCTATTCATATAAGAAATGAATTGGACTTAGTATGTGATGGTTAGAGCCCACTACAGCTCCTTGATGCATCGGTAGGTATCATGAGACAAACTGTTGTCCTAGTATAAGGAATTGAAAATATCTTATTTGTAGTCTTTGCATAAGGCCTTGACTATGTTGTTATGAAGTCTGGCATTATGCTTTCTGTCGTTATGAAAGTGGCTATTGATATTGAATGTGATTATTCGAATAGTAAAATATCTTTTTGAATAAGTAAATGGTATTATTTTATATTATCTATTCCATATTATACAGAATTTTATGTTTAAAAGTCTTTTGTTTTAGTCTTATACATTTCCTTAAATGTTTATACTTATTTACGATATATTCCGCTATATTGTTATCCTTACTGAGCATCTAAGCTCACCCTTAATATGTTCTAATTTTTCAAGGATGTCAAGAAGTATTTTATGGTTGAATTTTAGGGATCAGATAAGGATATAAGTGTTTTTAAAAGGGGACAAAATGATGTTGATGTTTTTTTATTTCATGATGTAATGTAAAACTTATAATTGTATCTATTAATTCCAAGGATACTAAACTAGTCTTTCTTTCAGCATAAAATTCTATATATCATTCCAATTATATATCATAATACCCTGAATCTAGGTAATTTTTTTTGGGGCGTTACACAATAATTATAATGGTGAAGACTCAGCGAAGACTTCTACTAGGTAAATACTAACCTCTTTCATTTTTTAAGTTTATAAGGAACTTAGTTTTTTTAGATGAAAACAAAACCAAAAATTTTATAGGGGTAAACCTAACGTATAATTTCACAAACCCAATACAAAACTCATCTATGTTTTGGGTAAAGAAGATACCAGTCTTCTAAGGGGACTGAATGAACTCAAATTCTTACAGTGGAGATCCTTTCCTCTACTATTTTATGGGTGAAGAAAAAATGTGTATTATATAGGGAAATAATAACCCATGATGTACCGTTTATTAGGGTATTATGATACTTTACAAGATTCAATAAGTGTGAAAAATAAAACCCATACCAATACAGTAAAAATAAGAATATGATATTATAACCTAGTAAATTAATGTAGATAAATATTCTATCATTTAGATTAGGTTGTGTTTGGCCATTCAAGATATTGAAAGATTAAAGCTAAGGAAGAAAATAGTTGCCATAAAAAAGTTGTTTAATGATGACTCTCTAGAACTATTTTGAAAATTATTTATAACATAATAAAAATTGAAGAGTTGCATCTATTATTCTTCACTTTACTCTTTGGTGTTTTTAATACATTAAAAATTGAAACATATTTTTTTTGACTTAAGGCCATGATTTTCCTTCATATTTTTTTGAAATAAAATCTTCATGTGAAAGTAGATTTTATATAAAACGAAAAGAAATAAAATTTGTCCCAATAAACTCAATGGTATAATACATAAATAATAAAAATAAATTTATCAAAGAAATTTATGGATAAAATCCTTGGAATTTTATATATTTTTATTTAAAAAACAATTATGTTTTAAGCTTTGAATTCATATTTTTCATGATTATTTCTCAAATAAATGAGTCAAATTTATTAGTCATTGAATATTAATAATTAATGTCCATTTGATTTTACTCTCTATATTCATGTAAAAACAATACACATGTGGTACATGTAAAGAAAAATTATTTTTGTAGTTAATAATACCAATTAATATATTTCAAAAACTACTTGTTAATATTTAAGATATATTATTCACATTATAACAAGTACAATTTTTAATGTCATACTTTCAAAATATCTATGTGAATATCTATACACTCTTAATCCCCTGTAAATGTTAATTAATTATTTATATAAATGTTCAGAAACTATTCACATGAGTTTAAAAAATTAATAAGTTTAGAACAAATATAAATTTTAAAACATTCAAAAAAATGTGTAAAAAGTAAAAAATATAGGGTAATATGAAACAGAGAGTATAATCTCATATTTTATAATATCCTCTTGATTTTTTGAAAAATTCATAATCAAATTTTTGTTACCCATACATAAAACACGCATGTTTTGTACTGGTAAAAATACTTTACCTTTACAAGGCTTACCATCCTTTTGATACCTTTGGAAAATCTTTATTACCATCACATCAGACCTAGATTAGACATACATATGACTTAGGTTACCCTTAGATTGGTTTTTCACAAATTATAATACCCTTATGCAACTATACTGGTGCACTTACATAAGTATTCATTTACCTTTACATGAGGTTTTGTTACCTTTTCTCATGTTTTGTTTCCACAATGAGATGTTGAATTTCCTTTACACTGAATTTGTTACCTTAATGTGAGATAAATTACCTTTACATGAGACATAAATCACCCATAGATATGTTCAAAAACCGTTACATGATACAAAGTGTACCTTTACAAATGTTTGGTTTCCTTTATGTAAATTAATAAATGTAATTCTTACCATAACAAAAAAATTAAAAATTAGCATTACCTTTAAAAATTCATGTAAACTGATACATACCATTACATAACTACCAGAAAATTTCACTTATAGTTATGTAACGCATATAAACTCAATTTTACCATTACAAAAGATTTTAAAAATTATTCAACCCTTATGTATCACTTTAAAACATTATGATACCTTTACAAAACACCAAAAAAATGTGTATAAATGTTTTTTAATAGTTATATGACATATTTAACCTCATAACACAAAATGAAACATGTAAAATAAGTTATAAATAATAAAAAAAATTAAATCTTATGAAAAATTAGACAAAAAATAATATGATATAATCAATGATAAAATGAATAATAAATAGTTAAACAACAAAGTTTTATATTAAAACAATCTAAAATTACATTAAACTAAAATAATTATATGCTAAATTATAATAATAAAATTAACAAATCAATATTTAGAGTAGTAAATAATCCTGTAAGAGCCAATAAAACAAATAACATTTTGGAATTATAAAAAGAAGAAGTGGTTTAAGGAGAAACTCAAAATTGTCACCCTATTTTATAATTAGAAAACCAAGAATAATTTCAAAACTCACCCCATTTGAAATTATCACAAAGATAATATTTTAGTAAATTAAATATTTAAATTTATCAATAAAGAAACCAAATTCATCATCAAAAAATGAAAACACAAATTAACCTCTATGTTTAAATATTCATTAAAATAATTTTTATGAAGTAAAACATTATAAACATATGTATAACAATTTCATTGAAAAACATAATCCATGGAGACACTATAAATATTTATGTTCTTCAAACATTATGATGTATAAAGTGAGTAGATTCGAAAATATTTTAGTGAAAAGTAATGATAAATAATTTTAAATGTATTTTTTTACACAAACTAAATGTTAAAAAACAAGTATACATCAAATCTTATCTATGATAAGTTTTAAGATAATAAAATAACAAACAAATACTACATAAATAAAAAAAAATTAAACTGAGTTTTTTTTAGATTACTGTAAATCTCATTAAAATCTAAAAATTTCATTAAGTAAATAAATAAACACCCCTCAAATTTGAGCATTAAATATTATTCTCCATGAGTGTAACTTCAACTAAAATTTTCTATATGATAAAATGAAATTGTTTTCTTCATGTGAAACTTCTAAAAATGAAAATTCTTACATATTAAAAAATGAAACCATTTGAAACAAATTTTAGGAATTAGAAACAAATTTTCCATGATATTCACTAAATTACATATATAGAAAATAAAATATACCCAAATGAAAATAAAATGAAAATTTGAAAATTATTAAAGTATACTTACAACAACAATACATTTATCGAAAACAATTCCAAATTAATGTCACAATTGTGTTTTCATTTTGAGTTATTATTCTATTTATTTTTGTCTTAACACTTTTATATATGGGGTTCCCTTGTGTATTTTAGAGAGAAATGACAAAATTTGGGAAAATAGTTGTTGGCGCATGGTTGGCACACATTTTGGAAAATTTTTTACTCTTGACAAGGTAACTATATCACCAAGTGTTGTTTTCCGATAGTGGATAACTATACAGTTACTATGAGTTTTGTAAAATATAATGGCTAACCATGCATCATGTCCTTCTTGGACAGTAAGGGGAACATGGTATCCACACGGTTTAAAAAACCATGGTTATAAACTATCAAAATTATTTAGGTCATTAAAAAAATGGATGTTTAACTTTTTTTTCTCCCCTGATTTTTTACCCTAAACCCCCATTATCGTTTACCTTTGGGATTCTTCACCCTAGGTTCCACCCCCATCTCTCATTCTCCGTGGTATTTTCATTTTCCATTTGGATTTGTTGTGTTTTATCTATTACCCTTCATGTATGTCCCCTCCTCTCATGGTTTCTCACTATTTTCTAGTGTTTTTGTCTTCTTTATTTAGAGTATCATTTATCCTACAGGTTGGGTGAAATTTATTGAGTTGGATAATGTTATTTAGATTTCAATATTGATGTTTGTTTTTTGATCATGTATTTATATGGTTTTCAAGATGTGCAGTTTTGGTTTTACACCATTTCCTCGATGTTGCATCATTTAAGGTAGGAGTGCGTTTCTTAAACATTGTTTGAGGATTTTGATATTCTTACTTGAGTGTATAAATATGATCCACATTTTATGTGTGTGGTGTGAAATATATTTTTAAAGGGTTTTGATATGTGAATGGCTTGAAAGTGATTTTTCTAAATTAAATTTGTTGTATTTTAATTTTGAACCCTTATTATGAATCTTAAATGTGTTTTATAAATTATGAATGATGTTTAATAAGTAATAAAAGTGGTTCAAAACATGTTTTAAAGTGATTTTTGTGTGGTTTTTGTTTCAAAGTTGGTTTTTGGTTTTTGGAAAGAGTGGTTTATCATGTGTGTCATAATATTTGGATTATTTTTATGTGAAAGTGATGTTGCATGTGACACGTGAAATGGTAATTGCGAGAAAAAGGAATCCTAGTTATATAGATGGGAGGATAGGGAATAGTATTCAAGATGACTTAGAAGTGGATTATCATAGATTCTTTTGTTAGGATTGATGATCACTATAATAACTAAATACATGATGATGATTAAAAAAAACTAGAATTATGGATTTTTCTCCTCTCTAGTGCCTCATGCATAGGAACATTGTTGGTGTGGTTACTATACCACATTTCATCGAGATACAATGTAACTAGGGTCTCACTATTTACTAGCGCCTATAGGGATCTCTCGGGTCATAGTTCCCTTTTGTGATGTTGTACCCACTTTTGGTATACAGTACACTTTTTTGGATTATTAAAAAGAAATATTGTTTTCCATTAATATTTTTACAATACAAATTTTTGTAGATTTTCTTTTATAAAATGTTAATGTTAATTTATCATATAATATTTATAGTATGGATTATATTTATTGGGTTGAATCCTACTGGGATTTGTATCACACCCAACATACACCTATTAGATTAAGTTTACTTGGTTATGTTTGATATAGTTAATGGTATGAAATTTTTAGATGGTGGTTTGGGAGGCTAGTGGTCTTTCATTGTAGGTGTTGTGGTGGTGTCTTGAAGATTAATCAATTTTTATTGCATGGTGGTGTTTGTTATAGTACCCTATTTAATTTTTTAGTAACCCCTTTGGGTTTTGTTTAAATGTTGTAAACATTAAATCTGAATATTACTAAGCCATGTTCGATTATAATTGTTCATTTTTTGTTTATTTTATATTTTTGGTAGGTTATGATTTTTTTCATGGTTGAAATCATTCCCAAATTTTGTTGTCGATACCCAAGAACATGTTTCCATCTCATGGGGATCGGGAATTCCCTTCGGGCGATGACATGAACCTATTCGAGTGGTGGGTTTGATGGCACCCCGACATGGTTTGTGACAAAAGTTATCGAAAGTGGTTATTCTCTTATAGATCATGGTATCTTGGGTGAGTCTAGATGGACATGTGATATGGAAATTGTGGATTCATGTTCTAATTGTGAGTAGCATAACTATCCAACACTCCTCACGATGATATTAGAGTCATTAAGGGTTGTTTGTATTCTTCATAAATTATCTTCTAGGTGAGAAATATAGGATATAGATTGTATATGGACACTAGTTGGGGGTGGAGGGTTTATTTTCATTTATTTTCATCGAAATATATTTGGTTATGTTTTTGTTTTTAGAATTTTTTGTTAATTTTTTATTGATGAAAATTTCCTGATTGGTGGTATGGATGTGTTTTTTTGATGTTATTCTTTCTTGCAGCAAGATTTTTTCCTGAATAATTTCATTGAAACTACAAGAAGAGTCCAGAGAGAGACCTCCCTCACAAATTGAACATTTATTAGTGGAAGATGTTGTTTGAGATGTCTATGATTTGGGATAAGGAGTGTGTTCTTCTCTTACTCAAGTTAGGGAAACTGAACCTGGTCCTATAATGAAAAATGATCTGGTGTTTCTTAAGAACATGCCTCCTTATTTCTGAGTTAGAACTGAACCATATGAAGTAGATGATTGTATTGAGAAGATAGATCCAATGTTTAATTTCCTTGATACTACTAAGTATGTCAGGGTTAAATGTGCTTCATTCATGTTGGAAGGTCCCAGTCAGAAGTGGTGGGAATCAGTGGTGTATGATATAAATCATGAGAATATGGGATTGAAAGACATTAATTTCATTTTAAATAAGTAGTAATTTCATGATTTCTTGGCCTATGTGAGATCCTGATAGTTTATGGACCTTACCCATTGAGGCCAAACAATTATGGAATATGCAAACTGCTTTTTGGAGTTTGTTTGGTATGAATCTGAGCTCGTTTACAATGAGTAAATGAAAGATCAAAGGTTTGAGAGGGGGTTGTGGACTGAAATTAGATCTCATGTTTTATTGTTCACTCTGAAGACCTGTTATTTGGTGGTTGATCACATGATGATGGTATATATTGATCTTAGTAACCATTCTAGTTTCTATGGATCTGTGTTATATATGGATAGTGGAAGTTTTTCAGAAAATAAGAGAAAGAGATATGAGTAGGGGAAGTAGGGAGGTTGTAGTTTAGGCCACCCTCCCCACTAGCCTTTTTCTATGGATTCTAATGTGAGGTATGTTGTGTTCCATTAGTGTGAGAAGGTAGGACACATACGACATGTATTCATATCTCATACCAAACCTTGTAACCAATGTGGAACTATGGGGAACTTGTAATGGTTTGTCAGGACACTTTTTCTTATTCGAGTGAGGTAGGATCTGCAACTTCTAGGGGGATTCCTTCCTAATCATATACATATAGGATAGCGGGTTCATGGTTCAGAGGATGTGGTAGTTTGGTTGGATCATCTTAAAATTAGTGTCAATTCAGGGAAGATCCGCAGTCCAAAGGTTGTTCTCAAGATCAGGATGGGGCAAGGAATCTTTATGCGGTGGATCGAGCACCATAATAATTGAATATGGGACTTGTAAATGTTTGAGGTACCATTATTATTGAATCATACATGGATTTTGTTTTCTTTGATACATGTTCATCTGTTTCATTTATATGTGCCCGTCTTGTAAACTTTTTGGGTTTACTAACTGATCATATGTCGTATTCAATGGAGATAGTAACAACACTGGGTAAGATAAAATAGAAGGGTTTTATGTGTTTATCTAGTTCACTCACAATATGAGGGGTCATGCTAGAATGGGATTTTAATTTTATTAAATGGGACCCTTTGATGTGATCCTCAGAATGGATTGGATCATTTTCTTTTAGAAACATATCTATTTCAATATATAGTGAGTGAGTTTTATAGAACCTGATTGGGAGTACCCATGTCTTTTATAGTGAATGAGATCCTTGTTCGGGTCATAGTGGACATGCACATTCAGAGTTATCCAGTCTCATTTTTTAGTTATCATCGCTCACATTGTAGGATTATGGTTTTGTTCCTGAGTTTGGATTTTCTTCTTTGGGGGATGAGTTCCCAGAGGTGTTTACATATGAATATTCAATATTTCCTCCTGTGTAGGATGTAGTGTTATTAATATATTTGGAACATGAATCATAGTCTATATTTCATCCTTCATATCATTTGGCCCCCACCGAGTAGAGGGAATTGATGGTATACTAGATGATTTTGAATCCAATGGATCCATTTGGTTGATCTTCTCACATTGGACCGTTCTAGTTTTGTTTGTAATGAAGGACGATGGATGTATCTTGTTTTTTATTGATTATAGAAACTGAATATGGTAACATTCAAGAATAAGTACCCATTTACCGAAATTGATAACTTTTTCGATCAGTTTAAGGTGTAATGGTATTTTTCTAAAATTTTATTGTGTTATGGTTATTAACAAGTCAAAATTTGAGAGGAAAACGTTACAAAAATGGAATTTTAAAGCATATATTGACATTTTGAATATTTTTATGCCCTTTTTGTTGAATATTTATCAAAAATCCTTCATGGAACATATGAATAGGCAGTTACACTAGTATCTTAAATCATTTTTCTTGCAACTCATGGATGACATCTTGGTCTATATTAGATCTGAGTAGGATCATGATCATCATTTGGGGATTATGTTGGCAACACTTTAAGATCACCGTCTTTATGAAATATTTTCTAAATGAACCTTCTGTTTTAAATATGTAATGTTTTCTGGACACATTCTATCATAATATAGGGTTTCAGTGGACCCCAAGAAAATTAGTGTAGTTATGTCATGGGATCAGCCAAAGAATTTATTGGAAATCAAGATATTTTCAGGCTTGGAAGGTTATTAATGGTGTTTCATTCCAGATTTCTCTAATCTTACTCCATCGCTGACCACTCTTACTCAGAAAAGGGTGAGTTTTGAATGCATCCCTAAATGCCAAGAATCCCTTGAGGATCTTAATCAGTAGTAAACTGATTCTATTATTTTGATATTTCTAGAACCTATGAAGGGTTATGTGGTATACTGTGATTCCATTGGTATGTGTATTTGGTGTGTGTTGATGTAGAATGACCTTGTGGTGGTGTACGGTTCTCCCTAAATCCTACTGCAGGAGAGGAACTATCCAAACCCTGACTTGGAGTTAGAAACAGATATTAATGACATCAAGATGTTGTGTCACAATCTTTTTGGGTTGAAATTTGTGGTTTATTATGATCATAATATTTTGGACTACATTTTGTATCATAAAAAACCGAATCTATGGAACCATCATCGAGTTGAGTACATTTTGGTGTTCAATTTGTATATCATGTATACACCTAGAAAGGGGAATTTCATGGAAGAGGGATTGATTAGGAAAGTTTGATTCTAATCTTTTAGGAAGTCCAATGATGAATGGATGTTGATGGGCCTTTTTCCAAGTTTCAAATGGAGAACGAAAATCATAGTATAGGACCATTCTTAACTAATTTCTATTTGACTCATTCTCTTTTAGGAAGTTATTCAGCAGGATAATCCTATTGATGATTTAAGCTGTCACTCTATACAAGTTCTTAATGGTGGGTAGATACCTTGTAATCTGTCATTGTCTCCTAAGGGAGTTTTATGCATCGAGGTTCACTCTATGGTGTTGTTGTTTCATAGAAAGGTAGTTATGTAGTATAGCCACCAATATCAGTGGTCCATTCATTCAGGTACTGTCAAGATGTGTTAGGATGTGCATCGGCAGTTCTGGTGGTCATGTATGAGCCATGACACAGATGTCATTGTGTCGATGTGTTATATGTGTCATCATGTCAAGAAAAAAAAATTAAAGGCCCTGCAATTTTCTTGAGACACTTTCCATTCCTACTTAGACATGGGATGATATCACCATGGAAATCATTATTGGCATGCCTCGTACACCTTGGAGGATGAATGATATCTGTGTAGTGATCGATTTTCTGACCAAATCAGCCCATATTATTCCAATCTGGTATTGAGTGATGGTGGATGAGTTGGCCTAGTTCTATATTATATATTGTTTTATGATTCATGGTGTAATGTATAAAATTGTTTCATATAGGGACCCCAATCTCTCCTAATGGTTTTTGGGAAGGCCTTCAAATGGAAATAGGGTTGTAGGTAAAGTTGAGCACAACATACCGTCCCCAAATGGATGGTAGGATGGAGTAGGGGAATCAAATTTTCAAGACATGCTCTAGGCATTTGTGTTTTATTTATGAGGTTCATGGGATAAGCATTTTGGATTTTCGAGTTTGCATATAATAATAGATACCAATCCTCGATCCAAATGGATCCTTTTGAGAAACATTATTTTTGTTCTTGTCGGCTGCCTTTGTGTTGGAATGAGGTGGGTGAGGCCACACTACTAGGACCAAGCATAGTGAAATAGATGTCTAAGAATGTTAAAATAATTAGACATCAGTTGTTGAAATATTAGAGTTTTCAAAAATAATATACCGATTAGTGGAACTGATATTTAAAGATTCTTTGTAGATGAACAAGTGTTGTTGAAAGTGTCACCTCACTTAGGAAACATTTATTTGGTAAATCAAGGAAAAATAACTCCAAGGTATGTTATAAAATTTTAGATTATCGAGCTAATTAGTAATGTGCCATGCATGGTGTATTTTTTCTTGAAGATAATTTCAATTCATGACATGTTTCATGTCTCATAGCTGAAGAAGTATAACCAAAAATAGTCTCATGTGTTGAATTGGTAAGAGTTACAAATAAAGTCTAATTTTTATGTATTTGAGAGGCCAGTGTGGATTATATATTCTCAAGAGAATTTTATTTGTGGTAAGAATATTCTCTTAGTATGTGTTATTTGGAAACATGTAAAAAATGTGCATTAGAATTGGGTGAAAAAGTCATGGGTTGAATAAGAGTATTCAATATTATTCTCTGAAAAAACTCTAATATTACTTTCCAAGGGTGGAATATTTTAATGGTTGGGAGAATTGGCATTTCCACATTTTCATTTGGAGTTATTTTCTACTTATTTTTGTTTATAAATTTTCTCTTTGGTTTTCCCATGTGTGTTTTGAGAAAAATGATCAAATTTGGGTAAAAAAAGGTGGTTCCTTGTTGGCGCACAGTTTGAAAAACCATGGTCCCTTTCACAGGTAACTGTGAAACCAAGTTCTCTTTTTAGACAGTGTATAATCACATGGTTAGTGTAAATTTTTATAACTATGATAGAGAACTGTATGGTATGTATTTCTTATGCAGTACAAGGTCTACAATTTCTATATGGGTTTTTAAACCTTGTGGGTAAACCGTGAAATTGTTCTACATCATTAAAAATTTTATTTTAACATTTTTATGTATATTTTAAACCCTTGACCCCAAAACTCCACCCCTATTTGGATTCATTAACCTAGGCATGTCCCCCAACCCTATTTTTCCCTTTTATCTTCATTTCCATGGTGGATTCGGTGTGGTTTCTCCACAACAATTCAAATAAGCCCCTTCTCCCATGGGTTTTCCTCCATTATAAGGTTGACTTATTCTTTAGATGGGGTGTTATGTCTAAATAAGGTTGGGTGAAATTTTTAGGGTATGCTATGTTTCTTTAAGGATTGATCTTGAGGTTTATGGTTCGATCTTACCTTTACAGGGTTCACTTGGGGTGTAGTTTTGGGTTGGCACTATTTTATAGAAGTTTCTTAAATTGAGGTACGTGGTTTAATTCATAGACATTTTTTTGATGATTTTTATATACATGATCGAGTGTTTAAATATGTTCTATGATTTATGATTATGGTGTGAACTGTTTCTATGTGGATTTTGATATGGATATGGCTTGAAATTGGGGTTTTCAATGGAAATTGGGTGTATTTAACCTTGAACCCTTACTATATAATCTTTAATGTGTTTTAAAAATCATTAAATATGGTTAATAAGTTTTGAAAGTGGTACAAAAAATGTTTTCATGGTATTTTGGTGTGTATTTGGTTTCAAATGTGGGTTCCGGTTATGGAAAAAGTTGCTTATCTTTTCTGGCATAATATTTGGCTTATGTTTATATGAATGTGATGTTTCATGTGTCATTTTAAATGGTAATTGAGAATGAATGTAATCCTATGTATCTTGGTGGGAAGACTAGGACTTGTATTCTAGATGACTCGGAAGTGGCTTGGCCCAGATTCATCTAGTGGGATTAATGATTTCTATACTAACTAAATACATAATGATTATTGGATACCACTAAAACATTTGATATTGCCCCTCTCTAGTGGGAAGTGACCAAGAACATTGTTGGTGTGGTTACTATAACATGTTTAACAAGAAATGACGTACCTAGGGTCGTACTCTTAGCTAGTTACTATATGGATCTCCCATGTTGTAGTTCTCTTTAGTGATATTGTAATCATCATCGGTATATGATAAATGCTTTCAATTATTTAAAAACAGGATTATTTTCCTTAAAAACATTTACCCCAAAAATGTTTCTAGTTTTTATTTTATAAAAAGTGCATGTTAATTTTTCTTATAATGATTATTGCATTGAATCTCTTTGTTGGGTGGAATCCTACTGGGCTTTTGTTGACACCCTAATAACACCATTGAGTGTAAGTAGAATTGGTTATTATTCTCAAATGTAAAAGAAATATATTTGGAGATGGTGGTTCAAGAGGCTAGTGGCCTCTTATTACAAGTGTTGTCGTGGCGGCTTGAGGATGATGCTCTTGTTATTGCGTAGTGGTTTTTGGGTTTGTGTCTTGTTTTATTTTTGTTCTTTATCCTTTTGATTTTGTTTAAATGTTGTAAACATTAAATCTAAAAATTATTATATCATGTTCGGTTATGATTTTTATGTTTTGATTTATTGATTATATTGGGTTGGTTAAGATTATTTTCATGGGTGAAATCATTTCCATGTTTTATTACTAATACCCAATCACTTTTTTCTAGCCCGTTGTGTTTATGAACACCCTTTAAAAATGCCATTAACTGGTTTGGGCATTGGGTTAGATGGATCCATGACATGGTTGGGGAAATTTAAAATATGTTTTCCCGTTAATTGATGCATTGCATTTATATCAATTAAAATAATTATAATTTCAAATAAAAAATGACTTTTCAATTATAGGTACCTTATCATGAAGAAATATAATATTTTATACAAACCTTGATTGATAGAATTGATAAAATAGTAAAAATATCTTTTAACAATAGATATTTAACATAATATATCATATTAAAAAAATTAATAATTTAACATTTTTGAATCTTTAAAATAGATTCCATACCTTAAAAAACATAACAATTAAACTAATTAAATTATATATTGAATTACCAGTATGTAAATTCTTTGTTTAAGAAATTATAAACTAGTGAATAAATTTAAAATAAGAAATAAGTAATTATTTACAATTATTTTTTGTTTATATATTTCTAAAAAAACTAGTTCAGGTGTATTTTAAAACATCAAAAATGAAATCTAGATATTTTTTTAAGTAAATTTACATTTAATTATGTAAAAACGTGCCTTATAAAAATATGTTAAATATGGTTAAATAACTAAAACATCCAAGATAAATTCATATTATAGAACAATACTGATTCCCCCTATATTTATGATTTCCTTTCTAAATGAAAATATCATAATAATACAATTAAAATATTTATTTCCATAGTGATGACTATGAAAAACGTACATTAATATCACAAGGATCCAGGGGACGTGTCATAATATATTTAAAAAATATTTAATGTAACAAATTATTATACCATATATGTAAACGATAATTTAAAAGTAAAATAATATATTCATTTTCCATATAAAATATTAAAATTCAATAAAATGACATACAAACAAAATTTTACCAACATTTACTAACGAAACCCTAAGTTAAATACGGATGTACATGTAAGTATACCAATATGATAAATCTTATTCAAAATTAGAAAAAATGATATAAAAAACTTATAATGATGATTTTAATATGCCGGAAAAAAATTATAATGACATGCATCTTAGATATAACAATCAATAATTAAATTGATATTTCATATTTATAAAGTATGGTTAATTTCGCATGAATTAGGTATAAATAATGGATTAATTTCAGATGAAATAGAATACATAACTTTAGGTAACCAATTCTACAGTGGATTATCTAGATTGGGATTGAAATCATATTTTGACATAAAGATCCTTTTCTGACAACATGATTGATTGAACATCAAAGGACTATCAAAAGAATAATGACCATTACATCAACATTTAAAAAAATAAACCAAAGAAACTAAATCATAATTTCAAATTATAAATTTGTTTCAAAATATACTAAGAACCGAATAATAACAACTAATTACTTTCCATTTATCATTATATTTTTTTAAATAATAATTCATTCTAATATTGTAAAGTGAAAAACAATTATTATATAATTTCTATTGCAAATAAACATTTTAATATTAACATTATTTAA
The DNA here is from genome assembly GCA_963277665.1 of Viscum album. Classification (NCBI taxonomy): domain Eukaryota; kingdom Viridiplantae; phylum Streptophyta; class Magnoliopsida; order Santalales; family Viscaceae; genus Viscum; species Viscum album. The sequence continues at coordinate 1,037,381,147 of OY728141.1, read as the reverse complement.
TTCATTTTTACTTTGAAAAAACTCCAAATTATCACAACCCTTTTAATGTTTTAAAGATGATGTGTTTCTATTAATTTAAATTAACAACTCATTCTATTCCTTGTGCTTAAAATTTTTTGTATAAACAATCTTTAATTTCTATGATAAATTATTTTTCATTTCATAAACCCTTATAGAAATTCCATTGAGTGAAACAAGTGTAATATTTATTTATTTTATTTTATATCCATATGAATGAAAAATTTACTTTTTGAATTAATTATGGGGCTCATAATTTTTATAAATGATCCAACTAAAAGAATCAAAAGTATGTTTTTAAAATTAGTTATACTAAGCACACATATATTTTTATATATTTTTGTGTATGAACCATGAACACTTTGACAATAATATGTAAGTTATTATGTTTACTTATAATAATTTTATATAATTGAATTATTACCCATTTCCTTTGGACTTTTATCCCTATTTCATGAGATTTTAGAATCACCCCTTGTAGTTAAAAATTTACATTCTTTCCTTTTGACCATCCTTTGAATTTTAAAATTAAGACAATTGGATTTAACATGTATTTTATTCTTAAAACCATAAATAATAATAATTGAACAATATAAATTTATATGTGAATTACAATGAGTGATTCACCATTCAAGAAAATTAGGTTTTTCATTCTTCTTGCTCGGACTCTCCAATTCCATGTATCCATACATTCAATAATTAAAGAGAATAAGTATATTATAATAACCATCTTCATTGTTATATGTTTCAATTTGATTCAAAATTTCATTAATAGTTACACAAAAACAATTTTGGTCAAAAATGGTTATATAAAAGTTCAATTAAATAATATTCCTAATGTTATACTTAAGATCACATTTAACAGAATATTCTCTTTTCAAATAAATTGGATCAGATTTAGGTTAAATAAAATATTTAATCATAACAGCCGAAAATAGAATATCAAAAATATTTACATATGCTTCTAATGAGATATTCTATTGAGTATAATTTTAACCATTGATGTGTGGTGGAAATGTAGGATTCAAACAATTTTTTTCCTTAAGTCTTTCATCAATTTAAAATATAATTCCATTAGTTTTGTTATGGATTAGGATAAATAATAATTAAAAATAATAAGAACAACAAACAATGAATAATATATCATAAAATAAACATCCCTAGTATCGAAAAAACTAAAAAGTAATTTATCCTCAAAGGGTCGGGCTATGATACTAATTATTATAGCCTGATGTGGTGATGTAAATAAACAAGAAGGATGGTGATGTATCTTTCTTTAAAAATCAAATAGAGATAACACATTAAGAGATGAAAGTGATAATTCGAAATATTAAACAATTCATCCGAAAAAAAAATATATAGGAAAAGAAAATAAATAAATTAAAATATAATCATAAGAATCTAGAAGCAGTTCAGATCTCAATGATCTTACTCTTCTCTTTACATAACAAACCTATGTATGGAACCCACTATGGTATATCACTTTTTAATGAGTGTTATAACACTATACTTCCGTAAGTTTCAAACCTATATCCTTAACCCAATTCTATTTTCTGTTAAGGTTTTAGACAAAAACCTATCCTTTTATAGGATAAGACACAATATAAAATATTATAGGCTCACTACAAACCTTTTTCCTTTTTCATGTATAGTCAAAACCTAGTATTTAACAAGGGAAAACCTATGATATTAATTTACATCTGTGGAACCATCCTTGAATTTCATAGGTCTATTATTGACCTATTTTATGTTATAGGAAAAGAGGAATCGATTATTTTAAGGGGACATAGAAAACCTAGTCTCTTACAAGAGTGGTCTTCTCATATACAATTTTATGGGTTAAGCGTAACTTAGAATTATAATGGTATATAATAAAATTGGAAATACCAGTTGTTAGAGTATTAAATCACTTTGAAATATGAACTACATTTGTGAAATAAAACCCATACAGTTACAAAATAATGAATCAAAAAGATTGTTTAACCCAATGAATGAATGTAGTTGAATATGTTATAATTTAGATTAGGTTGTTCTTTGGCCCATGTAAATATTTAAATAATGAAACATTAGAAACCATCAGTTTTATTTAGAATGAAGTTTATTTATGATGATCTAAGAATCAGTGGAATATTATACAACATGTAATATAAAATGAATGGACATAATTACTATTCTACACTACATTCTTCTCTCTTTCTATACACCAAAAATACCAATGACTATTTTCTTAACATTAAAGGCCATGATTACCATTCATAAATTATAGCAAAAAAATCATACTATTTTAATAAACATCGATAAAATGTAAAATTAAATCTATGTTGTACAAATTATCATTTGAAAATATTAAATATATAATATTAATAAATTTAAAATCTCATATTCCAAAAAAATTCTAATTAAGAATTTTTTTTGATAGTGTTAATTTTAATTTACTAGATAAATTATTTAAGTTTATTATTCATAATATAGAGATAATTAATATCCAAGTGAGTTTACTCCCGATATTCTATAATTACAAAATAGATGTTGTACATGTTTATAATAATTAATATAGTAGTGAATAATACCAATTAATAACCTGGAAAATTATATATTAATATTCAAGAAAAACTATTTATATTCCAACTAGTTTAATTTTGAATATAAGATTTTCAAAATATTAGTTTGAATATTCATACACATATAATCACATTTCAATATTTTTTAATTCTTTACAAAAAAATATAATTTTTTTTTCATCAGTTCTAAATAATTAATAACAAATTTTTAAAAAAAACATTAAAAACGTTCATTGTAAACTTGTAGTATGTGGAAATTTGTTGTAATATGAAAATAGAGTATAATTTATTGTTTTATAATATCATATAGTTAATATGCCAAAAGAATAAACAAATATGTGTTGACCTTACATAAAACACAAATGCTATGGGTGGGTTACAATATTTTACCCTTACATAGTTTAAGACCCTAATGTATCCTTTGTTGGATATTTCTTACACAAATTTGAGGGCTATATTACCCTTTCATGAGCTTTATGTTACACTTATATCCATATTGAAAAAATACTACTACAGTTATCAAAGTATACCAGTTCCCTTAAGTAAGTTTGATTTTACCTTTTTGTGTGGTTTTATTAAATTTATATAATCTCTATTACCTTTACAATAGGTTATATTAACTTTAAATGATTTTAGATACATTTATTTGAGAATAGTAGTACCCAAACACATGTTATGTTACCTTCTAGCGAGATAGAGTGTAACCTTATGCAGGTCCAGTTATATTTAAATAACTAATGAAATTTAATGCTTACCCATATGAAAATATTATAAAATAATATATATCATTACAATGCTTATATTAAATTAGGAATACCCTTACGTAACACATGGAAAATGATACATACCCCTATGTAACTCATAAAAAACCACTTACCCTTATACAACACAAGTAATCTTATTGATAACTTTATGTTACATTGTAAAAATTATTCTACCCTAATGTAATCCATTAAAACATGAGGATATATTTACAAAACACTATATGATAAAGTAAAAAAGATATTTATGATCTAAATGACTCATTTAATACAAGAACTCAAAATTAAACTTAAAAAATATTTATAAAAAATAAAACCATGAAATAATTAAATAAATTAAGATAAACACAATATGATATAATAATTATTCAAATGAATAATAAATAATTAAATAAATAATGATTGTTTAAAAACAGAAAATATTAAACCTTAATAATTCTATGAAAAATTATAATTATGAAATTCATCAAAAAAAACATTTAGTCTTTTCAATATTCATGTGATAGAGAATAAAAGAAGACATTTTTTCAATTATATAACTGTGTACTGGTTCAAGGATCCACTCCAAAAACCATGAATCTATGTGATTCGATTCATCAAGTGAAGACTAAAACACCTTGACAATCGATGATAACAAATTTTTACTAAGATGGATTTAAATCCCAATGAAACATAAAAATCATAACCTAGATTATACCTAAGGACCAAGGGTAGAGTATCACAATAAACTATAACCCATACACAATGGTTTAGAGTGGTAACATGTTAAGAAAGCCTCGATGAATACTCAAAGATGAAGTATAGTTTTCTTTACCAAATTCATAAAATAACATTCTCACATAATGTGGTCTTGATAATAAATTATGATCCAAGGTAATAACAATGTACAAGTCTCATCCACTACCCTCTTACATAATGTTGGGACTATACCATGTACTTAGTCTAACCTTCCTCTATGGGGGGTATCATGTCAGACTTTATATTATCCCCTATTACATAGGGGAGGATGTACATTATATTCATCACCCTATCACCAAGGATGGGTTCATAACCTGTTCACATAACTCTCAAAATGTAGGACTTACAAGAATAAGAGGACAAATACTTCCTCATTATGGGATTTCCCTGTTGACACCCCATCACTCAAAGAAAGTCCATATATCCAAAACACTTCCATCTTACTGAGGGTAGGGTATACTACATCCTCCCCTGCCTTGTACTCTATATGGGGTCAGAACTATAATATGTATGAAATAATAAATATGACACAATATAAATATCATAAGATAACCATTTCATTATAAATAACTTATCACTCATGACGTATACAATCAACTGAATCAAATCCCACTATCCATCTTCCCTCATTGCCTAAAATCCTAAAGAACCAATCTGTCTCTCCCCCTTAGCATAAAGATATATCCATTACCCCATAATGATCACACAACCAATAGTTTATTCCCAATCCTGTTTTATAATCCAGATCCACATCCTCATATCAATCATCACGTCATAACCCTAACCCATGCCATATCTAAAACTTCTCTCATAAGAGCTCTTAGACTACCACGTAGAGGAAACCCCTCTCCACCGCACATTATATAGTCCCAGAGGAATCATCCCACCCATGACACACACTAAATCTTAGTTTACTATCAGGAGGATGCTCTTTAATAGGTTTCAGTTGTATTACTATCACACTTTTCACATTATAGTGATCCTCTCATTCCCGACTTAATAAAATTATAGAAACTATTGTAGGCTACCTGTTAATCATCTCAAAATATGAGAACAAACCAATGTATCTCATCAACTCAACATAATCCTCTTCACCTTATTGATATAGTCACTAAGATATTCCAATTTACAAAAATTACTAAAGATACTTTATTCCAATGTGATGAGGAGCAATCCCATCATCTCCCTTTTATAGGGTGCTCTTATACCCTATCATATTATCTAATTACATGAAATATGATTTTAGTAATGAAATAATGATTAAAAAGGAATAATAATTTTTACTATAGGGACCAACTACCTAAAATAATGATTTAACACCAATTATAAGCTCAACCTCACCCTCATCGTGTCTCATATATTCGTTATCCAACCTCATATTTCCTTCTATGTTTTGAGAATTATTTTACAACAAAAACTGCATGGAATCTAGTTCATTAATCATTTTGGGAAAAACTATATCCATGATGAACCAAACCCATCCCCCATTGAAATAGTAACATATCACCATGACTGATTGGAAATGTCACCAAAACACTATTCCATCAACACCAACTCATAGGTATAGAAAAGGGAACAAAAAATGAATGATATAGAGAATATTAAACTATAAACCACCTTAAATTTTTTTAAAAAAATTACCCCTATAATAGGTGGATCTAAAAAATGATGATAGGGGGAGGGATCCAGATGAAATGTCCCTCCCTTGTGCACATCTTATAGTAATCCATTATTTTCACATATATATATAACATCATATTAAATTAATACTGAATATATATCACATAATTCCACCTGAGGACCATAATGTTTTACTATCTCTTGAAACATGGATACATAAAAAAAACTAGTACATAAACGGATCAACATTATCACTTACTTAGTTCATAAAAACTTCAACCATTGTTTGGAATACCCAACTTAAAACCATTCTTCATAACCTGGGGAAATGAAAAATAAGAATGAGTTATATAATATTATCAATAAGGGTAAACATAATAGACATAAATAGATGATCATAAATGATCATATTACAAGAATAAGGGTTTAAAAAGTGATCGTAATATACAAAATTCAAACCCAAATAGTCAATGTTCATTAATCCCGAATCATGGTATAAAGATTTTCATAAAAACAAATATATTTCATAAGAGAACAGAATCATTAGCACTCAATCATGTCTCAGGAAAACATGACATAAGAATAAGGAGTATGTTTTAAACATTAAAATAACCCAAAAAATCCAGTTTCTTATTCAAGTATCACATCTATGAATATCATAGTGGATTGGTATCGCACCCTATTCCATTATTTCCTTAGTCAATGTTCACTCCCAAGACTATCTTATTTGATAAATTATCTTACTAAACTCTATCCCTCCCATACCCACTCTACATTATCTCATGAGAAATCCATATTCATCCAAAGCATTAATGGGATATGTAATTCAGGTCCCACTAATCACAAAATGAAAACCATACATTTGGGTTCCATAAGATCATAAAATATTAATCATATCATATATCATAACCCATGGAAAATATATTGGTTTCATAATCATTTAATCATGATACTCATTAAAAATAAATATAAAGAATAAATATATAAACATCGGATCATATCTATAATAAATAATAATAATGTTCAAAGGAGGTTTTTATAAATTAAAATAACTTTAAAACATCTATAGAATATCTCTTTTTGAAAATACCATTTTCATTTTGGAATAAGATATTAAAATCTAAGAATTTACAAAATATTTAAAAATAAATTTTCCCAAAAGAACTAAAGAAACATATAATGGATCCTCTGTTGAAAGAAATATTCATTATGGTGAGGAAAGATATTTAGGAGGTTAATATTAAAAAAAGTTTACTTTCAAGTTTATAGTAAATGTATAAAGTTTCTATTTTGGAAAATGAAAAAAAAATCCTTAAATTCATTTTTAAATAAATAAAAACATGGGTAAATATAGATTTAATAATTCTTTATAGAATAGTAAATTCATCCTAGAGAACATTTTTATAATGTCATGTATTTTGGAATGGTTCGAAAACTCTAAAGGAATTTGAGTTTTTCTTTTGGTGGATGATAAAATGTCTAAACCATGATTTATAATGTAATTTTGAGTGCTAGAACACAATAATGTTTTATTTATTGGTATAGTTTAAGGATTGGAATCTCTCTTGAAAGCTAGAATGAGATTATGGAGAATCAGGTTTCAAAAAATCAATTCCAGGAGAGGGAACCTTGCGTGTACTATTGTCACATGGATAGTGCAAGCCATGTGACTTAACTGTGTAACTGGTTTTGTTAAGAGACACATTTTTGTGAAACCATGAAAATTTTCTCAAACATTTGTCTGATCTATAAATGAGGTCACAAAGGTTTTCAAACCATGTTCTTAATGCCACACGACCATGTTAACCATTTGTAATAAATTATAGATAAGAATAACATGGATTTATCATAGTTCTCTAAACTGTGCTCTTATACATGTGTGGTCAGTGCCCCTTTGGACATTGGAACCTCATAGTTATCACTCAATTATCCAAACCATATCGCTTAGTAAATGGGATAGAATTTTTTTGACCTCATTATTTTAATGATAAAAAATTATGTTCTTTGTGTGTACTATATCAAATTTTTTATGATATAGAATCATTTTTTGGTTAGGTTTTGAACTTTTAGCAATGTAATGATCTTCTACAGCTTAAAAGGCCTATCACCTATTATAATGATCTAATTCTGATAAAAATACACCAACAATGAAGCTAACAACATAGTGTTGTTGTAGCTATCCATAATTTATTTCAAAACCAAATATTTAATGTCTTGTTTTAGAATTTAATGTGGGAAATAACTATATATATTTATGAATGATTATTTTTAAACAAATCTGAGGTTGTATTAAAGACAAATTTAGTCTTTTCTAAATATTTTGAACAATATGAGGATCCTGATAATTCAAATATTATCCTCAAATGGAAAATTAAACCTTAAGATAAATAAATTCATAAGAAACATCCTCATGTGTAAGGATACAGACACGTGACTAACATGCACAGGCATGAAAAATAAATTCCTGGAACTCACAAAGTTAGAAAAAATTGAAGAAGAGATGCATCTGTGCAGAATCTCCCTGGATATTCTCAAACTGAATTCAAAGCCTTTTCCAGATTTCCATGAACCATGTTTTACTACAATTCATATGAAACTTCTTTTATCTCATCAAAAATATAAATCTAGGTACTTTAGAACAAATAATGTTATTTGGGTTGTGCAACACTAAATTTAATCATCTATAAACTCTATATATTTCTATTTAGGATTTATATTTGGGAATTAGTTTTTTTACTTCATATATTTTTAAAACAAAATATCAAGTTCTAAACAAAAATAGAACTTGATACTCCCTCAAATATTTTCATTTTTATTCCCATGAATGACTATAGAAGAGGTCATGTGTGACCTTGTATATTTTTTTAGCCCATGAAGAACAATGAAAGTTGATCAATTATTACGATTCCTTTAGATATGTAGTTTCTAAAACAAAATAAATGCTTGGAATCGGTTAATTTAGTAACAAACTTCTTGGTATCATATGAATTACATGTAGAGAGGACTAAGTCTCATCTTGAGATCAAATCACTTGTTAAATTCAATTTTCCGTTGTTTGTTGAATCTAATTTTTTAATTTTATTTTTTCTTTATTTTTTTAAATAAAAAATATTTTTTGTGTTCAAAACATATTAAAAAGACTCAACTCTGATAGTTAATTAAAATTTGTGTATTCTATAATGTGTGTGATACATATTGATTAGCATCAACATATAGAGTATTTTCAAAATAATTTTATGTGAGATGTGATCGATATTATGAGAATTTTTTAAAATATAAAAAATTATATTTCTACAATTTTTTAACAACATGATTATTTAATTTTTGTGGGATTTATATTTTTAGTTTTAAAAATATAAATTTCATTATAAAATCAATTCAACCCACTATTGTGTTGTCCACTTGAACAAACATTTTTTGTTAGTGGGCTTTTAGAATATCTTTTTATTGTGATCTAGTTTTACGTATTATTCTTAAATATATATTTTATCTAAATATATATCATTATGGATAATAAAAGGCATGAATAGACAACTACGAATTTTCCTCCATGTTTTTCAGGAAAACATTATATTCAACAAATGATTAAACTAAAAATTAATTTAATGAGTATGGGGATTTATATTAGAATTATTATTAAAGATGAATATAAAAAATTTAGATATGATAAATCATTTTAGAGTGATACCACTAAGTAAGCCTATGATTTTATAAATAAATATGTGAATTATTTGTAGTATTCCTTTAGAGAAGATGAATTTAATATAATATATACATGTTCAAATTCTTTTGAGATATGGTATACCAATGATATGTCTCATGAAGGAACATCCAATGTTAATAAAATTCTTTTGTATACCTATACTTTTATGTATGATATATTTAATAGGATGACTCATGATTCAATTTTACAAATTTATGTAAGGTTCAATGATATTTTTAACATGATTCATGTAGTCAAAAAGAAAAGTATTAATAAAGATCAACATATTATAATTATATAATTATTGCGAGATAGTCAAAGAGTAACATTTGGGACCATTAAAGAGTCTTGTTACATTATAACATTAAAAAATAAAATAGTTAATTGGAAATATCATGATGTATGAAGAATAATTACACGTGAAAAATAAAGAAGTGTACGAACCTAAGAGCAATTCACTACAATTTAGGACTTTAGAATAAAAATGGAATGTTAATGATAAATATTTTAGTGATGTGGAATAATAATAAAATAATGATGAAGAAATGGAACACCTGACCATATGTGTTAAGAATTTTTATAGAAATAAAAATTTCATCATGAAATCTAATCATAGAAGAATCTATAACAATATAGGGAATTAGATAACTAAATTGAGAAATGAATATTCCTTCAATTAAATATTCTTATATGAGTGTAAATAGAAAGGACCTGTCAAAAAATACTATTCCAAACTAAATTATAAGATGAATTTTGGGGAAAATGAATAATGACAAAAAAAAAGAAATTAAGGACACTTAGAGTTCTTTATAGGAAAGTTCAAGTGAATCAGATTCTAGCAAATAAGAAAAAAATAATGGGGCCATGTGCTTTATGGTAGAAACATCTGAGGTACTAAATGTTTTTCCTACATCTCATGTACTTTATTATATTCCATTTTAAAATGAATATAATGATAATAATATTTATAGTAATTAATTATTTGAATATTCTAACTTTATACAAGACATTTATAATGAATTAAAAGATACATATAAATGGCTAATTAGGTATCATGCTATGACTGCTCACTTTAAAACTAGTCTCACTATAGAAAATTATTAAAATTCTCCAATTCTTATGAAAATAATGTAATAGAATTATATAATTAAAAATTAAAGAAATATCATGGGGGATTAAAAATGGAAGAAAAATACTTACCTAGATGCTTGAGAAATATACTACTACAAATTATACTTATAGAATTGTATACTAACAATGGAAGTGGAATATATATAAATATATATATATTAAAAGTTAAAGTTTTACCATTTATGAAAATAGTTCTTATTCTAATAGAAAATATGAAGTTTTTGTTTCTATAATTTTATGATATAATTATAGTAAAATAGTAAATCATTTTTTGATTCTTAAATCACATATTAATAACATCTCCAAACCAATGAAAATTTGGGGGAATAAAATTCATTTTTATTTTAAATTTATTTTGTATGAAATCAAATTATATATATATTGTATGAAATTATAGTTTTAGGATAGTGGATGTTCCATAAATAAAACTCGAAACTACTTGAGAATCAATAACCAAATCAAGACGGATGGTTTATATGTAACATTTAGTGATAATTCCAAAGTGAAAATTATCATACATTGTCAAATTGGAAGATCTCATAAAAATTTCATTTCTAATGTTTTGTTAGTATATAGATTAATGTATAATATTATTTTCATTTCAAAACGAAGTGATGATTATTTTCATGTTATGATTGAAAGTAATTCTTTCAAGATTTTTATTTCCAACATGCTTTAGTTTTTACTCCAATTTGAAATGTGAATTTTAATTGTGTGGATTTAAATTCCTTTTTTTCGCAAATTATTTTAGATTTTACAGATCTTTATAATGAATATTCACTTTGTTATATGAATCTATTCCATTTTAATATTAACTCAATTAGAAAAATATCTAGTCAAGGATTAGTTATGGATCTAACCAAGATAGAATTTCTAACATTAAAAGTATACAACCCATATCAAAAGAGAAATTAGTATAAAATTACAGTGAAACCATAGAGAGGAGTTTTTTCTTATTAACCATTAGGATTGGTTCACATGGATTTTTTGGACCTTTTGTGTTTGTAGTTTAGTAGGAAAACATTATTACAATTTTATAGTGAATTATTATTCAAGATATACATTGGTGTTTTCTCTTTCTCCTATGAGTGAGGCTCTTTCCAATTTTAATTAATATACTAAATAATTTTAAAATCAAATAAAGTTTAAAAAAACTTTAGGAAGTGATAATGGATGTGAATTTAAAAGCAAATATTTTGAATCATTATACTCACAACATGACTATAGTCACAACCTTCATTCTTCGAGTTCCCCACATTAGACTGTTTTATTAGATAAAAGAAATTAAACCATCTGAGAAATTCCCTAGACCATGCTCAATAATTTTGATTTAATTTTCTTTTCTCATAAAAATATATTAATACTAATTGTTATATAATTTATAGATTTTTTAATTATAGAGCACATAAAGAAGACCCCTTCTGAATTATGGAGTGGTAGAAAACTAAAATCAAATTGATTTAGTGTTCTGGGTTTTAAAAACATTATACTCAACCAAAAAGAATTTAGATAGTTTTTCATCCATTTGTGATGAATAATTTTTTCTTAGATGTTATATATCCAGTAAAACATACATGATGTTTAATAAAAGGACTATGATCATAGAATAATATTTACACATCATGTTTGATGAGACATATTAATATGAGGCTAATCCCACTTTAGAAAATATAGAGGATGACCTTTCCAATTTACACATCAATTATTTAGAATTCATATAATTAACCATACCCGTATTTATGATCATCCTAAACTAGAACCTATAGATGAGAATGAGGTGTCAAAATCATTTATTCTTAGAGAATATATAACCCATAGATATCATCCCTTATATTTTTCTATAGGTGACCTATAAAAAGAAACATATACTCGAGATTCTCTTAGAAACATGGTTAAAAATTACACTTTATCATCATAGATTAAACCAAATAACATCAATGAAAGAATTAACAATGATTTTTGTGTAATTTAAATATAAGAAGAATTAAATTAGGTTGAAAGAGATAAAGTCTGGGATCTAGTTGAATGTATTAGATACTACTTAAATATTATAACTAAAGGATTATTTAGAAACAAGGTTGATGATTCATGAATAATTTTTAGAAATAATGAAATATTGGTTGTGAAAAGATATAGTCAATAAGATGTTATTGACAATAAGCAATTACTTACTCTAGGATCAATAATTGAAGCCATCAAAAAGTTGATTTCTTATACCTTGATTTTCCATTTCAAACTATATCAAATGTATGTTAAAATTGAATTATTAAATAGTTATAATGTTTATGATTTTTTTATTGGAAACCCCTTGATTTTAAAATCCACTCTTTATAATTCATGATTTGAAATTAAAAAAACATTATACAGTTTAAAATAAGAACAAGGATCATGTTATGATAAAATTTGCTCATTTATTATTTCAAATTGATTTACTAAATTAATTATTAACCCTAATTCATTTATTAAAATTGTTCAGTAATCAATATTACACGTAAAAATATATGTTGATGTTATTATTTTTGGATCTTCATGAAATTATTTCTGTATTGAGTTTTGAAAAATTATGTAAAATGAATTTTAAATGAGTTTAATGGGTGACCTTAAATTTTATATTTGTTTTTAGACTTTTCAAAATGAATATGTATTTTTTAAAATAAAATAATTTACACTAAATATATTTTAAAACATTTTGGTTGGGATAGTACTAAAATAGGTGATACTCCCATGAGCTACAATTGTAAGATAGATCTTGATGAAGCTGAGAAATCAGGTGATTGAACCATTTATAGAGGTATGATGGGAATTTTACAATACATAACTAGTACCCAACACAATAAAAATTTTATTGTGTGTATGTGTTCTATATTTAAATAAAATACAAAATGGAATCATTTACTTACTCTAAAAATAAATTTTAAATACCTTAAAGATAAAAACAAAAATTGGAATTTTTTATTCTAAATGGAAATTATTTGACTTTTGAGTTATTTTGATTCTGATTTAGGTGGTTGTAAATTATATAAAAAACAACCTTTAAAATGTTTAAATTTTTATGAAAGTCTCTTGTTTCTTTGTGTTATACTAAAAATAATTTATATTTCATTATCTATAGATAAAGTTAATTTTATATATGCAGGGATGTATTCTTCATTGATTTTAGGGATGAAACATACATTATTATAATATGGATATCAATTTCAACATTTCCTAAAATCTTGTAAAAATAAAAAAACAATTTACATTTAAAGTTACCTTGTGTCTCATTCAATAATCAAACATATTGATAAAATACATCACTATTTGATAGATTATTTTCCAAATGGTGATATAACTCTTCAAATAATTGGTACTAACATCATCTTAATGATATTTTAAAAAAACATATTAATTTTAAAATATTTAAATATATAAAAAATTAACTCGGAATTATTATTTTTTATGAGACTCTTATCGTTGGATAAATACTAGTTTAGTTAGAATAGTAAAAAATTTGGAAAGCTACCATTAGTGATTGAATGTTGGAGATTTATCATTAGTGATCAACCATCAATTCTCAATCTTTGGTGATCAAACAATGGTGATATACCATAGGTGATCGACCATTGGTTGTATACCATGGGAAATTGAGATTTGGTGATCTACTATTTATAATCAACCATTTCATTCTACTATTTGTTTAATACTATTCTAGTGCATCTATTTGAATGCATCCATTCATTTTCTACAAATTTTATTTATTTTCTATGATTAATATATTATTATTGGGTTTATTTATTTATTATTATTATTAAATTTTCTGATTTCAAATCTATAAACGTAACATTTTAGTTAATATTATGGTTTGAAAACCCCTTATTTTTATACACCTCCTTCAATCCATCCCTTCTCTTTTCTCTCTTGATCTACAACCATCCAATTTCCTTCTTTCTTCCCTCAATATAGTGTGGAAATTATGACAGTCAAGACACCTATTGATTCATATCATGAAGAATAAGATCCCTTAAAAATTTATTAGGTTAATCTATTTTCCCTATTTTTGAAAAAGAATCTGAAGTCTAATCCTGAGATGTAATCAATGAGAAATATATAGATGTCAAGTTATTGGTTTCAATTAATTCACTCATGTTTAAAAAGATCCCAAACCAGGGATGGGTCGATTGGTTCTCAAATAATGCTTGAACATTATATAATTTGTTGGTTATTAAGTATTATGGGATTTTAGAATATCATTTTTGAAAAGTAAAATATTTTATTAAGACTATGATTGATGGGAATGAACTATCCTTTTGTTGAAATAAATGGGAAATGTGCCTAAATGTTCTTCATAGTGGTATATCTGAGGATTTTTAAGTCTCTATTACAAATAAAACTAAGAATTTCATTTAGTAGGATTATTTTTTTATTTAATTTGTAATGATGTATTTTAAAGACTATAAATATTTACCATGACGGTGAGTTCCATTTTATATTTAGTTTCATTCAGAATATGCTTTGTCTTAGAAAGGTGGACCTTAGAATCATTATGTATCAAGATGTGATCTTATTAATTCTTTTTAATACATTATATAAGACAAATATTTTTAGATATTTGTGGAGCATATGAAGGATTTGTGAAATCCCTATTATATGTCAAATTTATTTTCCCATCATATGTTAATTTTATCCCTGTTAGATGATATAGGTTTAGTACCTGGAGGTGAAGAAAAAGAGACCAAATGTGGTGGTTTATACCTTTGTTATGTCAATTTCATGAGTAAGAGATTTAATTGGAACCCCATAGTGAAGAAGTGGGTGGATAATGTTGATAGAACCTATGATATGTTGAACCCATTGTAGAACCCTACCATACCAAATGACATGGTTGACCCATGCATAGAGACAGATGAAGTTTTTGTATATTCCATTGATGTGGAAGTTGACATTAAGGAAGAACAAAAAGAATATATAACTAAGGATGATGTATCTGTGGGATGTTATTCATCTATGGCTAAGATCCTTTTCATGTCCTTAGGATAACCTATATTTCTACTTTTAGATCATACCATAGAGTCCTCACAAAAGGTAATATGATGAGTCAAAAGAGAAAAAAGTATCTAATAGTGATTATATTTTTAGGACTAATTCTAATACAGTTGAGGAATTTATAGTTATATCAGATGACTTTGAGTATGGTACTGATAGAAGAGATAAGGATTTGAAATATTAACCATTCCCAACAGTTATTAAGACCAAAATTTCGGTTAATGGCGAGTTATATGGTGTGAAAAATTCTATTTCAGTTATACAAACCTCCAAGGATAGAGACGATCCATATATTTTAGCTTATAGAAGTCATGCTGAGCCAGTTTCTTCTCATCGATATGTGGATTGAGCACCTGCTAAGGGGAATAAATTCCTAGGATCTCCTTTTCTTGGTCTGAACTACTCTGAGTCTTGGGATGATTATGATGATGATGATCAGGGTAGTCCACCATAGCATTGTGGACCACTAATTTCGACTGGGAATGGGGAATCTATGGTATCATTAGTATTGAATATTGATTAGGTATGACAATTAGTGTCCTTTCCTTCTAGTGATCATGTTGTAGAGAATAGACATGAGGGGGTTTTTATTCTTATCTAGGATAGGATTCCTCCTCCCCCTACTTATCCCCATCCTTATAGGTATGTGATAATACATGATGTAGATACCTTTAAAGACTTCTTAGTGTCAGATCTTGGTAGTATAATTAGGTATATTCTATTCCAAAGATTAATCTTAGAGAATAGGATACTAGTATGACAGCCACATAAGTTATTTATCATATCCATGCCATAATGTTTTTGATGGTGGAATGGATTGAGATTCAATATTAAATTTTGGAAGATTATATGTATGTCATTTAAAGAACTATGTAGGTAATGAGTTATAGATTTACTAGTAGGGAGATATCTATTTTAGTGAGCCTAGAGTGTTTATCTACTTCCATAGTATCTTTCTTTTGATCTTCATCTCACTGTGCTCTATTTTCCGTAGATACAAATTTTATCCGATAAATAGTTAGAGAGCATAAGCAAGTAGTAATGTGTGGTATTTATTTTTCTCACCTAGATAAGCATCTATAAATAAGGTAAAATGGTTTGAATATTAATAATTTTGTAAAATAATGTTTAAATGATGAATTATGAAACAGAGAGACTATTAATAAAGATATAGAGTATTATCTTTCATGGATTTACCAAAATAATCAACATAATAATCAATTTATGTTTTTGGATGAGAACCTATGATTTCGACTAATGACTTGTAACTTTAGGGGGAATGTGAGCATGCTAAAATATTAGGTACCTATTGTAATGAAATTTAGAGAGTGGAAGACTGGATTCACTAAGATTATGAAGTGTGGGGGGTGAATTATCACTCAGCATATCAAACTGTTGGAAGAATTTTTGTATACCATCCATATAATATTTATTTCTCTAATAGATCCTCATATAGACATTTTATTTTCTAGATCCATTTATTCACTATTTTCTATACACTTATAGACTACCACCATTGTAGAGATCCCCTTCAGCCACACTCTTGTTGAAGTTTTTAAAAAAATTAAACCTATAGAAGATACTAGAATTGTATTTTTTTCCACTTGATTCTCCAACTCCATCTACCATATCTTATGTTCTCCCTTCTATAGGAAAAGTAAGAGAGACAATAGATCATTCCTCTCATAGAAAGTAGGATGTATCTTCATAATCAGAAAAGATTCAGATACGGATTTTTTTGGGATGTAACCTATTTTGTGATGTAATATGTGGACACTAATATATAAAACAAATCCTCTAGTATTCATTTTAATATATATTACTTCATTTATTATTCTATTTATCTTTTTGATAATCATAAAAGGGGGAATAGTATGTATGAAATTTCCCTTGAATTATTGAATATAAATAAATGCACATTGATAAACTAAGTTTAGAAGACTACCTTTTATTCATCCCTTAAATACATTAAATAAGATTATAAATTCCATGATTTAATATAATCAAAAAAGAAGAGATTGTTGAAACCTCCATATTTTAATTTTCAAAAGTCGTGTTTTTTTGTTTCTAATATGTCTAATATTTTACTATAGTAAATCATTTTATGGTAATGTTTTTAACATTTACCTAATTTATGATCTACTATTAGTTCAAAATGTTTACTATTAGTTATATTGATATAAAACTTGTGTGGATCTACTACTATTGAAGAAAACACTGTAGTGTTACCATAGCTATCCATAATAAGTATAAATATTAATTCTCATACTGTTATTTTAAGCATTTAATGATGGAAAGGACCATACTGATTTTAGAATGATTATTTATAAAAAACTCAATGGTTATCTTAAAAGAAAATTCCAATCTTTTCTCAATATATTTATATGTATGTAGATCAAGATTATTCTATAATTATCCATCAATGGATAATTAGTCCTAAGGTTCTCTGATTTTAGAATAATTGTCCTTGTGAACAAGGGGGCACACGTGTGATCTACAGACACACTAATGAATAATAAATAATATTCTCTCACTCTTTGAGAGAAAAAGGAATAAGAAAATCTTGTATGTAAAAGATTTGAAGATATTATCACACCTAAATTAGAATATTTTCTATATTTTCATGACCCCTTGTATTACTGAAATTATTTTAGAACTTTTTCATCACCATTTCGATGTAAAATACCAGGAATTTAAAACATCTGAATCTATTCAATTTGAACATCCCTATATTTCATCACTTATAAAAATAATCCTTTTATGTTTTAGATTTAAATTTATCATATGTTTGTTGTTTTACTATGTATAATTTTTAAACATAGTCTCTGGTGCTAAATTGAAGAGTATGTGATACACTCTAAAAAATTTTCATTTTTATTCCCACAAACTACTATGTAAGATGTCTCATGTGACATGATATTCAATTTAATCCAATACATAACTCTAGAAGTGGCTTTTTTATTAGAAATCCTTATGAGTCAATGTCTTTATACCTGATCTAGGTCATGGATTAGTTTATTTAAAAATAAATTACATATAAATATTTGATTTATAAACTAAGGGGGATTAATTCTCATCTTGATATAAAACCATTATTCAATTCCATTATTTTATATTTTTTCAAATGATTTACCACTTTATTATTTGTTTCATGTTATTCTAATTAAATCATTTCCGCTATTTTTTGAACATATAAATAAAAAAACCATTACAGTTAACTTAATTTTATGTTTTAATACAATTTTTCTTATAATCCTATTACATTCAAAAGTTAGAGTATTTTTAGACGTATTTTATCTATGTTGTGATCGTGTTTTTCATAAACATTTCTGATGATAAAATTATATATTTTTTCTATTTTTTAAACTGGAATATATTATTACTTTGGGGTATTTAGATTGTAATTTTTTTGATATATAAATTTCATTGGAAACTTAATTCACTTCCTCTTGAGTTATATACTCAAACCAAAAAATGACCATTTTCTCCTGCCACATTTATCTTTTCTTACACTTATCATCTGTCTTTATTCCAATGGACATCAGCCTACTAGGAGCTCCCCCTTCCCCCACCAAGAACATGGGTGATTTCTTTCATCAGGTGTTAAAATTGAATGTTTTTAGTAGCATTGGATATCTATTTATTTTTCTATTATTTCATTTCATTTTTATCATTGTTTTTATTTTTATATTAGAAGATATTTCATTTAATCTCATATTCCTTATTTTTAGGGAATTTAAAAATTCATCCAATTATCTCGTTCAAGTTAAAATGAAATCCTAATATTGGATGAGTTATGTTTGTTTGGTTTAATGTATGTTTTTATGGATTTTCCCTCAAAGTATCATCATTCAATAAAATTTTATATTCCACCACACACCTGACATTCCACCTGTTACTCCTAAAATGTGAAATGACATAAAATTAATTCTTAAATAATAACCGTGATACCCCATAGAACCATTGGAATTGTTGGAGGTTGATGTACACAACTTGAACCAACATTAAGGGCTAGTTATTTTTAATTTTTATATTTATTACTCTTGATTTAGAAAAAACCAAAATTCCTTATAAGTGTGTATGGATTTTATATTTTTTAGTATTGAACTAAATGAATTAGTATAATACCATGTAAAAATAATGCTCTTAATAGTTATGTTAAAATTTGTAAATATTCATTTCTTTTTTAAATTAAAAACCCTTGGGGTGTTTTAAAATATTTATATAATTAATTAATAGTGAATAATAGTTATATGTATTGGGAAGGACATTTTAAAATTTTCCTGATATAAGTTATAGAGATTTCCCTTGGTGGTGGAAGATATAATCGAAGTAAATGATCAGTTAAATGGTTGAACACTATATTTTATCCCCTTTTCATTATTAGTGAATAGGTTGATAAATTTTTTTGAATGTATTTATAACTGATGGGATAAATGAAATCATGATGAATATAAACTTACATGGGTAAATATCCTGCCCTTAATGTAAATTTTAAATTCTTGGATACCATTCTTACCTTGTTGTTAATCGACCCTTGTGAGTGAAGAGCTTACCAATTGTTTTTATAAGCCATATTTGATTGACATAAATGGTTTAGAATTTTTTACATGCAGCGTGGAAGAACTATTTGAAAATTTATCATTTATTTTATTATAGGATAATCTACACATGCATTATGGTATGTAATGACCTAGATGGGATCACAAGGAACATTTAATTGATATTGTAAATAATTCAATAATTTTGGACATGATACTCACCTCATTTACATTAAATCATTGGACATATTGTATCTTGTTAGTGGGAATAATAAAACTGATTAATTAATTGAGATTAATGGACATGTTGTTCCCCAATATTGGAAACGATATTACACATTATTTATTGAAACTATTGGACATGTCATTCCACCTTAATTATTGAAATATAAAGTCCTAGTGATCCTTATATTAAATATAGAAGTTTTCTGTAATGGTGTTTCTATGGGTAGCTATTTGATATAATTAAACATGATGCCTGATGTTCCTTTATTATATATGTTTTTATTGGTGAACCTTATTTGAATGTGAACACCTTATGATTGTTATTATACATGATCATCTTTGGTCATACACCTTGGGTCCTCACCATAATCATATATATATGTGTGTGTGTGTGTTTGTGTGTATATATATATTCATGTTTGTATATATATATATATCTAAAATTGATAGCACATGTTCAGATATTCAGGCTTAGGCCAAAGAAGGTAGTGTTGACCAAGTGTCCTATGAGTAATTTGAGATCAACATGAATTATGTTTACTTAAATATTTAACTTTGATATAAATGCACTATATATTATTTTATACTCATGGGAAAGATACTATTCAGACAAAATTGGTGGTTGCCTACTGAGTTATACTGACTTCCTATTTAAGCCTAGATTTGATACCATATAAATCTCATGGCTAAAGGTCAGGACTTGGCTTATACTGTTTGATGTTTCTTATCTATGGTTAAGACATGTCATTGGATATGTGGGCCAACTATGTACTCTGCTTTCTAATGGAATCAGGAATTTTTTTTATTCTTTTTTGAGTATATCCCTATACCACGTATTACCTACTATATGTTTAATTCATGTATTATGATTCATCATGTCCATACATGGTTAGTTTTATTAGAACATTACAGATAATATGTTCATTGTTGATTTTCAGTCATTATTATCCATCCTTATCGATTACTTTTTAATTCCAATATTTTATTTAAAAATCCATAGTTTTGTGTGTCCCCATTGTACAACCAATAGACCATTGATGCTAGTCGACAATATTTTCTATAAAGGGGTGTCATGCGAGAGGCCACATGACAAACAAGGTTTGGTTACTAATGAGTAAATAGGTTCTAGGAAATGAAAATTGGTATTACATATTATTTTATCCATTTACTATTGTTTTTTATCGTATACTTGAGAATAAGAATGTGTCATCACTTGGTAAACAGCTCATGTCTAGGTCTGGAAAACCCCCACCTGAGGGAATGATTATGTTTCTTAGGATGGTTCGTTATTATAGTTGATTATTATTTCACAAGGAGTGATTGATCTACTATTTCAATAGTTATTAATTTATCATAATTATGTATTAGCCGGAAATTAAATGTGATAAGGTTTATTCATGCACCACTTAGGGAACATAGCATTTACATGTCATTTTCATGCTTTATTGTTTCTATCCATGAGTGATCTAACAGTTATGTGGTAGAGCCTAGTGACATTTTAAGATTCAATTCAGTTTCTTATTGATTCCTTATGATAAAATTAGTGGTCATCCCATTATGGAAGCAACATTGGAAATGTGGAACTAGTAAATATTTTAGTCATGTTTTTAGGAATGGTAAGTGACATTCCCAAATCATTTCATTTTGGTATTACTCTTAGTTAGTAAAATTATCCCAAAGGAAGTGGGTGGTTTTCTGGTAATATGATTCTTTAAGTGGTATTGTTCTATGTGGATACTAGGTGAGTGTAAAAAAATTATTCCTTTTATTCTCATATCGTAACTCTTTATGGAGTAGTTCTTTATCCAGATTCTTATAGATGATATGGTATTGGAAGGCTCATTCATTTATGGTGATTTTGTTACACATATATTAGAAATTTTTCACTCTTGTAGGTCAACGATCTTATTTCCTACCTCAAATTTTTCCCATTTATAGAGATTTTATATGTTTATTAGATGTCATGTAACTTAATGCCTTAATTATAATATTATTATCATGAAAAATTACATGGATCTAGTAAAGATGAACTTAGTGGTCTAATTATGTATATTAATAAGTAGGTATCAAGAGGAGACCAAGAGAACTTCTTATTTTGTTTAGGGACTATTGAGTTGGTGATGGGTGTTTTGATCAAAGGATAACTACAACAGATTTTTCCATATTATTTTGGATTCAATTTAGGTAGTGAGATGGGAAGTAGGCTCATTTAGATACCTGTGGACTGAAAGTGCTCAGGATTTTCAACATAGGCCTGGGGATGCATATGATTTTTAAGGAAGAACCCATAATTCCTAGGTAACAAAAATTGATTCTATGGGATGAAATATATTTTTTCATAGCCTAGATTAACTGTGCATTTTTTTCATGTTTTAGATTCTAAAAACAACACTGTCAGGGGTAGTTTATTCGATAAATCATAGTGCATGTATGTGATCAATTTTTATGAAGCATTCCAATAGAGCTCATATCATGATACAACTCATGTGAAACATAGAATTATCAGATTAGACTTGAATATGGATAACTCAAAATATTGTGAGTTTGGTTATGAACATGGAGTTATGGCATGTACACCCATGTTGTATGGTGTGTTTTGTTGGCACCAATTTTGCAAAGGAACTAGTAAATATTGAAGGTCAGTGAGCAGCTATGTGTAGACTGAGGATCCATGATTTAAATATGATTCTCATGAGAATAAATAACTATAGATTTGTGTAATTTTAAATATAAGATCCACTATGATGAGTGATTCTTTGGGAATGAACTGGGAATGATAAAATGGTAGGATCGTGGTTAGAGTTGGACACTGTTGGTTGGGGGACAAGGTGTTTGGAGTTGTTAAATGGAAATTATAACTTGTTTTGATGTGTTCCTAGGTAAAGTAAAAAAAATTCATGCATATATATGGAATCTTAGTACACTCTTGGTTTAGAAGTGATAATTCCCCTTATCTTGACATCATTCAGAGTACACTGGGTGAGTATTTTATCTTTGATGATAGAATTAAATATCTTCATTAGGTACAATTAGAGAGATTGTTTAAAAATTTCACTAAATGGGAGACATAAGGAAATACATAATATGGGTATTAAACATTGGGAATTTTTTATGTTGGTGATCATTTTTTTTGTTTAATTATATAAAATTCATTAATAACTATTCTTGATAAGTAGGAACTGGTAATAAGGTATTTTTGAATTAGCACTCAGAACTAAATGGGTTATTTTACATTCCATAAATTATGTATAAGGATGGATATGGTATGGGATATGAAATTTTGGAATCCATTTCATTAATGTGACATCAATTATTCTTATAAGGTGGGGAGTGGGATGCAGGCACTGGAAGGAAAGACTTTTGAGATAAGGGTTGAGGAATCTTGAGTTTGTCCTTTAGATGGTCATTTTGGCTATTCGATGCCGTCATATAGTGAAATGATGTACATCTAAATTTATTAATAAATCATAGATAATGTACTGGTTGTTTTTTGATTAACTATGGTCATGGACCTGGATCTCTATGTAGGCATGGTTTTCCTTAGGGATACTCAGATTCCCAATTAGGAATTCATTAGATGGACTCACAGACACCAACCATTTATTCTAGTTGGCCATTATGTTAGATACCACCTTTGGGATTGGTCTATGTAACTGATTTGGTTATGTATTGGATATGTACTAAAGATTCACTTGAAACTGTAGAGTATGAACTACAATGGATGATCTAGTTGCACTATAGTTAGTTGATTATTAGGTTACTCTATAATTTCATTTGGGGTTGATCGAATGTTAGATTATGATGTTCCATGGATATAGGTTTTGTATTCTACTAGTGTTTCTGTGGTGGAATGGTAACATAAATAACAATAATATGGTTTGATCTATAGACCTCACCATAATTTATTTATGAGATTTAGTGAGTGTTCTTGAGACAATCCTAAGGTTCCTCATATAAAAGGCATCAAATTTTGTTTTTTGTGACACATCAACTTGTAAATCAGATCATTTTCAATGAAATTAAATAAATGGTGGTTTGAATTTAATTATCTAATTTTGGATGATTTGGTCATTCATGATCCACAATTAGGAATATTTTGGGATAATACAGGTGAAATACAATATTCAATCAAGGTTTTCCATGAAAAAGTTGGAATAAAGAATCAAATAATAGGTGATTTGAAGTTTCACTATTCATATTCAACTAAAGAATAAGACAATTTTAATTATTTATAATTTTACTCAATGAGTTGATATTCATTGCTTTATCATATATATTCAACTATGGATTTTTTTCAATGGAAATTCCAATGAAGGGTTTTCCCTGAATTAGAATTGTCAATTTAAAACATGATTCAATGGCGAGAAGCGCTATAGTCTAGTTGATGAAAAATCAAAGGACATGATAATGTCTTGGGTTATATGGGACCACATATGTATTGTATTGATGTTTCATTATTGGTTACAAATTTAGGGTTTATTTTAATGGGATTAAGTACTATGTGGTTAATGTAGCCTTACAGGTGCATTGGGAATTTGAAAATTCAACACAGGTATTTGAATGAGATTTACCATCCTAGGTATGTCAAGTTATGTTTCGTTATTCCACAAGGATTTTGGGGAATAATAATTTTTAATGTGTGGAGTTGTAACATCAAATAAATTTGATTGGGTTGAAAACTATGGAGGAATTTTATTTCTTTCATTTAGTAGATGGGATAATGTTTAAACCAAACATTATAATGTAATTTAATGAATTAGAACACATTAAATTATTGTTTTTGGACAGTTTAAAATCCCTATAGGAGTATTAGTATCCTATATGAGATTTGGGAGCATCATGTTTTGGAATCTATGTCCTATGACAGATATCCTAGAGTGCATGTTTAGTGTTAACCATGTAGCCTATTTTGTTACGATAGAGAATTTATTTTAAAATTGCGACTTTTCTAAGAAAACCATGTTACCCTAAGCAGCTGGCATATGGTTTTTAAAATAAATTTCCTGAGGTTGCATGAATATGTGAAAAATCATCAATAAATTATATAGGTTAATCACAAAACTTCGGCATAGTTTTCTAAATTGTTTGCCTAGTCGTGAAAGGTGGGGGTATCCCTTCAGATAATTGAACTATACAATTGATGCATGGATTACCAATCCATGCATGAAAATAGTTATTCCCTTTAAAGGGTGTGGTAATGACTATGTATCCCTCCATAATTTAACTTTTCCTCATCCATAAATCTACCTCTATTCCCATGAATAATAGCCAACTAAGAGCTCCACCTTCATCCAACATATGATTTGAGAGATATATTTCATCCAATGTTAGAACCATATGATGATAGTCTCACTAGATCACTGAAATTTAATCATTAATTCCCCCTTCTATATTTATATTTTTATCTTACCATATTAGGTTCTGTTTCCAGGTGAGATCATATGCCATGTTTTAATTTCTTTTTTCAATTATTCCCATCTCTCTAATTCTATCTTGAATCAATTATAAATATTAGATGAGTGAAGTGTCTCTACTATATGTAAGGTGGTCTATGGATTTTCCATTAATGATTCATAATTTTCTAGAATTTTATATTTTTTCACATGTTGTAAATTCCACATGTTTCTCTTAAAATGTGAAATGCATTATAATGAATGCATATATTCTAACTGTGATTCCCCTTAGAACCCTTACTATGGTTGGAGGATTATGACCCCAATACAAACCTCTATTTAAGGAGGGTTTGACTAATTATTGATCAGTATTATTGTTAATATAAACAAAAAAACACCCAATGTGTTGGTTTGAGTTTTTGATTATTAAGGAATATCCTAAATGAATAAGTAAATGTTCAAGGGACCTGAATCGTTTTATGATTTATAATTAAAATATAGAAATATAACTTTCTTTTTTAAAATAATCACCCTTAATGTGTGTAATATTTTTTCATAATTTACAAAGATCCAACAACGTATAAATTGTTTAAGAAGGACATACAAAAAATTATCTTAATAATATTTATATAGATCTTCCTTGGTGGTGGAATTTATAATTAAAATAAATCCCTTGTTAAATTGTTAAACAACATCTTTTATTCCATAGTAATTATAAGTGAATGGGTTCATAGGATTAAATTAATGTTCTTTTATGAGATAGAATATATTAATTCATTGTGAATGTAAATTGGAATGGGTAATTATTATAGCCATAGTTTAAATGTCAAATGATTAGCTACAATTTTTTCTTTTTTTTCTAAACCACACTTAGGTGGGATGTGATTTCTACATGTTAGTATAAATCGTGATTTAATAAAGTAAATGATTTAGTACATTTTTAAGGGGATTTGAATACCCACTTTAATTTTTTTCATTAATTATTTGATGGATTGATCTATACATTAATTTTAATTTATAATTCCATGGACAGGCTCACACAGATCTTATAATGGATGCTAAAAATAATTAAGCAATTTTGGACATGACGTTCAACTAATTTATTATGAATTATTGGATATAATGTTATTTGTTAGTGGGTATAAATGCCCACCTTAATTAATTGATATTAATGCACGTTTTGTTCCTTAATATTGGTTATGATATTCAAGGTTAACTATTGAAACAATTAGACATGTAATTCTACCTTATTGAAATTTAAGGAATTGGTTACCCTAATATTTGATTTTCAATTTTTTCATGTTTTCCGTATTAGAATCAATTTTGTATCACCATACATGACACTGTGTTTTTTATAATGTATTTTTAAATTGATACTACTTATTTAAATGTGAACCCCTTATTATTTTCATTATACATGGACACCTTTAGTCTTACAACTCAGGTCTTCATTGGAAATCATACATATATACATGTACATATACACACACATATATATACAAATATGTCAAAAAGTGTCAGATATTCCATATTAGGATGAAGTAGTTAGAGTCATTCTAGTTTCCCACATGGAATATATGGTCAACGTGCATTGTTTTTCACTTATAGATATACTTTTGATATACCTACACATTGCTTATTTTTATATGAATGGGATCAATTTTCATTAGACACCATTGGTGGTGGCATAATGAATTTTACTCACACCCTAATTAGGTTTCCTTTTGGTACCCAGAATGATCTCAAGGTTGTAGGTTGGGACCTATCTTGTTCTTATTTGATTTTTTTATCTACGACTAAGAATTGAAATGGGAGATTTGGTTTGATCACATACTTAGGTTGCCATTGGAGTTGGGTCTTTTATTTCCGTATAGTATTTTTAGTATAGACCTATAGTATATATTACCTATAATATTTTAAATTATTTCATTATGAATCAAAATTTTCATAAATGGTTAGTTTTATTAGAACATGTCAATTTATCTATTCACTATTGATTACCAGTTATTTTTATATTTTTTTCACTTAATTTTTTATTGATTCCAATATTTTATTTAGTAATTTGAAGGGTATAGTATCCCCACTATACCACCTTTAGACCTTCAATATTGTTCGGAACCTCTGGCATGTGGGGGAGGGGGGTTCTTGAGTCTTTGTGAAAACTAGGTTTGGTAACCTTTGATTGAAATGTTTCTATTAAATTAAAATATAAACAAACTATATACATGAATGAACTGTTTCTCGATATAGGAGAGAAATAAATCTAGTTTTCTTTAAAAACATTAATTTATTGTCTTGAGGAATGAAAGAAAACAAAAATGAATGTAAAAAATGTAATACATAGAAATAAAAATAATAGAATAAAATATATAAAATTTTACATAGATAGATCATATAATTTCATCATCAAAAATTTATCATAAATAATCCTGATAAAAAAGAGATTTTAATAAAAAAAACCTTACCTCAATCATACCTTTCATTAAGAGGGATCCAACCCCCATTTTAATAAATTTTAATGAATTATTATTTTTGAAAATAACCATCTATATACCTATAATTAAATAAAGTATTTTCTTGTAATATATTTTCACTCATTTATTAACAATCATTCACTATCATTGTTATTTTGGGTGTAAACTTATTTGGTTTTCAAGTATGCTTTTGTTTAGTAGTTATGTTCCTTTCCATTTGATCATAGTTTCTTCATATATATAATTTAAATCATGATATAAATATCAAATATATTCATTATATGCAAATTTATAACCATTAATATAAATAAGTGATGAAAAATGAAATACATCACTACATGAAGAGGGTAGTTCATACATAAGAACGAGTGACGTTTCCATTTTTTGATAGATTGAATGAATGAATGGTAAATAATAGATAAAATAGAAAATATGATTGTTATATAATAAATTATATATATTTATATATAAGTAAAATATATCATAATATTAAACCATGAATTATTGTTCTATAAAATTAATTATATCCCACAGTAGAGGTTGCAGTCCATATGTATAAATGAGCGATAACTGCATCTCATATTTGATAGTGAAGATAAGGGAAATAATTGTAGAAAAATTATAAAAAAATCATTTTATATTGGTTCTACAAGATTAATATTCTATTTATCGATACAATAAGCTTAAATGAAGTAGGTATAGAATTAAAATTTAATGATCTTAGCTAAGATATATACCTATTATTCAGGCGACCTCCTTTGGATTACACCTTAATCCTTGAAAGATTATCCACAAGATATTAAAAATATATATGGATGAATGGAAGGAATGTTTGATTTTTTTTTGAGTGGATATTATTTTCTCTATCATGCACAAATTGTATGAATAAGGGGGGATAATATATACCCTTGTTTTATGTGAATAGAGTGATATACATGGTATTTCTGTAAATATTTCCAAGATATAAGGTCACTTATTTGGAATATGAATTCAAATGGAAAACTAATAAAAGTTAGGATAATATAAATATTAAATAAACTCAAAAATTAAAAATTATATATTTTGGAAATATTTTCGTTAACTCTTGGTTTAACAAACCTAGTGAACTCATTTTATCGATAACCTTGGGAACAACAATTTACATCCTATACTATTCATTATACCTAAAACTCTAGTTGATATTATTAAATTATGTTAATAATTTTGATTAAAAATATGTAATAATTTTTAAAATATTATATTTATATAATTGGTATATTTTAATTTTTAATAAATTTGAAAACCTCAATAAAAACCATTTTATAAAAAAAATTAAACTTAAAGAATAATTTACTATCATTACCATCCTTCAAAAAAATTAATGATAAAATATATAATTGAATATATAATATATAATTTTATTTAAAATTATTAGTAAATACATTTTAATTTATTTTATTAATATTAAAAAGCATTGCACGCCTAAAAATATTTTTTACATAAATACATTTTTAAGCAAGAAAATTAACTTATAACATAATAAAATAAAATGATGATTACATTTTAATTTTTTATATTATTTACAATTAAATTATACCTAGGTTAAATTATTTTCAAATAAAAAACATAATAATACTTTTACATGTTATGAAATGACACTTTTTAAAAAAATTATTATTTTTCACTATTTACTGAAAAATAAATATTTTTAGAGAAATCAAAACAAAATGTACATAATTTAATATTGTAATGTTTGATTAAATTTATTTATTTATTTTCAAACAAAAAAACTAAAATAAGTATTAATTAATTATAATTTTTAAGATTGAAATGTATTGAAATCTAATTTTAAGAAAACATAATTAGGAATCATAAAATGACTTTAATGAAAATAATTTACCTCTTTATTATTAATTTATAAATAAATGTAAATTATTTAATAACTTAATAAATATTTTAAAAATGATTCTATTTCTATCCATACTTGTAAATTTAACAGAAAGGCTATAAAAGAGTACTTTATTATGGTTCATTTATACCTGATGCTACATATAAAGAAATCCATTGATAACATCATGTTTATTTCAAAGGGAATACATATAAAATATTTGGGTGTTACACCTCTTGAACTAAGAATTATGGGGGTACAACTAAAAAATTATGGGTCTCCCCAAAATAAAAAAAAAATTAGGATGGGACCCACATCTCGTATAGACAAAGGGGACATGGTTCATGTCCTTCACCCAAGCTACACTAGAGGTGTGGAGGGATACTCCACAATGAAACCCTCATTGGGGGTGGGGGTAGCTTGGTGTCGCTACCTCTTGACTATAATTGATATTAAAAAAATCCTATGATGTATAATTTCACCCAAATTCTAGGTTACAATGTGGTTTGTCCCTCTTCATATCAACACAATTGTCCCCAAATAGGAAGTGTTTGGTTTCCCACATGCCACCTCCATGGAATAACACATCCAATTGTGGTGTGTTATCCTCACCCATAGAGAAACATATTCAGTTATTCCCAACACAACATGAATTTAAGCTGTATAGTATAACCCTCCATGAAATTTTTCTCGAGTGCCCTACCACTTGGACACTCACCATTGCATAGCCCCAGGATTGTAACATGTTCATTACTGTAAAATAAAAAAAATTGTGAAGCACCCTTCTCCAATGTGAAACGATCTTCAAATATCTATAAAATATATAATGACACATTATTGGATACAATTCCCCTAGGTTGTGACATTGTATGTTAACTATAAACAAAACATGCAATGGGGTCACCCTTAACCCATTCTGTTGCTCACCCGAGAACCCAAAAACACGTCGTATACTTGAATCCATATCTAAAAACATTTTTGAAGATGTTAAATATCTCTAAATATTTATCCAAGTCATAATTCATAGAATTTTCCATTATTTAGGTCCAAATATTAAATCATCTTATAAATATTAAAACCCATGAAGTCCCAGGTTATTATAAAATCTCCAATATAATGCTTAGTATCTTTAAGAATCCATTGTATTCTTCCACTGTCATTTGAGACATTCCAAAATAATCAATTCACTTCCAATATGATATTATCTATCCTAGAATATTGAGAACCCTCCCACTATGTAACACTAAAATCCTAGTGAACCAATCACCATAAAATGTGCCACTCACTCATCCTAAATTTCAACAACCAGATAGAACACCCCAATGTTTATGTATCCTAAGAAACCAAAGCATATACAACAAAATAATCCAAAATTTTATAGTTCTATCCAGTATTATGATTCAATAAAAAATTCAATTTCTAAGAAATGGTTATCCCCATAACTGTAAAGAGATACCTAAATGACAGCTCTATCATTTTATTGACATAATCGATGCAATTTCTAACTCAGCACATCAAATTCGATGTAAAAACACGAGTTGGTCCCCATATGGTAGAATTCTCATTCTAGTGCTTAGCTGCACCCATTTATTCATCACCATAAAAACTAATCATAATGCCATGGAGGCCTGATTTGACTGACTAAGAAACCAAAATTATTATAAAACCTAACTTTCATTACAAATCAATGTTTGGATAACCAACAACTGACACCAACCATCATACTATCATCACGAGTAGGGGAACACCTCTAATCTAATTAACTATTGGATCACATAAAATCCATCCCAAGCCAAAGATAACAATAAAACTCCATTCAAAGACAAATTTTAACCCAAATATAATATTCTATATGGAACCAAACATCAACGGATCTTCTCATACACCATTATATGGGTACAACCTCAAATATCCACTAATCAGTCTAACCACATCCATGAACCTTTCGTCAAATGAATTGTACATAAAAAATTATTTGATGCTCTCCACCAATAGTTTAACCACATATTTTCTCAACTAAACCATAATTATTAATCCCCATATCCAATCCTCCATCTATTAACAAATGAAATGAATAAAAAAATTATACTCATTCCAATGTGCCAAAATTTGACACTAACATATTACCATTTTCATCATACAAGGAACATAACTCGCAACTTTTTTTAAAATTCATTAAAAATTAGAGTTTAATCAATCAATAAAAAAGGTTGTGTTAAAAACCTTATGTTTTCTCTTATACCACTCATCTAGTGGAACCTCTACATGTTCTATCACTGCACTTCTATCACTTTATTTGATCTGTGATCACCGATCATAACAACCTATGACCCCATCCATCCATGATCAATACATTTTACCAAATATGGATAACTACAAAACTCATTGAAGATCTAAGACACCATTCCCATAAGGATTACACCTAATTAAATTAGTAATTATCCCATATATGGATGCTCATAGATCAAAAACTTAATTGGAACCAATTTAACCAACTTGAACCATACATACATACTAAAAAATTTTCATGAAAACTATTACCAACAATTACTCTCCTCGACCCATGTTAGGTAAAACCTAAATGATAATTCTTGTATCTTATACCCCATTATCCTGAATGTTATTATTCAAACCCAACATGTTTAAACACCCATAAAACATTATCCCTCTCCTTAACTCACACTCATTGGTCTCACATCTCCCTAAATCGAGCCTCAAACACCTAACCCACTGACCGTGAAATTATTATATTGCAATATTGTTAAATGATCCTAAGTCATATAACCCATCATTAGGATGACTAAATGATCACACACCGCACATTTTCTACTACAAAATAGAAAATTCTACCACACTCCCACCATTAAACTAAAATTAGATCAATAATCAATTTGAAAATTTATTAAAACAATAATAACCTATATAAAAAACTGGATAATAAAAGGACATATTGTTTATCATATCTTAAAATCCCATAGTATATTAAAAGAATTTCATAAAACCTATTAGAGGTATAGATAAGATCACTTGGTTATGTTATGTATATTTCATCCAACAATATATATATAAAAATATACATAGGTTATTTATGATACTTTTGTAACCGAACATATATCCTTATGGAAACCCAATCTGATCCTAAAATCACCCCTAACCATTTGATTCGTGAACCAATCCTCCAAGATTCACTATACATCACTTATATCAAGGGAATTCATTTCTATCCATGGATAATGTATAATTATAAAATTCACAACACGTGCCATCAGAAAATCTACTAATGAGTTAAATCTATAGTCAAACCAAGTATAATTCCATCAGAAAATTATTTATGAAAAACTATTTATAAGTTTTTTTCATTCTTTACAGAACTAAACATACCATTAGTAAAATCTACTATGAATAAACACCTCTTTCTCATGTGAATCATATATACAATATATGTTCCTTCAATTCCTCATAAAATAAAAATCCAAGATTAAAACTAACAAAATAACATATAGAGTATATACATAGCATTTGAATAATCATCTTAAACATTTCAATGAAAACTAAAAAAATAAAATAACCCAACAAACCATGAATCTTAACTAGAAATGATTCACTTGTTCAATGTATGTCACAAGATATGACATATCCCTATTCTTTATCTAACACACCCTAAATTGTAAAAGAAGAAAAAATTTTCTTTTCTTCCATATTGAGATACCGTAAGGAATATATACTCAACAGTGCACCATATGAGGTTCCATAATACATATGGTATGCCTTCCCATATACAAAAGGATGCAAACTTGGGGTAAGAGACTAAATCATAAATTTGGAATACTATTCCCCCGAATTTGATTGAAATAAATGAAAAATATTACGAAGAAACATCCATGAAAACAATAAATGTATGCATAATAAAATTAGTATATCATTTAATTACAAATGAATATGGAATAATATAGTCATACATCTAATGATCACCCATGGGACCAATCATATATACAATAAGAAAAATAAAAAATTTCTCCATATGATCTAATAACATCCCTAAGTCTCTCATCAACCCTAATATCTGATACCTATCATGATTCCCAATCCTCACACACTACACATCAAGTTCTCTAACATGAATGTAAACATAAGGTATACAAGCAAACTAGAGTACTCATGTGGGGTGTTCACATAAAAATTAGTAGGGTCTAACCAATTTCCCATAAAATTCACCATCATGTACATATAAACATGATCAAAATAAATGACTTAAATAAACATGCACACACCTGTTCTTTGGTATATTTTGTTGTAACAAGACTATTGTGGATCTATATGAATTAGGTTGTAATGTGATAACTAGGTCACCATGACACATGAACATTTCTATTTAGCCTTACCCATGGTCCTAAAATATTTTTTCATTTAACTATTATCCGAGTTCGTACCCAGAGACTGAGGGGAGGTAATCACACAAAAACTTCACCCATAGTTGAAGATGCATGGTATGGTGTGAACCAAGCCTAAAACAAAACTCAATGATTCATGGTAGGGTCTTATATCTATGTCATGATCTCACCTACTCACTCATGGTGGTCATACCTACTAATTCTCACTTAAGATAATGCCAATTTCAAAGTATCATACACTACACTCTTACTAAAGGTGGGTCATAAACTGTGTACCTAGGATAGCCTTTCTCTCCCTTGGGGAGGTCTCATATCAAATAGCCAAACTAACCCCTCTCACTCCATAGAGGTATCACTTTAGGTATTCCATCCTATCACATAGGATGGGTTCAAAACATGAACACTTCCCTCTAATAGGGTGGTTCTCAGAAGCACCAGTGGAAAATATATATGAGGTTTCAATCAATTTTTTGAAACTTATATCTTGGATTACCTGACCCATGCATAAAGGTATTACATGTTATCAATGAGGAGAATATATTCATTGTTTTAAATGTTTACTGTGTTTTTGGTTATGGTGAATGTATTTCTATGATTCATAGTGTATGATAATTTTACTCCTGAATGGGGGTAAAAAGAACATGTCTTAATTTATGACATGATTAAAATACCATTAACATGACATTAATGTTTTTTCCTATGTTTTTATACAATTATTACACCATAGGTATTGGTTATGGAAATTATGAACAATAACTTATATTGTGTTTTCATATATAACATTATGGTTACACTCTACTAAACTAAGAACATTTTAAATTTGTATTTATTATCTTATGTTTGATTACATAGATATTATATATATATATATATATATATATCGTTTACATAGAGTGTGGGTTGATGTGGATGAAGATAGTGCTTGAAATAGGAGATTATATGCCTTATTAAATGTATATGGTGTAGTGGGAGGCCATTATTGGTACTATTTTTCCAAAATTGGGATATTAGAAATTATGATATATAAATTTCAAAATGGGATTCTATAATTATTGATACCTTCCACTATGAAATATTCTAATATATCTATAATACTACGAGGATGAGAAAATAAAACATCAATTTTAGATAGAATCCTCTATAGTTCGAGTGAAAAGAATATATGAGAATATTTGAGATAGCCTATAGTAGGTTATACTTTTTATGGATTGAGAGATGACTCAAATTTAATATTATATGTTTTACTTGAGATAGGAGTTTTAGATATAGTATCCAAACATATTCACAGGTTCATGACATTAAAGGTTATTCTAGTTACATTCAATTGATCCCAATCTTATTGATCAAGATATCAAGACATTGATAGTTCAAGTCATTATTTTAGTAGCTCATACTCTAGAATCTTCTCCATTTTATATAGGAGATTCATACTCAGTTATATATTCAAAAAAATTAGGATGGATTATAGTTGAATATAAGGTAATTTCATGGGGATATTTCTATTAATATTCTTTTAGGGGAGTGATCATTGTTCATTCAAAGATTTAAAGAGTGTACTATTTTGATTTTTGGAAACATATTTATATATGATTTTAGCATGTTGAGATGTGTAGCATTTATATGATACATGTAAAGGATTTATTGGTATGGAATTGATGTAATTTTTATTTTTAACATTGATGGTTATCATTCATGTGTTTTGAGATTTAGGGTTATACCAATATAGGGGAGTTGAATCTACAAATATGTTGTTTAGGACCATATTCTTTTGTATATGGGTGGGATTATAACGTAGTTTGGTTAATATAATTATAGATAATGAGTGGTCACATCAGGAGTTCATCACTTTTATATTTTATTAGTTATATTATGTATTTACTATGTATTTATCTTGTTCCCCACTTGAGAGGAAGCTTGATTTTATGATTAAGGTAATGTCA
Source organism: Viscum album (assembly GCA_963277665.1). Lineage (NCBI taxonomy): Eukaryota > Viridiplantae > Streptophyta > Magnoliopsida > Santalales > Viscaceae > Viscum > Viscum album. Next base: position 1,037,344,762 of record OY728141.1, on the reverse strand, counting down.
AGTATAGATCCTATATACATTCTAACATATCTGATGAATTCTATAGTGATTGATGTGATAAAGGCTCAGCTAAACCAGTCTCTAGAGAAGGGTTTTAGTAACCCTATAACATCCCCACAGGTTTATCTTGTGTTGTTTTATAATAACTTGGATGTTTATTTATATTTATGTGTATTTTACCCGAAGTCAAACTATGTGATTTTCAAGAACTATTATTCATCACCACATATCAATGAACCATAGACCATTTAAGAGGAACCCTGGTTTTATTTAATATTTACCTATGGTTGATTTGTCATCATATTTGTATTTGGATTTACGAAATAACATGTACTTATTTTAGGAGCATGTATATTATATATTAGTACCTCATGATGTTGTTTAGTCTAAAAAATGAATTTCCAGTGTTTATAGTCTTGATGAATTGAGACTTACATCATTTTTTATATTATTTCATTGTATGGGTATTAAATGATATTATGGTATACCACGAGTTATGTTAGGACCATTCATTGTAGGTAGAATTTTTTGGGACATTAAGTTAGAATCAAATTTATTCCATGGTCTCAATGTGTCAGTTTTTAGACTATTGAGGTGAGTTTTTTGTGACATGTGATATCAAAGGCAAGTATTATTAGTGGTTTTTAGGTAAATTTGAATAAATATTTCAAGATCTATATATTCCTTGTATTATCATATTACTATTATATATTAATTTAATATACATGTCATTTTTCAATGATGAATGTGTTGTAGAAAAAGAATGGGGTGATGTTTTTGTGGTCTGATTCATGGGTGTGGGATTTCAACGAGTTAAAATTGAGGCTGATTAATATACTTATAGTGAACCATAAATTTCATAAATATATATTAAATCATATTAGATTATTATTTATTAGATTACATAATGATATATAGAAAAATAATATAGGTCAAGTATCTTTGGAAACATTAATAATTAAAAAACTAGATGATAAGGGTACTACATAATCTCTATCTAAAATCTTAAAAACTAACACCCTTTTTAGACATATCATACTTAATAAAGAACATAATCCCCTGGGTAAAAGGAAACAAAATATATGGATTGATTAGATTCTCAGTAAGGGTAAAAAAGTGAGATGTCAAAAAACATGAACATAAGAGTATGAGAACATGAGAACAACCTTTGAAATACCATAAATTTCATTAAAATATCATAATAACAATTAATTGAACAAATCTAGTTAGATCATAAGATAGTAATCATAAAGTAATTGATGAAAAAGGTCTATTATATCATATCATTTTCATAATAAAAAATTTTGTAGAATATACATAGTTAGAGAAAATCAACTCCTCGTTAGGCAAGGATTACTATCAAGACTATCATAGAGGACTTGATTCACTACCCATACCATCGTAGTAGTAAAGGTTTACTCCCAAAACTATCATAGGGGATAGTTTCCCCTACTAAACTATGTTTAATCCCAATTCATTTCCTATTTATCTAATGGGATATCAATATTTACCCAAATAATTGGAAGGATATATAATTTTGGCCCAAAATATCACATAATTCAAATCCTACATATGTCTTCCAAATTATCAGAAAAAATTCATCATTTTAGAAACCATGGAGATAAATAGGTTTTTTAATCATTTCATCATGTCATAACCCATGGAAGAAGAAACAGTATTCATAAAAATTTATTCATTTTATCATAGAATAACCAGAGAAAATGAATGGATTTTGTAAATATATTTTCATTATAAACATTGTCTATACATAAAACATATAAGGATGGTACCATAGGAATATATCTATACTAAATAATTGGTAACATCACATGATGGAATGATAGATGGAATCTCCTTTAAATATCACATGGAATACTTTTTTTGAATAATATTAATTTCACTTTGAAATTAGATATTTAAAGTCACAAAAATTTAGAAATATTTTGTAAAAATTTATCTTTTAAAATAGCCTTATAAAATTTAAAATTAATCCTAATATCATTTAGTTGTAATTATGGTTGGTAGTATTTTTCATTCAGTATAAGATAAGAGAAAACATTTCTTTTATAGTTTTGTAAAATAAATTAAAAAGTATATCATTCTAAAAAAACATAAAAATTCCGTGTAAAAATTTTGTAAAAAATTAATTCATGTTTGAAAATAACTTTAAAAAATAATATTATATATTATGAAAAATCTTGAATACTTTTTTAGAAAATATTAATACTAAATAAAATGTATTTTTAACTATTTTGCGAAATAAATTCTATTTACCTTAAAAGCATATTTCTAGTCTATTGAGTAGTTAAGGGGAGGAAAATGATAAAAAAAATGTATTATCATGAAATAAAAATAGAATAAAAAATTCATGATTTTATTTGTAATTAAATTATAATATTTAATTATTAGAAACATAATAATAAACAATCCCAAAAAAATAATGAGATTGTAACAAAAAACCCTTACCTCATGGGAAATATTTTAATCATAATACCCATGAAAGAAAAAAATATATGTATTTGTAAATCCCCAGAACATTTACATAAATCGTAATAATATACATTCATGGGTAGTATATACAACATATAAAGGAAACAAGGGCTGAAAATAGCATGTGTCTTATAAAAATAATAGTGGGAAAAAGATACCTTACCTGAAGACCGGCTTCATTTTTGCATGTTCGAAGCTCTTATACAATAAATATAAATTTATTATAAATATATTCTAAACCACATATATATATATATATCATATCAAATTTTATACTTATAACAATTATTCATCTTTTTATTACCAATTCACAACTAATCTCACATACTTGAGTGACATCTACTTCATTCTTCTACTATATTTTTGTTTGGTTGTTTTGATTCATGCACCTTAATCATGTTTCTATAATCTAAAAAATTTATCCATTCTTTAAATATCATATATATAAATTATATACATATTAATAACTATTCATATATAATAGAGATAGAAAAATGAATCACATTGTTCATGGAGATGGTAGACCATACGTATGAATGAACGCTATTTTAAATTTTCAACAGATGAATCCAAATAATTATAAAGAAAAATTAAAAATCAAATAATTATTATTTTTAATAAAAATCATATATATTAATTAAATATATCACAATTACAATCCAAGTAAAATAGATATGATAAAAATACCATCGTTTCTTGGAGGTGGTAGTTTACACATAACCATGGGTGACATTATTATTTCACAATGGATTAGATGGTAAGAAGGTAGATATGATATTTTCATTTGAAGAGAATAATTATTTCATTAATATTATATATATATATATATAATATTTAAAATAATCATATTAACCAAACATTAAACATTGTGATGGAAAATGGATTGCATCACTATGTTGTGGCGGTAAATCATATGTACAAACAAGAAATACTTTCACTACCCATTTGATAGAAAGACGATGAATAAAGGTTGATTAAAAATTTAAAAAATATATAATTTTTATGATACTTATTTGATTATTTTGTTATAAATATAACTTATTTAGATGATGTAAAATAATAATTAAATATAAAGTGATCAATTAAAAATATATCATATTCTTTGAAAAAACTCATTTAGATATTATATTAATGATCCTGGGGTTGGAATTTTTGGAAGACTAGATCCTATATAATTTATATTAGGGAGTTAAATAGATAATTTTTGGGAATTGTAAATAGATAATGCCCCAGTTTTTGTAAGTAATATAAAGTATGTGTACCCTTTTATTAGTGTGAGAAGGGGTACTCTTTAAATTTCATAAAAGATTAAAAGATAATTAAGTAATTATATTAAACGAATTCCTCAAAAACAAATAGGGTTAAAATATAATATTGGATGGGTTTTAAATACCAAAAACAAATTAAAATTGTACATGTTTATGGGGGGTTTTTTAAACCATATCATTTGGTTTAACCCCTTTGTTAACCAATTTCTACATTAATCATGGTAACACATTTTTCAATATTAAAGGGGAATTGTTTTGAATTTAAGGTAAAAATTGTGTCACAAATGGATATGGGATTAAATTTTATTCCATAATATAGAAAAATTATCCTATTTCAATATTTTTATTCCCTTTAAATAATTTTTTATTGTATTGTATTGATTAAATATCGTAATTGTAAATTTTAAATATATTCTATTATTATGTCTTTAAATACAAAAAATACAATGGTAAATTTCAAATATAATACAAGTAAACATTAATAGTATTTTATATTCATCTGAAAGTTTCATGGAATACTATAACTCACTCATATTATTTAAAATTTATCATTTTTAAAATCATTTATTTTATTTTTCTGTTAATATAATAAATAATTTATTAGCATTGCACAATAATTTTAGGTAATTAATTAGACGATAAAAATTAAAAATAAAATAACAAAATTAATATTATTTCAAAATGAAAAAAATTTACATTTACATCCACACATAAATTTCTTTTCCCCCATGTGGAAACATAAATATTTTTAAAACTAAGAGTGTGACATTTTGTATCTTTCTTCACATTAAATATTAAATATGACATTTTCATGGAAGAGTTTTCATTAAAAAAATTAATTTCTATCCTAAGGTGATAATTTTAGAAGTAGCTTCGTCCAATAAAAATTATGATGAACAAATATGGACTTATCAATTAGTTTTATCATAGATAAATCTTATTAATCTTTTACTGAGGTGATAAATGTTACCATTGTTACTATATTTACTAAAAAATAAAAGGGGCTATTTACCAATTTTTAACCTCTATATTCTAAATATGGTATCCATTTTTAAAGAATAAATTTTTAATATTCTAAGAAATTAAGTTTAAAACTATGAATAGGAAACCCAATAGAAACTAATTTTCATAAAATAAGATATTTTTAAAAATAATACTTGGGAGATCATATTCAATGATTTTAAAAATATTAAATGAATGTTAATAAATTTTATTGAATATATTGTATATAACTTTCATTAAAATAATTAACAAATTTTTTATTAACATACAAATACATTACTCCCAAAAGATCAATTTTTTCAAAAAATCATGTTTTTTATTTTCAGATGATATATATTTTTATTTATAATTGACTTGTTACCAATGTATTTCTTTTTACAATTTTAACCAAATGTTTTTCATAATTTATTTAATCATAATCATATATTTAAATCCAACTATTAAGATATTTTTTTCACATAATAAAATTTTAATAGTATATTGAAATTCACTTAAACTCGATGTTATGTGTTACAAAAGATATCGAAGAAATAAAATTATTTAAAGATATATAGATTATAAAATATCTGGGTGATACATTATACCCCAATAAAAATGAATTGACCCATTAAAATTAATCACTATGACATAAAAACTTGGTTATGTGTCTGTTTCATTACATCATCATGATCCCCAACAACTTCTTTGAATTTATATATCGTCAAGAGAATATTCACAAGGCGAGTAGCCTTTTTTTAGCACGTTGTAACTATGATCTAAGATATAGAATGGATATTCCTCAATAGAATGATCATGATCTAGCAGTACAACATATTGCTTTAGCATACATTAATAATTAGGTATTTACTTCCTCAGTAAGTATACAAAGAACATGATGTGAATATGAGAGAGATTCATTGGAAGGACCAAGAACTAAGATACCATCCAAGCATGATCAAGAATATTGAAAGGGAAAATATAACTTGGGATAAAATTTCCATTCTTCCTAAATCACATAACCTTATACAATTAAAAATTCTTAAAAAACCAACTCACCAACTTCAAATATCATTTCAATCCAATGATTGGTAGCATATCCCTTTTCAACATTGAGATGACATTATTTTCTATTGAATGGTTCTAAATTTTTATATCATTTTCTCATCCAGATATCTATATATTCATCCCAACTTGTTAGAGTTATATACTTTTTCACATTTATATATTCTTAAGGATCCATCTTAATAATCAATTGAATGATATTATTTTATTAATGCACAACTATAATAAGGTGTTGACCCCAACTACCTTTAAAATTCGTAGAAGAAGATCTCAACATTTCCTCTAGGGTTTTAATGATTCTCCCCAAATTTCCATCCGTCATTGTACAATATGTTGTGTTAAAAATTAATTATATATATATATATATCTTACTAAATACTTCTCTAGAACTAAGAGGTAAAACTTTTATCCCTATAATATACAATATAATGTGGTAATCCATGAATCCTTACCACTTTATTAATGTATATTTTGGAAATCAGATCATGAGAGAATCTTTATTTTAAAGAAATGAAGTGTGGTGACATCAAAATGTTACCAAATAACACCCAAAGAGCATTATTTTCTTTTTTTGGAAGACCACTACCATAATCCATTGTGATTTTTCTCATTTCCATTATGCTATGGAAAATCATTATAACACACCATTACAATTCTATCTTTCAACCTTAACTTGATGATATAAAAAGCATCAATGTACATATTATACACTATCTCTATTCATGTTGTACTAACCGAAATACTATTTTTGGACATTATATATTTTTTACTTCCTATATAGAGAGGGAATGTCGAACTATGAGCCTCATCCAAAATGTCATTATTAAAATTTTGTATTGATGGGTTTTCAACTTAGTTCCAAAAACCTAAAATCTCCTCACAACCAAGGTGGAACATAGGAAAATTTATATCTTTCTTTTATAGTTCCACATATTCCTTCTGTGTCTCCTTAATCTTCACTTGGATATATGGATGAACATAAATTTTTTAATGATACAGTTTCTATGTTCTTATAATATTTCAAGATATTTCATTTTAAATTTTATAAATATTGGTTCTTTTTTAATCCTCATCCTATATAAGTTATCATGATCCATTAAACTAAAATCATCATACACCTTGTTTTCATTCCCATGGTGGTAATGTATTGAGTAGTTATAATCTTTAGTCATCTCCAATCCTATTTTATGGTTCATATTCGACTCCTTATATGTAAAAATATACTTTAAAATTTTATGATTAGTATATTATCAAAGCATTTTCCATGAAAATAATTCCTTCATATATTTAATGTTAAAAATATCATTGATAATGCATAGTCCTGAGTTGGGAAATTTTTATCATGAATCATAATTTACATCATGTAAAAAGATATAATAATAATATTATTAATAATAACCAATCCACATTTAACAGATTATGTATCCCTACAGATTACAAATTATTCTCAACTAAAGGGTAAATTAATAACTGGTGCATTGAATAACCTTCTCTCCAATTATTTGAAATATTATTCACATTCATTTATCCAAAGAAACTTAGCTCCCTTACAGTTTAACTTGGTGAGATAATTAATCTATCTTTATTCTTAATTAAATAGATAGGTGCACCCCAATGTGACACAGTGAGCTGAATGAATCCTTTTTTAAGATTCTCTTAGACTTTACATATGTAATTACATCAAATTAATAATGGAAATCCTAAATTAAGTCTTTAAAAAATGGGTAGAACTAGGTATGAGTTATACTGAGAATTAAAATTCATGATTCATTGGAAGACCACAAAATCCAACAATAAATAAATTAACAAACTCCCAGACAATAGGAATGTCATTTTTTTGATTTTCTATCCTTCCATATGAGATAGAAAACCCTTTTTAATTAAAATCAAGACACATATAATATAAGTAATTTATATCAGAAGTTCTTATTTTTTGTTTAAAAAATTAAATCTTTTGTTAGTTTAAAATATCAAAATGGAATTTCCATAAACAATAATTTATGTGAGGTTAATGTAAAAAACAATACATTCCCAAAATAACATCAAATTCAACTAGAAGGTGCATAACAAGATTAGGAAAATTCACATTCCAATAAAATTTAAGTAGATAAGAATTACTAACATAAGATGTGATATTTATACCATTAGGTTTTTTCCTTACTAATTCAATATCTTATTATTTGGGTTGAATTTTTATACCCTAATAATATTCTCCATATATAATAGGGTGGGTAAAACTAGAACTAAATAAGACCATATCATTTGTAGAGTGCATGGTAAGTGCACATTTTCCCACTTTTTTCATACTATACATTTCCAATAGTGATCACATGATATTTTTATTTATTTATAGGCATAAAAGGTTTTTGGCATTGATCATATTCATTAATCATTGGTTTTGAACCCTAGTAAGTACAATTACTATAATCCTTGAATTTGAAACATGAGAGTGTGGTTGGTAAATTCTAGAGATCATTCTCTCTATTTTCATCATTAGCTAACTTTTACCAATCACATCAAAATTTGATATCCCAATTGCCTCCATTTCTACACTTAAATCATTTAAAAGTCCAATTAAGATAGTTTCTAATATTTTTTATATATACATTTATCATAATATAAATATCATCATCTTCTCTCAGTTAATTTTAGGATTCCCTTTCACTTACATCAATCTTTTCTTTTCAAAACTACGAGATAGATAGGAAACACCGATATATATTTATACCTTGAAAGTACATAAAAATATTTCATCAATTATATTTATGAATTTTAGGGATAAATCCATTTAAATACATTGTTTTCATATTATCAAAGAATTTATCAACCTTATATTCAGTTTGGATGATGATAATAGAAGCATAATTTGAATGTAATATTATATTTCAACCATAGGTACTGGTAGATTCATCATATTTATATTTTACCTCAATGAATTAATTATTCATTTTTATATGAAGAATATGAAAAATTTAGTTATTTAAAAATAATCTATTAAAATAATCCCACTCCCTGGATTAAAATTCCTAATATTTCATTGTTTTATTTATAAGAGTCTTGCATTGGTCCTCTTATACTTCCAAATGATATACTACTAAAATTATTTTTTCATGATCCAAAAACTATAGTATAGAAAATATATTTTCAATTGTACTTATCCATTTCTCATCAACAACTGGATTGCAAAGCCCACTAAAAGAATGTTGGAATCACATCATGATGGACTTGATGGAATTTTGTTCCATAATTTTCTAGTTTGGAAGTAAATCATGATTAATAGTTTTAGAATTCTTTGTGAGTATATGAAAAATATATTTTAATATATATACCATAACATTTGGTTATTAAAGAAGAGAAAAAATTAATTTTCTATTGCATCTATCATTAACATGAGTTTACTGAGATACATCCATTGACTAAAACCAAATCGAATAATCTCATAAATAATAGTGGAAAACCACATAATCAAGAAAAATCATTTATAAGATGCCTAAATCAAGACAAATTATATTAAATATATGATACTAGAGGTTTAACCTACACAATTAATGATCATTACAAAATATTGAGATGTTATCCTACACTTAGAAGTATCCCTAAGGTTCTTAATAGAGTTTTATCATCATAATTTCTAACGGTTTATTAAAACATACTCTAATAAAATCTATAGTAGTTAAGAATTAATACTAGTGGTATATAATTGACCGCTATAATATCCCTCCATGGGGGGATACACCAATTATAAAAGGAATCTTACCACCATCCCTAGTGGCATCCATTTCCACATAAGTCCCCTCGGATGAGACCCATGCTTTTTACATTGTTCACACGTGAGGGTTATGAAGGATTGGATACCTTCTATTAAACTAATACATTATATAAAAACTAATATCTTTCGTACATACATATTATATCTTATTAGATTAATATTTATTATATAACATAATGATTCAATTCAAAAATTTATAGGTCGACACTATTGGGAAACGTAGATACATAAACTATGGATTCCTATGTTTACTATATTACATCTTACTAAAATATTCATAAATGGAACCCTTATTAGACTTATTATAATTAATAACTCACTTCATAACATGGGGAAAATAAAATAAATAAATTATGATCTCAAATTCATAGAAAGGGTGATCAACAGAGATGTCAACATAATGTGATTGTAAGGGTATGAGTACATGATCCTATAATTTTTAAACCCATACTATTAGTATAATAGATCATAATTTTGAGACACAGATTAATTCTATGGATTTCATAAGACATGAATCATAAAGTGATCAAATAACATGATCCATGAAATCAAAACATTGATATATGACATAAATATTTCACATACACATAAGAATAGAAATCCATTTCTTTAGTAGTCATTTCTTACTTCTAAGACTATCATGGTGGATTGGGTTCACTATGAAGAAAATAATAGTTTTCATAGTTCACTCCCAATACATTAATAGTGGATAAAGTCACTTAATGAACTAGATTAATTCAATATTATAATCATTTTTAGCTTATGAGATATCAATCTTTTTTCAAGTGAATTATAGGGAGATATAATTTCATACCATCCCATCACATAACAAAAATCAAACATATATGTTCTAAAATATCCAAAATAATTCATAATATGATATCTCATGGATTGAAATGGGATTCATAATCATTTTATCATGTAATAACCCATATAAAATAAATGATATTCATAATCAATTCATCATTATAATATGACATATCCTATTGAAAGAGGAAATTGTTTTATATAAAAAATGATCATAAATATAAAACAGCCTAAGAAATAATAAAGATAGTATCATTTGATAATATCCATGGTAAATAATTAATAACATAAAATTATGTCATCTTAGATTAAAATACCTTTCATGATCACTTCAAATATTTCTTGATGAAATTATATTATTTCACATTGAAATAACTTAATATAATTTAAAATTTTAAAAAATATTATTAAAATAGAATCATAGATACAATAAAGTATTTTTTTTAATATATTTAGTTGTCATTATGGTAATAAATTTTATTCATGTAGTATAAGTTAAAAGAAGAAGTCCATTCATACTTTAAAAAAATCAAAACATTCCTTATTCCGAAAAAAACAAAGATTAATTTTTTAAAAAAATTAAAAATTAAACCACAGATAAATTGAATTTAAATAATAAAATTATAATATTAATAACATTATATAAATAATTTTTTGAAAACATGGATATGGAAGAAGAAATATTTTCATCTGAATAGAGAAATAATGTTGGTTTCCTTAAAATCAAATTTGTAGTCTCTAGAGTAACTAATGGAGGAAAATTAAAGGAGATAATTTTTTGTCAAGAAATAACCTAAGGATAATGAAATTAATGAGTTGGTTGAGAATTATAACATATAATTTATTCATTGAAAACATAATCAGAAACATTATTGCTAAAAAGTGAGAATATACCATAAAACCTTTACCACTTTGGTAAAATTATAATTATAAGACTCATGAAAGAAATAACAATAGATGTATATTTCAATCCACATAAATTTCATAAGAATACATATAAAATAAATTCATGGGTATTACATATACCACATAAAAGTTACAAGTGGTGAATATGGAATGTGCCTCATAGAAATAAAAGTGAGACGAAAATATCTTGCCTTAAGTTGGACATACTTCATACATGTTAGATCCTCCTATATAGTAAATATATATTTATTTTAAATATCTTAAATAAAATATAATAATATATTTAATACATAATATAATTTAATTTTGTCCATTTATCATCATCTTATTACCAATTCATTATTAAAATCCTTGTTTTTTGTGATATGTACTTAATTTTATAGGTATTTTTTGATTCAGTAGTTTCAGCCCTTGTAAAATTTTCATATTTCTATAACATAAATAATTTTAATCATGATATAAATATCATATTTTTAAATTATATTAATATTTATTATTATTCATAAAATATATAGATAGAAAAATAAATTGTATTTTTTATGGAGATACTAGGTTGTACGTACACATGAATATTGATTTTAATTTTCTATAGATGGGATGAAATAATGGTAAATAACAATTCATAATTAAGTAATAATTATTATATTATATATATATATATATCATATTTATAAATTAAATCTATCTCTATTACCATCATAGTAAAAAAACACATCACATCGTGGTGGTGGTAGTCCTTACATACACACAGGTGATGTTATTATTTTCTAAAGGTTAGGAAGGTAAGAAGGTAGACATTAACTATCATTATAGAAGAATAATCCTGACATTAATATAATATATATGGTTTTGAAAGATCATAACAACCATACATGATATACAGTGAAGAAAAATGAATTTTATCTCAATGTAGAGATGGTAAGCCATATGTACGCCTGATTGATACATTCACATATCATTTCATTGAAAGAGGGTAATTAAATTTTTCTTCATAATCATACTAAATTTTTTATATATTTAGTATAAATAAATTATTATTTAATGCATAATATAACTAATTTATTGGAGGTAAAAGATTAATTAAAAATAAAGTGATCAGTTAAGGAGATTATATCTTCTGTTAGATGGCTCCTCTAGAGATTCTAATAAGGGACCTAGGGTTGGTCGATTTAGAAGATAATAACATCTATATTCTGGATAGTGGAGTGGATACTGAAAATATTTAGGGCCTAGTCTAGATAGATGACCCAATTTGATGAGAACATGTGAAACCTGGGTATGTTTTTATAAGTGACGGGTGGATCACTCGTGAAATTTAATAAAAGGATAAAATATAATAAAATATTTATCTTCCACCAATACTTAAAAAGGATAGGGATTAAAATATATGGTATAATTGTGTATGAAAGGCCATTAATCATAAAAATTTAGAATATTTTATATGGTTTTTGTAAATCTTATCTTTTTGTTTAACCCCTTACTCAAACTATTTTAACATTTATCATGGTGGCATCATTTTCACTCATAAAAAGTTATAAGGTTATTTAGATGGTAAAAATTGTATCATAAATGTAAGAGATATGAAATCATAGACTATATAATTTATACCATTTCATATTTAACATTTTTAGTATTTTTAATTAATTTAATAAATTATCCTTTTGAAGAAATAACATTAATGTCAATATTGGTACTATTCATTATGTTTTGATTTAAATATGACATGAAAATGGTGGAATTTTAATACAATACAATTAAACGTCCAAAATATATCATATTAATCGTAAAAATTTGTGAAACACTATAACTCACACATATAATAATACTTGTAACTTTTTTATAATAATTTATTTTATTTATCTATTAATTGAATAAATACTATATTAACATTAAAAAAGAATTTAATCTAATTAATATACCACAAAAAATTAAAAATAAATTATATCCATGAATATAAATTCATAACTTATAAAATTTCCACTTATATTCATTGAAACAATCTTTTTTCTCTATATGGGCACATAAAATATACTTAAAACAAAGAGAGTGAAATTTTTCAAGTTCCATTGCATTAAATATTATATAGGTCATTATCATGGAAATGAGCCCATTAATACAATAACTTTATAGAATAAGGTGGAAAAATTAGAATTAAATTTATCCAATAATAATTAGTATTAAAAAGTATGGCATTATCAAATAGTTTTTACCAAGGTAAACCCGATTTACCCTTTATCGAGCAGGTAATGTTTACCAAGGTTAAAATTAATATTGACCATAAATAAATGATGAATATTTACCAAATTCAGAAAAACTAATTTATATATATAGAATAAATTTTTAAGGATTCAATTTCTACAGGTCTAAGAATTTAATTTATAAAACAATCACAAAGAACTTGATGAAAATAATTTTTTTGAATTAAAATATATATTATTTAGTATAAATCATGGCATATTCTTATTCCATGCTTATACAATTATTAAATTAATTTTAAAAAAGTTATTCAATATATAATGTATAAATATAAATAAAATAATTTAAAAATAGTTATTAAATTAATTCAATAAGATAAAAATACATTGTGATGTAAAAAATAATTTTTTAGAATAACATTATTTAATTTGACGATGATTTTTATTATTATTTCAAAATAATTAATAACCAATGAATTAATTTTATAAATATGTAATGATAAAGTTTTCATAAATTTTTTAGTCTTATGAATACACACAATCTCAACAGCTAGGCAATATCTGTCGCATTATAATATTTTAATTGTGTATCATAGTTCGTTTAAACTCGAGGTTGCATGTCACACAAGCTATGAAATAAATATAATTATCTAAATATAATTATATAATAAAATATTTTTTGTCACAATATTAATCATAACCTTACGTAATATAGGTGTAGAGTATATAATGTATTGTTATACATTAGTGGTTGATCTTCAAGTTATTGTTATACAACATGGGTGTGTGGCTACCTATAGGTCAAGTAAATTTAGAACACACGCGCAGAACCATATGAATCATGATTTGGACTTTGTACTAGTATTGAATTCTTCGATGAGTTCACATCACTTCCTTTTTTGGTGAGTGTTCGATTGTTTATATAGGTTAAAATTTCATGAAGTATATTTACTTTTAATGTGAATTATGTTTTCTACAACATAGGTGGGACTATTATCTTTAGTTGTTTTTACATAACCTATACATATAACAAAGAAATATTTGCAATGAAATTCTATGTATGATGAAATAGTTTTATGTTGTTCAAGAATATAGTGGTGACTGAATGATGATGATCAACTTCTTTAAGATGAATCATATTGTTTTTGAGTATTATAATGGGGAAACCCTAACATTCTTGATCATTACATTTATGATATTTGAGAGGGTTAAGGGAACGTAACCCATATATTTTGATTGTATAGTGATGTGGTATGGAATATATAGTAAGGATCCACCACCGAAATAGTCTCTCAATACTGATGAGATTCTTTACAGCTGAATTCAGGTTATGGTACCTATGGTCGTGAAAAATGTTCAGATGCATGACTCACATACCCTAAGTTGGGTTTTTCACCTGATGCATACCGTGTTCTTTCTTGAGATTTTTAGACAGTACTAGTTTCATGATATGAATTTCGATATAATATATTTTTTCACATAATACTCCACATCATAACTAGGGAAGGGAAACCACTAGTGTCCCTCAAGACTCCTTATGTCATTACCCATTCTCGAGTGAAAATGTCTTGATGTGGCCATGGACATTATGATACCGTTACCACAGATTCGTTGAGAAAATAATGTGATTTGGGTTTTTTATTCAATGGTTCACCAATTAGTTTCATTTCTTATATATCTAAGAGATATTTTATAACAATGAGCTAAGAAAGCTATATTTTTGGGAGATAGTTTGTTTTCACCAGGATGAAAAAATGAATATTTTAGACCAAGATCCCTACTTCAAATAATTATTTTTGTGAACACTATATAAAGTTATTAATATATATGTTCATTTGAGTATTTCATATAACACTCAAAAAAATAAAAAAAAACTCTTTTTATACTATCAGAAGTTGTAGGACATGTTGTGAGAATGAAATTATTTTTTTATGGGTTCTTGGGAGAATAATTTATCACGTGAATATTTTTATTAAAAATTTAATATCATGCTTCTATTTTTAAATCACCCTTTGAGGATTTATATTATAATTCATGTTGACCAAATCGTTTTTTGTTAAATTCAAGAGTGTATTGTTTTATTAGAATAAGTCTTTTGTAAGAGATATAGATTTATACACTTTTTTATAGGAAAAGAAGTGATGAATAAAAGTATCTAAAGGTAATATATCAACTACTTATGCCATAATATTGAGTTTGAGGTGGGTGATCAAGTGTTTCTTGGAGTTTCACCTACATTGGAACACTATTAAAAATATAAGAAAGGAAAATTGTCAATCAGTTCATTAGGTTTTTTGATATTATAGAGAGGATTGGTAAAATGGATTAATAGTTGACACTTCTATATAATTCCAGTGATATGCATGACATTTTCCCATTATCTTGGCTTCAGTGATCTTATCCAAAACCTTCTAATGTGATATGTAATGGAAATAGCAATATGGAGGCTGATTTGTCTTTTGAGGAGGCCCATGTTCATATTATGGATGAAGGTGGGAGAAATATTCAATTTGAGATAGTTACTATAGTATTATTGAATTGATTACATGGGAATATATTATTGGATATTCAGGAGAAGGATTCTCACATGCAGTCACAATATCAAGATTTGTTGTCTAAAAAGTCATGCAGAAACATTGGAAATAAATTTTCAAATGGGAATCTATATGTACAGGTTGTTATAATAAACCATACCTTTTTTATTGTTTAAACATAGTTTATGCTTATAGAGACATCGTGTTTTTTATAATTTATAGGGTGTTTCAGTGGTTTTAAGGTGATTGAGATAGTGTTTGCAAGAAACAAGTCTAGGTGGGGACATCTACCCAATAGCAGATTTCCAACCAAAACCATGATGGGTATATTCTAGAGTTTCAAGCAATTCTATTATCCCTAAACTGTTGAATGACCCGCTAGAGTTATGATGAGAAATGATTTATTCTTTTAAAAAAAATTAATTGAATATAATTAACTAACATAGTTTTAAAATATCCCATCCTTCTCTCTTTACATTATCATCTTATAAGGTTGGTTTATCTTTATTTCAGCACTAATATTCATATCACCCTCCAAAGGGTAGTACTACAGGTGAGTCTGCCAATATCAATTTATCTTTTCTTATTTTTATTCATTATTTATCAATGTTTTATCATTTAAAACCTAAATTAGGAGTCCATATAAGTTTTTTTATTTACATTTAAAGAGATCTAAATGTGTGACCTTCTATGATTGGGATACTATTATTCACTAGATGGGGGTCACTGACCTATCCCGAAATTATATGCTATTTTTCATGTGCATATGATTTTTCTTCATTTGAAACTTCTATGTTTGACCAAAAAAATAAAATTTTAGTGGTTTCTTATATTGATATGGAATTAAATAGTTTATATTAGAGAAAATATTATCCATAGTGAATTTTCATGTTAAAACCGTTACCACCAAGGGTGATTTTCTAAACAGAATTCTATTGTTAGATGTTGGTGAATACCAATAGGGATGACATTGATGGAATTATGAAAAAGATGACTTATTTTATGTTACTTGTTATCATTCAAATTGAAGAGATAATGTGTTAAGGTGGGTCTAAAATATATTTATCACAAGATATACATTTTTTCTAAATCACCTATTTAATCTATGGGAGATCATTAAGAGTTTGGGAGGGGTGAATTAGTGATCTATTTAATTTGAAATTTTATTTTGAAATAACCGTCTCTATCAATTAATTTATAGTGATTGTTTTATCCGCAAACCCAAAATCCATTCCAACAAAACGTAACAGTACAAATTTTCATGTATAAATATCAAAATAATAAGGATATCCCTTGGTGTTATTTTGATTCCTCAAAGATCACAATATAATGAAATATAAAATTTTAAGTATTAATGATTACGGGTGACAACTGAAACTCATATTGTATAAGAATCTTGATGGTTATTTGGTAAATCCTACAAAAAATTACTTCATACACATATAATGATATAGATTATAAATTAAAGTTGAAAAATATTCCACAAAATAAATTTTCTAAATTTTTTCAGATTTTTTGGTTATCCTTCTTCAAATATTTTCACATAGTAAAAATAATCCTATTCAATCATAATTCACAAAAAAAAACATGAAATTACTACCTCAAAGTTGTTTAGAATAAAGACAATGACACCAAAACTTGTGAATTGTGTACTTTTAAAAACCCTAAGAAATTTTAAAATAGCCCCACTATTGTGACCTGGAAAGTGATGTTATTATTTTTAATTAAAATAGATTATTTAAAAAAGGAGTTGGAAAAAATATTTTATAGGATTTAAGGTAATCGATATTCTATTGTATACTCCACCAAAACCATATATATGATTTTAAGGATTTTCATTAAAATTGTCTTTTTACCAGGTACCAATTTAAATTATTACAAATAGTTGACACTTTACAAAAATTCATGTGATTTTTTCGGGAACCTGAACAATCACAGCTTATTATAAGAAGAAAACCCCACAAAAAGCAGATGTTGGGTTTTGAAAATAGATACACCTCATAGTTTTCCCTCTAAAATGATAAAAATTTATATCTTCAATTAAATAAAACAAATTAATTCATAGAATAGCCCTTCTAAATAATATTTTGGGTTATTGTAGGATATAAATAGAGTGAAAACACCAAAAAATTAACTTCTCTATATGAATATATATAAAAGCAAGTGTATAATAAAATTTATGTCCCCAAAGTGTTTCATAGAAAAACAAAATTTAAAAAAATAAAGAATTTTATCAATAGATGTTTATAGTAGTAAAAACAAATTTAATAATATAGTGTCGCAATAAAATTATAAAATAGTAATGAAATAGTAACATCAGAAAAAGAATGACTTTTCAAAAGATTAATCTCATAGATTTATTGTGAATTTTTTATAATTGTTTACACTTTGAATCCATCCACCTCAAAGATAAAATCAATTAATATTAAATAATAAATACAATTTGATCTTAGTTAATAAATTCCTTATATATCATCAGATAAATATAGATATTCAAATCATATAATTCTTTTGAAATTCAAGATTAATTTCCCACTAAAAATTATATCTTACCTTTAAAATTGGAATGATTTTATATATTATAAAAGATACTTTTAAATGGTATATGAATAGATTTTAAAGAGATATCTAATCTAGTGAAACAATTTATAAAATATAAAAAAGTATATATAATTATTGTTTCATAGAAGACTTATTTAAAATAGGGATTTCTCTATGTAGGGAACCTCCAAAATATAGTACATAACATATTATTGATTCCAAATATTGTTTTAACTAACCATAAATTTATACTAAAAATTAGTGATATTCAATGATATTAATTCCAAACATAATTTTTAAGAAATATCATTTCTTATTGAATTTTATGTTGCCAAACATAAAATGAACCATAGACATAGGGTGGTGAACATTAATTCTAGAATCCTTCACAAATTCCAAAATACATTGAATATAAAACCTCAACTAAATTATGTTCATAATTCTATAGAAAATGAAATAATGTATTTCAATAAATATAATCTTGAAATTCAATTAAAGTAAATTTATTAGTAAAATAAATAATGGTAATTCTGAATATCATATTCAACAATAAATTAATGTAATTACTGTATTGATACACACACTCCCAGCAGTGTCACCATTTCATGTGATTGTGAAACACAATGAAATATAAAAACATACTATTAAAAAAATATTAATTAAATAAAATATTAGAATTCTTTGTTTTTCAATATTTATCCCTATTTTTTAGAAATAAAAAAGAATGTGTATATACGGATTATAACACATTTAATGTTGAAAAAAAACTATTATTGAATGTTATTCCATCCAAAGTAAAATACTTCCATAATAATTAACAATATTTGAGATATAAAATAAGTGATAAAAATAGAAAACAAAGATAACAAAAAAAGATAATTTATTCATATTAATTATCCAAGATTATAAATAATTATTTATTAAGGGTTTCAATATGATATGGGGTGGAATGGAAATTTAGTTCAAGTTCATTAAAAGAAGATTCAGATGTCAAGTAATCTATAACACTCTAATAATTTTCTTTTCAAAAACATGATCAATATATCAAAATTTTGATTTTTTGTCCCATCTCATTCCAACATAAAACTTTTATTATTTGAAAATTTATAACACTACATCTAGTTTCACTATTTCAAAATAATGAATAGTATCATAAGACTAAATAAATTTATATACCGTATCCTTCAACAGGTTAACCAAAATTTGATATCCTAACTTTGTAGAGGTGAACATAGCAATCACCCTATTAAGAATTTCAAAAAAAAGTGTGAATGAGAATATTATCACACTATAATACTTGAATTTATTGATTCACAAGATATATATTAGAATAAATATTTTATAACCTTCGAAACACATTTATATTACTTTTTTCTACTACATGTATATTCCCTTTTAGGTATGGAATTCATTTTTGAAGATTAAAACTGACTAGAACAAACTTTTTCAAACATAAAATATTTTATTTGGAAACACTTTCAAATAAAATATCACTAATATTATCATCCATATCTCTTCTAAAATCATAAAAATATATCTTTGAGATAAAAATTTCCTTCAGACAATGTTATGATACTTGAAGAGATTCAAATTTTGTTCTTGAAAATAATTATTTTTCAACTCTTCAACAAAATTTCAAGAACACTTGATTTATGTCTGTAGGTTTACAATACCATAAAACAATTGGTAAAAACTTAAAAACACATTTATTAAAAAATTGAACATGATAATCATAAGTGGAGTCACTTTTTAATTCCATGTGTGCTTTATCAGCCTTCGAAGAGGGTTCTCCAATATCAAATAACTGAAGTGATTGGAACTTTACCATAAAACCATAGTGAAAATAAAGATCTATAATAACTTATTTTGCATCACATGAATCATAAAATTACCATTCCTAGTACCTTTCAACAATGGAAACTAACTTATCCCAGATCAGTAGAGTTGCAACATCTAAAGGGGTACATATTTGCTTACTAGAAAGAGACTCTACAACATTAAATTCTTTGATTCCTAGAAAACCCAATGAATGAGAAATATCCTAAATAGGTTTTTATACCACCTAAACTACATGAAAATTTATTTCACAGATGAAAATAGTAATAGATGCTTCCTTAACCCTCTTCTCAGCAAAAACAGGATGATCATCTATTTCGAAATTATCATTAATAGCCCACTCAACATGATCTTATCTCCTTAAACCATGATGAACTAGTATAACCACAGTATCTTCCTCAATATATCGTTTATCATAAACCCATGAAAGTTAAGGTATTTCTCCAAAAATGGAAGGAGTATTTTCATCCGCTACTTTCCTACTTTCGATATAGATTAGAATTTTTTTGCACAAATATACGAGTCTTGAACACCTCCGGACACGTGAGGCATTTCGACTACTTATTTAACTTGAGACAACCAAACTTATTCTACAACACTCCAAGAAGAACTTATTTACATAAAGCTCTCATGCTTCCCCTAAGCATGTGATCTATAATATTCTTCATCGTCAGCTCTAATATGATTCATCATACCCTTTTTTATTTTCCAAAAAAGGCCATTTTTTTCATTCTAGAATACAAATGTTGTTTTAATGAAATATAAATCTTTTTCTGATGTCACCAATGATCCCTCTATTTCATAGGATAATAAACACCAACCTTCTATATGGATAGAATTAAATTTTCATATCCTTATAGAAATAATGATACATATACCTCAGATGATATAGTTGAAAATCATCTTGATATTACTCAACTTAAAAAAACATATATCCTTGTGAAGAGGATTTTCTATAAATCAACTATCAACGGTACTATAAAAAGATTGAGAAAATTTTAACAAGACATTATAGTCAAATTCTAAATATCATATTATCATTTTATTGATTTATGAAGTTCCAAACAAGAAATACATAGTATCCTTTAATTTTTGTAAATTATCCCAAATAAATCTTAAAGGAAACTAAAATAACTTTCATGGGGGATCTTAAAAATATTAACCAAATACACTAAATAAAAATAAAATTCCTAGTCATTTATCATTGATTAGATGACATATTATGTATCACCATGTAACATCTCAACCTAATATACCACTATTATAGTAGCCAAGATGATTTCCACAT
Organism: Viscum album; assembly: GCA_963277665.1. Lineage (NCBI taxonomy): Eukaryota > Viridiplantae > Streptophyta > Magnoliopsida > Santalales > Viscaceae > Viscum > Viscum album. Next base: position 1,037,323,085 of record OY728141.1, on the reverse strand, counting down.
CGCTTCAAGAATGCCTCCCCGTATGCTAGAGGCTGCAGTCTAGTAGTGAGGGTTTAATGGTTGTATGGTGGGTAGACTATACACTCATGGTCAGAGTCTCATAATAGTAAATTAGGTGTATTTAAATGAACATTAGCAGAAGTAGTAATACTAAATGTCAAGAAGTCAAATATAAATATAATGACAAATTAAAATTAAATGACACCAATATTTATAACAATTCATGCATCTCCCAAGGATGCTATTTGATAAATGTTGAAGGTATAAATGGGTAGTACAAAATAGATAAAATAAAGATATTCTAAAGGCTAACTCCATGAGAATATTGAGTACTATCTTATTTATATTCTTTATAGCATACAACATAACATTATAAGTAAATATAAGGACCTAAAACATTAAGATATAATCATGTACCTTACTGTAATTGTGGTCTGATCTGGGAGTGAGATATAATATTCATAGGCCACTATCAACGATGTCAGGGCCAATATAGTTCATGAAATAAAAAAATAATAGTGTGGAGACATAGTTAAATACAAGGATATAAATAAATAAATTAATGACACATCAGTCTATGTTCCAAAATGGATACCCGACCGATTCTACATGATTCATCATAAGATGTATGTAGGAGCTAATAGAAATTGTAGATGTCATGATATAAACTAGAAATTATACATAATTAAATAATAGTGTTCTGACCATAAGAGAGTTCTTTTCCCTTCTAGTCACACCCATAGAAAATCATCAAAACATTGTCATAATGTAATCTTAATAAAAATAATAATAGGGAACCACAAGTAATCCATAAAAAAAATCTGTAAAATCTAGTAATGGAAACCCAAGCCTATTTAATACAATCTATAATGGAATCAAATGGGGATCTATAGGATCCTTCATTTTAACAAATACTATAGAGTCTGTCCAAGGCCACCTGTAAGGGAATCCCTTCTATCACTCTTGGTATCGTAAACATTGATTTCATTCCATGTACCTCATATAGGGGGCCAAGTATCACCCAGGGCATGGACTATACATCTTGACAATGATCTCATCGATATTTTCTCCGCTAGGGAATGAGTGTCACCCAATAGAATGAATAATCATCATAGAGACCTTGTACAAGGAAATCCAATTATCTCTCTTGACATGTCAAGTAGTACCTATTAAGGAATGGAGAGTCCACCCATGGTATCCTTATGTTTGGACATGTGTTCTCTCTTGAACCACATGTAGTCAAGGAATAACAATATCATATCAAATATCATCCTCAAGTAATTTCATGTACAAAATGTAAATAAAGTTATCATATAATTTAATTAAATCCAAATAACTATGTCATAAAGAAATATGAACAAGGCACTAAGAATAAACACCCAAATATAAGAAATATTTCCTTTAATATCAATCATATAGTATTACATAATCTTAAATCATAAACAATGATCAATAAAGGATAAGAAAAATACAATAATAATGATCCTTAAATATAAAGAACATTGTATAGGAACAAGAAATAAGTGTTATCAATGGAGAATAAGAATAGTAAAAATTGTATAAGACATAAGAATTAGTATTATTAAAAAAGTTAAATCAAACTTATTTCATTAAAATGGTTCAACCATGGCGTGAAGCCAAGAAATTAAGATAAATGGTCTAACTCATGCACAACAATCCATCAGAATTCAATTCATTAATTTAATAAATTTATTATGGTGAAACATAACCTCAAGTGCGTTCAAATAAACCAAGGATCATGAGAATTGGGTATAAATTTTTGAAGCACACCTATAAGAGTGGATAAAGTCAAGGAGATCACCAAATGTGCCGATTTTACATTCACAACTGTCCTACATGGCATGGTTGCATGTTCAATATAATTTATTCGAAAAAAGGGAGGCATCACCAAAAGAGTCTGACACATATCACAACAACGCACCACATAAAATAAAATGAACCTTTTTTTAAGATGATGGAACACCTAAATTATACAATGGATTACCCAGACATCTAAATTTAAATATTGATTTGTTCTATATTGAGAGAAAACAATGAAATAGATTAACTCCCTTAAAATTGGGGAAATTGTGTCACACTATGATAACATCCTCAAGAGGGAGTAAGAAAGGAGATATAATGATGTAGATCTTACCGAGATTAATCCGTAGGTACTGATGAAAATAGGATTTAAAATGGATGGAGGAGAAAGGGAAACATCTAGTTTAGGCCTGTGATGAGCCTCCCACAAAAGGGGGAGTTTGAACATTGTAAAGAAGATTGCAGGAAGGAGGGTTGTATTTTATATTTCATTAATGTTTTAACTATAAATTCATCAAACTCAAAAGGGTGTGTGTTTTGGCCACATGGTTGGACAAACCAAGCACCAACCCTACTTACGAAACTACCCAAGAAACCCCATCACATGGGCTGGCCACAAGGTTTGGATAACCACGCACTGCCTATGAAAAAATCAGTATAAAAAACTACATAAATACTCTTGGCCATGTGGATAATCCCACACTGTTATATCAAGACTTGTGATTCCTCTTTCCCCACTGGACCAAGCTGCACAATTTCCCTTAAGGGCTACACAGTTTCAGACAAACTGTGTTCCCTACCTAATTCTTCCATAAAGTAGTATTTTAAGACCCTATACTCTCAAATCTTGATAGAACACTCATGGAACCCCTTAAAACATAATACAAGTATAAAAAACACATTGAGTTTTTCTAAATTAATTAATTCCATTTTGAATATTGGTTTAAAAAATAGACTATCAACCAAATGAAAAAAATTCAATTTTGTTGGAATTTCATCAAGTCCAAAAACATGGGACACTATACACAAAAATTAAATTGTGTGTGCTTATAAAATTATCATACAAATTTCTCAAAGGAATAATTGATATTAACCTTATTGAACATATACACGACACCTTAGAAATGTAGTACTTCCATTAAAAATATATTTTTTGGAAAAATCATTTCAAAATATATTATTTTTCACTTCAATAATTTTATTTTAGAATTTGAAGATCCTAGCCTCTTCAATCCTCTCAGTATAGCTTCATCAGTATAGCTTCATCAATTCACTTTTTCATTTCCATAATTAGAATATGAAGGTATGAGGTTTGGAAAATAGGTTTGGAGGGATATTGAGAAATCTATAGTTTGAAGGGTGAAAGATCATGTTTAGGAGGGAGATTTTTTTTTACTCTGATAGTTTCATGTGGATTTTTAGTTTTTCATGAAAAATTTGTAGTGTAGTCATTCGAGATTTTTAAAAGTGAAAAGAAAATTTTCCACAAATAAATAATTAGAATAATATTATAAATTACCAAATTTAATAATTGGATACTCAATAGAAATATTTAAATCATTAATGAAACATATAAAAACAAATTAATATACCAAATAGAGATTAATAAGATAAATTTAACTCTGAAGAAAAATTGAATAAAGAAAAATACCCCAAATAAAATCAAAACAGGTAGTGGGTAGTGGTTCAGTGAAAATTTCTGTAATGTCTTGGATTTTATATATATTATTTTCTAATATTATATGGATTTATTGTAGAAATACGTACTGAGATGGCATACGATACCTATTCCTAGTTTTCTTGGAAAACATATTTGAAAATATTAAAATATTTAATATAATGCATGTGTTGTTCCTGAAAAGGGAATAAATATAATATGTGTGCCCAAATAAGAAATTTGAGGGCACTGTTGAATTCAGAATAAAGACTTTATCATAGGGGCAACTGAACTTTTGTCAATGTGTGTCATTGTAGAAAAATTCACCCAATAAGTAAGTGTAAATAAAATAATTAAATAAAAATATTTTACTTGTAAATACTAATAACCATTAACGGAGACCCAGATTGGAAATATTATACCACCATTCAATTTGTAATGTGATGTTTTCAATAGGCGCAACATAACCTTTTTCAGTGCGAGGCATCTGTGGAAAATCCATTATGGGTGCATAAACAAATAATATAATTTAAAAAAAATATTTTTTTTCAACATTGTGATTAAATCATCATTAAATAGATAATTATGGGTAAATCCTTGGGTTATCTTTATAAACCTAGAGATTCCACATGACTGTTATAGAGAGAGTGATCTCTAGAGAATCCTTTTCGGTGCACGATGAGAGATCGTGTGTGGAATATCAATGTACCTTAGGTTTTATGGTTATTTCCAATGATGAAAACAAAAATTATTATTCCTCAACAAATGATCCAAATCGATGTAAGGTGTGTGATTCAATTTTTTAATTCCCCATTCTTAATTTTTACAATGAACGTGAATCAATGAATGAAAAGTTTGATTCACATATCTTGTGTATATTGGGATGGGATTTATATTGCACTGATTTCTATCAAGAGATAATTAAATGGATTAATTCATTGATGGATTAATATTTTATTTTAAAATAAATTAACCCATATCAACATGAACGTCGATTGAGTTTTATTTGTCTTGATTTATTATGCTTTCCTCCCCCCCCCCCAAATTCCTCGTTTCACCATAGCAGTTCTTCGTTGGAATGAGGTTAATAAAATCAAAATAAATTTATCATTGTGTACCTGATTCATGGAGGTATAATATAATATCGTAGATCTGGGATCAGCATGACACGAAGGAGCTGTGAAGATAGAGAAAGAGTGATTCAAATGATGAATGATTCTTGAATTCTCATCCCTCGTCATTATTTGGTGCATAGTGAACAATAATGCTTTGATACAATTTTTGAGAAGATCTGATCACAAGATGAATTATTTAATGATTAAAAGGATTGGATAATCATGGATAAAAGATCCTTCAATGTTTTGGGCATCAATGCAGACACAGCGACTCAAGGAAGAGGAAGCGGTGTCAACCAACACAGACAGCGGCACACAGAATTGAGTGGTTGCACGACATGATTAGTGAAGGATATCGATGCCATAAGCAGCACCATCCTTGGAAATGGGATGACAGAAGAACCATAAAATGTGGATTGGGATAGGAAGGTTAGGCCAGGCCAGTGGGTTAGGTCAAGCTAGTGGGCCAGTTAGGGTCGGGTAACGCTTGGTGGGTTGGGTTGGGTTAGTTCGGTGGGCCAGGCCGAGCCTTAGTTTGACCCAAATTAGATTCGGAGTAACTAGGAAGAGTTGGTTGTGGTCGACTACAGTGATCGACCGTGACACTCGACAATGGTGCTGCGATATATTGGGTTGTTGTAGGCACAAGGACAAGGCGACATGATTGACCACAATGTTCAACCATGATCTGCGACAGCTCAAGATGTCATAGGGAACTACGGCCACATGGCAAGACCATGGGCAGTTGACCGAGACTGTCAGTTTATGTGTTAGGTGGATCAACTGGTAAGGCTGTTACATGGGCATAATAACACCTAAAATTTTCAATTGGGTATAACTTATAAACAATGCATCGAATCATCAGTCGGTTTGGGGTATTGAGATCCAATCATTGAGACAGAAATTTTGAGACCAATGAAGGTTTTTTGGACTAGTATATGTTTTTAGAGATCCCATGTCACCTTACTCGAGGTTTCAGTATTAAATTACATCCACAACACTGGAATGCACTCTCCTCTAGAGTTCAATTCACAGATAGAGTATGAAATCCCTACAAGAGACAATAGGGTGATCCTCTATCACTGATAGTGGAGTTTGTGGAATCATGTAATGCCCTTTTGTAGGCCCCTGATCTTCTATCTATAGAACCACATCTGTAGGGTATGTGGCATCCCCTGGTTAGTTTTGGGCATGATCCCCTAGAAAGGGAGTTTATCTAGATTGGGTTTATCATATCACCTAGCGGTTCTGGGTGTGATCTTTGTTGTCCCCTACTTAGTTCTGGGAATGACCAATATCCATGTATCATTGTCATCCTTGACTAATGTTTCCTCTTTGGGTGGGACCCAAACGATCATGACGTCTTCATAGAGTGTCTCTGGAGATAATGTGGTTCGAGGAGTGATTTCTCTCATAATGATCATGCTTAGAGCTGAATCATGTGAATAACTATTGGTTATGACTGCCTGATGGTATGTTTTCTCTCTTGAGTATATCTGGATATTTTTTGTATATGTTATATAGAAATATACCAATGTAGAGATACTTGTACTTTTCTTTTTTTATATATTTTTGGTTTCAAGGTTTCATACTATGTATTGGTATAATCACCCCCGAATGGTAATTTCACTCATGTGTCATGTCTTGTGTAGGTGAACAGCCTTTATGTTCCTATGAATTCTAGACAGTAGTCCCAGTACATTTATCACTTTGGATGGACTTGTATTATAGACTATTTCTGGGGGGCGTTCTATTGGCCCAATTAATTTTCTAGTACTTTCACTATATTAATTTTTTTTTTGATTTTAGCTGTATGAATTCATCCTTTCAATTCATTTACATATCATAATTTTTTTAAATTAGAGATGTATGTGCGTTTGTACATTTACTTTAGGATAATGCCTCCAATTTGTGGGATATGCCTACTTAGTGCTAGTCACAAGCCCCAAGCCTATTGGAGTCGTTCTTCGGGTAGTCACGACACATGACCATATGGGACAGGTCATGACAGGGTGGTATCAGAGGGGGATGAGTCTACATTATGATCAAGGGTCTGTGAGATTGTTTTGGGGAAATAATGATATGTGTTTCGAGTTTGGATTTCAGGCTAGGGACTCCTGTGTTAGTGCGTTGACTGACTTATCCATACACCAGAACTCAGATTTTTTATTTTTTGACTCGGTAGCTTATTATGGACTCACACATAGGAGGGTACAACCGAGTACTCATCAGTTGGATAGTCACACCCACGGTGTAGTGGATGATATGAGTCCTCAGTTTTCTATAGTGCTGGTGGAGTATGAGGATGTATTTCATAAATATGTTTCAGGTTTAACTCCTCCTTGGGATATGAATATATTCATTGATCTACACCCAATGACGACATCAATATCAACACTTTCATATCAGATAGATCTTGTATAGTGTCACAAGCTGAGTGTAATGTTAGAGTACCTAAAAAATAAGGGCTTCATGAGACCCAATGTTTCACCCTGATAAACCTACTTTTCGTTTTCCAAGAAGGAATATAAAATATTGAGGTTATGTGTGTATTTTTGGCACATAAAACAGTTGACCGTGAGAACTAGTATCCACTAACGGGTTGAGTATGTGGCGTTCTGTGAGGAATCAGGACCAAAGACTGATTGTGCCTGGATGTAGAGGAAGTGGTGATCTCCTATGGATCATTCCAGTTGAGACCACATGAGGAGAACTATGCGACCCATTATCATGGGTTAATAGTTGAATTCATTACAATGAATATTAAGAGACACTACTGGATGGGCTAGCGGTTTATCATCTACTCTAATCCCATAAGTCTTATGTATATAATTCTTTAGAATTTTCTGATCATAAGATAGAGGTATTGGATAATGTTCCTCTATGACTATGAATTTAATATTTTCTATACTATTGGAAAGGGGAACGTGGTTAAAGATGCTCTGAGTAGGAGATCTAGATTTCATTTTCTTAAAAAGGTATTATAATAGTTGACCTTGTTGAAATTATCCATTATGGATGGAGATAGATAATATTACCTATAGTTGATGGTTTCCAACCATAAAATATTACAGCTTATTATGGAGGAACATCTTAGGGATACCGACTATGAGACTGTACATTCTTAGATGTTTAAAAATAATACTACTGATGGATATTCAAAAGGAGGGGATCATGTCATTGTTTTTAGAGGACTCACAGTAGTACTAATAGTATTGCAGGAGGATGTCCTAATGGAAATTTATACATCCCATTTTTCGGTTATCCAGGTGTGGAAAGGATGTAATAGTATCTCTGAAGCTAACTTTGGTGTCTATGTATGAAGAAAAGAGTTGCGTAGTTTGTTTCTCAGTTCCTTAATTTTTAGAAAGTGAAGGGTGAACACCAGGTTCTAGGGAGTGTAGATCAATCCCTCCTAGTTTCCACATGGTTGTGGGATATAATATTGATAGACTTCATAATGTTTTTACAAAGTACATCTAGGAGAAATGATTCCATATGGGTGATCATTTAATGACTCACCATGTCGGCTAACATACTCTCTATTTAATAGAAGTGTTTAGTAAAGATCTTCGGAAACCTCTATGTTCAAGTGATATTTCGACTCCATGGAGTCCCATCAATGATAATTTCTAATTTTGATGCCATCATTACATCATAGTGGTGGATGGGATTACCAAAGGTGTTTGCGACCCAGTTACACATGATCACAACATTTCACCCATAGTTGGATGGCTATATTTAGTGGATCATTTAGGATCTAGAGGACTTGTTACAGGCATGAATGTTAGACATTGGTTGTATATGAGAGGATCTCCTTCCAATGGTGGTGTTTTCAGAAAAAAAACAACTATCATTACACTAATGGAGTGACACCATTCGTGGATTTGTATGGGTGACCCTACATGTCCCCATTTTTCTGGAAAAACCTAGTAGAGTCAGCACACATGGGCCCGAAGTTGGTTTATGCTACTATAGAGAAGATGCAGATCATCTGAGAGCAGATAAATACTATACATACCCTTCATAAGTATTATACTGATTGGTGATATAGGCCTTTGGTGTTTGAGGAAGGAGACCATGTGTTCCTTTTATTTTTACCTCGACAAGGATTACAATGATTTGGTAAGGGTTAAAAGCTATCTCTAAGGTTCATCAACCCTTTCAATATAATCCATAAACTTAGAGTGGTGGTGTTCCTCTAGGATCTACCACTATAGTTAGATCGGGTACATGATGTCTTCAACATGTCACGACTGAGAAGATATGTGCATAACCCATAGCACGTCATCTACTAGGGAGATATGAAGATTAAGGATGGAGATAAATTACCTAACCAGTGGAGTTCGAGGATCGACTAGATAGGAACCTTCATTGGTGTTTTATTCCATTATAGTGTGTCTGGTGGAAGCACAAGAATCTCCAGGATACCACATGGGAGTTGGAGGCTCATATTCATGCTCAGTACCATAGTCTATTTGAGTATCCATTGTTTTAGATTTTTGGGGACAAAAAGACCTAAGGTGGGGAGATTTTAATTTCTCATATTTTTTATGTATTATTTTATGATATTATATGGATTTATTTTGAAACAAGTCATTAAGATAGCATGTGATTTCGATGCCCAGTGTTCTAGAAACAATTTTGTGAAAATATTAAAATATTTAAGGGAAAACATGCATGGTGTTCCAAAAGAGTTGAATATCTCTTAAAAATTACTTAAATCAGAAACCCCAGCACACTTTTAAAAATAGAACAACGTATTTTCCCTAGGCATGACATAATGTTTGTCTGCATGGGTAATCTGTATAAACATCCACCATGAAAATAACCATAAATAAAATTACTAAATAAAATTGTTTTATTATTAAATCCTAATAACCCATGATTGGAAACTCAAATTGGAAATATGAGACCACCACTGAGTTCATATTTCATTATTCTCCTTAGGCGCAACATAACCTTTATCGGCATGAGATTTCTATGGAAAATCCATCACGGGTGTCAAAACAGATAAAATAATTAAAATAAATAATTTTGTTATGTTCTTCCTACCCTGGTATTGAATCTTCATTATATAGATGATTAAATGGAAATACCAATGTTAACTGAATAACCCTAGAGATTCCATAGGACCATTAAAGAGATACAGAGAGATAGAAATATCTTTGGAGAATCCTCTCTGGAGAACTATGAAAAATCATGGATGGATAATTAATGTACCTAATAGTCGAAGGATCTTGCCAACAACGACAAAGAGACATTGTTCTTCATCAATGAATGATCTAAATCAATATAGGGAATTTGATTCAATAGTTTAATTTCTTTTTTATTAATATATATAATGTATGTAAATCAATCAATGAATGGATTGATTCATGGATCGTGTGTATTACAGGAGGGAATTTATTTTCTGGGGATTTTTATCATGAGATGTTTCAATAGATTAATTCGGTGATGGATTCATTTTATGTTCTAATGGAGATTAACAAATATTGACCCAAACATTGATTGAGGTTCATTATTCTTGATTTATCATGATTTCTCCACCTAATTCAATGTTTCAAAATGAGTGTTATTTGTTTTCCTAGGGTTTAACACATCCTAATAAATCCATTATTTCATTATAAATTCATGACATAAATATTTGATATTGTAGATCATGTATTAGAATGGAATAGAGGAGGTGAAACAGTGGAGCTAGAGAAATTTAGTTGAAAAATTATTCATGAATTCATGTTCTTTGGTGAAAAACTAAGAATGACAATTTGACCCATTTTTTCAAGAAGATATGACAATGGGACTTGATGTTCAATGATTAAAAGTATTGGATGAGATTGAACCTATGATTGTTTAAGGTTTTTGGTATCATAGAATACATGATGGCTTGTGTAAGTGGAGGGGCCGAAAAAAGTGGTGAAACATGGTGGTGCACAGTGGTGGAAATTGGATGGCAGTGGAGGAGACTTTAGACATGGAGCGGTGTAGGTGGACTGTACTGGGAAAGATGTCTGGTTGAGCCAGTGGGCCAGGTCAGGCCAGGTTAGTCAAACCAAGCCATGTGGGAAGGGTTGGTTCAGGGTATGTGGGTTGGGTATGACTTTGGTCAGATCAAGGTTGGATCCAGGGCAACCGGGTGGAGCCGTTTTTGGTCGACCATGGTGATAGGCCATGACGGTCGACCATGGTATCGTGGCAGATCGAGCTGCCATAGGCATAATGACCATGTGACACAATCGACCATGGTGGTTGACCTTGATTCATGACATCCCGAGCTACCACAGGGTGCAGCGGCCACGTGGCCGGAATATGGGTGGTTGACTACATTGGCCAGTCGATGCAGTAGATGGATTGACCACTATGGTCGGTCCATGGGCAAAGTGACCCCTACAGTTTTCAAATAAGAATATCTTTTAGATAGAGTGTCCAATCGACGAGTCGTTTGGAGAGTTGATACCCTAACATTGAGACATTATTTTTTATACCAATTTTTAGTTTTTAGTTTGGAATAGTATGGGTTGAGGGATTTACCTTGGTCCTTTACAAGACGGTTTACTGCGACATTACATCCAAATCACTAGATTGTAATCCCCTCTAGAGCTTGAGTCTTTGATATAGCATTATATCCTTCTTAAAGACTATAGTGTGATCCATTATCACCTTTAGTGGAGTGTGTGGAATCACATAACCCCCATGATCATGGTGCTAATTCTCCATCTAGAGGACTACATCAGTATGGTCTGTGGAATACCGTGGTCAGTAATGGGAGTGATAAAATTTGTAGTAACTTGATCTAGATTGTGTACGTGATATCCTCCAATGGTTCTGGGTGTAAACTATGGTGTCCTCAAGTTAGTTCTTGGTGTGACCCCTTCCTCGTGTATCATAGTCTTCCTTGACCAATGTGTTCCCTTTGGGTGTGGCCCAAATAATCTAAACCTCTACCTCAAGTGGCTCTGATGATAATGTGGTTTGAGGAGAGAGTTCTCTTGAAATAAGCATGATTTGAGTAGAATATGGTGGTTGGTAGTTGGTTCTGTCTTCTTGATGGCGTGGAGTCTTTCTTAAGTATATATGGATATTATAATTATATTTCTTATAGACATATACCTATGTAGAGCCACATGTACCTTGTTATTTTTATTTTTTGTGGTTTTGGTGTTTCTAAATGAGTATTTTTATACTCACCCCAACATGGGCTTTTCCAGAATGTGTCGTCTCTTATGAAAATGATAGACCTTTTGACAGATTTCTAAGAGGACCAGGACTAGGTGGTTCTTAGTAAGACCAAACATACATAGGTGTATTCTTATGGATTCCATATAGTAATCCTAGATCCCTTTTCTTTCAGGTTGACAATATATTACAGACTCTTTCTGGTGGGATTGTTTTTTGGAATTGTTTTTTTTCACTAGTTTCACTATTGTGTTTGGTTTTGGGATCCTACATGTATGTATACATCCTTTCAATTCATTTTAATTTTATCATTTTTTTACATGGAGATGTGTACGTGGCTATAGGTACTTATGGATAAGGCCTCCCGTTTGTGGGATATTTCTACTTCTTTCTAGTCACCATCCCATAGACAATTAGTGGCGGTCTTGGGGTAGTCATGCCACTGGGACCTCTAGGATGGGTTATAAAAATATCAGAATGGTTGATACTCAATATTTAAAAATTTGAGAGATATATTCTATTTATTGAATATACCTCTGATAAAATGATGTCTAAGATCAATATTCATAGTCCTAGAGTGACTCGTACGATTTTTTAAATTGTTAATAACACTTGTATTATCACATAAAATAGGTACATGATGGGATGTATCATCCCACAGCTCTTAATGGTATTAATAAGTGATGGGAGTGGTGCTGGACTTAGGTTACATCCCCAAGAATCCAAAGACTAGTAATAAATGACAAGAGATTCAATGAACATTAGGGGAAGATTTTCCCTTTTAGAATAAAAAAATTCATATAAAAAAATTTTCAACTGACATAAATATATGATTAATGGATAATAAATACAACCAAAACATATCCAAAAGGAAAAAAACAACATCATCAGAGTACCAATGGAATGAACAACATAACCAAGTGAAACTAAAATGCAATCAAACTCAAAGAAACCAAGGTGGGATCATCCCTACCATATCCCAACCAAGATCCAAGTGCCAACTTTACCTATTAATTCCATGGTATCAAGATGAATAACTGGACATATATGATAACTTTCCCTTACCTATATCACGATAACTAATATCTAAAAACCCTCTGAAGTGCCCAAGTTGGGGATGAGTATAAACTCAGTAGTATTTTCCCAAAAACACCCCAATAAATTACAGTTGGGAAACATTCATAGGAAAATTTAATAACTTAGTATACGAAAATAGTTTATGGAATTTATATAAAAACAATAATCAATTCCATGGAAAAAAATTCAATCGTGTATTAAAACTATTTCTTATAATTTTGAAAATGAATTCCCTTATTTCCACACACACCCACACTCATGGAGAAAATGCATTCTATGTGATAGTTCCATAATTGTGAGTATTCCCTCCCAAATCCTCCAAGTCATCTAATGGTGGATAATGTTTATGTTCCCTAATGGAACATGCTTATTCCTTGGGGTCATGTTCAAAATTAACACATGCCAACCTTGTATGCCAAATTCAATTTTACATAACCCTAAATCTTTTTGAAAAAATTACATCAAACAATAGGTTTTCACCAAAACCATTGCATATTTTTAAAACATTATTTTAATATTATAAAAAATGGTTTTTTCTGAAATCCAATCAAATTAAAAAAATTTAATAAGATAGAAACAAAAAAAAATTCCATAAAAAATCCCACAAGGATTTGACAACTATTTCCGGAATATAATTTAATTTATATTAATATTTAAATCTATAAGTCACGTGGAGATGAGAGAGAATCTATCTACCTATCAATGATTGGTGAAAATGATGAATTCCACTTAGATCATCTAGATATGAACTTGGATTTAATTCCCTTAGATATATCTAACAAGATCTCATCAATATATTCAATTGAGAATATAGATCTATCCACGAATGAATTGATCTCAAAATCTAACTGAGAGAAAACAATGGAATATAATGAGAGAAAGATAGATACCATGAACTATCAATCAATCTAGATCTTCATCGCACATCACTAAAATAAAAGATATATATATTTGAGGGAAATTTTTTAAGAATCCTTGGTAGGGAATGGAGTTCGATACCCTTGAATAATAGTGGTAAAATGGGGGTTTTATGTCCTTAAAAAAATTCAAAATTAATTTTTCTAATTAATTAATACACATCACACAGTTCAACCATATAATTTAGTAAACCATGCACTAATGAGGTGGTGTCTCTACCACAATACTACCCCTCACATATTTGGATAACATGATTAGATAAACTTTGGTCCAACGATTCTCTTTTCCCTCTATTTCACCTTCCATGGATTTCCCTAGGTAATTGAAAAGTTTGGCCAAACCATACAACAACTATGCACCTTCCTAGTAACTCATTAAAATGGTTTCATCGTTTTTTAGAAATGGTGAATGGGGTAAAATAACCATCCTCAAACCATGCATTTATAAAAGCAATTAAAAAACACTCCAAAATCATATAGAAACATCTACAATGTAACCCATGTTTTTTATAAGCTAAATGAAATTAAAATATTGGTCGTGTACCTAAAACTGAGGGTTCTAGATTCTCATAACCATTGTATTTTCCATCCCCAAAAAATATAAAATGGTTGTTTTTATATAAGAGTTCTAGCAAGTACACCCACCCCTGATTCTCATGCTATGATGTTTCTCCATTAATTTGATAATTCTTCCACAAAACACAAATTTAGCTGATGCATTTCCCATAAAAGATATTTTAATTAATATTAATAATGTGAAATGGAGAATTAATTAATGTAAATCTAGTTTATGATAAAAAAATTTTATCTAATCACATGGTCAGGATCATGTCAAGACTTCTTCAGTTGAGGTACTTGAAAAACATTATGCAATAAAATGAACCACTGAGGTAGATCCACCCAATACCCTACCTCTCCAAACCATTATGGTATCTCTAAAAAGAAAATATACTTAGGATATAACTTTCCATGCTTACTAAAATAATGATTCCCTTATATTGGAGAGATTCTCAAGAACAAAAGATCAACTAACTCAATTGATAATGGTTATTGATAATGGTCTACAAATAGTTTATGGTGAATGTGCACTCTTTCCATTCAATTTTTTTGATCATCCTAATCTTCTCCATTATCTCATACACTAGTCTATGTATGAATAGTAAATTCTTACCAATTTTTTCCCAATAATGTAAAGATTGACTAAGATGAAAAAAAATTGTATAAAAATGAGTCATATATATTTAGTCCTAACACAATTTATTATATGAGAACATCACTAATATTATATTATTATACCATGAGCATCAATAATACAATACAAAATACCTTGGATTTTCCTCTAATGTTTGGATCATCCTTTCAATTTTTATATCCATTTAATGATAATAATATGTACTCTATGTTAACTAAGTTCAATGGTTTTTTTTAAGTATTTTCAAATAGGATATGTAAACCTCAGTTCCCTATAAGACACAATTGACATTATCTTGTTATGAAACTATGAAAATTATTATACATATATTTTTTATTTTTATTCCACCATATTGGATTCAAAAACAGGGAAACGTTGGGCTGACTTCATGATCCAATACATAATTATCCATATGTAATCATGTTTCTAAACCATTATTGGTAGACCTATCATGAAATACCAAGATATTTACTCCCATTTACAAAAAAAAACTCATGTAATAATGAAACTTACCAGTTAGACATTGGTTATCTTCCTTGACAAACTTAATAGTGATGTATCCTTAAACCAACCATGCCACTTCTCTCTTCATTTTAGAACACCAATTTTTTTTCAATGCCCTATTATTTTTTGAGATACCATGAAGAATATACCATTTCAAATTGTGAAAGGAATTTTGATTTTGTTCCTAATAACATAAAGGAACTGAAATCATATATTTAAACAATAGCATTGATTTCTCATCTAGCATACATCCCTCAATGGTCTCCCCACCATTGAGTTTTGACATCATTGCCAGACATCTCAGATGGGATTTATAAAAAACCCAACCTATAAAACTAAATCAGAAACCAATTAAACTATAAATGAAATTAAAACTACACCTTGTTCAAAACACTCTAGATATACATTTTCTATGGATTAAATTAGATACCACTGATCTAAAGCTTCTTTATCCAACTGGTTATATGACTTCCTTCTTAATGAGTCTTCCATGTAATTCCTATAACTAGCTATATACAAGAAGAATTATTCAAATATCTAATGATACTCCATCTATATTAATTTCCATAAATTTATTTCCATTTGTGAGAAAATGTCATTCATGCTCTTTGAATCTATAAAAAACGTAAATTTATCACCAAATAGATAATGATGCCATTTATTTAACACATAGACTAAAAACTATTTTAATATCATGTTTCATGTAGTATTTATCTTTATACCATAACTATCATGATTCATAAACTACAAAAAGATGTCCCTACATGAGAACACGCCCCAATCAAGATCCAGAAGTATCATAATAAAACACATAATCATGCCCATAATCTTGAAACATGAGGATAGGTGTTGACGTAAGATGAATATTTAGTTATTAAAATGTTTTTTAGAATTAATTAATCCATTAGAATGGAATGCCTTTTCTTATAAAGGTATTAATTGGTATGGAATGTCTTGAAAAATCTTGAACAAAGTGTTTTTATTACCCACTAGGCTACAGAAACTGTGTATTTGAAAATCATTCTTCGGTGGTTTCCCATAGATAAAAGCTTCTATCTTTTTTAGGATCTGTATGGACACCTTTTTTAGAAATAACATGATGAATTAAATATACCTCTTTCATAATTAAATAACATTTAGATAAATTTTTAAAAAGGCAATGATCCTACTATATTCCAAAAACTATAGCCAAGTGTTTCTCATGTTTCTCTTTTTTATAGCTAGAATACAACATAATATCATCAATGAACACCACAAAAAGGAGTATAGATACCTATAAAATATCCACTTTATAAATTTTATAAATACCAATGGTGAATTATTAAAACCAATAGGAATATCCATAGATTCATAATGTCCATTCTTTCTTCTAATGTATTTCTTCATAATATCCCCTTTTTGAAATCAATCATGGGGATACCTCAAACATAAGTAAAATTTTGAGAACCACTAAGATCTCTTCAATTGATAAAATAGATCATATATTAATTTAAGTAGATATCAATTATTTATCATAACATGGCCAATTTTATTATAATGTAAAAAATGCCTAAGAGTTCCATCAACCTTTTTTAAAAAAGGAATTGGTACTCCCTATGGGGATGTGGTTGGTCGAGTGAACTATTTATTTATAATTTTTGAAGATAGACATTCAATTCCCTAAATTTCATATCTTCCACCCTATAGGAGAAAAGGTAAATTGTATTGTTTTCTATTAGGAGATAAATTTTAAACTCCACTTCCATTTTTAGTGGAAACCCTGAGAAATTATAAAGAAACACATTAAGAAACTTGTTAATTATATTTGAAAAACCTATATTTCATATCTCATTCATAGATTCTTACATCACTATAGCCAACTAATAATAGATTTTTCCAAATTATAGTTTTAATGGTATTTATCTTCTTGTATCCACTGACCAATATCCTTTAATGATATGTTTAACACCATTTGAATATATAAAACCCACTTTTCAAGTGTAAAAGTTGATATGGGATTTAGATTTCATTAAAAATCCATTCCAAAAATCAATTCATAGATTTAAATCTCAAGGAAAACGAAGTACCATTATAATTCAACATCATTGAAAGTCAGAAGACATGATGCACACTTAAAATATCTACACTCTCATTTTCTAATATGACTTTACAGTTTTAAAATAGAAATCCTCATCTCATCACATAAAACCATAAGCTAAAAAACATATGAATACATAAAATAATGGGATGAATCCTTATAAATAATTCCATTATAAAGATTGAATTGAAAATAATCATAACTCACACCGTTTAAGGACCTAATGAATAATATACTATCACTTTCTCAACACAAAATAGTTACTATTTTGTTTTCCCCTGATCTTTGTTTCCCTATTGAGATTCTATTTCATGATGAGTTGTGGTGTTCCTAGAATCACCTAGAACCACATGGTAATGGGATATGAGTAATTCTAGTGAGATAACCTAATTGAATGATAATATTTTTGAGAGATATGATTTGTATTCTTGACAACTACATCAAGAGTTCTACAAAAATAACACTGGAGATGTCCCATATTGTTATAGTTGTGGCATGACGTAGTCGGTGTTGTAAAATCCCACTTCATATTATCAAAATAACCTCATTGAAAACATCATGTATTACTTCTTGGTCTAGAAAGAAGTAAACCATGTATATAATAATAATTTCCATAAAATAAATTAATTAAAAATAAGATTTTAGGTTCTATGTAAAGTAGATATGAAAGAGAATCCACACACATCCCATGGAATGGAGAAAATGACAAACAACGCATATATATTCTAGATACAATAATGGATTTAATTCCATTTAACATATCCAAATAGATCACTTAGAGATATTCAATAAGGAATATAGATCAATTTTTGGTGTTTTATATATCATAATTAGAGATAGATAAAGTAATAAAATATATGGAAATAGAATTCATCCATGACTTAGTGGTGAATCTGGATCTCCAATGCACATTATTTCAAAAAATTATCAGTCTATATAAAATAAAATCTGCAACAAATCCATTATATAAAAGGAAGATTGAGAAAATGTAATAGAAGGATAATAATATGGGTTTTAATTCCTTAAACTGGGTTAAAACTATTTTTCAGATTAATTAATACTCATCTCATGGTTAGGAAGCACAGTTTAAGAAATTATATGCCAACTGTGATGTACTACTACCCTAGGACAACCCCCTGTATAGTTTTTCTTGAATAGTTTAAAAACAATGTTCCATTAAATGTTTTTACTTTATTTCACTTTTCATAGTTTCCCCTAAGAACTCACATGGGTTAGCCAAATGATGTTCCAACTATGCACCTAAACAATAACTCCGAGAAAATTTTGGATGATTTCTTGGAGATGGATCAAGGTTCTCACAAACCATTATCAAATTACTATCCTCCAAAAACACTTCTAAAAGACACCAAAAGATTAGAAAAACATTAATAAAATATCTTAAGTATTTTTTATTATCAAAGTTCCAAATATTGGGCTCACATACCTAAAACCAAAGGTGAATCAATGAATATAAGTGAAAAGTATAGTAGTGTGTGTTTTATCAACAACACCTATTATTGTCAACTTCCATCTGATATATGATATTTAATATATAATTAAAATAAAAATGAAATTTTACTTTTAATAGATCGTGAAACTAAAAACTTTTTTTAAAATTAACATGTACTATTGTTCTTTTCCTATATACTCTTCAACCTCCAATGTTAGCATCTAGATTTGAAATTAAATCTAAACCGGATGTTTCCTATAAAAAGAAGATATTAAAAATAGTTCCTTTCAAATATATAAATTCTTTTTATTAGATGTAATAATTGATTCATTGTGGGTTGATTGAAATATTTTAAAAAGGCAAATAGAATACATTATATTACGTGTAAAAACATTAAAATATAGAAAATTACAAATCCTACATCTACGTAACTTATTGTCAACTAGTTTTCTAGATTCACCCAAATCAATGTTTACAATAGTACCTTGGGGAGTTACATAAGTCTTGTTATTTTTATATATAATAATTTTTAACAAAACAATAATATATATTCATTGATTAATATAATCACCCAAATCATTTTGATAAATTTTATATATTTGAATGATATTTAGTTCTCTCATGATACTCATTTCTTTTTTTTCATATGTTTTGAAAAGTAATTACAAATATTTTTATTAGTTATGAAACTATCATCACATTTTAAAATTTGATCAATTAAAATTTTATAATTTGAATTTTTCATAAGAATAGTAGGATCTTCCAACTCTATTGAAAAAAATCAAAATATCATTACATGGTATTTCATACAAATACCTTAGTTATTGTTTAAGGTCATAAAGATATTCATTAAGTTTAAAAAAATTGGTATAGTTTAAAATATATATTAGATTCATATGCCAAATGGATCATAATTAATTGATGTCATGAAACATCAGGAAAGGTTTCCTCATAATCCATTCTTTCCTCCTAGTTGTAACACTTAAGAACTACCCCATACCTATTCCTAGTAATTATTCCTTGATCATCCTTTTTATTTCTAAAGACCTGTTTGGTTTAAATCACTACATGGTTTGATGGCCTATCAACTACTTACCAAACTTCAATTATCTTAAATTTCTTTAGTTATTCCTCTATATCTATTATCCAACATTCTTCCTCTATGATTTCTTCTACAGAATTAGTTTAAAACATGGATATTATGGAAGGTAACTCATCTTGGATTACAACAATTATTATAGTAATTATTCATTAATCTAGTAATCCTATAATAGTTTATAATTTTTCGTCCTTTAATTTTATATTCTATCAAGGTAAGACGCTTTTAGGTTCTAATGTTTCAGGTTTTTTTAATTTGGATTGATTCTGGACATATAATAATTTATTCTCAAATAAATATTTAGAAGATACAACTATCATGTTTTTTAAAGAATTAGAAACTTCATTAACTTAAAAAATATTACGATATAAAGGATCACATTCATCAAACATATGATAAATAGATTCTTTAATAACCCTTGAGATTTTAAAAAAACTAGAAATATTTAGATGTAACAAAATATTCAAGAAAAATTCCTTTATTAGACTTTATATCAAGAATACCAATTTTTTCATAACATTTATGATATAAACCTTACATATGATACATTTAATGTATCCATCATTAGGTTTTATATTATTCCATAATTCTTAAGGTGACTTTTTGAGAAAATTTCTAATTAAAACAATATTTATAATATAGAAATCTATATTAACATATTATTCACAATAGTAAGTAGGATGTATATATTCATTCAACATATTTCTCACCATTTATTAAAAATTTCAATTTTTTCTTTTTACAACTCTATTATATTTAGGTGACCTTGATGAATATTTAATATTCATAATTAAAAAGTTTAAGTAATGATCATTAAATTTTTTATTTTCATACTCTTCACCAAGATCATGTATTAATATACTTATTTTGGGATTTTATAATTTTGAATAATTTTACAAAACCCCACCAAATTAGTAAAAGATTCACATGTAAATATCAAGAAATAAACGAAATAAAATATTGAAAACCCATTAATTAAAAATATAATAATAATTCTATAGCCAAGCTTGTAAATTCTGAGGTTCTAAATAATATATAATTATATCCTCTAAAGGATTATATATAGCAACCATGTTATTTATATTAAAGTTGATTTATAATAATTGTCAATTTAGATTTCATTATAATGTCTATTTAGATATAAAATAAGACCGGGTTGAACTGAAATTAAATTATACTTAGATAACATAGATACAAAAAATATATTTCAATGTTTGGTTATTATATAAGAAATACCCAAATTCATTTATTTTAGAAGTTAACAATTAACTTTCTATTTATACAAGGAACAAAGTTTTATATTATAAATGTTTTTAAAACTATTTTCTATAAAATTCAATATATTATATTTAAATATAGAGAATTATTAGTTATAGAAATCAACTAATAATCTGTCCCCATAGTTGAAAATTTATTTTTTGATTGTGCTTCAACCCCTGAATTTTATTATCATTGCTGATTAGTATTTTTTTGATGTCCCACTGATCCAACTCCAATGATCATTTATTTAGAATTATCACCAAAAGTGAATAAAACTCCATACACATTAGATAATGTGTGGGAATTTTAAAAGTCACTAATCATGTTTCTAGTGTGGTCATAATTCATTAACCATATTTCAATTTTATCTTTGTGGAGTTTCACTTTAAATAATATTAAATAAAATATTTTTAATTCCCAATTTGTCTTGGGAACCACCATGTTATTGAGTACTGATTTGGGAAACTAGATCCATTTATCAATGTGTGAGTCAACATTAGATAAATATATTGAATCATAATTCATTTTAACACTACTGATATAAGGATTCTTAATATTGATGTTATTAGAATATTGAGCTTTAATACTGCATTAGAAACTGGTGACTCTTGATATGATATGGTTCTTAGTACTAGGTAGAAAACAATTTCTATAAAATAAAAAAAATTCTCCCTTAATTATAATATGATTTATTATTTTCTATGAATATTATTTCCAAGGAACTACTTTAAATATTATCATCCCTTAGTAAATATGCTATCATCACTTTTAAAAGATTATTATTTATCCTGTAACACATTTATTTTATTTTCACAAATAGTACGACTTGAATTGTATTTTGTTATTTTTTATTATAATTTCAGATATTGTTTCAAAGTGTCATCATTTTCACTTAAGAATACATTACAAATAAAAAAAAATTCTGTAGGGAATATTATTTTTGTTCAAGAATGGAACAATATTGAGATAATTTACCATTTGATTAGTTTTCAGAACTAGAAGAGTTGTAGTACTCTACCTTTTCTTCCATATCCATAAATCACATGTTTTATTTCAGATGTGATGGATCTTATTCTAAATCAAAACATAAAGAGATATTAGAATTATCTTAAAAACTCAATGATGTTTTTATATCCCTATTTTTTTTGTGAACATAAGCATCTTTTCTTTAGTGATTATTATATTTCATTTATGTTTTTCATTTATCCTCTTTCAGCTATAGATAACATGGTATGATATTTCCCAATTATTTTTACTCATCACACCAGACTTCTTTAAATCCATGATCATTGTTTTTTGGAATCATTATAGGACTTCCTAAAGGCTGTTTTCTTTTTATAGAACTTTTTAATCTTCTTTCAACATTATCTATTTCCACTGTAAATTGGGTTGTGCTTAAATAATTTGATGAAATAAAATCTTCTTTTAACATCAATTTCCTTTTGGAACATTAATTTAGTATAATTATTCTACCATTCAATCATTTTGGGATCTTCTAATATAGATTCAATTTCATCCTCATATATCATTATAGGATCAATAAATACCTTTATTTATAATTTCATTACATGTGTGGATTTTCTCATAGCATCAAATATTATCTTCTAGTTGTATAATACTATGAACCATTACATTCAGACGTAGTTTTATAATTGGAGTTCCTTAGGTAGTAATACTATTTATTATTTTATCTAGTATTCTATTCATTTGAATAAAAATATTCTATCGTACAACTGGAATGTATGAAATTTCATGTTTGTAGTATTGTACCCCAACAATTTGACTATATCATTTCCTTTATATGTAACTACAATTGTATACCATATCTCATATTAGTAAGGGAACTGAGAAACATGAAATAATTTATCTGAAACAATTTCATCAATGATCTCATTCTTGGATCTTGAATTTAAAACATACTTATATTCTATGGTTAATATCCCATTTTTTAAATTCTTCCTTGAGATTCTCATATGGTTTAACAATTTCCACATAATCTTTGAATGCAAGTTTCTTCAAAAAGATAGTCAAATATATTTTACAATATCCATAGTTTTGTCTTTTTAAAAACGGTTCTTTAAAATAGGAAGACACAATATTGGTGAATTATAACATTTTAATAACACTTGGATAATTTAAAATAGATCCCCATTTGTGTTTTGGAAATAAATTATATTCTTTTTACATTAAATATTAAATACCGAGGAAAATAAAAAAAATAAAAATGGGATAGTTTTTATAGTGGTTTTGGGAATAAATATCCCCTAGTCTAATTCATCGATGATCTCTCATTATGCTTGATGATTTTCACAAAGTATGTCATTTTATCGACGACCTCAACAATCGAGGACAGTTATTAGACACCTTATAAAATGTAAGGTTCCAATATAGGTGACTACAAAAACTATATATTATTACAATAGGATGAGAATCCAACATAAAGGATATGTATATTATTGAAAATTGTTTCAACTCATAGTTTCATTCGCAATTGATAGATGACAAGATTTCTAAAGAAATTATAGAAATGACTTATTAACATAGTTTTTTTGAAATAAATATGGGTGGCTATAAAATATAGAAACAAATAAAAGAACCAAAAATTAAACCTCTCAATATTATAATGGATATAAGGTAGTATATAATAACATTTATATTTCAAAATTATAGTCCTAAAAGAATCATTGATGAACTGCAATATATTTTCAACATATAGGTACAATAGAAAAATATTATTTCATCTTAGAGATTCCCAAAAAAAATTTGAAATGATTCAGCTATAAGAACTTCATATAAAGAGAGGGTTATTTAGAAAAGACTCAAAACATATATCTTATATGAATATTCTATCGATTATTATAGTATGTATCCTACAAAATCAATGATAAAATCCATTTAAATTAATGAATAAAGGTGGTTTCAGTTCAGTAAAGTTGATCATGAAATATCTCTTCATATTTCAAGTTATGAAAAATTTACATCATATTTGATATTTAAATTTAAAATACTATTAAAAATTATAACTTCCCACAGAAATATGAACAATTTAGTCTATTATTGAAGTGGCTCTTAAATGGTTGTTTAATGTGTTCTAATGAAATATTTACTCAAGTGAAAAAATTGAATTTTTTTTTTGAAAATATCAAAAATTAAAATTTCAAAAATTAATTCTTCAACAAAGGTATTTATATATGTTTGAATCATTTAAAAGGACTATGTATAATATATTATTAATTAATTTTTTTTGTTAAACATACATTTAATACTCAAATGTAGGGTACTTCCCAAAATTTGACTAAAAATTTAAGGCCTAAAAGGTACTGTTCTATATCCAAAGAAAGGTCCCCAAACCATAAAATCACCTTAAACATTGGGTAGTGAAGTTTTATTCAATAATCCATCGCAATGTCTAGAATACAATGAATATAAAAAATTAGACGAATTAAATTTGAAATTATAGAGAAAACATTGTAAAATAATATAATAAATATAATATAGAAATTAAATTAAAGTAACATAATTTTGAAAATAAATATGGGTGTTTGTGTGCATTAAAATCAATGAGGAAATAATTTAATTTATTGATCAACAATAATATTCCCAACACTCACTACCTACTTGTTCATAATTAGCGATTTTATTAAAAATATATAAAATTAAAAACTTATTCTGTATCTCCTCTTCTCTTGTGAACTTCATGACCAACTCCCCAATTATTCTTGAATTTTTTTTAATTTTCTATAGGTTTTTTCAGAATATATTAACTTATTATTATTTTAATATATATTAAAAATAATTAATAAATAAGATTTTCAAATGATTTTTCTTTTTTTCTTTTCTTCCATATATTATAAAATAATTAAAAAATTTGAATTTAAATTTTGATATATAATAAACCTAATTTTCTTCATCATATTTTAATTATCATGGTCTCTCATTCCATGTGAAAATACCCTATAATAAATATACTAGAAAAAAAATTCCTACTAATTCCATTAATGATTCTTTAATTATGAAGTAACTCTATTTTATTCCATACAAATTTTTTCCTCTATATATAATATTCTACATAATTAATAACCGATTATCCAAATCAACTGAATTTATATGAATTATTGAATATTACACTCGTTCATTTTATGTAAATTTTTGAATAATATCAAGATTCAATATAATTTTTTTTGTTATTTTTTTCCAATAAGAATATATCACCATGAATTGTTTGAATTGATTTGATGATGCTTGGAATATTTTTGAAACTAGTATAAGTGATTTATTCTATTTCCTGAATTTGTTTAGTGATTCATTTAACAAAGCTATAATTTTATACATCAAAATATTTATAATTCTCAAGGTAACTATACATAGTAGAATCAACTCTATAATATTATCAAAAAATAATGTAGGTTTAGAATAAACCCAATTCTAGTAAAAGTTCAACTCTTTATTGGATTCAATAACTCTATGTTTTCCTTTATAATTTTTCAATAATTATTATTAACTCAACATAGGTTATATTTAACCAACATTCATCAATTTATAGTATATACATACAATAAATTTTTATGTACAACATTATGTTGGGTTTTGAACAATTTCTCACCGTAATCTCCAAGAATCCAAAATAGATTCCAATTAATATAGAATTATTCCAAACCACATTAAACTAATTACAAATAAATTCAAACACCCAAAAGTCTATTACCCCACAAGAGAACCATTATTTCATTCATGATTGAATATGTTGTATGCATTGAAAAAAATAAAACACACTAATCATACCCACTATAACCTTATTAAATATTCATTCAATACATGAATTTTATATTATAGAGGAATTCATTAAATATCAAAGTGTATTATCTTATTCTTTAACATTTAATAACATCTCCAAGGGTATATTCTAATCAAATATTTTAAAATCACAACTCAGACTCAATAATCCAACCATTTAGAGTCTTTTTGTCAATAAATGAGCTTAAATTAATATCAAAATATTAATTCATAGAGATAAATCATTTTTCTATAATTATAGTTATAAATGGTGGTAACTAGTTCAGAAAATAATAATATTGAGTAATAAAATCATATTTTATATAAAAATAATGATACCCAGTCTAATTCTTCAAACTTGACCATCCTGAATATCCATGATTAAATAATACCACTTGATAATAAATATCTAATCCCCGTAAAATATTTATCCCATTGAATACTAAACAAAAATATATGGATAACTCAATTTAAATTATCTCTCACTCATTTTATAAAATAAAGAGAGAGATAAAGATGAAATAAGACTTTTATTGACTTATTTTCAAATATTAAAATAAATTAAAATGGGAATATGAGAGAGGGGATTGAAATACAAGATCTTATACCTGAGAGGGATGATATTGAACTCTCAAAATTAACATCATATTCTAATATGAATCTTTAGCTAGTCTCTTGGTGTATAAAATGAATATTTTCTTCTTTTTCAAAATAAATTCTATTTTCAATTCACTTCATCAGAAAATCTGTTTGATGGAGTGATACTTTATATAGATGTCCTTGAATGTTTAATGTTGTACCAGATTCTTTGAAATATTTATTCCATGTTGATTTGCACATTAAAAATTACTGGAAACATCACTTAAACCATGATACCTTCCAACTTGGTCTTCATCCACATCAGTTAGTTTTTCCATGAGTTTCATTAATATATCGTGCCTCATAAGTTCTCAAGTTGACAAAAATTTACTTCTTTATGTGGAAAAAACACGATTCTATCATGGTAGAATTCTCCATGAGTTTTAGACATATCATCTTCAAAAATTCTCAACCAATAACCATCTTTATAACCAAGCATATAGATCTTACCTTTACAATAATATTTTAACTAAAAAACAATTTTATCTATCTCTTTCAAATATTAAAATGGGTCTCTTTACAAACACTTAGTAATGGGGAATAAAGTGTAAAAAAATTAACTATATACATCCTTGAATTTTACAAGAAAAGAATGCATCCAATTTTCCCATAAAAGCCCCATGTATCCACTTATTCATTCAAATATTCTACCCACTCTTAATTCTTTCAGCATTCTACAATATATCTCAGTTCCTCGTGAGAAAATAATTAGGTATAATTTTTTTATAAAGGTTATCTTAGTTTGTACCAAATGTATTCGGTCTCTAATAATATTTTATAAATCAACTTTCATCTATGTATTGGATGAAATAAATGATACTATTCCACATCACATTTAATGGTTGAATCATGTTGTCTAACATATATGTCTGTAATAGTTTATTCGCTTTCTAAAATATCATTATTCTATTTAACAAAAAATGTATCATCACCTCTTTTAGAACTCAATTAATCATGTTTATCTTCATTCTATGAATTCATTAATACCTTTAAATATATAGTATCAAAAATAATTCTATCCACATTATTATAAAAATGTTATCCATTTATATTTTGAATATATCCTATAAAAATATTATAATACCACTCTTTTAAAATTTCATAAGACACCATACTTTTAACTTAACAATATGAGGGTTCCCAAATAGATTTAGATACTTTATTATTGTATATTTTTTTTATCTCATATGGGGATATATATGAATTATGTCAATAAAAAATATGTGTTTAATGTGAATTTATGCACTAATAGATTTCATCTAAAAATATAGATAGGTATCATTCTTTAATAACATTGTTCAAGACATCTCCATTAAGCATATTTATTCCCTTCATCCAAACAATTTTGTGTGGTGTGTATAGTGTAATAATTAAATGTCTAATTCCATGATTATATAGTTATAATTCATACTTCAGATTTAAAAACATATTTCTATTGTATTTCTAGCTCTTCTTTAGTGAAATACTAATCTATTTTTCTATAATTTTTTCAAAAACATTTAAACATTATTATGTCCTAAAAATCATGTGTCATAAAAAATACAAATTTAATGTGATTAAATTAGTCAAAATGGTAATAAATTACTTATGTATTTTGTTTTTTTCCTATCTCATTGTTTCACAAACATCGGAATGAACGGGTTCTAACGGTTAAGTAGATTAAATCTAAACATTCTTATCTGAATATTTTACAATAAGTCCATATTATCAAGTTGATTATATCAAATACATTAAACTTTTAAATATATTAATATTTGGAATACTATCTCCATGGGTGATATTTTCCTTGTTTGATCAAGATGGCTAGAAATTAAATTCCACAATTAAGTCCCTTCTTTAATTCTTAGAAAACATGAATTTTTCACATAACTAACTTAAATAAATTCCCTTTAGTCCAATATCATCTATTCACCACTCTTATATAATCATGGTTATTAAAAAATAACTCATACATCCTAAAAAACATAATTCCAATTTTCATAAAGCCATGGATTACCTAATATAATATCATTTTATACATAAATATAAAAATTGTTTTTATATTATATAATTTATTTACTAATCACTACATAACCACCAACTTTAATCATCAGTAACCCACAATTTAAAAAGTATACCAAGCCATATTTTAATTATTTAAAAAATATTCAAGATTGTTAGTTATTTAGTAAAATGATATGACGATCCACTATCCAAAATCAATAAAATTCCCTAATTATATTCTTTATGTGAAGCCTCCACACAAAATGATTCCTTTTTTCTTTATGTTTTATTTTTATACTAAGGATACTGGTAATTAAAAATAAAATGGTTATGGTTTGGAATGAAGATGATTAATTTATTTTAATGGATTCCTTTCTAGTCAAATCATTCATAGACTTCATGAAGAACTCTCAACTTGTTCATATATTTTTGTTTGAAATTCATAACATTTTTCTAAACATCATTACATTTAGAGGGTTGACTCTTTATAAAATCCTATTTAAAATTCCTCTTAGAGATGATTATATATTTATATTCAAATAAAATTATATTTTCCATATACCCAAATCCTTCACAATACATGTAAAAACCATAAAATTTATACTTTCATTTTTATACAGCACGTTCTCTTAAATATGGTGCTTTTATTCCTTATAAATTTGATTCACCAATATTAGATCCTTCTTATAAAATGAAAATTTTTATGATATTACAAATTATTATTCTTAATATAAGGATTCCTCTTATTCATTATCAAGAAACCATTTCTAGATGTTTTTAAATTTTATTACTGTTCCTTGAATATCTAGTCATTTTATTGTCTAGATATTTTACTAAAAAAATATAATTTATGAATTTTATATTCTTAATTGAATGTTTAAAAGATTTTTAGACTTATTTTATTCCTTTGAATAAGATTATTGATGGTCTCCATAAGTCTATTTTTCCATTGAATTTTCTCAAACTTCTATAATAGAATTCTTAATGTTGGATGTTGACTCGCTATCATGTTTGTCTACCATGACCAATTTCTACTGCATATGGAGAAATTCCTCCTTTTCAATCTCGAATTATTACATGAAGATGTTAAGATACTTCTCAGTATAAATAATCTTCTTCAAATAATCAATCTAATTTACTAATTATGAAGTTACTTCTACAAATAAATATTATTTGTTTTAGCATGATTGGTTCAATTTTTTAATCATTCAGATCTATTTCTCTAGTTCAGCGATCTTCGAGAGACATTTATTTAATTGTCAAATTATAATTAACTCCATATCATCCTCTTTATTTTCAACTTTAAAATTACATTCCTAAAAAGTGTTTTATCTATCATACCATATAAAATTTTACAGTTTAACAATAAATTCATCACTAGAAGTATCAACTTCTCTTTATCTTCACATCCTTCACATTCTTTTTGTAAGAAATTTCTCAGTAAATTTATTATAAACTTCTCGCCCATCTATTTTAAATAATGTCTAAATTTTTTTGGATTTCATTATAGATAATATTTTATGATTTCATTCTTCTTCATCACCATAATATTCAATATTTTTTCTTGCATAGTTTACTAGGATCTTCCCAATATCCCCACACATAAAAATTTTTAAAGGGATCTTTACATTTTATTTTACTTTTCCAATTCACATTGATATAAGGAACATAAATTAATTAAACATCTAATTCAAATCCTCTTTAAAACATTCACTTCTATATTATTCTTTAATATATTGTAATTTTAGGATTTTATTTCTATTTTTATTACCCTATCCCAACTAAAGTACCCCTCCTAGGAGGAAAGTGAAGGAGAGAGATAATGATCCCCATGTCTTACCATTAATTAGCATAGGGATTGTAATAAGAACTTATGGTATAAAAATTTAACATAAAAATAAGGGATTAACATGTATAATATAAGACCAGGATCAACCACAAAAAACTTTGTGGAATAATATAAAATATAGTAACCAAAACCATACCATAATACACGAATAATGTAACAAAATACAAGGAATATACAAATAAATACCCAAAATTATGGTTCTATAATAGTGAATCAATAGTATTTCCAAAGGTCTAATCAAGTATTGTACAACACGTTCCATGATGTCCTCCTAGAAACCTATTTTTTTAATATACATATGGTGGTAATAAAAGTATACTCAGTAGGGTCATATGCAAAGTATCTTGTGCACATGTGAATATAGAATAATAATTCCCTGGTGAGTGAATAGAAAAACCAACAACTCCTAAATAGATCAACTAACAAGTATCATCCTCATGAAGTAAGTCACATGAAATAACACATCATATAATAGTAATATAATAAGAAACAGATTAATAATAAGGGTTCCCTATACGATTTCCCACTATTTGGTTGTTCTGACACCCAAGAAACATAAATCATAGAGCTCTCAACTCATCTATATAGTAAAACTAGTTGAAACAAATTGGGCCATCACATCACAACACACCAAGATTTCATGAAGACAACTGGGTGGTCATGTAACATCCCATGTTAGTCAAAGAAAATAGGGATATAAAATCACATCTCACCTGAAGATTCTTGCGCCATCCATCACATATCTCCCAAAGAAATGTGGACCATCACATCACATCCACAGTAAAAAATATAACCATAATCGTAGGGTTTCATGAACAATAAGCATACCAAACTTCTTTTATCCACCTACAATGAATAACCCCCAACATAATACATCTCATAAAAATCACCATGGAACACATTTGACTTCTATAAATCACAAACCATTCATATCAATAACTCTTGGATGAGATAATGGGGAAGAGTGAGTAGCCAACCATCAATCTTAAGCATTGGGATATTGGAGAATCACCCCCAATTAATTTTTTTGCCTGCAAAAAGTAATCAATGTTGGTGGGGTGTATATATAAATCAATATGAGCATAAAAATTATATATATAAATCCCCACACAATCTCCTTCCTTGGGTTCAAAATAATAACATTATCCCAAGTCAAAATATCCCCACCAAGACTTATAAACACCCCCACTTCAATACCATCACTAAATGCATAACACCAAAAAATAAATCTATAATCCAAATATAATATTCTACCATTAATTTCATGATTGTTCATTTTAGAAAATTTTCATCACCTAAAAACCATTATTTCGGCCCATTAATTTTGTAATTATCAATATCCACTTAAACCATGCTTTATATTTCAAAAAATGTGTTCAGTAATCATTTAAAACCATTATCCAAACCATATATTATAATTTTAATTTTATCATTAACCAGTTTATTTTCAGTACTACATTGGAATCTATCATTACACAACACATCAAAACCTTCGATATTTCACATTCCAAAAAACACAACACTACCACCATTTCACATTACCACCACTTCTCATCACAACTACCACATCACAACCATTTTCACATCATAACCACCATGTACGTTATCCACTTAACATCATATAATCCCACATAGAACAAAAAAATATTATCACCAGATATCATAACCACACATCAAATATTCCCATAACTTATCTTAGATCAAGAATGGGAATTTTCATTACATTCACTACCTCATTTATATGGAATCCACACACAATACAAAATTTCCTTGGGAAACGTTTCCTTTATCTAGATATAAGTGTTTATCCAATTCCATTTTAGGTCATAATATAAAACCTCACAAAAAGGATTCCATATTCACAACAATCACAATAAAAAAATTCTCTAATGGACATGATTTTAAATATAAAGTCATTTATTTACAATCAAATATTAATAATATTAAATTTTTAAAACATGTGATTTATTCCCTATTATCATTCAATTTCAATTATTCAAAATATATAACTTCATTTTTCTAGTACATAATAACTTCTAAAAAGATAAAAAATACAATTACCGCCCCTCCCCCTGCATTATAAAAATAGATTAGAATATAAGGACTGGGGACCTCAAATAGATATTCATGAACTAATTCACAAGGATAGAATGAGAGGGAGGCCACCACTGAGAACCTCAATGAAATTTAACACTGTGATGACCCAAAACACAACACCCAAAAACATGTTCTTTGAAAAAAATTCAGAAAAAATAGGGTTTCCTTGAAAAAAATCATTCTAGAGAAAAAACATGGAGAAAAAGGAAGAGTAATGGACAATTAAATAGATGGGGGTTTACATATAACCACCAAATAATGATCTCTCAAGATCAGGGGTGAAAATACACATAAAGTGGGATAAAATAACTCATATATAAGAACTTGGGTCCCATAATTAATGTGAAAAAATCTGGTAAAATTTTATCCTTCAAGGGGATTTGGTTTTTGATACTGGTCTATAAAACATAAGACCGCAACACAACCCCTTCACCACATAGTGAAATTTATGAAAAATGGGAGAGTATGGTGAAAAGGTGAGAGACAATGTTGTATCCTGGTTGTTCAATGGCGCATATAAGAATTTTGGAGAGTTATATTTCATAGATATAAAAATATTAGGAGAAAACCATTCCATAGATGAAAACAATATACCATAGAACACATTCTCAAAAAGGAAGGATATGCCAGAACCCTGCTAAATGGTTAAAACACCCTGAAAAAACCCATGTAAAACAACACCCAGATACTCCATTCCATACATAGCCTCTATATACCGTATAAATCATCGTTATGATTGATTCCATCACATTATTCCATAGAAACATCTAGAGCTAAAATCTCATCATCATATCCTCCATTTACCCTCAAAACACATCGCGTCCTCCCACAGAAACCTCAACCATTTAAATTAAATAACATAATGGGTCATAAGGTCGGTTCAATTACATAAAATACCTTTCAAACTATTCTCGTCCACAAGATTAAAAATAATTTATAAAATTAAAGATATAATGTGGTCCGAATAACCACCTAGTGGGACACCTCTTAGAGGTATCACTATAACTAAAACACCACCACCACCTCAGAACATATTCAATCCACATATCTTACAAAACTATCCACACAACAATTACAGCATCCACAAGACTCAATCAAAAATTTCAAAAACAAATATTCAAAATGTTTCTAAGAATATAAATCCTGGAATTCAATGTTCTATATCATGATATTGGATATATTGGGATGTACTAAATTTTATATATAGTATTTATATTTTTCATAGTACAACACTTATTGATTTAGAATTTGGTTTCCTCTCTTCATATTCTATAACCTTTAACACACATTAAAATTATGGAAAATGACATCATATAAACTAATAAGATACAATAATCACATCATCAAAGAAAACCAAAACAAAACAAAACTCAAAACAACTGAAGGTATTGTTAAAGAATATGTATATCAAGCTCCCAAGTAATCTCATCTATGATACATGCATCCACAACATATGAACCATGTTAATGGTTTGTCAATGCATCACTTTATATCAACAATATCTGATCTCTACAGGATGGTCCACAAAAATTCACAACATCCTAGATATCCAAGTATCCCTAGTCATTGATAGAGGATTCATCATGAAGAAACAAATATATTCGAGAAAATTAGAAGAAATCAAGGATGGTTTCTATTATTGAAGAGTGTACCATAAAATATCCCACATTACCAACATGCCTTAGCACCTAGAAAGGCCTAATAAATTGAGGTAGGATATTACTCTCTTTCCAATCCTCTGATGCCTACATAAAGGGGAAACAATTAATAACATGTTGTCTCAAAACATAAGCAATAAGGTCCTATTATTAAGATTCATATAATACATATGTGGGTTACATGTTTCTTTTATTGTCTAACAAAAAACCTAATCCTTATTTGACATTCTCAACGTGAAATTTTCACTAATAATTGATGAATCTCCAACCACAGTAGAGCATAACAAATAATTATATTGATTTTTATACAAAGACTAAAATAGTTCCATGTAGATAAAAGAGTGATAAATGATATTATAAGAAAACTAAACCAAAGTCAAGTGTTGTTTAGAAGATCCACCGATGTCAATGACATAATACTAGAACATAACCAATTATAAATGTGTTGTCTACTCTGTCTACCCATCTGTATGAGGGTGGAATGTAATGTTGAGATGAAACTGAGTACCAAATGAATATTTTAATACTATCATAAATCATAATGTAAAATTAGAATACTAATATGAGACAATGGACCTTGTAATATTATTCTACCACAAAACCTTATCTACATTCCACATTTCCAAAAATTACAATGGAATCTGACTCCATGATCACTATAAAATTAGTCGATTACATCATCAATTATAATATTTCATAAATAGTATCATAATTTCTCAGAGTTTGTGATTAACCTACAATGAAATCCATCCATATGTCATCCCATTTCTACTTGTGGACATTCATTGTCTAAAAACCCATTAGGAACATTATACATATCCTTAACAACAGTTAAACCACGAACTACACTAAAAACTATACCACATTGTGTCTCTTATAGATCCTCCAAAACTGGATCCTCAATCCATGGTATATATTTGAATATATTTTTGTACTAGAAATGTTTACATATTAAACATAGGAATGACTCCCTCAAGCATCACTGTTGGGAAAAAAAGTTCTTTCTCTTAATCAATATCTACTTTAAATCATGCTCTGACCATCCCACTAGAGCATCACCATTACCAAAACCATCACACATCACCTATTCTTATGAGTATACATATTGAGACTCCTATAAGTTCCTCTTCATCGATAACATCACGGTAATTTGGAACAAGAAACCTCCATCATCATCCACCCTTACATGTATGTACAGGTCTTCCAACTGCTCTATCACCCTCCAAGTATCACCTCACTAATAAAAAATCCTTACATGAATTATTTCTCAATGTATCATACATAAAATTCACATTCCACATGGTGTAAAAGATATCAAGGTCATAATCCTAAAAAAACTCCATCCACCTACATTTTAATTGATTCAGATCATGATTATAAAATCATATGCCTCAAGATCTTGAGATATGTGAAGACAAAAAAAGCTTTATCCAATGAGATAATTTAATCAAAAATTTAGTGAAAGAAAAATTGTTACTAGATCCAGATCATGGGTGTAGTAGTTATTATTAAAGGGATCCAATTATGTAGTTCTATAAGTGGTCACTTCATTCTATTGGATAAAGATGCACCCCAATCTTGGTAGGAATAAATCACAAAACAACTCAAGCATAACCCCTCATCTGGAAACTGGAGCATATGCTCACTACTCAGTCTCCCTTTTATGTATTAAAATTATTTCTAACACTGGTTAATTTTCACAAAAAATTCCTAGGAATTCATGGTTAAGCATGATGAAGTGATGCAATTTATAAAAATTAAACAAAAACTTCTAGTAATATCCTTTGATATCGAGGAAACTAAAAACCAATTCCATATTCTTGGGTACTACCCAAGAAAATGATACCTTGGTATCTAATGCGACCATAGCCATACCTTTTTTGGAAGCCACATTCAAAAGGAAATAAAACTCACATGTTAAGAAAATACGCTTGAACAATATTTCGTTGAGCTGGTGGAATCGAATAATTTTCGTGATAACTCTAATATATTTGACATTATCATCATTTAACATTGATTATATCAATATATATTTGATGAAAATGACTATAATATGGTTTAGTAATTCATGTAACTTTGTTTTAGTCATCCTTATAAACATATCTCGCAAATTTGTGATAATGTATGGCATTAGAAAAAACTCAATATTACCAAGCATGCATATGAATATAGTCTCATGGATAACCTCCTCCTTAAATCACAACTGGAAATATTTTTGAAAACATGTTGATCTTTGAAAACCAAATATCCCCTATCAATTAGTTAAAAAGATCATAAATCATTTGGATAGGTTACTGATTCTTGATCATCACCTTATTCAACATTTATTAGCCTATACAAAACCTTAGACCACCATCCAATTCTTTGAAAATAACATGGGATCACCCCACAATGACACATTGGGTTGGATAAATCACTTATGCATTATATAATCTATTTGAATACTCAAATCCCATTACATAGAGAATTCCATACAATAAGGATCCATCAAAATTAAAAAATCATCTAGTTATAGATCTACCTCAAAATAAATATCACTATAAGGGTGTTGCCTCACAACCTACATGGTAAAAATATATAGTAACTCCAAATGGATCATGGGAACCTCCACCATCCCATCATCTACTAAAACCATAGAAATATTATTTATATAATAATGAAGGGGATCCATTGGTTTACTAACCAATAACAAATCCCCTCGCTATGTAAAAATATAAAATTAGTGTCCACATCTCAGAACATGAATCCCATCCAGAAAAAGTCAATAAAAACATTAATGAATCCCAACTATTTGATGTTATGTATGAAATTTTGTGGTAGAATCTAATGATTGAAGAGATCCTCATGAGACTGATGTGGCCTCATCATTAGTATGTACCTCCAAAAAAACATAAAACAAATATTATATCCTTTGATTGGTGTAGTCAACACAAGGAGCATGAGAAGCCTCTCCATGACTATTCCTAGAGCATGAACTAGAGGTGTTAATAGAATAGTGTTTAATTATATTGAATAAAATAATGGATTAATGAGGGTATATGATAAAATAATTGTTTCTCAAATGATCTTTCGACACACTACTTCTACCACATCCATCATATGAAACTTACCACATGAAAATCCTCTTCTTCTCAGAGAATGTTCACCTAAATAACCAGGCTTAGTTCATTTTCTCTAGATATATGTAACATCATAAGTTTAACCTATACCATCCATATATCACATTGATAGAGAATAAGACTACTACCCCTAATATTGAAATTTCCTCTCTAGTGGATGCTAAATTAGAGAACCTTTACTTTCTTGATCTCTATGAAACACTAGGCACTAATTCTGATGATGGAAAAAGCCCCCAAACAAATTACACTAAATAAATACCCCAAATAAAATCACGAGAAATGATGGCCCAAAAGGTTGTGAGGGATGCTTCTAAGGATGACTCCCCACTTTTCAAAACCATGATGGTCCTAGCACCTGAGACCTTGCACTGGAAACTCAACACCATGAAGAACCCCACAAGTTTCCATGTCATGATAAACCTTTTCATGGGGAAATACAATTGATTAACTATGAATTTATCTTAACTTTAATATAAATTTTGAATGAAAAATAAATAATTATATATTGGATAGAATGATGGAGTTCCTTGAAAATTTGTTGGACATAGGAATTCTCATCAGAAAAATGATCCTGAGAGAAATGAAAATGGTCTTTTAACATGATCTCAAACTCCAAAATAGACATGATCCCCAACTAAATAGAAAAAAGCTTGTACCTATACACTACCTTCATGGTTTTTGGGGGAAACTATGCTTGGAACTCCTTATAAATGTAAACCCACAAAACATTTTCCTCTATCCGCTCACTAATATTGAGAATCCACCACTGATGTGAAGATCGTCACATCTAACTAACAAAAAATGTAACCTTGTACTCCACTAGGGATCAAATCAAACTGAAGGTGATATCGAGATTCTCCAAATAGGTCTTTATATCCAAATCAAAAACAATACCATCATACTTCCATAGAATCTTATTCTTAACGTCATTTAAGGGCCTATTACATTACCCATCTTTCTATACTAGGATAGTCATATGACATTAAACAAGATCCAACTACTCAATCTCAACATCATAAACTGCATAGAGGTGATCACCGGGAGCTATAATTGAATGGGGAACAAATATTTCCTAAGATATGCTATTTTTCTTTTCTAATAATATTCATTAAATTAATTTTAATTTCCAAAAAATAAAACAATTTAAACTAGAATGTAAGTCAATCATGAGGAATGTACCCCTTCTATACCTCTACCCTACATGTGGGTTCACGTCACATAGATGTTTGATATGCTCAGATTTCAATATTTAGATCATGGGGGTGGATACCATGTACAAGCTGGTCTTACCTATCCCATGTCACACACAGAGATAAACTGACAGAATATCCCTACAAACCCATGAAAACCTCATTATTCCTTACTCTGAACTCCATTATACCATTAATGAATATATATAATACCATACTATCATGACCCATACCTCTAAAGGTATACCCCATAAGTCAACAATGATAGAATAGTGATAGAAACCCATGATTAATGCATTTAGTTGTCCACAATTCAGCACCAAGCACTGTGGGTATAAAAATATCAATAAATTTAAGGAATTAACCTCTATAATATAGGATTGGGATAAAGGATAAATCATCCAAAGGTAAATATATGACATACTATAAGATAATGTAATGAAAACACTACTAGATTTCATTAATAATGTATTCAAATACAAAAAATCTTCAAATAAATACCAAATATAATACTCGTATTGTTGTGACTTGTTGACAGCTCCAATGATCTAATTTGTCATGACTATTAATGTCTATAAAATCGTTTGGGAAACCTGATAAATAATTTTTTTTTGAGCATACATGTATACTCGGTATGATCAGTCACAATGTCTAACATATATATGTGAAACGATCACTCCAATGCACTGGTAAGAAAATATAAAAACCCATATAACCTAAATAGGTCAACTAACCAATCCCATCCTCACTAAGGAACCCACACCAAATAACATGTCATGTAAAACTAATATAATAAGGAAAACATAGATAAGAATGGTACCCCACACTACTTTTCTATTTGTTTTCCACATTCACACGTCCCAAATTGTATGTCTGTTTGATCCCAACTCTTTAGTACGTTATCCCTTCCAGAAAAAACACGGGCCTTCACATCATATCACCCAAAATCTCTCCCAATTTCACCTAGACCGTCACATAACATCACATCTTGTTTGATGAAATGTGAGAAATCACATTACATCTCTTCCAAAGACACCTTCTCTATTACATCACATCTCTCTCAAAACACCTAGGCCATCACATCACATCTATGTACTCAATAATTACCAAAATATTATGGAATAATGAACATGAAGGATATCAACCTCGTACCCTTATCCTACCATATGTGACCCCGCCATAGTAAATCTCATCAAATTTTACTAGAGTTGATTTTTTTCTTTTTTCCATCATAGATCAAGAATGTCAATTTCACCTAGAAGATAGAGCATAGAACATCAGGTATCCAACCATCCATCCTCACCAGAAGAATTTTGGAAAAACACCCCCACCAAAACATTTAGTTTTTTGAGAAAAGTTCTCAAAAGGGTAGACTTAACATAGAAGTCCCAACAAATATAATACACATAAGGTTGTGGTGTGGATTTTATTTTGTTTTATTTCCTATAAATAACCTGACATGTCCTCATTTGATGAATGAGATGAATACATATCTAAGAGATATTTTTTGGAGATACAAGAGTAAAACAGAGAAATGTAATCACTATTTATTGTTGTATTATTTCTATACATTTGGGTTGAGTCTTTCTAGAACATTTTATTTGAATGATGATAGTATGTTTCACTGAGCTCATGTATTTGATAAACACATTCACTTATCTTCAAGAATAGTTTCATGAACTTCAAATCTCCATGATGAGTAAAATGAAAATATATTTTAATGTCAATAAGAAATAGAGAATAGGATTTCATATACACTATTTATGTGATGGATATTTATATTCATGAATGAAATAATATACATATATATTATTGAATGAGTTACACAATGTTGTAGTGAAATTGTGTAATATTCTTAATTGATGTCTGGTGAGAATATACTATGTAATGAACATGCGAACATGAAGAGAGGAAATAAAAGAGTTTTTATAAAGGAAGTGTGCATCTTACATGATATTGTGGATGTACAGTGAAGGAAAACTTGAGGAAGTGTATATGTTCTTTCATTATTCAACATTTTCATAAACCTTATATATGATATGTAAGGAACCATGAAAATCTTGTTCAGGCGTTTTGTTAGAAAAAGTATATTTAAGAAACTCTGAATTTAACCCTACATTTATAAAATTTGATAAAAGTACACTTGAAGGAATATTTTGTGGGGATTTATGACTAAAGACATAAATCAATTCAGAATTCATATACCTGAGTAATCAGTGTGATGAGTTAAGTATAGATCATTTAAGGATTTATGAATAGTGATAAATACAATGTATTGTTCACTTAATTGATAAATCTAGTTAATGTTGTGTATGTGTAGATTTAATGATCTTGTATTTTTGTGGAGAAAGACTTCATCTTGAAGTAGTGTAGAAGAATTCATAATTGAGCAGATATCTTTATATCTATGGAACATTTCTTATTAAACTCATAATTAGTGGAAGTATATAGTGGGACTCTGGAGTAGAATAAGTCTCCAATAGGACTCTATAACAATCTGGCGGGGTGTTGGAAACAATGTAATATTATCCTATGGGCTCATAAGTAACTTGTATAGGTGGTTTCTCTATGATATTTAGTTGGACTCTATAGTGGAACATTGTGGTACTCAGTTTTGATGGGAATGAGACTTTACATGTTATAACCATCAACATATAGTGAAGATTATTAACTAGGTGTATAACCAATTTCATTAATGAGTATATCTTAGCACTGAACCTTGTATAAATTTTCTGTATTTTATTCCATTAACTTTCAACATTTAATATACAATCCAATCAACTTAATAAGAAATAGAGGATTAAAATGAGTAAAATAAAATAAAAGAATTTAGTAAAATAATTCACGCCTAAATCCCCCCCCCCAATAGTGTGATTTCATGATCCATAAAGAACATCAACTTGTATCATATGGAATTTCACCTCATATTGGATCTAATTTACCTTCCAAATTACATATATCAAAATTAAATGAAGTGTATATTTGATTTTGAAAAAAAATCAAAAGAGTTACAGATGAAAAGACTCCATCTACTTCTGATGTTAGGAAATTTGATGTTTTAGATCAGACTCAGAAAAATTAGAAGAGAAATGGGTAAAATAAACTGAAGAATAACTCATGGAAAAAATAAGATCAAATACTAGCTGAAGGCACTGAAATTATTAATTATTCGGAGAAATTGGTTGATTATAATTATAATAAATCAAGTTCATGATATGAGAAATATATATTCAATATTGAAGTCAAATAAAATTTTAATAATGTTCCAAAATAAGTGGTCACATGTATGATCAATGTTTTCAATGGAATTTGAGATGAAAAATTACATATGGAATAAGAGGTGAATTATATAGAAGAAGAATTGTTTAAAAAAATTTATTATAAAAAACACTCATAAAAAGGCTTAAAGAAAAATACAATACAATCTATATTTTTAATTAATGATATTCTGAAGTTATTTATGTATTGAAAATTAATGTTTTGGAAAATATGTTTTTGAAATTTTCTTTACATAATTTATCCATGCACATAAAAAGATAAAAATTGCATCTATGAATGTTAAAGTTGATCAGATTTATGTTAAATCAAATAAAAATTAACAATTTTTTAATAAAGGAAAATGAAGCGTATGAAACTGAGATTTAGAAGATGTATATTTAGTGGGAATAAATTGTGCAATTAGTTGATTATTAAAGGATTTCTCTCATTATAAAAATTTCATGAACTAGAAGTGAAACAAGTAAATATAGAAGAGATAAAAAATGAAACTTCCCAATATGTGGTGAAAATATGTACATCTAGTAATTATTCAGATAATAGTCTAATTTTTAAAATGGATCAGTCTTATGTAAATAAGATATTGAGAATATCTAGTGATAAAACATATCTATGCTCATTGATGAATGTGACCCCTTCATCTGATAAATCAATCTGAACTAATTTTTTTTGATGACTAGTGTATATTCAGCATTAAAATATTAAAAATCATTGGTGAAGAAAAATACTAAATAATCCACTCCACCTTCAAAGGTAGATGTTAATTAGTATAAAAATTATTTTTCCCCAAAGAAATTATAAAAGAATAAATGTTCTAGGAAAATTAGTAAAATGTAAAAGATAGTAAAAATGGATTAAAGAAGAAGAAATCAATATTTTTTTGTCTACTTTTAGAATATTTGTAATTTTGGCCATTTTGAAATTAATTTTTGTAACATTAATTAATTTAATTAAAGTTATATAAATAATAAATTCATTAGATAAAAAGAATAATAACAGAGTAAAACCAAACAACATAAGATGAAATCATAAGAAATGAACCATTCCATCAAGAAAAAATTTGAATAATTTAAGAATTTCTAGGATTATTTCTACAAAAGTGGTCACAGTTATGATGAGTGATGCAATGTATCAATTATGCACAAATCACTAGTTGATGTGTATAGAATACCATAAAAATGAATTTGGTAGGAAAACAAGATGAAATTCCGTCATTGGGGTGTAAAAAATAACATGACTACTAAAAAATTATGAATAAGTATGTAAAGAATACCACCTAAAATAAAATATACTTCTATTATAGATGGAAAGTTCACATCATGGACTATTGGTGTTTGTATATGCACATAAATATAAATAAAAATGATGTTATTGAATAAATAATCAATACATAAATGAATAAAAAGGCCTCATTGGGTAAAAAAATAACTTTAATAAAATATTTGATAAGTAACTAAAAAGGGGTAACATGATCAATGATAATGTTGTGCATAAAATGTATAATACGACTAGACATTTTGGTAAAAAAAAATTCACATGATTTCTTAGAGAAGAAGAATTATTCAAAAAGAAAGGAAAAAAACCTATGGATTCTTGTGCTAAAAATATTTTTGGAAAAAATGAATCTACACACAAAGTGATGACTATGTATGTTCCCATAAAATGCCAACTCATATGGCTGGAATAGTTTAAAGAGGAAATAATGATGGAGAAATCATTGAATGATTAATATAAATTTACATAAAATGTAATAATTCCTTTTGACATAACAATAAATCAATGTTGGGAAGAAATTCCCAGCCTTATTTTGGTAATGAGAATTTAACAAACACCTTATTCCAATATATGAATTGTGGTTTTTTTCGTACTGATAATTGAAGGTGAGGCATGTATTCATGGTGAGGCATAGATTTGATAAAATATATAAAGATCTAACATCTATAATTTTATCAATTATAGAATACAATTATCATCATGTTTCCTCTTTTAATCATTTTAAATAATATCAAAATATTCCTTGAGTTTATTTGTTTAAGAAATCCGATCATGATGAAGATGTATTGTGTGCATCTATTGAGGGGGAGCATAGAATAACAACAACCATATATCTATATCTTAGTTGATATCTTTTTTATATCTAATTTTCTTTTGAGGTATGAATTTTATTGATCTATATGTTAAAAAACTAGTTATTGAATATTTTCATCATTGAGGAGATTAAATGAAAATAATTTAATCTTTACTGAAAATGTGGTCTTATATTTGGAATCACATTCTAGAAATTCATAGATAGACCTGGTTATGACGTCAATCACTATTCTTTTCTACGCTGAGAATTTCTCACATAGACATAGAGTTGATTAATATTAGATATTTTATAACTAGTGGTTATTCTATCCTTTTATAGATTAAATTAGTCTATAAGTG
Organism: Viscum album; assembly: GCA_963277665.1. Classification (NCBI taxonomy): domain Eukaryota; kingdom Viridiplantae; phylum Streptophyta; class Magnoliopsida; order Santalales; family Viscaceae; genus Viscum; species Viscum album. Next base: position 1,037,278,729 of record OY728141.1, on the reverse strand, counting down.
TCAAGGGAAAAGAATATATTATTAACATTTGAATTTTGGAGATGATAAATCCTTCCATATACCTCTATATTTTATTTTATTTCCAATAAAGGGGATAAGATAACATTGAATTTATAAAATTAAATATTTATTTACGAAAAATTAAAATGGTAGATTGAACAACCCAAAGTGGTTTATTGATGTAATTTTTTAATAAGTATAGACGAAACAACATTAATGATTTATAAATGTGATGATTGTTGAACTATTATTATATTTATAATAAATGTGTCAATTATTATTATAGATGAAACATTTGTCTCAATAATAAATAATTCTATGTCAAAATATTTACATTTTACATGAATAATGTTTGTGGAGGTAGAGGACATTGAATTTTTATGCACTTTATATGAGATATTGTTGTGTTTTTTAGTGGTGTGTATATTAAAAGGTACCCACCCACATAAGATAGAATAAAGGACCCATAGACACTACTAAGGTGGGAAGATCAACCTCTATCCATCCATTTGGGGTGGAGTGGGTTTCCATGAAATTCACACAAAGGTTAGAATGACTATAGTGGTCGAACTATAAGGGACATGATGATAAAATAGGAGATGATGACATGAATTTGTGCATGAGGCTATTCAAAATTTGACCCCAGTACTCTCATATTTTGAATTATTGGCACTTATAATAATAAATAAATGTACTCAAGGGATTAAATAATCGATATGGTATTATTTGTGTTTATTAACAAAATCACCTTCATTAAACCTGCCAAAATAATCTTGTCCATCTGATCTAATTTATCTTCATTGTTTAATTAATCCAACGGTTTTTCTTCTACCTAAATCCACTTGATGGCTACTATTCATTAAGATCATTATCTCACAATATTAGATTACCAAGATCAATCATTCTATCATCATTTGATTGACTAGATGATTTAAATAGGATAGATACATCCTGAAACTTATTTTTTTGGAATAAAATGAGGTACAATCTAAGATAGTGTGGAGGGATGTATATTTTGGAATGGTTGATAGTGATTTTTTCTCACCTAAAATATTGAGGAATTAAATATAGAAAAAATTTATAGTTTATACAAGTTTGAGGTAGTGGAGTTCAGTTGGTGGTATTGTCTATAAATACACCAACCTGTGTTCATTTGTATTATGATATGAATGAATATCCAAGAGAAATTTTTTAGATAACTGAGACAGATATAAATAAGAGGAAGTTCATTGTATTCATGTATGGTTTCTATACATTTTTAATAAATCTTTATAGACCATCACATTTTCATGATGGTGGTCTGATCCCGTGAGCTCATGTTTTTGATAACCACATTCACTTAGCTTCTTAAAGAGTTCTGCAAGAATCAAAGCTTCATGAAGCCGAGAAAATGCATATATTATTTTCTGAAGAATTAACTCAAAATAGGATTTCACATACTTTTTTATATGAATAATATTTAGATTCATGCATGCAATAATATATATGTTATAATGAGTTTTGTTTTTTCTAATAGGAAATTTGAGAATAAATTTTTATTTTTATCTATGACATGATTATAAGGGGTAAAATGGTAATTTTATCCTTGTATAATACATCAAATAATTTTTATGGTAACTCTTTTGGTCTTGAAATAACGGTTTTACCCATGGATAGGATATGGTAGATTTTATAGACATTTGATATTTAGTAGTGTAATAAATATTTAAAATTCTATCAATTAAATATTTATTTTTCTAAGTATGATCATTTGTCCATATCTATTGAACAGAGTGCTTGATTTATATTATGTCTCCATAACTAAGTCTAGATTGGGGATTTTTTCTTGGGAGGGTTATAAACCCAAGTTGATCATCAGGGCTGACCTGGAACTTGTTTTCTTTTTCTTTTCTTTTTCATCATTTTATTTTTACCTTTTCTTTTATTCTTTCTCCCTTTTGAATTTTTTATACCCCCATGTGGGGTTATTTTATTTTATTACTAATAGAGAAAGGTGTAGAGATAGGGAATGATATAGGTAATGAGGGACATACCATTTTAGATCTCATGAGGGGTCGAATCATCATTTGACGGCCCTGGATTGTGGAAACGGGTGAAGCATCAGTGGATTCCACCCCAAACAGAGTCTGTTGTTATGTTTTTCCATTAATACTAGTATATTTACCATATTAATATTTTAATCGATCATTAGGGCTTCTTAGGGCCCCTTTATGGTCAATATATGGCTCTTTAGGGAGAAAAGTAGTTTTTGGGGTGATTTAAGGGGTTTCCTATTATAAAATCCCAATCACACAATGTGTAGTTAAGGAACACACTACATGTGTTCTTACTATTTGTAAATGGTGCACTTTTTATAATTACACTCTGTATATGTTGTACGCATATCAGGTACTATTATTTTAATGTGTAACTAAGTACCCAGCTAGACCGCCCATGTACGGGAACATGGATATGTGGAGTACACATCCAGAACTCATGTGGGTTTCACTTTGGGTAGAGGTCAAAATCCAGGTGAAGTATGTGACCAAGCCATGTGATATACTTGGGAAGGTACCTCGTGTAGGGTACACTATATGTACATGATAGACAAGTAATGTATATGGGTTTTTAATTGAGAAATGTAGCTTAAGTTCATGCCCCGGTGGGGATTTGGGGGTACACTCCATGCACTAGGTATACACATCATGTAATTCCCCATTGCTACATTTTTTGGTTTTTTGTATCTTTATTTCCAAGATAATGATTTTGACACATGAGTAGTTTACATTGATTGTCTTTCCATGTATATCATAATGGTGAAAACCATATGGTGATTTGAGGACTCCTATGTGATGTTCCATGATTTTTGTAAATGGATAGTTTCATCCTATATTAATTGAATCTAGTTATATCCTAAGAGTGAGACCCTTTGATATAAGATGATCTGTGAGAAATATCTCTCAACTGGTGGTTTTGTAAGTGTTCCTTTGATTATTTATTCCTTGAGAGATGTTCCCTCATGGATTATGATGCTATGATATTAGTTTTTTCCTAATATAACCTTTATAATTCTTCTTAATATGTTCTATACCAGAGGATCTCATATAGGATCTTGATATCTTCATATTGTTGTTGAGGTTCCCCTAAGAGATTTCCTTACTTTTATGTTGACCTGAGGATTCCCTTTTAAGATATCATTATCTATATATTTTTCTGAGGATCTCATGTAGGATTCCTAATCATATAACACTATTTTTAAGGGTCCCTTGAAGGATGACTCTTCCTTTGAACTAATCCAAGGATCTTGTGTAGGATTCCTCTTTTTATGTACTATCAATGAACCCATGTAGGCTACCTCCTTTTACTTTTACATTCAAGTATACTAAGTAGGGTTTCTCATCCTTGTTATGACTTGAGGGGCATAGTGGGTTCCCTAGTGTTTGAAAAACCCTAAGCCGGAATGTTGGGATTGTTTTATGATGGTAGTAGGTGTCATCATAGAACCATTGTCGAGATTGTATGCTCATGAGGCTCTAGTTTTAATGGGTTTAGGATTTCATCCACTCTCACTTTTTATTTATGCTTTCACCTATTTAATGTTAATGGGGTGATGATTACCAGATGTTCATCGTGATTTGTGGCTGATTATCCTGATGTGATGAAAAATTTGTCTTTGCGATTCCCAGATGTAAACCCTAGGATCTGTCTTACACATTTATTAGCATTCCTAGATGTGTTTCTTAGGATCCAGATCCTAAGACCATTATTTTATTATTTTGGGATAACAAAACACGCTTCATGGGATCTGGATCTTGAGTCTTATATGTTTTGATGTTCTTTACATCCCTATTAATGTTTTTGTGGATGAATGTGGTTTCATCTTTTTATTGTATAACGAGTATGATTACAATATCTTTTATTTTTGGTTTAAGTAGGATGATTACACTCTCCTTAATTTTGTAATGGTGTCCCTATAATGATGATATATAGGCATGGTGTCTATACTAATATTCTCATGGGTGATTACACTCTCTCATGTGATATAGATTATTTCCATCTCCCAAATCAATTACTAGATCATAGTTTTGGAAATGGATTTCCACAACATTGACATATACTCATGGATTATTATGCTCTCCCGAATGATGGGTATGATTATTATCTCCCAGATTGATTACGAGATTGTAGTTTTGGACATGGAATTATGCATCGTTATTATATACTCATGGATTATTACTCGCACCAGAGTGATGGGTATGATTATGCACTCCCTGATTAGAGACCTCGACTGATGGTCATGATGTCTCACAGGTGATATACCCTTATACATCACCTAATGGTCATACCCTTTGGGATTATCTGAGTAACAACTTCCTAACAGCCTACAGACTAGGACCTAGGGCTTGGACATTAGACTATATTTACATGGGTATTGTGGCATGACATCTGGATTTTTACCATATTCACATGATTTTTAGTCAACATATGGAATCCTTAATTATACTGATTGGATGCAGGTTTGGTGATCCCAGGCTTTGGACATGTATTCCCTTATGGTGGCATAGATTTCTCAATGAATTTTTTGACACCAGTTGAAGATGGTATCATTGATTTGTATTATGGTCATAGATATCAAAATACTTATACATGGATTTTGTTGTATGACATCTTTCTCAATGTCAATTACACAAGATGTCCATATGATCAGTATTATGAACCCCCAGGGATTGACTATTGTTGATTATGTTATTTATCAACACATTCATGTATATAATCGTTTATCTATATATGTGAATATATCTATAAAAACACATAATTATAGATATAGATGAAGGAACCTTTCCCAGTTGACTAGGATCACAGACCCAGGGATTGACAATGGTTTTATGTTATTTTTTTATTTATCTTTTGTGTTATGTCTCAATTAGGTTGAGAATATCTCATGATAATTAACTAATAAAATAAGATTTATAGGTTCATCATTGGGGTGGCCTACTGAGATTATTTATCAAATATGTACATGAACCTCTATTTGAGTTTATAACTTATATATACTTTTTAGGAAGATAACAGATTTGGGATTTGTAGGGCTTTGGCTCAGGGTTGCATTATTGAGATAATCCACTCATGTGGATTTCGTTGATCAGGTTGGATCATCTCGATAGTGTCTTGGAGACAAGGTATGTGGTCTAGGTAAGAGTAAAAATTTGATCCATGTATATTTTTTTCATTTTATTTTATATACTCCGTTATGTATGGTCAACCCAGTGGGGAGTGCAATGTTGAATATATGAAATGGTTGTTCATAATTTTATAGATTTTTTTTGTTATTACAACATGTTTTATTTTAGTTATTCATTTCTTTATCAATCTATTTATTTACATCTAGGATGATATATAGTTATTTCAATTTTTTTACTCTAATATGATGGAATAATATCTCCACATACAAACTCTAGGTCCTCACTACTAGTTGTCAACCTCTAAAATATGCAGAGGCATTCTGGAGGCCTTGTGCTGAACTGGGTTGGAGCACTGATTTAGTGGCATCATGGTTTACATGTTACAATTTAGTATCGAAGGTGTTATTTTCCTTTGATTTACTATTTTTGATATAGTAAGCATGAGTTTTATGAATGCATCAGAAAATGCGATGGATATCAAACTAGCCCATCAAGAAAACTTTTTCCATTGTTAATTTCTTCTAGAGTTGGATTTCACAAATGATAGAGGCCAATTGTATAAATTTTCATCAAAAATGTAAAGGGTGTTTTACCATATAGGCTTTTAGTGTAACTATACTAGAATTGGTTGAATTATATGAATATTTATTTTTGATGGTAGACTATGTGGATCTATGATGTGACATTTGACATGAGGAACAAGACCCATTACACATGCACAGGAGGTGAATTTACCTTTTCTGGTCAATAAGGATCATGAAACCCATTTGTTATACCTATTTTAGTGTTTTGTTTCATAGGATTGGTTATTTAAATCATTAGTAAAAAACAATAAAAAATAATTGAATATAATGGAACAACATTCTACTAAACTTTCCTTTGATTGTAGATATTTGGTCATCTTGTTGAGTACGATGTTGATAGATACCAGAAAATTTCTCAAGAATTGGACCTCGAGGGTGTGTAATCATATACAGATTATCAGTGAGTTTAAATTAATTATCTCTTCTTTATTGATTTTGTGACCAATATGGAACAATTATTTCTAAGGATTATTTGAGCGGATTAGGGATGTTGAAATCTCTGTTGACTATATTCACCATTGAAGGTCAATGTTATCTTTACCTACCTTGGAGAGGATTGATCTATAGGGTTAGGTGGTTAGACCTTGTGACCCATCTATGAGAATTGATTAGTGGGGATAGGTGGTAGACCATGTGGTCCTTTGTTTGACATAGAACCTTGTAAGATGACTTTCATATTGATCAAGTGTAACTAGTGAGTAGGATTGGCCCGAATTTATGGATTCCTTTATGGGAAGTTATCTTGGTTATATGCTTGTTTGTGACCGATTCATCGTAGGTACTCGAGATTTGTGATATAGGAATGTTTATGCCTTTTTATTTTGTTGAAGCATCAAGGGTGATTGTTTTTCAAGACCAGATTTGGTAGGAAGGACTATTCAAGTGCCAATCCTTATTGACCAGGGATTCCACTATTGCTAATTTAGTAGAGTATGGGTAAATTCTCATGACTAGAATGACACTCAATGAAAAGATATCATGAAATTAATCATGGAATTTGTGAAGTGATCGATTATGAAGAGTATTTCCAACGGTACTTATTTCCAAATGAGATTTTCATGCAATATAGCATAGTCATCCTGGCCTTATGAGGGATGACTCACAAGAGTATGATTCAGGTTGAAAAGTACACATTTTTTTGAGAGTGGTACCATTTAAATATTAAATCATAGGGTGACCATGTGTCGGATGAGGACTGATGATTTTAATAATTTTCATGGGAATTTTTTCCATGAGTTGTGGTTAAATGAATAACTTTCCAATGTGGGAGATGAGAAATAGAGAATTAATTGGGTACCACAAGATGGTTGACCTGTGTTTGGACTTCTATACGCATTTTTAGGAGACGTGGTGTCAGGTGTTGGTTAAAGTAAATTATATCCTTTTTATGTGACCATATATTGAAGAATGATATACAAGAAAACCACTGTAATCATAGTGTACTCATAGTTATAGAAAATATTTCTTTATCATGACATCATCTTGAGTATGTAGATATATTATTCTCTCTATGCCGAGTTTATTTTCTTTTCTAATATATTTTCTAGTTTGATAACGAAATTTATTGATGTTCTGATGAAGTGTAACATTCCAAGACTTTATAATATTATCATTTCTCAAAAACATAATTTTATTTCTTTATTTCTTATCACAAAACACCATGTTAATTTTACACTACACATAACATTGAGTTGGATTGCATTGCACGCAAAACCCAGTTTTATCGAACAACAATGTGTTAATAAAATATTATTATTTAATATGATATATAAACCAAAAATTAAATTATAGGTTATGAATAGTATTAACCATATTTTGAACTCATGTTATGTGTTTCATAGATATAACATAAGAACAAATTCATTTATTTTGGATAAAAGAGGTATTTTTCAAAAAATGGAGGTTTACCGCCTTTTGATGGTGCACCTATTTTAAATATAATATTTGAATCTTTAATATATTCAATTTGAAAAAATAAAATTATTATTTATAAGTGGTACATAAAAAAATAGTTTGGATGAATTTTTATTGTTCTTATAATAACATTCATATTTTATTGAATAATAAAAAATCATAACTTTTAATTGAAAATAACTTTTTTAATCAAAATAATTTATTGTTTTCAATTATAAATTCGAATTGGTTTGAAGTCATAATTATATTATATTTTTACAATTTAATATAATTTGGTTCATTGGAATTATTTTTACATTAAAATTAGATATAAACACGTGTCAATCTATTGACGGTTTTTACTTTTGAAAAACTTATTTTCTAATTTTGACATGGGGATTAATTTTAAATTAGTTAATGAAAAACATGTGTTTTGAATTTGAAAAAATGGACTATATATTTGAAATCATAATTTCTAAATTATCTAAATAGGTACCTTTTATTTTTTGGACATTATGAATAGAAACCTTAGTAATTATTTTTTTTTACCATAATTAAGGGGTAAATTAGGTAAATAAGTGTAAAAATAATATTATATAAATATAAAACAACCATAAAAAATGTCCTAATCTTATTGGATGACTTATGGGAAATAAAAAAAATTATTAGGCCAATATTTTGGCATTTGGGATCCACTTGGGTGTGATAATGGCATGTTGGAATAATTAATTTAATGTTAAGAGAAATATAACATAAATATGTATATTCTTACTAAAAAAATTAATTCAAGGTTATATAATAGTTATAATTAACTATATATAGTAACTAAAAAATGTAAAAATATTTCCTACATCATGGTATTTTTTTAAAAAAAATTCAACCTTAAATAAATATATTTATTTATGACACAATAATGATGCAGTGATTACCTAATTAATTAATAGTTAAAATAAATTATATTATAAATATTAAAATAAATTTATTTTGGGATTTTTTATGTCATACAAGAATTATTTGGATAACATAGTCATGTTAGGGGTTATTTACTTTCTTTTTTCAAGAATCAAATTTTTATGACTTTAACAAAAATTAATTACTAAATAGTTTCAAAATTGACATAAATTAGTTTTTAAATCAAACACTATCATATTAAATTATATAATAGTCATAAAAATTTATGATTCGTGTAACTGACTTATATAGTGTTAAAAATTCCACTAATTATCCACTTTGGGTTCTATTGGAATTTTATTGAAAATATATTTAAAATATAGTATAAAAATACAAGAATACAAGGTAAGAGTTAACTTATTTAACTTAGGGTTAAATACAAAAAATAAGGTTACAATTGTGACCTAAACTTTTATTAAACCTATTGGTTGAGAGATTTTAGACCCATACTAATATTATCCTAGAAATAAATTACATTGGAGCTATTATAAACCCAAAAAAAAGTTTTTAATAAATTAATATTTCATTTGTTTCCTATTGTTCTTCTGACCTCTCTTATAAAAGTGAACCTCTACATATCTCTAATTCACACCTCCAATGACCTTTGGCATGGAAAAAACCATCCAATTATGCTGAAAAATTCTCTAAATTCATCATAGAGGCCACCATTTTGGCATAAAACCTACTTAAGGATCCCTTTTGTGAAAATCAAATGGAGGCACTCGAAGAAGACGTAATCATTTTAAATCTTATTTAAATGTTCTTTTCCTCTTATACTTCCTCTTTATATGTTTTTTACATAACAAAGTAAGAATTCCAGTATCATCCTTATATGTAGATGTTATTATAGTAATGGGAAAATCATATTCATCATTTTATCCATCCTATTAATAATAATATCACCATGCGTGAGAATGTACGACATAACGTCTCTACACCATGGTGTAATTTGTTATTCAATATTAATTTATTTGGATGGGTATAATTATTATTATTATAATAGGCATAAATAATCAATATAACATGATTGTTATTCTGTATAATTAATATGCAATCAAGTTCCATATCATTTAACAATTAAAGGAATGATATTTTCTCTTGTGCGTATGTATGGCCAACCATATCCATGACATGATTATATTAATTCTCCACATTAACGATTAAATAATTATTAGAAAAATCAGTTGATAATTAAATATAATATTTATGAACTTAATATAATTATGGATTTAAATTAAATATATCTTAAAAAAAATAAGCATGACTTACTTAACAAAATATGCATAGGAAAACAAAGTACTTAACACCCATTATAATGGTAATACTAAAATATTATCAACAAAACGAGATAATATGATTTTATATGATATCATAAATATGTATATTTTCCAGGAATAATTTATTAACAATCATTAACCATTATACATAAGGTTAACACTCCATCACTATAGTAATGTACAAGTTAAGGGTTAGCTTCAAATTGTATTTATTATCTGAGACTATTTATAAGAAAGTATCTATTAGGAAATATTTATCATCAAAACCCATATTTGTTATAAATGTTTTTAAAAATTATATTTATATTCCAATACAATTGATTAAATTAATTTACACCCATGTTTGAATTTTTATAAAATGTTTTGAATGGAATCCTTTTGTCATTTTTCAAATGATGTACTATGTGACCCTTTCGAAAAATTTAGGAAAAAATGTTTTTTCAATTTATACGACGCGAGCAGCTATTTTCAACCATTATGGCGCCTTAATTTTGTGAATCTTCCATTATAAGATTTCTAGGTCATTCTAAAAGAAAATTTTTTTATATAAAATTATGTAGTCTTTCAATTGATTTCAATGTAAAAAAGGGATATTTCTAAATCAGTTGTCATGATTTTGTTAGCTAACTTTCATCTATGTCAACATCATTTGATAAATGTTATGCTTAATTAAGGTTAATATATTATGATTCAGTCATCCGTATTGTATTGTTGGTTTTATTATATTTTTTACTCTGTATTTGTCATTTTTATATCATTCATGGATTATGGTTTCAGTATTGACATTTCATAGTATAGTTTTAATATGAATGTTTTTGTTGGTTGTGTTTTACCCCTTTCATAAGAGGAATGAATTGGACATTTTATGTATCAAGAGGGGCCCGCTATATCCCCTTGATGCATCGGCAGGTCTCATGAGACAAATATGTTTTTGTTTTGGATACTGTCATACCCAATTATATACGGTGTCTTGGATTAAGCCTTGATGGTGTACTTAAGATGTCACACATTATGTATTCCATCTTTATAAGGTTAGTTATTACATGTGATTATTCGACTAATGAAATATCCATGTTCAGGATTATATGGTAATGTTTGATTTATTCTTTCCATGTTATGTTCAAATTTATGTTTAAAAGGATTCTATTTTTATTATACATCTTTCCCTAAAAGTTTATGCTTATATATGATAGATTATGTTGAATTATTTACCCTTACTGATCATCTCAGCTCACCCATTTCAAATGTATTATTTTCTAGGATGCTAATAAGTGTATTATGATTTATATTCAGGGTTATGATAGGAGAATAATGGGGTTCTCAAGGGATTATTTATGTTGTGTTTTATTATTTGAATTGTAATGTTGCATTCATATATATAATCTGTTTTACAAAAATGATAAACTAATCAAGCCTTCAAGATTCAAATTTTTTGTGATCATGCCAAAGTAAGAAAAAATGTGCCAGCTCTTGGCAACTGGGGTCAAGGCATTACAGTTGGTTTTAGAAGAATTTTAGAAACAACCTTGAAAATAGATTTATAAATCATATATTACGGATCATAACCCTAATATATATTTTGAGGAAAATCATATAATAAAATATTATAATTGTTGTAAAAAAGATATTTTATGGGTCTTCCAAGAAATACATCCCTGTTGAGATACTACAAATGGACATGGTTCTAGCATAGTTGTAGTTTGCAGTAAAAGCACCTAAAATGTTTTCTGGACATGAATCAAGGTATCCCAGTCCACAGGAATGGGCCTTACTGGGCACCTAGTTTTACACTCCCTGGGGATATGTTAAGGATAATTCCCAATTTTATTTTCAAACTGTTATGAAGGATTTATGAGTAAATAAGTCCCCAAAGAAATCATTTTTAGAAATTTCAAACGAGATATTGTTAAAGATTCAATCAATGCATATAATTATTCTAGTTTTTGGATTATACAATACAATATGATTTAACGTAGTGTATGCCATCATTTATAAATGCTTCCTAGTAGAAGTAATGATAACTCAACCAATGCACATGTTCTAAAGACTATGAAAGATCCTATCTTTTATATTCATAAGCTAACATTTAGAAGGGAAATAATACCTCATTTATTCTCATAATATGATGAAATAGTTACATGTTTTAACAAGATGTGTTAGGAATTATTTGAGTCCTGTGGATTTGAAGTGAATAAAGAGAAGAAGAGGATAGTAGATAATAATATAGATAAAGTGAATAAGGGAAAAAGGATTTTCCCACATGTGATAACTGTGGAAAAATAAACCTAGTAAATGCTTGAAGGGAATGGGAGTTTGATATATGTGTGTAGAAAAAGGAAACCAAGTGCGTTATTATAAGGTTAAGAAAAAGGATTCCAATGTATAGTGAATCAACTATAAGAAGATGAGAAACTATGAGAATCAATGTCCCAATCGTCAGAGTATACCCCAGGTGAAGCTATTGGATAATAATCGAGTTATGATACTATCCTAGATAAAGAGGAATGGCAAATTTTCTTATATTTATATTGAATATTTATATCATTTCATTATTGTATCAATGATTTACTAGTTTTATAAATTATAAAAATAAGTAAGGTTTGTATTGCAGTACTATTTCATTAAGGATTTTAGACTGTTTGGTTCCATGTAAAATGACATAGATGCAAGTTAAACTTTTTGGGAAATATATAGTTGAGGGAATGATAACCATTAACATGTCTTAGATAGTGATGTTGGAATAAATAGATGATTTATTTTGATGAATTTTATTGGATATTATTGACTACCAAGGAACTGATTAATTATCTATTTCTTCCATCATTGTTGGAGTTTACAACATTTTTTAATTTAAGGAGAATGTTAGGTATTCTATGTTTTACATAAGTAATAACGAAGAACAAACATATTCCAATAATTTTTTATGATAATTCTTGTTATTATCCTATTTTTTTGATAATACATGATGATGGTATTCCCATGCTTGTTAATTAACAAAAAATATGAATTATGTTATGCGACCTTCCTTATAAATTTTATGACAGTGAGATTGGAAAAAAGTGTTTTGGATTTTTATAATGGATGGAATGGATTAAGTTGGTAAGTGTAAAACATTATTTTAGGATAAAACATTTCATAAGATTATTTTTGGAGTGTTATAATAAAATTATTTTATGAAAATAATAACTTGCAGGTCAGGTGACAACATGTCGCGTCGGACAAGGCTGGAGGAATCAAAACCACAACCGAAGTGCAACAAGGCTTTATCACCTACTACTGGCCTACACAATGTCCTAGTCTGCATAATGTAGTTTTCACATTAAAATGGTATGAAATATGAAGTATAGGCTCATTTTTGTAACCCTGTATGATTATGTTTTGAATTTTATTATTTTTTGGAGAGAAACATGAGTTGTTGGTTGATAGTAGAAAAAAGATATAACTCTACTTGTCAGGTAATAATTATTATTTTTGTTCTTATTATATGAAGTAATGTAATTCTTAAACTATAGTTAAAGGATATTAAAACCAAAAAAAAATTCCTAGTACTTATTTATGATGAATAAAATGGCATCTTGGATCATCATAGATTTATAGCTTTCACATTGTTAACTTTCTCCTAATAATGTTCTCTATCACTCTCTATCAAAAATTGATGGTTGAATTTTCATTCATATCCATTTTTTCCTACAAGGAACCCTAAGTGTGTTTTAACTTGTGTAACCTTAATAATTACTTATCTATATTTTAAAATAGAGGTCTCATTGATACATTTTTTTTTTGATGTGGGATTTCAACAATATTTTTTTGAAATGTCAAAAAACTAGTTTTTTATCCCGAGATTAAATTTTGAGGAATCAATTTTTTAAAAGAGGGGAGAGTGTAACACCCAAAGACATTATAATATTTTTAATTCTGAATAAACTTAATTTTATTTCTTGCTTTATTTTTACACAACATCATGTTAATCATACGCTACACACAACAATGAGTTGGCTTGAGTTAGACGCATGGCCTAGTATTATGAAACAATAGTATATAAATAAAATATCATTATTTAATTTTATATATAACATAGATATTAAATTTGAGGTTTTTAATAGTATTATTCACATTTTTAATTCACAATATATGTTTCTTAGACATAATATAAGAACCAATTCTTTTATTGAATAAAATAAGTATTTTTTAAAAATGCAGTTTTTCCACTCTTTAATGGTGCGCCAATTTTAAATAAAATATTTTAAACTTTTATATATTAAATTTTACAAATAAAAATTATTCTTTAGAAGTGGCACATAAAAATTTAGTTTGGATAGACTTTTATGTTTTTTTATAACTTTCATATTATGATGAATAGTGAAAAATACAAAATTTATATTGAAAACAACTTTTTAAATTGAAATAATTTAGAGTGTCAAATTATACATCTGTATAGTTTCATTGTATAATTAGATTATATTTTTATCATTTAATATTATTTAATTTCTTGAAATTAATTTCACATTAAAATTAGATATAAGTACATGCCAATCTTGTCATGGATTTTACTTTTGGAAAACCCATTTTCTCATTTTGACAATAAGGAATAAATTTGAATTAATTAATGAAACTTCATTATTTTTATTTTGGAAAACATTATTCCATATTTGGAATCGTATGTTCCAACTTGTGTAAATATATACCTTTAATTTTTGAACATTAAGAATTGGAACTTCAGTAATTATTATTTTTAACACTGTAAAGGTTTTAATTAGGTAAATAAGGGTAAAAATAATATTATAATTTCATTAAAATACCCTAAAATATGTACTAATCTTATTTTATGAGTCATGGAAGACCAAAATAATCCTTATTCCAAACATCTGGCCTTTGAGAGCCACTTGGGTGTAATGATGACATGTTATAATAATTAATTTAAAGTAAAAAATAAAATATAACATAAACATTTATCTTTTTACTAAAACAATACTAATAGAATTTCATATAAACTATATCATTGAATATAAATATTCACTAGAAATCTAAAAATATTTCCTTCATTTTGGTATAATATTTATAATTTTTAAACATTAAATAAATAAATTTATTTATGATACAGTAAGGATGCAGTGATTACCTTATTAATGAATGATTGAAATAAATGTTTTTATAAACATTAAAATAATTAACATTTGAGATATTAGAAACCTCAATTCTATTTTTAATAAATTAATATTTTAATCTTTTCTTAAACTGCCCATCACCTCTCTTATAAAAGAGAACTTCTCATTCCCATTAATTCACACCTCCAACGCTTTTTGGTTTGGAAAAATCTTACCAAATTCTTTTCCCAACTTCTAAAAATTCATTTTATAGGCCACCATTAGTGTAGAAAACAAAATTAAGGATTCCTTTTGTGAAAATCAAAAAGAGAAACCCGAAGAAGAGGAAATTATTTTTTCTCTTCCTTTAAAGTTATTTTCATATTTTACTAAATCATTATATATTGTTTCCATATAAAAGTAATAAATATAATATAATAAATATACTTAGATGTTATTATAATCATGGTAAAAACATATTCATCATTTTATCCTTCCTTTGAATAATAATATCACCATGTGTGTGTACATACTCCTTAGAGTCTTCACACCATGGTGTAATTTTTTATTCAACATTACTTTATTTGGATGGGTATAATGATATGTATAATTGAAATAATTAATTAATATGAAATGAATATGATTCTATATAATTATTATACAATTCAGTTTTATGTCATTTTATCATTAAAGGAATTATCACCTCGCTTATTCATACGTACAACCTACTGTCTCCACAACGCGATGAGATATGTAACAACCCGACCGTCTAAACCAGAGCTGGTGCATGAATTGTTTTATTGGAATGGTTAGAAGGAATGAAATCCTGAAAGAAAATATCAGTTAGTTGTCTTGAATAAACTAGATACATAAATGTAACTCAAATTACATTGGAAAATGTTAGAAAATACAATGCATAACAAAAACTGAAAACTACAACCACAAGAACTCAATAAATGGTCTCCTCTTCACACCCTATTGGAGGTAAAAAATTAAATGGGTGAGCTCAAATTCTCATTAAGGGTTAAAAATAGTAGAATAATGAATTTAATAATAATTAAATCATAAACAATTTGACACAATCAATATGGAACTGTGAATAAATTAAAAATTCAAACCATTAATAAACTGGGAATGAAACGGCATCCAAAGATTTTTTAATAGTGAAAACCTCGTGGATAGTAATTATTGATAATGAATAAATAGAATTATTATTAATTGGAAATCATGTATATGGAACATGATACCATAATAATATTAAAACGGTTTAGTTATGTGGGTTGAAACCTGCCAAAGTTTTGGAAAGAAACTCGAATGGTTTGTTGCCAATTGATTTGTCTCAGGAGACCGACTGATGTATCGAGGGGCTGTAGTAGTCGCCACCCACCGCTACATGTCCAAATAATTATTTATAAATATATTCAACACAATTTAAATATTCCTTTACATTATAAATATATAATAGAGGATACATATTCATCAATATTTCCACAGTCAAAACAGCATTCAAAAAAAATATTGTATGTAAAATTGTATACAAAATAGAAAATAATCATATCCATGATATTAAAACATATATATTTAAATGAAATTTTATTTTAATATAAAAGTGATCTCAAATGGATAGGAGGTACACCAAATAAGAAATATTAAGTAACATCTAGTTCTGGAAGCCGCTGAGAGGCGCCCCATACTCGGTTGGTCACATAGACTCAAGCGCATTTCCCCTAATGCCAGAGGTAGCCAACTAGTAGCGAGGGCCTTGGGTATGATAGTGGGGAAAATATGTCCTCATTGGAAGATTATAAAAATAGATGATAAATAGATAACAATAGATGAAGCGGTAAAATATACAATAAGTGAACAGTGGAAGTAATAAACAATTGGATCCCATTTATATAAATGATGCATGATACATATGTCTTGGAAAAAAGACAAACACATCACAATGTTGAAATAAACTACTAAACCAGTGTAAAAAGGAAAACTGAAAACACATTCTCAGCATCACTCTCCACATCTTGGTACCATTTTCTCGAGCTCGAAAGTAGTCATTTTCATGAAGTAGAAGGAAACTTTCCCTTAACTATACCTACATCAATGTAATCTATTTGGGCCCAAAAGCATGACCCAAATAGGGTGTGAGACTAAATCCCAGTTGGCAACCACCAAGAGATTTGTGCTTAATTGTTAGTGAATATATATAGATAGCAATAAGAAAAATAAGTAGTAAACAAAGAAGCACTCAAAAGTAAACATTCCTAGAGTTTCACAGCATTCAAACACCGCATATCAAGTAAGAAGATAAACAAAAATAAGTATCCCTATTAGATTCTCACACAGCCCAAACCCCTTTGGTCCTTCCTAGAAAACACAATAAACCCTCTGGGATGTACACACAGTCTAACCCCAGTTGTTCAACTTTAGAACAAACTCTCTAAGGAAGCCATCACCATCAATTCTCTATATAGTCTCATATCGGTAACTAAAAGGTGCTTTGGGGAAGAACCTACATCTCATTACCAATGTGTCCTATGTCCTGAAAATACAAGAACTCTAAGGAAGTATTTACATCAATTCCTCCTATGGTCATGAATCGTAATAGTAAAAACAGACCCTATGGAGAAGACCTCAAGTCTATTATCCATATGGTCTACTACACTAGGTTCCCATGGCCCTATGTAAGTCAACAAGCACAAAAATACATGGAATCCAAAGTAAAACTCAAGATCTAATTGTCTAAATAAAATACATTATAACATCATTTCAGATAAAACACTCCATCCTATCAATACTAGGCATGGAAAATAAAGCACCGGCCTAAGAGGTAAAACTAGACCAAATAGTTAAAATAAGAAAATATGTTCATAACCTCTATTGAATGGAAAAATAAACCCTATTCACAACATATAACCTATATCCAATAGACTAATGCATATAAGTCATACATTAGGGATAAATACATGGATATTAAATATTCCGTTCAAGGGATTGGGAATGTTTTCACATATAACTAAAAGACTGACTACAGAAAAGCACAAAACACCTACCACGATGTTGCAGGATCGTTATAAACAAACCTTAAGCCTTGAATCGACCTATAACTCCATATATCGTCAAAAATGTCAAAAACATTCAACCAAGGATATCTTGATAAAGAGGAGAAATCAAGATACGAAGCTATAGAAAAAGTAATAGCTTTCCATGGTGATCTCAGTGCAATTGATGTTGGATGAATCAGAGAGCAGATGCTTGATCAGGGGATCGCAGAATGATCATGGATGTATGGACACACTTGGATGAAGAAGGAATAGAAGGAGCGTGTTATCTCCATCATACGTTACCCCGATCTGTTTAATGAAAAAAAGAGAAAGTACAGGGTGTGTACTTTTGAAGTACAATGCGTGTACTCGCCTTATTCTGCCCCCGCATAAGGTAGTATGTAGGTCACCACACACGGCTCTTTGCTTGGCTGTTACATAGCCAGCACACAACTACATGTGGAAAAAGAGTACACAGTGGGTACATATAAGTACATGGCCTAAACTTCAAAAATTTCCAGAAAATCCTCTTTTCCTCCAAAACACCAGAAAGGGAAAACACACCTGAAAAGAATATTCGGGTTCTAAAAAACATCCCCCCTTAAAGAAATTCATCCCTGAATTTCCCTAGTGTGGTTTCATAGAAGATTAAATCTCCAACAGCTCTGGCCACTATGATCGTACATCAGCCTCCCTCTCCCAAGTCTCATCATTTACATGATCATGGTTCCATAGCACTCATACTAGAGGAAAATATTGAACACGGATAACCTTCACACTTAGATCTACATTCCATATTAGATTCTCCGCAAACATGGCATCCGCATCTTAGTCAACCTCCTCAGTTTGAAAAACATGAGACGGGTCTGAGATGTAACGTCGAAGATGAGAATAATGGAAGACGTCATGCATAGCCCGGTACCTCTGTCATAACTGAAACCGATAGGAAACTAGCCCAGATCTCTGTAACACGTATCTCGGTGAAAGCATACCCTACCTTATAATTCTCCTGTGCCCCATCCTCGGCATGACACGTTGGAAAACCAGATCTCTGACCTCAAACTCCATAGGTCTTCTCCGACGATCATCATAAGACATCTGTTGGGACTGTGTCGTAGCCATCCCCTTCCAAATCAACTTTATATGATCTGGGGTCTCCTGGAAAAGACGAGGTCCCAGCATAGTTGTCACTCCTGCCTCCAGAAAACATATGGGTGATTGGCATGGCCTAACTAAAAAATCCTTATAAGGTTCCATCTGAACAGTTTATTGAAAACTAATATTGTAGGGAAACTCCACATAAGGTATGTGTATCTCCCAAGAACCTTCAAAATCCAGGATGCATGATCTAAGAATGTACTCAAGCATGAGAATTGTATGATCGGACTAGCAATCTCTCTGAGGGTGGTAAGATGAACTCAAAAGTACACATGTTCCATAGACCTTCTGTAGCCCCTGTCAGACCCAAGAAGTAAAACATGCATCCCTGTCTGAGAAAATGGAGTGTGTAACCCCATGTAAATGTACAATCACTCATATATATAACCTTCCTATCTCATCAACACTGATGGTTTCCTTGATCTTCTAGAAGTGAGCAACCTTCGTGAGTCTATCACTAACAACCCAAAAGTGCATCATTACCTCAAGGTGACCTTAGCCAACCTGTCATGAAATCCATTGTGACATCATTCCACCTCCACTCGAGAAAGTGTAGTTACTCCAAAATCCCTACTGGTCGATGACAATTTTCCTTCACCTACTAACAGGTGGAACACCTCATGAAAAAACCAGCAACATATCCCTTTATACTTGGCCACCAATACTAATGGTGTAGATCACAATACATCTTGGTCACAATAGGATGAATTTCCCAAACTGAGGAATGAAAATCCCTCATCATCTCCTTGTGTATATCTGTTGACACCCATACGCACCTAAGGAAACACAAGATCTCATCCTCACCTATGGTCCATCAATGAATAGGGTCCTCTCCTGACAAGTTATCCCATAGGACTAGGCTTTCTAAGTCTAATGGATTCCTCATTCTCACTCGATCAAGAAGAGTAGAGGTTACAACAAGAGAATAAAGGATCATTTTCCACTATCTGTCATGCTCCTCCAAATGAATCTCAAAGAACATAGCTATAAGCTACCACTCACTGCTTGTATTTGAGTCCTCCTGCTCAATTCATCATCCCCTATGTTGCCTTTTCTAGGAATAGGAATGATAAAAGTCAAAGGACTGATGGTACTCATCCCACCTTTGTTGTCTCAAATCCAGATCAGGATGAGTGAAGATATACTTGAGACTCTTTTGGTCGTTGAAAACCACAAAATGCTCTCCGAGAAGATAGTGTCTCCAACAGTATAAAGCATGAATAACTGTAAACAACTCGAGATTGTTTGTCGGGTAATTCCTCTCATGTTGCATCAACTAATTAGATTCGTACGCAAAAACTCTTTTCCCCTACATAAGCCAAAATCCCAAACTGATGCCTGAAGCATCACGGTAAATATTATTGCTCTTACCCGGCTCTAGAAATACTAGTATCAGTGCTGAATTCAACCTCTTTTTTAGCTCTTGAAAGGCTGACTCACAAGAATCTAACCACAAGAACATTGCACCCTTTTTAGTCAGGCCCTTTAGTGGCACTGCTAAGCATGAAAATTATTGTGTGAAACATCTGTAATATCTATCCACCCTGGAAAACAATGTACCTCAAAGACATTATTCAGCTGCTCCTAGGAAACTACTGCTCTCACTTTCTCTGGGTCTACTGGTACTCCTGTCTCTGAGATAGCATGACCCCAGAAGTGAATCTAGACCATCAAAAGGTGGAAAATTCGTGAACTTAGCATATAACTGATGCTCTCATAGTGTACTAAAAATGATATCAAGATGGGTAGCATGGTCATGTCGAGTGTGATATTACATGAAGATATTGTCCATGAAGACCACCATGAAAGAATCCAGGTGTGGATGGAAGACTTGGTTCATCAGTGCCATGAAAACTATAGGTCCATTCATGAGACCAAACGACATAACCATATACTCGTATAGACCATACCTGCTTTGAATGTATGTAAGGGGTATATCAGATGGTCTAACATGCAACTGATGGTAACTAGATCTCAAGTTAATTTTATATAACACTCGGGATCCTCATATTTTATCAAAGATATCATCAATTCTTATCAAGGGATATTGGTTCTTGACCTTCAACTAGTTCAACATCTTATAATCCACACAAAATTTGACAGTATTGTCCTCATTCTTCATAAACTAGATAGGTAAACCCCAAGGAGAAGTACTAGTTTGGATAAAACCCTTTTCATGTAACTCCTCCAACTGCTTATTGAGCTCCTAAAACACTAGTGTAGCCATCATATAAGGAAGAATGGACACTAGTGCCACTCCTAGCACGGGGTCAAAAGAAAATTCCTCCTCATTCTTTGGAGGAAAACCTAAAAATTATTCTTGAAAGACGTCCTTGAAATGATCCATCACTGGTGGAAAGACTATCTATGAAGTACCCTGGTCACACAGATATAGACTAGAAATATGGGTTGTAACTCCTCCCAACCCATGATTCTCAGGTCCTGCTCTGCTCACTTGGAAATCCCATTCACCCTTATGAAGAAACAACCCGCCATTTTGTGATGTGACACTCACCCTACAGTGTTAGAAATCGACAAATACCTATAAGGGAACTAACAAATCCATTCTGATAATGACATCAAATTCCATCATCTCTAAGACATAGAGGTCCCATAAGAAGTGACACCCACCAAACTCAAGAGGGAACACCTTGCACTGTCATACACTAGTCATTCTAGTCCCCAACAGAGTGTCTAACGTTAAGATATCTGTAGAAGAAAAGATACATAGCCCAAGTCTATCTACAACAACAACATGTATAATGTTATAGAAATCTCATGTATCGAAAAGAGAATAAGCTAAAATTAAGGCAACATGAATTATACCTTGAACTGTAGAGGGTCTGGGATCCTTCTTCTATTGGGTCTGCTCCAATGCAAAAGTTCGGCATGTACCGCGGCCCTATAACCCTACTTAACCACATTTATCTGGTCCACCCTACTATCGCTGAAGGCCTAGTGACTTACTACCACAACCACAACCTCCAACTTGTCATGAAAGGTTAGAAGAACTCCAGTTACTAGATTCAGGAGTAATTGGTGGTGCTACTCCTGAATGTGGAGTCATAGAAGAACCCATGTCACCAACTGCTAGTGATAAGAACTGATAGAAGAATTTAAGGTGACCTATATTACTTTAAGATCATCACTCTACTAGGTCTCTCAGGAAATATGGCCTTGTATGCCCTCTCTTCTGGCACAGGTATCACACCACGTGGCTACAAGAAGAAGTGGATCGCCTCCTTGGATCACCGTGTGAGGACCCCCTGTGGCACTTCCTACTATCAGTAGGAGGGATACTAAATCTGGGTGTCAAACCATCCTGACTCACAACTTCAGAATCCCTCAAATTGTGCTCTGTGTTAAACACCTAGTTGATAATAGATGTTATAGAAGTCAACCTGAAGATGTTCACCTAAGATCTGATGTCGTTCCTGAGACCATCCTCAAACATTCTTGCTAGAAATAACTCATCTCCCCCTAGAATTGGCATGAAGTGCTACTTCTCAGTGAAGCGAGAAGAATACTCCATTACTGAATGAGTACCCATCTCGAAACTTATGAACTCTCAGGCTCGATCATCCCTCAAGGTTTCTGGATAGAAGTAAATGAATAAGGCTTTCTGGAACTCACCCCAGGACATGTACTATTGGCGTCCCGCCTGTGAGATCAAATCAAACTATCTCTTGGCAGAGTACCAAAGAATATATGAAGGGAGCTTGACCCTCCCCTATAGAGGCATCTCCAGATACTCAATGATCGAAATCCTGGATTCTAACCATGACTCTTCATCTTAAGGTCCTCCTTCCCCGGTGAAAGTGGGAGGATTCTGCTTCTAAAAGACCCGCCTCATCTCATCCATGGAAGGGGTAGGAAGAGGTACTCCACGAAAGGTTTGAATGATCCTCATAAAGACGACTTGGAAATGTGAATCAGCACCTATGTCCAAAATGAAAACTTTTTCCAAGACTGGTACAACTAGATAATCTACATGAAGTCCTTGATCCGCCATATTCGGTATCTAATCGTTTCCCTGTAACTAGCGTACAACCGGAGGACCTCTTAGTGGCTTGACTCTGCAAGTTCAAGCACACACCTTATATCAATATTATCAAGTACTGAAAACTAGATGTGTAATAATGGAACCCGAGAAAGAAAGCATTCTGTTTTTTTCAAAGCATGGATACACGGTGTGTTCCCTTAAGCCTTAACATGGGTGTGTACTTCTGCCAAAATTGGCCATGTAACACCTCATGTACACAGCATGTAATTGAATCCTCTTCCCCTACCAGTGTTCCCTTACATAGATAAGCCACATTGTTTCCCTAGAATAAGACTACACAGTGTGCTAGTGCCAGACACAACGTGTACTTGATGAACTCCACTGACCCTTTTTGTTAGTTACATGACTACTTACACGGTTTACTCTACACAACATGTTCAAGACTGACACAGCGTGTATGAAATCTGAATTATCCATTCATGTCATTAGTCACATTTGTAGACATAGGATCTAAACACACGGCATTTACTTCTGGTACATGGCGTGTCCCACCAAGATTTTTTCCAACTTCGTGTCTCTACCAACACTGCTAGTGACACAGTTAGAGACTACACAGCATGTACACAAATTACAGAGTGGGTACTTAAGAAATATACTTTCATCCTGAAGATAAGAAAACACGGCGTGTATTCATCACTACATGGTGTGTATTCAAGATTTTTCCAGGAAATAAGCCTTAGAAACTACTCCGGAGACCAGAAAACAATGAAACGAACATTTAAGTGCCAAATTCCGATCATTGAGGGAACATTATCCCCGAAAATCAAAGCTTTTCATCATATAAATGTCATATATAAGCATAAAAGATTAATGATACACCAAATTATGATCCATGGGAGACCATAACAACTCAATAACCATATATTGGTGTTCATTCAAACAAAACTATAGACAAAATTAATACCCTAACAATCAACAGGTATTTTATCAAGGTATCTATCACAACAGCATGCATATATAGAACCACATCTATAAAAACAACATGAAATCGCTAATGCGTCTTAAATGGAATGGAATGTGATTTTTAGAAAGTGCATATATGATCCATGAGATAAAATACCCTCATCTCATCAGGTTTCATCATAAATTGTACCTCAATAATACCAAAGATAACAACACAATACATGTGAATCACCCAACGGTGAAATCAAATTAATAGTAAAATTGAAAAACAAAAAGAATCCCAATAAATGAGGTAAATTGGATATTCCATGTACATGGGTTAGCTACTCTCAGGCACAGCTTATTACCAAGTACCTAATCCATCCTATCCCTAGAAATAGGGTCCAAATAGTAAGACAATATGAAAAGATTTCCTTTGATAAAACTTTGTAACATCCCTGTTCCTGAAGCCACCCAAAGGCACCCCGTACCTGGTTGGTCACATGCTCTCAAGATCATTTCCCCAAAATACTGAGGTTTCTGACTAGAAGTGAGGGCTTTGGGTGTGCTTGTGGGGAAACTATGCCCTCATTGGAAGAGTAACATAGAAGAAGAGAAAAAGATAACAATAGTGGAAGCAGTAAAACATGCAATAAGTGAACAATGAAAGTAATATACAAATGAAGCCCATATATAAAATGATTCATGAAACATATGTCATGAAAAGTATCCAAACATGTCACAATTCAGAAATAAATTACTAACACAAAGTACAAAAGAAAACAGAAAACAACTCCTCAGCATCGCAAGCTTCAACTTGGTCCCATTCTCTCTCGCTCCAAAGCAATCAAGTACCTGAGGTGGAAGGGTGCTTTCCCTTATCTATACCTATATCAATGTTATCTATTTGGGCCGAAAATAATAATCCAAATAGGTTTTGAGACTAAATATTAGTAGGAAACCACCAAAAGGCGTGTGCCTAACTGTCAGTGAATATATATAGCAAGCAATAAGAAAAAGAATCAATAAACAAGGAAGTACACAACTGTAAATGTTCCTATAGTTTTAAAGAATTAAAACACCACATATCATGTATGAAGATAAACACAAATAGGTAACCCTATGGGATGATCTCATATCCTAAACCCTTATGGTCCTACCTAGAAAACACAAGCAACCCTCTTGGAAGTACACACAGTCTAACCACTCTAGTTCAGATATAGTACAAAGTCTATGAGGAAGCACTCGCCATAAATTACACCTATAGTTTCGTATCAATAAAAAAGGCACTTTGGGGAATCACTTACGTCTCATTCCCCCTATGGCCCACGTCAAGGAACTATATACACTCTTAGGAAGCACTTATGTCAATTCCCCCTATGGTCTCACATCGTAATAGTAAAAAAAGACCCTCCGCGGAAGCCCTCACATTGATTCTCCCTATGGTAAACTACACTTGGTTCTCATGGCCCTATGTAAGTCCATGAGAAAAACAATACATGGCATCCAAATTAAACCTCAAGAACTAATTTGATAAACCAACTACAATATAACAACATGTTAGATAAAATACTTTATCCTATTGTTACTCGGTATGGAAAAAAAGCATCTTCATAACAGAAAAAACTAGATCAATCGGTTAAAATAAGAAAAAATGGGAAAAACTGCCATAGCATGGAAAAATAAACCCAATTAACAACATGTAACCTCTATCCAATCATCTAAGGCATAACAATCAAATGTTAGGTCTAAAAACATAAACACATAATACCTCGTTCAAGGGTGTTGGGAGCTTTTGTACATCTAACTCAAAGACTAATTATAGAAAATAACAAAACACCTTCCTTGGTGTTGCAAGATCTTTATACATGAACCTCCTACCTTGAATCGACCTATAATGTCATAGATCTACAAAACCCTCAAAAACCTTCAACCTAAGATATATTAAGAATGATTAGAAATCAAGAGAAGAAGCTCTAGAAGAAGGAAGAGCTTACTGTGGTGATCTAAACACAACCAATGATGGTCAAATTGGAGAATGGATGCTCGATCAGGGGCATGGGGAATGATTGTGGTCGTACGGACACTCTCGGACTAAGAAAGGGAAAAAGGAGTGTATTCTGTCCCTCAGACGCGACTAGGGTCCGGTTAAAGAAATAAAGTACACAATTTGTACTATTAAAGTACACGGCGTGCACAATCCTTAATTATCCCTCGCATAAGGATGTCTCTAGGTCACCACACACGATTTTTTCCTCGGTCGATACACGCCCAGCACACGACTACATTTGGAAAAATAGTGCACGGCGTGTACATATAAGTAGACGACGTGTACATCAAAAATTTCCAAAAACTCTTATTTTCCTCAAAAAACCAAAAAGGGAAAAAATACCTCAAAAGAAGATCTATGATCTTACATGTTAGGTGAAAAATACTAAGAAAGTCACAATGAAGAGAAAATTGAGACAAAGCTTGTTACCACGTTGTAATCAATTAAGTTACAAGACCAAAAGTTAATAACCACAAAAATAATCATAGAATACCATGAATATAAATAAAATAATGATACTATATATCAAATTGTAGTAAAAATACACCAAATATAAAAAATAATAGGCAAAAAATGGGAATCCCACCAAATTGAAAGTGAGATGAGAAAACCCCTTACAAACATTTTGGCAGGGTAACATGTGTTATTATGAGGGTTTAATGAGAGGTAAAGTGGTATCCCATTATTTATATATCATAAGGGTAGTATGGGTAATGTTTAAAAACCTACCCCATCAATAGGTATTAAAAAAATAGCACAACATAGGGGAGATTCCTGAACAAAAGTGAGGGAGACGATCCCTTACTAAAAACGTATCATTAGATTGTGGAAAAATAAATGAAATAATTATGTGTGAAAAACATAAACCCACAAAATATAAGTGGATATTCAGAATAAAACAATCATTGGACATTCACACATATTCTGTGAAAATACAAAACCAATTACTTTGATGTTTAACTCAATGAATGGAAATTGAGTTACGATATCACTTACATTATGCTCAAAGCTGTTCTTGATTGTTCTTAATGACCTGAATATTAAAATTAAACATCATTAATTAATAATTATATAACCTCTTAAACATGTAATTGTTATTTTATAACCTTATTAAGTTCATTAATGGCCTTTTTGATGGGTTTAATATATTCAATTAAATTGTTTTGGTAGCATTTTTTTTGTTTTCATGATTTGTTTACTTGTATTCATCAATGGATGTTTGTTTTAAATGTTGTTAAACATCTATGATTATTAATATAAATTATTAGTGACATTTAATATATATAAATTATCATATAATGATTCTGGTTATATAGAATAAGGATGACTCATTCGGTGAGTTAATAAACTCTTGGATTTGGCTTGGCGATTTTGTGAAAAATAAACTTGTTTTGTATTATTATTCCATATTATGAGTGCATAAAGATAATAGAACACTAAACAAGATAAAATACATATATTATTATCGGTTTCAACCATTGAAAATGATTCATGACCAGTATTAAAGATAGTAATGCAAATTGAAAACCTATCTTCCTTGAGTGTGATAAATTAACACATCTCAAAGGGTGTTTTCATTTATAGTATAAAATGAGGGAAAAAGAGTGATTATGATGAAATTTTCCATTACCATAATGAAATTAAAATAAATTTAAGGTACTATAATTATCTTGGCATCAGGATTGTGTGTGGTGAGTAGATGGAAACAAAATAATAAAACTTGTAAAAGAATTTGAAAGAAAAGAGAAGAGAGGTTCACCTCTTGAGTACTCCTGCTTGAGAAATTCTTTAAGAATTTTTTTTGGAATTTTTGTTAGACCAGTTGGTCTTGGACATGGGTAAAGTTCTTGGAAAGTGTATTTTGACAAATTTAGGAAAGTCTTGAACCTTTAGTGGTGTGGGAGGAAGTGGGGGTGAGGGGTTGTTTATATAGTGGAGGGGAGAGGGGATATCTTTATATTATAATCAATAATTTATTATTTCTACACAAGACAAGGAACAATGAGTCTTCCATGACCAATAATAGTAATTTTATCATGTGAATCAGAATCAATTAGGTTTACATCAGTAGAACATCATACATGACTCTATAAATTGTGTATTTAGCTTATTTTGTAAATTATGGCATTTCACTATTCATCGAAAATTTATGTAATTTAGAAAAATGACAAAAAATATCCCTAACCATTTTTTAATGTATAGAATCCAAAAATGAAATGTATTTTTCAAAAAAAACTAAATATGATTAATTAAATATTTAATTAAAATCATTATTTAATTGAAAAATATAAACACTTAAAATATTCATCTTTATTTTAAAGGTGCCTAAATTTATTTCTACATTTATGGTTATGGATATCATTCATAAGAGTCATGTTACTATTATTATGTGTGAGTTACTATTCATAAGTGAGGGTTATTATTCACCAAAAATTAAGTTAATTTTATAATACTCTAAATATCATCTTGAAGACAACTGTGTATGTCAGATTTTCAGAATTCCTAACACACAAGTTGAAAATTTTAGTTCAATGACTAGGTTAGGACTATATCCTATGTAACCATGTGTTGATTCAAAGAAACTCGATGCATTATGAAATATAGGATATGAATCAAATTTATTTAAGAGAAATATACGATAAAATGTTCGTAGTGATACATTATTCCCTACTTCGTAAATTTTCTCCATGAAATTTTTAATTTATAAAGCCCACCAAAAATATGTGGGTGGTTCTTCTTCATAACAACCTCAGGTTCCCATGTGGCTTCCTCCATATTCTGTTTTTCCCAAAGAACCATTATTAGAAAAGTCATACACTTTTTCAATACATGTTCCCCTGTGTCAAGGATTCAGATAGGCTCTTCATAGTATCACAAATCAGGTTCCAGTTCTATTTATTCATAGGTGAGTACATGCATGGGGACTGGCATGTATTTCTTCAAAAATGACACATGGAACACATAATGAACTCTAGAGAGACATGGAGGCATTTCTAAATGGTAAATTACACCTCCAATTCTTTCCATAATTTTTAATTGTTTGATGTACCTCGGGCTCAATTTCCCTCTCTTACTGAACCTTAAGACTTCCTTCTATGGAGATACTTTTAGAAAGACATCATGTCCCACTTATAATTCAAAACCATTTCTCCGATAGTAAACATAACTCTTATTCCTACTTTGGAATGCTTTAATATGGTCTTGGATTTTTTTTGACCTCTATCGTGGTCTCTTGAAGAAGTTCTGGGGCCTATATTTTTTTATCTCACCAACTTCGTCCCAACAAGTTGGTGTCTGACATCTCTTTCCTTATAATGCTTCATATAGAGCCATTTCAATACTAGAATGGAAACTTTTACTATAAGAAAATTCCACCTAGGGAAAATATTAATCCCACATACCATGGAAGTCAAAACAACATGATTTCATCATGTCTTCCAGAGTATGAATGGTCCTTTCGGACTGTCTGTCAGTTTGGGGGTGACATGCAGTACTCATATGAAGCTTAGTATTCAAATCATTCTGGAGACTTTTCCATAATTTTAATGTAGACCAATGATCTCAATCAAAAACTGTCAATAGGGAGGCACTATGAGGTCTTACTACAAAATTAATATAAATTCTTTCTAGGCGCTCAAGTGGTAAATCCTTTCTTATAAGAAGAAAATGTGCTAATTTTTTGGGACGATAAGTAATTACCCATATTTCATCATTCCATCTTGGTGAACTCGGTTGTCCGGTGAAAAAATCTATTATAATATTATCCCACTTCCACATAGAAATAGGTAGATGTTGCATCACTCCTATGGGATGTTGTCTCTCTACAGTAACTTTTTGAAAAATTAGACACCTTGACACATAGTCAGCAACTTCCCACATTATATTATCCCACAAAAAATATTCCATCGGATCTCTATATATCCTTATACTACCTAGGTGTATTGAAAATTTGAAGCTATGAGAATCATCTAATAGTTCACTTTTTTGTCTTAGGTACTGATGGAACACATAACCTTCTCTTAAATTTCAGAGCTCCTTTTACATACCCTAAGTCTTCCAATATCTCATCCTTGATAGCATTAATTTTATTTTGTAGATTCTCATCATCAGATTGAGAAATTTTTATCTTCTCTAATAATGATGGTTTAGAAATCATTTGAAAGTGGAAAGACGTTTCCCCTTCCATAACAATTCCCATATCCATCTTCAGTAGATCTATTAATATAGGATCTTTTTGAATCCTCATTTGGGTCAAGAGTATGTAGTATTTTCTACTTAATTCATCTACAACCTTATTTTCCTTTCCTGGGTGATATTTTATTAAACAATCTTAATCTTTGAGTAACTCAAGACATATCCTTTTCCTCATGTTGAGTTCTTTTTGTGTGAAAATGTATTTCAAACTATTTTGGTCCATTTATATCTCACATCTTTCCCCGTAGAGATAATGTCTCTATATTTTCAAATTAAAGATGACTACTGCTAACTCAAGATCATGAGTTAGATTATTTTTCTAATTAGTCTTCAAATTTCTTGATTCATAAGAAATAACACTATCGTTTTTCATAAGGATGCAACCCAATCCATTCTTTGATGAATCTTTGTATATCACTAATCCCCCATTTCTAGATGGAAGAGTCAACATTAGAGCATTGACTAGTCTTATTTTCTATTCTTTGAAGCATTTTGAACATTCTTTTGTCCACAAAAACTTAGCTCCTTTACAAGTTATCTTGGATAGCATGTTAGCCAGTCGTGAAAAATTCTGAACAAAATGATGATAGTTAACTACTAAGCCAATAAAATTGCGTACTTAGGTTATTTTTGTTGTTGTGGGAAAATCTTGGATTGCCTTTATCTTTTCAGGATCAACTTGGATTCCATCCTTAGAGACAATATGTCCTAAAAAAGAAACTGATTGAAGCCAGAATTCTCATTTTCTAAACATCCCATGTAATTCATTTCTTTTATGTGTTTTCAGAATAATTATCAAGTGATTCTCATGGTCTTCATACATTTTGGAGTATACCAGGATATCATCGATGAATAGCACAAAAAAGTTATCAAGATATTCCTTGAAAACTATGTTCATTAAATCTATGAAAACAGAGGGTGTGTTAGTCAGTCCAGAAGGCATCACCGTAAACTCATAATGCCCATACCAGTTTCGAAGTACTACCTTAGGAATATCTTCTTTCCTCACACGCAACTGGTGACATCCAGATCAAAGGTTAATCTTCGAAAAGTATTGACCTCCATGAAGTTGATCAAATAAATTATCAATCTGAGGTAGAGGATATATATTCTTTATTGTAATAACATTGATTTCCTTATAATCATTGCATTGCCTCGTGGATCCATCTTTCTTCTTGAAAATACGACTAAGGAACCCCATGGAGAAAAACTAGGTCTAATAAATCCTTTTTCACTCATATCCTATAGTTGTTTCTTTAGCTCCACTAACTCTATAGTGGCCATTCTATAGGGGGTATTTGATATAGGTCTTTCACTAGAAATTATGTCAATGGAAAACTAAATTTCCCACTCTGGAGGATGTGAAGGTAAATCCTATTGAAATACATCAAAGTATTATTTCACTATATTCCCATCTTCAATTTGAATATTTCTTTCCTCATCCATAGATATTGGGTTCTCTTTTTCTCAATGAATTGAATTCAGTAGAGCTACTGGGGGTAGTTCTATATAAGAATCATATGATGATGTGTTTACTCTAAAGATAATATATTCTACACCATTTTCAAAAAATTTAACTTCTTTTTTCTTTAAATAAATCATCACATCATAGTTTAACAACCAATTCACACCGAGAATTATATCAAAGTCAGTCATTGGTATGACGATAATTTTAGAAACTAAAGAACATTTATGTGTCACAAGGGGGACTAATTTACGTTCCTTTGTTGCAATGATGCATCCCATAGGATTTTCATAACCAAGAGTGTATCAAGGCCTGTTGTCATGCACCATGATACCACATGTCAGTCCTGAAACTCCTTGTCGGAGCATTCACACCTAGGTACATATGTTCCAGAACCACCTCTAGCTACATGTATACATAAATGTTTGTATTTGATAGAATGATTCACATAATCTATTCCTTACCAAAATACCAGGATGTTCTTGTACATTTATCCTCAAATAATACCTTAGCTCTTTGTTCCCTACTATACATTTCCTATTCTAGTTTCATGTTTTCTACTAAACTCTATATGGTACCAATTGTAACGCCTCGACCCCTATAGAATAAAGCAGGTTCATTACATGTTATATTGTCATGGTTTGATGGAATGATATCCCAAATGAAAAAACAGTTTTTTAGTCTTGAAAAAACTAGATACATAAATGTAACTCAAATTACATTGGAAAAGTTTACAAAATACAATACATAACAAAAACTAAAAACTACAACCATAGGATCTCAATAAATGATCTCCTCTTCATCACCTATTGAAGGTAAACAATGAAATGGGTGGGTTCAAATTCTTAGTAAGGGTTACAAATAGGGGAAGCAAGAATTCAATAATAAGTGAATCATAAACAATTTTACACAATTAATATGGCATGTTGAATAAATGAAAAACTCGCTCCATTAATAAACTGAGAATAACATTGCATTAATAGATTTTATCAGAGTGAAAACCCTATGGATAATAATAACAGATAATGAATTAGTAAAATTATTATTAATTGTATGTCTTGAATCTATCACATGATACCATAATACTGTTAAAACAGTTTAGTTCTATGGGTAGAAACTTGTCTGATTTTTGTAAACTATCTCGAAGGGTTTGTCACAATCTGATTTATCTCATGAGACTTATCGATGCATCGAGGGGCTGTAGTAGGCCCCACACACTACTGCATATCTAAATCATTCTTTATACATATATTCAACAGAAGCTTAATATTCCTTTTAAATTATCTATATATAATAGAGGATATATATTCATCAATATTTCCACAATTAAAACAACATTAAAAAAATATGCCGTAGGTAAAATGATATACGTCATGGAAAATAATCATATCCATGATATGAGAATATGTAAATTTAAATGGAATATAATTTTAATTGAAGAGCAATCTAAAATTGTCTTTAGGTACCCCACATAATAAAGAGTGGGTGCACAATACTAAACAAGTCACAACAAAGTGAAAATTGAGACAAAGCTCGTTACCACGTTGTAATCAATAGAGTTGTTTGACCAAAAGTCAATAACCACCAAAAGAATCACATAATACCATGAATATAAAGAAAATCATGATATTATATATGAAATGGAAGTACACTTATACTATATATAATAAATAATAGGCAAATAATGGAAATCCCATTAAATTGAAAGTGAGTTGAGAAAACCCCTTACAAACATTTCGGCATGGTAACGAGTGTTATTGTGAGGGATTAATGAGTGGTAAAGAGGTATCCCATTATTTATATATCATAAGGGAAGTATGGGGGATGTTCTAAAACATACCCGATCAATAGGTATTAAAAATAATGGGCCACAATATAAGGGAGGTTCTTGAAAAAAAGTGAGAGAGAGGATCCCTTACTAAGAATGTATCACTAGGTTGAGGACAAATCAAAGACATAATTATGTGTGAAAAAATATAAACTAATAAAATAAAAGTGTATATATAGAATAAAATAATGATAGGTCATTCATAGATATTTTGGGCAAAAAAAAACAAATGACATTGTTATTTAACTCAACAAATGGAAATTGAATTAAGATATCCTTTACCTTATGCTTGAAGGGGATCTTGATTGTTCATAACATCCTGAACAATCATATTTAGCTTAATTAATTATTAATTATAGAACCTCATAAACATGTAATTGATATTTAATAACCTTATTAAGTTCATTAATGTCCTTTTTTATGGGTTTAAGTGATTCAATTTTATTGTTTTGGTGGCATTTTCTTCTTTGGTTTCCTTGATCTGTTTCATTATATTCTTGAATGGAAGTTTGTTTAAAATGGGGTTAAATATAAAGAGTTGTTAAAATATATTATTATTGAAATTAAATAGATATAAATTATCTTATAATGATCCTGGTTATAGTCTATAAGGATGGCTCATTCGATAAGTTAACAAACACCTAGATTTGGCTTGGCGGTTTTCTCCACAATGAACTTGTTTTGTATTATTATTCCATATTATGAGTGTGTAAGGATTCCTGAACATTAAAAAAATAAGTATAATATTAACTTTATTTAATCATTGAAAAGGTTTCATGAATAGTATTGAAAATAGTAATTCAAATTGAAAACTCGTCTTCCTTAAGTGTGATAAATTTACATATCTCAGATGGTGTTTGCTTTTATTGTATAAAAGGAGGTGAAAGAGAGACATTATGATGAAATATTCTATTATCATAATGAAAATACAGTACATGTAAGGTACTGGAATTGTCATTGAATTTTTATGAGGTGAGGTGGGAGGAGAGAAACAAAATAATAAAACTTGTAAAAGAATTTGAAATAAAAGAGAAGAGAGGTTCACCTCTTGAGTACTCCTCCATGAGAAATTCCATAAGACCTTTTTTGGATTTTTGGTGAGACCAGTAGGTATTGGATGTGGTTAGAGGTCTTAGGAGGAGAATTTGGAAGAATTAACGGATGGATTGAAGCTTGATTGGTGTGGGAGTATGAGGGGGTGAGGGGTGGTTTATATAGTGGAGGGGAGAGGGGATTTCTCTATATTATACTTATTAATTTATTATTTCTCTATAATACAAGGAATAGTGAGTCTTTAATGAAAAAGAATAGTAATTTTATCATGTGAATCCGAATCAATTGGGCTTATATTAGCAGATCATCATACATGACACTGTAATTTGTGTATTTTGCTTATTTTGTAAATTATGGTATTTCAATATTCATCAAAAATTCATGTATTTCAAAAAAATACCCAAAAATAACCCTAAATTTTTTTTGAAGTGTAGAATCCAAAAATGAATTCTAGTTTTCCAAAATAATTTTCTATTTATGATTAATTATATATTTAATTAAAATCATTATTTAATCGAGAAATTTAAATAATTAAAATATTCATCTTTATTTTAAAGGTGCCTAAATTTATTTATACATTCTTGTGTATAGTTAGCCTTGATAAGAGTAATTTTACTATTCATAATGGGTTTTTACTATTCATATGGTAGGTTAATATTCTTAATGGTAGGTTACTATTCATCAAAAATTAAATTAATTCTATCAGACTCGAAATAGCATGCTGAACACAACTGTGTATGTCAGATTTTCAAAATTTAAAACATACAGGTGGAAAATTTATGTTCAATGGATAGGTTATAACTATCTCCTAAATAACCATGTTTTTTTCAAGGAAACTCAATTCTTTATGAAATATAGGCTATGACACGATTGTATTTAAGAGAAACATACCATAAAATGATAGGGATGCTACAAGATTCATTCTCCAGATTAACAATTCATGAAAGATTATAAAAATAATATGTTATATAAATATAATATTTAAGAACTTAATATAATTCAATATTTTAATAAAAAAATATCTTATGCATAATAAATATGACTTACTTAACTAAACACATATAGGAAAACAAAGTAGTTCGCACATAAAATAATGTTAATACTGAAATATTATTAAGAAAATTAGATACGAGGATCATATATGATATCATAAATATTTATATGGTAATGGTATAATTTAAAACAATCCTTAACCATTATGAATGAGGAAAATTGACCCTCGACGAAAGAAAAATACAAAAAAAGTGATAATTTCACATTCTCAATATTATCCCAAATTTGTTATATGCTAGTATCTACTGGGACATATTTATCATCTACATCCATGTTAATTATACATGTATTTGAAAATAATATTTATATTCATAGAATATTGTTGAAATTCATTTATACCCATGTTTTACTTTTTATAAAACATTTCGAAAGTATTTATTCTTTTAATTCCAAATGAGGTACTATATAACCTTTTCGACAAATAAAGGAATGAATTTTTTTGAATTTATTCGGTGCGAGTGGATATTTTCTTACCTTATGAAGCCTTATAATTTTGAATATTCCCTTACAATATTACTAGGTTATTTTCAAAGGAAATTATATATTTTAGAATTACACATGCTTTCAAAAGATTTCAAAGAATGAAATGGATATTTATAAAAGAGTTTTAATGATTTTGATAGATCACGTTCATCTATGTTAGCATCCTTTGTTGGATTTTATTCATAATTATGGTTAATATATTATGATACAATATTATATATTGTATTGAATGTTTTATGATATTTATGACTGTGGATGTGCTATTTTGATATCATTCATAGCTTATGGTTTATGTACTGACATTTTATATACTTCTTTTAAAATTAATGTTTCTATTGGTTATGTTTTACACCTTCCATAAGATGAATGCATTAGACTTTGTAAGTGTCGGGTGGGGCCGGATATATCCCCTTAATGGATCGATAGGTCATATGAGACAATTATTCTTGGGTTTTAGGTAACGTATTTCCAATTATGCATGGTGTCCTGCCTGAAGCCTTGATGATGTGTTTAAGATTTCCATCATTATGTATTCCCTATTTATAAGGTTAGTTATTACATGTGCTTATTTGACTAGTATAATATCCTTGTGAATGTTTATATGGTAATTTTTGATTTATTCATTCCATATTATGATAATGTTTAGGTTTAAAATGATGATATTTATATTATACATCATGCCTTAAAAGTTTATTCTTATTTATGATAACATAGAGTGATTTATTTACCCTTACTGAGTATCTGAGATCACCCATTTCTTATGTTTTATTTTTTAGGATTCCAAGAAGGGTATTATGATTTATATGTAGCGTTGATCTAGGATAATAATGTTGTTCTCAAATTATAATCTACATTGTATTTTATATTTTTAATTGTAATGTAAAGTTCATGCATGTAATTTATTTTCCAAGACTGCTAAACCGATCACTCCATTAGGATTCAACTTTCTTGTGATAATGCCAATATAATAAATACAGTACTATCTCCATGCAACTAGGGTCAAGGCGTCAAAGTTGGTATTAGAGGAAATTTAGCAACAACCACGGAAATAGATTTAGAAAACTTAGTTTAGGGATCATAACCCTATAATAAAATTTGAGGATAAGTATAGAAGGACATACTAGAATTTTGGTAAAATATAGATTTTGTGGGTCTTCCAAGAAATACATCCATGTCTGGATGTTACTAGTGGATGTGGTTCTGGTATACAGATACCTAGGTGTAGCAACTTTGAATAGGTGTTCCAGGCTTGACTCGGGGTAACCTGGTACATGACAATGGACCATCCTATGATCCTAGTTTAAAACTCATAGGGAATATATATTAGAGAATTCACATTTTTATTTATAAATCATTATAATGGTTTTATGAGAAAATATTTCCCCAAAGAAATCATTTTTATTAATATAAGACAAGATATGTGTAAATATTATATCAATGAATAAATTTTTTTTGTTTTTAGATTATTAAATATGATATGATCTAAACTAGTTTATATCGTTATTTATAAATGGAACATTGTATAAGTAATGTCAACTCCACCAATGAAAATTTTCCAAATAGAAAGAAGGATAATATCTTTCAATGTCTTAAGCCAAACTTTTGAAAGGAAAAAATATTTCATTTATTATCATCTTATGAGGAAATATTATCATGTGTTAATAAGATATGTAAATAATTATTTGAGTCATATGTCTTTGAAGGGAAGGGATTGAAGAATAGGATGGCAGTGAAAATGATGTATAATGGGATGAAGGGGAAGAAGGGTTTTTCCTCATGTGATAATGGTGGAAGGAATCACCCTGGTAAAGGCTTGATTGGAATGGGAGTTTGTTATATGTGTGAAGAAAAAGGAAACCAGGTGTGTGATTGAAGGGGTAATAAAAAGGATTCCAATGTATAATGATTCAACTGAAAGGATATGAGACACTACGAGAATCAATGTCTCAATCGTCAGAGTATACCACAGATGATGCTATTCCATAATAATCAAGTTATGATTCTACCAAAGAGGAATAGGAGTGATTAATATGATTATATTTCTATTTAATAATTATGTCATTTGATTATTGTATCAATGATTTAATACTTATATGAATTAAAAAAATTAGTAAGGATTATCCTACAATAATATTTCATTAAGGATTTGAGATTGTATAGTACCATGTAAAGTTACACATATGCAAGTTAATCTTTTTGGAAAAAATACAGTTGAGGGAATGATAACCCTAAATATGTTTGAGATAATTATGTTGGAATTAAGATATGATATATTTGGATAATTTATATTGGATATTATTGACTACATTGGAACTGATTCATTGTTTAATTATTCTATAATTGTTGGAGTTTACAACATTTTTGGATTTAGGGAGTATATCCATCATTCTATGTTTTACATAAGGAATAAAGATGCACAAATGTGTTTAAATAGGGTTTTAGGGTAATTCAGGGTATTACAATGTTTTTTTAAGAATGCATCCATGAAGGTATTCACATTATTTTTATTTAAAAAAATCTGCATTATGTTATTCAACCATTCTTATAAATTTTTAGATAGTGATTTTGGACAAAAGTATTTTCAATATGTCTAATTAATGGAACGGATAAAGTTGGACATTGTATAGTATTTTTTATAGATAATAAATTAAATAAGAATATTTTTTTAGTTTTATAATAATATTTTTTCTTGAAAAATATAACATATAGGTCAGGTGACAACTCATTGCATCAGACAAGGCTGCAGGTATTGAACCCACAACCAATGTGTGATAAGTCTTTATCACCTACCACTAGCCTATATGATGTCATGTTTTGTATAATGTAATTTTTTTTATTTCAATGGTGTGACATATGATGTATAAATTCATTTCTGAAACCCTATAGGTTCAAGATTAATAGAATATGTTTTGGATTTTATTATCTTTTTTAGATAAATATGACTTTGTGGTAGAAATTAGTAAATGGATTGAACTCTACTTGTCAAGTCGGTGGGATTTCTTTTATCCTTATTCTATAAAGTAAATTAATTCAAAAACTCTTGGGAAAGGATATTAAAACAAAAAATGTTTTCCCTGTAGGTTCTTTTGTGATGAATCAAATGGTCCCTTGGATCATCACCGATTTATAACTATCAAATTTTTAACCATCTATTTATAATGTTCTCTATCACTCTCCAACAGAACATGATGGTTACATTTTTTTCCATATCCATGTTTTATTACATAGAAACTTTGGTATGATTTATTTATTGTAAACATCATAATTTCATTTCTCTATTTTAAAATAGACATCTCATTAATCCATTTTTTGATGTGGGATTTCAACAATGTTGTTTTGATATGTCAAACCCATAGTTTTTTATCTCAAGATTAAATTGTCAGGATATATCTTATGGATGGAGGAAATAATGTAACACCCCAAGACTTTACAATATTTTCATTTTTGATTAAACATAATTTTAGTTCTTTCTTTCTTTTTACACAACACAATGTTATGCTTACGCTATACACAACAATGAGTTGGCTTGCATTACTCACAAGGCCCAGTTTTACCGAAAATAGAATATTAATAAAATATTATTATTTAATATGATATATCACTTATAACTTAAATTAGAGGTTATAAATAGAATTAATTTTTTTAATTAATATTATATGTTTCATAGACACAATATAAGAACAAATTCAATTTTTTTAATAAAAGAAATATTTTTCAAAAAATTCTATTTTGCCACTTTTTAATGAAGAGCACATTTTAAATTAAATATTTGAAACATTTATATATTAAATTTGAAAAAATATAAATGGGGCATAAAATTTCAGTTTAGATAAATTTTTTTGTGTTTTTCTAATAACATTCATATTTTGATTTACAGTGAAATATACTAAATTTTAATTGAAAACAATTTTTTTAATCAAAATAATTTATAGTGTAAAATTTTACATTTTAATGGTTTTAAATTATAATAAGATTTTATTTTTATCATTTAATATAATTTAGGTAATTTATCTTTATTCACATTAATGTTAGATGTAAACACATGTCAATCTTTTGATGGTTTTTACTTCTGAAAAACTCATTTTATCAATTTGACAATGGCGATTACTTTTAAATTAATAAATAAAAGATTCGTGTTTTGAATTTCAAAAAATTTATTTCATATTTGCAATAAAAATTACCAAATTGTATAAAAATATACATTTAATTTTTGGATATTGTGAATAATAACTTCAGTAATTGTTTTCATTTACCATAGTTAAGGGAAAACTAGGTAAATAAGTGTAATAATAATATTATAATAATATAAAACTACCCTAAAATGTGTCATAATCATATTGGATGAGTCATGGGAGACCAAAAAAATATTAGGAAGAAATTTTGGTATTTTTTTTTACTTTCATTTGATAATTACATGTTATAATATATATTTTAAAGTAAATAGAAA
This sequence comes from Viscum album, assembly GCA_963277665.1. Taxonomy (NCBI): domain Eukaryota; kingdom Viridiplantae; phylum Streptophyta; class Magnoliopsida; order Santalales; family Viscaceae; genus Viscum; species Viscum album. The sequence goes on along the minus strand of OY728141.1, from coordinate 1,037,238,061 downwards.
AATAACATAAACATGTATATTTTTAACAATAAAATTTAATATAGGGTTATATAACTGATATAATTGACAATAAATATAAATTAGAATGATAAAAGGGTTTAATACATCATGGTATTTTATTTATATTTCTACAGGTTAAATAAATAAATTTATTTATGACACAATAATGATTATGTGATTACGCTATTATTGAATGATTCAAAAAAATTATATTACAAATATTAAAATAAATTTAATTTGATATTTTTTATTCAATCCATGATTTTTTGGATAACATTGACATTTTAGTGATTTTTTAATTCCTTCTTTTCTTATTAGTCATTTTTTTATTAATTTTATAAAAATAAATTACTATATAGTGTCAAAATTAATATTAATGATTTAAAAAAACCATTTTATTAAATCATATAATAGTCATAAAAATATAATATTAGGACAAATAAAATATATATTGTCAAATATTTCATTAATTATCTAATTTAGGATCTCTTGGAATTTCATTGTATCTATATTAACAATATAGTATAAAAATACAAGATGACATCTTAAGAGTTAACTTATTTAACTAATTGTTAAATCCAAAAGATAAGGTTAAATTTTTTACCTAAACATAAATAAAACCTATTTATTGAGAGGATTTATACCCATATTTATCTTATACTATAAATAAATAACTTTTTATATTTTAGAAACTGAAAATAAAATATTAATAAATTAATATATCAAGATTTTCCTAAAGTGCCACTAACCTCTCTTATAAAAGGGAACTTCTCCTTCTCCTTAATTCACACTTACAAAGCCATTTGTCTTGGCCCAACCCTACCAAATTCCTCTACCAACATTTATAAATTCATCATTGAAGCCACCCTTTATGAATATAACCATCTTAAGTAGTCCTTTCATGCAAATCAAGAAGAGAGACCTGAAGAAGAGGTAATATTTTTATCTCTTCTTTCAAAGTTGTTTACTTGTTCTATATCATCTTTCTATGTTGTTTACATAAAAAAGTACTAAATAAAATATAATACATATAATTTAATTATATTATAATGTTTTGACAACCATATTAATCTTTTTTATCTATCCTAAAAATAATTATATCACCATGCGTGTGTAAGTATAGCTTACCATCTCCACACCATTGGGTAATTTGTGATTCATCATTACTTTATTTGGATGGGTATAATGAGGAGTATAACAGAAAAAATAATTAATATTACATGATTATTATTATTTATAATTAATATAACATCCAATACAATATTATTTAACCATTAAATGAATGATATCTTCGTTTTTTAGTAAGTATGACCTAAAGTCTCCACAACACGATTAGATTAATTCGCTACATTAACAATTAAATAATGATTATAAAAATAATACAATAAGTAAATATATTATTTATGAACTTAGTATAATTATATATTTTAATTAAATATATATTTTACAAATTAAACATGACTTACATAACAAAACATACATAGGAAAACAAAGCAGTTAAGTCCTGAAATAATGGTAATATAGAAATATTATTCACAAAATGAGAAAATAGAATTGTATATGATATTATAAATTTGTATATTTTCCTAGTATAATTTATTAACAATATTTAACCATTATATAGAAGGTTAACACACCCTAGACTAAAGAAAAGTACAATGTAAAGGTTAATTTAGCCATCTCCTTACTATCCGAGATTGTTTATATGTAGGTATCTACTATGATATATTTATCATCCACATTCATGTTTTTTATAGATGAATTTAAAATAATATTTATATTCCTTGAATATTATTGAAATTAATTTATTCCCATGTTTTAAATTTTATAAAAAAAAATTAGTGTAATATTTATGTCATTTTCCATATGAGGTACTATATTACCTTTTCAAAAAATTAAGGAAAGAATGTTTTTTGACTTATACGGTGCGAGCAGTTATTTTCCTCTATTATGACGCCTTAACATTTTTATGCTCCCATTAAAATATTACATCGTTATTTTCAAAGGAAATGTTTTATTTTATAATTACACAAGCTTTAAAATTATATCAAAGTAAAAAAGAGATATTTATAAAAGTATTTTAATGATTTTGTTAGATCACTTTCATTAATGTCAACATCCTTTCTTGGATTTTAAGCTTAATAAAGGTTGATATATTATAATACAATCTTCCAAATTGTATTGATCCTTTTATGATATGTTTGGATGTGGATGTGCTATTTTGATATCATTCATAGCTTATGGTTTAAGTATTTACATTTAATATGCTAGTTTTAACATGAATGTTTATGTTAGTTATGTTTTATCCCTTTCATAAGAGGAAGGCATTAGTCTTTCTAAGTGTCGAGCATGGCCAACTATATCCACTTGATGAATTAGTAAGTCTCATGAGACAATTATGTGTGGGTTTTGGTTAATTTCATTCCCAATTATGTATGGTATCTTGGAAAAATCCTTGATGGTGTGTTTAAGATGTCCCACACTATATATTTTCACATTATATGGTTAGTTATTAGATGTGATTATTTGACTAGTAGAATATCTATGTGCATGTTTATATAGAAATTTTTGATTTATTCGTTCCATATTATGTTTATTTTTATGTTTTAAAGGCTTATATATTAATTATGCATCTTTCCTTAAAATTTGATGCTTATTTATGATAGGTTCTTTTTAATTATTTACATTTACTGAGTATCTAATCTCACCCATTTCTTATGTTTTATTTTATAGGATGTAAAGAAGTGTATTTTTATTTATATGAAGGGTTATGGTTGGATAATAATGGTTTCATCCAATGATTTTCTATGTTTTATTTTATGTTTTTAATTTTAATATAAATTTCATGTATATAATATATTTTCAAAGACTACTAAACTGATCATTCCTTCGGGATTCAACATTCATTTGATCATGAAAATGTAATAAATAATTCAACAAATCTTGGAAACAAGGGTCCGGATATTATATCATATAGTGTTATTATAAAAGGAATATGGTGGGGAGTAAAAAAAAATTTGTTTCGGGATGGTGAACTTAGTTTTAAGTTGAAATTATATATTATTTGGGTCATTGAGAACAATGTTTTGTTTTGAGATTATGATAGGTGTATTCCAATGGCGGAGAGTATCAGATCATTCATAGTTTAACATCTATTGTAAAAGAAAGTAGGGGATTCAATTATACTGTTATTTAGATAGATAAGACATCATGTCTTTTTAGATTCTCTGGTTGATATCATGGATATGGTTGACTATCAATGCTTTTAGGGGACAATAATTTTTATGGTGGGGTGTTTTTAAGGAACCTTGTTTTTCGGGACTAGAAATTTGAGCATAAATTTTAATTTTTGGGAATATGAAGATTGTAAGGGGTAATATGGTCATTATTCCATTGAATATGACTTTGGATAATTTTTATGACCATTTTGTTGGTCTCAAAATAGGGTTTTTAACCTTGGACATGAGTTTGATGGATTTTAAAGAGGTTCAAATTTTAGTGGAATAATAAACATTTAATATTTAATTAATTGAATAATAATTTATTCATGGACGTTTCTTTAGAAATATATTTTTAATGGCATATAAGAGTGATATTATATGACTTTCATTGAGTCTAGATTTGGTATTTTTACCTATGTAAGGTATAAACTCAGGTAGGGTATTAGGCTCGGGCCAAACCCCCTTTTCTTTTTCTTTTCTTTTTCTTCTATTATTTTTCCTTCTTCATTTCTTCTTTATACACTTTTATTCTCATATATTACTCCCCCACCACTCCAATGAGAATACTTCATCATGAAATTGACATATAATATATAGATCCAATTATTTACAATATAGGAAAGATGGGAGGTACCATTGCGAAGCTCGAGAGGAGCTAAATCGTTCTGCGATGGCTATAGATCATAGAAATAAGAAAATTTTCACCTGATTCTACCAAAGGGTAGTATATTTTTAATTTTTTCCTAAATACCCATATATTTATGGTTTTCAAGTTTTAATCCCTTATTATAACTTTTTAGGACCCATTCGGGGTCGTTCTACGGATTTTTTTGGAGAAAAAATGGGTTTAGGGGAAATTATAAAGGTTTTAAATTAGGAAATACCTATCACACCACATGTAGTTTAAGATAACACATTATATTTTCTTATCATTCAATAAATATAATCTTTTAAAAATCACAATACATGTATGGGTTACACACGATTTGTATATGGACATCGTCGTATAGCTGAGTACACAGCCAGATAGCCCATGTAGAGGAACATTGACATTTAGAGTTCTTGACCAATCCCCATATGGGTTGGACATGGTGTAAAGGTATACTACTAGGATAAGTACATGACCAATCCATTTTAGGTATATGAGAAGGTACCCTGTATAGAGTACAAGTCTAGTAGATGATCAATATTCTAGGTTCTTGGGTGTTTACACATCATGATTGGCTAGAAGAAACACGAATGTGGGGATATTGGGGTACATGATGTGTAATTGAAATTTGCTACATGTTTGTAATTTTTTCATATATTTTCTCCCCGTAGTCATAATTAGAATCATGATTAGTCCATTTTGAGTATATTTCCACATTAACCATTTTGGTGAAACCCTTTAGGTTATTTGAGAACTCTATAGTGGTGTTCCATGCCTTATTTTTAAATAGAGAGGTTCTTCTTCGATAATCAAATCCCTTTATGTACTGAGAGTGAGACCCTTCGATCTAAGATGACCCATGAGATATATCTCTAAACTATTACTTTTTTTTTGGATCTTCCATTTAGGATGTATCCCTTGAAATATGTTCCCCAATATCCTAAGATTTCATTATGTTTGTTATTTGTGAGGATCCCCTATAGGATACGTCTGATTATGTTCCGACCAAGTGGATCCTATGGTGGATGCCTATATCATCTTATTGTTACCAAGGATCCCCTAAGGGATTCCCTTTTTTATATGCCAACCTATGGAATCCATTTTAAGATCCCTTTAACGTTATAATGTTTTGAGGATCCCATGTAGTATGTCGCTACATCTTACACTGTTTTTAAGGGTCCTGTACAGAAGGAATCTTCCTATGTACCATTCCACGGATTACATTTAGGATTAATCTATTTAGATACAATTAATAACCCATATTGGATTCCTATGTTTACATTTTCTACCAAGAATCCTGAGTAGGATTCATCATCAATCTTATGACATGATGGACCTAGTGGATGCCCCAGTGTTTGACAAACCCTGATCTAGTATTTCGGGGTTGGGTAGTGATGGTAGTATTTGTCACCTTAGAACCGATGTCGAACATGTAACCCAACTTGGTTTTAAATGTAGTGGTTTTAGATGATTGGACACACTCTCTCTTTTATTTATGCTTTCACCTATTTTATGCTTACATAGTGATGATTACCAGGGGATTTTGGGTTTTGGATGATGACCTTGACAGAATTATACGTTTGTTATTGGGATTCCCATACATAATTCTTTGGATACATCTTATTTGATTACAGGGGTTCCTAGACATGTTTTCTTTGATATGGGTCTGACCCCATTAATTTATTATTTTGGGATACCTTTACAGGCTTCCTAGGATGTATCTTCTGATCCATATATGTTGGGATATTCTTCCCATCCATGTTGTTGTTGTTGTGAATGATTATTCTCTCCATGATTTAATGTATAATGCCGATAATTCTTCTCTCTTTGAATTATGGTTTAACGAGTATGATCACACCCACTCGATTTGGACATGGAATCCCTGTGATGATGGTGTATGGGAATGGATTCCCTACTGATATACTCATGGATGATTATTCTCTCCTAAGTGACATGGATGATTACTCTCTCCCAGATCGATTACTATATCAGAGTGTTGGACATGGAATTCCAAATCATTGATTGATACTCATGGAATATTATAGTCTCCTGAGCTATGATGATGATTATTCTCTCCATGATTGATTACTATATCATGGTGTTGGGTATGAAATTTTACATCATTGATATATACTTGTTTATGATTACACTCTCTTGAGTGATGGGGCTGATTACACTCTCCCTAATCATAGACCTCAGTGGGTGGTCATGACGTCACACTGGTGATCTATACTTATACATCTCCTAATGGTTAGACCCTTAGGGATTATTTTACCAACAATTTAATCACTACCTATGGACTGGGTCCCAAGGATTAGAAATCATACTATATTTAAAAGGTGTGTGTGGAATGAAATCTAACTCTGTACCATATTCATTGGATTTTCATTTAGTATACAACATCCTTCATTATAGTGATTTTAGGCAAGTATGAGTGAACCTAGTGTGAAGATATGCATCCCTTTGTGGTGATGTATCATTCTCAGATACTTTTCCAGCATTGACCAAATGAGTTAATGTCTATTGGGATTACTAACATAGAGATAGACTTAATTATACAAGCCTTGAGTGGTATGACATCCAGCTCAATTCCCATTACACTGGATCACTAGACAATCAGGATTACTGACCAATAGATCAACTTCTATTTATTATGTTATTTTTCTCCTCGCTCATGTATATACAAATTTATGTATATATATATATGAGAATATATATATTTACTCATATAAATAGATATACACACGACAATACCTTTCCTTGTTGATCGGGATCACGAACTGAGGGATCAACTCTGGTTTCATGTTAATTTAATTTATGTTTTCAACTGTGTCTCAAATAGGCTAATCATATTACATGAGAATTCACTGATGATAAAATATTTATAGGTTTATCATAAGGGTGGAATATTTAAATTATTTCTCACCCCTTTACATGAAACTAGGTGTGTGTGTGTGTGTGTAGATATGATGTCTGGTTTTTAGGTTGAGCATAGATGCATGATGGGTAGGTCTTTGTCCTACGGTATCATGATCAAGTAGATCCACTAATGGGTATTTATTTGATCAATATGGAGTAGCTCGGAAGTACCCTAGATATCAGTTATATGGTATGGCTCAAAGTTAGTAGTGGAGCCTTGTATTTATATTTTAGTTTCTTTTATGTACTCTCGCATGTATCGTCAACCTAGTGGGTGACCAGTGTTGTATGTATTTCATGGTTGTTCAATATTTTATAGATTTTGATTTATTATTAAAACATTTCATATTTCCATTATTTCTTAATTTCACACTATTTCTTGTACTACCTAGATGATATCTGGCTATTTATACAGTTTTTACTCTAATATGAGGGTATAGTCTCTCCACAAACACACTATAAGCCCTTATTTCAAGTCAGCATCCTCTGGCATATGGATAGGTGGTCTTGAGGCCTTATGGAGAACCAACTTGGAGCACCAATTTAATGGAATCTAAGTAGGGATATTACACATCCATATTATTTAGTTATTTATAAAAATTAGTAATGTCACAATTTGATATTACAAAATAATGGCTTGAGAGAATATACTATGTAATTCACATGCATACATGAACAATGAAAACAATTTTTGTTTATCAAATAGGACTGTATTTTATGTGATATTAAATATATACAATAAATAAAAACTTGATGAAGGGTATATATTCAAGTATTTTTCATAATTTTCATGCACATGATATAACACATGCAATTAATAGTGAGAAGCATGGGGTTGTGTGTTGTTACACGAATTATATTGAATAAAAAAATGAAATGTGCATTACAGGTATGAGAGTTTAGAGAAGTAATATGCATGAATATGAGATGTGATTTGAGACTAATTCTAAGAATGATTTTGGAAGTTAAGATTTTAGTAGTCAGTTTTCTATGTTAATTTCAGATCATTTGAATATTTGTGAATAGTGAGAAAGACAGGGAAGTTTGAGATAATTTTTGAAGCTCATGAAGATTGTACTTGATAAGATTTAGGTGATCCTATTTATTTATGGAGAAAGACCTCACCTTGAGGTTCTAAGGATTTTTTAAAAATCTGATAGGGAAATTTCAATTTTTGGATCATATATTTAGTGACTCAAGAGTAGTGGGAGTCTTTAGTGGTACTCATAAGTAGAATAAGTCTATAGTGGGACTCTATATCAAACAGGTGGGATACTAGTAACATTTTGGGATGTAGTATAATGATACTCCTTTGAGACTCAATATTTTCTTGTGTAAGTGGATGATTTTAGATCTATAGTAGGACTCTATTGTGGAAAATTTTCAGACTAAGTGTTGATGGTAATGGGACATTCCTTGGCTGCAACCATCTGAATATAATAATGAATTTGTAATCAGGTTTATAAATGGTTTCATAAAAGAGTTGGTCTTAGTATTGAAACATGTAAAAATATTTTCTATTCCACTACATTTGTTTTATTCATTTCATATAGAATCCTCCCAACCTTATAGGTGATATAGGTTTCAAGTGGTAAAACAAAATAAAAGAACTAAGTAAAACAAGTTTTACTATATTCACACCCCCCCACTTAGTGTGACTCCATAATCCATTGTTCACTTCACCTAGAAGCCACTAATTATGTTCCCTTATATAAAGGGACACTAGGCCGTAATAATTCCACCTCATAAACCATATGATTCCAAATAAATGTGGGTGTCTAATTAGGTGAAGTGGGGAGATTATACCCTTTGGTGATTCTGTCATAATAATGGTATTATAATACAAGATTGGTAGAGAAATGAAAAAACTAATAGTATTCAATAATAAAAAATATGAATAATGATACAAAATAATCCAATCTATAGATATTAGATAGAGTATAAACATTCCATATCATTTATACATAAAATGCATGATATCCTAGAGACTGATCATATAAGTGAGTACTCAAAAGACCAAAACATGCTCTAGTATGATGCAATGAACACCCATGGATCTTCTTCCATCTAACCCATGTACCTAAAAATCTATGACTGGTATAGTCTTGTACATAATCGAAGTACCTTATCTGACCTCAAAAACATACATTTTTCTCATATCTAATGGGGGCCCTTTCAGTGTGTGGGTAAGAATTAAGTAGCCCACCACTAATGTTTGCATATTTTACATACATATTTTTACCAGTATATTTATATGTAAATAAATAGACACTACACTTATGCATAAAATACATTTCCCAACTTACTCGATCTAAACATCCATGAAAAATCATTTTCCTGCTTAATCCAATGCATAAAGAGGAATTATGTATCCATTTCTATTCATACGTAGAGAATCCTCGAAGTAATATCATTCCACACCACCTTAGAACTACATGAAAATTGATTCCAATGTATCACTTGTCAAATATAGTCAGTGTCCCTTTTTAATTCTCAAACAAAAATTTATAGTTTCCTCAGACTTCCATTTAACTAATCACTACTATCATATCAACCCGACGTCCTAAGGCATGGTGATTTATATACTTCAGTAATCCTATCTGATAGGCCTAAACATATATGGTCAGCTTCAACCCCCAATCAACGGTCTCAGTCACCATCAATCGTGTCTTCCCCTGGTGAGAATCTCCACTATAATTGGTGTTCAATTTCATATGGCAATCTACACATACTACAAAGGCCTCTTCCCACATAGAGTGGTCAACAGCACCCCACTAATTCGTTTACAGGGTGAACATGACTTCAACAATGCTATTGGACAATCATGATGAGAGAAAATCACCAATCATATTTTAACCACGCCAATTGAAAAACCTTGTTGCCACATGAGAACCACGTCACTCAACTATGTCTTGGTAATCTCCATCCCCCTCAACCTTATGATCACAACACCTTAATTATTATGGGCACATCCATCCCATAGTTCTCAAGTCATTACAATTTAATTCCCATGGATCCTATGAAATTACATCCCAATTTTATTATATAACTATCCAAGACATCATCCCCTACCCAAACTGGAAACCCCATTTCACATATACCATGCAATAATAGGATCGACACATTCAAAGAGACATGATCATGTCCATCAGTGTCTCACAATAATAATAAAATGATTAAAATATAAATATTTATTTATTAAGGTTCCACCCAAATCACCCCACTGACACTTATTTAAATTCTCACCCTATAGTATGAATATGATCATGGGGAAATCAAGTCACCATCTACCTTATGATTATAGGTGGTCACTCAACAAATATTAACCTCTATTCTGAGCTGGAATGGAAGGAAATAAAGAATTTTACAAAGACCCTTGAAATATGGAAAATGAACTGAGATACAAATAGAATTTTAGAGTTTATTATTAAATAAGAAATAAATTAAAAGGAATTTATTCTGTAGCTCTAGCTATCCAATGAACTAGCTGGAACTCAAATCAGAGATCAAATAAAGGAGTTCCAATGGAACCTAAGAGAGGTGAATGGGGATCCATGGATTCTAGAGCACAAAAAATAGATGAGGGATTAAGAATGAAATAATTATATAGGGGTATAATATTAATTTATTCCACTTTAATGAACTATAGTGTTAGGCCACTAGGTTTGGATAACTATGAACCAACTTTGTGGTAACACAATATAAAGGGCACCCCACCCTGCATGGCTAAGTGTAAGGTTTTTCAAACTGATCACAAACAATGTGTACCATCTAAAAAATATTGTAGGTAACATACATGGTTTGTGGGACACATCCTACATTTTGTTCAAACCATTTTCTAGTCCAAATAGGCCTCAATTCTTGTGTCGTATGGTTAGAAATAATTGTGCACCAACCATGCACCTAGATTTATTGATATAAAACTCTTTTTCTCGAAGCCCATCACCCTCAAAACAAAAATGGAACTCAGAAACACTAAAAAACTTTGAAATTATAAAAAAACAATATAATATTATTTTTATAACTTTTAAAATTAATCTTTGAATCCTATTTCAAAATTTGGCCCATCCACCAAATTTAAAATTCCAATTTATCCTGGAATTAGAGCTATTCAAAAACCATGGATGTTTAAAATATATAGTTCTATAAATGGTCAATTTTTTTAATAATTTAATATTTAAACAATAGAAGGAAAATATCATTATAGGCATCAATTTTTTTAAGAATAAGGGATGTCACATAATAAAATTCATTGTGTTTGAGGTCCTGTGGGTGAGTCAAACCAAGCAGTTTATGGTCATATGGGATGGAGTACTCCAAAAATTTGAAGGTCCTATGAGATGGATCAATCTAACTATTTTAAGGAAATGTATGATAGACCATGTTTTTTAATGTTTATGGTCATGTCACATGGTCAACACACAATATTTTTTAGGGTAATGTGATAAAGAAAATTTTTCATGAAATTACATACTTATAAAAAGGACCTATGAATATGACATTAAATATCTATATTGATACATTAATACTAGAGTGACAATTATTTTATTATAATTTATATGAATATTTGGACTCTCTAACTCATTCAATATTTCATTCAAATACTTGTAAATCCAGTCATTGAAGACAAATCATTATTAAATCTCATGTCCCTAATGATGATGATAGGGGTAATAATTGTTATGGTCATCCAAAAAAATGTCCAAAGCATACTTGATGATCCTGATATTATTAAAGTTATACTCTAATGAATATATAAAATACATGGACACATTATCATGACTAAATGAATAATAACCATTTCATCATTCATTGAGTAAAAATTACATATATTTCTTTATATAATTTGAATATTATGATCAGGGTTCCGACATGGATTAAGTTGAGATTTTGGTGTCCCTAACTCCATTATCCTTAAATATATTTTCTTTTGAATTCTATCCATGAAAATTAATAAGTCCAAAATTTAATTCTCTTTAAATTCGTAATAGGGGAAATATTTGGAATTCCCCTTTATGTTCACATCCACTAATATACTGATCCTTGGAAGCATGATTAAGTTATTATACAATGAAACCATGAATTACTTAAGAACATTTTTTGGGTAGAAAGAATATACCTTGTTTCATATAACCTTTTTAGGATGAACATATTATTTCGTATACATCACATATATGATTATTTCAAGATGATTACATTGTTTAATCTAATATAGAGGTTTTATTTATTTAAACAAAATAAATTTCAGGTGAGATATTTATGTTTTTTAACATTAGAACATCAATGGGGATTAACGTATCTTATAGAAAAACAACTATATTGGGGATTATATGGTAATTTTTGAGGTCATAATATTTCTAGAATACTTCGAATAAGGGTGTGAGTGATATGAAAATGTCTCATGGTATGGGGTACATTATTGCAAGGAAGAACTTTTTGGTAAGATACTTGTATTCAATTTTTATAATATATCCATAAAAATCCACCAGGGTGGTGCTCAGTAGAATGAAATGATATTGATTGTTATGACCACGTGGTGAAATTATTTCATCATAGGTAGATTGATTTCTTTCTATTAGAAGGGTTCACCTAGTGAATGTTGGGATTCATCTCAAAAATAATTACAAATGGGAATTATTTCGAGAATTCATTCATTGATTTTTTTAATAATTTTATTTTCACATCATAATTAGATGATATGTTGTTGAATATAGATTTCCCTGACAATTTTAGGTTATTAAAGAGTGGATGATATATTGATACCTTTATTTTTCACATTGCTACTATGAGTGCCTAATAAAAGAAATTAACATTGGGACTCCGACAAATATATTTCCTCTTAATTTCATACACACACTACCTATTCATATAGTGAAATCTAAGTGATATAGTCCTGATATTCATAATCCCTAATAGAATTATCATCAACATCATGTTCCAAGACAATGAAAGGAATGAACATACCCTTTTCAAAGTAAATTGGATTATTTATAAACTCTTTTCATTAATTCCAATACAGAGGATGGATTAACATCTAAATCCTTATATAGTTTCATGATAATTTCTTTATATTTATTAAAATTACTCATGATTAAACAAGGTGATAATTATTTGGACCATTATAATACAATATGAATGGAAAAAATATCCCAATTCATAAAACACTTATTTACCAGTATATTTTTTAATCAATTAGATTATAATAATAGAGGAAAAAGTGTCTTTTTTATTATAAAAGGATCGTATTTAGTGGGAAAATCCCACCCACTCAATGATAGAGACATCAAAGTCTATGAGGGTTTCGAATAATTTAGGGACTTTTAAGGGATTCTCTTCCTACACTTTATTATAAAAAAATCAATTTCATTGGTTCTTAGAAGTTTTTAATGAAGAATATATTAAAGTATGAATTTTAGAAGGAATTAGGGTTTATAATGTTTGATTTAGTCATTCCTTTTTAATAGATTATACATATTTCCTTGAATTCTAAGAAATTTATTTGTCAATATTTTATATTTTCTTATTCTGTAACTCTTTTAATTCATCAATATTTTTAGGGAGAGTGTCTAAGATACAAGACACATATTACATATGTATGTCCGATACCACATGACCTTAATTGACTATATTTTGATGTAATACATTAATGAGAAAGAAATATTCGATTCTTTGGATCAAAATTCAGTGGTAAGGGTAATAATTAGGGTGATTATTCATCCCAGATTCAATTGGTTTATAAATTTCAAGAAATGTAATGAAGTTATTTTTAAGGTGAATAATGAAGTACCTTGAAACTTAAGCATTATGGAAGGGATAAATTTTCTATATCTTGGTTCTCAAACACAGAACTACTTTTATCCTTACTGATATATTATGTTTAATCATTAGAGAGCAAGTATTTTTATACTTTTGATTAGGATGAGAAACTATATTAAACTGCTCCAGAATCAATGATGGGGTTTATACCCCTTCTTGTTTGAGATTATCATCAACTAATTATATTTTTCTATAATACCTTCAATTTTGTAGAGGCACTAGTCGATATTTTTTATTTTTTATATAATATAATATTTTAAATTTTATTTTGTTACATTAATATCATTAAAATCACTTGGTAATTTATATGTAATGATCATAATTTGAAACTCGTATTATAATTTCTCTACGCAAATATCTATTAAGTTCTCCTGGGTATGTTTAATCTCCATGGAATATACTATTCCCTTCGATATAAAAATTAAATTCATCACTCTATCATTCTCCCATCGATTTCTATTAAAGAGGTCATAAATTGTTTTCTCATAATTATGGAATTGAACTGATAAAGGAATTCTAAATGTATATACTAATGACAAGTAGTAAATTAATCTACTAGATTATTATTTAGAAAATATATAAAACCTTTTAATGTTTGTAGAAAACATATGAACATGGTTGTTTTTTTCTAATTTTTTGTTCCCAACATAAAGCCACAACGAGAATCAAAATGGGTGAGGTGTGGTTCTAGTTTTCTCATGCCATTAAATATTAAAAACATGGGGTTTCCACGGTGATGTTATAGAGTATTAAAGTCCAAAAAATAAATTTATGGATTATTTCTATGTATTACCAATGAATATTGGCTTTTGATAGCTTCTAATTTATGTAGTAATAACCTCTAGTATTTGTTTTATAATAATGTTTCGTATATTGAATTTTTTCATAGTTGACTATTTTGGGGTAGAAATTGATGATTGACTAATGGATGAAACTCAAGTTAGTAAGTTGGTGTCTCAATTGACTAAATTGAATGATGTGGTCATAATTTAGTAGGACAACTCAATAATTATTTCATATGATGATTGGTCTCATCAATATGATGAATATCAATTAAAAGAATTAAAATAATTATCCATGATCATGTTCCCCAAATAAATTAAATATTTTCCCCTTGGTTTATCAATTTTTGAAAATATACTACAAAATTTGTTCATCTATTGAGATAAGATCAATATTCCTTGGTATTTGGGGGTCAATGGATGTAGTCACACCTTTTCCTTTAAACCATTATACTGGATTACTGAGTGGTCAGCAACAGTAAGTGAGATGATATACAAGATCATTGGATTGTATTTCATGTCAAATATATACCTTGTAATTAATTTACATCCCTAGAACACTCAATAGTGATTGTGTTATAGGTGTTACATGAGTTTAGTCAAACCTCCCCATATGCCATAGGTTGTCCACTAGTAGCGAGGTTCTAAGGAGTTACCATGGGGATATCATACCATCATATTAGAGTAAAAACATTGTCAATAACCAAGAAAAATCCATATCCATAAACAACTATAGTACAAATAATTAATAAAACATATTCGTGTTATAAAAAAACTCAATTTTGTAATATAGGCATATACCTCAATATCCACCCAATAGGCCAATTTCATATAACATAAATATTAGAATAAAATAAATAATGGGATCTAATTTTATCCCTGAACATAAAATTATCCCAATATATAGACTCCATGGGGATATCATACCATGGGGATATCATACCATCATATTCGTGTTATAAACAAACTAAATTTTGTAACCAAAAGATTACCGTAAAACCCATATAAAGAACACATAACATATAAAGGTAACTTGGGACATAAACATACTTAAATGGAATAACCATATGGTCGACTTCCACACATACTTAATGGAATAGCCATACGGCCAACATCCATACCCAATGTATTGGAGGCTATAACGTAACCAATCGTCCTGGTATTCACAGCACCACCTGTCATATGGTTTATCACATAACCACTCGTAAAATGTCCATGTACCATCATTACACATAAAATATTGAAAATATAAACATTTTAATAACAACATTTCATTTGCAATCACAATAAATAATTCCAAGATATTGAATTAATCAGTCCATTTTCAAAAACCATTTAAAATAGATTTTTGAATCAAAGTGCACCTTACCACTTTGAATATTTTAATGGAATTATAATTTTAAAACATTAATGTCCATATAAATAAATACTGAAAACCATTTTGAAAACATGGACATTAAAGATAAATATTTAGAATAATGAATCTTTAAAACATTTAAAACTATATTTTTGTTAAAGAGTTTTTAACAAAATGAGAGACACTTGAATACAAATAATTGCAGAATAACATTTAATCCGAGCTTTATAATATCATGAGAATAAAGGTATTCATGATATAATATGTCAAATGACATCATACACACCATATAAGAGTGAATTGGTGCATAAAAACAATGAAGTCTCAATGGAAATGTAAATTGAGATGAAATCCATTATAAAGATGGTATCCTTAAATTAACGATAAATCTATCACATAATTATGTGTGAGAAATATAAATACACCCAATATAAGTGGATATTAAGTGTGAAATAGTCAGAGGTCATTCACACATAATCATGGAAAAACAAAACCAATGACATAGGTATTTAACTCCGTGAAATGAGATTGGGTTATTATTTCCCATACAAGTTTGTAAGAATTTATCAATGAGATGATTATGTGCAGAAATAGTATATCTACACAAAGGTTTGTTGAAATTACAACATAGAGATTCCACACATAATATTGGCATAATAAAATCAAGAAGTAGAGGTTTAACCCAAAGAATTGAAAGTGGGTTAAGAAGTTCCCTTATTGAAATCTGACAGCCTAACGGTGTCACTTTAAAATTCAGAAAATGAGTTGATGAGAGAGAAAATGTTATATCATCACTTGAACATAAAATTTACATAAATAAGGATATATAAGAACATATCCCAACATAATATAATGTGAATTAAAATACATAACAAAATAAGTCTTTTAAAAAGAGGAGGGTGAAAAGTCCCCTTACCGAGTTGGGTAACTTTCGAAACGTACACCCCATAGAAGAAGGGTCATACAATGAAGATTTAAATACACATAAATTAAATTATATTAAAAAAAGAGTACAATAATGGGAATTACATACACCACTCAAAGGAAATAGTGGCAAACGTAGCATAAATGTCACGGGAATAAAAGTGAGATGAAAAATCCCTTACGAAAACTCGGCAGCCTAACGGTGCCACTGAAAACTTCCAAAAATGGATTAATGAGATAAAATATGGTCTCTCATAATATGAACATAAAAATTACGGTATTAGGAATATAAAAGAAAATCCCCAAACATAAGAATGATGAGCTTAAAAGAAATGACATAAAAGAGAGTACTTAAAAAGAATGAGAGAGGGTGGATCCCTTACCTCGTGTCTGACATGACCCGATTGTTCTTTAATCTCCTGAATAATAAAATTTGTTCAATTTATAATTTCTTAAGGACATCCTTTAAAGATTATTATTCAGTTCATATCACATATTATAATGTTTTAGTAATTGGTTAATAAAGTGAGTTCATATCAGACGTTTTTGTCGATGTTCGGTACATGAGTAAAAATTGAACTTGTTGGAAACGAATTTTCCATGTAGTTATAGGTACATCAAATCCAGAATAGTATTTATATTTTACATATCATATATATACAGTATATATTCATTTTATACTATTCAATATAATTTGGAAAAAAAATTAGAAGCACCGTTCATGGAGATGGTAGGCCGTATGTACGCATGAACGCTACTTTCATTTTTTGTCATATTAATGGAATTAAAACAAAATGAGAGATATATATATTATACTTCCAGAATGATATCTATAATTTAGATGTAATATATTACATATATATCCATTATATATATGTACTTATAATAGTACATTACATTTGGAGATAAGAAATGAAATGTACCGTTCATGGAGACGGTAAGCCGTACGTACACATGAACACTACATTCATTTCCTTTTTTTTGTATTAAATGGAATAAAATAGTAATGATATAAAGGTATATTATAATTCATGTATGATATCCTATGTAATACCATTAATTATATCCTTTATACATCCCACATATGGCATTAATGAATCAAATCACTTTTAGGGGGCGGTAGTCCGCACTTCCTAAAATGAAGATATCTTGTTTACCCATAATGGAAACCATAAAGGTATGACATAAATGAAAAATACAGAAGATTAAGGAAAAAATAAACATATTATATATCATATATAAATATAGTGATATATTAATGGCCACCTTTGAAGGTGTTAAAAGAATATTGAACCATCATCGTTTTGTGAGGCAGTAATTCGACACGCACAGAAACAGTATGTTCTTTAACCATTAGACGAAGGTGTGTGAAAGTGTAACTCGAATAATTCTTATAAAACATCCTTTTATATTTATGATACTGGTTTTGTTACAAAAAAAGTAATAAAAAGAGTTTTAGGGTTTGGAGAAGCAAAATAAGACAAAATAACACAAGGGAAGACATTACCTCTAAATCGGGTAACTCTCTTTGATTTGAGCTCAAAGGCTTCCTTGAAAAGGATTATGCCCAAAGTGAGGCTTCAATGATGAAAATAGGGCTTTGGATAGATGAAATAGGCAGTGTTTGGCTGAGCAAAAGGCTTGAGAGGTGTGTGTAAGGTGGTAGAGGTGGAGGCCTTTTATAAGAGGAGAGGA
This sequence comes from Viscum album, assembly GCA_963277665.1. Classification (NCBI taxonomy): domain Eukaryota; kingdom Viridiplantae; phylum Streptophyta; class Magnoliopsida; order Santalales; family Viscaceae; genus Viscum; species Viscum album. The sequence continues at coordinate 1,037,219,698 of OY728141.1, read as the reverse complement.
GGGGAACTCTTGGAAAGTTATAAAATATTACTTTATTATAAAATGTTTGTCGGATTTAAAAGGTCCCAAAAGGATATATTTAGAGGATATGGTGATAAGGTTTCGAAATCCACACATACAATAGGTTTTTGACAAGCTTAAGATTTATATTTTACCCTATGTTCTCATTCTATTTAAATCATTCATTTATGAGGTAATCACTACATCATCACGGTGTCATAAATAAATTAATTTATTTAATGTATAAAAATTATAAAAAAAATATCATGATGTAGGAAATATTTTTATCTTTCTAATGAATATTTATAGTCAAATATATGACTTGTATAACCCCATTTAAAAATTGTTCTAGTAAAACAACTCATGTTTGTGACATTTTTATTTTAACTTTAAATAAAAAGTTATTTATGTCATTTTCCTACCAAAGTGGCTACATGGGGTCCCAAGTTGACCCATGTATTTTCTGGGTCGTCCATGACACATCCAATGAGGGTATGACATGTGTCTAGGTCATTTCATATTATTAAAACATTATTTTTACCTTAAATTACACCAATTACCTTTAATCGCGATTAATAAAACATAAAAGTTACTATTCACCAAAAATTATTTTAATCTTATTGAACCACATTTTAATTTTTAATGACAAACATATATGTCGGATTTTTGAAAATCAAATCACATAAGTGGAAAAGTTTCATTTAAACGAAAAATCAGTTTCTTTAACTACCACTTAGTGGTTTCACTATTCATCTAAAATTGACGTTTTTCAGAAAAAATACCAAAAATTCCCTCCTAAGCTATATTTGATATTCCGAATTCAAAAATTATTTCTATTTTACAAAATTCAAAACATATAAGTTAAATTAATTAATTTAATAATTAATTCCCACTGTCAGAGAAAATAGCGTGTTTTTATGAAACAATAAGTATCAAAAGATTGACACTAGTTTAAGTCCAATTTCAAGATGAAATTAATTCCAAAGACCACTATTGGATTAAATGGTAAAAATATATTCTAATTTCACTTTAAAAACAATTCAAAAGATAATCTAATTATATAAATAAATTACATTATAAAGAGGTTTTGAATTAAAATACAACATTTTTCACTATTCATTAAAAAATGAACTTTATCGGAAAAAACCAAAAAATTACACAAAGTAAATTTTGATGTCCCGATTATAAAGAAGAATTTTATTTTGTCAAATATAACACATAAAATTTTCAAAAAGTGGATTTAAAAGAGGTTCGTCATCGAAAGGGGGTTAATAGTTCTTTTAAAGAATTTTAGAATGTTTACGCTTAAAATTGGATTCATTCCCATTTTTAATCCTCTAACATTTATTGTAAAAATTAAAAATATTTGAAAAACATATATAATAATTTTTTAGTTAGTTCTGTTCATTCCCACCATTACAACGGCTTGGCGTTAACTACAATTTAAAATAATATTATTTTATTATTAGAGTGCAACTTAAGATTCCCAAGAAACTCGTTGCATATTGGGTACGCCATCGAGCATAGCGTCCCCTTAAAAGTTATATTAATATTTTATTCACAAATATGGATAAATGTGAAAATTTCATATTCTTTATTTACATGGGGTGTTACATCCTTCCCCCCTTTTGGGAATTGTGTCCTCGCAATTTTAAAATTGGGCTCGGAAACTTCATTGAAAATCCCACATCGGAACAAGAGTCAGTAAAACAATCACTTTAAAATGAAGAAAGAGAAGTACAAAGGTCACCCGAGTTAACTCATAATAGGATTCCATGTAGGAAAACCTGGATATGGAGGAAAAAACAAAGGGTCGTGTTCTGAGGGAGAGTGATAGTAAACATGTCTAGGAGAAAGTTAACCATAATCAAGTCACAAACTTGTGATGGCTTAAACGGTATTCGATTCCTCAGTAGGAAAAGATAACAGAAATTTTTTTTGTTTTAAGTTACTCTTCATTGAGGAATGTATTTTTGAGATTAACTAAATCATAATGAAACATACTTACTTGTCACGTAGACTTGCAACTTTTACTAGATTCCTTAATCAAAATCATATTTTCTCCAAAAGACGAGTATTTAGGAAGACTTGTTCGCATTAAGAGTACTATAATCAACTTCTTGAGAATCACCTAATCCATAAAAGATAACTATATATTTACCATGTCTTTAGACAAAATCCAAAACCAAATATTGTTAGAACAAGATCCAAAAATGAATAATCCTTTATAAAAAAGAAAATTTATTCTTAATCTCCAAAATTTGTCCAACAAACCCAATGTTCAACGAAGACCATTAGATAAACAATTTGTCCATAAAATTCATCAAAGTAAACCAAACTAATATTGAAACCCAAATATTTGAATGATTTAATGACATCGTCTTCCAAGGTAAAAATTAACATTTATCTCCAAATAACATCAGTTGCTCTTAAAGTCTCATATTGAAATGTAATTAACCTAATCACATATACTTCATGATAGGTTAATAATTTCCATAGATAACCCAAAATGAACTTACTCTTGATTCCTAAAATCATCTAACTAAAAAGAATTAGTCAAACTAACCAGGGAATTCACGTTGTTCAGTGGTAGGCGATAAATACTAGTCGCATTTTGGATGTGGGTTCGATTCCCACAGCTTTGTCCGATGCGACGGGTTGTCACACGGTCTGCGTGTTGTCATTTTTCCAAAACTACATAATTCATAAAACATTCCCCAAAATGAGATAAAAGCTTCAAAAATAATCATAACAAATTTTAACCTCAAGTTTATCTCATGCCATTCATTTTCCATCATAACATATAATAACCCATAATTACTTCAAAAGTAAGGATCATATAAACCCTAAAGGTTACCATTATAATTATTACCTGAACTTCCACATCGATTGGTCATCTCGTACATGATGAATTATAGAACATACCAAGGTACAAGTGGTTGATCATTACTCCGTGATAGTTGGTTTAGAACAACCATGCGTTTCCTCATTGAATCCCCCATTTCATCCAGTCTCTTAATCAGAGAACCACCACAGTTTCCTTCAAACCTATTGTCACTTTGGTGCATACTAGATCCATCAATTCACTAAAAACAGAAATGTCAGTGTGAGTATATCAACAAAACCATCATGTACTAATGAGGAAGTTAAACACTAAGATATAATTACTCGTTCACTTTATCAAAACTAGGACTCTTTCTAAAATCCTAACCATTATGGTAATGTCGCTTATGCTTAGAAAATACCCTAACCTCTAAAGTTATCTAAACCGACCTATGATACCAACTATAAGGCACCGACCTTAAACCTTACTTAATCATGAATTAAATGAATAATTCATATAGAGGATCTTTTCAGGTTTATATTTTTAGAGAATTAGGTCATAACTATTACATCTAAAAAGATTATATAGTAGACACTTCTACTAAGTTTCCATAAAATAGTAAATAAAAAAACTCTTAAAAAGAAACATGTCTTGTTCCATGTTTTATATAGCATGTCATTCCTTGAACCCATCCTTGACCCTATTCATCTTTAAGTCCTGTGGAAAACATTTCAAAAACATGGGACGAGCATAAAAAGCCCAGTAAAGGATACAAAAAGAAGGAAAACTGTTAGTTTTTTTCAAAACAATAGGTAAACCATGAATACTTTACCAAAGTAATACTTTTCACCTTTATGAAGTAGTAAAAACTATTCATGGAATAAAAGACCATTACATACCCTTTTGTAACCAAAACATTACCGTAAAACCCATATAAATAACACATAACATATAAAGGTAACTTGGGACATAAACATACTTAAATGGAATAACCATACTGTCGACTTCCACACATACTTAATGGAATAGTCATACGACCAACTTCCATACCCAATGCATTGGAGGTTATAACGTAACCACCCATCCTGGTATTCACGGCACCACCCGTCATATGGTTTATCATGTAACCACCTGAAAAATGTCCAAGTACCATCATTACACATAAAATATTGAAAATATAGACATTTTAATAACAACATTTCATTTGGAATCAAAATAAATAATTCCAAGATATTGAATTAATCAATCCATTTTCGAAAACCATTTAAAAGAGATTTTTGAATCAAAGTGTCCCATACCACTTTGAAGATTTTAATGTAATTATAATTTTAAAACATTAATGTCCATATAAATAAATACTCAAAACCATTTTGAAAACATGGACATTAAAGATAAAGATTTAGAATAATGAATCTTTAAAACATTTAAAGCAGTATTTTTGTTAAAGAGTTTTTAACAAAATGAGAGACACTTGAATACAAATAATTGTGGAATAAAATTTAATCTGAGCATTATAATATCTTGAGAATAATGGGATTCATGATATAATATTTCAAAGGACAGTATACACACCATATAAGAGTGAATTAGTGCATAACAACAATTAAGTCTCAATGGAAATTTAAATTGAGATGAAATCCATTATAAAGATGGTATCCTTAAATTAAGGATAAATCTATCACATAATTCTATGTGAGAAATATAAATACACCCAATATAAGTGTATATTAAGTGTGAAACAATCAGATGTCATTCACACATAATCATGGAAAAACTAAACCAATGACATAGGTATTTAACTCAATGAAATGAGATTGGGTTATTATTTCCCACACAAGTTTGTAAGAATTTATCAATGAGATGATTATGTGTAGAAATAGTATATCTACACAAAGTATTGTGGAAATTACAACATAGATATTCCACACATAATCTTGGCATAATAAAATCAAGAAGTAGAGGTTTAACCCAAATAATTGAAAGTGGGTTAAGAAGTTCCCTTATAGAAATCCAAGAGCCTAACGACTTTAATTTAAAATTCAGAAAATGAGTTGATGAGAGAGAAAATGTTATCTCATAACTTGGAAATAAAATTTACATAAATAAGTATATAGAAGAACATATCTGAACGTAATAGTTTGTGAATTAATATACATAAAAAAATAAGTCTTTTAAAAAGAGGAGGGTGAAAGGTCCCCTTACCGAGTTGGGTAACTTTTGAAACGTACACCCCATGGAAGAAGGGTCATACAATGTAGATGTAAATAACCATAAATGAAATTATATTAAAAAAATATTATAATAATGGGCAGTATATACACAACTCAAAATAAATAGTGGCAAACATAGTATAAATGTCACGGGAATAAAAGTGAGATGAAAAATCCCTTACGAAAACTCAGCAGCCTAACGGCGCCACATAAAACGTACAAAAATGGATTTATGAGATCAAATATGGTCTCTCATAATATGAACATAAAAAGTAAAGTATGAGTAATATAAAATAAAATCCCAAAACATAATAAAGATGAGCTTAAAAGAAATGACATAAAAGAGAGTACTTAAAAAGAAAGAGAGAGGTTGGATCCCTTACCTCGTGTCCGACATGACTCGATCGTTATTTAATCTACTGAATAATAAAATTTGGTCAATTTATAATTTCATAAGGACCTCATTTAAAGATTATTATTCAGTTCATATCACATATTATAATGTTATAATAATTGGTAAATAAAGTGAGTTCATATCAGACGTTTTTGTCGATGTTCGGTACATGAGTAAAAATTGAACTTGTTGGAAAAGAATTTTCCATGTAGTTATAGGTACATCATATCCAGAATAGTATTGATGTTTTAAATATCATATATATCCAGTATATATTGATTTAATACAATTCCATATCATTTGGAAAAAATTTAAAAGCACCATTCACGGAGACGGTAGGTCGTACGTACGCATGAACGCTACTTTCATTTTTTTCATATTAATGGAATTAAAACAAAATGAGAGATGTATATATTATAATTCCATAATGATATATATCATTTTTATGTAATATATTACATATATATACATTATATATATGTACTTATAATAGTACATAACATTTGTAGATAAGAAATGAAATGTATCGTTCATGGAGACGGTAAGTCGTACGTACTCATGAACCCTACTTTCATTTCATTTTTTTGAATTCAATAGAATGAAATAAAAATGATATAAAGGTAAATTATACTTCCAGTAGGATATCATATGTAATACCATTAATTCCATCCTTTATATGTCCTACATATGGCATTAACGAATCAAATCACTTTGAGGGGGCGGTATTCCGCACTTCCTAAAATGAAGATATCGTGTTTACCCATAATGGAAACCATAAAGGTATGCCATAAATGAAAAATACAGATGCTTAAGGAAAACATAAACATATTATATATCATATATAAATATAGTGACATCTTAATGGCCACCTTTGAAGGTGTTAAAAGAATATTTAACGATCATCTTTTCGTGAGGCAGTAATTCGCCATCCACAGAAACAGTATATTCTTTAACCATTAGACGAAGGTGTGTGAAAGTGTAGCTCGAATACATCTTATAACAACATCCTAGTATATTTGAGATACTTATTTTGTTACAAATAAAAGTAATAAAAATATTTTAGGGGTTTAGAGAAGCAAAATAAGACAAAAGGACACAAGGGAAGACATTACGTTTAAATCTGGGTTGGCCATGACACATCCAATGAAGGTAGGACATGTGTCTAGGTCATTTTATATTTTTAAAACATTATTTTTACCTTAAATTACACTAATTAACTTTAATCTCGATTAATAAAACATAAAAGTTACTATTCACCAAAAACTATTTTAATCTTATTGAACAACATTTTACTTCTTAATAACAACCATGTATGTCGGATTTTTGAAAATCAAATCACAGAAGTGGAAAAGTTTCATTTAAACGAAAAATCAGTTTCTTTAACTACCACTTAGTGGTTTCACTATTCATCTAAAATTGAAGTTTTTCCGAAAAATAACAAAAATTCCCCCTAAGAAATATTTGATATTCCGAATTCAAAAATGATTTCTATTTTAAAAAATTCAAAACATATAAGCTACATTAATTAATTTAATAATTAATTCCCACTATCAGAGAAAATAGCATGTTTTTATGAAACAATAAGTATCAAAAGATTGACACTAGTTGAAGTCCAATTTCAAGATGAAATTAATTTCAACGACCACTATTGGATTAAATGGTAAAAATATATTCTAATTTAACATTAAAAACAATTCAAAAGATAATCTAACCATATAAATAAATTAGATTAAAAAGAGGTTTTGAATTAAAATACATCATTTTTCACTATTCATTAAAAAATAAACTTTATCGGAAAAATACCAAATATTTACACAAAGTAAATTTTGATGTCCTGATTCTAAAGAAGAATTTTATTTTGTAAAATATAACACATAAAATTGTCAAAACATGGATTTAAAAAAGGTTCGTCATCAAAAGGTGGTTAATCATCCTTTTAAAGAGTATTAGAATGTTTACGCTTAAAATTGGATTCATTCTCATTTTTAATCCTCTAACATTTATTGTAAAAAGTAAAAATATTTGACAAAAATATATGATCATTTTGTAGTTAGGTCTGTTCATTCCTGCTATTACAACAACTAGGCGTTAACTACAATTTAAAATAATATTATTTTATTATTAAAGTGCAACGTAAGATTCCCAAGAAACTCGTTGTTGCGTATTGGGTACACCATCGAGCATAGCGTCCCCTTTAATGTTATATTAATATTTTATTCACAAATATGGATAAATGTGAAAATGTCATATTCTTTATTTACCTGGGGTGTTACATACATAGGATATTATGAGTTATATACACAATTGGGGAAAGGTTTGAATCTTATACCTAGCTGGGGGAACAAATTCATATAGATCATTGTTTGGAAAATGTGGATTAAGTCATCCCACTCATAATACTTATTAAGATTCAACCCAAACTTATGAGGGAATTTCTTATGAATTCTGGTCTATATATTCATCTCCACCATTTTTAATTGGTCTTAATACTCTCAAACATATCAGACCAACCTTAGGGAAACCAACCTATGTTACCCACATCAAGTCTAATATCCAGATATCACCCAACATCTATTTTTAACTTTCACAGTACCCTATTTCCTTGGTTATATGGTCACTGGTAAATTATATTTACCTATAGTGCTAAATAGAACTAATCCTGAGCGTAAGAGTCCCTAAATATTCCTATATATTTTTTTATAGTTTTCTTATACCATATTCATCTACATATTCTCCTAAAACTTTAATTATAGAAAGTAATCATATATAGACAAGTATATTAATTTATATTTGATGGACCACCTACATAAAAATAGTGTTGGCTCCTCATCATGTTTTGTTAACCCTCGTCCAAGCTTATCCACACACCTGAATCGCTATATCAAGCCACATTTTTAGAATCAATAACCTGAGAAAAATAAAAGAAAAATACAATCAAGTAATTCAAATTACATTCCACCATACAATAATACCAAAAAACATGATAAATATAGTTGCATCCTACCTAATGATGGGAAATCGTGGAAATTTCTTGTGAATAGTCTACCAAATCCATCCACATGAAACACCCTCTCTTTACATATTTGTCCATGAAATAAAAGAGAACACTGATCATTACCCGATGATGAATTATACTTGTCACCCTCTCTATCTTCGTCTCTAATTCTAGATATCTACACCTACAAGACAATTATATTGAAAATTAAATAGTGTTGTATATTTATATCTAAACTTCAAAAAAATAAATTTTTGGAATAAATGATTTTGAAGTTGTGTAATTTACCTACTCACCACTATTCATCAATGCAATATCATTGGGGACTGATCCTGTCATCTTCAATTATAAATAAACCACAAATTTTTGCATAAAAGACATCTAAGACCCCATTTAATGATTTGTGATTTGCAAAGAAACAAACACTCTCTGAGAATATCAGTGTAGGCAGTGAATACAACTAGGAGTAGATGAAACTTCAATCCTTGATGGCCTGCTAAATACCTTAGATGGTAATGGTAAAAAACTAATCATGCACACTCAACCACAATGCTCCTTCCTAAGGACTTTACCAAATGGGCCATCCTAGGAGACTTAGTATGACTGTATAGGATTGGCATCCCATAGTTCTTTAATTTGTACCTATAAATCAAATATAAATATTTTTCCATGTAATATATATTATCTTAGTGACAACTGATAGTAAGTTATTAAACGTAAAATTGAATTCATACCCCAACTACTTCGGCAATATCATTAACATAACTCCCCTTTGATTTTTTATGTGAAACCAACCACAATTCTATTTGGGAGACTTGGTGCCCTATATTCTATGAATGCATTAAACAAAGATAAAAAAATAATTTAATATATGAAACAAATAATTTGTCTATTAAATATTTTAACTAATGAAAATAATACTAGAGTCGATCGGCTTTTGGAAAAATAATTTTACTCGGAAGTGTGAGGGATTAAATTCTTAGCTTCACTCAATACATTATTCCATGAAACATCCAAAAAAAAATTAAATGTAACTTAATTATAATGTATTCAATTACATCTCCTTTTCATTTGAATGTATATGTGTAAAATTATATTAATATAATGATATATACACTTAAAAAAATGTGATTCTTAGGAAGATAGGTATCAAAAAACAATAAATTTATCTCTACATACCCTATTGGGTACCTTATAATATATTTAATGGGTGGTTAATGAAGTATTGTTGAATTCATTCTATAATCTAAATTTAAAATCCTCTATTTCTTACTAAATTTATCTAATTTCCACTTTGGTTCTATAATATCAGTTAGGGGAAACTAAAAAACATCTAAAAATATAGATTAATTTTGAAAATATTGTAATTTAAGGACATAATGACATTCAATTACCAAATAATTTCATAAAATTACCTTTATTTATGAATCAAAAAAAATCATTTTTCCAAGATTAAGGCATATTCATCCAGTCATCATACATAATCAGATGGGTGTTCGTCTCAGCCGCTAGTTGGCCTAGAATATAGCCAAAAATTATTATGGAATTATCTATAGAGACCTAATAGTAATCAAATTGGACAACTATCTTCAGTTCATTTTGATTCCAATCATCTAAACATTTCATACTTTTCCCTATAGTAGCATTATTTCAACATTTAATGAAAAAATATTTAGTAGTATAAAAAATCATATAACATTATTCATATTAAAATTTGTACATGTAACTCTCACCTACAATATCCCCATGAAGAAATAGGATTGAAGACCTATTCCTTTTCTACTAAAGCTATTGAATGGGGAGGCATTGGCTAAGCTGCTGATGGAACACTGATGGAGGGTGTGAGTGATGATGCATGGTGGAAAGAAGATAGTGTATTTGATTTTGTAGTGAGGTGTGATGATGAATCATCATCTATCAGTATAGTCATGGGAACGTCAACTGAGAGTCAAATAGAATAAGTATAATGCCTCATCCTTGAAATTCCTATCATTTAATCAAATAAAATTAAATTTAGAAAATATATTACAAATAAAATCATGTATAAAAAATAGAAATTATAACAGATGCACAGTACTGACAAAAATATATATAGCTATGATAATTAATGACTTAATAAAAAACATAAGTGGATGATAAATGAAAGGATGGTTGTACGTGTAGTTATTTTTTCCTTCAATCATGTCATTTTCTAACTCCTTCATTACTTCATATACTTCATCCAACCTTTCATGAATAGTATTTTCAATATCATGATGGAAAAATTAGTTCTATTATTATTATTGATAGGATTTAATGTTAGAGGTAAAATCGTCAACTTTATCACATGTATCATACCAGTCTCTTTTTTTATGTGAGAAACTACACTTCACCCTTCGTCCACAACATCTTCCACATAATATAATATTTTCACATAAGTTGATAATATATATGAATTGTGTTATACATATTCACTGACATCCATCAAGCGAGTGAAGTTCATATTAGTAATTTTCGAGGAATATTTTTTAACACGCCAGAAAATATTGACCCAGTTTCATTTGAATAAAACAACTGAACAATTACCATGGTAGTTTAATTTGATAAAATCTATCATCTTCTCATAGTATCCCACTTTGGAAAATGTAAATATAACACTATTTTTTGTTTTCAAACCCTCTCCCTAGTCAATTGTATGATATTTAAAACCACTCATATTGCATGAATTGAAATTTCTATCCCCTTTCAGAGGTCCTTGAGCTAGATAATTCAAATATACTTAATACTCATCTCAAGTATAAATATTAATTATCTAAAAAAATTCATATACATTTCTATATTTAAAAACTACATGTGCGAATATAATATCCTTATTTATTGTACTATGTATTAACTTACACATCATGCAAACCATTCTATAGGCTCTTTATTAACATATTTTGTTATATCTTTCTTATTTTGTGTTTGGACTCTCATTAATATCTGTGTTTTTATCCTAACATCTACAATAAATAGATTTTCAATTTCAATATTATGCATCACATATCTATGTGCCTGTAATAATTCTATTTCTTCTAGTGTAACATTTGATCTCCTCCCAAATGATCAGCCAATAGCAGGAAAGACTTTTTTATTTACCATGTAGTTGATATCGAGTTGATGTTTCATCAAAAAATCCATCTAGACTGAATCTTCTATCAATATCATCCAATTATCATGAAAATAAAAAGGTATGATGTTTCTCGTCCAAATATCCTTTAGAAATAGAGCCTTCAGTTTGATCTTTATATTTCACATATGATTTCAAATGCTTGATATATCTAGGAAATAAAATAAAATGAATCAAAAATTTGTATTTAATGAAGTGATGAGAATTTTATACTTCAATAAAAAACATATAAATAAAGGACCTCTCAATTTGAGACATACTTTTTTGATGTATGGGGCCTCTTAATTTAGCTTCCTCGACCGAATTCATAGTTAAATGCATCAAGATGGTTAAAAACGATAGAGGAAATATCATCTCTATTTTACAGAGTGTTAATAAAAATATCTACAGAAGGTTCTCATGCTCAAATGCTTATATATTTTTCTCTCATAGTTTTCTAAATAATGTGAAAGATTAGAGTAAAATAGTACTTACCATTTAATTTAATAATTTATGCATTACCAATGGTAGAAATGCGTTAAAAAAATATGTGAAATATGGATTTTAAATACATGTAACCAATGACTCTTTAAGTCAACTCACCTTGATATGTTACTTTAATACCCAATAGATACCTTCACATGATTTAAAATTCAATAGAATGTATAATCAACCATATTTGTCTTTGAAAATTTTTCATAGCATACTTTCCATTTTCATCTGTCTAGAGATTGGGCTTTATGTCCATTATTTATATGTCTTTCTGAGAATTGAGATAGTCCTTCAATTTTTTGGGCTCATTAAGAAATTTGAATATCAATTTATCACAAATATTATTCTCAATATGAATAACATCAATATTATGGAATACCAAATTAAATTCTATATATGAAAATTTGAAGAATAAATTTTTTTATTCCATTATTGCATTCTAATTTCACATGATGTTGCACTTTGAACTCGTTTCCCACTATCATGCATATGATCAACCTTCTCAAATTCTGTTCAACATTTCCAAGTGGTTCCAATATTCCAGAACCTTTCAACAAATTTAGAGGTGGTATATGATCAATAAAACCATTGAATTTTCACTTGTTCAACTAAAATATATGAGATGCATTGAGAAATCATCAATGACACAAGAATCACCATTTTTTACTATGAAGTAGTCAATTACAATGAAAATAAATGTTACAAATAAGACAATCCAAACCCATGTATGTGTTTAAACAAACCAAATTCCCAAGTCCGTGGAATTAATTAAGGGTTCACATTAGAGAAGCTTTCATTTTGAACAGGTCTAGAAGATGCATTATATGTATCAACATTATTGATCCATAAATCCTTTAATTAATTGATTACAGGTTTCAAGTATATATAAATATCAATTCCAATCTTTCTTTTTTCAAGTAATAATCATCTAAATGATAAAATAAGTTTGTTTCATACACATTCATGGAGGTGGATTGTAATTTATCAAAACAACTGACCAAATGATATAACTGGAGCTCAAAGTCCCAAATGGGTTTAATCCATCACCACCTAATCCCAATAAAAAATTCCTCAGTTTAGATGATAAAGATGGATGTAATGCATCAAATTTATTCCATTATTGTGAATACCTTGGATATTGCATTAACCCATCATTTTTATTATCTATATAATTCCACTTTATGTGCTTGGCGGTTTTCAATGACATTAATAATCATTGTAATAGAGTCTTTAAAGGAATGTAATGTAAAACCATTGAATGTGTGTTCCTTCTCTTCTTATTCATATTATTATATTGATCCAGACTTTCAACATCACTCAATAACTTCTATCTATAATAATAACATGTATCCTCTCCCAAATAAAGCTTACATTCATTGTTACATGCATGTATTTTTTTTATAATTTAGACCAATCTTGTTAACAACATTTTTCAAGTCATAAAAAGACTTAGAGATCTTTGATTTAGGAAATGTATCATGCAATAATTATAATGTCATGGAAATCGCCTTATTTTTTTAATTCAAAATTGTCATTTGATGTGGTATAAATTTAGAAGAAAAGAATGTTTTGAATATTTCAATCATCCACTATACAACTCTTGATTTCCATAGTCAACCAAAGCCTAAAACGAATATGTCTACTCGGTGAGGTTTTCGAATAAATTAATATAAATATAACAAGTGGATGATCCAATGATATTTTTCAATATTTATTGGGTTGTCCTATAGTATCAATAAAAACCACTTTTCATGATGTTATTTATAGCACCCTCATCTGGTTATTCTGATATGTTTTTTGTTGATGTTGGTGTCTTACAATGCCGAATTCATCATTTATATGGTTTTAATTTTCATTTTCCACTATTGATGATGTTGGTAGATAATTATTTTGATTGATGTCATGGGTCAATGATTCTATAATGTTTAATTCTTCATACTATATCCCACACAAGTGTTGTATAGGGAATTGATTCAGTATCAATTGTTTATAAACTTCATATATCTTCAACCACCTTCTAAATTTTTATTTATGGAATATATATATTGTTCCCTCACTAATGGATTAATTTGAAATTGAAATATCTAAAAACTCTTCCAAAACATTAGCTTATTGAGTTGTGTCCCTCGGTAATGTAATCCAGATTTTATACATATGTATCACAATTTTCATGCATATTATTTAAAAAATTAAAACACATAACTATTACTAAATTGAAAAAGTGATCAATGGTAGTCGAAAAATCATAACCCCAGTAGTTATAAGAATAATCATATAGGAAGATTCATATAAGTACAAGAAGAATTTTCCCATAACACTTCACAAGAATTGCATGTGGCAGAGAACCTCATGAATAAGTCACATAAATTTTCTATCTTAACAACTTAATTTTTTTAGCCATAATTAAATTTCTTATCGATGTAACATGATTTTATTTTACTACATTTGTATTATTAAATTATGAAAGTATCATACGATGTTATCTTAATACTTAGAAAATTATGATTTGATTATATTCCATGATCTAAAAATTACCTCTATCAATATAACTAGTCTATGATCATTAATATGGATTCAATGATTAAATATAAATATCTATATAAATGTATTTTAAAAATTCATGCCGGAAATGATATGTTTTCTAAATCTACATAATTTTAATCTAGAATATGATTAATAAGACCTAAAATTTACATGATAGCAATAAATTTCAAAAAAAATTAAATTTCATATATAATATTTACACTATCAAAACTAAAAGAAAAATCGTATCAAAAGAATAAAAAACATGACCTTCATTTGAATCTACCCACCTGTAAAACTAAAATAGATACATTTTTAAACCACCATCTAACAAACAATGAATCTAAATCCATATAAAACAAATATATCCTCTCATAACTAATTATAATTTCATATCCCTAATATATTATCTCATTGTTTAGAAACATCAATGCCTATAATATCTTAGTTAACAATGATGTGTTTAAAAATATTAAAAATGATAAATTATAATGGAAAAGAATAAAAAATAATGATAAAATTTTATACCCAGAAAAAATTAATAAATTCACGTTTTTACCTCATAAACTATGAAAAGAAACATAATTCACTGCTATCTATCATCTCCCCACCCCAAACTAGCTTATAAAATTGAATGAGGAAAATAAATATCAATACTACTTGAGATAAAATCATGGTATACCTGGATACATGGATATTTTCAATAATTGAAACTCAAATATTGCATTATTAATACATGGTTTATCAATCTTATTGTACATAAAATTAATATAATGGATGGATATGAAATTTCTCACACTCAGGTCCATTAATGGTGTCTTTATCCCCTTTAAAATCAACAATAGGTACCCTGATCATCACAAAAATGATAAACCAAATCTCATAAATTTATATAGAAGTTTCCACATGAAAATATACTAAATGAAATGATAAATTAACAAATTTTTATTTATATCATAGCCATGATTTTTTTATAATACATCAATTATCCATTCTAGTCATTATCATATGTGTACATTTATAAAAATCATATCTTGAATACTATATGACATATGAACCCATAAATTTGTTATATGTGAGAAATTATTTAACTACTCATGCATTACAATAGAAAGTCATTTTTTTATAATAATGTGTCAGCCACCACATCCCCTCTTTGTTTTATTACTAAATATATAGAACTATAATACATCAAAAACTATTTCTAAACCCAAAACCATATATTAAAGAAAAATTATCAACAATTAAAGAAGGTGATCACATAGATTCACCTAAACATAAACAAAAAATATCCATTTTTTATGTCACAAAAAAAAGAAATTTTTATATGGTTATAATAATTTCCCAAATAAATAAAGATTTATTAACAAGCTAAATATTACAAAGAAATTTAATGTGTATAGAAGTGATAAAAAAATTAATCATGCACAATGATTCATATCAATAATTAAAGAACCTTATAATTTTTTCAAGTAATTGAGAGATTGTTTTCAAGGATAACAAACGATTTACCATTTATGAAAAATATACTTAACAACATGTAATAATATAAGAAAAATAGGGAAAATAAAAAACTATCCAAAATATAGACAAAACTTCTTCAGAAAACCTTTTTTTAAGTTACAAAAATATCTATGAAAAATATTCCATTACTAATTCTAAAATTGAATTAAAAAATTGTTAAAGTGTTGGAAACAATTTAGAAAACATATTCTTTTCATAAACATACTATATAGGTGAATATGGTTGATACCACTTATCCATTAAACCATAAATGATCGCATCCTTATCCCATAACCACTAGACACTTTCCTATAATCCATAAAATAATATTTATACTAGACAAAGTCAAATAACCATCTTTCATGAAAAGAGTACAAAATACATGATGGAAATCAATTAGATAACCCAAATAAAAATCTACACACCATAAATAGATAAAAAATACAAAATTAAATAACATAAAGATCCATAATTTCAACACAGATACATGTAAATACCCATGTATTTCATTAAGAAAAAACCTCACCAGTGGGGGAAGGGGTGACGCTGATTAGAAAGGTTCAGAGATGAGTGGGGCCAGAAGTAGGGTGGTGAACAGGGAGAGTAGCCATAGTGATAGTTTAGGGGATAGAAGGCTCAGTCGCTTGGGATTGAGATCAGGGGTTTTTTGTGGGGGTAAGTGGGTGTCGATGACTAGGAATTGGGAATGGTTTTTGTGGGGAAAGGCAGTGACAATGGCTTTGGAATGAGATCTTGTGTTGGCGGGGGAATGGGGTTTTGAAATCTTGGGATCAGGACTGGCGAAAAGGGGTAGGGATTGAGGGGATCAAGAGGTGGGGGAGGAGCTGTTGGTTCAACGGGGAGATGTTGTTTCCATAAGAAGTGTCGTATTTTAAAAAAATGTTAAAATTTTAGCATCTGTTTCTTAAACCTAAAATATAAAATTGATGCTAATTTCTAATTTTAGTGTAATTTAGTTCTCTCCGATAACACTAGAAATATTCCCTAACTGAAGTTATGATCATCGGGTATTCTTGGGTAAAGATATTCCATGTCTTCTTGAGTAGTGTGTAAGTGAACTATGTAGGTCACCACAAATGGTTTCCCTAAAATTAATAGTACTGTAGTGTATAAACATGTGATTTTATCAAAATAACAAATATAATCTTCATTAAATAATAAAAATAAGAACTAATTATCAAATAGTTATAATATGAAACCTAGGGTCAACCATACATTCTTTGGTTAGTGTTGAAGTGTATGTGTCCATGTCACATCAACCCCCTTGGGAAATGAAGTACTAAATGAGAATCTGTATGATAATATCACCTAATTAAAACAAAGTCCAACCCTGGATCATGTTCCAGAAAAACCATCCACTGAAGAGGTTTTATCCCTAACACAAAATCATTATATATTCTCCACCATAGGGATCACAACAGTTACCTGGAACAAGTATATAAATTGGGTAATATCTCACCAAAAACCTTTATCTTCTTAGGGATATATCTCATAAATAATAATTATTTCCTACCATGGGGGATCCATATCTATCCCTATAACCATCATAATACTTTATAGGGATTTAACCATCCCTGAACCATATATAGAATACACCCAAGTGAATACTCTCTCTCTTTATAAGGCCATTATATATCATACACATTTGTGGTGGTATCCCCTACATGAAATAGGTATCATACCTCCATTACCTAAGGTATATATTTTATTTAGTGTATAAATTCTCATTCACATACTTATATAAAAACATACACATGGAGTTGAATCTCACCTAGAACCCCGTATAGCATG
The DNA here is from genome assembly GCA_963277665.1 of Viscum album. Taxonomy (NCBI): domain Eukaryota; kingdom Viridiplantae; phylum Streptophyta; class Magnoliopsida; order Santalales; family Viscaceae; genus Viscum; species Viscum album. Next base: position 1,037,201,818 of record OY728141.1, on the reverse strand, counting down.
CACCATGGGTATCATACCCTAGAACCATAGATGTATCAAGTGTGTCTATATTATATATACCTGGTGAAATGTCCCCTCTGCAGAACCTCAAATTGAACTATATGGGTTGGTCATTAATCCAAATCTAGAACACATAACCATTGTTGTCCTTTAAAATTAACAGTCCAAAATTTTCATAACAAACATTCTATACTATCATTTTTGATCCTCAGGTTCTAATGTGACACTTAAATTGAGGATAGTTTCTCCCTCGCACCAACACTATCTGAGGTTTACATAATCCTGACACACACAATATGGGTCACCATATCCATCTCATATTCGAAAACCCCTACACAGGATCCCTCATATCCTTTTCAATCCAAATAACAAAGCTTATCACACATAGGGAGTAACATTCTTCAATATATCCCTCATATTAGCATAGACCAAATGGTCTAACCAGAAATAATATATTGGCATCACAAAAGAGACATGGAATAAATCCCATATCCCTTTCAAGTCATCCATGGTAATTCTTCATGCCAACAAAAAAATCCCTAAACCAATTGAGGGCATACCCACAAAGATACTCACTCAAGAGTGTTGAATGAAAAATTTTCAACTCTATGGTAAACTAATTAAAAGGCTATAAGGTATCTCAAGGATCTATATTTCCCATCCCAATGCCAAATTATTCAAATTCCATCATTCATCCCACATTAACGGGAACCAAGGGCCCATATCTTATTCACACTATGTTTTTTTATCAAGTTGGTTCCCCTCTAGGTCAATGTATCTAATTACTAGAAACTATAATTGATCAATAAATCATTGAAAAATGAGGCATTAAGCTTCTGATCAAGGGTCCATATTGACCTTATTTGTAATATTCTATAAATTTTAATTAAAAAATAATTTATGTAATTAATTTCAACCACTGATATATAATGTTACAACATATAACATGTGTATCTAAAAAATTCACAAACCATTTGGAAATTTTTTGGGACCACCTACATTCTATGAATTTATCTGATTTAAACAAGCATGGGACTACATCACATAATATAATACAAGACTCATCCATACATATGTCAAATCCCAGGATCCTATCTCAAGCCATAAAATCTAAAAAATTAATTATAATAATTTATAATAATTTATTAATTTTTAATTAATAAGAACTAATTTTATAAAAAAACTCACCATACTCCATAATAACATCATACATGCAACCAACGTCACCAAGAAGTTATATAATGTACCCTAAATACATCCTGATAAAAATCCCTAACACCCTTCACCAACTTTATCATCAATTAAATCCAAATTTAATTAAAAAATAAAATATTCTAGGGTGGTCGATTTATCCAAAAAAATATAGAGAAATGACGTATAATTATCCTCTTAGGACATCATATATCTATGATAAGAAAAATCCTCATCATCATAGGATGATTCATCTATAATCTAGTGGAATAATTAATGAAAAAAATCTGGTGACATTGAAATCAACAAAAAAGAAAGAGGGAGAAAAATGAAAATGAAGGGAGGAATGAAAACTCTCAAAATTTCCATATATTTTCAGCAAAATCACCCAAACCATGGAGATTCAAAAAATGAAGGATATATGAGAGTCAAATATGGATGGGGAAGGAAAAGGGGCTGAGTAGGGAAAATATTTTGATAGGGAAAATTTTAATTTCATATTTTTAAAAAAACAATAAAGTTAGATGACTTAGATGCATGTTTTTCCAATCCATCTAGAAACCATGTGGTTCACAATGAATTAAGACACACTCCTAACATGGTTTGGTTGCATTTTTTATTAAAATATGCACTAATCATATGAAAATATATATAACATTACATTATTAGTAATAATTTTACCATAGAATTATCTATAGATATTCAAAAAAAATCATTGATGCACCTCACATAAGTCACCTCACACATTTTTCTATGGTCACCCACACATTGTTCCCTAACCATTTGTTGATCGTGTACAAGGGTACCCCCCAATATGAACATCAACCCAAACACTCTTATCCTTATCCTACAAACCTAAAATCTGTCCCGATCCTTGATATATATCAAAAAACATTTTATCATGTTTCTATAATATATTGAATAATGATCTGAATCCGAATTCTAAAGGATTCCACTTATCTAGAATCAAAAATGTTATATTTCATTGAATTTTACAAAGTATAAGAACACAGGTCTTTAAAACCTCCAAACCATAACAAGTCTCATCCATGATATATATCGATGGTCCTCCTGTGATAAATCTAAATCAACACCAGTAATACTTTGATCAAAATATCATCATGGTCTATCCCTGAATGTTACATGATTCCACTATAAAACCCTAAATAAAAAGGCTCGGTATTCAAAAAAATTCAATCCACCCACTCATCACCAACACAAAAACTACAACAACACTCAACCACACCTATCAATCCCAATACACCAAAACATAATTGAATTACTCATCACCATGATTAAGGTTATCCCCTACATAATAATCTGCTCTTAAAGGATAATTCAAATTCATGGTTTTACCTACTATAGAAATCAACTATAAAAACAAATTCATAATGGCCCATCAACTCGCCTAATGATTTTTCGACCTCCTCACACCCAATTAAACATGAAAACACATGTTAGGCATCTTATAGAAGAATTATCCAAAATAACTTGATAGTAATTTCTTATGTGTTATCTTGGGAAATAATTGTGATTCTCTAACTCTTGATGAATCTTCGGATCATCCAAGCACCCACACTGAATTCTTAACCCGGTGCTCGATGTCATTCGATAGTTTGACCACAACCCAGCAATACTAGTCATCATGCTCTCACCCTGAGCATTAGAACACCTTTAATATTACTCACCATAAAATTATATAAAATTCTATCCCAAGATAGATTCCAATAGATAGACTATATCTGACATAATAATATAATCCCAAACAAATTATTCACTAAGGAACTAAACCAAACAGGATTCCCCCGGCTCATCGAAATTGTATTACCATAATGACCATCTACCGACTAGTCACACCACATCCATGACCCTACACACCTGAGTTTCAAAACTCTATGACCAATAAGATGACCTTATTCATAATATTATCCTCATTGTAGCTTTTTTAAACCAAACAACTGGTATTCGTGGCCCATAATTCATCTAAAGATGCACATAGTGACTGGTTGCCATCGCCCCTCTCATACTCGAGCAACGATGTAAAATATCAATCACAACCCATTTTGTAGATCACTACGAATATCCAATTTAACATCCATATAAATTAAATATTAAATAAGGGTTTTATTATCCATCGACCACAATTATTATACCCAAAATATTGGTTCCCTTATACCAATCTGTGAGTGCTAAACTTACTAGGTCCCATCATCACCTGCACATCACTTCTCCCAAGCTATTCCCAACCATCATATCAAACCTTGAAACTATATTTCTATGATTCCACTATCAATTATAAATTAAACTCCAAACATTATCATAAAAACTCATGAAACCTTGATAAATGTAATTTCATCGAAACTATTAGTTCTTATCCCACACACTGTCACTCACCAATCCACAACCAAACAACAACCGTCTACATCCAATGTCCACCTTCCCTCACATAATCATGGATTTATCAAATAATATATACTAAAACATACATGTTTATCCTTTGTAAGAGTGATAAAACTAACCCTCTCATAGGTTCCCATTCTTTATTCATCTTTGTCTCAAAATATTCAAATGCGTGTATACTCACATACCACTTGATCACACAACTTCACTCAAGATCTCAAGAATCACATTCTACCAAGCCCAATCTACCATGACTAAATATCTAAACATGATCCACTACATCTCAATATCATCTATATAGAATCACCATAGTGTTTTCTTTCTAATAAGACCACGACATTTTAGTAATTATACATCCAATCTCACAATCACCCACTACCCCTGAAATCTTCCAAATGAGAAAGCATCTATCTGTCATATACCCATTATAGATCAATCCATCATTTATCATGATACAATATACCATTGAAAACAAAACCAAAATCATAGGTATGGCTATCCTATCGATCCTTACTTCAAAACCCATCCTCAATACCAAAAGCACAACGATTTATTTACATTATCAAGAAAAATTCATCTCAAATTACATTCCTCGCATATTGTATCACTCCTTGTGTATGAATCTGAAACATGATAAATATACACATGATTCTTACCTATAAGGTATCCCAAAATTCTATGTTAAAACATATCTTAAGTCACCCTCATATATCACATCTCACCAAAAAAAGAATAGGAACATTTCATGATCATCAATCATGGCTATCATATCACCAATATCCTAAGATTCGTCTTAAATGCTCTAGAATCTCTCAATTATATCGTAATCATAAGTCATATAGTTTATAATTCATGGGGTGTAATCTATAATTCAATCAAAATTTTCATTGGGAAACTCACATGCCTACACACCTACTCTAAGGTTTCCACATATATATGTTAGGAGTGATCTTCAAATTCATCTCCCTCATGGGAAACCATACTCATGGGGAATATGCATACTAGATTTCCCATCATAAAGACCATGTTCTGTTTATACATTTAAATACATAATAATTATATTAATTTTATTGAATATAAATATATTTACATGGTTTTCATGTATTATTCCTCTTAGAAACTATATGGGAAAACACTGTCAATGTTATTACTGAAATTTTAAGTAACTATCCCTCTTTTTTTTATAAATTGTTTAATATAATTCACTATTTGTATTAAACCACCATGGGTTAATATATGTCCATTGCCCATAGGGATAGTACATTAATCGTTGGAGAATATATTTTCTTAAGATCCCCGTGACCACCAATCATAAAAAAATATTTTATGGTTTAGTAGAGTGAGATTATATATAAAAGTTATATGTTAAAACATTATATAATATGTTTTTGAAACATTAAAAAATTAAATTCACTATCGTTAGATATGTAACACATGAATAAGAATAAAAAGGACTTATCAATCCAACGTACTAAAAAATATATATAAACAGAATCCTCTTACTAATGTTACAACAGACAAAACCATAAATTTCATCCCTGAATACACACATCATTTTGAATAAATATCTCAGTTGTAACAAAAGGAATAAAGAATAGTAATCATTTAACATTGGTAACTACGTATGTTTATTGGAAAAAGTGTATTTGATACACTAGACCAAGGTTTATCAAAATCTCAAACATGTCCCCATTCAATGTAACACCCTAATATTTCAATATCAATTTTCCATTAAATATATATGATTTCAAATAAATTGTTTCACATAAAATATTAAACCAATATGAAACATTATACATTTTTTAAGAAAAAATTTTATATATTAAATATAATTGTAAAAAAATATTCATTAAGATGGTGGGTATAAATAAGAGTAATAGTCATATCAAATATAACAGAGTCTATATATCAGTTACATTCCACTATGTGGGGGTGAGTAAATAGTACACTCATATTAAAAATCATTATATAATCCAACCTCTTGAAATTTGTTAGGTTTTTGATACAATAAATATTGAAACTCAATATTACCTTGTGTATAGTTTTTATAATAAAGAGTGCATCACCCCTTATTTATAAGGATTGACTAAAATTACTAGTCTTTTCCAAGTTGGTAATACCCTGCAATATGGATTATTCACTATCTCTCCAACTGAACAAAAATTTTACAAAATAGAATCCATTGTTACCTCTTTACTAAAACACATAATTTAATGTGGCCTCTCTTATACAACAAAAAATTGGTGTTCCCACTCTGTTACCAGAGTCCACTAGAATACTTCTTCACTTATAAATTATTTATTCACATGTAAAAATATCATCAAAATTATATATGATATTCTTCCACCATGGGAAGATGGATTAATAAGTCGGTATGTAATCCTATTCAAGAACATCAGATGTTCTGTTCTTGAAACTCTTCCATAAATCTAGTGTGATCTAAATTCTCCTTGGATTCTATGAGAACTCAAGAACATGTGTTTCTCTTTATTAAATGTTCCCAGCTTCAAACTCATTCTTTATTCGATAAAAATATGTATTGGGATAGTAAAAAATTAACCTACACAAAGGATGACATATCTAAATATTTTTTTTAACAGATTCATTACCTTAATGCATTCAAATATCCCCAAAAATATATTCATTATGCCTTGGATTATATCTCATTTATTTGATTTCCAAAAAACCGCATCATTTTCCAATTTAAATAATTATTTTAAATGTGTTTTAAATAACACATTTATTTTAATCAATTTAAATAAGAATACAAAAATGTGTTCGGTATTAAATTTAATTATATAAAAAACCCAATTATGTTGTGGGTATTCATAAAATTCATTCATCTTTAGGATCACTTAAATTTACCCAAAATAATTTTTTCCCTTTATTTCAAATTCCTGAAGGGAGTAGGATATAAATCCCCTATTGAGTGTTGATAAGACTCTATTTCTCACACAACATAAATGCATGTCATATACACATAGATTCATGATTTCAAATACATGAAGGATTTGGGTATTTATTTACTCAAAAGGAATGCAATACCCATGAATTTTATACATGAATGTAATTTATAAAATTCCAAAATATGTAGCACATACTATTTCTAAATGTTGTGAATGAATATACCTGAATGATCATACCCTATTTTTTATGTAGATATCATTTTTATTATGGATAAATAACTCTATAATTAATCCCTAATTATTCATGTGATAAACTAATACTTCACTGCATTTTTTAATACCTGAAATCTTTGGATTATATCATTGATGTTGTAGAATTATTTTTATTTTCAGGATTTTGATGTAAATCTATATGCATAGACATTTATATATCAATAGTGCATAAAATATGGATTTATAAGTAGAGAAATACTTTGTCTGAGCCACTATAATTCATGCATTGGTTTTTTGGTTCATAAATATAAGACATTCCATGACTCATGAATCACACTTATGGGGATCCTATCCATCATTAAAACATTTAAATAATCTCAATATGATTATAAAATCATAAACTAGTATTAAGTCATGATCACCACAGATCAAAAATGGACAAAGAACTATGCAAATATGAACCCTAAAATACAAGATAAAGATGATAAATCATTATTTTTATCAAAAGGTGAAAATAAATTGAATCGGACAACCAGTGATATGTTTGTATGTTTTTGGGTGGAGTTATAACGATCACTCGACTGATTTACTACATCATAGATATCATTATTCGACTACTTCAATTTATTATTCCACACTACATGATCATGGAAGATTCAAGAATCCTGAGTTACTCTCCCAAAAGTACACTATAAAAATAAGGCATTTATGAGTCATTACTCCCTACACTGGCCCACTGCCTACCTCCAAGCATGTCTTCAACCATTTACACACAAGCATGCCCATGTAGGCACCCATATCACCCATTCTTCCATAAGGGATTCATGATTCGGCTCTCCTATATGGTTGAGGTCCTCCTCCCCCATAGATATGATATAGTTATTAACTCTTATTTCTTGTTTGGATAGTCATTTAATACACACCGATAAAAGAACATATGAAAATTCTCATACAATTCCAAACCAAAACTCAATCTTATTCTTAAAAACATCCTAAAATAATGGATTTTTTCATGGACTTATTCTGTTTAAACATATCATGTACAAATTTTTACATTGCCTGAAATTATATTTTTTTCATATCATTAACATCATCAAGTATTCACCCAATAATGAAAATTTTCATGGCCTTATTCAATCAAAAATCCTCATGAAATATTTTTTTAATGTATGATTCTTATTCTTTATCTTATTGTAAAAAAATTTCCACCCGTAGCATAATAAACAAATTAATATTGAAACACTACAAAATATTTGACTTTTTTCAACGGGGGTATGACTATTGGAAAAAGTGAATTTTTTATTGGTAAAACGTTTTACCAACATTTATGTCCCTTTCACTCAATTGTTGGTAAAAACTTTGTCGCTAAATGTTTTTGCGACAGATAAAATAGTTCTGTTGCAATAATAATAATACCAACAGATAATATATATGTTGGTTAATGTTTTTAGAAACAGGTTCTGGTGACAAATTAATCTTTTGGTAATAATATTACCAACATATAATATTTGTTTATAAATTACATTTAGATAAAAATTATAAATTTTTATTCCCAATAAAAATTCATATTATATTTATTAATTTATAATATATAATACATATGTTTTAATTATTAAACTGAAGATGAATTTAGCACATGTTAAAACATAGAAAGGAATTAATTATATTAATAATGAAATTCATTACAAAACCAATCCATACAAAGGCTTTGGACAACCCCGACCCCCACAATGCTGGATCCCTCCCCCACGTTAGATCCCCACCACCACACTGGATCCCCCAACCACACTGCATCCCCACCAATCAGGATCCACCACCCCAATAGCTCTTGCCCATCATCGCCAACGACTCTAGCACCAGCAGCTCTAACCCATCCATTCCAACTCTCACCCCAGTAGCTCCGCCCATCCATGCCAGCTCTAGATCCAGTCAATTCTAGCTCTAGCTCTATCATATCCATGCCATCTCCAGCATCATCTATGCCAACTCCAATTTATACCACACCTTTCAGCTCCAATATCTACATCACAATTAACTATAAATCATACCCGAATTAGTAAAAAATATCTTCATGAATTGAAACAAAAACAAAAATATAACAAAATATAAAAAAATGGTTTGAATATTGATCTTCTCATCTTCCCTATTGAAAATGGGGTTTTTTGTACTGCTTTTTATTATCCTGGTGGTCCCAAGTGAGGTGTTTTGTAATGATTTTTAATGTCCAGATCATGTGCGAGGATATTTTTATACCATTAAAACCCCGATAAAATACTTTTTTTGGCATTATTAATGTGAAACAGGCGGGTCAGGCGTGGTGGCCAAACCCGCACGGGTTTGAGCTCGCGCGGGTTTGTCTGCAAAAGCCCGCATATAATGCGAACAAAAAAATTCAAGCCCGCCCAACCCGCATAAACCAGAGGGTTGCCCGCGGGTTTACTCACATTTAAAAAAATACTATTTATAATAATTTAAATACCATATTTTTTTATCATTCTTAAAGGTGTTTGAGGGTAGAAATAATAATTAACAATTACTAGAGTTTTAAGAGATGTGATTGATTTTTTTTTGTGGGTTAATGGTGGCATGCGGTGATGCCGATGTGGTGGTGAACTTTTGTGATAGAAACTAGGTGAGTGATTGGTGATGAGTTATGAATGATATGTTGGTTGCGTGGTGATATAAAAAACTAAACATCTGAATGAATAAAGTCTCTCCAGGTAACGATCAGTTTAACAGGAAGCTATTACTGTTTCCACGAGTTTCTATCCTATTCTCTTAATAACAAAATATATTTAAATAATAAAAAAATTAAACCGACCTAAAAAATATTATGATTATAATAACTCTAATAGAATTGAAACCATGCGTACGGGAGATAAGTTCCATTTTTCGAGAGATGGGTTGACACACCATGTGAATATGGTTAATAATTACGATATAAATAATATAAAATCATATTAAAACAAAAAATATAGGCATATTAAAAATTCACATGTAAATAAATGGTGAATTAGTATAACCATTACGGTGAGAATTTATATGTCACCATTTGACCATGATTTTTTTATTAAAAAAACTAAAATGTTAAAGACACATATATTGTAAAAATAACATTTTTTTTTAAATCAGGCCCGTGGGCAAGCTCGCACCCGAGCGGGCTCAACCTGCATTGGCCTGCACCCGCGCGGGCTAAGCCCACATTGGCCCGCACTTTAAATGGTCAAAATATTTAGGCCCGCCCCACCCCACTTCCGCCCCATACCCATAAATCCCGTGGACCGCGAACCCGTTTTGCATCACTATTTGGAATTCTGCTAAATCAACATGCCTTCTTCTGTAGATAGTGTCTCTTCCTTATAAATTCGATTTTTTGGTGATGCAAACAATCCCTTAAGGGATTTTATTCATCAGAATAACACATGAGTAGATTTTTCTCATAGTGGGGGGATGTTGGGGAGGAAATCATTTATATAGGGGAATTAAACATTTTTAAAGAGGATGAGAGAGAATTTATTACCCATTTATCTAGGTGGTAGTGGGAGAATGATCCTCCTTCAACTGGACTTAATGTGCATGTTGATGGGATGAATTTAGCTTGGCATAGTGGGCCTGGTTTCACATTGTTTTTAGAGAGGATGAGGTTCCTGGAAGTAAGGTGCAGGGTAGGTTTCAAGATGGTGAGGGCCTAGTTATTTAGGGAGTGGTATTGTGGTAAATCGGGCTAGTAGTGAGGTTTGAAAGTGCCTTAAAGGACTATTCTTTTGGGGTAGATATTCCTTGGATCTCTAATACCATTGATCAAGAACATTTTATGCAGTGATGATCTTACTACCCCTTGAGCCAACCAAGAAACACCAACCAACCTCCATTCGGTCCACCTGTAGGGCTTGAATCAAAACTAATGAGCACCAGTATGAATTCTAATACTGATGCAGAAAAGATCACACCAGTTGAATCCATCTTCATTAGGTTTTCATAAATCCCCCTGGAAGCCTCACCTAACCTCCTTAGAATTGCATTTAACAAGTTGTGTGTGATTATAAACAAGACAAACCAAAGCAGCACCAATCAAGCTATGTGACATTGACAGAACCTGCAGCAAAATTCAGTCCCAAACAACAACACAAAACATGCAGCCCATCCCATCTGAAGCACATTTCCTCACATGTTCCATCCGAGAAGCGACATCTTGACCTAGACGTGAGTGGACCGAACTCTCATGGTAAGCAGTGGAAAACTCTTATCTTGCAGTATAGTGATCAAACAACCCTCACCATTACACCAAGACTCCCCTTGTTAACATATTTGACAATAATAAAGGTATCATGAATAATAAGATTTATGCATCTTAACATCAATGTAAATATGAATGATTCCAAAGGAAATAACTAGACTATACATTTTGTTTCGAAAATTAGGTTCACCAAATTCCATATATGAATATTTAACATAATGATAAAATACCCAAAACATTGATATTGGAAGATGTAATGTCATGAAAAAAAGTAGTGAAAATGATATAGGTTTGGAAAAAAACAAAAAATTTCCTTTAATGAATGTGAAAATGATACATGTTTGGAAAATAAAAAACAATGCTTTTGTTCATGTATTATGAAAAATGAAACATACATCACATTATTATTTTCTAATATAATCTAATATATTTTTTATACAAATATTTAAAAAAAAATTAATATTATCATTTACATAAATCAAGAAGAAACCTCAATAGCACTAGAGAGATAGAAGAAAATTCAAAGAGCCACAACAATGCCTTAGCGACTTGGAACCAAACACAATAAGGGGAGAATCATCACATAAATTCTTATCTTAGTATGATCATTCTAACATCTATATTTAACTATATAGAGATGATAAGTGGGAAATCACTCTATAATGGAGTTGTTATGAAAATAAATTAATGACGTAATTGATAAAATAATCAGTTTTTAATTAAATTCATTAATTGTTTACTTCTATATCCACAATAAAGATCAAGTGATTTAGGTTGGATTGATAGTGAATAACTAGCATTTACTTCATATCATTATCAATTTAATTTGGGTTCCAAAACATGTTTTGGATTCTCTTAAATCATTTATAATTTTATTTATTTCCAAATTGAGGATTAAATTTGGATTAGAGGTTTAGTGTTCAAGGAAGGGATAATATCGTATCTGAAAACAGTTGATGAAAACTTCTTACGGTGATTATAACTTATGATAAGTGGTTTTTTAGTGTTTTTAAATTACATAATGAAGAGTATTTTAATGACCCTTATTTTAAGTTTGTTTTTCCTTGAATTTAAGAGTCTATTTGACAACACTTATTGTTTTTTCAAACTGATTATCATAAGCAATAATATTTAGAATGTATAATGAACCACTACAGCACTCATCACTTATCATAAGTGTTTACACATAAAAATTTCTAGATTTCTTGTTGAACAAAATTTTCCTGCCACTTGAGTGGTATTATTTTGGTATTTATGTATACTAAATTCGCAAAAACAGGGCACAAAATACATTTTTTTAATTTATGATGTTTCATAAAAGTAATAAAAAAACACACAGTACATATATTTTGAAACTGTTTCTCATAAATGATGAATACTATAAGAAATTTTAATAAGTTGTATCAAATAGACCCAACATGCAAGTGTTTTTTCAAAAATGTGATAAACATGATTTCTCTTCCAAACTGATTATAAAAAGTGATTAGTGCAACGAGTAGATTTCAACAAGTGCTACCAAAAAACCCAATTTCTCAGAGTTTTCACCCATATCAATAAGATTCCAAGTATTATATCGCTAGCATGAATTAATTATCAATTGTTTCAATATGGTTAGGGTTTCCATTGGCTTTCAAAGATAATTACACCTTTGTTATCATTACTCTTTCTAATTGGGAGTGATTATAAATCATAAGTCTTAGATTCATAGGTATTAATGGTACTGGAATGATAAAGGAAAGAACACACAGAAACTACCTGGCTTCGTATAGTGGTTATCAACCTGTATGGGCAACCAGATGCATGAAAACCTTTCGAATTTAGAAACTAGAGAAACAATATCACTAAGAATAAAAAGTTATGGTCAACTTTATTAATCAAAATCAATCTCATTAATACTGTACATATGTTTTAAGTAGCCATATCTTTATCGAGAAGGGAAATAGGTAGCAAACCCAGATGAAAATTTACTAAGAAATTTTGATTTAGATATGTGTTCTGGAAAGTTTCAATATGAAGCCTACAATAGATATACATATGTTTGGTACTTGAAGAGGGGTTAAATAAAGAATAAATCATATAACTAGAGAAAACTCACATCTAAACCAGAACAACCTAGAATACATAGATTTTTCAACCTTCCATGTTTGATTATCAGCTCTAGATAAATAACATGCCAGTATCTGGTGGGAGTTTCTTCAATAAAATATAATTTTTTATATATTGACATTTGTAAATTTTAACCAGTTATGGAAAATAGACAAACCATGAGTTCATAATGTAGAAATTGAACAGTGGAAAATTGAAGACCATTAAATTTATTTTAGGGAAGAGATCATGGAAGGGCCTTGAAATAATCTTAGAGAACATGTTGTAGATCATACCAATACCATTGTCACTAATGCTAGACCCACAAAGATCAAGAAATTCTAAAAATGTACATATTAAACCAATAGAAAAAATAGATGTGTTAGTGATTTTTAACCAAAGAATCAATAGAAGCATCTACAAATTCATGATGTTAGAAGCCATTAGAGCAATTAGAAAACCATGAGAGAGCTATACTAAGGAAACATGTATGGTCATTGACATTGGGAAACACCTTCCAAGACCATCAGTATTACAATTTTCTAATATAAAAAAATATAATGAGAGTTCGTTCAAATTAGAGTATTTGATGGCTATCTTGAACAAGGAGTGAAGATTCAAAAGTAAAATCGTAGAAAGGCTCGAATAACACAAGCTGAAACACATGAGATTACCACACACTTCCATCCTATTTCATGAAAAACAATTATTATTAGAAATAATGTGGCCCAATTCAACACCAGTTATCTAATTGAAATTTAATGGCATGGTTCCATTTATGTTGTGCATTTGTGTTTTTGGTAAAAGAAACTAATTGTCACCCCTTATGTTTGGGTAGAGAAAAATCCAGGGGGAAATTGAATAACATGGAAGAATGCATACCTATTTATATTGTTTCAAAATAATGTACCGTCGAAATAGAACCACATTGGGACATGAGGATGATGATCTGTGAGCAGGGGTTGCAGAGGTGGATCATGGAGAGGGGCTGGTAGGGACACCGACATGTGGGGAGGGGGAACATGGTGGGGATGATTGTGACCCAAGGTCAGCGAAGCTGGTAAGGGGATCGGGGAAGTAGGGTATTTAGTGGAGGTAGGGATGAATATTAGGGATGTGGGGGATTCAGTGCAAATCAAAATAGGCAGAGGTGATGTAGGGAAAACCTAGGCAATATAGAGGGGATGATAGGATCATTGGCACTAGATCGGGGATGGGTGGCGATGGTGGTGGTGGTGGGGACGTTAGGGGGAGGGTTGAAATTGTGGGGGTGGTGGTGAGGAGGTGTTCTAGGGTTAGAATAAAAAAAATACACCACACATCGAAATAATTTTTTTTTGTTTTCTAAGGTTTTTTAGATTTAATTTATATTATATATATATATATATCATTCCAATAACCGTTGTCAAATTATTAATTTTTTAATTCAATATATAAACATATATTTTTAATTGATAATTGATAGGTCTTTGTAAAATAATTTGTAAATATATATTAAATTATTGGAAAATGATTAATTGATATTGAATAATTTATTATGATGTGTATTTTTTATTATAATAGATTTGTAGCTAAAAATACATATGAAAATAAATTCATTTATTGGAAAAATAATTATTGGTATTTGTATGATAAAGGGATATTTAATTTTTAAAAATTTGTTTTGGTATTGAACAAAAAATATTAACTGATATATTGGTTGATAAAATGATTTTTTGGTACCTATAAAATATTTTTTATTATTTAGTATGTTTTTTGTAACAATTTTTATTGATGGGAATAGATTTGTTGGTAATATTTATTATTAATAATGGATTCATGTGCTGGTCAAAAAATGTTGTTGTTAGTATGATAAAGATACAAATATTATTGTTCGTAAAAGAAATGTCTGTATTCAACCATCAATATCAATGGATATATCTGTTGGTAAACTCAAGTGTTGGCAGTCAATATTAATATAAATAAAACTAAATTTCTGTTGGAATTACTCGTTTTTTCCAACAGATATATTATTTGTCATTTAATTTCTGTTGGAAAAAGTCAAATATTTTGTAGTGAAATTTAAGGTTGATTAAAAAATTATAAAACATAAAAAGATAATTTCTCTAGCAAGACATCTAATTCCATTAAATAAATCTATAATAGTTCTCTATAAATCATCACATCACATGTTAATCCATTGAAAAAATACATCCCTTGGCCTTTATAATCTCCCCTATTAAAATTTTTCCAAAATCCCCATGCACCATAAAAGTATATATGTGGTAAATACATTGTTTATCCTACTTATTCATAATAAAATGACAAATGATAAGTTGGGGTTTTCTAATTTGTCAAAAACATGTTATCCTCCCATATATGGGTGTTTTTTTGAACACATATTTATTTGGTATGATATCAAATTGTTATCTTAGAAAGGATCTTATATTTAATCAAATCTAATCCACATTGGAAAACTCGATTTAGAAAATAAGAGATATATAACCAAGTTTATCTATATTTTCTATAAATTACCATACGAGTGAACTCATGATTATAAATTATAGGGACAAGGGCTGTTAATACATGAAATACATGATATTTTTCACACTTAAAAAACACATTAGGAATATTAGGTTAACAAAAATAACCCTCCCTTTTTATCACCTTTTAATTAACCAAGATCAATATTGTTATGAATGTAATTAATATAATTAATATTTCATGATGAGTGTGTGATTGGAATATTTCAAACTCATTTAAGCTTCCCCACAATGGATACACTCCTATTTTCATTTCATAGTATTCAAAAGACTCCATCTAAAAAATCTCTTCATGTTTTCTATAAGTTATAGCCTCAAAATTCTCCTTCAAATCCCATTATGTTATCTTAAAACACATAAAATAAGAAGTAATAAAGGGGGAAACTATTGTTTCTATAAAGGAAACATTCAAGGTTAATGTTTCCTCTCATCATTTCTTCCTTATTCTTTTCAATATCGGTATGGTATATTATTTTATTCTTGTTGAAAATAACCATAAATTATGCACTTATTTTCTTACCTGAATTGATTCTTCTTGGGGAATAATATTCTCTGTATCCTTCACCACTGAAATAACATCTTCTATTTTATTCCAAAATTTTCTTCTTTTCCTCCAAGATATTGTTTTGTGAGTGCGAGTATTTTTGTTATTAGTACACAATTAATGAGGTTAATTTTTATCCTCTCAAACATTGAACATATTTTTCATATTAATAGGCCTTTTACAAGGATAATAAATATCCTTGTATTTTATAAGAGGGGTGTTTCTATGTATGTATTATTTACCCTCCCATGTATTATTTCAATTGTGATACCTTGGTATATGATAAAGGTTATACCCAATAAATAAATACTATAAAATTCATACCACAATAATCATATCCTTGATTTATATGTATGAACTATGATTTTTATTATAACATCCTTGATATTACTGTCTTTAAAACATCTACTCGTGATTCTCCTAGATCATCCATAATAAAATAACTTTGGTGCTTTCATATTTTGTGGAACCAAAATTATATATTTTTCATGGGACCTGATTTTACATCAAGATTTATGATCTGAATTCCTCTTTTTTACTGCACTAGTTAAGATATCTATTGGGGGAATATATTTCTTATCTTTATAGGTGTTCATCGTCACCTCAAGGTCTTTTATTTTCATATCATTCTATTTTAACTAAAAAATAATTTTGTTTATATTTGAAGCAACGTAAAAACCTAACTATATTTTTTCTTCAAGTTGGGTATTAAGAGATAAGATGATAACCTTCAACTCCTTCTCCATATAAATTTTCCTTAAAATAACTATGTAATGATCTTCAATCATGTCACTTTTCTATTTTATCATGTTTCTGATTTTCTTCTTCCTAGTATTTAAGTATACTTATTTTCTTCTAAAAAATTTTTGAGGGAAATATTTTATCATTTAATAATAAAATTGATGCATGAATCTACATTAGTATTCATTGTCATTTCATGAGAATTCCATGGAATGGAAACTTGATTTTTTTTCTTCCTCAAAACCATAATCTCCTCTCTCTATTTATTATTCATGCAGATATAATTTTATGATGTTATAATGCCTCAAGAATAACTCCCTATTTATTTAAATGGTAAAAAATACTTTACATCATTATTTAGTTCTCCAATGTTTGTCATAAACTCATCGATGATACAACATTAATTTTATTTTTCATGAATTTAATAAGAAGCTATATTCATGGTTATTTCTATCTTAACATTTCAAAAAATACAACTTTATCACTATACAAAGCCTCATTCCAAGAAATTATAAGTCATTTATGTAATATTTTGAGTTAATGGATTTTGGGAATCCTATTATTCATATACATACCTTATAAGGAGCAAATACATCATTAGATCAGGTTAGTGACCTCTATATAATAATAAATTCAAGAACATGTTTTATGGAATGATCATTGTGGATCAAACATGTCATAAGAACTTTGACAAGATAAACCCTAAACCATGAAATAAGGATGATGACTCAACAATTTGATCAGATAGAAAAGATCAATCAAATCAAACTGCCAATGATATATCCATATTTTTTTACATGGAGCTATATTGATCACTGAACAATTTTCTTACATTATAGATATCTTTAGTCAAGTGATTCTATTTATTATTTCATTGTAGGTGAACAAAGAATATGTTAGTATCCAAGGTTATGTTTCAAAAACCACATTGTACACACATAGGTTTCATGAATTGTGCCTCCCAGTGCAGGACCACTTCCACCACTTTGTGTGCACTCACCTATGGGCACACTGGCCCTCACATGTAGGAACTCATCTCACTGATGCCTCCTTATGGACTTTATGAGACAACTCTCTTATATGTTTAAGGTCTTACTCCCACATATGCAGGACAAATTCATTTTTTCTACATTCTTGGATGTGTATATTTTTTAGTGGACTCACATAAAAAATTTTGGAAAACTATTATACAATTCCAATCCTAAACTCAAGCCTAGTTTTCAAAACATTATTCAATAATGGAATTTTAATGGCCTTCTTCATTTAAAACAGCTCAATAAATGATGTTTGTATTGCATGTCCTTCTATTTTACCATGGAATTTAAATCAATAATACTTAATAAAATAACATTACTCTTCACATCCTTATTCTAAAAAAATCTTCATAAAATATTGTTTTTATTGTATGCTCCCTCTAATTCGTCTTTTTTGTAAGCAATGCGCCATATTTAGAACAATCAACACATTTATTTTTCATATTAATGTATGGTTCATCAATTTTCACACATACAAGGATAATTAATCTAGCATTTTTTCCAACTCTATTAAATAAAACTGTAAAAATAATCCAAGAATCATCACTTCACATATTTGAAACACCCTAAGATTTAATAGTATGTTTTCGTTTTAAATAAATTCAAATGATTGTGTTGCACAAAACATTGAGTTCAAGTACACCATGATCTATTAACCTAATAATTTATATAGTGGTTATAAATAAAATTAACCAAATTATGAAATTAATTTATATTCCATTTATTTTATTTATTTTATAGACAATTATATTAGAAAAAATGCATAAAAACTATATTTTTAAGGGAAATTTTTCCACCTTTTAGTGGTGAACCTATTTTGCAGCTAAATATTGGAAATTTTATTAATTTTAATTTTCCAAATAGACTTTAATTTTTGAATTAGGAATATAAAAATTGTCTTAGAATCATATTTTAGTCTTTTTTGAGAATTTTTATTTCTTGATGAATAGAAAAAAATACAACATTTTATTTAAGAAACTAACTTTTTTTATAAATAATTATTAAAATTTAAATTTATTTTTTAAGTAAAAATAAATCAATAATATATATATATATATATCTAATTTATATTATTTCAAACTTTTTATATAAAAGTTATATATAAAAACTCATTGAACTGTTGAACACTTCCACTTACCCGCCTTTTTGTCACATCAATGAGATTAGTGTTAAAATTAATTTTACCATTTTTGTGAATTAAACATAGAAAAATGGACATAAATGGTTGTAATTAGTATGAAATTTATATTTTAATAGTATCAGATTAATTTATTTATATTATGAATAGTTACATTTGTAACTTTTTATTTTCCATAGTTAAGGGTAAATCGAGTAATTAAAGGTACAAATAATATATAATATTATAAAATTACCATAACACTTGTTCTAATTTAGTTGTATAAGAGGGTATCAACAAAAAAATTCCTAACACTAAATTTATAACCTTTTTAAGCCACATGGGTAAGAATATGACATTTGTAATTTTTTTTAATGATAAGTTAAAAATTTCATACTCATATTTTTTAATAAGTGTTACATTTTCAATACATGGTTATACATAAGATAAATTAGAATATAAACAGTAATTTGAAATATAATAAATTTATCTTTATCATGATTTTTTTTTTTGAATTTTAAAGAAGATATAATTTTATTAAATGCTTCCATAATAATGATGCAATAACTGTTTAATTAATGGAAATATCAAATAATTGATATTGATAATATTAACATAAATAAAATTTTACAAAATTATTGACATACAAGAATTATTTATATAACAAAAAGATTTTATTGATATATTATAGATATTTGTTAGAATTTTTCATGTTTTTATGATATTGTTAGAGAAAAAAATAACAAATAGTATCAAAATTGACATAAATGATACTTTAAAATGATTAATATTTTATTAAATGATATAAAATTCATAAAAATATAAATTTTTTCCAAATAACTATAATAAAGTTAGATATGTCCTAAATAATCTAGATTAGGTTCTTTTTGGTATTTTATAGTTACTATATTCTCACTAGAGAGTAAAAAATATTTGATGTTATTGTAAGAGATAAAGAGATTAACAAAGGTTTAAAACCAAAAAATAAGGTTAATATTGTGACCTATACATTTATAAAAAATTGGTTTGGAGGATTGTGGTCCATATTAATATTATCTACTAAATAAATCACTTTAAAGACATTTTAAATATAAGATAAATTTGTGCTTATTTAATATTTTAAATGATTTAAAGAGTGTAACTCCCCTGTCTTATAAAAATGTACCTCATTCCACCCTTCCTCACACAATATTGAGCGTTTTAAATCGACCAAACCACCAAATTTCTCCTACTAACTTTATAAATTAAGTTCTAGAGGACTTGGTCATCTATAAAGACCAACACTAGTGTCCCTCATATGATACCCAAAAGTAGTCCAACGAATAAGAGGTAATTCTTTTACAAATTCTTTTAAGATCATTTATAAATCTACTTCCATTTCATATTTTGATTCCATAATACTGTAATAACACAAGTATCATCTATATTCTGAGATTTAATTATTATGGAAGTACAATATTCCTCCTTTTATCCATCCTATGAAAAACAATATCACCATGTGTGCGTGCATATGACATACCATCTCCATGCTGTAGTGTAATTTATTTTTCATCACCACATAATTTGGTTGAGTATAATGATATATATAATGGAAAATATCACATCTCGTCTTTGGGGCCCGTGTCGTGACTGCCCTAAGCCCACCTTCCATAGTCCAGGGGTTGGCGGAAACCACCAAAGGCGTAAATCCAGATAAAAAGGGAAGGCATTGCCTTTATAAAAGTAAACAAATACAACAGAGTACACAACAAAAGGAAGAACTAAGTAATACTGAATTCAAAAGTAAGTGCTGAAAGGAAATGGGCTGGAAATACCAGGCCAACAGTAAGTATAGTTCAAATAAAAAGCTAGTACAACAATAGTAAAGTAAAACAACAGCCACTGATTCATCCTTCGGGAATCCCACCTGAAGGGTGGGTACAAATGGCCTCCTCAGCACCTCAGGTCTGGTCGTCCGCTCTGTGTACATCTCACTAAGTGGTCCACCTCTGGGTACTGTCCAGCTCTACAAGCCTCCACCTCGATCAGTGCTGGACATCATCTACATCCAATACACCGTAGTGTAGGCATAGCCCGTTTAGGGGTGATTATACGATACTCAGTAGGGACCCCGAGACCCCCAAAGGTCTCCCTAAATCCACGAAGGATAAACCACATAAGAAAGATATAATCACGAATTATCAACCAACTCTACTTAAGTATATTCCCATACATATACCCAAGTTATCAATCACAGTTCGACTCCAACTCTCGAGCCCAAGAACAACCTAGTCCAAATAGGAAAGCAAGATAATCACATCGATGATAATGATTGAAATTAAAGACTCAGCTCACATAGGTATACATATTTCATATAATGATAGATATGTTCAGTTGTAGTCACTGATTCATCTAAGCTATCAGACCCACATAGGATACTAGACCAGCTAAGCTATCAGACCCACTCAGGATACAAGAACAGCTACTCTGTTGGACCCACTCAGGATTCAAGTACATAATTCATTGTTGTCGAACCCACAGAGGATTCATTCCAGCCTCGTCGTTGTCAAACCCATGGAGGATTTAGCCCAGTCTCATCAATGTCGAATCCACAGAGTATTCTTTCCAGTATCGTTATTGTCGAACCCACGGAGGATTCAGTCCAGTCTCGTTGATGTAGAACCCACTGAGGATTCAGTTCAGTCTCGTTGTTGTCGTACACACAGAGGATTCGGTCTAGTCTCATTGTTGTTGAACCCACAGAGGATTTAGTCCAGTCTCATTGCTATCGAACCCACAAAGGACTCAGTCCAGTCTCGTTACTGTCGAACCCACGGAGGATTCTAGTACGATAGTCGTCGCAACCAGCTCTAGGGTTTCCGCACACAGAACGATCGATTCTGGGAGGGTCTGCTCCTCGATTCAAATTTTGATACATCAACTGTCAAGAATTCTTGATTTGATATGTCCAAAAGTTCCTCATCATCCAAAGAAACCCAACGCGACAGATGGTGCGTCAATCGGACGCCCGGTCTGAGAGTTATTGGCTTTTTCGTTCAAGGGGCCCGATTGACTTTTTGGAAAAAACAAGCTCAACCATACTAAAACTACATCTAAACCTCAATTGGGTATGATAAATGAAATTTCTCTTCAAAAGGAAACAAACTTAGTTGACTACACGTCATTCGGATGTCCGGTCCTTAAGTTATAAGTGCTTCTGCTCCGAGGGCCCGGTTGGTTGCAGGTTCAAACCAACCCGGCCATACACAAATATTTCCAAAACCTTGACTTTAATATACCAAAACGACCTTCTCGATCCTAGTAATCCTACACAACTGACGGTGTGTCGATCAGAGGTCTATAGCTCATGTTATAGGCAATATACTAAAATGGGTCCAAAGGGGGGGTGGGTCTGGTCCGATCCGACCCAACCCGCCTTTGGGCGGCCCGAACTGGGTCGACCCGACCCAGGTCTCGGTCTGGCCCAGTAAGGTGTGGCCCAGCCTGGTGGCTACGGCCCGGCCTGACAGGGCGCGACCCGACCTAGTGGCAGGCGGTCCGGCCCAGCCCGATGGTAGGCCGAGCTGTCCGGGGGGCGCGACCCCCGGTATTTTTCCAAAAGGCAGCGCTGAGTGGAACTGCCCCTTCTATCTGGTCATCCGAAGCAGGCTGATCTTCCTGGCATGAAAGGCCAATGTGGGTGGGCCACTATTCCCCCAACGTGGCGCCAGGAGTGCACCGCAAGGTCTTTCCAGCCCGGCCGGCTGGTTCATCCACCGAGTGGGCTGCGAAAACGCGGTATGCAGTTCCTCCACAAAACGGCGCTGAGAGGCACCATGGCTCTTCCAGCCCGACTAGCTTTAGCCGAGAGATCCTTCTTCTGCCGAGCTGCCTGTAATTACGGGTTGTGGTCTCCCTTCTGCGTGGAACCTGGTTTCGTTGTCTTATTCAGGTCGGTGCATGACCTCCATTGCCACTACCACCTTCGGTTGTCGCCGCCCCCGATCATCACCAACTCTGATTGCCACCACCAATTTAAACAATATTTTTTGGATGGTCGTCAGGCCATGTT
This sequence comes from Viscum album, assembly GCA_963277665.1. Lineage (NCBI taxonomy): Eukaryota > Viridiplantae > Streptophyta > Magnoliopsida > Santalales > Viscaceae > Viscum > Viscum album. Next base: position 1,037,178,777 of record OY728141.1, on the reverse strand, counting down.
TGTTCAGCCCGTGCCCTCCGCGTTAAGAGATATCAAATGGCCTCAAATGATCACTTGCATTCATCAATTAAGGGGGTATAATTTTAATAAACAAAAATCATACAAATTTTCTATGTACCTCGTAGTTGACTTCGCACGTCGATGAGCCATGGAAGACAAGAGTCGCGGTAGTTGGGCATCGTGGAAGATGGCATCGCGATGAACGGTGTAGTACCATCAATGTTGGAGGAATATTCGTTGTCGTGATGTAGAAATAGAATCCGAAGATGACGTAGTTTCCTTGACGTCAGGGTGCGTCCGAGTAGGAAGCGTCATTGGAAGATGTCTCTCGCATTCTACGTCGGGGATGTTCTTCATTGAAGAATTGTGTTCTTAGTCAAGATAGGAACACCTTCTTCTAATTCTCCAAACTTTTCCCCACTGAAATATTTTCCAAACAAATATTATAATAAGGATTCACAATATATTAGAAAATGGAACTTGACATATCTTACTATAAAGAGCCTATCAAGATTCTTTACACTAGAGAACATGTTTTGTCGAATCGGATGACTTGACTAGTAATGTTTCATTGGAAAAACTGTAAAATTGAAGAGGCTATGTGAAAACCTGTGGAAATTAAGATGAAGAAATACTGGGATATTTTTATGAGTAATATTTTGGAAATTTGGAGGCTAATTTTTTTAAGGAGGGTAGAATGTAACACACCATTATTTCACAGTAAATGTCCTTTTTAAATAAATTTAATATCTTTCATTGCACGCAACACTGCAATCGATCACACCATGATCTAATAATCTAGTCATTCAAATAGTGTTAATGAATATTATTAATCATATTATGAAACTTATGTATATTTCATTTATCTTATATGTTTCCTAGACAATTAAATAATAATAAACCTGATTTTATGCTGAAAACTATATTTTTAGGGGAATTTTACAACATTTTAATGAAGCACTTATTTTAAAAATAAATTCTGAAATTTTTATAATTTTAATTCAAAATATAATTTATTTTTTAATTTATAATATCAATATTATCTTAGGTTGGATGTTTGGTATTTTTTCTGAGAAGTTTCATTGTTCGATGAATACTGAAAAAGTTTTCATTGTGGTAACAAACTATATTTTTGTTTAAATAATTATTAAGCATTGAATTTATTTTTAAATTAAAAATATATCAATAATAAATATATTAATCCAATTAAGTTAATTGGAATTTTTTTTATCTTGAAATTAGATATAAAATCTTATTTAACTATTGAAAGTTTTCATCTATCCGTCTTTTCATCATATCTTTATGATTTGTGTTAAACTAAATTTATCCATTTCTGTGAATTGAATTTGAAAAAATGGAAATGAATGATTGTAATTAGTATAATTTATACAGTCTAATGGGATCAACGTAAATTTTTTATTTTGTGGATAGAAACTTTAGTAAATTTTTATTTACCACTTTTAAGAGTAAATCGAGTAATTAAAGGTAAAAATAATGTATAATATTACAAAATTACCTTGAAACTTGTGTTTATTTCATTGGATAATTATTTTTCGACCAAAATAACCCTTATTCTAGAATTATAACCTTTTTAAGAAAAATGGGTAATAATTAGATATTTATAATATTTTATTTAAAGATAAGTTAGAAATGGCATACTCGTGTTTTTAAATAAGTATTTAATTCTTAATACATGGTTATATAGCAGATAAATTTTAATATAAATAGACATTTAAAATTTAATAAATTTATCTTCATTATGAATATTTATTTTTAATTTTTAAGGAATAAATACTTCAACTAAAGGCTTTCATAATAGTGACGTAGAAACTATTCAACTAATGGAAATATCCAATATATGATATTAAAAATATTAAAATAAATATATTTTGACATATTTAATGACATACAAGAATTTTATAGATAACTTAGATATGTTAGTGATATATTTTATGTTTTTTTACAATTTATCATATTTTTTTGATATTTTAAGAAACCATATAAGAAATAGTATCAAAATTGACAATAATGATACTTTAAAATGAATAATATTTTATTATATAATATAGATTTTTTAAAATATATATATTTATAAAAAATTACTAGAATGGGGTTAAAAATTCCATCAATGATCCATTTTAGGTTCTTTTGAAATTTTATTGTATCTATATTAACCATAAAGAGTAAAAACTTCAAGTTGGCATGGTAAGAGTTATTGAGTTTAACTATTTACTAAAACCAAAAGATTAGGTTAATATTGTGACCAAAAAATGTACAAAAATAATTAGTTGGAATTATTTTGACCCATAATCATATTATATTTTTAATAACTCTCTTTATAGCTCATTGACATTGAAAATAAATTTAGATAAATTTAATATTTTCAAGGATTCTAAAAGTGCACGTACCGTCTCTTATAACATGGCATCTCCTCCCTCACTTAATCACACCACATTGAACCTTATATCTAGAAAACCCTTCCCATTTGACCTCCCATAATTTTTATCAATGTTTCAGAGTTCTTGATCTTCTGAAAAGACTAACCCTAGTGTTTCTAATAAGAGATCAAAATGAAGTCCACCGAAGAAGAGTTAATTATTTTACCAGTTTATATAAGTTCAATTCTTCTTCTGATTCCTATTTTTTTCTTATTTAAATAATAATTCAATCACTGAAATATAATATATATTATGAGATGTTATTTTTATGGGACAACTATATTCCTCCTTTTTTCTATCTTATGAAAAAAATATCACGATGCGTGTGTACGTATGACTTGGCGCTTCCACGCTGTGGTGTATTTTGTTTTGAATCACCACTTTATTTGGATGGGTATAATTAGGAATATAATGGATAAAATAATAAATATGACATGATATTTAATCTATATAATTTATATACCATCCAATTACTTTCGAACTCACCATTAAGGGATGATATCATCACTCGTACGTATGTACGGTCTACCGTCTCCACGACATGGTAAGATTCATCCTCCATGATAACCATTTATAAATGATTATAAAAACAAAAAATAAGAATAAATATACTAACTATGATGTTAACATCATTTTATATGTGAATAAAATATATAATATTCATAATAAATAATACTTACATGAAATAACGTGCATTGGAAAATGATACAGTTAACACCCAAAAAAATTGTAATAATGAAATATTACTAACAAAACGATATAAGAAGATCATATATGATATTATAAAAATGTATATGGTTGTGGGATAAATAAATAATATTCCCCAACCATTATATAGGAGGTTTATGCTCCCTCAAGTAATGTAATAAAAGAGGTAAGGGATTATTTTATAATCTCAATATTAACTGAGATTGTTTATACATAATTATTTAATGGGATATATTTTTCATCTATGTCTACATTTCATAAAAAATTAATTCAATGTATTATTACTATTATTCTTAAAAAAATTCAATTTTTACCCATGTTTTACTTTTTATAAAACATTTTGATTGGAATTATTTTGTCTTTTTCCGAACAAGGTAATTTATGATCTTTTCCACAAAATATGGAATGAATGTTATTTTTTTAACTTATACAGCATGAGAGAATAATCCTTTGCAATATTATAAGATTATTTTAAAGGAAATGTTTTATTTTAAAATTGTGTTCCCCTTTCAAAATAATATCAATATAAAAATGGGTTATTTCTCTCAAGTAGTTTTTAATTATTTTATTAGACTACTTTCATATATGTAAACATCCTTTGTTATATTTTATGCCTAATTGAGGTTAGTCTCTCAAGATACCACCTACCATATTTTATTGACTGGTTTTATGATATTTTTGAATGTGGATGTTCTATTTTGATACCATTGATCATTTAAAGGAAATTTATTAAAATTTCAAATTATAGTTTTAATACAAATTTTTATGTTTGTTATGTTTCACCCTTTCCATATGTGGAATGCACTGTACATAGTAAGTGATGGTAGGGGACCACTATATCCCCTCGATTCATTAGTAGGTCTCATGAGAGAAGCTAGTTTGACTATTGGAAAATGTATTACCTATTTATGTATGGTGTCTTGGATGAAGCCTTGACTATATGTTTATAATGTATGGTATTATGCATTACATCATTATGAGATTATTTATTGATATTCCATATGATTATTTGACTAGTAGAATATCCATGATTATGTATATTTATCAGGTGAATATTTATATGGGATTATTTGATCAATTTACAACCCTTCCATGTTATGCTCAAAACTGTGTTTTAATGGAATATGTATTAATTTTTCACTATGCCTTATTTTTTGTGTTTATTTATGATATCTTCTACTATATTGTTTTCCCTTACTGAGAATTTGAGCTCACCCCTTTATTTTGGTTTATTTTCCCTCAGGATGAAATGATTTATATTATGACTGCCTTGTAGGGATAAAAAAATGGAATACGAGTTTTTTCAATGGATTTTCTATATTTTCCTTTTAAGTAGAAATGAAATGTTTATGTATGTAATTCAACTTCTAAAACTGCTAAACTGATCATTCCTTTTGGATTCAAATCTTGTATTTTTTGTAATGATATAAATTATTGTTCTGAATCTAAGTTACTAGGGTTGTGGTCGATAAAATATTGACTCATTTGAAAATAAATTCAACACTTGGGAATAATAAATCAATGTAGAATAAATAATCTATTGAATCAAATAGCAGAATATAACCTTATGAGGCTCATTTATATGAGCTTTAAAGGGTGGTATAATCACTAGGTATTTCCATTAAACAAGACTAGATCGAACTCTATCTAGTGTTTCTTGAGAGAAATCAGTTATAGGTGAAGTTAAATCATATATAAATCACCATGTGATCCATGTTAGCTGACTCACCAGCAGCGATAAACATAGTAGATTATCTTACCATTATATTTTATTCATATAAGTATAGGTTAAGATGATATAAATAAATAGTTATCAATGTAATAAGTTATTTCTATATCTCATGTATTTTATATATTTCTCATTTCTTCTTTTATAGTAAAGGAATATACATTTTTAAAGCTAATTATTAAATAAAATTTAATTAGTATAGCTAAATAACTAATAATATCATTTTATTATTATAATTATATTTTACTAAAGTTTTTTATTTTATGTTCTATACATTTATAATTTAATAAACCAAATATAATATAGATAAATGATGATAAATTTCACTAATAATAATTATTATTATAATATATTTACATTATTTTAATTTGTAATACATATAAAATAGGAATAAGAATAATTAATATTAAAAAAATTGGCTTCCTATAAAAATTTATTTCATTATATTTTATAATACCATTTAATGTAAGAATTTTATAAATAGAGGATTTACATTTTTTAACCTAGGTATTATCTAAAAAAATATTTTATACGTAACTGTAACATCCTAGGTAAATAATGAATAAAACATTTACATATTTATTAATATTTACGAATTAAATATTAATTTTACTTTAAATGGGTTTCTATGTTCGATATCGTACCCGATACGCAGCAAAGAGTTTCATTGAAATCTTACGTTGCACACTAGTAATAAAATAATATTATTTTAAATGGTAGTTAACACATAGTCGTTGTATTGGAGGGAATGGATATAAATAACTAAAATATGATTATATATGTTTTTTAAATATTTTTACTTTTATCTAATAAAAGATAAAGGCTTAAAATACGAAAAGAATTCTGTTTTAGGCGTATATGCCCTAGTTTTCACTAAAGGTTCACTTATCGCCTTTTGATGGCGAACCATCATTAAATATAGTTTTGTTCACACTTATACATTCTATTGGACCAAATAAAACTCTTCTTTAGAATTGGGACATCAAAATTTACTTTGTGTAAATTTTTGGTATTTTTCCGATAAAGTTCATTTTTTAATGAATAGTGTAAAATGTTGTATTTTAATTCAAAACCTCTTTTTAATATAATTTATTTATATGATTATATTATGTTTTTAATTGGTTTTAAAGTTAAATTAAAATATATTTTTACAATTAAATCCAATAGTGGTCGTTGGAATTAATTTCACTTTGAAATCGGACTTAAACTAGTGTCAATCTTTTGATAATTATTGTTTCATGAAAAAACATTATTTGCTATGAAAGCGGGAATTAATTATTAAATTAATTAATGAAACTTATATGTTTTGAATTTTTTAAAATGGAATTCATTTTTGAATTCATAATATCAAATATATCTTAGGGTGATGTTTTGGTATTTTTCCGAAAAACTTCAATTTTTGATGAATAGTGAAACCACTAAGTGGTACTTAAAACACTGATTTTTCGTTTAAATGAAATTTTACAACCTTTGTGTTTTGAATTTCAAAAATCCGACATACATGGTTGTCATTAAGAAGTAAAATGTGGTTCTATGGGATTAAAATAATTTTTTGGTGAATAGTAGCTTATTAAGTTTTTAATCGCAATTAGAGGTAATTAGTGTAGTTTAAGGTAAAAATAATGTTTTAATAATATGAAATGAACTTGACACATGTCCTAACCTCATTGGATGTGTCATTCCCGACCAAAATAATCCATGGTTCAACATGGGGACCCCATGGAGCCACTTTAGTTGGAAAATGACATTAATACCTTTTTATTTAATGTTAAAATAAAAATGTCACAAACATGAGTTGTTTTACTAAAATAATTTTTACATGGGGTTATACAAATCTGATTTTTGACTATAAATATTCATTAGAATTATAAAGAGAGTTCCTACATCATGATAATTTTTTTATAATTTTGAGACATTAATTAAATTAAATTATTTATGACATCATGATGATGCAGCGATTACCTCATTAATAGAGGATTTAAATAAAATGAAATGATAATGTAAAATCTAAGACTTAAACATGTCCAAAACCTATTGGATGGGTGGATTTTGAACCCTTATCACCTTATCCTCGAAACACATCAATGTGGGACCATTAAAATTCGAAACTCATTCTATAATAATGTAACATTTCTTTATTTTCCAAGAGTTCCCCTCCTCTCCTCTTATAAAAGGCCCCCACATCTACCCCCTTAACAAAACTTCCAAAGCCTTTTTCTCAGCCAACCCATGTCCAGTTTGTCTCTCCACTTCTCTCTATTACTCCTTGAAGCCTCACATTGTGCATAAGTCTTCCCAAGGAAGCCTTTGATCACAAATCTAAGAGAGTTACCCGATTTTAAGGTGATGTCTTCACTTGTGTTCTTTTGTTTTATTTTGCTTCTCCAACCCCCTAAACTCTTTTTATTCATTTCTTTTGTAACAACTACAGTATCTTCAATTTAATAGGATGTTGTTATAAGAATATTTCGAGCTACACTTACACACATCTACATCTAATGGTTAAAGAACATACTATTTCTGTGGTTGGAAAATTTCTGCCTCACGAAACGATGATTGATCAATCTTCTTTTAAACACCTTTAATGGTAGCCATTAAGATGTCACTCTATTTATATATGATATATATTATGTTTATGTTATCCTTATGCTTATTGTTTTTTAATTTGTGGTATACCTTTATGGTTTCCATTGTGGGTAAACACGATAATTTCATTTTAGGAAGTGCGGACTACCGCCCCCTCAAAGTGATGTGATTTGTTAATGCCATATGTGGGACATATAAAGGATGGATTAAAAGTTATTATTTATGATGTTATACTAGAATTATAATATACCTCTATATCATTATTATTTCTTTCCATTAAAGTATGATATAGAAATGAAAGTTGCGTCCATGCGTACGTACGGCTTACTTTCTCCATGAACGGTGCATTTCATTTCTTATCCCCAAATGTAATGTACTATTATAAGTACATGTATATAATGGATATATATGATTAATGATACATCTAAATGATTAATATAAATCTGGAATTAAAATATACATACCTCTCATTTAGTTTTAATTCCATTAATATGACAAAGAAATGAAAGTAGCATTCATGCGTACATACGGCTTACCGTCTCCATGAACGGTGCGTTTCATTTATTACCTCTAAATGATTATGTAATATTATAAATACATGTATATGATGGATATATATGATATATATGATATCCAAATCAGAAATGTCATTTTGGATATAAAGAACCTTTGACCACACGAACAACATGTAATTGTAAGAAATCCACTTTCGACTTAAGAACCAAATATCGACAAAACAAACATTATTAACTTAATGATTACATAATGTTTATAACATGGAAATAAGTGATATAAAAAGAATAATAAGCTTTAAAAGGTTCTTCATCAAGTAGAAATTAACTCAAGTTTATTATTCAGGACGTTAAAGAACGATCGAGTCAAGTCGGACCCGAGGTAAGGGACTTCATCTCAATCTCCTTTCATTGAGGCATATTTCGTTTTATACACAACTTTCATTTATACGGTGTATAAACCCCTTTGACTTTTACTTTTATACAAAAGGAATCTTTTTCTACGAATCATTTTAGAAAACGACAAAAAGGAATGTTTATTTTAACGTACGCGGTGACAATGACCTTTTCCGCCGCCACGAGTATTATTTGGTCTTTGGCTTCCTCAACAAGCTATAATGTTTTTTAAAAAAAAATACCATATACTGTTTTATGTATTTAGGTTTTGAAAATGGTTTTTATAATGGATTTGTTATGTCAATATATTTAAGTGATATATTGTGATCAAAGTGTGGAAATTTTTTCTTTCCATTATATTTGTTTTATGTCTTATAATTTTTATAATGGTACTTAGACATTTGACAGGTGGTTACGTGATAAACCATATGACGGGTCGTGCCGTGAATACCAGGACGGCTGGTTACGTTATAACCTCCAATGCATTGGGTATGGAAGTCGGTCGTATGGCTATTCCTTTATGTATGTATGGAAGATGGCCGTATGGCTATTCCATTAAGTGATATGTGTGGAAGTCAACCGTATGGTTATTCCACTTAAGTATGTTTATTTCCCAAGTTACCTTTATATGTTATGTGTTCTTTATATGGGTTTTATGGTAATCTTTTTGTTACAAAAGGGTAAGTAATGATCTTTTATTCAGTGAAGAGTTTTTACTACTTCATAAAGGTGAAAACTATTACTTTGATAAAGTATACATGGTTTACTTTTTGTTTTGATAAACTAATAGTTTTTATTCTTTGTGTATCCCTTACTGAGCTTTTTATGCTCACCCCAAGTTTTTTTTGAAATGTTTTTCATAGGACTTAATGTGGAATTAGGTCAAGGATGGGATCAAGGGAAAGTCATGCTATATAAAACATGGAACTAGACATGTTTCTTTTTAAGAGGTTTTTTTATTTCTATGGAAACTTTGTAGAAGTGTCTACTTTGTAAATATTTTGAGATGTAATAGTTATGTTCTAATTCTCTAAAACTCTAAACCTGAAAAGATCCTCAATGTGAATTATTCATTTAATTCAATATTAAGTAAGGTTTATGGTCGAGGCCATATAGTTGGTATCATAGGTCGGTTTAGACAACTTTAGGAGTTAGAAAATTGTTAAATTATAAGTTAATTTATGGTATGACTGAAATGATATAGCATTTAAAGATTACCATGTTGCTTCGCCTAAGATATTTCTGTGTTCAGAATGGTTTTTCGCAGAGGAAACAAAGCATCTATGTTTGGACGACATCATGAGGAAGACAACCTTCAAAATCAGCAACCTGAGGTGGTCGGAATTGGAACTGAACAATTTGTTGCAGTGATGGAACAGTTGACTCAGGCTATAAATGGTGGTGGTATCCATGCACGAGATCAGCCAGATCAACCGCAGAAGAACATGTCAGTGGTGGAACATTTCATGAGGCAACATCCCCCATCATTCAGAGTACCATCTGACCCCGTTCAATATGAAGGGTGGATTAAAGCACTGGAGAAGATTTTTGGTGTCATGGGGCGTTCAGAACATCAAAAGGTTAGTCTTGTTGTTTACCGTTTTGAAGGTGAAGTTGATCAGTGGTGGTCTATGGTAAAAAATATCAGGGATAGTGATGAGATTGAGGATATTCACTGGGACAAATTCAAAGGAATGTTTCTTGAGAAATATTTTCCTAAGATGGTTCGTCTTAGGATGGAAAAACAGTTCCTAGAATTGAGGCAGGAGGATGATTATGTGGCTGCTTATGAAGAAAAGTTCACTCGATTGGCAAGGTATGCTCTGAACTTCATACGACATCTTGATAGTAAAATAAACCGTTTCTACTCAGGGTTAACGACAAATTATTGAAGGTCTTTAGCTTATCGTGAGTTCAAAAGTTATGAAAAACTTGTTCGATGTGCGGAGAAGGTGGAAATGGAGTTTGCTGATGATCAGGTGTTCTATGAAAAACAACAGAATAAGAGGTCCAGTTGGAAGGCAAAGGGGAAGAATTCATCAAAGAAGAAAGGATTTAAGATAACCAAATATCTATCATGTGAGAAGTGTGGTAAAATGTATCCTGGAGAATGATTATCCAAGTCTGGTAAGTTCTTGTGGTGTGGTAAGTCTATTCATATTGCTCGTAACTGTAAGGAAGATGATCAAGAAGGCAATGAAAATCCAGTGGTAAGATGTTTTAAGTGTAATGAAATGGGTCATTATGAAAATGATTGTCTAACGAAGAACTCAACTGGGGGAAAGCAGCCAGACTACAAGAAGAAAGGGGTGGTGAAATCCTTTGCAACACCTTCAGAAGATGTTGGGCCATCAAATGAAGTAGTATCAGGTACACTGTTTGTTTGTTCAGATTATTCCAATGTGTTGTTTGATTCAGGGTCTACACATTCTTTCATTTCTGAGAAGTTTTCTAGTAAATTGGAAATTCCATCTCAAGATATGAACCCTGAACTTATGGTAAAAACACCCGGAGTGAACGTTGAGACCAAAAGGAATTATAAGAACCTTCCTATCCTTGTGTGTGGAAAGAATCTACCAGCAAACCTTATTTTTTTGCCTCTAGTAGAGTTTGGTGTTATTTTGGGCATGGATTGGCTTTCTTTTTACCATGCTAAGATTAACTGTAGAGCTAAAGAAGTTTTTTTTCAGAAAGATTTTCAGTTTGTGTACAAGAATGAACCCTTGCTTTTGATAACATATCAGGAAGTTGAGAAACTAGTAAAAGAAGGAAATGAATGTTACCTTTCACATATTTTTGAAAATAAAGGAACTGTTCAGATTAATTATGTGCCAGTGGTAAATGAGTATCTTGATGTATTTCCTGATGAGTTGCCTGGTATTATTCATGATCGGGAAGTTGAATTTACTGTTTACTTGGTTCCTGATTCTAAGACAATTTCAAAACCCCCTTATCGAATGGCTCAAGCTGAACTTTTAGAGTTAAAGAAACAATTGCAGGAGTTATTAGATAAAGGTTTCATTCGACCTAGCACATCACCATGGGGTGTTCCTGTATTGTTTGTTAAAAAGAAATATGGCTCAATGAGACTTTGCATTTATTATAGAGCCTTGAATAATATTACTGTTAAGAACAAGTATCCTTTGCCTCATATCGATGATTTGTTTGATCAGCTTCATGGAGCTCAGTATTTTTCGAAGATTGACTTGAGGTCGGGGTACCATCAGTTGAATGTAAAAGAAGCAGATGTTCTGAAGACTGCGTTCCATACTAGATATAGCCATTATGAATTTGTAGTTATTCCTTTTGGGTTAACCAATGCACCTACTGTATTCATGGACCTTATGAAAAGAATTTTCCATGAGTTCTTGGATAAGTTTGTGGTTGTTTTCATCGATGATATTTTGGTGTTTTCTAAAAGTAAAGAGGAGCATGAAAGTCGTTTAAGGGTTATCTTGAAAACCTTAAAGGAAAAGAAACTATATGGAAAATTCAGCAAGTGTGAGTTTTGGTTACAAAAAATTTCTTTCCTGGGTCACATTGTTTCAAAAGATGGCATAACTGTTGATCCTGCTAATACGAAAGTTGTTGAATAATGGTCGAGACCCACAAATGTAACCGAGATCCGTAGTTTCCTTGGTTTGGCAGGTTACTACCGAAGGTTTGTTGAAAATTGTTCACGGTTATCTATTCCAATGACTAAGCTAACTCGGAAGGGTGTTAAGTTTATCTGGACAAAAGAATGTGATGTTTGTTTTCAGGAGTTGAAAAGAAGATTGGTGAATGCTCCAGTTTTGGCACTTCCTTCCAGGAGTGGTGAGTTTGATGTATACAGTGATGCTTCGTTGAAGGGATTTTGTTGTGTCCTTGTGCAGAATGATCAGGTTATTGCATATGCTTTACGTCAGTTGAAAACTCATGAGGTAAATTACCCTACACATGATTTGGAATTAGTTGTTCTTGTTTTTGCTTTAAAAATTTGGAGGCATCATTTATATAGAGTAAAGTGTGAAATATATACTGATCACAAAAGTTTAAAGTATATATTCACTCAAAAAGAATTGAACATGAGATAGAGGAGATGGATGGAATTAATCAAGGATTATGATTGCACAATTCACTACCATCCGGGAAAATCCAATAAAGATGCTGATTCTTTGAGTTGAAAAATTAATGATTCATTAACGATGTTGTGTTTGGAACTTGATCCTTTGGTTAAGGATTTGATGAACTTTGGCATCGAAGTTGTTGGTGCAGGATGTCCTTCTGTTTTGTTTCAGGTATTAGTGAGATCATCTCTATCAGACAGAATCAAGCAAGCACAGAAGCAATACAGTGAGTTGTAGAAAAAGGTAGAGCTAGTTCAGAAAGGTAAGTTGCATTATTTCAACATTGATAGTGATTGTGTTTTTAGATTTGGGAAGAGATTGTGTGTGCCTTGTGATTCATAGTTGAAGAAAGAGTTGTTATGTGAAGCTCGTAGTTCCCCGTTTTCAGTTCATCCTAGCAGTACTAAGATGTACAGAGATCTATGGGAGTATTACTGGTGGGATGGAATGAAAAGGGATATTGCTAATTTTACTGTGAAGTGTTTGACTTGTCAGCAGGTTAAAGCAGAGCAGCAGTTACCGAAAGGGATGCTTCATCCTTTACCAGTGACTGAGTGGAAATAGGAAAACATATCCATGGACTTTGTTGTGGGATTACCGAGGACATCTCGAGGTAATAATGCAATCTGGGTTATTGTTGATCGCTTGAATAAATCTGCTCATTTCCTTGCTATACGAGATACTTTTACCCTAGATCAACTTTCCCGTTTGTATCATAAAGAGATAGTCAGGTTACATGGAGTTCCCCTCTCCATTGTATCTGACCCTGATCCCAGGTTCACTTCTAACATTTGGAAAGGCCTTCAGAAGTCGTTGGGTACTGAATTAAATTTTATTACAGCTTTTCATCCGCAATCATATGGGCAGTCAGAACGAACAATTCAGACCTTCGAGGATATGCTATGAGTTTGTTCGATGGATTATCAGGGAAGTTGGGACTAACATCTTTCTTTGGTTGAGTTTTCTTATAATAATAGTTTTCATTCTAGTATACAGATAGAACCATTTGAGGCATTATATGGGAAGCGGTGTCAAACTCCAGCTTTCAGGGATGAAGTGGGTGAAAGGAAGCTGATGGGACCACAATTGGTAGAAGATATGGTAGAAAAAGTTCAGTTGATTCAGAAACACATGAGAATAGCTCAGAGCAGGCAGAAGAGTTATGCGGACAACTGGAGGAAAGATCTATCTTTCGAGGTAGGTGATCACGTTTTTCTCAATGTTTCTCCATGGAAAAGTGTGATGCGATTTGGTGAGAAATGAAAGCTAAGTCCAAGGTTCATTGGACCATATGAAATTCAGGAGAAAGTTGGATCAGTTGCTTACCAAGTGTCTTTACCTCCGAGTTTATCTCAGGTACACAATGTTTTTCATGTTTCGATGTTGAGGAAGTATATGCCAGATCCATCTCATGTTTTGAGCCCAGAGGTAGTTCAGTTGGAAGAGAATCTCTCTTATGAAGAACAACCCTTCTAGATTCTTGACCGAAGAGAGCAAGTGTTGCTAAATAAGGTAATTTACCAGGTAAAGGTTTTGTGGAAAAACCATATGGTTGAAGAGGCAACGTGGGAATCTGAAAATGCTATGAGGGATAAATACCCCCACTTATTTTGACAAGTGAATAAAATTGCGATGACGCAATTCCCAAAAGGGGGGAAGGATGTAACATCCCAGGTAAAAAACGAATAAAACATTTTCATATTTATTAATATTTACGAATTAAATATTAATTTTACTTTAAAGGGGTTGCTATGTTCGATAGTGTACCCGATACGCAACAAAGAGTTTCATTGAAATCTTACGTTGCACACTAGTAATAAAATAATATTATTATAAATGGTAGTTAACACATAGCTTTTGTATTGGTGGGAATGGATAGAAATAACTAAAATATGATTATATATGTCTTTTAAATATTTTTACTTTTATCTAATAAAATATAAAGGCTTAAAATACGGAAATAATTCAATTTTAGGTGTATATGCCCTAGTTTTCACTAAAGGTTCACTTATCGCCTTTTGATGGCGAACCATCATTAAATATAGTTTTTTTCAAACTTATACATTCTATTGGACCATATAAAACTCTTCTTTAGAATCGGGACATCAAAATTTACTTTGTGTAAATTTTTGGTATTTTCCGATAAAGTTCATTTTTTTAATGAATAGTGTAAAATGTTGTATTTTAATTCAAAACCTCTTTTTAATATTATTTATTTATATGATTAGATTATGTTTTGAATTGGTTTTAAAGTGAAATTATAATATATTTTTACCATTATATCCAATAGTGGTCATTGAAATTAATTTCACTTTGAAATCGGACTTAAACTAGTGTCAATCTTTTGATACTTATTGTTTCATGGAAACACGCTATTTTCTCTGACAGCGGGAATTAATTATGAAATTAATTAATGAAACTTATATGTTTTGAATTTTGTAAAATGGACTTCATTTTTGAATTCGGAATATCAAATATATCTTAGGGTGAAGTTTTGGTATTTTTCTGAAAAACTTCAATTTTTTGATGCATAGTGAAACCACTAAGTGGTACTTAAAAAACTGATTTTTCGTTTAAATGAAATTTTATCACCTCTGTGTTTTGAATTTCAAAAATCCGACATACATGGTTGTCATTAAGAAGTAAAATATGGTTGAATGGGAGTAAAATAATTTTTTGGTGAATAGTAACTTATTATGTTTTTAATCGCGATTAGAGGTAATTAGTGTAGTTTAAGGTAAAAATAATGTATTAATAATACGAAATGAACTTGACACATGTCCTAACCTCATTGGATGTGTCATGGCCGACCAATAAAATCCATGGGACAACTTGGGGACCCAATGGAGCCACATTAGTTGGAAAATGACATTAATACCTTTTTATTTAATGTTAAAATAAAAATGTCACAAACATGAGTTGTTTTAATAAAATAATTATTACTTGGGGTTATACAAATCAGATATTTGACTATAAATATTCATTAGAAAGATAAAAAACTTTCCTACAGCATGATATTTTTTTTATAATTTTTAGACATTAAATAAATTAAATTATTTATGACATCATGATTATGCAGCGATTACCTCATTAATAGAGGATTTAAATAAAATGAAATGATAATGTAAAATCTAAGACCTAAACATGTCCAAAACCTATTGGATGGTTGGATTTCGAACCCTTATCACCTTATCCTCGAAACACATCAATGTGGTACCATTAAAATCCGAAACTCATTCTATAATAAAGTAAAATTTCCTTACTTTCCAAGAGTTCCCCTCCTCTCTTATAAAAGGCCCCCACCTCTACCACCTTACCCACACTTCCAAAGCCTTTTTCTCGGCCAACCCCTTCCCATTGTGTCTCTACAATTCCCTCTATTACTCCTCGAAGCCTCAATTTTTGAATAATTCTTCCCAAGGAAGCCTTTGAGCACAAATCAAAGAGAGTTACCCGATTTTAAGGTGATGTCTTCACTTGTGTTCTTTTGTTTTATTTTGCTTCTCCAACCCCCTGAACTCTTTTTATTAATTTCTTTTGTAATAACTCCAGTATCTTAAATATACTAGGATGTTGTTATAATAAGCTTTCGAGCTACACTTACACACATCTACATCTAATGGTTAATGAACATACTATTTCTGTGGTTGGCGAATTTCTACCTCACGAAACGATGATTGTTCAATCTTCTTTTAAACACCTTTAATGGTGGCCATTAAGATGTCACTCTATTTATATATGATATATATTATGTTTATGTTTTCCTTATGCTTATTTATTTTTCATTTGTGGTATACCTTTATGGTTTCCATTGTGGGTAAACACGATTATTTCATTTTAGGAAGTGTGGACTACTGCCCCCTCAAAGTGATGTGATTCGTTAATACCATATGTGGGATGTATAAAGGATGAATTTAAAGTTATTATATATGATGTTATACTGGAATTATAAAATACCTCTATATAATTATTATTTATTTCCATTAATGTATGAGATAGAAATGAAAGTAGCATTCATGCGTACGTACGGCTTACCGTCTCCATGAACGGTGCATTTCATTTCTTATCCCCAAATGTAATGTACTATTATAAGTAATTGTATATAATGGATATAT
The DNA here is from genome assembly GCA_963277665.1 of Viscum album. Taxonomy (NCBI): domain Eukaryota; kingdom Viridiplantae; phylum Streptophyta; class Magnoliopsida; order Santalales; family Viscaceae; genus Viscum; species Viscum album. The sequence continues at coordinate 1,037,162,184 of OY728141.1, read as the reverse complement.
ATGATGAATGATACATCTAAATGATGAATATAATTCTGGAATTAAAATATACATACCTCTCATTTAGTTTTAATTCCATTAATATGACAACGAAATGAAAGTAGCATTCATGCGTACGTACGACTTACCGTCTCCATGAACGGTGCATTTCATTTTTTACCTCTAAATGATTATGTAATATTATAAATACATGTATATGATGGATATATATGATATATATGATATCCAAATCATGAATTTCATTCTTTATATAAAGAACCATTGACCACATGAACAACATGTAATTGTAAGAAGTCCACTTTCGACTTAAGAACCAAATATCGACAAAACAAACATTATTAAATTAATGATTACATAATGTTTATAACATTGAAATAAGTGATATAAAAGGAATAATAAGATTTAAAAAGGTTCTTCAGAAAGTATAAATTAACTCAAGTTTATTATTCAGGACGTTAAAGAACGATCGAGTCAAGTCGGACCCGAGGTAAGGGACTTCGTCTCAATCTCCTTTCATTGAGGCATATTTCGTTTTATACACAACTTTATTTTATATGGTGTATAAACCCCTTTTACTTTTACTTTTATACAAAAGGAATCTTTTTCTATGAATAATTTTACAAAATGACAAAAAAGGAATGTTTCCTTTAACGTACACGGTGACAATGACATTTTCCGCCGCCGTGAGTATTATTTGGTCTTTGGCTTCCTCAACAAGCAGTAATTTTTTTTTAAAAAAACTAAATACCATATACTCTTTTATGTATTTTGGTATTGAAAATGGTTTTTATAATGGATTTCTTATATCAATATATTTAAGTGATGTATTGTGATCAAAGTGTGGAAATGTTTTCTTTCCATTATATTTGTTTTATGTCTTATTATTTTTATAATGGTACTTGGACATTTGACAGGTGGTTACGTGATAAACCATATGACGAGTGGTGCCGTGAATACCAGGACAGGTGGTTACGTTATAACCTCCAATGCATTGGGTATGGAAGTTGGCCGTATGGCTATTACATTAAGTATGTATGGAATTTGGTCATATGGCTATTCCATTAAGTGATATGTGTGGAAGTCAACTGTATGGTTATTCCACTTAAGTATGTTTATGTCCCAAGTTACCTTTATATGTTATGTGTTCTTTATATTGTTTTTATGGTAATATTTTGGTTACCAATGGGTAAGTAATGATCTTTTATTCAGTGAAGAGTTTTTACTACTTCATAAAGGTGAAAAGTATTACTTTGATAATGTATACATGGTTTACTTTTTGTTTTTGATAAACTAATAGTTTTTATTCTTTGTGTATCCCTTAATAAGCTTTTTATGCTCACCCCAAGTTTTTTTTGAAATGTTTTCCACAGTACTTAATGTCGAATAGGGTCAACGATGGGATTGAGGGAAAGTCATGCTATATAAAACATGGAACTAGACATGTTTCTTTTTAAGAGTTTTTTTATTTCTATGGAAACTTGGTAGAAGTGTCTACTTTGTAAATCTTTTGAGATGTAATAGTTATGTTCTAATTCTATAAAACTCTAAACCTGAAAAGATCCTCAATGTGAATTTTTCATTTAATTCAATATTAAGTAAGGTTTAAGGCCGAGGCCTTATAGTCACACACTTATTATTTTTTATTTAACTTTTATCACTTTTAGAAATTTTATATCATAAAATAGTTTTCATATTTTTAATAATAATACTTAAATTAGTTTATAAGGTTCATTTTATTTTCATCCATAAAAATACATTACTTGGGATAAAAATTAAGTGTCCATGGTAATAGTAATGTATGTAAAATGTTTTAAATAAGGTTACAAGACTAAAACAATGTTATAAAAATGTATCCAAAAGAATTTTTAATGTATTTATAAATAAAGAGTTACCACCTATCAATTATTTTCCACATTTAGATTTACTTTCCTCTGAACGTTTCATGACCTTAATATGATGTTTTGGGTGTCTAAAAAAGTGTAACCATTCACACATATAAAAGGATCCCTTCATCACCCACAATTAAAATTACACCATAATCTATTTATCTATAAAAAAATATACCCAATAAACACACTAACTGTATTTCTCATCTCCTAGTGGTTTTTGTCTAAAAAAATACCATTCAATGAAGGCTCGTGGATTTATCCCAAGGGGTAAGGTAAACAATATGATCACTTCTTTTTTATTTCAATTATTTTAATTTGTATCCTAAATACACTAAATCTATTCTAACCATACTAAAATAATTACAATTTTATCATTATTATACTAAAATTTTATCATCATTAATAAATAATCATATCCAACCTTCCCCCTAACCATTTGAAAAATGAAAATTTCATTTCTGTGCAAGTGTGTACTATTACCTCCATAGATTATGTGTTTTTTAGCACCACCGTAATTTTATGTTAGTAAAAATATATTTAATTATTAAATATGATATTTATGACATAAATAAAATTCTATAGAAAAAAATAATTATCTAACATATTTTTTATACATTAAAAGTCAAAATGTCACTCATGTGTGTGTGTGGACTACAACCTCCATGGTCTATTTGTTTCAACATTCATCACCTCCTTACATGTTTAGCTAAAAATATATTTGATTATTATCTATGATATTAAAGAGTAATATATTTCATTAATAATATTATTTAATTATAAATAAATAATTAAATATTAATTTTAAGGTAACTCTTGATATCGGTAAATTACCCAAAATAAGCTCATCTGGGATTTCATTTTAGAAAAAGATAACCCATACTTACAGTGAAAAAAAATTAGAATTCATAAATCACTTATACAAATATATTATAATATATTTAATTATCTAGGAATGATTCAAATTTTATTAGTAAGCTTGAACTAGTATCTCTATTAGGGTACTTTGACGAAACAAACGAAATTATTAAAATCTGATGATTAGAATAAACTATAACTAAATTATATATCCTAATATAATTGTTATATATGATTTATAAGAAAGGTAAAAAATATAAATAAATTTATTAAATAAGTGAGTAATATGGTTATTTTTATTATATATAAGGATAAATATCTTTCATGGATGTCCGGTGTAAGAGGTAACAATTTTATCATCCCAGATTTCATTCGTTGAGATATATTCCATATTCACCAAATTCATTATTTAAGTGGTGTATATATTTCCAATGAAAATATTTTAACATATAACTAATATAATTCATGTTATTTTCAATTAAATATTAGTTTATTTACTTCAATATATTCTAATTTTAAAGTTACCAAATATGTAAGGCTTCCTTTTATAATATCACTTATTTTTAGTTCAGAGAGTTTCTCATCCATATTAATATTATTATTTCCAAATATTTCTTCCTTTATTATTTTTAAATAAAAATATTTATTATTTCTTGGGATATTCCTTTTTTCAATTTATCTATTTTGAAATTGAATATATATTACTATTTAATTGATGTGAGAATCAATAAAGATATTTTGAAAAAAATTATTCATCTTCATATATTTTATCATTCAATAGAAATTTGGGTATCTGGCCATTATTCCATTTAAAAATTACAATTTTTTGTAATTTAAATTTTTAAATAATGTTTCCAATCTCCTTTTATTCATCTTCATGAAAATTATATTTTAAAATTACTTTTTAAACATTTAAATTCAACAGAAAATGTCAAAGTAATCATATTTTAAAATATTTTCATAATAATGCATTTTATTGTCACCTTCATCAATTTTATTTATGAAACATACTCATAGTGTTTTCATATTTTATCAAAGAAATTTCTATTTTATTTTATTTATAGAATATTTTATAAATTGTGTATGGAAAATGTAAAGTGTATTCCCTATTATTTCCCTATATAAGTTTTTAATACTCTTATACAGGTGTTTTTCTTATATGTAAACATCCTTTAAAGTTTCTCAAATTTCACTTGGGATTTTCTCAAATGATTCTATACACATTATTTTTCTATATATTATTATCATGTTATTTTATTTAATAATTGGGGAAATAATTGAAATCTCGTTTGTCTATTATTTTAATATCAATGGTTATTTATTACTAAAGAAACATTCTTATGTATTACATTGTTATTCATTTAATTCATACAGTTACTAAATTCTACATAATTATGTGATGGTCGAGAACTAGAATTATATTTCCCATTGATTCATCAATATGTATTCAAAGATGAAAAAATGGGCATTTGGTGTATATCTACACATTTATTAATATTATATTGACAAAGATCCTGGATGGTAAGTTCATGATGTCTTGAAATGTGGTATTGATAGTAATATCATAATGTCTTAACTTGTGTCCTCAATGGTAAGATCATCATGTCTTGGAACTTGGTCTTGATAATATAATCATGATGTCTATGTATAAGGCCTTGTTAATAATATTATGATGTTCAAGATTATGTATTCTATCACAATGAAATCAACTATTTTTTTCATTTAAATAATTATATTGACCTATTATCCAAGGATATATTTCGTGATCATGTTAATTATTATAAAAAATATTGATTTTTTATTTTATCTAAGTTTTTTTTTATATCTTTTGATATATATGATATGGTCCAATTAACTCTTCCCTTTACTGGGAATTTGAGCTCACCATTTTTTTTCCTTTTCTCATGCTGCTAAGAAGAGATATTTGAATGAATTCAATGATTTAAAAAATGGTATTAGATTGTTTTATTTAGGTTTATATTATTTTGTTTTAATTTTTTATAATTTAATATAGAAAAAATACATGTATTTATTCTACTATGACTCTTAAATCTTGTTATAATTTGGTATGACATCCCTTTTGTCTTATAACTATGTACTAAATTAACCACTGAATCTAGTTTTCCATATTATTTTTATAACTATCCCAAAATACTAATATTGGAAAAGTATTCATTGATAACACTTTGTAATTCCTTTTTCCATTAAACCAATCACCAGTGTTCATGATGAAGTTTTACATGACCTCAGTTGCACCTCCCTATATACTAGAGGTTACTGACTAGGAGAGAGGGTTTAGGGAATTACCATAGAGACACTATAACCTCATATTAGATTAAAAATTGCAACAACAACCAAGAAATAACTACATATATAAATAACAAGAGTGAACAGAAGAAATAAAATGTATCCATGAAATAAAAAATGTAAATGATAGAATGAGTGAATACATCCCACTAGTTTCCCACTATGTTAGCCTCATATACAAAAAAATTATAAATAAATAAAATAATCTACTTAAATATTTAATCCTCAAAGAATCATATTCTCTACACTCTATCTGATCTAGCTTACCCAGTCCTCTAACACTGGGCGTTTTCCCTACCTAAAATTGTTATCATGAGGTTTCATCAGTTACCAACGTGTCATGGATTCCTAAGTTGGGTGTGAATAAACTCAGTTGGAAACCACCAATTGATTACTTTATATGTATATATTTATAGTTATTTTGCATGTGATATTATAAAAATATTAATTAAATTTCATATGAAATAATAAAATAATTATGTTTAATCCATATGTTCGAAGGTGACACAAGGGATCAAATATCCCTGGTTTTCCAAAAAGAAAGTTTCTTTGAGAATTACACTTTAAAAACCTAAGAGACCATGTATTTATCAAAAAAAACTCATTCAAATATCATCCTAGGGAGTCTAGGTCCTACAACAAAACATATTTTAGCAAAAAAAATCACTCAGAGGGGTCATATACCCTACACCAAATCAGAATATATCCACCACCTGCGGGTCCCATACCCTACCAGGAACTAGAATATAAATAGGGTCGTAGATCAACAATAAATATCATCTAATCATGGTCTTATCTTACTTGGAATCATCATATACAACCTAAGAGGATCCACATATATCCTATAAACCATGAGAACCCAACTCAGGGCATTCTATCATGGAACTTTATATAGCATATAGTCAAGATAATTTTCACTCTCTGGAACCATCATAAATCATAGATCCATGGGGTCACATACACTACTCAAAATAGGAACATCACTTTATTAAGAGTAGAAAAATATTCTACTGTTCTTGAAACCTCATCCACATACAAATATAAAATCATACGTCGAAGGAAGAATATCAGTTGAAACCCCATATAGAATACACCATGGGTATCCCACCACAAAACCACAAATATAATTTATATATATATATATATATTATACTTGGTTATTCTCCCCTCCTTGGATCCCTATATCAGACCACATAGGTTGGTGACTCACCTAAACCTAGCACACATCTCCCAAGTTGGCATCTAAAGTATACAAGCAAGACCCATTATATCATTTATGATGGACTAACAATGTTAATCCTTGTACTCTAAGGTGACTCCTAAAATCGAAGATTTGTGATATCATCTAAAAACCCTCTACATGGTCAATATAATAAAAAGAAACCCACTAAGGGTTACATTGTACATATAATAGTTTGGAAAAACAATTAATCCTCTTCTATCATCATCCACACCTCTAGGAAGAATCACATCACACAAGGGGAATAAAGTACCTAGACGTCTCTAAGATAACAAAATGGGATAAATGTTCTCATTGATAATTCCCTATTTTCATCACACTAGTGGGATTTATTAAAACATATATCCCTTTAAATTCATCTTCGGTCTGTCCTCAGGCCCCCAAAATATCCATATTCTTACCCAGGGCATCCCCACTTGGGTAATCTACAACCCTATAGAACTGTACACCTTGATCTAGTGGTAAAAAACTATACACTATAAATTATATGATTTGATAATAACCAATATTTACATTACATAATCTGTATATTTTAAGCCTTATATATTATAAATATTCACACAATACCAAGAAAAAAATTATTTTCTTTTATAATTAACTATATAGTAATTTTATTTTATGATACTTGTGGAAATTTCTCTATAATAAATAAATACTATAATTCCTTTTATAGTTACCATTAGTTATAATCACCATCATAACTTGGAGAATGGAATCATAATAAAGGGATGAGATAAAAAATTTAATAATGGAAAAAATATCAACATTCCATCATGGTATAGATCATAAGTATATGAAAAACATGAGTAGGGTGTAGGATAAAAATATAATATGAGATGCTCAATATACAAGAGGGGGGTGAATTGTATACTTTAAAAATTCCTTTGGAACCTTTAAAATTAGTTGAGAATAACTATGTTTCCTTAAGAAAAGGAAAAGGCTAAGTTTAACAAAGATTAAACTAAGCAAATTCACAACACCTCTAACACCGAAAGTAAACTAGGAAAGAGATTCCGAAAGTAGGTTCCGGAAATATAGTTCCGGAAGTTGAAACTTAACAAAGAAATACAATAAGAGATTCTACCTTAAAGCGTATAGAATCTTAAAGAATCAGAGTACAAGTAAGGAAGTATAAGAAAGTTATACTTTCCTTATAATACAAAATACAGCGGAAATAAAACAAATAGTAGAACTACTAGTAACAAAATATAATTCTTTTAACCCAAAGAGAAGGGTATCCAACAACCTCGGATAATGGTCCCTTGATTTATACTTTCAAGAAAGTCTGTCTTACCCACACCAGGGTAAGCCCTCGATACAAAGATCGGAGTCTCTGTCTTGCTATCCCCGCAAGCCCTCAACTTCAAGGTAGTTGGCAACCTCTGTCCTCCTCAGCAAGGAAGCCCTCGAACTTTAAGGTAGTCGGCACCTCTGTCTTCCTATCCCCGGAAGCCCTCGAATGTAATCACCAACATTCGGAGTCACACGAAGCTTTGAGAGTTAATAAGAGACTCTCACTCTAGAAATCACTTCAACAACATGTATGCACTTTTTAGAAAACGACACATCAACAACAATCTCATCAACACGAGCTCTTTCAAATGAGCTCCTATTTATAGGTAAGGTCGGCTCCTTCTCCAACGGTCATATTTTCCTTAAAGATCGGAGGGACCTGTACACGTGTCACTTAGACAACGGTTAGTTTATAACAAAATGGAAAACATTGTTTTATAACAAAACAAGTGTAACAGAATGTACGACATCGTTTTAATTCTAACATAAAGGTTCGGAATGAAAACTTCAGAGTGAAGGTTCGGAGTGTAATGGAGATAATAAAGAGTAGACAAATTTTAGAAGAGTAAGTAATATAAAAGTTCGGAGTCTAAAAAAGATATTTTTTGGAGTCTGAATTAATTCAGAGTGTATCAAAAAAAGATACTCAGATTCTGTTTAATAGGTGAATTCGGAATGATAATTCAGAATAGGAATTTTTCATCAGAAATCGTAATGAGAATTTGTCATTGGAATTCGTAATGAGAATTTGTCATCAGAATTCGTAATGAGAATTCTTCTTCAGAATTCGTAATGGGAATTCGGAATGAGATTTCTTCATTAGAATTCGTAATGAGAATTCATCATTAGAATTCGTAATGGGAATTCGGAATGAGATTTCTTCATTATAATTCGTAATGAGAATTCATCATTAGAAATCGTAATGAGAATTCTTCATCAGAATTTGTAATGAGAATTCGTAATGATAATTCTTCATTAGAGTTCATAATGGGAATTCTTCATCAGAATTCGTAATGAGAATTCGTCATCAGAATTCGTAATGAGAATTCGTAATGAGAATTCTTTTTTAGAATTCGTATCCTGAATCTAGAATAGAACTTAGTCAGAGTTCATATCCTGAATTCGGAATGAAACTTCCTTATAGTTTTTATCCAGAATCCGAACCCTAAAACAGAATGCTTTATATCAAAGTTTCAATGATTCCGAGAAAATGAATCCGAATCTCATACTTAAGAAAAATATGGATGAAAAAGTGATAAGGATAATTTTTCATATAAAAGCGATTTTCCTTAAGAAATCAATTTTCCTTATAAAAGCAATTTTCCTTATAAAAGCAAATTTCTTAAAGATAAGGTGTTTGTGATTTTCAAAACAAGAAGGAATGGAAATGTCATAAGGAAAACCTTATTGACTCAACAATCTCCCCCTTTTTGGAAAGCACAAACATCCTTACGAAAAAGCTATTCTAAGAAGAAAGAAACATATTAACACTAGTAGAATACTAACCTATACCAACGGTTTGGAACCGTTGGTATAGGCCTCCAAACCGTTGGTATAGCCTATACCAACGGTTTGGAGAACCGTTGCGAAGTAAGCCGTTGGGATAGGTCTATACCAACGGTTTTCCCAAAACCGTTGGTATAGACCTATCCCAACGGTTTACAAAACCGTTGGTATAAGTAATATGAAAATCTATTCCAACGGATATAAAACCGTTGGTAAATGTATTTCAAAAAAAACATGAGCTGGGATTTGATCCCACGACCCCTTGTTTATAATCGAACGACTTAACCACTAAGCTAACATCACTTTTGTAAACATAATTTCATAAATATATATATGTATTATCATAATTATTTAAAATTTAGATTTATATAATGTTCTCGGGTAGCAGACCTGGAAGAAATGAAAGAATCTATCCCAACGGTTCTCAAAACCGTTGGGATAGACCTATCCCAACGGTTCTCAAAACTGTTGGGATAGGTGGGATAGGTGGAAATTTGCTGGAGGGTGGAGGTTGGTTTTGGGGGTGAGTTTTCCCAACGGTTCTCTCAAACCGTTGGGAAAGGGGGGGTCTTTCCCAACGGTTTGGGAGAACCGTTGGGAAAGGGTCCTCAAAACCCACCTTTCCCAACGGTTCTCCCAAAACCGTTGGGAAAGGGGGGGTCTTTCCCAACGGTTTGGGAGAACCGTTGGGAAAGGTGGGTTTTGAGGACCCTTTCCCAACGGTTCTCCCAAACCGTTGGGAAAGACCCCCCCTTTCCCAACTGTTTGAGAGAACCGTTGGGAAAGGTGGGTTTTGAGGACCCTTTCCCAACGGTTCTCCCAAACCGTTGGGAAAGACCCCCCTTTCCCAACGGTTTGGGAGAACCGTTGGGAAAGGGTATATATAAGTGTTGGGAAAGATCCGATTTCCAGTAGTGTAATGCTTATCTCCCTTGTTTTAAGGATATAGATGAATACGACTAACTCCCCCTTAGGCTTTGAAACTCTAAGGATCGTATTCATATTTCCGGAGTGATATTTCATAAGAAGGTCTTCTTTAAGAATAAAACTCCCCCTTTGATAAACTCTTATTAGAGTTCCTCTTTTTCTTAAGGATCTTTTCCTTCTCCCCTTTTGTGATTTTCAAAAAGAATTGGAGGGAATGGAAAAAAAATAACAAAGTACCTGAAAGATTAGTAATGACAACAATGGAAACAACAAGTACAACTTTCATTAAATTTGAAATCTCGACAACAAAGAAAAAAAATACAACAAAAAGATCGGATTAGGTTATTTCGGATATTTTTCCTTTGACATGAGCCCTTTAAGAATAGTCTTGATCTTCTTCAGGTCTTTATGATCTTCTTCAGCTTGCTTCTCTAAGACCATTATTCTTGCGGATTGAGCTTCAATCTTTTCTTCCTGGGCTTTCAGCTTTTCTTCCTGAGCTTGGATTTTTTCTTCCTGAGCCTTCATTCTTTCCTCAAAATCGATCCGATTATCTCTTTCAAATTTCCAATTCTGAGAAACAGAATTCAACTTCCCATTCAGATCCCTGACTTCTTGGATCCGGAAGTTCTTTTCTTTAGTCAACCTCTCTTCAAATGATGTAGTCAGCTCATTAATCATTTTGTCCTCGGTTTCAAAAGCATCCTTAACATTATCTTGAAACTCATCAAAAAGCCTCATCTCTTCCACAGTCTTCTTAGACCAGCTTGTCATCCTTTTGCAAGATTTTTTATGATCTTCGTAACCAACAAAGAAGGTTTTGAACTGGGATTCAATCTCAACACACTTATCCATAACCATGGATACGGAGTCTGTTTTCTAATTCAACGCATGTTGGAGCATCTGGCAACTAGATTCAATACTGGAGAAGGTCGGAATGGTTCCCACCAACTTCTTCAAAGACTGGAAAACAAAATCATGCCCCAATGAAGATGACTCCGAATCTGAAATCTTGCTTGGAGAGTTTTCTTCCTCAATAAGCTCCAACTTTCTCTTAGAAGAACTACCAGCTTCCTTTCTCATCCTCTTTTCTGAACTCGGAGTATCAGCAAGAATTTGTTTCCCCTTATTTTGTTTCAGAACTGAAACTTGTTCCGGAGTTCTCTTCTCACTATCAGAAACTTGAACAATAAAATCTTCCTCATCAGCAACTTCCTGAATAGTATCCTCTACGTCTTTCATCTGAGAAATATCATGTAAAAGTTGTTCTTCTTCTCCATGATAGGCAACTTCTTCTTCTCCTTTCTCTTCTTCTATTGCTGGAGTAACTAACTTCGAAGATTCAGCTTCTGAAGTCCGGAGTGATAAGTGTTCCGAAGGAGTTCCCTTGTACTCATCTACTTGTTTTAGCACATCTCCTGTCTCACCACTTCCTTCAGCATCCTCTTCAACTTGTTCCACTTGCTCTACTTCCTCAGTATTAGTAGCAAAAGCTTGTTCCGGAGCAACGAGATTTCTTCCTGGAGTCTCAGGTAGAGATTCCAGGGAGAAAGATCTCATAACTGGATTTGTTGCTGAAACCATTTCGTTGAACTTCAACAATGCTTGGACTGCCTCAGCTTCTGACATTTTCTTCATAAGATTCTTTTCTTTGGCTTGTTTCTCAAGCTCATCAGCAGTTTTCTCCTTCAAAGCTTTAGCCTCCGCAGGGTCCAGTCCGAACTGCGGATCCCCTTCTTTCCTCTTCTCTTTGTCAGCTCTCCACTTTGTAACAACCTCATCAGGATAGGATTTCTTCTTCTTTGACTTTGGTGGTGCGGAGTGGACTTCCTTAGACTTGGGTTCCTCAGTTTCGACTACCACTTCTTTCAGCTTTCTCTTCCTTATCGGCTTAGATGATTCCGGATCAGCCACTTTCGGAGCCACTTCTACTTGAACAGATAGATCAATAAACTTTCCAGACTTCTTGTCAAAAGCTACATTCATTCTTTTAAGAGTGTCATCACTGAGCAGCATGATCTTGCAAACTCTCAGCTTAGATTTGCAAGCCTCCTTGAATGACTCAAGGCACCGAACAATCAACTTGGAGAGTATTGCTGGATACATAATAATCTGAGCTCTCAGATTCCCCTTCTTCAAATTTTCAATAGTAAGAAGAATATGCTTCATCATGTTAAACTTCCTTAGATTTATCAGGAAATCTAAGATATAGATCTCACTTTTCTTCAAGCTGTCTTTATCACCTTTTCTCGGTACGATAAGACCTTGCACCCATAACTCCAGAATCCGGAAATTTGTAGATAGACTTGCAATTTTCGGAGCCTTGTCATCATCCAGTCCGAGAGTTTCTAAGGCTTTCTCTTTGTTGAAGCTACCCTTAGAGTCCAGCAATATGTGAGAAATAAACTCAGCTTCACCTTCATAAGTTAACCCTACCAAGCTTGCAGCCTTGGTGTAAGAAAGCTTATATGTCTTGCCATACGATTTGAAAGAAAACTTCTCTCTATCATCTTCCATAAAGAAATAAACTAATTCATAAAATTCAACAAGTAAATCAGAATATACTTCATCCTGATTCCTGGTTTTAGATACCGCAACATCTTCCCGGCCATTCAACTTGATATTCTTTGAAATGATAGAATCGTAGTTGTTGAAGAAAACCGGATGAACTAACCTTTCTCTGTAAACTAACCACTGAGAAATAGGCTTAGTGGATGACATTTCTTGAGATGCTAACTCCGCAGACATTCGGATCTGAAGTTCTCTGAGAAGTTCGGAACAGAGAAGACTGAAGTTCGGAATGGCCTTAAATCAGAGAGTCAGAGCTTCGAGATGAGAGAGCTTTGAGATCAATGTGGGAAGAAAATTTGGGTCCCCTTTATATAGGCAACGGGATGACGGTTCACCTTCCACGATTGATCTAACGGTTAGAATGAGCTGAGATCAAATCTGACGGTTGGAAGCTTGAATCCGATCTTTTTGAGGTTTTTATTAAAACAACGAGTTAAGAAAATTATAATCCGAAATCACAATACAAGAAAATTCCAGCAAGTAAAATGTGACTACGAAAACTTGAGTAGGGTAATCATACCTTTCGGATTGGCTTAGGAGGATTATTCCTAATGGGTAATATAAAGATGACTACGAAAAAAAACTTTATTACGAAAAGACTCATTACGGAAAACTCAGTACGGAAAACAAATTTCTGAAAACTCAGTATGAAAAACAAACTTAGTAAGGGTACGAAAAAAAATTAGTACGAAAAACTTAGTACAAAAACTTAGTACAAAAACATAGTACTAAAAACTATGAAGGTTCGGTACGAAAATCTGGTTATGAAACTGCCAGTACGTAAATTTTTTTTCCGGAAATTTTCAATAAGAAAACTTCCATTCCAGAAGTATTCTATACGAAACTGTCCAATCAAAAAATTTAGTTCCGGAAGTTCCATTCCGGAAATCTTCGTTCCGAAAAGTTTGAAAACAAATTTTGTAAAACTTTGTTAAACAAACTATCAAATGTACTCCCCTTATGAAAAGGAGTTTATTACTGTAAAGAGACTTTTTCAACGGAAAGTTAATTAAGAAAGATTACCTTACGGTTATCATTCCTAACTTCTGTTTAATATATTCAAATCTATCAGAAGGCAAAGATTTTGTGAAAATATCAGCAAGTTGATCTTGCGTTCCGATAAACTGAAAAATAATATCTTCTTTAAGTGTGTGATCCCTAAGAAAGTGATGCCTAATATCTATGTGTTTTGCACGGGAGTGATGTGCAGGGTTCTTACTGAGAGAAATGGCACTTGTGTTATCACACAAAATTTGAGTTTTAGTAAAACTCATGCCATAGTCTGTGAGTGTGTGTTGCATCCACAACACTTGTGCACAACAACTTCCAGCTGCTACATATTCAGCTTCAGCAGTGGAGAGTGCAACTGAATGTTGCTTCTTGCAGGACCAAGAAACTAATGAATCTCTTAAGAAATGACAAGTTCCGGATGTACTTTTTCTATCCATTCTACATCCACCAAATTCAGCATCAGAAAAGCTTTTTAGAACAAAATCATTTCCAGAAGTATAAAATAATCCTAGATCCATGGTTACCTTAAGGTAGCGAAAAATTCTTTTTTCTACCTTTAAGTGAGATTCCTTAGGATTGGATTGATATCTTGCACATAAGCATACTGAAAACATTAAGTCTGGTCGACTAGCTGTTAAGTAAAGTAGACTTCCTATCATACCTCTAAAAGATGTTTGATCTACCGGTTTCCCAGATTCATCATGATCTAAAGAGATTGAGGTACCAATGGGAGTACTTATACTCTTAGTGTTGTCATAACCATACTTTTTCAGAAGATCTTTAATATACTTATGTTGAGATATGTAGGTTCCTTCTGGTTTTTGTGAAATTTGAAAACCAAGGAAAAATGTTAACTCACCCATCATACTCATTTCAAACTCTGATTTCATTAGACTAGAAAAAGAGTCAGTCAGAGATTGCTGAGTTGAGCCAAATATAATGTCATCAACATAAATTTGAACAATCAAAACATTTTTCTTATCTTTCTTTATAAAAAGGGTTGGATCTGCATTTCCCTTAACATAGTTATTTTGAAGTAAAAATCCAGTGAGTCTATCATACCATGCTCGTGGGGCTTGTTTAAAGCCATACAAAGCTTTGGTAAGTCTAAAAACATGATCTGGATGTTTTGTATCTTCAAAGCCAGGAGGTTGTTCAACAAAAACGTCTTCTTGAACATAACCGTTAAGAAAAGCACATTTCACATCCATTTGGAAAAGTTTGAAATTAAAGAATGTTGCAAAGGCAAGTAGAATACGAATAGATTCAAGTCTAGCTACTGGAGCATAGGTTTCTTCATAGTCTATTCCTTCTTGCTGATTATAGCCTTTAGCAACAAGTCTATCTTTATTTCTAACAATGACTCCATTTTCATCACATTTATTTCTGAAACCCCATTTTACTCCAATAACAGAAGTTTCCTTAGGTCTTTCAACCAATGTCCAGACTTTATTCCTTTCGAATTCATTTAGTTCGTCTTGCATTGCTTTGATCCAATCATCATCACCTAAAGCATCATCAGTGCTTTTAGGTTCTAATTGTGAAAGAAATGCTAGATGTTCTATTTCATTTCTTAAGGAACTTTTAGTTATTACAGGTTGATTTACATCACCAATGATACTATCACTGGGATGATTCGTAAGAAACACCTGATTTGGGTTTTTTAAAACCTGTTCATCAACATAGGGTAGAATGTCTTCTGGGGTAAATGTTTCAGAAGTATCTTCTAGAACAATTTCCTTATCAGAAGGTTCTTCTATCAAAGGTTGAAAATCAGTTTTTGAAAACACATCCGAAGATGTAAGTTGAGATTGTTTAAAAAAAAGGATCTGATTCATCAAATTTTACATGTACTGTTTCCTCAACAGTGCATGTATTTTTATTAAGAACTCTATAAGCCTTAGAGGTTGTGGAATAACCTAAGAAAATTCCTTCATCAAGTTTTGGTGAGAATTTATGTAGGTTATCTTTAGTATTCAAAATGAATACTTTGCATCTAAAAACCTTGAAGTAGGAAAGTCTAGGTTTTCTTCTATTCCATAACTCATAAGGAGTTTTATTAAGAAAAGGTATAATCAAGACTCGATTTATAATATAACAAGCAGTACTTACAGCTTCAGCCCAGAAATGTCTAGAAATAGAATATTCACTCAACATGGTTCTAGTTATCTCTTGAAGAATTCTATTTCTTCTTTCAACTACACCATTCTGTTGAGGAGTTCTAGGTGCTGAAAAATTGTGAGTAATACCTTTCTTACTACAAAAAGTTTCAAAATCAGAATTTTGAAATTCTCCTCCATGATCACTATGAATAGTTTTCAATGGAAGGTTTTTCTCATTTTTAACTTGAGCTCTAAAGTTTTTGAAATAGGAAAAGGCTTCAGATTTCTTTGCTAGAAAATAGACCCAAGTAAATCTAGTGTAATCATCAACTAGAACAAACACATAGTATTTGCCTCCAATACTTCCAGTTTGTGTTGGACCAAAAAGATCCATGTGCACTAACTGTAATGCATCGGTTGTTGAGACTTCACCGATTGACATAAAACTAGATTTATGTTGCTTGCCATATTGACAAGGATCACAAACTTTAGAAGAATAAAATCTATGCTCTGGTAGATCCTTAACTAGTTTCTTCTTAGAGAGTTTACATAGGTTCCTAAGGTTACAATGTCCTAGTCTTCTATGCCATAACCAAGAATGATCTTCCATTGCACTTAGGCAAGGTAAATCTTGGCTCCTGAGGTCTTCTATGTTTAAGTTGTAAACATTCTCTTGCCTATTGGCGGAGAGAATAATTTTTCCTTGGAATTGTGAACTAAGCATTTATCATTCCTAAAATTCACAAGGTAACCTTCATCACATAACTGACTTATGCTAATGAGGTTGTGCTTAAGACCTTTAACAAAAAGAACATTTTAAATCAATGTTTTACCTAAAAGAACAATATTACCAATACCAACAATCTCTCCCTTAGCATTGTCTCCGAAAGTTACCTTTCCTCCTTTCGTTTTCATAATCTTTTCAAAAAATCTTTTGTTACCAGTCATGTGCCGGGAACATCCACTATCCATGTACCATGTATTGTTGCTGGTACTTTCTTTATTTTCCTGAAATCAAGAAGAAAATTAGACTTTCGGAATCCAAACTTTTTTGGATCCGAGATTTCCAGACAATAAAATTTTAGGTATCCACATTTTCTTAGAAAAGTAGGCTTTATGAAAACCTAGAGATTGGGTTTTGTTTAAAGAACAATTCTTTGCCCAGTGACCACCACATTGACACTTGGTACAAAATGGGTCACTTTGAGGAACAAAATAATTGTTACTGAAAATAGTTTTTGCATGGGTATAACCAAATCCGGATTTATTTCTTAAAGGTCGTATTTGGGAATATATCTTATCAAAATTTTCTTTACCATGGGTAAAGTTTGATAAACACTTCTTTAAGGAAAAAATTTCGGACTTGAGTTTTACAACCAAGTTTTTATCCTCAAAATCATTAGTTTTTGAACTAGAGTTAGGCTCGAAAACATTTTTCTTAGAAATTACTTTTTCTAGTTCTTTAGAAAGTTTATTCTTCTCAGAACTTACTTCCTCAAGATTTTTTGAAATATTTTCAAAATCAGCATTTTTCTTATCAAGATCTTTAGAAAGATCTGATATCTCTTTAGTAAGAATAGAATTCCTAGAGTTTGCCTTATCAAGTTTCTTATTGAGTTTGGAATTCTCAATCTCAAGAAGTTCAGCAAATCTAGAGACTTCTTCAAAAGTAGGTAAAGTATTTTCCTCATCAGAAGATGATTCTTCATCAGAAGAGTTATAATACTTACTATCATTAGAATTTAAAGAAACATTGGTCAATGATTCAGCATTTCGTACCTTAGCCATAAGACAATGATTATCAATAGGTAATATGGCTATAAGACCAAGATTCTTCTGTCCTGAAGATTCATAATCAGAAGATTCATCTGAAGAGTCACCACCACTGGCACTACAGGTGTCATTAGCTTTCAGAAATTTCTTAGCTTTAGCTTTATAATACTTCTTTCTGTTCCTGTCTGAATGTCTTTCCATCCTTTCTTTCTTTTTGAGCATAGGGCAATCTGGTCTAATATGTCCAGCTCTTTTACATTCATAACAAGTAACTTCTCCATATTTCTTATCTTTCCTATCCTTTTTCTTATAATTGGATTGAAAGTTTCTCTGTCCAGCTATCTTGTTCATCCTTCGAGCAAGATTGGCTAATTCATTTCCTGAGACTTCACTCTCACTAGATTCGGATTGGAAAATGACTTTCTTAGACTTGGATCTGGTTACTCTCTCAGGAGTCTTAGCTTTCATCTGATTTGAAGTTGTAGTAAAATCAACAGTACCATTTTCGTTCTTCTTCTTGATGTTGTCAGCATCTCTCTTCATTCTTGTTTCATGTTGTAGAAGAGTTCCAAATAATTCATCAAGAGTAATTTGAGTGACCTTCCTGTTTTCATCTATTGTTGTTCTTTTGGATTCCCACTCATTGGGCATAATGTCGATTATCTTGTCCACAAGAGCTTCATCATCTAAGCCTTTCTCTCCCATAGATTGTAGAATGTTGACAATGGTCATAAATCTTTGTTGAACTTTACAGATAGGTTCTACATAAGGAAAATTGAAGCCATGATATTCAGCTCTAAGCATAGCTCTTCTAGTCTCAATTACCTTGGAAGTCCCAATGTGTGTAACCTCTAACTTCTTTCATATACAGTTAGCTGCTTCACAAGAATAAATTTGGCTTTATATATTTCTGTTCATTGAACAAAGTAAAGTGTTGCGTACCTTATAGTTGAGTTGATATTCTTGCTTTTCCTGGTTAGTGAAAGATCTGACTTCCTTGTCAGGAATTTTATAATCACCAGTAACCATAAAAAAATTATCTACTCCAGTATTGATAACAAAAGTCTTCATACGATCTCTCCAGTATTCATAGTCATTACCATCAAATATAGGTGGTCTTGTCGGATTTAGATTGTCAATAGATCAAACATTAATTCCTGCCATACTAGAAATAACTTTGCACACAAACTTGTTAGTAGCAAAGATTCGTAATCACAAAGTTCGGAATGGGAAAAGTTCGGAATGAACAAATTCGGAATGACAAAGTTTGGAAGGATAAACTGAGCAAGAAAAACTTGTATGTGAGTACAAGTATTTCAGAGACCTGCCCTGATACCAAATGTAAGATTGGTATAGAGTAAGAGGCTTCCAACCTCTGATACCAATTGTAGGATCGAAATATAATATGAGATGCTCAATATACAAGAGGGGGGGTGAATTGTATACTTTAAAAATTCCTTTGGAACCATTAAAATTAGATGAGAATAACTATGTTTCCTTAAGCAAAGGAAAAGGCTAAGTTTAACAAAGATTAAAATAAGAAAATTCACAACACCTCTAACACCGAAAGTAAACTAGGAAAGAGATTCCGAAAGTAGGTTCCGGAAATATAGTTCCGAAAGTTGAAACTTAACAAAGAAATACAATAAGAGATTCTACATTAAATCGTATAGAATCTTAAAGAATCAGAGTACAAGTAAGGAAGTATAAGAAAGTTATACTTTCCTTATAATACAAAATACAGCTGAAATAAAACAAGTAGTAAAACTACTAGTAACAAAATATAATTCTTTTAACCCAAAGAGAAGGGTATCCAACAACCTTGGATAAAGGTCCCTTGATTTATACTTTCAAGAAAGTCTGTCTTACCCACACTAGGGTAAGCCCTCGATACGAAGATCGGAGTCTCTGTCTTGCTATCCCCGCAAGCCCTCAACTTCAAGGTAGTTGGCAACCTCTGTCCTCCTCAGCAAGGAAGCCCTCGAACTTTAAGGTAGTCGGAACCTCTGTCTTCCTATCCCCAGAAGCCCTCGAATTTAATCACCAACATTCGGAGACGCACGAAGCTTTGAGAGTTAATAAGAGACTCTCACTCTAGAAATCACTTCAACAGTATGTATGCACTTTTTAGCAAATGACACATCAACAGCAATCTCATCAACATGAGCTCTTTCAAATGAGCTCCTATTTATAGGTAAGGTCGGCTCCTTCTCCAACGGTCATATTTTCCTTAAAGATCGGAGGGACCTGTACACGTGTCACTTAGACAACGGTTAGTTTATAACAAAATGGACGACATCGTTTTATAACAAAACAAGTGTAACAGAATGTATGACATCATTTTAATTCTAACATAAAGGTTCGGAATGAAAACTTCGGAGTGAAGGTTCGGAGTGTAATAGAGATAATAAAGAGTAGACAAATTTTAGAAGAGTAAGTAATATAAAAGTTCGGAGTCTAACAAAGATATTTTTCGGAGTCTGAATTAATTCAGAGTGTATAAAACAAAGATACTCAGATTCTGTTTAATAGGTGAATTCGGAATGATAATTCGGAATAGGAATTTGTCATCAGAAATCGTAATGAGAATTCGTCATTGGAATTCGTAATGAGAATTCGTCATCAGAATTCGTAATGAGAATTCTTCTTCAGAATTCGTAATGGGAATTCAGAATGAGATTTCTTCATTAGAATTCGTAACGAGAATTCATCATTAGAATTCGTAATGGGAATTCGGAATGAGATTTCTTCATTAGAATTCGTAATTATATTTCATCATTAGAAATCGTAATGAGAATTCTTCATCAGAATTCGTAATGAGAATTCGTAATGAGAATTCTTCATTAGAGTTCGTAATGGGAATTATTTATCAGAATTCGTAATGAGAATTCGTCATCAGAATTCGTAATGAGAATTCGTAATGAGAATTCTTCTTTAGAATTCGTATCCTGAATCTGGAATAGAACTTAGTCAGAGTTCATATCCTGAATTCGGAATGAAACTTCCTTATAGTTCTTATCCAGAATCTGAACCCTAAAACAGAATGCTTTATATCAAAGCTTCAATGATTCCGAGAAAATGAATCTGAATCTCATACTTAAGAAAAATATGGATGAAAAAGTGATAAGGATAATTTTTCTTATAAAAGTGATTTTCCTTAAGAAAGCAATTTTCCTTATAAAAGCAAATTTCTTAAAGATAAGGTGTTTGTGATTTTCAAAACAAGAAGGAATGGAAAAGTTATAAGGAAAACCTTATTGACTCAACATAGGGGAGATATATCAAATTAAAAACAACATGGAATATTAATATTTATCTATATATCATGATATAAATACATGTAATATCAAATTATTAAACATGTAACATGAAAAAAAATAGTTTATATTCAAGAAATAATAAACATAAACCATGGATATTAATCATAGGAATATGTAAAATAAATGCACCAAGTCCATGAAATATTGAAAAACAATGAACTTCAATACAAACATAAGAACATGGAAAATCACATTCTTGATAGACACACATTCACCCAATACTATGAGATGGCTTAGTTTCACTCTTGTATAAATATATCATCAAATTTAAAATTTTAACTAATGCATTGGAGGGAGATACAAGACCCTATCTATCAATCATATATACACATGTGCTCCACATGAAATCAATCATTCATCATATCACGAAGAACCCATAGACATGATATTGGTTTTATATTCTTTTAAAATTAATTCACATAAATAAATCATTCATAATTCCATAAATAATCACAAAATGATAAACCCATGGATAATAAAAGGGAATAAAAATATATTTAGTAAATTTAATGTTAAATATCATTCAACCAACATAATAAATCATATGGTATTTAAGTCATTTAAATAAAGGGTATTTGGTTAAGTAAATAATTTACCCAATTAATAGATGTATTGAATATAATTATACTCCCTTCGATCAATGGAATAAAATATATAGTTTTAAAAGATTATAGGCATTAAAAGAAAATCAACATTATATGATAAGTAAAGAAAAATAAGTAATGTATTTCAATGAAATAGGAAACGAATCGTAGATCAGATCTCAGGGAGTTTGGAATTTCAAAAAATTTGAATCACATGATTTTGGGTTTTATCACTTTTAATTTGATCTCATTTGTGTTACAGTGGTTTTAAAATTGTGTAATATTTTATACTGTGGACTGGATTTTGGATTCTCTGGATCCCACTAATCTATGAAGTGGGTTTTTAGAAAATACAGAACAAAATGGATTGTGGATGTGAAATATTATTAAAGAAATTAATTTTAAAATTAATACTCTATAATGGATTATTTGTCAAAAATATATAGTTAATCCCAAATAAATGTGGAGTGGAAGATAAATCAGATGATCATGAAATAAAACCTTTTTAATCTTTTGAATTCCATTGTTTAAACCCACATCATAAAAAGAGATAAAATAATTATTTTTAAAATAGAAAAAGTGAAATGTTAAAGTCACATGATATAACAAATAATTGGGTTTACATATATAAAATAAAACATTATAAATAAAGGGGGATATAGACAAGGTGGAGAAACTGTCACTAAAGATGATTATAATTACTCTCAATAATGATATACTTTTTGATAAATAAATTCATCAAGGTATAAAATTAGGATATAAAATTATTTTCCCATAGAATAAGAAAAGGTTTCACAAAAAAAATTATTAGCGAGGAATAAACCAAAAATTTAATTAAATATATAGGAAAATATATTTTTACTCAATAATGAGATTTGCGTTAAAAACATAAAATATTGGTAAATTATTAATAAAAAAC
Source organism: Viscum album (assembly GCA_963277665.1). Lineage (NCBI taxonomy): Eukaryota > Viridiplantae > Streptophyta > Magnoliopsida > Santalales > Viscaceae > Viscum > Viscum album. The sequence goes on along the minus strand of OY728141.1, from coordinate 1,037,139,887 downwards.
CCAAGAAATATAAAATGTGAGAGAGATTTTTTAATCCCTTAAATTTTATCAGAATTATCATAAGATCGATCCATTTAAAATATTTGACACATAAAAAGGAAACAAGTGGTGAATATACATCAAATATGAAGGAATAAAATATTAAATTTAAAAACCATTACTGTAATGGTGAAATAAGAATCAAATAACTTAAGAGGGTTACATAAAATTGGTATTCAGATATCAAAAAAATCATTACATTGAAATATAATAGTTTATTTAATACATTATATAAATAAATTATGGCATAAAATATCAAACCTATCTCATGGAATTGAAAATATAGACAAATAACTCTTATCTTAAATCCCTCATAGTCCAAAATTCTCTAACCTAAAGTATAATGAAAACAACTATCTTAATCACCTATTTCATAACATTATTCAACACTATAACAATTAATAAACATAATTTACAATCATTTATTATAAATATGTTATTTAGTTATACATTATTTTCATAATTTAATGATGTTAGTTTCAATTGTTTATTTAAGATTATTTTATAGATGAAGATATATACTCATTTTTAAAGATTCAAACCTCATAATTTTGATATCATTATAGGAATTGTAATAGTTGTTTTATAATTATTTATAATGTTATAATTTCATTTTATAATTATTTTGGTTATGATTTATGAAAATGAAGTTGGTGGTGAGATTATTTCGGTAATGTTTTAACAAATAATGAGTGGTATTAATAATAATTAATATAATATTTCTGAAACAAAAATAAATTATTCGATAATTAATTTATAATAACACCAATATTTATGTTTCTAGAATCATCAATGATATAATTTTATATCATCATTCACATAGGTGCTTAAAATGACCAAATTAGGAACATTTTATATTCTATGGGTGAGTATGTTTACAAAAGTGATTATTATGGAATAATATCATTATTAAAGAATAATAATTATATTTTTATATATTTTAAATTTTTTGAATTATATTGGAAGATAGTTTTATAAGTAATAAAATATTGTATGAAAATTGTAATACGTTACTTTTTTGGAGGTTGTAGTTTGCAGGAACACAAGGGATACACATTCATTTACATAGAACATAAAGGATTTTTGGAATTGAATCTATTCTTACAATATTTATAATGGTTCACATATCATATTTATTCTCTATATTATCTATTTAAACCATCTATTTTAAGATTTTATTAAAAATAGATCACATAACTTATGGAGGTAGTAGTTCACAATAACATAAATGAAGATTTCATTTCCTATTGGTTGGGAGGAAGGGTAAAAAGTGATATTTTATAACAATAATAACATTTTAGAATATTATTAATACTAGTTTTTGGACAATTTTATATATTTTATTTGTTATAGGGGGTGATGGATGAAAATTTATATGATAGGATAGTTAAGAACATTAATGCACCCTTTAGAAGTTCTCTGTTATGTAACACCTTAAAACTTCCTATACTGGTATCATTTGAAATAAAAGGATTATTGCATGTGGGGAGAGAGTTTTGAATATAATTGATCAGATTTTTGCTATAGATGATTATATATAAATGGTGGATAAAGTTTCATGTAATTGATCTCATTTTATAAGAGTATAAAATAAAATTTTTGTAAATTCCCATTACATTTTAATTATAGTATGACACTATTCCATAGTCAATAGGGAAAAATGTGAGAAATAGTTTTTTTGGTGGTATAAGGTCAATAAATCCCAAATAAATCTTTTTCACACAAATATGAAATATTTTTCAAGTCTTTTACCACCAGATTGTAACATTTTACCTTTTTTGTTTTTACCTTGGTATCTTATTTTTACCCAAGTAATTTATATCTAATTTAAAGAATAAGGTCAAAAATATGAAAAAATATGTATATTTTGAATCTAAATGTAAGATTCATATAAACTAATTCAATTTATAAATAAGTGGAAAATATTCTTTAATTAAAGAATTTAATAATAGAAAAAATGTTTTATAGAAAAAAATGTTGTTCTTACCATTAACAGTTATTGATATTATATGACATTTATTACTATAAAATGAGTGAAAATATATTGGTATAAATGTGTAAAAATAATATAAAATTCATTTTATTTAGTACATGAACTTATTTTATTAGATGAAAATTAAACAGCATTGTTAAAAAAATTCTTTGAAAATTACCCTTCCGCCATTATCAAGGTCATCAACTTTTAGTCTTAATAATCACATTTTTATACCCAGAAAAGTTGAATGTGTTATATAATATTATTTTTATGATATAAAACATGAAATAATTTTTTTGGGATTTAATTTTGTACATGTGATGAAATTAAATTTTTAATATAAGTGAATAAAAATTATTTTTAGAGTAAAATATTATTATATTTTCCAAAATAATAAACATTGGTTTTATAAATTAAAAACAATATTTATAAATTAGTTGTTTAAATTTATAAACATATTTTTTATATAAAAATTATTCGAAAATAATTTTCATTATTTATAAGGATAATTTCATAATAGTGAAGATATTAGAAAAATTGGTATTTTTCACAATTCACCTAAAAATTTTATCTTAGAAAAACCGAAAAATATTAACAAGAATATAATTTAGATAATTTTAATTATAAAATTAATTTCTTATTTATAAATAAAAATCTGATAATTTTTAAATAAAACATTTAATTGAAAATACAATATACAATGAAAACTATTTTTATTAAAAATGGCCTTTTAAAACATTAAGTGGTCTTAGTCCTATTTTCTATTAAAATATTATTCATTATAATCTATTTATTTATTAGATATTTTATTATTATTTAATTTTCCTAGTAATATTAATCGAAAATTTGAATTCTCAATATATTTGAATTTTTCATGTGAAAAAAGATATCAAATATAGTATTAATTTAGAAAAATGATATTTTCTATGTTTTGGTTGTGTTACATAATCCCATATTAAATACATTACATAATAACAATTTTTATTATCATTCACTAATTAAAAAATTTGAGTAATCTATAAGAAAATCAAGATATATTTTCAAATAAGAAATATACCTCACAACCATAGATACTAGAATACTCATCATTTGCCATATATTATACATGTTCTAAAATGTTTCCATTCACTAAAAAATTTATACCAAATATGATTCTTTAGATGTTTACATGAGTTTAATGGGAGATAGAAATCATGTATATGTTTTCTTGATCCTATTTTTAACCAAATAATAAATTAAAAATGGATATGATAAAATCTCATAAAATCATAATAAATGGCATTATGAAAACTCCATACTAATATGTCTTCTCCAATGAAACATTTATTTCAACCTAATATTCCTTTTCTTCAACTAGGACACAATTGTTCTATCTTATAACTCTATATTTTAATCCTTTTCAATCGATCCTCATATTAATATTAAGTTCTATATCATTAATAAATTTGAATACCTCATAATGGTTGATAAAGAGTTTGTGAATCAAAAAATCATATCCCCTAGGATTGTCTAGATAGATGTATAGTCTTAATCCCACTCGTCATTCACTAAATAAATATTGAGTTAGTAATAAACAAGTCCTTTTTAGGGTGATTACCCCTTGGTTAATCTATGAAAAAACTGTATCCAATTTCCAATATCTATACAATGATGTAATTTTTAGTAAAACAATATAATAAATTCATTAAGAAAATTTAAATAAGTTATTCTATACTATAAAATAACCTATAGACTTATCCCCAATGTTTTCAATCATTTTCTGCCATCCTAATCTCTAAAATAATTAAACAAAATCCAGAAATTTAACTAAACCATCAATGATACCAACTATGGCTCTCTAGAGACACACTCCAAAATCATGTGAAAAAAACATTCCTTAAATAATGTATTTGAAGAAAATTTCGGAAAACTTATCACTGTTATAAAACATTTCCAAAACATAAACAATAAATCTATTAAATAATCACACTATCAAAATAATGTAAGGATTAGTGTCTTTAGGTATTATCCACATGTGTATATTATTTGATGATACTTATGAACATTTCTCTATAATTAAGAAACATTGGACTCCCTTCTATACATTTACTAAGTTATGTTTAACTTTTAAACTTTGGGAATGGAAACATAAATAAGGGTGAGGTGAAATTTTTAGTAAAGAAAAAATATCAATATTCTATTAGGTTTAAATTATAAACACAGGATGAAACATGGTTAAGGGATAAATATCATATTAAAAAGAACATGGAACAATATGTGTTATCCATAAATCATGATATAAGTGCATGAAATCTAAATTCTAAAAACATATACCAAGGAAAAATAGTATGAATTCATGAGATAATAAACGTGAACCATATAGCATAATCATAAGAATATAGAAGTGAAATTTTAAATACCCTTGAAACATAGTAAACAAATAACATCGACACAGATATATGAAAAGATAATCTCACCAACATGAGTCACACACTTACAACCTCTCTTGTGTGACAACATAGTTTCATCCAAGAATACATCATCTTCATGAGTAACAAACTTGAACCCATAACTTCAAAAAAAACATAATTATTCTCTTATACACATATATAATGATATTTAATCATTTAAAATTTCTTTAGAGGGTGATATATGACCCCACCCATCAATCATCCATAAATATATGTTCTATTAGAAATTAATCATTCATTATATCAAAAAAAACCATATAAAGGAAATGGGTTTCATGTCTTTTTCAAATAGAGTCATATAATTAAATCATTAATATTTACATCAATAATCACAACATGACAAAACCATGTAAAATAAATTCATATCTAAAGTTATTTGATGACATTCTTGGTAAATAACCATCAATAAGGATAATAAAGTATATAGTATTCAGACAATATAAATAATCCAAATACAATTAGGTTAATAATTTCCATAATAAATGTATGTATTTAATTTAGCAGGACACTCATCAATCACATGAATACAATGTAGAATTTTCTTGTAGGAATGTCATTTAAATAAAACCCACAATGGATGATTAGGATAGAAAAAAGTAGTTATGGATTTCCAGGGGTTTAATGCCCCAAAATTTTATAATTGATTGTATAGGTTAATTTCTCGATAATAATTTCCAATGAAATAAAATGTTTTTTTTATAAATAGGAAAAATGAATTTAAATAATAAAAGATTTTTTAGAAATTGTTTTTAACATTATCATAAAAGAAAAAGTCATGGGTCACTTTTAGAATACATTTTTTTGAAAATGGGATCTGAAATATTTTTATTATATTTAATTTTAGAAAAAATAATAAATAATATATCCTTTAAATAAATATATAGTTTATCCCTAGTAATTTTAGAGTGTAAAGTAAATCACATGATAATATAATGAATCCAATTTTATTATTTTATAGTATCTTTGTTCAAACCCACATCTCAAAAAGGGATAAAAAAATCATTTTTAATATAGTAAAAAGTAAATTTAAATGTCTCAAGATGTCAAATGTAATTTTAATTACATATATAAATTAGGAAATTGGTGGGAAAGAAAATATGCACAAAGTGGGAAACCAGTTGTTAAATAGGACGGGAATTATTCTAAAAAATGATATAATTTTTTAGAATGAAATTAATAATGGTAAAATAATTGAATTAAAATTTAATTCCACCCCTAAATAATAGAATTTATGATGAAATTAATTATTTAGGTGAAATAAATAAATATTTTAATTATGATGTTTCATAAGAATCATTTTAACTCAATGAAGGGGGTTGATTTACCAAAACTTGTACAACTTAGGTATCTTTTGAATCAAAATTCCTTTCATGATAAAATGTGATATTTATTTTTAAATCACATATAATTTATAGTGATTTTTTAAGGCTAATTCACTTCCAATATATATGAAAATAAATGGGACAAGTGTTTCATGTTCATCATATCTCAATATAGAACAATTGAGATGAAAAAATCCTTACAATAATGGTAATGAAAAATAATCAAGGAACATAAGAGGGTTACCATTAAATGGATATTAATATACCATGAAATGAAACATATTATTGATAATTTAAGTAAATAATAAATTTAACACACAATATAAAATAAATCCTTCTACGAAATATCAAACATGTAATAGGGAATTGAAAATAGGGACAAATAACCCTTACCTAAGATCATACATAGCTGAACATTCTCTAAACTCATGTATAAAAAAATAAAAAACTAAATCAACTATTTAAAACAATATTAATAAAAAAACCATTTTTATGCCTACTTTATAACAATTTATTAAAAATATATTAGTTACTTGTATTTTATACTCATAATACGATGTTATTAGTTTAAATTTTCTGTTTGGTACTAGTTTTGTAATGAATGTGTATATTATTGTTTATATATTAAAATTTTATCATTAAAAGACCATTATAGGATTTTTATTCTTTTATAACTATTTATAATATTTATATTTCATTTCATAATTATTTTAGTAATCATTCATTATAATGAATTTGACAGTGAACTAGTTTTAGTAAATTTTTAACGAATAAATAGTGTCCCTAATAACAAGTTAAATATAAATATAATCTTTAAAGATATATAAAAAACATTATTTTGTAATTATTTTATAAGAACCAAGTATTTGTGTTTCCACATTAATAAATTATATAAATTTATATCATTGTTCTAGTAGGTGTAAAAACTGAACCAAACAAGAAAAAATAATAATTTATGGTTGAGTATGGTTAAGAAAATGAATATCTTGAAATAATATGGTTATTAAAAAAGTATAATGATATTATTTAGAAACTTTTAAAGTGGTGAATCATATTTTTAATAGAGTTTTATAATGAATAAAATAGTGGTGGAAAAATGAAAGACTTCACTTCAATTGATGTGGTATTCAACATGTACGCACAGGTGATGCATACATTTTCAATCAATGTAATGAAAATTGGAATGAGTTTATAATTTAAAAATATTTATAATTTTTTTATATTTTTTTTTATTCACTCTATTTATCATTTTAACCATCCATGTATAGTGGTTATGAAATCGTATTCATCACTTATGGAGGTTGTGGTCTGCACATAACAAAAGAAATGTTTTTATTTCATGAATAGTTGGGAGGAAGCTACGTAAAATCCTATACTTCATTAAGGTATGATCTTGTTTAAAATTATTTTTTAAATAATGTAAATTTTTTTAAATAAATTTTTAAGGAGTCTATGTAGATGTTCACAAATAATAAGATGGTTCAGGACATGAAATAAGGCAGAAAGTTGTCATCTATTGTATGTTGCACAGTTGGCACATATTTAGTTGAAGTTTCACACCCTAACCTTGATTCCCTAGAGGTGGGGATCATGGTTTGAAGAAACCATAAAAGGGTAAATAAAAAATCATGAGATCTTGGACATAGCCTTCTCGCATGGTCATTGTATAGTTTTTTAAACTGTGTGGGATCCCTAGGTAACCTTATGGCATGGCCCCCTCTTATACAAATGGTGGCACATAGTTGCAACACAGTTTATCCAACCATGTATCCAAACCATATGACCCTTAAAACTGGTATTTTACCATATTTTACTCTCAAAAAATAAGTTTTATAACTCATTATTTTCCTCTATTATCTCTCCAGCATCCTTAGTGATGAGCACAATCACCCAATCCTTCTTAAAGATCAATCTACCTCATTTCAAAGAAATTTTGAGCAATGTTGGTTTAAAATTGAAGATCTGGGTGAGTCTAACACTCATCTTTACCCATTTTTCAGGATTATGGATTGTTTAATTTTTCATATCCTTGTGAATCCATAAACCCATTTTTTCCTAATGGATCTTATGTTGGTTATTTGAAGGGTGTTTGGATCCAGATTAAAGGCCCTGATTAAACAATAATTCATCTTCAGAATCAAGGTTGGAGGTCTACAAGTTATATAACATGGACTTGTTTTATATTCATGTGTATGTGTTTTTGCCCGGTGTTGTTGTGTTTTTAATTTAGCTTTATATGGTATAAATGATTTATTGAATGGGTAAATGTTTAATTAAACCCTCATGATTCCTATGGGATGTGTTAAGGTTAATTTGACTAAGGTATGGGCCACCCTTGGAGTGTGTTTCACTATGAACATGGAAATAATGATGTTAAGTGTATAATTGAAGTTTTATAACATATATCCCATGATTAATGTATTGACATGTATCTTGGGTTATCAAATGAAACTAATGGTAATTGTGTCCATTTATTTACTTCTCATAAGGTGGTTTTTGGTATAATGTGAAAGGGTTAAATGCATTGGAATGAATGTGTTAAATTATTTATAGGTTATCATGTGAATGTCTAAATGAATTGAGGCCTGTTATTGAGGAATTTGTTAATGGTAAATGATATTAAAGGGAAAATGGAAAAATGTTTTAAGGAATTAAGATGATTTATGTGATGAAAAAACTAATAATTGTAAGTGTTTTGTGTGCCAATGAGTGTGTTTTGTGAATAAATATATGTTGAAAATTATTAAATAGTTATGTGAACATGGATTGGTAGAATGCATGGTATTGACTTGAGGTTATATACTCGTTCTTCAGGTTGGATTGGGGATCTAAATTGTACCCCTAGAATTCATGGGATAGGGATTTGGATTGAGGCTATATTCCCTTATAGGTTTTATCAGATAAGACTACCTAGACTGAGGCACTAAGGTATGTGTGATGTAATGTTTTGTAAAAAAAATTCCCTAGTGACATGGGAAACTTGAATTATCCCTATATTAATAGTAGTTGATCAAATAGGGTGTAGTGAATTTGATTAGGATCCCTATCCCATGGATCAAATGATGAAAATAGTTTAAGTGATTATTATCAACAAATGTCACTTGGTTTATTTCTTATTCACCTTGTTATTCATCTTGCACATTCATACACTATCTGTTATAAAATAAATTATTTCAAAACCATTGGTAGTGAAATATTGAATTTAAGTCACACCGTTCTTGGGATTCTATTGGGAAGCTGATAATATTTCATTGTTTCAATCCAGGACAAGGGCCAAGGCCCTAGTCTAAGGGATTGATTTGGGAATGTTATATGCATAGATGAGGGGTATGGACATAAAGTAAGGAAGTAATTGTTGGATTCTTCTATTTATTCTTATATTGTGTTTAACATACATTTTTAACTATAATAAATGACATAATATATTTAGTATTTTCATGTGGGCTTGTACCCAGTTTCGGGAAATGGTTGGTAACACATGTTTATTGTTTATTATTTATTTTTATTTCCATTATTTCATATTTTATCTTCTGTGGATTATGATGACAAATAGGTTATAGTTTCACATGAGATTTATTAGACCCTCGCTTCTAGTCGGCAACCTCTCGAATACAAGGAGGTACTCTTATGGATATGTTATAACCCATCTCGATGCACAAGCATAGTGGCACCCGGGTCGGGGACATTAAAAAGTGGCAACACAGGGGTTTCCCTTTCTTTTGTCTTACTATATCGGAATTTTATATAGAAAACTAATATTTCATGGGTCTTGGAAATGATCTTGTGCATGGGAGTAGATAAACCATGTAAGAATGATAACTGAAGTATTGAGGGAGGGATTGATGTTTGAGATGTGTGTTTTTATTATTAAATGATATTTCACCATTTGGTGGTTAACATTTTGTATGATGTGACTATTTTTTTATATTTTACCCATGGTCATAATATAGTGAGGTTTTCCATTCATCACTAATTTTATTCACCCTGGATATAGGTGGCCTGAATCATGGTTGGACAATACGACTATGTGGGATGTGAGGGATAAAATTTCATGCATTTTCATTAAAAATTGGAAAGAAATAGTGTCTAATGAATATGATAAAAATTAATAAAGGTAAATAATTTGGATGAATGGGTAAATATATATTCATAATGAAAGGGTTTAAATGGGTTCAAATTTTGGTATTAATAAGTGGTAAAAATAGAAAGGTTCATAAAAGAGAAATTTTTTTTGTAGAAGTGAAAAGGGTAAAATTGGTGTTTAATGAAAAGGCGTGTGGTTTTATTGTGTTGGTTTTCCCCGTGTAGATTGTGTCCCATGGTAAGTATGTCTAAGGGTAGTGATAGAGATGCAACTATGTATTTTGGGGATAGTGTGTGAAAAAATGGGACAATTATGGAAATCTAGGATCCTTATTTTTGTAAAAACTATGGATATTTTATGTTATGTATTTTGAGACATGAGTTTGTAATGGTTAGGATACAATAGAATTCTACTAAGATTCCTCCTTGAGAAGTGGAGCCTAAAACCCTAGTGATCCTGGGTAATATAAGAGATGAGTAGTTTATTTATAAATTTACTTGTTTTATCCATATTATAGAATGAGGCTCAGTATGAGATATGTAAAATATGTCTGGGTTTATTAGAGAGTTTAATCTACAGAAACCATTAACATTTTCTTGAGAGGGAGAACATGAGGTAGCCAAGTTCTGGATAGATTAAATCTAGATGATTCTTGATCACTTAGTGAATCCTCTAGATGAGAGGGGTATGTTGGTGAATAACATGTTTGTGATAAAAGGAAAATCTCTAGTGGGGTATCTTGGTTTAAGATGAGAAGGAAAATGGTCTGTTATAGAAGGGTTTCAAGGAATTGTTTTGGAATCATTTATATCCTGAGTACTTGAGGTAGTGGGAGGTTTCATAGTTTATGAGATTTACTCAAGGGACGATGACACTAATGGATTATGTTTGCGGGTTCACTGACCTACAATGCTTTTTTCTAGCATTGGTAAGGGATGATACAACTATAGTGAGACATTTTTCGGATGGTCCTAGACATGAGATCAAGTCCTTGGTGAATATTTTCCACTTCAATAGGTTTTATAAAGTGGTGTATTATGACCTAATTTTATAAAGAAAATATGAAGGAGGCTTTTGGTGGTGGACATGTTGTTATAGTGGGGATATCTAGTTGTAGGGATTCTGATTTAAAGAAGAGGAATCTAGAGAGATTTCACTAGGATGTGGGTGGATAGAGTTGTTAGAAAAGAGAATCAGCCATTCTAAGAAATGATTTATTTTTCTGCTAGCAGTGTATTAGTATAAGAAAATTTCTAGTTCAGTGTCCCTGAAAACCAGTTGAGTGACGTGTGTGTGATAGAATGGTGAATGTGAAGAGATTCTATATGAATGCTCAATAGTTGGGTAATGATGGAGGAACTCGGATAGTATAGAGTGCATGTTGGGGGTTGGTTAACTGATATTAGTAAGGCAGTTGGACATCCACTGGAAGAACAGATCGAGGCAGTGGGTGAGGTGCTCTAGGACAAGATGTCCTCATTATTAGGGTAGTGAATCACTATGAAAAAAATCTAGATCCCATTGTAAAGGTATAGTTCTGGTTCATGTAGTTCAGTTTTTATAAGGGGTGGCGAGGCTATAACTTGGATGGTTTGAGGTATGACTCGTATAGATTCCATGCTTTCTAGTACTCTACATGATACAGGTTCCTCACATTTTCTTATATCTTCCCAATCAATAAGTTGGTTTGTTCATGTGGTGGAACATATGTTTGGGGTTATATTAATCGATACACCAATATGGTTGTGAGCCAAAAATATCCAGCAATGTAAGTAGTGTACCCTTGATGTTTGAAGTTTCCATTTCTTATGGAACTTTTTATGCTTGATATTTCAGGTTTTGGACTGTTATTGGGAATGGATTGGCTAATGTTATACAAGGACCATATTTATTGTTACCATCATAGAAGAATTTTCACATCCCTTGAGGGAAATAAATATGTACACCATGTCGAATGAGATATCTAAGCAGGCCATACATGGATAGTTAGTTAGCAGTTGGGTGAAATCATAGCTCAAGTGGCATGTATTCAGATTAATTACGAGGAAGTATAGGAACTTTTATTTTTCTTATGGTGGGTCAGTATCATGATTTTTTTTAAATACTTATTAGGGATTCCACCCAAGAGTGATGTTGAGTTCACAATATATTTTCTGTCGAGAAAAGAACAAGTTTCTATTCCTCCCTAAATAATGGCACCAGTAGAACTCCAAAAACATAAAAAAAGTTGGAGGAATTAGAGAACTAAGTGTTCATTCATTCTAGTACATCACCATTGGGATATCTAGTTCTTTTTTCCAAGAATTTAGACAAATCATTGAGGGTTTTTGTCGATTATGAAAATATGAATCAGATGAAAATTAAGAATTGTTACCATATTACTTGAATCAATGATCTTTTTGACAAGTTGAGGGGGTTCTTCTGTGTTCTATAAAAAATGGATTGAGATTAGGATATAATTAATTGATGGTGGGACCTTTTGATATACTGAAGACTACCTTCAGGATCAGGTATGGTTTGTATGACGTCGGCCTCCTCTAGTTTAAATTCTCACAAATCATGCTTAACTGTGCTAATTATAATTTATTAAGACACATTATGTTTAATCATGTTTAATTAAAATATTATCATATACTGTTATTGTTTACATCATAAAAATGACATCACATATTTTGGTTTAGTATGATCTACTGATACTTGTACTTATGATAGACAAGTCACTAATACATGAGCTACTGACGACATAAGCTATTGATGAGATGAGTAACTGATAAAGCGACTCCAAATTTTCTTTATATATGTCATATCGACAACCTGATCAAATGACAGTTTGACCTACTGACAACATGACCTAATAACACATGAATTACTAACAGACTGACTCACCAATAGCATAAGTCACCAAGAGTTTGAGATTCCAATACTCTGACCTTCTAACATATTGAGTCACTGATAATTTGTCTTAAATTCAAAATTAATTCCATCATTCATAATTATGAAAATTATTAATCCTCATTATATTAATTACCTTTTATCTCTTTTGAAGACATTTTAAAAGAATATTATGAGATTGGAAGAACCTATACATGAAAGAGATCATGCTCCTTTTCGATCCTGTAGTGAAAAAGAAATCACATGGGTGAAAGAAAAAAGACAGAAAGAAGTTGTTGAACAAAAAAACCACATGACTGTGAAACAAACTATATCCAACAAAAGTGAACAATGAGAGAAATTTATGAGAACCAAAAAAGGCCAAACAACACTAAAACAATAACTTTAAAGACAGGAAAACATTAATAAAGTAATCTTTCACCCTACTGAAACTGAATATAGAAGAAAAAAATGACCCTTTGTTTTATTGGTTGTTTCTAATAGTCAACTCTAGGTTTATTTATATCATCCAGAAGGATCCCAAAAGCTCCATTGAACATCACAAAGAGAATTATAAACTCATATTATCATTTTTATATTTATTCACATTTAGATCATAGTGTGTCCATATTTTTAAACACACACTAAATAAATTGGAATATTCTTAGATATCTTCACAAACATTCACATTTAGACTCCCATGGATAACGGTGGAAGAGGTCCTTATGTAGAATGTTTTTTTTACACTCCGACAAAAACATTGGAAGATGTCTAGTGACCTGGATAGGTTGAAATTTTTGTTACCCTGATCCAGGGTGAGGATATATTTTATTTAATATAAAATTATTGGTTACAGGTGATCACAAAGTGGAGATGATTAGGTCTCGGCTTGAGACTAAACCTCTTATTTTCTTCTACTCTATGATTTCATGTTTTATTCTCTCTGTTATAATTATTATTTCATAAAACATAACTTTACTTTAATAATTATTATTAGATAGTGTTTATATTAGAATTTATTTTTGTATAATGATTTTAAATTTTATAATAATAACATATAATGTTTTAATAGAGAATTAATAAATCTCTAAGAAATATTTGGAATACACAAATGTTTTATAAATCATCTACTTTAGTTAAATTTCCTGTATTTGTTTTGAAATTTGGGTATTTTTAAAAAATCATTTTTAGATATAAATTTTTTTAGAAACTCGATTCACCCCCCCCCCCCCGCATGAGTGTCCCAATCTGACTAACATTTGGTATCAGATGCTATTTGAAAGTTTTTTAAAACTTTATTGAACAATGATTTTAGTTGTGATTTTAAAGCTATATAAATTTCTATCTTTTATAAATTTTTAGTTCTTTAAAATGGTAATTTATTCTCTAATATTGACAACAGATAGGATGTTTCTACTACAATTAAAAACTCCCTATTTTAATGGTACTAATTACTCATAGTGGAAGATCAAAATGATAATGAACTTATAAAGTATGGGGTTTGATATTTGGAATGTAATAGAAGAAAAATATTAAATACTAGATACTCCAAGAACCACATGGAGTGAATCTAAAAAATCTGATTAAAAAACAATTTTAATGAAATTAATTACATATTTTTGTGATTTAGGCTTTGAAGAATTTAATATAATATATGATTGCAAATATGCTTATGAAATCTGGGATACTTTATCTATTTTACATGAAGGAACTGCTATTATTAATGAAATGAGATTTAATATATATATATATATATATTAAAATATGCTAATTTGAAAATGAAGCCTCATAAACACATTTATGATATCTATATTATGTTCAATAAGATAGTCTATAAAATGAGATCTCTTGGAAATCCAGTAGATTCCAAAGAAAAAATCAGATGGCTACTTAGATGTCTACTAGAATGATGGAGAGGAAACTTAATGTCAATTACAGAATCTTATGAAATCCGTAAGTTAAAATTAAAAGAGATAATAGGCAAGATAATTATGTGTGAAGAATAATTTAAGGTAAACTTATAAGAGGATGATGAACCCAAAATAAATTCAATGGGTTTCAAAACCACTTATTCCATGAAAAAAGAGAATGTGAAAGTTCATAATGAAGGTTCTGGTAATAAAGACTCACTATGTGCAGGTGATGAGAAAATTTCTTAGTTACCTAGAAGATTCAAAAAGTTCTATAGAAAGAAGAATTTATTAAAAAATCCTAGTTATAGATGAAAGTATTACAATAAGGGGAATTGAAGAAATGAATGGAAGAAAAATGAAAATAATAATGAGATAGTCTACTATGAGTGGAAAATTATAGAACATTTGAAAGATTATTGTCCAAATATAAAGATAAAAAATTTAAGGAAAAAGATATAAAATATAAAAATAAAATTAAGGCCACCTATATACATTCTAAGGACATATCAAGTGACTCGAAGACATCAAATAATGATAAGGATGACAAATATAATATGTGTTTCATGAAAAACACATCCTAGGTAACTTTAGAATATCCTATAAAAAATCTTATTATTGTAGAAATGAAGATGAATCTTATTCTAAAAATATAAAATGAATAAATGTTTGAATATTGTGAAATGATTGAGGTCACATGAAATTAACTAAAGGGTAAGTCTAAATCTCTGAATAAAAACATAATCTTGCTATTTCTATTGAATCAGAACTTACTATAGAGAAAAAAATGATCAACTGCTAAATGAGAATAATGAATTTAAATTCTCTAATGGGAAATTAAAGAGCGATTTAGAGAAGTTCACAAAGGGTAATGATAACTTGGTTCAAACGATTTGAATATAGGTTTCTCATAAATACACTATTGGGATTGGTTATCAACTAGTAAAAAGAAATTTTGTTAAAACCTAGATTGTATCAAAATCTTGAAAATCTAGATTTATACCTAAATCAAAGAAACATGTTGTAAGTTCAAGTAATGAAACATCTTTCACTACATCTAGTCTGTATGTACCCAATAGATTTTATTTTTTGAAGACATTAGATGTTTCTTATAGGAAACCCAAGAAACAAATATTGGTTTTAAAATCTGTAATCACTAATATTACTAGACCCAAGCAAGTCTGGGTACCAAAATCACTTCTGGGTTAACTTTTTTTGTTGGAAACCTACTTGAATAGATACATTAAAATCACATTGTACTTTTATAGTGAATTTTTAAGACACATGATTTGGGATTACTTAATTATCACGTACCTTATCAAGATTTATGGTGGGCATTTCATCTTTGGTGATAATACCAAATGAAAAAATAATTAGCATTATCCAAATTGGTAACACTAACTCAATATTGATTTCTGACTTTCATTTTCATGGTCTTAATCATAATTTGATTAGCAATTCATAATAAAGAGATGATGGATTTCATTTTGAATATAAAATTTTTTCATATAATGTTTTTAATTCAAATGATGATATATTATTTACTTCATTAGAATTGAAAATGTTTATACTGTGAATTTAGACTATTTTTCTTCTCAAAATTTTTATTTCATGAGTTTTTTTCACAGTAAGTCTTAACTAATCTATAAGAGACTAGGACACTATAACATACACTCCTATAGACATGTTACTAGAAAATGATTAGTTAAGAATATACCTAAACTTGAGTTTCCACATGAAAAAGTCTGTAATCCTTATCAAAATGGTTAAAAAAATATATCTTTCAAACAAAAGAAATAAGTTTCAAATTCATAACCACCTATGTTGGTTCAAATGTATTCTTTTAGACCTTATAGATTTTTAGTTCAAATTGTAATAATTGTTTCTATGATAAAATAGATGACTTTTCTAGATATACTTGGACTTTATTTTTAGCTCAAAATAGTTAATATTGTTCCCACTTCACCATGTATGGTAGAACTTTAGATAATCAAAGTGGTCTTATAACTAAATCCATAAGAATTAACAACAACTATGATTTTAAAAACCAAGAGTTAAAATATTTTTCCCACAAAATTCCTATAGTCATAAATTTTCTGATCCTAGGACATCCCAATGGAATGGAGTTGTATAAATAAGGAATAAAACCTTTTAATAAATTTCTCACACAATGATCTATGAGTTTTAATTACCTATTTACATTTAGTTAGAAGTGGTTAATACCACTTTTGTATAATTAATAGAGTATTATTTAGACATATCCTTAAGAAAAAACCATATGAGCTATGGAACAATAGGAATCCCAATGTTAATTACTTTAATGTTTTTGGTTGTAAAGTATTTATCCATAATAAAAAATATAATATTGAAAAAATTTCCTCCAAAGTGATGAATGAACATTCCTAGGTTATTTAACCTGTAGAAAATACTATATGGTCTTCAATAAAAGAACCATGTGTGTGGAAGAATCAATACATATCAAATTTGATGAAACAGATCCATATGTACCTAAAACCTCTTAATAAAATATTGAGGATTATTTATCCAATATGAGAATAATGTTAAACCTTATAACATTACTGTAAATAAGGTAGCAAAATCCTCATGTTCAAGAAAATCTTTGGACTCTGATCATAATGAACCCTAACCCGTATAAGAACCTAAAATAACTATCCATTATTTTCTAGAGATGTTATAATTCTTAAGAACAATCCGTTAGATGTTTTAGTTGGAGACTTAGTTAAGGTAACTCATTCTAGAGCTTCTCTTATGAATCAGGTTGAACATCAATCATTTTTTGTCACAGATTGGCCCAAAAAATAAAAATGATACTATCGATGATGAATTTTATGTAATTCCTATGCAGGAAGAATTAAATCAGTTTGAAAGAAAAAAGTTTGTAATCATCTCGTTATACACAAATAAATATTAACTATGGGAACTAAATGGTTGTTTAGAAATAAAGTTGATGAATTTGGTACTATAGTTAGAAATAAGGCTAGACTGGTTGCAAAGGATATTGTCAAGAAGAAGGAATTGACTATAAAGAAACATTTTCACCTATTTCGAGACAATACTCCATTAGAATCCTACTAGCTTATACAACACATACCAATTTCACACTATATCAAATGGATATTAACAGTTAATTCTTAAATGGTTTTATAATTGGGGATGTTTTTTAACAAACCATTGGTTTTACAAACCCTCTTTTTCCAAATTAGGTTTTCAAATTAACAAATTATTTTTATTGTTTAAAACAGGACCCAAGATCTTGGTTTGATAGGCTCAACACTTTTCAAATTTAAAAATATTTTACAAAGGCATAGCTAATCCTACTATTTAAAAAATATTAATTTCTAAAGATGTTTTTGATGATTAAATATATGTTGATGACATTATTTTTGGATCCTTTTAAAATTATTTGTGTATTGATTTTTCAAAATTCAGGCAAAGTGAATTTGAATTGTGTTTAATGGGTGAACTCATATTCTTTCTAGGATTGAAATTTTTAAAAAAATAAATAAGGTATTGTTTTAAATAAAGTAATTATATTAAATATCTTTTGAAACATTTTTACTTGGATTGAAAAAAATGTAGTGATATACCAATGAGTACCACATGTAAATTGGATCTTGATAAAAATGGATAATCTATTGATCAAACCAATTACAAATATATGATTGGTAGTCTTCTCTTCTCGACAGCTAGGTCGCCTGATATTATGTTCAGTGTGTGTATGTGTGCTCTTTTTCAAGAAACCCCTAAAGAATCTCATTTAACTACTATTATGAAAATTTTCAAATACCTCAAGTATACTACCAAATTTTGATTATGCTATCATAGAAGTCAACCATTTGAATTATATCGTTATTTGGATCTTGATTATAGTGGGTGAATGTTAGATAGAAAAAGAACCACTAGAAAATGCCATTTTTTTGGAAAGTCTCTAGTATTAGGGTGTAGTAAATTGAAAATTTTACTGCATCATTTACTACTAAAGATAAATACATAGATAATGGTAATTGTTGTCTTATATTTTTTTTGAATTAAACACACTTTTCCAGATCATGTATATCATTTTATACATTCCCCTATAAACTATTATAATTAAAGGGCTATTAACAAATCTAAAAATCTATTTTATCACTATAGAACCAAAAATAATGATGTCTGACACATCTTTTTGATAGATCGTTATCAAAAAGGATATATATCTATTGAATTAAATGGTACATCACATCATCTTGTTGATATATTTTCTAAACCATTAAATTCTGAGATAATGAGTTACATAAGACATGAGTTGGGAATGATCAATATGAGAACTAATAGTTGAGTGTCTCATCGATGATGTCTCACTGATGATGTCTCACTGAAATTTCCCACCAATGATTTCTCACCAAGGATTTCTCACTGATGATGTCTCATTGATGATCTCTCACCAATGATGAATCACTGATGATTTCTCTCTAATGATGGATCCAATCAATATGTCTCACCGACAGACATTTATTTAATTATTCTTATTTTTCGGTCTATAATTTTAAAACAACTTTGTTTCATATATTTTATTATAATTTAATCCCCATTTTTTATTTAATAATTTCAAATCCCTAAATGGTATAATTGAGTTTTTATCCATCTTGTTTAGTCAATATCAGACACTATTACTCTCGAAATCCTTTCTTTGAATCATTCTCTCCCAAGTTGCTACCTTTAACCCTTAAATAAAAACCTTCAAACCTCTAATGCATCATGTTAAGAATATTCTTCATCGATTGGAGGATTAATAAAATCTATCGAAAAGAAATATATTTGAATCCATCCAACCAAAACCGCCACCAGTTTATCCTTAGCATGCGAATCATATTATAACCCTTGATAATGAAGTAATCTATAAATGGTTGTTTTCCAGTAAGTCTCTTCTACTAAAGTTGTTTCAAGAATAAGGGTGGTTAGAGTGGTTCTACAATAAGGAGAGGTCATATTATCCAAGTTTGGTCCATGAGTTTTACTTGTATTCTTTGTTTCTATTTGATGGAGATGAAGTATTCTATATGAAGTCAACAGTGGATGGAAGAATAGTATCATTTTCATCAAAACAATGGGAAGATCATCTAAAGGTACCTCATGAAGATATATATGATGATCATCAAGGGAATGGACCAAAATATAGTGGCTTCTTCCACTATAAGGCTACTTTGTATTAGATAATAGGAAATGGAGAACACAAAATACCAATTGAAACTAAGCTGGAAGGTGAGAGCAGTATGTTTAAATTCATCCAACACTAGTTGTTTTCTAAGAATTAAGATTTCACATATCTTATGTTTTATTATTTCTATCTATTGTACCTATTAAATAGAGGTAATTAAGTAAATTTTTGAAAATATCTAATGGTTTATATTAGTGAGTTGATCAAACCATCATGCAAGGAAAACTCCCCACGTTACCCAAATATTATCTCTTCCATGTTGAAGGAAAATGGTTTTGTAAGTGAAAGTGAAGAAATAATTTCAATTTGTGATAGTTTCTATTCAAATAATGTTAAATATAGTAGGATGAGGATTAAATGGAATCCAGGTAAGAAAATATGATTTGAGGATAGTTATATTCTATATGATTACTTTAATCATGTAGACCATCTATTGAGGCCAAGGTATTTGGTAGACCCTAGTCTTGGACCTGGTGAGGTTGGTGTCTATTCTGATGAAGAGTTGGATGAGTAAATTTAGAGGGATGAATACCCTATTAATGATAAAAGTGATATTGACATTAATAATGGCACATATAGAATGACATGTGGACCTACTAGTTCACCATGGCCTTTACCTACAAAAGAACCTCCTTTACTTGAAGAAGATAATGAATCAACTGAAGAGTTTGATGATGCTAAATTTGTTAGAAAATCGGGTAGTGAGGAATAATCTGTAGAATAAAAGGAATGTATAAGTGAATAAGTTTAGTATAATGAAAAAGGTAGTGAGTAATTTGGAAAGATCTGATTAAAGTAATAGAGCATAGGAAAGTAAATAAAAAGATACAGAATTTGATGATTTATACAGTGGATCAAACCATCATTATAATAGCCAAGGTCCTTGTGAGGATACCATTGATCTAACCTTGGATCCTTATATTCATGTCCTAGTGGAATAGGAACCAATTGGACCCCTTATGCTACTAAGAAAGCTATAAAAATATAGATATCCCGATACTCCTTCTCCTACCAATATTCCTAAAGTAGTTGTTTTTAGAAAAGGGCTTCGGCTACCCATGTCCATGAAAAAGGAGTTTCTACTGGAAAAAATATTTCTATAACTCCAGTTATGGAATTAGTGTATTAGAGGAAAAGGCCATCACGTGAGGGGAAGAGAAAAGTTAATTGAGAAAAGGATGGTGTGATTTCTCCCGTAGATGATATTGTGGTACCTATATGTATGAGGGACCTAGGGTATATTACTCTTCAATTAGACTATCATAATCTAGAGTATAGGAGAGATACTCATACGCCTATTCCTATGGATGCTTCTATACTAGTTGATTATGTCACCAAATGATATTTTAATTCCTCGAAGGAAGATTTGTTGGCTACTTTTCGATCAACCCCTTCACAGCCACCTGTTCTTGTTTCCATAATTCATGAAAGATATTCTATGTTGATTTTTGAGAGAGGTGTACCTCATATTAAGACAAGGTAAATTGTTGTTGCTAAATATTTTGTCTCAAATAATAAAACATTTATAAATTATTTAACTAAAATTATTCCATCTATTAAAAAATTTATAATTAATTATAAATAATATTTGGACATAGTTTTGAAAGATCCTAGAGTCACCACTTCGTAATCTTCTAAGTATTATTCACCTACTCCTACAACCCATGATCTATCAATTTTGAAATATTTTATAAAATATTCAATGACTAGTTCTCCTAACTCTATTCTAGCTCAGACTCTTATTTTTTATGTGAAATAGTTATGACTAGACATTATAGATATAGTTCAAGGTGCAACTAGCTCTAAAACTCTTGTTTCTCACTCTCCAGGTGTTTATATGGTTATAATAGTGATTAGAGAAGAGATACAGACCATGATGGGTAGAATTTATATGGATACTCATTCAAAAAATAAATAGAATATTGATCATATTTATGACATGGTGAGGTTTTTCACTAAAGGTGCTACCACTGCATAGGAGGAAATAACCAATAATTTCTATTTCTATTTAAATAGAATTTTTACCAAGCATTAACTGACTAGTCACTTCATGTATTTAGTGGAGAATTTTATGATGCCTCCAGTGACACGCATTCAAATATCTTGTTAGGAAGTTGAAAGAGTTTACTCATTCCCTTGATAATGTCTTGTAATATAAGGATAATTTTTGAGAAGGGAATCACTTATGGGGGTGAGGTCATCAGGGACTTCATCAACTTGGTCAAACCAAACCTGCACCATCACAACAAAACTATTTTTGACCCTCCTATTACTCCTATCAGACCAGCCCTTCCTGGTTCTACCTCTTCTTATACTCCCTTGGAACTGTTGACCACGACTCCTTTACAAGTTCTCATTCATATTTAACCCGTCATCCAATAAGAACTCTCTGGAAATGCTTCTTTAAATAGACCAAGCCTTGATCCTTATTTTTTCATAGGAGTTCATCTTCCTTCCCTATCTATATGTCATGATCTTATACCCCCTCCTACATCTATCTATATTGATACTATCTCTGATTCCACTAAATCTGGAATGTGTAAAGGGGAGGTTGATGATTCTGAGAATAAGTAGTTGGATAATTGTTTATAGGGATTTGCTGCATTTTTTTAACTATTTGTGTTATCCCTTATACTACTTAATTATTGGAATACACTCCCTAATTTCATCTCAGTGTTATTTACATATCTATTATTTCTTTTTATTTAATTTTTCAATTTTGATAATCCAAAATGGGGGGGGGGGAATAACGTGGAATATCCATCAAGGGGATCTTAATATGGTTCATAAAATTAAAATGGAACATATAATTGATAAATACCATTTAAAAACTATTCTTAGTTATCATGAAATATATACTTGTTTTTATTCTAAATATTTCATCTCAATAATCTATGTAATATGTCAAGAATATTTTTTTAATGATCTTCATAAATAAATACAATTATTTTCATGTATAATGACATGATTTTTTTTAACATAAAAACTGGTGAGATTTTTGGCATCCTCTAGTTTTAATGCTCACAAATCTTTCTTAACTATGCTAATTATAATTTCATAAGATAGATTGTGTTTAATCATTTTTTATTATAATATTACCCTCTAGTGTTATTTTTATCCTCATAAAATAGTATTACGGATTTTGGTTTATTATGAACTATTGATAATTGTACTACTTATAGGAATGTCACTGATACATGAGTTACTGACAACATAAGATACTAATGAGATGAGTCACTGAAAGAAAAACTATACTTTTTTCTACGTATGACCTACCAACAACATGATAAATAGACAACTTAAACACTTGATAGCCTAACTTACTGAATCCTAACCTACCAATGGATAGACACCCCAATTTCATAAGTCACTGATAGTCTAAGTTGCTGATATTCTGACCTACTGAAAGACTAAGTCACTTGTGATCTATATTAAATTCAAAATTAAATCTAACAATCTTATTTATGAAACGTAGTAATTATTATTATATTAATGACCTTTTATATATTTTATAGACATTATTAGATACTAGTACGAGGTACGAGGTACCTTCACATGATAGAGATCATGCTCCTTGTCTGTTCTATAGTGATAAAATCAATCCCCTGGGTGAAAGAAAAAAATACCTAGAGAAGTCATTGAACAAATAAACCACTTTATTGTGAAACATGATCTATTAACCAACTTTTCATACCAAGTGAAATTACTAAGTACCAAAAAAGTCTAAAAAACTATAGAAAAAATGTGAAAGATAAGAACACTTCAAGGAAGGAATATTCAACCCTATGAGAACTGAACACTGAAGAAAAAAATGAATCATTGTTTTTCTGTCTGTTTCTAGCAGTCGACTCTAGCTTCATGTCTATCATTCAAAAAGAGTCTATAAGCATCATTGAACATCATATAGAGCATTCTAAACTATTCTTATCATTTTTTCCTTTATTCGCATTTTGTGAAGTGTGGTTATCTCTTTTTAGAAACACACAGACTCATGTTCTCAACTAGAAGATACATAGATATCTTCACAAACATTCACATTTATACTCCCATAGATAATAGTGGTAGAGATACATGTGTTTCCTAACTGTTTGTTTTACACTCCCACAAAAAAATTTGAACAGTTCTAGTGACATGGAGAATATTTATACTATTGTTACCTAGAACCATGGTGTGGATAAATTTTATTTAATATTAACTTCTTTGTGTCAGGTGATCACCAAGTGAAGTGGATTAGGTTGGGTCTTGAGGATGAACCTCTTGTTTTCTATTGCTGTTAAATTTCAAGTTTTATTTTCTCTATTATGATTATTATTTCATAAAACATAACTTTAAATTTATAGTAAATAATATAAAGTGTTTATATTAGAATTTTTTTAGTATACTTATTTCAAAACTTATAATAATAACATATATTATTTTACCTAGTAATTAATCAATATTTGTAAAATCATTGGAATAAACAATGCATTTATAAATCTTCTAACTGACTTATATTTGTTTTGAAATTGGGGGATTTTTAAACAATAACATTAAGAAATAAATTTTTATAGGAACTAAATTCACCCCCCCCCCTCTTGAGTGTCATACTCCAATAAACATATAATTTTATTGATATGTTGTTTGGGATGACTAATGCATCATATGTTTTATAGAACTATGGAAATAAATGTCTCACTCGTACCTGGATCAGTTCTTAGTTGTTATTGTGGATGAAATCTTAGTGTACTCTAAGACCCATAAAGATCATTCCAAAATTCTTAGAATTATCTTGAGTACATGAAGAGGGAATTGGTTATATGATGAGCTATCAAAATTTCATTTCTGGATTAACAAGGCACATTTCGTGGGTCACATTCTCTCTAAGACAGGTGTGTCGGTGGACCCCAAGAAATATTTGGCTATTTTATCCTAGGAGTAGCCTAAGAATGTTTTTTATATCCAATGTATTCAAGGTTTAGAGGTCTATTATCAATGTTTCATCAAAGACTTATCCCATTTGGATGCACTGCTTTTGGGTTTAATGAAGATGGACATCATGTTTGAATATTTTGGGGGAAGTGAGAATTCCATCAAAGATTTAAAGATGTAGATAACTACTTCATCAATTTTGACCCTAACCAATTTATGTAAAGTGTATTCCTTTTTTATGTATCTAGTGTTGCGATTTGGGTTGTTTTGAGGTAGAATGATTGGGAAGTGGAATATATTTCACATCAGTTTAGGTATCATGAATGGAACTACCATATGCCTGATCTTGAGTTAGCCGTAGTGGTTTATGCTTTAAAGTGTTTTCAAAATTACTTTTTGGGAGAATGTTTTACTATGTATATCAATCATAAAATCCTTAAGTATATCTTTTACCTATGTGATTTTAATCATTGGCGGTGAATATGGGTTGAGAACATGTAGTAATTTAATTTTAAACTAGTATACATGTCGGGAAAGGGTAATAATATTGTTTATTCTTTTAGTTAAAAGGTTCAAAAATAGGAAATTGAAGAATCCAGTATGTAGTGGAGGATAATGTCGTTGTTTTCTGAGATTCACCCAAATTTTCAAGATGGAAAAAAGAATATTACCCTTGCATCCATGGTAGTTGAGTACACCATTCTAATCTAGATCAAGGAGAGGGAGTATGATAATTTAGAGTGTTTGGATTTGAAGGAAAGTGTTAAAAGTGTTGAATCACCTTATGATTGTATTTTTGGTGATGATTAGTTCATTTATGTTTGTGGTCACATTTTCATGCGTAATTGTATGTGAATAGTGTCAATTTGTGAGTTTCATGCCACTAAAGGGGAATTGCATCTTGGTTTTTACCAAAATGTATCATGATCTTCATAGATAGTATTGGGGTCTAGGGATGAAGAAAGAGGTTTTAGGTTTTGTGATATGATTCTATACCAGTCAACAGGTAAAGGTTGAGCATTAGTGACCTAGTGATTTTTTAGAATATTTTCTCATTACATAATTAAAATAAAATGATTTAAGGATCTATTTTGTGGTGGTTCTTCCAAGGATTCCTCAGAAGAATGATTTAATCTGGTTTGTTTTGGATGGGTTGACCAAGGTGGCCCATTTCCTACCAATTTGAGAAACCTTTACCATTAACTAGTTGGGTGAGTTTTATGTTTGAGATATAGTGTGTTTTTGGGGGGTATCGGGGAAAATTGTTTTTAATCAGGATCTGTGTTTTATTTCACACATCTGTAAGGGGTTACGAAATTTTCTAGGTACCCATGTGTTTTTTTATTAGGTATTTCTACCCATTGAAAGACGGGTAATTATGGCATACTATTCAGGTGTTAGAGGACATGTTGCAGGCATGTTTACTCAATTTTGGTGGATCATGGAAGAAGCACTTGTCACTTTTCAGTTCCCTTATAACTACAGTTACCATGTTACAATTTAGATGGAACTATTTGAGGTGATCTATGGGAGGTAAGGTATATTATCATTGGGTATATGGAGGCTAGAGAGTCAGATTTGTTGGGGATTCATCTCATTGAGTATACATTAGAACAAGTTAAATTGATTCAGAAATTAATGGATATAGCTTAGAGTAATAAAAAATCATATGTAGATCGTCATCATAGACCTCATGAGTTTATAGTGGGTGATTCTACATTTCCATGGGTGTCAACATGGTTGGGTCATCATTTAATTTGGTTTTAGGCTAAGTTAGCACAGGTACATGGGGCTATTTTAGATTGTAGAGAGGATCAGACCAGTGGAGTACTGATTGTCCCTTCCATAATGTATAATCTCATGTTTGATGATTTTCAAGTGTCACAAATTTGATATTTTCAACTAGACCCATCTCATATGATTGAAGTTGATGATGTTGAGATTGAGGCTCGTGCCTCCTATAATAAGCATCCAGTTTGTATTGAGGATCATTGTGATAAGGACTCATAGGGAAAGATTGTGCCTACAGTTCGAGTTTTCTAGAAGCAGGGTAACGATCGTGAATAAAATTTGGATTGGGAGACGGATATATGGGCCTAGTGGCCTGAAATGTTTACCTTGTAAGCTCAGTGATGCTTGGGAGTATATCTCAGGGATGGTTTGTTTTTAGAGGGAGAGGTTGTAAAATCCCAGAATCTTTTAAGGTATGTTCTTGTTCAAAATTTTGGTTTAAATACCATTAATATGGTAAATTAAATGTTTTTAGATTATATATGGATCCTTAGGAATGCTCTTAGGGATTTGGGACATGAAAAAGGAGAACGGTCCTATCAGGTCCATGTTTCATGGTTGGAACACGGTTAATAGTTATTGTGTGCTCTAACCATGATTTCCTGTAGGAGGGGTTTATAATATTAAGAAACCATGAAAGGGTGATGGAAAAATCTTACAGGATTAGATTGAACCATCCTACATAGTCATCACATGGGTTTTCAAGCTGTCTAGGATTCCTAGGTAATCGTATGGCCTTGTACCCTCTTGGACATACTGTGGCACACAGTTGGCTCACAATTGTGCTAAGTATGCAACCCAACTATGTATAATTTAAAATGTAGGATTTTACCAGTTTCCATCTCAGGCCTTAAGTGTTTGAACATTGTATTTTTCTATATTCCCCCTCTAGTATCCCTAGTGACAAATAAAATCTCTCAAGACCTCCTAAGGATCGATCTCCCTCATTTCTAAGCAATTTAGAGCATTGTTGGTTTCGAATCTATGCTCAGGGTGAGTCTAACAATGCTCATTACTCCTTATTCTAGATTAGGGATTATGGAATTGTTATTCTCCCTCCTAATCCCTAAAACCCTCTTTTTACAGTGGATCCCAGGTTGGGACTTTGAAAAGTTCTCATATCTAAATAAAATTATAGGGTTAAGAAAGAATTCATCTTGATAAATTAGGTACGTAGTCTACAATTTATATTACACAGTATTATTGGTTATTCATCTGTATGTCATTTTTATTGGTTTCATTGTGTTTCTAGTTTGGGTTTCCTTTGTATAAATTATTTATTGAAGGGTTAAATGTTTAATTAAACCCTAAATGATTTCCAAGGGATGTGTTAATGTTAATTTTAATAAGGTACATGCCACCCATGGGGTATGTCTCTCCTTGAACATGGAAATTGATATGTTAAGTGTATAATTTAATAGTTATAACACAGATCCCAAAGAAAAATGTGTTTACATATATATTTGGATATTGAATGAAAATAATTGTAATTGTGTCCATTTTTGTCATGGCATAAGGGGGTGTTTGTTATAATGTGAATGGGTTAAATGAATTGGGATGATTTTTTTAAATTAAATATGGTTTTTCATAGAAATTTTAAAATTAATTAATTCATGTGAATGAGGTATGTTTCAATGGGTTAGGGTATGAAATGGAAAATGAAATAATTGGTTAATTCAATAGGATGATTTATTTATTGAAGGATCTAAGAATTATAAATGGTTCTTATTCCAAAGAGTATGTTTTTTAAATTTTTATATCTATGGTAAATGATTAAATAATAATGGTTACATGGATTTGTGGTATGTGGGAAATTGAATTTAGGTTCTATTCAGATATGTTAAGTTAGAGTAAGGATCTATACCACACCCTGTGAATGCATCGGTTAGGGAGTTGGATTGAGGCTATGTGTCCCTAATTGGTGCATTGTATGAGAAACTGAGGATCCAAGTTAAGTGTGATGTAATATTTTAGGAAATATTTTCCCAAGTGAGATAGGGAACTTAACTTATCACTTTATCCATAGTAGCTGATTTTCATAGATCATAGTATAATTGATTAAAATTCATAACCTAGGGATCAAACAATGAAAATGGTTCAAGTGATTATTGTTTACTAATTGGAACTGGTTTATTTCTTATTTAAATTGTTATTAATTTATAACATTAATACACTATCTATTAGAAAGGATATTTTTTGGAAACTAGTGGTAGTGGAAAACTGAGTTTTACACACACCCTACTTAGGCCGATGTTGGGTACCTGAGCATATATCATGGTTATAGTTCAGGTAAAGGGAAAAGGCCCTACTCTATGGGATTGATTTGAGCATGTGATGTTAAAGGATAATGGATCCAAACATGGATCCAGGACCCATTTTTGATATTCTGATATTTATTATTTTTTTTTATTTTCCTTATATTTTTAACTATATGACATGACATAGCATATTTACTATTTGGTTGGGGGCTTGTACCCAGTTTTGGGAAATGGTCGGTAATGCATGTTTGTTATAAATTGTTGATTTTTTTCATTTATTTAATAATTTTCCATTATAGATTACTTAATGAAGAGGTTATAGTCTCTCAATATGATTTATTAGACCCTCACTGCAACTTAGAAGGCTCTATAATATGGGGAGGCATGCCTAAGGTCTTATGGCGACCTGACTTGGGGAACCAGAACAGTGGCACTTGGGTAGGGGATGTTTCAAGGTATAAATGTGATATACCAATATTAACATAACATTTGAGAATTTTATTAATTCTTATGTTATAATAATTTCATGAATAGAATAGGTTTTAGGGGTGAAATAATAAAATAATCAAGATAGATCAGTTGAGACACCTACCTATCCCTTTGTATGTTCTCCCTTGGGTAAAAAATTAAGGATCCATAGCATATTCATTTCGAATTTCCAAGGAATATTGGATGTGGGGAGAGATTTTATAAGACATTAGGGTATATTTTTGGTAGAGGTAATTCTTTATAAATGATTGAAAAATGAGGTGTATGGGATAATTTTTTATAAGAGAGAAAATGACATTTTGTAAATACTCGGTACTTTTTCAGTGATTCTATGACACAAGTCAAGGTTCAATAGCCCCAGAAGTGGGAAATAATGAAATTTTGGGGTGAGATAAGGTTGGTAATGCCTTTAAAAGTATTTTTAAAATGTGTTTTAAACATGTTTTACATATTTTAACATGCAACTCTATAACCTTTTAATTTTTTTTTACTTTTTTTACTTGTTTTTATCCAAGTAATTTATATTTTATTTAAAATGTAATGAAACCCCTATTAACAAAATTTGATGTTACCAAAATAATTTATAGCTCTATATAACAAAATTAAATTTCTAAATATGTGAATGTTAAATTTTTAATAAAAAAAATTAATATAAAAAAATGAGTTTTTAGAAAAATGGTTGTTCTCAACATTTGGTGTTCTTAATTTTATATGAAATTAACTACAAATTATAATGGCGATAATATATTTTTATAAATGTTCAAAAATAATATTAAATTCCTTATATAAAATATATTAATTTAATTAATTAATTAAAAATTTAACAACATTAATAAAACAATTATTTCATAATAAACCATCCATAATTATTTTAATGTCATGTGTTTTTTATTCGGACAAAAATTCCAAGAGTTTTTTAAATTGTTATTTGGTGGATGATTCAAATATTAAATATTTATTCAGAATGTAAATATAAAGCTTTGCAACACATAAAGTTATTGTTTCTGGATGAGTTTTAATTCCTTGGGGGTGTCCCGTGAGTCAGTGTAATGCCCCGAAAATCTAATGTTGGAACATCATATTAGATATTTTGTCGTATATGGAACTCCAAGGGAGTAAGGTAAAATAAAATCCCAATAATTTATAAAATATTTAATATTTTAAATAAATATTATATATTTTATAGCAATCAATGCATGTGTCATTGAGTTAGCATATATCACATGCAACAACAAGTTTATTCAGTGTCGTATATTTTATGGAAGACCGAGTTTTACCGAACAATAATATATTATTAAAATATTATTATTTAATAAAATAAGACATAAATTATCCATTAAATTAGTGGTTTTAAATTTTATTCACAAAATTAAGAAAATATATGGTTTACAAATATATAAAACTAATTCATTGGTAACAACTAAAATGGAAGTGAATATAAGAAGCGACTGAATATAAAGAGAACGTTTTTATAGAAAACTATTTTTATAATCAAAAATATAATTTATCCCGATAAATAAAATGAATTAAAATTTTTAGTTGGGGGATTACCTTAGTGGTAAAGGCTCCCTATAATCATGCATCAGACCCGGGTCCAAATCTTGGTGGGAGTGAATTTCCATAGGCAGGCAGTGACTTAGGAATAATGTATCATGCACGTAGGAAGTGACACATGCATGACATGGGTCTGGTAACACTGAAAGTATGATGTATGCATATATGACATTGAAAGGGGTCTTTAGCCTATGAAATAGGATTCATTTACACTGGGCCTTTGGTCCATGTTATGTATAAATATGGATTGAGGGTAGGATATCCCTTGGAGGCTGTGGTCTGCCTTCCCAACATGTGTCTGTGTAGTGTGTGTGTGTGTGTGTGTTTATTGTAATTGTACCTACAAACACCAAATATATATATATATATATATATTAATTTCAATTAGTTGGGATATTATTTTAATATATATATATAATTTATTCAATAAAAAAAATTTTGTATTCATCTATTAAATTTGGTTAGCATAATATAAGAATAAATCCAATTTTAAGTATAAAAACCTATATTTTTATTAAGACACTTTTACAACATTTTAATTGAGATCCCATTTTTAAATAATATTTTTTGTACTTTAATAAAAATTATATGTAAAAATAAACTTAATCTCTAAAATAGAAACATAATAATTTGGTTAGGATGAATTTGTTGTATTTTTCTGTGAAGTCTCATTTTTTTAGGAATAATGAAAAATAATGAATTTTAATCCAAAACTCGTTTTTCATCTAATTGATTTATAAGTTTAAATTATATTTTTTATTTATTTTAAAGATGAACTAGATCAATTTTAGATTAATTAATAAAATTTAATTATTTTTAATTAATTTCACTTTGAAATTGTATTTATAAAATTACTAAACATTTAGGCATTTTTATATTAAAACCCCTCATTGTCGTCTTGTATGTGGAATTAAATTTATATTAACTTCAACCATTTAGGTGATTGGAATTTAAAAATATTATTTCCATATTTTTAATCATAATAATTTATAATTTATAATATTTTCAATGTTTATTTGATAAAAAATATTAGTGAAATAATTAAAATAAATTACAATGATTGAGGTAACATTATTATTAACAATGTAATAAACCTTGATCTTAAGATCCAAAATGACCGAAAAAGTTGTAAAAAAATCATTTTATGGCCATATCTCGAACATAGAGTCCCTTTCATAAACATTATACCATAATTGGAACCACTTGAAATGGTAAAAAAATCAGTGGAATTCCGTTTTCTAAAATTTACAAGAGTGCCACTCCTTCGGTATAAAAAGGCCACCTCTCCTCCCACTTCCTAACACCAATCAAGCCACTTTGGATAGAACATGATTAACAAAAATATATCCTCATAATCCCTAACCTAAAACTATAATCCTTATCTTGGTCAGAAATATATCCATGTAAGTCATTTTGGGAAAACCAAAAGGAATTACTCAAATAAGAGGTAACATTCTTCCTCAAGCTCTTTAATTTTATTTCCATTTTCCACCCCATAAAATATTCTTTTACCATAATTATATATTAACACCAGTATCATAAATATAATTATACGTATTAATATTAAGGGATATCACTATACACACACATACTACCTTCTAATGGGTAACAAAATTAGCATTTATGTAAACAGAGAACTACCGCTTCACGAAATGAAGTTGTTCGTTTTTCCTTTACCACATTTCATGGTTTAGAATTATGATGGAAAAAATATTTATATATGATATATATTTTATTTATTATTCATTCATAATTATTTAATTTCTTTACAACACATACCTTTATAATTTCCTTTTTCTTGTAATTATGGCAACATTGTTTATGGAAGTGTGGACTACTGCATACTCAAAGCGATGTGATTCTTTCATGAAATAGGTGGAACATATTAAGGATAACTTTATCAAAAATATGTAATATATATGAAATATATATGATACTATAATTATAACATACATATATATAATTTTATTTTAATTCATTTAATATGGAAAATTAATGAAAGTTGCATTCCTATGTTTATACAACATAGTGTCTCCATTAAAAGTGCATTTCATTTCATCTATCCAAATATTATGGATTATTATAAATCCATATATAATGAATATATATTATATTTAAATAAAGTTTTAAATTATATAGATTATGAAACTATGATATGAATAACAAGTAACATGTTAAAACATACTTACCAAACTGGGGAATTAACACCTGAAATAGAAAAAATGATGAAAGATTTTTAACAAACTGGTAATAAGATATTATATGAATTTCATATATGATATAATAAATATTAATATCATTCATTTAAAAGTTATTAACACTCATAAAACCATTATACTTGAGGTTAAATACTATTCACCCAAAAGGAAACACAAGGTAACAGATTTTGTTTCAATTTACATTTCATTGAGACTTATTTATTGTCATGAACCTAGTTTATTTTGTATGGTTTATATATTACCATTTTACATGTTATATCATGAATTTATTTATTATCATGATATAATAACTTTTATTTAATTTTATTCCATCATGTATATTATTATTCAAATGTTTCAAATTGGTATGGGACACTTGAATGTTTAAAATTATTCTCCTAGAGAACCATTTTGTGATTATATTTGCTATCTCAGTTCCTTTCGTGATTGTAAAATTTCACTTGAAATAATAATATTATCATTTTTCAGATAATTTCATATATATGGTGTACATACTTCTACTCTATAATATAATATCATGAATCATTCATTCTTCATGATATTTGGAGTTTCAATTTGAATTATTTCATCTAAAGGGGTTTGAGTTCAAATTTAAAAAGTGGAAAAGAATTTCATAAACTAATTTATTTTAATTGTGTTATATTACTTTATTATTTTCGTTAATATTATATTTTTATTTTTATAATGACTTTTAGGATTTATTGATGTATTTCCAATCCAATATGTGTTTTTTCCAATACAGATAATCTAGTCAATGATTGATTCTCACTCCAAAAATATATTATATTCTCAAGTGTTTAATTTTAAATATAATTTTAATTGGGATTGTTTTCAATTGAATATCCATAAGAAGAAATTATTTTATCATTATATAATAAACAATTTAATTTTATTATTTTATGGTTATTGATGACATTTTTCATGTAATATTACCATTTCAATTCTTTGGATCTGAAAATATTTTAGAAATTGATTTTGAAAAAACCCAACATAATTCCTTTATTTAATTGGACAACCTAGTTTCTTATAAAAACCATGATCTATTAAAATGTTTTCAAAAAAAAATTATCCTTTACAAGATTATTAATTAAATACATTTTACCATTTTTCATTTACAAGTGTTTTCAATGTAATCTTCTTGTCTCTTTTCGAATGAAGAACTTTTCTAACCTTTTTACCGTGTAAAGGGAATGTTATTTTTAACTCATATGACATGTATGCATTTACCTATAATAAATTCCTGGAAGCTTGATTTTCATGTTTAAAATGTATCCTATTAAATAAAATGTTTCAAAAAGTTATTTTCAAAGAATGTTTTTAAAGGGTTTTTAGAAAAGGATATTTTATTAAGACTTTCTTTAAAGATATGTTTATAGTATTTTTATTCATAATTGAAAAAAACCCTTTATTTTACCCAACATGAGATATGTTACTTATTCTTCCTCCATATGGTTTTTATTAATTTATCCAAGGATAATACTGACATTTATTACCTTGATTCCTTTAATTCCCCTTGAAATACTATATTTCTTATGATCATTTGAAATTGAATTTTCCCTAAGCATCCATATCATTTTTCATGGATATGATTTATAAGGTCACAGCCTTAAAAAATCACATAATCTTGAATTAAATGAATAATTCACATTGAGTATCTTTTTAGGTTTATATTTTTATAGAATTAGGACATAACTATTACATCTCAAAAGATTACAAAGTAGACACTCCTACTCAGTTTCCATTTTTTCACAAAATAAAAACTCTTAAAAAGAAACATGTATAGTTCCAAGTCTTAGATAGAATGTCTTTCCGTGATCCCATCCTTGTCCCAATTCATCTTTAAACCCTGTGGAAAATATTTCAAAAAAACATGGGATGAGCATAAAAATCTCACTAAGGGATATAAAAGAATTACGAAAGAAAACATTAGTCCTTGTATACATAAGGATCAATGAAATCATAATTTACTCATAAAACAAAAGCACTTCAAAATACCTTGTGAAATCATAAGATTTATGAATAACTCATAGAAATCATAAGACATAAATGTAACTTGATGCATTCATAACATTCTTACGTATGGAGTAACCCTCATGGTTATGTTTGGAATACCCATCACAGTATATTCCCTAAATCTCTTTGGAGAAATGTTAGATTTTAACTCCTTTGCGTTACCCAATTCATTAGAGATCTATATCGGGCTCACACACCCTTAGTTTATCACGGAACAACCCGTCTTCATAAGAAATTCCCATGAACCATAACATAATCATATCACATAAAACATGCATAAAGGAAACATGATATTTCCACATTTCAATCACAAGATATCAATACAACACATTGATATAATCAAAACATTATAAAAACCATTTTCAATACCAAAATAAAAGAAAATTAAAACATGGTATTTATTTTTCATTTAAAAAAAGTTATGGCTTATAGAGGAAGCTGAAACCCAAATAATGGTCACAGCAGCAGAGAAGTCGTTGTTACCGCATACGTAAGACAAAACATTCTTTTTTTCATTTAGTAAAACTCTTCATACAAAAAGATTCCTTTTGAATAAAAGTAAAAGTTAAAGGGGTTTATACACCGTATAAAATAATGTTGTGTATAAAACAAAATATACCTCAATGAAAGGAGATTGAGATAAAGTCCCTTACAAAGATGGTATCCAATGATTAAGGATAAATCAATTACATAATTATGTGTGACAATTATAAATACACCCAATATAAGTGGATATTAAGTGTAAAATAATCAGAGTTCATACACACATATTCATGGCACGACATAATAAATAACTAGAGGTTTAACCCAAAGAATTGAAATTGGATTAAAAAGTTCCCTTACAAAAATTTGACAGTCTAACGGCGTCACTTTAAAATTCATAAAATGAGATGGTGGGAGATAAAAAGGGTATCTCATCACTTGGACATAGAATTTAAAAAAATAATGATATATAATTACATATCCCAACATAAGAAGATGTAAATTAAAAGATCTAACAAAAATAAGTCTTTTAAAAAGTGGAGGGTGAAAGGTTCCCTTACTGATTTGGGTTACTTTCGAAATGTACACCCCATGAAAGAAGGGTCATACAATGAAGATATAAATACCCATAAATTAATGTATATTAAACAAGGAATATAATCATGGTCCGTACACACACCACAAAAAAATTGAAATAGTTTCAAATGTAGCATGAATCTCATGGGAATAAAAGTGAGATGAAAAATCCCTTACGAAAACTCAGCAACCTAACGGAGCCACATAAAACATCAAAAAAAGGATTGAAGAGATCAAATAGGGTCTCTCATCATATGAACATAATATGTACAGTAAGAGGAATATAAAATAACATCCCCCAACAT
Organism: Viscum album; assembly: GCA_963277665.1. Classification (NCBI taxonomy): domain Eukaryota; kingdom Viridiplantae; phylum Streptophyta; class Magnoliopsida; order Santalales; family Viscaceae; genus Viscum; species Viscum album. The sequence continues at coordinate 1,037,103,422 of OY728141.1, read as the reverse complement.
AAGAAAAATCAGCATAAAGTAAATGACATAAAAGAGAGTACTTAAAAAGAAAGAATGAGGTAGGATCCCTTACCTCAATTCCGACTTGTCATGTTCGTTTCTTTATATTCCTTTAAATCGGGTAACTCTTTTTGATTTTAGCCCAAAGGCTTCCTTCGAAAGATTTATGCCAAAATTGAGGCTTCTAAGAGTAAGAGAGGGATGTGGAGAGACAATATGAGCAGAGGTTGGACAAGCCAAGGGATTGAGAGGTGTGGGTAATGGGGTAGAGGTGGGTGCCTTTTATAAGAGGGAGGAGGGGCACTCTTGGAAAGTCATGAAATGTTACTTTATTATAAAATGATATTGGGATTTTAAAGGACCAAAATTATATATTTCTTAGATAAGGTGATAAGGGTTCGAAATCCACCCATACAATAGGTTTTTGACAGTTTTAAGTCTTATATTTTACCTTATCTTTTTATTTTGTTTAAATCGTTCATTAATGAGGTAATCACTACATCATCACGGTGTCATAAATAAATAAATTTATTTAATGTCTAAAAATTTAAAAAAAATTACAGTCATGTAAGACTTCTTTTTATATTTCCAATTACTATTTATATTCAAAGTGATAATTTATGTAAACTAAATTAAAAAAATTTTACATATGATATACAAACCATTGTTATATTTCCTTTCTTTAAAAAATAATATGACAAAAAGTCACTATCACACTAAAGTGATTACATGGGGTCCCAAGGTTGGAACAATGAATCCCATGGTCATCCATGACACCACCAATAGAATTAGGACACATATTGGGGTCATTTTATATTTTTTAGTATATTATTTTATTACCCTTAACTACCCGATTACTAATTAAACACGGTAATTAAAGATGATTATCATCATTACTATTCATAATGTCAAAAAACAAAAGATCCTTAATTACATAATTTGAACCTTATGATTCTAAATATGGAACCCATTTTATGAAATTCAAAACATATAAATTATAGTAATTAATTTAAATGTAAATCTCGTTGTCAAAACAAAAGATGGGTTTTTAAGAAGTAAAAGTTATCACATGATTGACTTGTTTTTACATCCAATTGAAAAGTGAAATTACTTCCAAAAAACAAAATTGTATTAAGTGTTAAAAATTAATTCAATTATACATAAAAAACAATTAAAATAAAAATCTAACTATATAAATAAACTGGATGAAAAGGCAGTTTTGAATTAAAATGCTGTATTTTCTCACTATTCATTAAAAAATGAACATTATCAAAAAAATACAAAACATTCACCCAAGTATATATTTGATATTAAAAATTCAAAAATGATGTCTATTTTACCAAATTAAAAACATAAAAGATTAATTAATAAATTATATAGTTAATTCCCACTGTCAAAACAAAGAGCGTGTTTTTAAGAAACAATATCTATCAAAAGATTGACACTTTTTTATATCCATTTTCAAATTGAAATTAATTATAATTACCACAATTGGATTAATTGGTAAAAATATATTCTAATTAAACTTTAAAACAATTAAAAAGATAATCTAATCATATAATTAAATTAGATAAAAAATCATTTTTTAAGTAAAATGCAGTATTTTTCACTATTCATTAAAAAAATGAACATTGTCAGAAAAATACAGAAAATTTATCCAAAGAAAATTTCAATGTCCCAATTCTAAAGAATAAGATTATTTTTACAAATAGATCTTATAAAATTTTCAATATTTAGTTTTAAAAAAGGTTCGCCATCAAAAGGCTGTAAAACAATCTTTTAAAAAATATTAGAGTATCTATTCTTAAAATTGGATTCATTTTCAATTTAAGCCTCTAACATTTATTGGATAAATGTAAAAATATTTAACAAACATATATACTCATTATTTAGTTAGTTCTGTTCATTCTCTCCATTACAAAGGTTAGGCATTAACTTTTATTTAAAATAATATTTTTATATTATTAGTGTGCGACATACGATTTCAGAGAAACTTGTTGTTGCATACTGGGTACGCCATCGATCATAGAATTCCCATTAAAGTAATATTAACATTTTATTAAAAAATATTGATAAATATGAGAATTTCATATTCATTATTTACCTGGGATGTAACATCCTTCCCCCCTTTTTGGAATTTCGTCCTTCCAATTTTAAAATTGGGATGGAAACTGCATTGAAAGCCCCACATCGGAAAAAGAGTCAGCAAAACTATAACTTTAAAAGAAAAAAAGATAAGTACAAAGGTCACCAGAGTTAACCCATACTAATATTACATATAGGAAAACATGGATATAAAAGAAAAAACAAAGGATCAAGTTTTGATGGGGAGTGATAGAAAACATGATTAGGATAATGTTAACCACCATAACATCACAAACTTGTGATGGGTTAAAAGGTATTTGATTCCCCTGTAAGAAATGTTAACATAAAACATTTTTGTTTTAAGTTACATTTCATTGAAGTATTTATTTATGAGCTTAACTAAAAACATAAGGAAATATACCTAATTGTCATATAGACTTTCAACTTTTACAAGATTTCTAACACAAACTAATATTTCCACCAAATGATGAGTATTTAGAATGACTTGTCCACATTAAGGGTGCAATAATCAAATTCTTGAGAGTCACCTAATCCACAAAAGATGAACTATATATTTCCCATGTCTTTAGACCTTAACCAAAACCAACATTCTTAGTAAGAGATCAGATAATACCCAAAAAGGATAATCCTTTATAAAAAGAAATATTACTCTTAATCTCCAAAATTTGTCTAATAAAACCCAAAGTACATCAAAGACCATTCAATAAACAGATATCCATAAAATTATTCAATGTAATCCAAAAAATGAATTAAACCCAAATCTTCAAAGGATTTATTCACATAGTCTTCCAAGATAAATCTTAACATTTATCTTTAAATAATATTAGTTACTATTAAAGTCTAATACTAAAATGTAATTATCCTAATCACATATCCTCCATGATAGGATAATCATTTCCATAGATAACCCAAAATCAACTTATTATTGATTCATAAAATCATCTAACTAATAAGAATTTGTCATTCCCCCCAGGGACTTCACGTAGTGTAGTGGTAGGCGACAAATACCAGTCGCACTTTGGTTGTTGGTTTGATTCCCACAGCTTTGTCCGACGCAATGGGTTGTCACACGGTCTATGTGTTGTCCTTTTTCAAAAAATATATAATTCTTAAAACATTCACCAAAAAGATATAAAATCTTCAAAAATAACTATAACATAATTAACCTCAATTTTATCTCTTGACTTTCATTTTCCATCATAACATATAGTAACCCATAATTAACTCAAAAGTAAGGATTATATAAACCCCATTGGTTACCTTTATAATTATTACCTGAACATCCACATCGAGTTGGTTCTATCGTACATGATGCATTAGAGAACTCAGTAAGGTTCAAGTGGTTAATCATGACTCCTGATAGTTGGTTTATAATAACCACGAGATTTCTCATTGAATCCCCCATTTCATCCAGTCTCTTAATCATAGAACCACCACAATTTCCTTCACACCCATTGTGACTTTTTTGCCTGCAAGATCCATCCATTTAATAAAAATAAAATTTTAGTGTGTGTATATCATTAAAATAATCATCTAATTTCTTATAAGGAGGGTAAATAAAAAGATATAATTATTCATATTATCTAAAACTCATTCACTTTATCAAAAAAAATCTATGACTCTTTCTGAAATCCTAACAATTAGGGTAATGTCACTTGTGCTTAAAGAATACCCTAACCTCTAAAGTTATCTAAACCGACCTTTGATACAAACTATAAGGAACTAGCCTTAAAACATCACATAATCTTTAATTAAATGAATAATTCACATTAATGATCTTTTCAGGTTTAGATTTTTAGAGAATTATGACATAACTATTTCATATCAAAAGATTACAAAGTAGACACTCCTACTCAGTTTCCATTTTTTCACAAAATAAAAACTCTTAAAAAGAAACATGAATAGTTCCATGTTTTATATAGCATGTATTTCCATGATCTCATCCTTGACACAACTCATCATTTAGACCTGTGAAAAAAAATTCAAAAAAACTTGGGATGAGCATAAAAATGTCAGTGAGGGAATTAAAATAATAAGGAAGTAAAACATTAGTCCAAGTATACATAAGGATCAATGAAATCATACTTTACTCATAAAACATAAGCGCTTCAACATACCTTGTGAAATCATAAGATTTATGAATAACTCATCGAAATCATTAGACATGAAGGTAACTAGAGGCATTCATAACATTCTTACGTAGGGATTAACCCTCATGGATACGTTTGGAATACCCATCACAGTATATTCAATAAATCTCTTCATAGAAACATTAGATTTTAACTCCTTCGCATTACCCAATGAATTGGAGTGCTATATCGGGCTCACCCACTCTTATTTTATCACGGAACCACCCGTCTTCATAAACAATTCCCAAGAACTATAACAAAATCATATCACATAAAACATGCATAAAGGAAACATAACATTTTCACATTTAGATCACAAGATATCAATACAACACATTGATATAATAAAAACATTATCAAAACCATTTTCAATACCACAATAAAAGAAAATTAAAACAATGTATTTATTTTTCATTTAAAAAATGTTATGGCTTGTAGAGAAAGTCAAAACTCAAATAATCGTCACGGTGGCGGAGAAGTCATTGTCTCCTCATACGTAAGACAAAACATTCCTTTTGTAGTTTAGTAAAATGCTTCATACAAAAATATTACTATTGAATAAAAGTAAAACTGAAAGGGGTTTATACACCGTATAAAATAAACTAGTGTATAAAACAAAATATGCCTCAATTAAAGGAGATTGAGACGAAGTCCCTTACAAAGATGGTATCCTTAGATTAAGGATAAATCAATTACATAATTATGTGCGACAAATATAAATACACCCAATATAATTGTATATTAAGTGTAAAAAAATCAGAGGTCATCCACACATATTCATGGAACAACATAATCAAGAATTAGAGGTTTAACCTAAAGAATTGAAATTGGGTTAAGAAGTTACATTACATAAATTCGACAGCCTAAAGACGTCACTTTAAAATTCAGAAAATGAGATGATGAGAGATAAAAAGGGTATCTCATCACATGGACATAACATTTACAACAATAAGGATATATAAGAACATATCCCATCAAAATATTTTGTAAATTAGAAGACCTAAAAAAAGAAGTCTTTTAAAAAGAGGAGGGTAAAAGGTTCCCTTACCGATTTGGGTAACTTTTGAAACGTACACCCCATGAAAGAAGGGTCATACAATGAACATGTAAATACACATAAATTAAATTATATTAAACAATGAATACAATCATGGGAAGTACACACACCACAAAAAAAGGAAATAGTGTCAAATGAATCATGAATCTCACCATAATAAAAGTGAGATGAAAAATCCCTTACGAAACCTTGGCAGCCTAACGGTGCCACTTAAAACTTCAAAAAAAAGGATTGACGAGATCAAATAGGGTCTCTCATCATATGAACATAAAATTTACAGTAAGAGGAATATAAAAGAACATCCCCCAACATAAGAAAAAAGAGCTTAATGTAAATGGCATAAAATAGATTACTTAAAAAGAAAGAGAGAGGTAGGATCCCTTACCTCAAGTCCGACTTGTCTTGTTCGTTTCTTTATATTCCTTTAAATCGGGTAACTCTTTTTGATTTGATCTCAAAGGATTCCTTTAAAGAAAATATGTCCAAAGTGAGGCTTCTAGGAGTAAGAGAGGGATGTGGAGAGACAATATGAGCAGCGGTTGGATGATCCAAGGGCTTGACAGGTGTGGGTAAGGGGGTAGAGGTGGGGGCCTTTTATAAGAGAGAGGAGGGGCACTCTTGGTAAGTCATGAAATTTTACTTTATTATAAAATGATTTTCGGATTTTAAAGGTCCCAAAATTATTTATTTTGAGGATAAGTTGATAAGGTTTTGAAATAAAATCATCCAATAGGTTTTTGACAAGTGTAAGTCTTAGATTTTACCTTGTCTTTTTATTTTATTTAAATCGTTCATTAATGAGGTAATAACTACATCATCACTAAGTCATAAATAAATTTATTTATTTAATGTCTAAAAATTATAAAAAAATTACCATCATTTAGGAAATCCTTTTATATTTCCAATTAGTATTTATATTCAAAAATATCATTTATGTAAACTAAATTAAAAAAAAATTACTTAGGATATACAAACCTTTGTTATATTTCTTTCTTTAAAAAATAATATAATATAAAGTCGTTATCACACTAAAGTGATTCCATGGGGTCCGATGGTTGGCACAAGGCATCCCATGGTCGGCCATGACACCTCCAACAGAATTAGGACACATGTTGGGGTCATTTTATATTTTTATTATATTATTTTATTATCCTTAACTTCCCGATTACTAATTAAACACGATAATTAAAGATAATTATTGTTATTACTATTCATAATGTCCAAAATCAACAGATCCATAATTACATAATTTGGACCTTATAATTCCAAATATGTAACCCATTTTACCAAATTCAAAACACAGATATTTTAGTATTTAGTTTAAAAGTAAATCATGTTGTCAAAACTAAATATGGGTTTTTAAGAAGTAAAATTTATCAAAAGATTGACTTGTTTTTACATCCAATTGAAAGGTGAAATTAATTCCAATGAAAAACATTGTATTAAGTGTTAATAAAATAATTCAATTATACTGTAAAAACAATTAAAATGACAATATAACTATATAAATAAATTTGATGAAAAGATAGTTTTGAATTAAAATGCTGTATTTTTCACTATTCATTAAAAAATGAACATTATCAGAAAAATACCCAAAATTCACCCTAAGATATATTTTATATTACAAATCCATAAATTATGTTCATTTTAAAAAATTAAAAAACATAGAAGTTTCATTTATAAATTATATAGTTAATTCCCGCTGTTAAAACAAATAGCGTGTTTTTGAGAAACAATATCTATCAATAGATTGACACTTGTTTATGTCCATTTTCAAAGTGAAATTAATTATAATGAACACAATAGGATTAAATGGTAAAAATATATTCTAATTAAACTTTAAAAAAATTAAAAATATAATCTAATCATATAATTAAATTTGGTGAAAAAGAAGTTTTGAAGTAAAATACAGTATTTTTCACTATTCATTAAAAAAAGAACATTGTCATAAAAATACAAAAAATTTATCCAAAGTAAATTTCAATGTCCCAATTCTAAAGAATAAGTTTATTTTGACAAATAGAGCTTATAAAATTATCAAAAGTTAGATTTAAAAAAGGTTCTTCATCAAAAGGCCGTAAAACAATCTTCTAAAAAATATTAGAGTATTTATTCTTAAAATTGGATTCATTTGAATTTTAAGCCTCTAACATATATTGGATAAGTGTAAAAATATTTAACAAACATTTGTAATAATTTTTTAGTTAGTTTTGTTCATTCCCTCCATTACAATGTCTAGGCGTTAACTATTATTTAAAATAATATTTTTATATTATTAGTGTGCAACGTAAGATTTCAAAGAAACTCATTGTTGCATATTGGGTAAGACATCGAGCATATCATTCCCTTTAAACTAATAATAACATTTTATTAATGAATATTGATAAATATGAGAATGTCATATTCTTTATTTACCTCGGATGTTACATGATTATTTCTTGAACTATATACAATTTTTCATACAGTTTTCACTTTGAAAATTGTTTAACTATTTGGGGAAATATTGATAAATCTATTGCAATAACTGGTTTTTTAACATGATTATGGATCCTTTAAATTTTGTTCTAAATCTTGTTTATAGACCTTTTTAAAATGACTAAAGAGTTCATGGAGTTATCAGGCATGTCTAGGGATTTTTTAGCCTATAACCCAACAATTAGGGAAAATAGACATGTCACATGGTTATTCTAAATTGTGTGTATTATTTTCATTTTTGGGAAGATCCGTTCCGCACGGTTCACATATAGATTCCCTAACCATGTGGCCTAACCATGTGAGTTCCCCATTTTCACTAGGTACCCATGCATCATTGGCGCACTGTTTGGAAAACCATGAGGCCAAACCATTCACTGGCTATTTTTTGGAGATATTATTATTTTACATGTAAGGATATAATTAACTTAACAATTCTTCCACAATAAAAATTATACTAGGATGAACCTCCATTTCTCCCATTTTGGAAATTTTTAAGGCCAAATCTATGGATTGTGATATCTTTTTTATACGGGGTCTGATCATGCTTCTATTTTTCACATTGGAAGCACAATGGCATATACTAGAGTAATTTTTAGTTGTTCTTATTTTATATTACCCTAATCCTAGTTATTGGGGTTTATAATTTTATGCCCATTATTTCAGATCTACTCTGATCAAATCCAAATTATAGGCTGATTGTGGATGATGAGAGTCATACGAGTACGAGGTGGGTGGTTTATAATGCATCCCCCAAGTTTGTTGATTTTGGAATTGATGTACAGGGACAGATGATTTCATCGGGTGTTGTTTATTGAATATATATTACTTGATTATAGTCATAAATAACTATATGGTTATGCTCTTTCCATAAATATGATTGGTTGTTTGTGGTTTCAACCACAACTCCCAACACCCCATGTAGGGTTGTATTCCAAAATTATGTTTTTGTGTTTTTTCACGTTTGAGCCATCATTCATGTGTGCTCAATATTGAACACACTAATGGAAATCCTAATTATATTAATTAACTATTGAATCATGAAATTTTTAATATGTTGTATCCTTTCACTTCCAATACACCCACCTTAGGTAAGTGATGAAATTTAAGTGATTTATTCTAATAGTGTTATGGAAAGCATACTTAAGTATATGAATTGGCATTATTAAATGAAAATGAATGTTCAGTATCACCTCTGTATAAAACCATTCTATGTTTATGGAAGGTAGTGGAGTGATCCTAATTAATTTAACATGATTTACATGGTTATAATTAAAAGTTTTCATGCTACACGGCCTTGTCAACTGATGAAGGGAAAGGATTGAACCATGTGAATTTGTTAATTTCATAGTTATCATATGAATAAATTAATTATAATTAATTAAAAATAAGGTTCCTATTTATTCCCACGGACCTTTAAATCATTATTGGAATGATTTATTCATGTTAGATCTTGGGTTACCTAGGGAATGACTTGGGTACTCAATGATGTCATTGGGATTCAAGGATGCATGTTGCCTTGGGTGATACCTACCTAAGAACATGATTATTTTATAGCTATGGATTCCCAGTATGACACCTTATAATACCTTAATTTTTAATATAGGCTGGATTAGATACACTCCTTGGATCAAGTGATACATGAGGTTACTTGGTTATATCCCAAGGTCTGACCATTACTTATCTCATATTTTACCTTGGATGTATTCCTTGGACTCTTTTAGAAAAATAATTCTAGAAATTCCTTGTATGATTATTCTAAGATTACAATCTCGCAACCATATCTAGAATTAGTTACTACTGATTTTCATCCCCTAAAGTATAGGTTTCCTTGGTGATTACCATGGAACCATTTCACTTTAATTATCAATCATGGTTTCCTTTTCACATATTGAAACCTTCATTATTTATACAATCAATATGTGATTTTAGTGATATTTATGACTCAAAAGTCCTATTAATATAAATTGGTAATTAATTAATAAATTAAATGGTTACATGTTCAGAAACTAGCTAATTGACGAATCTAGTACTTGGGATTTAGTTACATTGTACATTTTTACTTTATATATGCATGCCTTCACATTATCACATTTAAATTACATGGACCATTTATTATAGATTCCCTTTGTGGTGGCACATTGATATTTATCTCACACCCTCTCTAGAAGACGTTGGTACTTTGGGTAGATTACATGTATACATGTTTTGACAAAGGGAAGTGTAATTATTATGAAACATGATTTCTTTCTGTGGTAGGATGGAGCCGGTAGTAGATGACTGAGTTGTAGCTGCGGATTCTGGGAAAATTTTATGTATTTAAATTTATCTATATCAGGCTTTGAATGTATGCTTACTACTTTTTATCCATGTTTTCTATCTTTCAAGTTACATGGTATATATCATCATCTTCTACTGTACGTTATTTAAGTTTCTTTAGTTGTTATCGATTTCTATCCTTCTATTGTGCATTCTATTTACTTATATTTCTACCTCTACTTATCTATTATTGTATATTATATGTTATCCTATTCACTTCTCTCTGTTAATGAGGTAATAGTCTCCCCATGAACACATCATAAACCCTCACTGCACGTTGGTAGCCTCTGGTGTTTGGGGAGATGCGCTTGAGGCCATGTGGCCCACAGGTCTCAGGGCACCTCCTAAGTGGCATCCGGGTCAGGGACAACACAAAGTTTTATCAAATGGGTTCTTTTCTTTATTTACTATATAGAGACAATATATTGAAGGTTATTAATTCTTGGTACTTGGTCATCAGTTGGGATTAGGCATCATGAACCCATGTTTTAGGTAAAGGTCGTGTTTCCAGAATTATAATATTTCTTTTCTTTTTTCCTATTATAGTTTATATCATTGCACAATTGGGTGGCTCACATGTTATGTGGTTTTGTTGACTATCATTTTGATTGATATTCTATTTTATCTGTGTCTTATTTATATGAAGGAAAGTGGAATTGTTATATACATCATATAGGCATATAGTATTTACAAGTCATTGATGTTTCTATTCCACATAGGTTCATCTCACTGCTTGCATTTCATGATATTCATGTGATTGTTGACTAATCCTTATGTGTATATGGTCTTCTACTACTTCTGGGCTATAGTTGAGGGATTTTATTTTTCAATGCATGAGGTGTTATGCGACCTCTTGGGTTGGAAGGGGTAAGTTATTGAATCTTTACATTAATTAATAATTCAAATGGATGTTTTTTTAGTTACAAGGAGTATGGGACCCGATTCCCTGGAAATGAAAACCCATTTTAATAGAGATTTGATACAATTTATCCTCAAATAAAAACCTATAAGTGAAATTTTTTTAGGTTTTTATCCCACCTTTTCATGCTTTTGAAAGGTAATGTAGTGACTTGGGGAATTAAATATAAAATTAAATTAAATGGTTTCTAATAAATGATGAGGTAAGGTTCTATTGTCCCTTTCTCTATTGGAACCCCTAAAACGTACAACTGATAACTTACCAATACCTGGACATCTAAGCATGTGGTTGGGGTAGTATTACATAGGTAGTGGGCTTACATATGTTAATCTTACATTAGTTATGATATCATTTTTCTTAAAGTTTGTTTTGAGGCATGTGCCTGGCCAAATTGTAGACCAATGCCACCATGATGTCCCTATCTCATGTTAACCATGCTTCATACGTGGTGGGAAATGAGCCTCAAGTCCTTCCTCTATTAGTGAAACATGATGCACCACCTTCTATAAATGAATTTGTTAGTTATGATAGTGTTCATGATAGTTTCAAATATATTATGTATCTCATGCATGGTCCTTCATGATTTGCACCTACGATGGATGATCTGGCATGTGAGTACAAGAAGAAACAACATCCCACCATTTCAGGGTATGGAAGTCTGTAGGTTGAAGAGTCTTGGATAGAAGACACATTTTCTATTTGGAGCATCTAGAGATATCTTTAGAGGAAAGGTTAAAACTTTCTGTGTATATTATCCATGATTCAACCAAACATTGGTGGTAAGTGATTACTCTATATATTCTTCATTAGAAAATGGTATCAGATAATTTATAGACTATATTCTATGATTAGTTCTTTCCAGAGATGTTGAGAGCTAATAGAGCTAGAGATTTTATGTATCTTGATCAGGGTTTTATGTTAGTTATAGAGTATTCAGTGCATTTCACTGAGTTATAGAACTTTCCACTACTTCTAGTCGGTGATGATATTTTTAGTTCTAGATTCTTCAAGGATAGGATTTAGTATTCCATACATACTATGGTTAATGTGTTTCTCCCACCTACATTCTCAAAGATCATAAATTAATCTCTAATCCCTGATCACAACCTAATACATAGTGAATTTATGAGGCATAGAGGACCAGGGCCTCATCAGGCTAGCAGTTATTTTGGTAGAAAAAAGTGATCCCTTGACATTTATCATCACGAAAATGGAAATCAGGGTACCCATGTAGGTTTCTATATAATGTGTCACTAGTTTGGATGTACGGGGAATCTTATGTCTTAATGTGATATATACCCACCACATTTATGGGATTGAGACCGTTTGGGGAGTCATTAGTGTTTATGTTGGACCTTTACATAACCATCTAGTAGAAGAGGATATGTATTATCTCCACCTTCATGGGAAGGTTCTTTTAGGTCACGTTATGTGGGAACTTAGAGTAGCACTGGAAGAACTGGTCGAGGAAGGGGCTATGGCTAGGTTGGCCATACCCCAAATCATAATCAGTTCTAGTAAAGTATTTTTGATCATGGTAGTCCATCTATTACTCCAGATCATGGATCATTCCAGATGCATGATTTATATCTAATAATTGAGGATCATCATATATGAATATTTATTGTATGAGGTGTTTCTCTAGTATCCTCTAATATATTACCTTCTTTATTTCATATAGGTGCTTCACACTCATTCATCTCTTTATAAATTATGGAAATTCAAGGGATTTAAATACATTTTTCTTTATGGTGATGTGACCCAAGATAGACTATTGGGAGTACAATCAAAGGTCATACACCAATGTAAGATATTTCCCCTTAAGGTAGGAATTTACCCTTTCTAACAGAACCCCCTTTTCCTTGAGATGATGGGCTTCAATTTCATTCTCAGTGGGGATTAATTGGTTCTGTATCATGCCTTTGAAAACTACTATAACAGAATTTTTTCATTTAAATAACCATATAGAGATACTTATCTATATAAGGGTGAGTGGGATAACTAGGCTAGAAGAAATGTACTTGAGCATCATGGGCTAGGTGGGGTGACCAACTCGATTTCCAATGTCTTTATGGAAGATCAAGGTTTAGTGCAGGCTGAATTACCTCTAGTAGTAGATCATTTTAGGGATATATTTCCTGATTAGTTTTCTATCTTACTTCTATAGAGGGAGGTGGATTTTATGATCGATAATGTCCCAAGGGAAGCTCTAGTTTCCATTCCTCCATATAGAATATAACCTATTGAGATCTTGAAGCTCAAGAGGTATATTGTGGATCTCGAGGCCAAAGGGTTTATATAGACCGTCACTTCCTCTAGGGGTTTCCTATGATTTTACCCAAGAAGGTGGATGAGACCCTTAGTTTGTGCATGGATTAAATTTAGTTGAATTATATTATAGTCAAGAACTAGTATCCATTTCCTTGAATATATGATCACCTTAATCATCTCCAAGGAGCTTGGGTATTCTCTAAGATCGATCTAAGATTAGTCTATTGTGAGATGTAAGTTAGGAAATCAGACATAACTTGTACATACTTCCACAGTTGGTATAGAATATATGATTATGTCCTATTTTGTTTCATCTTACGAATGTTCCTGTCATTTAAATGTCTCTGATGAACAGTGTGTTCTGCCCCTTTTTGTATTCTTTTTTCAAAGTCTTTATGGATGAAATCTTGTTGTATTATCAAACTCATAAAGACTATGAATGGATCCTTGATATTATTCTGAGTATGCTAATAGAGGATAAAATTATTCCATGATCACTAAGTTCCACTTATGGATCAACAAATTGCACTTCATAGGTTATATTATCTAAAAATCGGGGGTGTCTATTGACCTAGAGAAGGTGAGTTTTTTGGTTTCCTGGTATAAACCCTTGACTGTGTATGACATATGGAGTTTCTTGGGGATACCTAGATATTTCATAAATTTCATACAAGACTTATCACTCCTATCTTCCCCTCTTACTGGTATCAAAAATATGATTGGTATGTTCATGTGTTCAGAAGAGTGTGAGAAAGGCCTTTATGGGATGAAGGAAAGGCTTGTCTCGGCACCTATTTTGACTCTTACAGTCCCAATAAGAGGTTATATAATATTTTTTGATGCATCAGGAATTGGAGTAGGAGTAGTGATGATGCATGAGGATAGAGTTTTTGTGTAAAGATCCCTAAAATTTAGGCCTCTGGAGATAAATTACCCGATGCATGACCTTGAGCTAGCAGCGATTGTCCATTCCTTATGTTGCTGGAGACAATCTCTTTTGGGTATGTTATTTGAGGTTTAAAAAAACCAAAAGAGCCTCAAATATTTATTTCCATAACGTTACTTGGATTTAAGATAGGGATGATTGGTCAAATATCTACAGTCCTTCAATTTTGAGCTTGCCTATACACTTAGAAAGGGAATTATAGTCGATGATTTGCAGAGTTAAAAAACTCAAGCACATTTCATACGGGAAGTCAGTGATGAATGGTAGTTAATGTCCCCATTTTCTAAGATGCATCTGGAGATTCATGATATTCAAGAGAAGTCTTACCTCTCAACCATGACTATTACCTCTTCCCTCTAATATATGGTGAATAGCGGGAAATTTTCAGATTGTGAGGGTTTGGTTCTCCTTGAGAATATATTAGGTTTTGACCCACCTCTAGATTGGTTTGTGGATAGCGATGACATCTTGTGAATTCATGGGTGTGTCTTGGTTCATAAAAATATGAGAGTGGAGTTCATGCCAGAGTCCCATGCTTCGCAGTAGGCAATTCATCCAAGAATCTCCAAAATGTATCGAGATATGAAACACCGGTATTAGTTGCCTGTGGTGAAATGTTAGATATCAGGATTTATCCCTAGCTGTTCCACCTATCAATAAGTTAATGTGGAGCACTAGAGACTTATATTTTTTATACAAACACATACATTCCTAGAATATAAATGGGATGATATTTCTATGGATTTTAACGTTGGCTTACCTAGGTCGTTGAGGGGTAGCAACACTATATGCATAGTTATTGACCGACTAACGAAATAATCCCACTACATTCTTATTTTGGAGACTTTATCAATTGATGATCTAGGAAGAATGTATGTATATGATATCATATAACTACATGGGTTCCATCATATTATTCTTTCAGATAGGGACTTTCATTTCATATAATTGTTCAGGTAGGGGTTGCAGAAGGTTATGGGTACACATGTTCTTTTGAGCACATATTTTCACCCTCAGACTGATGGATAGTTGGAATGGATGGTATGGGTTATAAAGGACATGATTTAATCATGTCCCATTAATTTCAGTAGTTATTGGGAGAATCATATCCCTATCATCAAGTTCACCTATAATAATAGCTTCCATAAGACTATTTAGATGGATCCTTTTGAGGCCTTATATGGTAGGCCAAGTTATTCTGCCCTATATTGGATAGAGGCTGGTGAGGCATCCATACTAGGTCATCATCTCATATAGGAGACTTCATAGTAGGATAAACTGATCAGGATGTGTATGAAAACATCTCAATCTAGAAAGCAATTTTATGTTTATCACCAGTGATAACCTCTAGAGTTTGAAGTTAGGGATCATATTTTCTTGTGGGAATCACCCATGATCGAGCATAGAAGGTTACATAAGAGAAACTTTCACCTTATTAGATTTAGTCATTTCATGTCTTGGAATGAGTCAGGATGATTACCTATCAGTTTTTACTACATTAGAGTTATCATGATATGCATGATGTCTTTCACATTTCACCGCTTCATCATTAGCAAGCCGACATGTCTCATACTTTTGATCTTGTGGATTTGATCTTAATACCAATGCTTCTTTTGAGTAATATCATATTCACATCATTGATAGGAGCACAATGGATATTTGAGCATGGTATGTCCCTCTATAATGGTTGTTATAAAAGCACGACCGTGTACAGGATGAAACATGGGAGAGAGAGGCCAATGCATCTTCTCAATTTCCAGAGTTCTACTGAAATAGTGTATTTTCTCCCTTGAAATATGAACTCGATGATGAGCTACATTGAGGGGGGAAGACCATAAGAACCCAGTTTTTGAATCAGGTATTTATCCTTTAAATTTTAGTCCAACACTTGTTTATGGTCTATTTTTAGATTCCAAATGAGTTTAAAAAGGTCTAAGGGGTGTTTGAGATGTTTTTAGACCCCAAAACCCAAATATTTGGAAGAAAATCGTCATGTCACATGGCTGGAGTAAATCATGTGGGGAGGAATAACGGTTAGTCCAAACCATGTGGATTATTTGTATTTTTTGGTAGATTCATTCTGCATGGTTGGTGCATGGATTACCTAACCATTTGGCGAAACAGTGTCAGTTATTTCTTTTCCCTAGGTACCCATGATTGGTTGGCACAAGGTTTTGAAAATCATGAACATGCTAATTTTTTGGGTGATAATACTATTTTACCCTAAATGATCTAATTAATTAAACCCTTCTTCCCCAATCTGAATTCTAGTAGGATAAACCTCCATTTCTCCCATTTTGATGCTTTTTAAGTCAAAAATATATGTATAGAGAGATCTCATTTGTATGGGGTATGATTGAGCTTCAATTTTCAATGTTGTATGCACAACAGTAAGTAACCGAGTCCCTTCTATCCATTATTTATTTCTATTGAACTCTAACTAGTTATTGAGGTTTCAGATTTTATTCCCATTTTCAAATCTACTCTGATCCTGGTGGAATTTGAGGTAGATTCTGGATGAGGAGAGTCGTATGAGTTTGAGGTGGGAAGTCTATAACCCATCCATCAAGTTCATTGATTTTGGAATTAACATGTGGGGGTTCTAATTTCATGAGGTTCCATTTATTGAATTTATATTCCTCGGTTTTAGTCATTATAACAATATATAAATGCTCCTTCCACAAATGTTTTTGCTTGTTGGTGGTTGTGTTCATAACTCCCAACACCCCATGTAGAATGATATGCCATAATTGGGTGTTAGTGTTTTGAAACTTTTGAGTCATTTTTTGGATGTGATTGAGCTTGAAAACACTAATTTTATGACTCTTTATATTAATTTCCAATTGAATCATGAAATTGTGAATAGATTGTACATTTTCACTTCCACTTGACCCACTTAAGGTAAGTGATTAAATGTATGTGATTGATTCAAATGATATAATGGAAATCTTAATTAAGTATAGGACTTGGAATTATTAAATGTAAATGAATTTTTGGTTAAATTCTCATAGAACATTGTTCCATGTTTATGGAATGAAGAATATTGAACCATATTAATTGACATGATTTACATGGTATTAGTTAAAATGTTTCGTGCTACTTGTCCTATTTAAACTAATTAAAGTCAAGGCTTGAACTAAGTGATTTTTTAATGAAATAGTTATCATATGACCAAATTAATTATAATAAATTAAATGTAAGGTGATTCTATATGAAAATGGACCTTGAAATTTTTATATGAATGCTTGACTCATGTTAGATCTTGGACTATCAAGGGAATGCCTTAGGTGCTTGAGGATTTCGTTCTAATTAAAAGATTCTAGTTTCCTTGGTTGAGACCTATATAGAACCCCAATCCTTTTCTACCACAACATTACTTGTATGATACTATAGGATCCCTTCATCATTATTATAGGATGCCTCAGATACACCTCTTGGATATAGCTTGACATGAGGTACCTTGGTTACAACCTTGTTCTTGTCCATTGGTTATCTCAATTTTTACCATGGATGTATTCCTTGGGCTCAGTTAAATACATTTCATGATGCTCATGGGATTACACACTTTCCACACTAGCTAGACTCATTCACTGTTGAATTAATGACCACTAATGTTTAGGTTTCCTTAGTGATTAACATAGAACCGCATCACATTAATTATGAAACATGGTTTCCTTGTTAAATCTTGGAAGATTCTAAATTTATAAGTACTTTCATATTTAAAATAATTATACCAATTAACATTATATATGAATGTCTAAACACTATTACATTTCCATTACATGGAACTAATGTTATAGACACCATTTATTGTTGCCCACTGAGACTTATCTCGCACCCTCTCTGGGTTCAATTGGTACCTAGGATAGATTAAAGTTATGAAGACATCAATAAATGGAATCGTAATGCTCCAGACACTCAATTTATTTCTTTTCTAGGATGGAGCCAGTACCTGATGACTGATCTATATCTTGGGATGCTTGGGAAAGTTTATATAATTTTATTTTACAATAATTGGATTTTCATGTATGCATGCTACTCTATATCCATGTTTTCTAGTATTCTAGAGACATGTAATATATCATTATGATCTATTGTAAGTTATTAAAGTTTTTTAGTTTTTACTGATTTGTCTCCTTCTGTTTTGAATTATATTTAATTATATTTCTTCTTCTATTTATCGCATGTTGTGTTTTATATGTTATCCACTGAGTCTCACTCTAGTAATGAGGGCATGGTCTCCCCACAAAAATATTATACGCCCTCACTGCTAGTTAGCATCCTTTGGTATTTGGAGAGATGCACATGAATCCATATAGCCCACTAGTCTTTGGAAACCTTCAAAGTGGAATTTAGGTCTGAGAGTTCACATCTATATCTTCTAATCAATACAAATATTATATAAAAAATCCTATTTATTTTGATTATTAGATTTGAGGATTAGTTTAGACAGCTATAAGATATGTGTAGATAGGTTACAGATATCCCCTCAATGTATTGGTAGTCATGTGAGAAGAATTAGCTGTGAAAATTAGTTGGGTTTTTACCTCATACGCTAAATTTTCTTGTTAAATGTTCTGATGGTAATGGTTCCATGTATCTAGGAAACATGGTTTCCAATAATTAAGTATTTTCGTCATTTAGTTTCATTTATTTTTCGTCCACGAGTGTTTTTATTGACATATCTATGGATTCCTTTTATTTTTAGTTCATTTATTATAAATCATGTGTTTTAGTTTCTTACCCTACCATATTGATTTTTCTTTATCTAGTTATTTGAATAGAATTTGTTTCTTGTAATTACCTTTTCATTTTATTTATTCACTTCCTTCTTAATTTTTTATTACATGATACATGTGTTCAGTTAATTACCATGAAATAATTATTATTATCATTAATTAATTATTGTTTCTGCTATAATTTACCCATATTAACATTTGATCTCGCCCTTAATTTTTTTCTATTACCCATGAATCCAAAAAGTTTAGTGAGAAATGTATTCAACGGTATGATATATGGAATAAAGTTATTATCATTGAATGAAAAAAACCCATTGTAATGAGTGTATTATTTTCTCAAAGAATACCAATGTATGTATCTTGTTTACCAATATTACTAAAGCATTTGGTCATTCAGTATTTGATTCATTGTAATCAAGCCAATGTAAATGTAGTAAAAACTGGCTCTGAGCTTTCTTGGGTTGGGTTTCTATAGTTAGTATCAACGAAAGTATAGTATTAACTTTGTGGACTAGATTTTTGAAAACATATATTAGAGAACATATCCATAATTTATAATTTGAGGACAAGTATAGAATAACGCCATAGAATTTTGGTAATGTATAGATTATGTGGGACTTCCTTGTAATATATCCCAATCTAGATACTATAAGTGGGCATTGTTCCAGAACTGATGTACCTAGGAGTAACAACTCTAAAAAGTTGTTTTGGGCCGGACTCGACATGACCTTGTAAATGAAAACATGCCTTACTACCCACCTGGTTTAACACTATAGGGGATACACTTAGGATAATTTGTATTTGCATTACAAACCTTTATAAAATGTTTTAATAGAAAATGCCAATGAGTAACCTAGGATAATCCTTAAACCAAAAGAAGGAACTATGTTGAAGTAAAATAGATGATTTATTTATGTATAAAGATTATATTGAAACCCTTAGTTTAAAGGAATTTTAGTGATTAACTTTATTTCAATGATGTCCACAATATTTAATAAAATGATATCAACATGGTTTTATAAAAAGATATATTGTATGTCAGGTGAAAGCTCATCAAATCTAGAAAGGTTGTGGGTATTGAACCCATGGCCGAAGGAAGATATGGGTTTCACAACAACCATTGGCCTACATGATGTCTTGTTTAATAATTAATTATTTTTAGTAGAACAATTTGATGACTAAATTTTAATGATGAACAAGTAGTGTTACTTTTTTAGGATTTGAGCTTAATTTATTATCCATATTGACTTTGAATAATATTTAGACACAAATATTATGACTTTTCACTCTTTTATGGGCCTTATAAACAATAATATATGGTTAAAATATTATTTTTTAAATAATATAAACCACTAAAATACATGATAGATGGAATAGAGTTATATTTGGTTGGTTTTTACATGAAAGACTCAGTTTTATCAAACAATATTATATTATTAAAATATTGTATTTACTACAATAAGACATGACCTAAACATTTAATCTGTAGTTATAAATATTATTCGCTAACTTATGATAAGCATTAGTTTATAAAAATATAAAAATAATTTATTGGTTACAAATTAATTGGAAATTAATGTAAGAACCAACTAAATATAAATATAATAATTTTATATAAAACTATTTGTATGCTCACAAAGCTATTTTATCCTAATAAATTTATTTTTTTACAATTATATAATGATATTAATGAAATATATATATATATATATATATTATTAAATAATTTTTTTTAAAATTCATCCAATATATCTGATAAGCATAACATAATAATAAATCCAATTTTATGCATAAAAACATATATTTTTATTAAGGCACATTTACCGCCTTTTAATAGAGAATCTATCTTAAATAAATAAATTTCCATTATTATAAATCTTATATTTCAAAATATAATTAATATTTGAAATCTTAAAATAAAATTTAGGTTAGGGAGAATTTTTTTTATTTTTATTAGATCTTTAGTTTTTTAATGAACAGTGAAAAATATTAATTTCAATTCAAAACTACTTTTTCATCTAATTTATTTATAAGGTTAAATTTTATTTTTTATTTGTTTAAAAACATAATTATATAAATTTTATATTATGTAATTAAATTTAGTTCATTTTAAATAATTTTTGTTTGAAATTTTATATAATAAATTCACAAACTTTCAGACATGTTTACCTTAAAAACCATTATCATCATCTCGTCTACATGATTAAATTCATACTACCTTCTGCTACTTATGTGATTTAAATTGGAAAAAATGGATCACATATTTCTATTAATAATTATGTATAATTTATAATAGGTTCCACGTAGTTTTTTATCAAAAATATAGTGAAAGTAATAGAAATTTATTACCACGATGAAGGTGAAATTATGTTTAACACGAGACTAAACCGTAAAATTAAGGTCCCAAATAACCTAGAAACATGTCCAAAATCAATTTACATTCTATATTTAAACGCTATACTCTATTTTCTATAATTTATATTATTATTATAACACCCCGAGATTTTATGAGATATATTTTTTTAATTTCTTTCATATCTTCTATTGTATGCTACACCAATATTATCTTGTGCTATACGCAACATCGTATTAGCTTGTAGTATATGCAATACTATTCTTGGATCGTGTTGCACACAATTTCAAGTTCATTTAATGGTAGTTATTTTACGCAACATTGAGTGTCTGTATATATATATATATATATATATATATTAAATGTATAAATGAAACATGGTTGGATTCTGTTACACACAACAAAAAAGGATTCTTTCACTACACGCAACCCTGACTTGGCTTTCATTACACATAATCACAAAGTTCCTCGATAGCGTGTGTTATACGCAATACCGGGTTTCACTAAACAATGATATATGGTTATAATATTTTTATGAACTATCTATTATGAATAGTATTAACTAAATTTTGAATTTTATAATATTATTATTCATCTTACACATTTTCTAGAACATGGTATGAGAACAAAATAAAATTTTCGGGTAAAATAAGTATTCTTTTTTTAAAAAAAGCAGTTTTGTCAACTTTTGATGACACACCCATTTTAAATATAATTTTTGAAAATTTTTTAAGGCCAGTTTTACCAAATAAACTTATTATTTTGAATCAGTATATAAAAATTTACATTGGATAAATTTTTGATATTTTTCTGACAACGTTCTTATTTTGATGAATAGTAAAAACACGCTAAATTTTACTTAAAAACAACTTTTTTCATAGAGATAATTTATATGGTTAAATTATAATAGTAAACTGTTTTAAAGTATAAATAGAATATATTTTTACCATTTAATATAATTTATTTCATTAGAATTGATTTTACATTAAATTCGTAGGTTAAATCAATTCAATCTTGTGCAATGTTTTAAACAAAAACCCATTTTTTCAACAGCGGGATTAATTTAAAATTAATTACTGAAAATTCTAAGTTTTGAATTTGGAAAAATGGATTCCATATTTGGAATCAGTAGGTCCAAATTATATTAATAGGATACTTTTTATTTTTTGGAATTATGAATTATAACTGCAGTAATTTTTATTTACTACAGTTAAAGGTAAATCGGGTAATTAAGGGTAAAAATAAGATTATAAAATTACTCTTACACCTTCCAAATTTATATTGGATGCCTAAAGGTCGACCCATATCACTTAAGGGTATAAATAGATTCATTTTATGGACTTTTGACCTTAAAAATAATTTAATTATTATTAAAACCAAAGAAATTGACAACATGCCACTCTCTTAAATACTATAAGTATAATAATTTTAATTTAGTGATAAACTTCATGAATCTTAGAACATGAATAGTATCCATAAAGACAATAAAATTATATATATCATGTAAATTTATTTAGAATTTTTAGGGATTAAATAATTATCATTAAAGGTGACACAATAGTGATGTTGAAATTATTTTATTGATTGAAATATCAAATAAATGGTTTTACACTTTTTTAAATAAATATTATATGAACTATTTAATGTGATCGAAGAATTTTCTAGATAACTATGACATGTTATTAATCTATTAAATCTTTTATTTAGAACATAGATTCTGTGTGCATTTTATTTAAATTCAAATAATTGAATAGTGCCAAAATTGACACTATTGTTATTTTATAAAAATAACATAATATAAAATTGTTTAAAAATCACAAATATATTTAAAAATTATAAATTAAAATTTATATGGTCTAAAATGTCATGAATTATCCAATTATGGAAAATTAACAACACATAAGTAATTATTTATAACAATTTAAAATTTCGAATCTTATTACCACAAATAAAATTAAATAGATTAAATAAGAATAAATCAAGTTGATAAGGTTTAAAATAAATTTACAACATTTCTAAATTTTATTGTTTGATTCTATTACAACCCAATATCATCTAATATTATATTATGAGTTAGTTTTGGTTGTTTGTAAGAGGTGTATGATTTATTATAAATTAATATTTTTGAGGTTTCCAAAGGTGCCCCTCTCCTCCCTTATAAAAGGGCACCTTTTCCATATCCTCTTCACAACACATTGAGAATTTATGATCTCCCAAACCCACCCCATTTCTCTTCTCCACTTCCCTATATACATTCTAGAGGTTCTGGTATTTTCAAAAGACCAACTCTAGTTTCTTAAGAGGAATCTTAAAGGTGGTTCGTCGAAGAACAGGTAATCTCTTCTACTGATTCTTTCATGTTTCATTCTTCTTCAACTTCCTATTCTTTAGTTGATTCATTGTAAAGTAACAAAATCAGTATCACTAATATACTGATATGATATTATAAATTTGAAACAACCCCATTTCACCTTCTATCCATCCTATGAAAAATGAAATCACTGCGCGTGTGTACGTACGGAATACCATCTCCACGTCGTGGTGTAATCTTTTTTTCCACAACCACCTTACATGTATGGGTATAATTGTGTAAATAATAACTATATATGGTTATTATAACATCATTTTATTCTGAGATATTAAATCATCCACTCTAATTCCATTCAATAATTCTGGAAACGATATCATTGCTTATGTGTACGTACGGATTACCGTCTCCACGACGCGATGAGATTCATTCTCCATTTAACCAGTCAAGAATGATTATAAAGTATATATAATGAATAATAATGGTATATATAACATAATAATGATACTGGATTTATGTATATATATATATTTCATCTACTGACTTCGATCAAGTCAATGAGGAAAGGAAAACATCGTTCATGCGTACGTACGACCTACTGTCTCCATGAACGGTGAGTTTAATTTCATTTATCTATCTATTATATATATATACTGAATATATATGATATATAAATCATGTTTTATATTCTGGAAGAAATTAAATAATGATATATGTAATAATTATATCAATAACAATAAGTCCAGACACATACGATAAATGAAATGATTTTACAAAAAACGCTACTTTAACATGGAATTGACAAATGAACGGGTAATATAAAGTCATAAGTGAATCATATATGATATCATAAAAATTATTATGGTTATATTACAAGTTAATAATATGTTTAAACCCACTATACAGGAGTTTCAGACACATACAGAAGAAATTGGACCTAAGGTAATGGATAATTTTACAATCAAATTTTTTTCTAAGATTTCTTATACGTAAGAATTTACTAGGGTTATATTTTTCATCCATATCCATAAAAATATTTATCAGAAAGTGTTTAATATTATTTCAGGTATGGTTAATGTCATTTTTACCCCTATTTGACTTTTACATTGTGTTATGGAAATAATCTTTCTTTTGTTTACCATACGAGGAACTTTTTGACTTTTCTGGAAAAAGTACGAGGACAATGTTTTTTTAACATATACGTCATGAATGGATTTTTACTATTTCATAATGCCTAATTTTTAGGAAGATTTATCTACATGTTTTCATGATTATGTTAAATAAAATACTTTTCTTTTAAAATTGTGTTTCATTTTGCAAAAATAAAATTATTTTGAAGAAGAAAGGATATTTTCTTCAAGAATTCATTTCATGTGTTTTATCAAAACTATTTTCCATATAAGATGAAATTATTTAGCATGTTTATGTTTCAAGTATAATGTCTCTATTATTAACATGGTGTTATTTTTCTTATGATGAAATTATATCCATTTGTTTTATATAAATTATGTGATGATGGGATGATGTTTGTGAAACCCATTTTATTTTTTGGGTTATGATGAATGTTTTATGTTTATTTGGTGGCATAAGTAAGAATGATTTCATTATGAGATGGATGTGACCTATATCACCCTCCAATGAATTGGGTAAATATTTATATCTCATGAGATAGACATGGCTGTAGTGGAAAGTTAATATGGTTCAGTGATACAGGACTGGAACGAAGAGTGAACTCGATTCAGTAAGGGACATTGTCCACTAAGATGGTCTTGGCAGCAATGCCTTGGCTACTATAGAAATCATAACAAGTGATTAATGGATGCCACAATTTCATGTTTTATTCCCATTATATTTTATCATCTATTCCTTATGTACTGTAATGTTTTATGTCATTTCTCAAGATTTAAATGTTTAGATTTTATGTTCTTGTTTTTACTCTCAAATGTGTATGGATTGTTTTATGTTCTCTATGTTTACCCTTACTGAGCATTTGAGCTCACCATTTTTATGTTTTCTTTTCCCCAGGATATAAATAAAGGTTTTATGTAAGAAAAAATGGGGAAGATATTTATGGTAGATATTGAAGATCATTCACCATGATTAGAGGATTATATTTCGAGTTTCCAAAGACACTAGACTATTACAGGCCTTGTGTGTCTATTTTTGTTATGTAGTAGGTATTCTGAAAAATTAATGTAATATCCATGTAAATAAAGCTTTGGTTATCTACAATTATTGGATCCACATTTAATAGTTAAAAATTTGTTGATATTATCCTTTTCAAAATGTACAACAGAGTCACTCCACCTCTACTATACAAAGGTCTCCTCTCCTCCCAGTTCCTCACAACTATCAAGTCACTTTGTCTCAACCACGATCTACCCAGATATATCCTAAAAATACCTCCCATAAAACTATAAGAATTAAATTATACATAAATCCATCCATGGAATCCATATGGTGAAAACCAAAATAAGTTACTTGAATAATAGGTAACATTCTTCCTCAAGCTCTAAAGTTTTATTTCCACTCTCCACCCCCTAAACTATTATTAATCCATAATTTTATAATAAAAATATTATCCTAAATAAACTTATATTTTTATATATTATTTTTTATACCTACACTTAGGCACACCATTTTCTAATGTGTAACTAACTTATCGTTTACGTGTACGGTGAACTACCGCCTCACGAAAAAAAGTTGTTTTTTCATTACCACCATTAATGGTTTTGAATTATGATAAAAATGCTTTTTACATTTGATATATATGATATTAATTATGTTATTATTATTCTTCAATTATTTAATAATACATACCTTTATACATTCCATTTTTTGTATTTATGATAACATCGTTTGTGGAAGTGTGGACTACACCTCCTCAAAGCGATGTGATCCATTAACAATATACATAGAACGTAATGAAGATTATTTTAATTAAAAAATGTAATATTTATAACATATATATGATAAATTATTTATAATATACATATATATAATTTTAATTTAATGTTTTTAATCTGTAAAATAAATGAAAGTAGCATTCATGCGTACGTACGACCTACCATCTCCTTGAACGGTGCATTTCATTTATTATCTCCAAATATCATGGATTATTCTACAAAAATATATAATGAATTTATATTATATTAAAATATTTATTTAAATTATATATATTATGAAACCATTATAGGAACGATAATTAAAAATTTAAAACATACTAGACAACAAGGAAATTAACACCCAAAATAGTGAAAATGATTAAAGATTATTAACAAATGGGTAATAAGATATTATATAAAGATAATATATGATGTAATAAATATGAATAGGGTTAATTTACAAGATATTAACACTCTAAAACCAATTATATAGAATTGTAAAATCCATTCACATAAAAGGAAACACAAGATAATGGATTTTGTCTCAATTTACATTTCATTCAAACATATTTGTTTTTATACACCTAAATTTTTTTATATAGTGTATATAATACCCATTAACATTCTATATTGTGGGTATATTTATTCTAATGAAATTATAAGTTTAATTTAATTTTATTCTTTCATGTATATTCTAATTAAAATGTTTCATAGTGATATGGTACACTTTGGAATGTTTAAATACTATTATCCTTGAGAGTGATTTTACTAATTATCTTTGAAAACTAAATTCCTTTTATGATTTTTATCATTAAATTTAAACAAAAATTTATTATTGTGCACATAATTTCTTATATATGGGGTATAAACTTCCACATTGTCATATAATATCACAGTTCAACCATTCTTCATGATAATTTGTTTTTCAATTTGAATTATTTAATCGAAGGGGACTTGAGTTAAAAGTAACCAAGTGGAAAAGAATTCCATAACCTAATTTCTTATATTTAGGTTATATTAATTCCTATTTATTGTTAATATTGAATGATTATGTGTATAATGACTTTTTAAATCTATTTATTTTTTCACTTCTATATATGGATTTATAGTTGATACACATAATCGACTCATTGACTAATTCTAACTAAAAAATTACAATCTTTTCAAGGGTTTACATTATAATATCATTTTTTTTGGAATTATTTACACTTTAATTTTCTTTATATGATATTATTTAATAATTTTATAATAAACCCTACCATTTTCTCATCTTATGTTCATTCAATACTTTTTTCATGCAGTGGTACAATTTCTATTCTTTGGTACATAAAATGTTTTAGGAATTT
This sequence comes from Viscum album, assembly GCA_963277665.1. Lineage (NCBI taxonomy): Eukaryota > Viridiplantae > Streptophyta > Magnoliopsida > Santalales > Viscaceae > Viscum > Viscum album. Next base: position 1,037,075,572 of record OY728141.1, on the reverse strand, counting down.
TTTTTAAGAAAATATTACTTCATTTATATCATTTATTAGGGAAACTTTTTTCTTATAAGAACCATGTATTATTAAAATGTTTTTTAAAAACATATTTTTATCCTTTCAAAAATAATTTACTAATGAAAATTTTACCCTTTTTTTCTTTTACCAATGTTTTCAAAGAAATATTATTATCACATATTGAACAAGGAATTTTTATACCATTTTTACCATGAAAATGGAATGTTATTTTTACCTAGTATATTATGTACTGATTTAACTTCCACAATTTCATTTAAGATTTATTTTCATGTTTAAAAGGATACTATTTAATGAAACTATTTTCTAAAGTGATTTTCAAAGAAATGATATTTCACAGGGTTAAAAAAAATATTTTTCTCAAGAATGTTTTTAAAATATATTTTTATATTAATTATATTCATCAATGAAAACAACCGTTTATCACTAATCCACATGGGATATGTTCCTTATTATTCCTCTAGATGGTTTTTGACTGATTTATCCAAGGATAGTATTGACATTCACTACCTTGATTCATTTTAATCCCATTGAAATTCTCAATTTATTATGATCATTTGATATTGAATTTATCTTAAGTATCCATATCATTTTTCATGGATATGATTATTTCCTAAACAATATTCAATTTTTTATAAGTTGATCTCTTTGAATGTTATTTGATTATTTGGGGAAATACTGATAAATTTGTATCATCTATTAAATAAGGATATTTGATCAGGCATATTTTTTATTTCAATTATTGAATATGAGTATTACATTGAAAAGGTACGACACTAGTAGGGCATGGTTAAATATATCCCCTCGATGCATCACTGGTCTCATGATAGGAATAAATTACTCAAATTACATGGGTTTTAACTTGATATTTTATATTATCTTATGAATGGTTCTGATGAAAATGTTTTCATGTACCCAAGAAACATATATTTCAATAATTAATCATTTACCTCATTTAGTTTTACGTATTATTAATCTATGATATTTTGTGTTTACATATCTATTAGTACATTTCATTCTCATTTCATTGATTAAATGGAATGTTTTTCAATTTCTTTCCCTGCTATATTGATTTTTCCTAATCTATTAATTTTAATGGAATGTGTTTCCAATTATTACCTTTACATGTTGTTTATTCACTTCCTTATCAATTTTTATATTACATATAATTCATGTTCAGTTATATACCAAGTAATATTTATTATTATACTCATTGATTCATTATTTCTTCTGTTATACTTTACCTTTACTAAGAATTTGAGATCACCGTTATTTTTTTTCTCTTCCCTGGGAATTCATAAAGTGTGACGAAAAATATTTGAATAGATACACTATATGGAATAATGTTATTATCCTCAGAATAAAAAAATTATTTTGTAATTAGTGTACTAATTTGTAATGCAAGACTCAAGATTGTATCTAGTTTACCATTACTAATAATATATTTAGTACATTGGAATATTATTCCTTCTAAACATGATAATTTAATTTTATTATACACTAGATCTAGGTTTTCTAGGGTCAGTTCACTACAATTTGGTTGAGTTTCAAAACATTCAGACTCTGAAAGCACTGGTTTGGAGCAGTAGAATGAGGCTCAATATTGGTGCATGGTTATTTTAACATTGTGAGTCAATCTGGAAACCCATTTTCTAAAGCGACGTGGTTTTTTTGAAATGTCTAATCCATTATGAGTTGCCATGAATTATGGTGTAGGTGTCCTGGGGTGACCCACATTAGTTAGTCAAAGTTTTCACAAACTATCTGCCTATCAGAAACCCTTAGTGCCACATAACCAGTAGCTATGTACGGCTGGAAAAACGGGTTTTCAAACCGGGTGGGACAACTATGCACCCCTATTAAAAGGGATATGGTTTTGGTTAGTGAATCCCTCACACATATCTCATTGTTATCCAAATCATGAATCCAAACCATAAATCTCTTAAAATTGGGGAAAATAATGATTTTACCCTTATCTTCATTAAAGGGTTTTATCCTCCTTTCTCCAACCATCCTCATACAACAACCATACCGTGTGATTTCTTCCTCACCACTTTTATTCATAGAGATATATCCTCCATCCAGACTCTGATATGAGTGTCGTTTAACTTTTTTGAATCATATCGGTTAGCCTCTAACTCCCCCCCCCCCTCCTTTCTCAATTTCATTCACCATCATTAGTGTTATCTTCAGGGTTTTTTCCCATTTCATAGATTTATCTATAACTTACTCAAATAAAATATTTATATTGGATGAGTGGACCATCCTATGTACGGTGTATGGGTTTAATATCTTCTACATTAATGTCTCGCCATTTTATAAATTATTTTGTTTTTCTACACGTCAAATTCTCCATTTATTTCCCTTTAAATGTGAGATTAGTTTGGTAAGACAAACCAACAAAATTATGTTGTCATTATGATTAATTTCAAATCATTTGAGGTTTTTTTCCTCAACCCAAACCACCCCCATGGGGTGATTTTGTATACACTATATTATTATTTACATATTTAATCACCCTTATGGATTCCAATTTAAATGGTTGATATATAATTCCCTATGTTTCTCAGTTTTGATTTTCTTTTAGATGCAATGAATGATCTTTTTTGTGTGGGATTTTTTAAATGGAGTTAGATGAACTTAATAGGATACATTTTCCCTAATTTTATAATAAAATAACCTTTTAGGTTTGATGTAATCTCAAATAAAATGGTGACATCAAATGAAGTTATTTGTAATGGTAAATGGCATGTTTATGGATATGGACATCCTTGTTATTCTATTTTTGAGTTTTAATATTGGATGATAATGGAAATGCCCACCCTTTTGTTATAATTGATTAGTTTTAATGGTTTGGATTAACACATAGATAGTGCTAAATAATAAATAATTTATTTTGAAAATAATCCACTATGCCTTGAGTGATGTTGGTTGCTTATTAACGAAATATAGGGGAAAGGGATAATATGAAAAGTGGATTAACTTATTTCTTTATTAATAAAGCTTAGTTGAGTAGGGTCGTTTCCCATCAAATGTAATTCCCCATGGTAGAGAATGTTGGAATGGCATCCATATCACTTGGGTTTCTAGGAATCAAATTACACGCCCCCTTGATTAGGAGGTTGGGTATGAACCACATTGTTATTGATTATGATACTCGGAATGGAATCATATGTTGAGTATGATACTCAGAATGTCATCCTATGTTGATTATGATACATGATCCTCGTAACCTCTATATATGATGAACCTTTTGAATATTCAGGGATGTAGGTGTTACATCATGGATCCTTTATAGAACTATGTATCTATATATTTCACAATATAAGTTACTAATTATTTATTGAATTTATATAAATACATAGTACTATAATTAAATTTATAAATATTTAATTTTAAACATATATGGTGACACCTCATCAGATATATTTCATCTTTGGATAAAGAATGTATGGTCGGCCAGTTGTCCTTGAAGAACATGTGGTCAACTTGTTACATATATTTCTCTATTGCAGATTTATTAATATAATTTCTCATGACAATATTTTATATTCATAGACTAGATATCTTTATACATCTTTGGTGGTGGCTTACTTGGAAAATCTCACACGCTATTCAGGGTTCCATTGCACAAGGACACCCAAACTAACCTCAGCATTCCAAGTTTAGGATTTTTGATTATTCTTATATTTTTTATTTGTGCATGTGATGTATGAGCACAAGACTGGTTTGGAGTTTATCATTATAATAGAGATAGAATTGGATATTATATTTTTTTTCTTTTATACATGTACTATATTTCATAACTTGTTTAGGTATTCTGCATTAGTTTATGTACTCTCATCTGAAAATGCATGCATAGTTTTATATTTATTGTTTCTTTTCTAGACTATTATTATTATCTTCCACTGCTCTATATTTTATATATAATAATTCTACTTTTGATTGATATATTTCTTGTTATACAACTATGCTACTCTCATCTTGAGGTTATAGTCTCCCCACCATACCATAAGTATACCCTAATAAATAGTCATTAGCCACTGGAGTAAAAAGAGGAATACTTTAGGCCGTGTGACTGAACAACTCAAAGAACCATTTTAGTGGCTTACAGGTCAATACATTACAATTATCATGGTTTTTTATATTAATCTTAGTAATCATAATTTTATGCTAAAAATTAAAATTAAATTATTACATATTGTTAAATTTCTTATCTAATAGTGTAAATACATTTTTTTAAGATTAAATTTTTACAATTGAAGAAAAATAATTTTATATATAAACAAATAAAAATGGTTTTTAGAGTAAAATATTACTTGAGTTTCCAAAAAAACATGGGCTTTATAAATTCAAAAAATCATTTTTAATTATTTTTTTTATAAATATATTTTTTATATAAAAATGGTTTCAAAAACTTTTAATCTATTATTGTATTACGATAATTTCATAAAAGTGATGGTATTAGAAGAATCGGTATTTTTTCACCTAAAAATTAATCAAAAAAACACCCTAATCTAATTTTGAAATGAAAAGTTAAATTTTTTTGTTCATTTTAAAAATATAAAATTTAAAAATTTAAAAATTTATCTTATAAATAGAGATAAAATATATACTAAAAATACTTTTATTAGAGAATTCTTTTAAAACACTAACAGTTCTTAACCCATTTTATATAAATTTCAAATTGATTATAATATTTTATTTAATAGTGTATTAGTTATTATTAAAATTTATCAATTATATTTATCTAATATGTATTGATTCATTTTAATTTTTTGTTTCCTATTAAATGATCTATCAAACATAGTATTAATTTAGAATAATAAATATATACTCAAAAATCATGGGGCAGTACATACTCACTAACCAGTGGGGAGGGAACACAAACCCAGTGTCTTGTAAGCTAGTTGAAAGGATACAAGGTATATTAAGGATCTATATAACTCGTCCCTAGGAAAATTATTCTAGGACCATCACCCAGCCCTCCTAAAAGGGAAGTAAGGGTGCCTATCTGTAACGACCCAATGTTTCACCAATGAAAAATCATTTCTTATAAATATGTCATAATCACCTCATATTACGACACAATGAACTATAAAGTACAATGTGAACTTTAAACATAAGTTTGTAACATGTGTGATTAGAATTTCAAAAAATATTCATCTAAATTTGCAATCAGTAAGTTATCTAGAGTATTATAAGTCAAAGTTAATTTTTGAGGAATTGTAATATATGCTTATTAAAAGTAACATACCATTATGAATAGTAATTAATAGAAAATATTCCAAAAAAACATAAACTTCAACCATGAATGAATAAATACAATTTAGACATCTTAAAAATGAAAAATGATCATAGTATAAAAATTGGTATTTTTGTATGTCAAAAATATTTTATTTACAATTTTATGATTAATTTAATAATTTAAGATGAAATTTTATTTTCATAAAATGTAATCAAAAATTGATACATTATTTTCTTATGGTTATAATATAATTTTATGTGTCCTTGATTATTTTTTCAAGATGTTATAAAATGAGATATAGTTTTAATGTTGATTTTGTTGAATAAATTATTATTTTATTTAAAAATTGAATTAAAAATATTTATAAAATTTATTTCAAAAAATAGACTTCATTTTTAAATACTAAACAATGAAATATGGTTAGGGTGAATATTTGGGATTTTTAAAAAATACATGAATTTTCCTTGAATAGTAAAAATACGGTTTTGAGTTTTCAGTATGTTTGATGAAATCATAATAATGTAATAATAAGAAAAAAATCTAGTAGACTCTTTTACAGTAAAATAAGATATGAAGTTTTCCAAGTGCCTAATGTTGTGGACAAATACCATGGGCAAGGCCATGTGTTTTCTAAAGCCATTAATGAGGTGTCCTTTGAAATTAATTAAGAATTATCTTTCTTTTAAAATAAATACACACTCTTAACTTCATTTTATTTCATTCCATATCCATAATCCAAATATATATAGTGTTTTTACCTCCCTAGGAGTCCTCTCAAGGTGTACTCAAGCCCTCAAGGTCCCAAACATCATGTTTTAGGAGTTACACTACAAGGTAAGAGAACCTTTCATCCTCTTCTTTTAGTCAACACTTATTTTATGTTATATCATAGAATTTCCATTTTCATATGGTGGGTTTCAATTTTATGTATCCCTGTTACTATAATATTTTTTTCATATGATGTGATACCCTCTTCTCTCTCATAAGTTTATTTTATGAAATTTTAATTGATGTCTTTAGGTTGCCGAATATTCATATGTTATCTCTCAATATTTCATTTCTTTTCAAGTTAACATCTTTTCATTTTCTCACCTCCCTTCACCCAAATGGTATAATAAATAAAGTAAAATGAATGTAATGGAATGTTTTTATTCTAATGGTATATTTCATTATCATGTCTCCTTTCCCAATCATTTATTTGAATGAAATGAAAAAACTTATTGAGATGTGTTAATTTACCACATTCAAGGAAAACAGTTTATCAATTTATATTATCATCTTTTATTCTGGTCATGAAACCATTTGTGTAATGGAAAAACCAGATTATTATATATGTAATATATGTTGAGTCTATTAGGTTTCCTTATGAATTTTCCAATCCCTTATATTTTGGGAGATTGTTTAGTCAATAAGGTTTCCTTATGACTTTACTAATTCTTCATGTTTTGAAAATCACAAACACGTTATCTTAAGGAAAATTTCATTTACCCTATGTTTTAATTTCATAAGGAAAAGTTTCCTTCCCCATGAAATTTATCCTTACCATGTTTTACATTGTTCATTTTTTCAAAGTATAAAATTAAATTTCATATCCAAAACCTCAGAATCATATATATAATTAGATATAAATCATTTTATTTTCATGATATGAATTTAGATTCTGAACTCCTTGAATTTAGACTCCAAACTATTTTGAGTTCTGACTTCGAGTTCTCTGAATTCAGACTCCAAACTCTTCTGAGTTCTGACTCCGAGTTCTCTGAATTCATACTCCAAACACTACTGAGTTCTGACTCCGAGTTCTCTGAATTCATACACAAAACTTTTATGAGTTCAGGTTCTGATTTCTCTAAATTTAGACTCCAAACACTTATGAGTTAAGGTTTTGAATTCTTAGGAATTTAGACTCTGAATTTCCTTAAAATTCAGACTCTGAATTCTATATTATTATATCTCTAAATTCTTCTGATAAAAATATTCCGAATATATATATATTATAGACTCCGAATAGTTTTTGGGTAGAATCTGAAATTTCATTTTTTTTTCTTACATTCTAAAAAATGAGTATGGTTAAGTTACCAAATTTTTTCTTACTCATGCTTTTGTTATAAAATGATGATGTGATTTCAGTTACTAACTAACGGTTGTTTGAGTGACACATGTATAGGTCCCTCCGAAATTCAAAGAAAAATATGACCATTGGTGGAGGGAGCCGAAAATTGAAGTTGTTCCTATAAATAGGAGCTCATTTGAAAGAGCTCAAAATAAGTTCATCAATATTGAGATTACATGCTGCTGATGTGATATCTAGAGAGTGATAATTTCATTCTTTGTGCGTACTTAACATCTTGTTCATAATTTATTTGTCCGACTATAAATGTTTCTGAGTACATTCGAGGGATTCCAGGGATAGCAAGATAGAGGTGCCTACTACCTTGTAGTTGAGGGCTTGCGGGGATAGCAAGACAGACTCTGATCCTCATATCAAGGGCTTAACCTAGTGTGGGTAAGACAGAATTTCTTGAAAGAATAAATCAAGGGACCTTTATCCAAGGTTATTTGATACTCTTCTCTTTAGGTTACAAGATTTACTACTTGTTACTTGTATTGTTTCAAGTTTTCTACTGCATTTTGATTGTTGAGGAAAGTATAACTATCTTATACATCCTTACATTTATACACACTGATTTATTAAGATTCTATATTCTTTAAGGTAGAATCATTATCTTTGTAAAATTTTGTTATGTTTCATTTCCAGAACCACATTTTCTGGAATTACATTCTCGGAATCATATTTCCGGAATCAAGCATGTTAGTAGAACTTAGAGGCCTTGTGAATTTACATTTTTTAATCTTGTTAAACAATAGAAAGGTTTCTAACCAACTTTAAAATTTACCAAATAATTTTTGAAGTATTCAATTCACCACCACCACTCCCCTATCTTTTGAGAATCTACATTATCATCTTGATCATACAGTTGGTATCGTTGGAGAATATCTTACTCCATACCAACCTAACAATATATACTAGTTTAGGATGTTTAATCATTTTTTATAAATGGTATTATTTTATAAATAGAAACATGCTCATTGTAATCAAACCCACCAATTATCCAAAACAGTAATCATTATAGTTTTATATAATAACTCATCTTCACTTCTAATAAACAAATGAATTTTTATAACCATTTAATCTCGAGTATGTTAAATAATAACAAAAAAATTATGTACAACCACTTTCATCTTGCATGTTTATCCAAACATGAATATAACTGAACTGACCCTTAAAACCATGTAAACAAATGGACCCGAAAAATGAAATTGAACCCTATAACTAAAAAAATGGTTATAAATTTACTCAAAATGATTATAATAAATATTTTATATATATAAGAGGTTCTGGAGTTATTAATTAATAATCCTAATTTTATTATTCATTTCATTAAGTTCATGCAACGATCACCATCAGATTTAACATATGAGATCCTATCTATTTCACTTTTATTCAAGATTGTCCTCTATGTTATTCACTTTTATGTGTAATTCCTAATGATGGGGTTTTATTAAAAACCTCAACATACTATCCAAATTATTTATAAAATGTTATAAATCTATTTATCTCTCATTAATCCCTCTTAAATACACCTGATATCATGTCGATAATCCGTAAGGAATTCTACTTGAACCGCCTTTATTTCTTCTGGTTGATCCATATTTATTTTTTACCCCAATAAAGTTGACCTTTAATTTTATGTACAACATATAAATGATGTTTATATGCTCTAAACTCATGTTTCAAGAACCATCCCTCATTCTCACTCGAGGATATACATGAATTTATGTGATTCCCTCCACGATACTTCCTACTAAGGAAACTAGTTTTAAGGGAACTTCCCAATTTTTTACCCAACTTAAAGTGAACTATATCCTATGTTTTAAGCCACCATTTTCCTTATAAAATAATTATTTCTATTATAAAAAACTTCTTGGGTCACTTATGGTTTTATATTAAATATTTTACCCATTATTATTTTAAATTCATTATATTGTTTTCCTTATAATTGCACTAAAATTTTTTAACTCTAAAGTTTCATAAATACTTTTATTTCATGTTGTCACTTATGTTTGATATCACTTACCATGTTTTATGCCAATGTTACCATATTAATGTCCTTGTATGTTTTAATTCCTTTCTCTCGTGGACACTTTTTTGATACGCCCATTTATTATGATTTATGACATGATTGTGTTACCCATTTCATTCCATGGGTACCCTTTTGTTTATAAATGGTTCATTATGTATGATTTTTTATGTGGAATGAATATTCATGAAAATTTTGATATGGGTGCACCCAAATAGAACTCTAATTCATTGGGTAAATTTATGTCTCATGAGATGATATGTGTGACTTTCTTGGTGGTTAGCCTTGACTTTTGCTACTCTGGGAAACGGGATTGGTGGTTGCCTTGACTCATAAAAAAGACACGTGTTATGTTTCTGCCTCATTTGTATGATTTAATGTTTAAAAGATACCATATTTATATTATATGAACCCATATGTTATATTCCTTTTATTATGATCATGTCTTTCCTTCTATCACTTGTGCTAATGCATTGTTCTTATGGTTATTACCTTATTTAGATTTTAGCTCATCCCTTTTTCCATGTTATCCCCAGGTTATCCTATGAATGTGTATGAGAACAATGGGAGTTAGGGGATATTTATGAATTCTAAATAAAGAAATGTTTTTTTAGTTCCATGTTTTCTATCTTACATTCCTAGTCTTCTAAGAAACAAGACTTCACGATCTTTGGATTGTACTCTAATGTATAATTATGCTTCAAATCATGTAATGTTATATGTAAAAGGATATTGTCTCTATAGTTGGTATCAGAGGATAATCATGTAATTTTGGAGATTAAGAATGTATCACTTTAGTAGGAACCTTAAGGATGAGACAAAGTATATGAAAACATCCCTAAATTTTTGTAAGTTTTGAGTAAGTTGTTTATCAAGAGAATATGTCCTTGTCTGAATATGAAAAGATAGAGGTGGATCTGGAATAGATGTACCTAGGAGTGAAAACTTAGATAAAGAGTTTTGGTCTTTACCCAAGGTATCTCGGTACATGACAATTGGACTTGCTGCACTCTTGGTATTGGAACTCTCAGGGGATATGACTTGGTAATTCATAATCTTATTACAAACCATTATTTAGGGAATAGAAAGGATCTCCTAACAATATACGTTAGAAGATAGATCCTGAATAACATTTGTTAGGGCCTATAAATATATAAGTTAGTGAGATAAGTGTAATTTGTATGTTATCACTTTAATTTCATTGGTTTCCCCCTTATGTCATACTCATACCCAAATTTTCTCTTTATTATATCCCACAACTGGTAAAGGAAAGAATCAGGTTAACAACTGATGTGAAGGACAATGTGAGGACTTCCAAAATGAGTTAACTCATTAGATGGGATCTCAAGAAGGACATATCATGATTATGCCAAACCAACTATTAAAAATCGTGATTAACAATTGGTAATTGGTTGAATTCCTTAGGGAGTCAAGAAATAGAAAGATAAATTTTGATGAAGGTCCGCTCAATAAAGGTTATAAGTGAATGAAGACCCAATTTTCATTGTGTAACAACTTTAGAAAGATGCATCAACGGAAATTTCACAAAGGGGTTGGGAGATGTTTCATGTCTAGAAAGATTGGGTATAAAGTATCCAATTTCCCTAACAAAATGAATAATGTGGTGAATGGAAAAAAAGTTCTATATAAGGAATCATACATAGTTCAATGTCAAAAATTTGTAGAAGTTGGAAATTATCCAACACGATGCTCTATTGCAAGGGGTTAGAAGCATGATGAGAATCAACAAACTCCATAATCAAGGGAGCACTAAAGGTCCTATGCTAAGTTGAATGATGATGAATAAATTAAAAGTAACATCTTATTCAATATAGTGTATGTCATAATTTATTTTAATTCATTTCCTATTAGTATATCTTTTATGTTTTCTAAGAACGTTGAGTCCCCACCTGAAATGATATTATATCGTTAGGGAAAACTTTTATGAGTGTGGTATCGAATGTTGAGGCTTGAGGGAATGTTGTTATTGAAAATATTATAAGTCTCTATTTAGTGGAATATGAGGAAAAATGATAAAGTGATAGCCTATGCCTTAAAGCAGCTGAAAATCCATGAGAAAAAATATCATACGCATGATATTGAATTTGCAGTAGTGATCTTTGTGTTAAAAATAGGGTGGCATTATCTTTATGAGGAGAAGTGAGAGATATATACTAACCAAAAGATTCTCAAATATATATTCTCACTAGAAGAGATTAATATGAACTAGAGAAGATGGATAGATCTCATCAAGGATTATGACTGGTCAATCCACTACCATCACGATCAGGCGAACATGGTGGTATATGATCTATGTAGAAAGGATCATGCAACTTTATCAATGATGAGAATTGAAAAGGATATGATCTTCTTAGTTTTTTTTAGGATGGATTTGGGAATAATTAAGGTAGGAATATCATCAATCCTTTATCAAATGATTTCACAACCATCACTCATGGAGAAAATAAAGGATTCCCAATGAAACAATGTGGAAATTTCGAAAATGGTTGAATCTATCAGAAATGAGAAATCCCCCGATTTCAAAATTTATGAGGAAGGATTTGTAATATTTTGATCACAATTTTGTGTACCATACAATCCACAGATAGTGAAGGAGATTTTTAATGACACTCATAGATCGACCTAGTCTTCTCACCCAGGGAGGGTAAAGATGTATCGAGATCTCGGAGAAGACATTTAATGGGGCAATATGAAAAAAAGATCACTGAATATATATCAAAGTGTTTAGTATGTCAAAAAGTGAAGGATGAGAGGAAAAGGTATAATGGGGTGATGAAAACACTACCCATACCAACTTGGAAGTGGGAGAACAACACTTGGGACTTTATCACTGGACTTCCAAGTACATCCAGAGGAAACAATGCTATATGGGTTATTATAGACTGTCTTACAAAGAAAAATCAATTTATCGCAATTAGATATGACTTCTAATTGGATAAACTTGCACATATTTATATCAAAGAAGTGGTAAGGCTACATGGAGTACCATTATCTATTGTATCCAATTGTAATCATAGATTCACTTCGAAGTTCTAGAAAAGTCTCCATCATGATCTACGTTTTGAACTGAACTTCAGTACAACCAATCATCCTCAAATTGAAGGAAAATTTGAGTGAGCTATTTAGACACTCTAAATTATGTATGGAGAATTTTATATGGACTTAAAAAGTGGATGGTACCAACATCTTCCACCGGTTTAATTCTCATACAACAATGGTTTCCACTCGAGCATCCAAATTGCACCATATGAAGCCCTTTATGGGAAAAGGTGTATAACATCGATGTGTTGGGATGAAGTCTGTAAGCATAAGATACAAGGACCTAAAATGTAAAATGAAATGGTGTATAAGGTGAAAACCATTCAACATCATATTAATAAACCCCAAAGTTTACAAAAGAGTTATGCAAACAATGGTCAAAGAGACCTTGAGTTCAAAGTTGGAGACATGGTATTTCTATGCATATGGCCGTGGAAGATGGTCATGAGGTATGGAAACAAAGAGAAGCTAAGTCCCAGGTATAGCAGCCCCTTCAAGTCCCTTAATCACATTAGAGCTGTGGATTATCGACCAGCACTTCCACCTACCATTTCCAAAGTACACGATGTCTTTCATGAATCCCCCTTAAGGAAGTACATACTAGACTCTTCACATGTACTCTCTTCAGAGGTGGTATAGTTGGAAAATGATCTTTCCTTCGAGGAGTATCCAGTGATGATCTTGGATATTATAGATAAATTTCTACGTAACAAGACAACTCACCTTCTCAAGATACTATAGTGGAACCATAAGTACAAAGAGGCATCATGGGAACTAGAGGACGTAATGAATGAAAAGTACAGACACTTTTATCCTAGAATGTAAACTGAAATTTTGAGGGTGATATTTCTTAATGGGTGAAGAATATAACAACATAATGTTTTACCATTGGAATATCATTTCTTATAAATATTTCATAATCACATGAAATCACAACAGAATGCATTAAAAAGTACTATATGACTTTTAAACATACTATTTACACTTATGTGATTAGAATTTAGAAAAATGGTCATCTACAATTGTGATCAGTAAGTTATTTGAAGTCTTATAAGACAAAAATATTTTTTTATGAATAGTAATATACCTTTATGAATAGTAACACAACTTTATGAATAGTAATTAATAGAAAATCTTCCAAAAAATATAAACTTCACCCATGAATTTATAAATACGATTTATACATCATAAAAGTGAAAAAATGATCATATTATAAGAATTTGTATATTTGTATGTCAAAAATATAGTATTTACAATTTTATGATTAATTTAATTATTTAAAATGGAAATGTATTTTCATAAAATTTAATCATAATTTTTTTTATTTTCATATGGTTATGAGATAATTTTATGAGACCTTGATTATTTTTTTCAAGGTGTTATAAAATGAGGTATAGATTTAATGTTGATTTTGTTGAATAAATTATGATTTTATATAGAAATTAAATTAAAAATATTCTGAAAGTTATTTTCAAAAAATGGAGTTCATTTTTAAATTCTACACATTGAAAAATGGTTACAGTGAATTTTTGAAATTTTTCTAAAATATGCGAATTTTCCATAAATAGTAAAAATACTATTTTGAGTTTTCAATATGTTTGATGAAATCATAATGATGTAATAATAAATAAATAAAGATGGTAGACATTTAAAAAGTAAAATAATATATGAGGTGTCTCATGTGGCTAATACCATTGGAAAGTCCATGGTTTTTCTAAAACCACTCATGAGGTGTCTTTTTAAATTAATAAAAAAATCCCTATTTTACTATAAATATCCACCTCTTCCTTTCATTTTCATTTATTAAATATTCTTTATACTAGAATATATAGTGGTTTTACCTCCCTAGGACTCCTCCCAAGGTTTCCTCAAGTCCCCAAAGTCCCAACCATCATGTTTTAGGATTTACTTCACAAGGTAAGGGAACCTTTCACCCTCCTCTTTTAGTCAACACTTCTTTTTATGTTATAACATTGAATTTACATTTATATATGTTGGGGTTTGATTTTATGTATCCTTCGTACTGTCCTTTTGTTTCCCATATTACTAGATACCCTCTTCACTCTCATCAATTCATTTTATGAAATTTTAAGCGACGTAGTTAGGCTGCGGAATTTTCATAAGGGACCTCTAAACATTTCATTCATTTTCAAGTTTATGTATTTTCATTTTCTCCTCTCACTTAACCCAAATGGTGTAATAACTCTAGTAACATACATGTACTAGAATGTTATTATGATAATGTTATATTTAATTATCATCTATCTTTTCCCCATATATTATTTTAAATAATTGAAAACACCATTTGAGTTGTGTAAATTTAGCACATTCAAGGACAACAGTTTATCAATTTCTATTATCATCATTAATTCTAGTAATGAAAAAATTTGTGTAATTATTGAACCAAATAATTATATATTTAATATATCCTAGTTATATTTTCTAAATCCTTTTGTACAAAAGGTATTATGTTATAAATAAAAACATGTTCATTGTAATCAAACCCACCGATTATCCAAAATAGATATCACTAAAGTTTTATATTATAACTCATCTTCACTCCCAATAACCTAATGAATTTTTATAACCATATAATCTCCTTTATGTTAAATAATAACATAAAAATTCAATTATGTACATCCAGAACATGAATATAAGTGAACAGATCATTCAATCCAAGTAAGCAGACGGACCTAGAAAATGAAATTGAACCCCATAACCAAACAATGTGGTTATAGATGAACTAAAATGATTATAATAAATATTATAAATATAGAATATTTTCTTTAGTTATTAATTAATAAACCTAATTTTATTATTCAGGTCATTATTTTCTAGAAAATATCACCTTCATATTTAAGGTATGAGATCCTCTCCATTTCACTTTTATTCAAGATTGTCCCCTATGTTATTCCCTTTTATGTGTAATTAATAGTGATGGGGTATGATTAATCAACTCTCCCATAATAGTATCATGATTTATAAAAGATTAGAAATCCCTTTCTCTCTAACTAATCAATCTTAAGTACACCTGATATCAAGTCGATAATTCGTATGGAATTCTACATGAATGGCCTTTATTACATCGGGTTGCTCTATCTTTCTTTTTACCCAAATGAAGTTGTCTTTTATATTTATGTAAAATTTATAAATGATTTTTTATATGCTCCAAACTCGTGTTTCGAGATCTATCCCTCATTCTCATTCAAGGATAAACATGCTTTTATGTGATTCCCTCCTCGATACTTCATAGTAAGAAATCTCATTTTAAAGAAACTTCCCAAAATTTTTCCCAATTTAAAGTTACCTCTTTCCTTTGTTTTAATCATCCATTTTCCTTATAAAATAATTATTTTTATTATTAAAAAATTCTTGGTTCACTTGTGGTTTTATATAAAATATTTTCCCCTTTTCTATTTTAAAGGCATTATAGTGGTTTCCTTAAAACTAAACTAAAATGTTTTAACTCTAATGTTTGTTAAATACTTTTTATACATTTATTCACTTATGTTTGATATAAATTAAAATATAATATGCCTATTTTAACTTATTAAAATCCATGTATGTTCTAATTCCTATCTCTCATGGAAATGTTTTTGATACGCCCATTTATTATGCTTTTTGACATGATTGTGTTACCCATTTCATTCCATGGGTACCCTTAAGTTTATGAATGATTGATTATGTATGATTATTTATGTGGAAGGAATATTCAGGAAAATATTTAGATTTGTGCACTGTTATAGTGCTCCATAGCATTGGGTAAAGTTAACTCTCATGAGATGATATGTGTGACGGTCTTGGTGGTTAGCCTTTGCTTGTGCTACTATGGGAAACGGGATTGGAAGTTTGCCTTGACTTGTACTAAAGTCAAGTTTTATGTTTATGAAACATTTCTATGATTAAATATTTTGAGGATAACATATTTATATGTTATGATTTCATATGTTACATTCCTTTTATTATGATCATGTCTGGTCTTATAACCCTTGTGTTAATGTTTTGTTCTTATGGTTATTCCCTTATTGGTATTTTAGCTCATCCCGTTGTCCATGTTATCCCTAGGTTATAAAATGAAGATTTATGAGAAAAATGAGAGTTATAGGATCTTTATGAATCCAAAATAAATAAATTTTTTATTTAGTTCCATGTTTTCAGTCTTACATTCCTAGTCTTCCAAGACCCTAGAATTCATGATCCTCAGATTGAAATCTTATGTATAATTATGATTCAAATCATGTAATGTTATATGTAAAAGTCTAGGTTATATATAATATCTCATTCCCACTTCATTATATTTATCATGATGGTGGCCCTCTATGGTAAACAAAACTCGGCACTATAATTTCTAATCAATCCCCCAGTCATCAGCTGTTAATAAATAAAGCTAGTTATTAAAGGTATGTCATGGACCTTACACTTTTTATCTATCCATGGGGGTTGAAAAATAATTAATTTAATTTAATTATAATCACCCATACATAGAGAGGACACATATCACATGCTTATAGACACAATTCATAAACCATTGGGAGATATTAATATAGCCACTAACTCATCTGAAGATATCCACATTATGAAGGCTTAGTCATGACTATACTAAGATCATCCAAGACACTTACTAGCTCATATCAACTCTTGATTGATTATTTGAAGTAATAAATTCAAAACACGTAATTATAATAGTTTATAATTTATTATTAAGTTCAATTCAATCAGTCATAATTTTCAAACAACTCACTTGGTGGTGTAACAAAACTAAAACCACAACCAAACACACCCAAAAGATCCATGGTGTACACAAAATTACATACATATAAAAATCTATAACACCCACAATTATTTAATTTATTAATTAAATACCAATTTATTGAAAATCCTAAATAATCTAGGATATCATCTTGCCTATAACGAAACAAAAAGTAGCAGTGTGTGATCACCCTCTCATGACATTCTCTCTCAATGCAAACAACCCCCCCCCCATAATATTGGGGTGATCACAAAATACTATATTGTAATAATCAATGAAACCCTAATAAGGATACAATGAAATAAAAACATCATCAAAAGGGAGAATAAAAGTTAGTAAGGAAAGAAGGACACATCTCACATCAACCATGGATTTATGTAAGAAATCACCCCCAACCAAGGGGATCAAAAGATAAATGATAGGGGGTATGAAAACCCCAACTCCAATAAACATGAGTTGGTAGAAACTTTATTACATTGGTAAAATATAAAAGGGGTTGTGTCTCCAATGATTTCAAATTTTATCATCCTTATGAGATTAGATATAATACATGTTTGCAATAATACATTATTATATATAATGTATTGAATTATGAACTTCTTCAAGACATTCCTATTAATTTTTTACATATTTTAACTCACTAAAATTTCCCTTATTGTTACACTTGGGTAAGGAGACAAGCTAAAATGGTTATCTCAAATGCTCATTAAAAAGTAGGGGACTATATAGGATATCATATTAGAAATATAGAATAAATAGTGGTATGGAATGAATACATTATCATATTAATTACATAATTAAATGAAACATGATATAATAATATAACCACATATAATATATGAATGTAAATGATATATCACACAAATAATGGAAACTGAATCCATAGTGATAGAATGCCTAATGCTCGGAATCCTAATTATAGAAAACTAACTCATGTTGATCTGAATGGTCAAACAATTCTTAATACAAAAGGGATAAAACAAGTTCCATATTTATATGGGGAGGATAAAATAACTAATTAATAATAAATAAACTTTTTATATTGTTTTATTTCATAAAAATATAATATGACCCATTAAGAATTATATGGACACTTTAACCAAATAAAAAATATCAATATATATATAATTATATGATTGAGTAAATAAAGAAATTAATTAAGTAATGTATCATAAGAATCACTACATCACCATATATAAATACAAGACCCAGACATGATATACATAGTCAAATTATTAAAAATTAAAATAGGGATCAAGACCCTAATAGGTAATACATAACAACCCAACAAAAACAATATCAAAAATATCCGAAAGAGTTTAACCCAATGAGACCATGTCCCCTCCAATATAATAACCCCAGATATTGGTAATAAATAATATCCATGGAAACACGTGGTTCCCTTTCCATTACTTGTGTTAGGTAAAACAAATTCTTCATATGCCCAAGTCTAGATGTTATGTGTGAGGCACAAAAACTAGTAGGATTCCACCATCTATCTATATAATAATTGTAACCCTTGAAAATAAATAATATAATTTAAAATTCAGTTCAAAAAATAATATTAATTTACTAGTGTCTTAAAAAATTCCATTTTTAACAAAAACCAACATGATTTAAAATAAATTTTCAAAAATAAGTTCACTTGAAAACATTTTCCATTTTTAAATCATGTTTGTTTTTTTTTTAAACAGTCAATGTTTCAAAATATAGGTAAATAGGTAAAAAATAATTTGATACATCCACCACCACATAATTATGCTCAAAACACAAACAATTTATATAAACAAGGGGTTAATAATAATATCTACCATATCACCATATAAGTGAAAATGGTAATGACACATGATATCTAAATAATAAAAGGAACTACCATAATGGATGAAAAATTATAAATAAACTGGGTCAATGAAATACACATCGTAGTCTATAACCATCATGTTCAAGTGTGACATATTCTAAAATAATGTTTTCATGAAATATAAGAAAGTATAAAAATTTTAACACTCACTCAGTCTTCCATGATCCCAAACATATATGATTTCACTTGATCCTTTCACTAATATTTTGTAATCTTGCTTGTTTTTCCTCCCAAAGGCTCACTTGGTCCCTTGGAAATCATTTTTTATGATCACTCAATATTACTCCTTAATTATAACTTTCAGCCTTATAAAATATCCACATTTCCATAGCCACACACCCACACACATTGAAGGTTCCCCATGTGTTACTCAATGTTAAACATATCACATCAACAAGTGGAAATCGTAAAATAAATTTTAAATTCCAATTTAGTAAACAAAAATGGAAATTTCAAGTCAAGTATCAACACCATGAAATTATTATTTAAAACCCCTTAAAACACCATTTTTATTCATAAAAAATATTTGATTCATATTTAAAAACACTTGGAGATCATTAAAGACAACTCCCTTGGAAAAACCAATTTTGAACATAATATTTCCCACAAAAACCACGAATCACCTTAAATGGGAATAAATCATCAGTAATAAATTAACTCAAGGGAAATTTTATAAATAAAAACCAAATTAAACTTTGGATCAAATATTATCCAGGTAAAATTCCCTTAAATAGAGACTCCTACCTTAGAATCAATTCCAAACATTTCACCTTCAACGAAAACTAGTAGATTTGATAGGGATAGGTCTCAACACAATTAAAATAAAAATAAACAAACCAAAATCCCCATTAACAACCCTATTTTCATCCATGGGACATGTTGGGGTTTCACAATTCCACCAAAATGGAATAATCAGGGAGAATAGGGAAAATATGATAAAATCATGGAGAAATAGGATTACCTCAAGGAGAATCACAAATTAATAAAGATGAATCCACAAAAATAGAATAATATAATCTCCAGTTCCAAGGGAGAGTGATGTGTATATGAGGGAGAAGAAATGAGTCACTATGGAGTTAAATATGTAAAGGGTATTTTGGTGTTTTCTCACAATTTTGATGACCTAGATTGTCTGTAAGGTTTGGACACACTGTTGGGAAAACTATGAACCAATCGTGTATGGGTTACTATCTCCTCAAACCAAAGCCATGAGGTTTCTACTAAACCTCACATTGTCAAAAAAACCTTGATCAAGTAATGTGAAATCCAATTTTCCCCCAAATATAAACCTCTCACAATTAGTCACTCGGTTAGATAAACTATGCATTGACCATACACCTAGTATTGTTTCCTCGGAAGTTATGGTTTTTGACCTAAAAAATCCTCAAAAATTATGATACAAACAAATAAATAAAATATGTTCAAAATGAAGTAATCTAGTGATGAATCATGTGTCACAATTCTCCCCACCATGTTACTTTTTTCACTAAAAAGTATCTATAAATCATTTGAAGAAAATAATTGAGGATATTTCTCCCTCAACAATAATTCCCAATCTCATGTTTTGTTCATATTACAACCATGATGGAAAATCACATAGACCAATGTGATCATTTTTCATTTATCACCTTATTTTATGGAAACACATGGAGAAATAAATGATCAAATTTCATGGAAGAAGAGTGGAAGGGAAAAATATCAAGATGAATATTATGATACATTGTTATGTAAAAGGCTATTGAAATAACTTGTACATCCATATTGAGGAATAATTATCACCACATTTAGGAGTAGGATTAGAGGTGGAAAAAGAGTTACACACATACGAAAAAAATCTCATATGATATCATAAAAAAGTTGATTCAACTTTTCAACCGACTACATAGTAAGTCTACTATTCTATAGTGAATAGTGGCTAGAAGTTCACGAATTTATAGTACCATCATCTCCAATAGCTAAAATACTACAGTAATAACGTCAAGGTATGCACTAATATAGTGTTCTATCGGTGTTGAACCATGGGATTTGTGGCCTGGTGTTCAGTATGGGATGCCAACAATTAGTATAAATTCATCAATGTATTGGGATAAGTAAGTAAAAAAATCCCATTTTGAGCCGAATATAGAATACTCAACTACATCAATGCTACTGACTTAGACACCTAACAAAATTTGAGATATATCTCTTCTTCACTTAAAAGTGGGCACTTTCTATTCAATGATGCAATTTTAAGATGATGATACATAAAAGACCATCTATTTTACCAGATATGCTCTCATAGTGTTCTCTCATATCTTTCATATCATCCTCTACATGTAACACTACTGAAAAATAGAGACTTAAAATGAAAAAAATACTACTCATGTCAAAAAGGAAAACCTCTTTTCCCAAGATCCTCTTGATTAGGACTCCATAGTTAAATGTGGTTTTACTAGAGTGGTGATTAATATCAGTTATATCATGGGAAGATTTCTTATGCATTTGAATGTGAGGAAAATTGATGCTACAAATTATATTAGTGGGCATGTGAGGACACTCATTAGTTTGATGACCTATTTGGGAACATGGGTGGGCCATATATAGGGGACAATTTTTTATTTTGAGGTAACTAGACATGCCTGGAATAATTATAATGCTTATAAATAGAAAACTACCCCCTTAAGAAGAAGTATAGAAACTAAATGAAAATATTAAGGCTCTGGAATCACAAATATAGTTCACGAAAGTGGTTCATGAAGGTTATATGCGAAGAACTTAGTGAAGGATATAAATTCCAACTGAATTTTGGGATCATAACGAAAGGAAATTCACAAAGGATAAGTAAGATTTTTGAGAATAAGGATATTTATAAAGGATAGTTGAGATTTATGCTAGAATAAATATTCGTGAAAGGTACGATATTTGTGAATTCTATGTGAGATTCGTGAAAGAGGAGCTTCACAAAGGCATTGGGAATCACAAAAGTGGTTCAGAAGGCATTTCCTAGAGCATCTATAGTAAAGTGGTATTCATCTATTAGATGAACTTAGAACATCAACAGGGCATCCATCTAAAACTAAGGATTTATTAATCAGTGGTAATTAGAGGACATAAACATCTATAAACTGAATTTGAATCCCATCTAAGAGTTGTGACTGATAAAAGAGGAAGACGATGATCATTTCCACTAGTAGTGAGCTAGAGAAAGAAACAAAGGGAGTGACCCTTAGGAATATAGTGAGTAGACTGTAAACCTTGTAAAGATAGTTAGTTTGGGTATTGAAGTGATCTATCTTAAACCTTGTAATTGGTAGTGAGATTTAGTATATTTGGTACATTGGAACATCATCATTGTATGCTCCATGGAAATATCTCAATGAGGGTGAACCAAGTAATATTGTTGTGTCATGTGCATGATTTAATTTCTGTTCATACATTGCTATGATATAAAGAGAGAAGTGTGTTTGTTTATGACGATACAAGATTAAACTGGGAAGTAGTTTTAATCCATCAAACCCTGATTCCCCCCCCCCCTCAAGATATTTGACCTCCTTTACATGACAATTGGTATCAGAGAAAATGGTTAAAAGTCAGTGAATCTATCTCAGTATAAGAAATGGAGGTGGTCAATCAAAAATGGGTTCCAATCCTTTATAAAAACAGTTTTCAACTTTGGAATAATTAGATGAAACAATACTTATGATCTTTAGGAATGGATGTTTTTACAGCAGCAATGCATGGTATGTAGGCTACTATTGACATTGGTGCATTATCAAAAGCTGAAATAAGGGAATTGGATGTGGATGAAAAAGGGATAAATTATTTAGGGGGATATATATAAAATAAAATTTATATGAAGGTTATCTCATCTAAAATTTCACAATCTATGTGGGAAAATATTCTGAATATTTTTTAGGGTGAATAAAAAGGAAGAGAAATAAAGCTGCAGGATTTGGAGAACAAGTATGAAGATCTGAGAAAGAACCCAAATGATCATGTTGATGCATTCATTAACAGGGTGACTTTTGTAGTGGAATAAATTATTGGTCTTGGAGAAGTCATTGAATATATAATGATTGTGAAGTGCATCTTGAGGAACCTTCCACCTCAATAAAATATGAATGTTCCAGTTTAGGAAGATAAGATCTAAAGGAAAAGACATTGGATACCTTTCACAATAGCATCATAGAATATGTAAGGATAAATGATGATGATGTTGTAGAAAAGGGGAATTCCAAATAGGTGGAATTCAAGGCCATGACAAAACTAACCATTGACTGTGGTTATGAATATGAATAGATGGATGAGGTGATGTGATTCATTTCCTCAAATCATTGAATATGAAAAGGAAATTTCAAAGGGAAACTCACTCTTACATGATTTCGATGTGTAAAGGACGTACATTTTGCATCATGGTTCACAAAGAGGTTTCAAGAATATGAATAGTATAAAGGTGATGTTCCAAAGAATAAGTCCTCATCCTACATGAAAGGGAAGAAAATTTTAAAACAAATTCTTTATAAAGAAGAGTCTTCTTTCAAAAAAAGATGATAGTTTAGAAGAATTTGAAGTGGAATAGTTAGAGGACTGCAAGGAACATAATACAGATGATATGGTGGTAGTTTTTATAACTTCTTACACAAGGGAAGAAATTAGAAATGAATAAGAATAATTTGAGGGAATATTCAACCTTTAGGTCGAATTACAGCTTCTCTTGTCGGGACAAATGTTTGGAGATCCAAAAAAAAAGAAATCAAACAAAGCAGATCGTGATGCCAAACATTATATTTAGATGTTGAAAGAAGAGAAATCTCAATTTACTAAAGAAATTTAAAAACTAAAGTCATCAATGCAAGAGATCTTAAACAAGGTTGTTGAATACAAAATCAATATTTATGAAGAGAAAACAGAAATCAATAGTTTAATTTACATTGGAAAAGATCAAATCAAAAATATCGAAGAACATGAAGAGGAATTTCTTAGCCTACGATGAATTTTTAAAGATCAAGAAAGACTCTTAACTCTTTGTATGACATTGAGGAAGAAGATAATTCATGAAACGAAGAAGATGCAAGTGGAGTATTGAAGTCAAGTAGAACAAAAGACATAGTCAAATACAAATGATAATAATGGTAATAGGGTATATAAAAAACAAATATGTGAGGTGATTAATGTCAAAAGACAAGTACCTTATCCATAAATGAATATTTAATTGGGTAAGAAGAAGAGCCAAAATATTTAAAGAACCCAAGGGACAACCCGTGGCGTAGAAGTTACATGCATTAATGCACCTCACATTTGGTGTTATTGCAGCGGAAATATGGTACACTCACAAAATATATGTTCCATAGCCAAGATATATTTAAGGTCACAAGAACAATAGGGGTATCTAAACAGAATACAATACTCTAGAATATCATTCTAGTGTCACTGTTTTTGGTGTGGAGGATTTTGAAACATAGTAGATATTGTAGGTCAACCATGTAGAGGAATGTGTCTATGAAAAATAAAATTAGTCACAAACATTAATTAACTAAACCATTATGTAATCTGAAAATGAAAAGTTGACTTTAAGTAATGTAAGATGAAGTCGTTCCATCATACATCATGGAAGAAAAATATCATCAATCCATACTAGGTATGAAGTCCAAAGCATAGATCAAGAATAAACGAGATGAATAGTAAGTGGATGTAGAGATTGTTTTTAAATCATTATATCACACCAGAGTATAGATCATTAATAGTTGATATACCTCATGTATGATCGTAAATAAGGATATGATGATTTGAATTAGGTATGATGAATAAGGTATCATAAGATTTTTTAATGATGAAGGCTTGAAAATTATTGGATCTGAAATATAATAGTTTAGGGAAAAAGATCTGAGACATTTATATGTATTAGATGTTGAAGGTCTCAGTCATAATTTTCTATGTGTCAGTTAACTATGTGGATATGAAAATTCCATAAGAATTTTTTATAAATTATGTGTCATCACAAGAAATGAGGGTGAACTTTTTTTGTTGGGAAAGAGTACAAAACAAAATATCTACCTTCTGAGTGGAGAAGAAGATAATTTCTTTTTCTCTAAGGAAGAAGAAAACAAGTTATGACATAACCCTATTGTCCATTTGAGCCAAAAATCCTTGTATGATCTTGTGAAATATGATTCTCCTTGATACCTCCCTATATTTTTACATGATTATACTCATATGTGTGACTCATTTCAACAGTGGAAGATCATTCAAAATAAATATAAGGAAAATGAGTGAAGATCAAAAATAATTTCTTGATTTGGTGTATATAGATGTGTGCGGACCGATTTCTCCAAAATCATTTTATGGGAGGAGATACAATGTACTATTAATTGATGATTTTAGTAGAATGAATGGGTATCAATCATCACCCACAAGTCTGAGGTGTTCAGTTTCATTAAAATCTATCGACGAGAAGTTGAAAAGATGTTAGGTCAGAAAATCCAGATGATCATAACAAATAATGTAACTGAGTTCAAATATTTCCAAGAGGAGGATTATATAAAGAAAAATGGGATAAGGAACCATTTTTTAGTTTTAATAACTCTACAATATAGTGGATTGGTTGTGATAATAAATCATATTATCAACAACATGGCTATAACAATGATCATTGAGAAATACATTATAGAGAATTTCTGGAATGAAAAAAGTGATGAAATCAATCTACACATAGAATAGAGCATTACTATGTCTATAATAATAGAATAATATATATGAGCTATGGTATAGAAGGAATATATCATTGATGTACTTTTGAGTCTTTAGAAGTAAGTTTTATATTCTCAATATGGAGAAACACAAGAATTTTGAGTGTCGTGGAGAAGAAAGGATATTTCATGGATTCTCAAAGAAAATAAAATAATATAAATACTATAATAAGGACATGGGATAGGTAGTTGAAATTCATGATGTAAATATAGATGAAAATTAGAAGAATATTTAGAAAATACATGATCAGTCTCAGGAGGATAGTGTCGAAGAGATAAAAAGATCATAGCATGTTCTAGTTCCAAAGGATGATTTAGAAGAAGATTCAGATGATGAAAAGGATGAGAAGAATTTTGGATCTTCACAAAGACTGAAGAGAATAACTGAAATTGGTAGAGAAAACATAATTGGTGATCAAACAGAACTAGTGTAGACAAGGAGGATGGAGACACTACAACATGTATCATATTTATCATAGGTAGAGGAAAAATGTTTTAGTGAAGCACTTGGACAAAATAATTGGGTTTAAGCTATGAATAGAGATATTGAACAAATTGAGAAGAATCAGACATGGGAGATTGTTCCAAGACAAACAGATAAGAATATCATTAGGAATAAATTGGTCAATTTAAATAAGATGAATAAAGATGGAACAGTGATTCAAAACAATGCATGAATAGATTTCAAAGGGTACACCCATATCGATTTTATTGATGTTGATGAAAAATTTTCACCACTTTCAAGGCTAGAGACAATTCAATAATTCTTGTCCATTGTTGTGAAAAGAAATTTCAATGTTCTCTAGATGGACATTAACTCATCATTCATAAATGAGTTACTTGAAGAATAATTTTATATTGAGCATCTGTATGGTTTTACCATTCATGAATATGAGAATAGAGTTTGGTGGCAAAAGAAATATTTATATGGTTTGAAGAAAGTATCAAGAAAAATGTATTCAAGGGTAGATCAGTTTTTGAAAATTCTCAATTTTACATGTGGTGGAGTTAATTGAAATCTACATTTCAACTATGACATAAATCAAAGGATGATGGTACTCATATATGTCGATGACATAATATTTGGAGGATCATATGAAGCACAGTGTAGATTGTTTTGTAAATTAAGGAAAAGTGATTTGGAAATATCAATGATTTTTTAACTGACATTTTCCTTGGTTTACAGGTAACACAAGGAAGGATCAGACCATTAATTTCTCAAACTAAAAATAACATGGGGGTTTTGAGAAGATTTAGAATGGATAATTCAAAGGAGGTGAAAAATCTTGTGGCTAATCGGATGAAACATTCGTTAGATGATGAAGGCAAAGTGGTTAATGTCACTAAAACAAGAAGATCATTGGAATCCTACTGCACATGATAATGAAAAGGCCAGATGTTGTTTTTTCCACATGTTAAGAACCACAGTATTTAAGAAATGAAAAATAAATCCACATGCTTATAGTGAAAGGAATAGTTAGGTATATCATTGGCACTGTGGATTTGGTTTTAATGTATAATGAAACATCTTAGATTGAGTTATTGACATATAAATATGCACATTATGCCAGCTTGTTAGATGACAAGAAATCAATGTTAGTAAGTGCTTTCAATCTTGGTGGATTCTATATTTCATGTCTATGAAAGAAACATGATTTCAATTAATTGAGCACTGAAGAAGCTGAATAAATTATTGATACATAAGCATACACACAAATATTATGGATGAAAAATCATCATGAGGATATGAGAGTTGAAGTGAAGTCTCTAATTATAATCTATTATGATAATTCAAGTGCTATAAATCTATTTAAAAATATAGTCTATCACTCTAGGGAAAAGCAAACTGAAATCAAAAATCATTTTATCAAGGAGAAGGTGGATCAAGGTCTTGTAATGTTGGAATATGTTCCTAAAAATCTATATATTATTGACATTATGATAATGTTCTTACCCAAAGAAGTTATTGAGATGCATCGACTCGCTCTAGGAGTCTAGTCAATTTCTTTAACTTGAAAAAGTGTGGCTATGGGACCCACTTTCCCTGAGGTATGGTTTGTTTTTCCATAATATATCGATCTATGTTCTTTACTCTATTAGTGAACTAAAAGTAATCGACTTCGTTTTCATTGAAAAAGGGGAATAAATTGTGATATTAAAAGGTAGAAAATGTCCTATTCATGACATGGGGAGACACTTGGATAGGTGGCACAGTGACATAAGTGGTGCAACGATATAGAATAGATTTAAATATGATGATGCTAAAGGTGATCAATCAAAGATTATATATCACGGTAGCTTAGGTTTTTTTTGAAATAATAATTTATTTTTTGTAAGGAAGTGATTCAGTGATAAACTTTTCATAACACTCTTGTTTCTCATGAGAAGAATAGGTTATGTGCTCTTAGAGTATGTGTTTAGTAAATCATTAATCACAGTCTTAATGAAAAGTAGCATATTGTAATTGAATACACAAGAAGCTTCAATGAGGTATCAAAATCTGAAGATTTGTCAACAACCCCAAAGGGGATATTATTATGAAAAAAATCCCTCAAGGTAAAATTGAATCTTTTTTGGATGAATTTGTTTGGTTAAAAAAATGGTATCCAAGGTATATTGTGGGACTCTAGAGGGATTTTTAACAATGTATTTTTACATAGATCAAAGAAAAATGAATGGATTCCATGAAATAGGATCAGAAAATTGTGTACACAAAGTGACATCATTTTCTAGTGCTTGCCAGAGTTTTGGGTTCCAAAATTTGGAGTTTGGATAACATTGTGAAAATTGGATTTCCGTGAAGGCCTTCAGAAATATGGAAAATAAATGAATTTTTTGAATAACGGTTTCACAAAATGCGTTTCGTGAAGGCGCAAATTTTTTGACAGTGAGCTCCATGGGTATGATGAGCATCAAAAACTGAATAGGCGAGAAGCATCATGAGTAGAGAAGCGCGGTTGCGCGATGTTTTTAAAAAAGGATCCACAGTTACAAATATCATCACAAACTATAAATTTCCATTAAACTGCATGAAAAAAGTAGATTCATGAATGAAATTAATCAGCTAAGTGAAGTGATGATGATCTGGCATGGAAGTGTTGAGATGGTATGTCTGAGTATGATATAATCTATGATACCAAATATAGGATCGAATATGTAAAATGAGATACAAATACAAGAGGAGGGTGAATTGTATACTTTAAAATTTTCTAATGAAACTTTTTATAACCAAAATTTACAACACATTTATGTTCTAATAGATTGCTTGATTCTGGAAAAGTGATTCCGGAAATGTAACTTAACAAAAGCATACAACAAATAAGATTCTACCTTAAAGCATATAGAATCTAACTAAATCAGAGTACAGTTATAGGGAATTATAAGAAAGTTATATGTTCCTCAACAATACAAATGCAGTGCAAAAACCTGTAAAAAATCAAGTAACAAGGATAATCTTTTAACCCAATGAGTATGGTATCCAACAACATTGGATAAAGGTCCCTTGATTTATACAGTCAAGAAAGTCTGTCATACCCACACCAGGGTAAGCCCTCTATAAAAAGATCAGAGTCTGTCTTGCTATCCCTGCAAGCCCTCAACTATCAGGTAGTTTGTACCACTGTCTTCCTATACCCGAAAGCCCTCGATTGTACACATCAACAATCGGATTTTCACAAAGCAAATCAGCACGAAGTAAAGTTTGAACAATCCTTTCAAACATTCTTCACAATTCCTGAGATTTTATAAGATCCCCTCTCACTCTATAAATCACTTCTGAATGTTCTGAACATAAAAAATTCCAAAATTCCTAAAAAAAATCATGAGCTCTTTCAAATGAGACCTTATTTATAGGTGCGGCTTCAATGGTCAGCTCCCTCCTCCAATGATCATATTTTTCCTTGAATTTAAAAGGGACCTATACACGTGTCACTCAAACAACAGTTAGTGAGTAACTAAAAGCATGACATCATTTTATAACAATGAAAGTGTAAGCATAACCAAAATCTGATATTCGGAATGTAAGTAAATGAATGTTCAGAGTCTATCCAAAAATAAATTCAGAGTCTATATTATAAGGATATTAGGATTCTATTTTACGAATTTGGAACTTGAATTCTATAGAATTCTGAAGTCTGAATTTCATGGAAATTCAGAGTCTATATTCACAAGAATTTGGAACCTAAACATACAATGTTCGGAGTCTGAATTCATAAGAATTTGGAGTCAGAACTCATAAGAGTTCGGAGTCCATATTCAGAGAACTCGGATTCAGAACTTAGACATGTTCATAAACAGAATTCATAATCAGAATTCAGAGTCAGAGCTTTGAGAAGATCATAACTAGCTTTCTTAATCAGAATTTAGAGTCAGAACTAAGAAGAGTTCTTATCCAGAATTCGTAAATAGAATTCATTACTAGAATTCATTTTCAATCTTTACATAAGTTTGTAATCATAATTCTGAGTCAAACTTCATGAATGTTCGGATCTAGAATTTGGACTTGAACTTCAAAATGTTCATATCTAGAATTCGGATTTGAACATCATGAGAGTTTGTATCCATAATTTAGAGTTGAACATCATGAGAGTCCATAACCAGAATTCGGAGTTGAACTTCATGAGAGTTTATAACCAGAATTCCGAGAATTCAAATTCTAAAAAAGAATGCTTCATATCTAGGAAACTATAGCATTCTGAGGTTTTGGTTTCAATCTAAATTTTACACTTAGAAAATTTATGATATGAACAATGAAAACGAGGTAAGGTAAATTTCTGTGGGGAAGGGAATTTTTCTTTATAGAAGTAAAACAAGGGGTAAAAAGAGTATTGCATTGAGATAAGGTGTTTGTGATTTTCAAAAGAATAAGTAATAGAAAAGTCATAAGTAAAACCTTATTGACTCAACATGAAGGTTATGGAATCAATGGAAGGATTATAAATAGGCATCTACCCCATTCAGAATAAGTAGCGAGACTTAACAAATATTATAAGGCTCTAAAATCATGAAGGTGGTTTGTAAAGGTGATATATGAAGAAGTTTTCGAAGGATTTAAATACCAATTGAATGTTTTGAGGATCGAGAACATAAGTAAATTAGAGAAGGACAAATAAGATTCATAAAATTACCGTGCATCATGAAGGATAGTTGAGATTCGCGAAATAAGTGAGATTTTCCAAGGTAAGAGCTACAGAAAGGCATTGTGAGCTTCTCAAAGCCAGTGACCATCCCAAAATTGGTTCAAAAAGAATTTCCTAGAGAATATATGTTAAAGTGGTGTTAATATATTGTATGAAAATGTAACTTAAACTAAGAATCCATCTACAACTAAGGATGTATTCATTATAGATAATGAATGGACCTACAAGTCTGTAAAATGTGTTTGAATCCATTCTAAGAGTAGTGGGTAAAGGGAGAGGAAGATGGTGATCCTTTACAACAGTAGTGAGATAGTAAAATATACATAAGGTGTGACCCTTGGGAATGTATTGAGTAGACCCCAAACCATGTAAAGGCATTGAGCCTAAGTATAGAAGTGATCTAGCCCAAACCTTGTAATTGGTTGTGACGAATTTGGTAAATTGAGACATCCCCATTGTATTCTCCTTGGATCTAGCCCAGTGACGGTTATCCATGTTAAATTATTATTTCCTGTGAAATATTTAATTCCTATTTATACATTTCTATTGGAGAAAAATAGGAGTATGTTTCTTAATGACGAAACAAGATCCAAAGAGCCATTAGTTTTATTCTATCATACCCTGATTCACCCCTATTAGGGTATTGGACATGGTGGACCAAGAAATAACTAATTAAAACTTCACATATAATGAGGTTTTTTCCAGAGTAGTGATCAAACTAGAAGACCATTAGTTAATTTTACTTGGGTGTGTGTTATTTCATGCTGTGGTGATATTTAATTATTTTAATTGATTAATTTAACTATATATATTTATCTATTTTGTTTTTATGTAAATGAATTTTACTAATGTGCAACAATTAGACCATGGTTAGTTCATGGAGGGTCATACAATGGGTTGAGGGTAAACTCCTAGGAGACTATTTAAATGATCCAGTACAATAATTAGGATCCACCCCCAATGTATTTGGTTTTTTCAAAGTGTTTTCCTTACATTACTAAATATTTCACCTCATTGTATTCATATAGAACTACTTGATAATTAGTTCTAGAATATTCCCACATGGAAGGATGATATTTCTCTACCATTGTACATGTAGAAGTATGTCATTGAGGATGAACCCATACATTTTTAGGGGTTCAGAAATTAGGTCCACATTAGCAAGAAGTTAGCCTCTTAGTGCATGTCTTGGGGCATGATGTTTAGAACTATAATGGAATATTTTATGACTATCAACTCAATTATTCTTAATTCATCTAGATAATCAGTGGCCCTCAATATGATAGGGAATGGGTTGAAATAATTGTGGGAATATTTGACAGATTATAGATTCTAAATGATTGGAATGTTAAAATGATATAGAGATCATTTCCGGTGTGCAAACAATTTTGATAATCACTTATTGTATGGATTTATCAGAGTTTAAGGAGCTCAAGGTTCAGCTTGGGGACTTGGAGTAGAATGTATTTATTAGTTTGAGTACGTCACCATAGGGTGAACCTCTGTTGTTCTCCAAGAAGGTGGATTATAGTCTTCAACTATGTATTGAATGTTGGAAGCTAAACAAGGTAAAAGTAAATAATATATATTAATTTCCTTGGATTGATGATATTTTTTATCAATTATAAGGATCTTACTAGTTCTCCAAGATTGATCTTCAATTGAGTTACCAAAAACTATAGGTCAGGGAGTTTAAACTTTATAGGACAATATTTTAGAGAAGATTATGACGCTTTAATTGACCAATTCATCAGAATTGTTCATGGATATCATGAACAAGATCTTTTATGCATATCTAAAATTATTCATCATGGTATTTTATAATAACATTTTTATTTACTCATTCATGAAAATGAAGTATTCCATAAATCTTGAGATAGTTCTGGGTACATTTAGATTAGATAAGTTTTATTCCAAGGTATAAAATTGTATCTTATTTATTCATGAGATAATGTTCTTAGAGAAATGTGGTATCAAATATTTTTAAATATATAGTCCTGGAGAATTTAGAGGAAGTGATATACTAATCACATCCAAAAAAATTGTTTGAGATAAAAAAATTTATATTCGTGGAAGGATATTGTGGAAATTTTATCTATAAACACTCTTGATTCAAATAACTTATGATTATGTTAATGAAGACAGGAGTAAATATCTCGTGGTTAGACTTGTGTGAAGAAAATTTTCTTAATCTATATATGAGGTTGACTATAGCTCTGGTATAGATACTTTCTGAGTCTTTTATTTTCTATGTAGTATAATCTGATTTATCAGGCATTGGTTTGGGAGAAGTAATTATATAGATAGATAAGGTAGTTGTTTATGGGTCATGAAAACTATACCCTATGAGTGGAACAACCCCAATCACGTATTGGTTCTAGAAGTCATAGTTTATGCTCTGAAGTGTTGGTGAAAATATCTCTTTGGTGAATGATTTTTTATCTACATTGACCAAAATATCCTTTATTACATCATAACAATTTGGGATGTGAATTTGAGGAAAAGGAACATAGTTTAGTAACTAAAAATGATTAAATTTGAGATAGAATATGCACTTCATAAATGAAATTTAATTGAAAATTCATTTTGACATAATATTCAATTAGGGAATGATCTTGGTGAGTTTCCTCATGAGATACAGTAGCCCCAGATGATCTTGTTGGCTGACTGTAATATGGAATCTTCTAAATAATAGGTTTCTATGACATATTAAACTTATGTTATCACATATTCTCATGTATATCAGATATGGATGGTTAGTATTCTAACCAAGAGTGAACTATTATGTGAGAGCGTCTTGCAATAGGTGACTCTATGCCCGATAGGTAAATAGAAAAATATGTTGTGATGATAGTACATGGGAGAGTAGTAGTCCCTACTTCTATAATCGAAGATTTGATGAGATAGTTATATACCTCTAGGATGGAGGTATATCCTCTTGTGACAATGATGTATCATGAATTTAGTTGATATTTTTGTGTCTTGGGATGAAGAAGTCCATCACTGGAATTTTTATAGATAGCTTACCTACTATAGAGTAAATAATGATCACTAAAACCTATAAGTTTTCTCTAACCACTTCCAGTGACCACATAGATGTTGGAGAATTTCATGATGGACATTTTGATAGGGTTACCCAATACCCTGAGTAGTCATGAAACTATCCGGATGATTTTTGATCAGTATATAGAGGTGGTTATTACTTACTAATCCATGAAAATCACATAGTAGAATAATTTCGAAAGATATAAACCTATGATACCATATTATTAAATGGATTTCCCTTGGGAATTTTATATAATTGATATGTAAGTTTCAAATTGTGTTATTTTAAGTTCTTATATAAATCCTTTGTGAATCATATGATATTGGTCACATCGTGCCTTTCTAAAAAATATGGTCAATCTATGGTGATGATTTATATATTAGAGGATATTCTTTGAGCAGTAATTATATGTTTTTTGGATAATGGGTTGATCATATGGCATGGGTAGAGAATTCGTATAAAAAATATTTGAGGATTATATTCATATAGAACTAATTCAGTCTCTCTGTGGAAAATAATGCCACTCACTGATATGTTGGCTTGAGGAAAGTAAGGTAGTAGTTCTTTGGCCCAATATAGTGTAGGAAACCATAGAAAGGTTGTTGTTGAAGAAGAAGTAGTTGGTGATCACTTAGATTTGGATGTGATCATATTGAAATCATAGGATATAACCTATGGAGTTATTTTTTGGTGACTGATTTTTAATGCGAGTATCACCATGGATTGGGATGGTGGTCTACCTTCTAGACCTTCTTCCATGTTATGGAGACATGCATGATGTGTTCCACATTTCTCGACTTCAGAGGTACACACTTGATCCAATGCATATTATATATTATAAAGACACCGTATTATAACCAGATTCATCTTATTAGAAGCACCTAGTGTGGATTATTGGCTGGAGAAAGAAAGACCTTTGAGGAAAGGCAGATCCACTTATCCAGATTATGTTGTATCATAGACATATCTAGGAGGATTCATGGGAGTGGGGTTCGTATGTTGGAGTTTAGTGGACAGATTTTTTTAGTATGAAGTATTGATACACTTATCTAGGATTTTAATTTAGTATAGGGGAGAATTTTTATGTTCTCATTTTTCAAATATTCTGTAATCGATCTTTGGGTTATAATTCTTAAGTTAATTTGTTAACTTTTATTTATTTTCAATTTTTTTCATACCCTTACATATGGTATGAGGCCTATGTAATGCTAAAAATATTTTACCTCTATATAATATGGTTTTGAGAGTTTCATAATGGTATTTCCTTATTTATATGAGTTACATAAGGGAAAATCAGTTGTTGTGTAAGGGTAGTTCTGCGCATGTGTAATGATAAGCCTAGTTTTCTAAACTTTACAAAAGGATAACCTACTAGTATGTAAAGTTAATGGTAATTTTCTATACATACTGTAAGGGTAAATTTAGATTTTTGTAAGGGTATATCCTTATTTCTAAATTCCACGTAAGTTTATTTCCCTCACTACATAAGGGTAACTTATTTTAAATAAATAATGCATAGGGTTGGATGCTAGTTTCTAAAGGGTTTATAAGGGTAGAGTTGAGTTGTTTTAGGGTATCCAAATCATTCCAATGTTTATGATGGGGTATTCTAGTACACTCATGAAACACTTAAGACCTATGTATGGGTAAAATCATGTTACCCTTATGCAACATCCATTTTGGGGAAAATTTTTTAAAATCCATATTTTTTTTCTCCCTAACACACACCACTAATTTTTTCTTGAATATCATAAAAGCATAAAATCGTTGAAATAAATTCATTGACTTGTTTAAAATTCATATCACATATAATTGAATATTATAAATTCTTCATAATTAAACATCTATAAAAATATAGATTAAATTATGGATCTAAATTGTAATTTTTAATGTTATGAATCAATACATGGGTATTCTTTTAGAAATATTAGAACCACTGCTACTTTAACTTTTGGTTATTCTATTGAGTCCAGGTAGACCAAGAATTATATTATTTAAGATTGGAAAACCCTTCTACAAGAAATGTGAGTTCTTAATCCAATTTAATGGCATGATAGAACACTCTCCCTCCCTCCTCAATTATTTGGTGGTACATTTTTTAAAGGATAAACCCCATGTAAGAATTCCATAAAATCATTTTATAGTCATTTTTTGAAATTATGTATCCAATTCCTTTTTAAAAAATGATAATGAAATATTTAAATTATAAAAACCCAATTTATGTAAAATAATAATAATAATTATTCTTTTTAATATCAAATTATTCATCAGATATGGTTTAT
Source organism: Viscum album (assembly GCA_963277665.1). NCBI lineage: Eukaryota > Viridiplantae > Streptophyta > Magnoliopsida > Santalales > Viscaceae > Viscum > Viscum album. Next base: position 1,037,039,299 of record OY728141.1, on the reverse strand, counting down.
CATAACATATAGAATTGAAATTATTATTTATGAAATTATCTATTAAGACATGTTAAGTATTAACATGATAATTTATGAATTATCCTAGAGAGATAATGGATTATATCATGTGGTGTTTTATTTTTTTGGAAATAAATGCTTTGGAATCTATTTCTTGGAATTATTATTGGGAATTTTGAAAAAATGAGTACATAGACGTGGTTCATGTGATGATTCCTTAGAAAACCATGAAGTTGGCATCAATATCCTTGATTTAGGAAGTTCCTCACCATTTTTAGACCTTTTTTGTGATGTTTTTATCACATGTTTTTTATGCTTAATAAAATATGCTTTTAGATGTTTTAAAGTGGGTGTATTGGTGGCCTTAATACCTTGCTTGATTGTGATCGTGCAATTGTGTATATCCTCTTGAAATTTTATCAGGATATTTTTTTCCTATTATGTCATATATTTCATATTCCATTGTATAGGCCTTGGAATCGATCTTTCTATATCTGGAAGACCACATTGTTCATCCTTGGTTTGACAGACCCTTGTAGTGAAAGTGTGAAGACGTGATGAGAGATATGGACTATGGGATGTTTGGTTCTGTAAATCAGATCACATGCATGCTTATTTATTTGGTATTAGACCATGAATGGTATGATAATATTTCATATTTGGGTTAAGTGTAATAGTTCCATGCTGGGGTTTTTTTTGAGTTATCTGGTTTTGTAAACCATGTCAAGTGGGACTTACCATCATCTGAGGATAAAAACCCCTATCATTGTGGGGTGTCTAGTGTTATTGATAGTGAACACTTTATGGGTGTGGCTTATGGTGTAATTGATAACGACCACCATTTTGCTGGGTTATATTGTTTTTTATAAAGGTGGTACTTGGATTGACTTACCCTTACATCCTATCCATCAATAAGATAAAGAAGTTGGGTTTGTGGTTCATAGAGCAATAGTTAGCACATTATGGCATGCCACATGAGTGAATATATATTTACTTGAAAATTTAGTTATGACATGTCATAGATTATTACATATAATTTGTGAACTTATGTTAAATACACATTGGTGGACTACTACTGGGTTTATTACTCACAACCTAAATAGGAATCTTAGTGCATGTGAAGACTTCATAAATAGATATCTAGTGATGAGAAAGGTCCCTTTTATGAGGAGTTAAGTGGAAAGTGGTTTGGTTATATAGGTTATGTTGGCACATTCTTTGGACATTTATGTTTCATTCATTCATTGTCTAAGAATAGAACATTAGGTTCTTTTCAATATGTATAGAGTTTAGACTCTCATAGTGAAATATATTTCCCTCTCACTTGTTTTCCATCTCCACTAATAATTTTTTTCATCCAAACCATATCCCTCATGAATTATCTTATATAAATTTATATTTCCCCTGTGGTAGATAGAAAATCCAAACTTTTTAACTGAAATATCCAACTCACTTTTGTTCTTCCATAGGTAATTACCTAACCTATAGTACTCTTCCTTTTATTAACATCACATCCAATGTCAGTATCCAAATACCCCCAACAATTCATTACCTTTACTAAAACATATAGACACATCCTTTATTCCCTTAAAATACCTTATTATCCCCTTTAAATCTTACCAATGTTTCCACCCAATGTTATCCATGTTCCTTCTCATAAATCCCACAACCTAGACAATATTAGATTGTGTATAAAACCTGGAATATATCAATATTCCAACAACTCATGTGTATAGAACGTTTTTCATGTCATCAACATATTCTACCATCTTTGGTGATTTCTCCTTTGATAATTTGAATTGGATTTCTAGAGGAATAGAAACTGAATTTTCTATTAGCATAATAAATATACTAAAAACCTTTCCAAAGTAATCATCCTATGATAACATCAATTTTCTTCCCTATTTTTTTTTCTATATTCACAATGATATTAAACTCAAAATCTACATCCATCTACCCTTTATAATCACAAATAATCTATATAAATGATCTTATAATGAGTATGTCATCCACATATAGAAGAAGTACAATATAACCATTAAAAAAAGTTTTTAAATTTCATCATTGATCAATGCCACATGTTTTTCATAATATATTCATCACAATATAATCTCTTTAAGAGTTTTGATACCAATTATTACTTTCCTAAATCAATATAAATCTTTAGATAATACATATAAATGTCCTTATCTAGATCTATATAAATAAAATTTTTATTTACATTATGCTATTCAAGATTTAAATCCTCTTATGAAATATCACTAAGAAGCACCATAATAGGGTAAAGATTTAATACGGGTGATAAAATTTTAGTAAATCCCACAACTACATTCTATTAAAAAACATTCACCATTATAATTACATCTTAACTATTATAACCATCATTTTATTACATGAATCTGTATACCCATTTATCCAGTAGTGATTTCCTTCCATGTTGAAAAGGTGTCATATCCCAAGTATTGTTGTAATGCAATGAATAATTATCCTCCTTCATAGCCAACCCTAACTTATTTGACTCCTTCAATAATTTTTCCTTTTAATAAAATTTTTAATTTACACATTTGGTCATTAATAAATAATATAAATAGTATAAATAGATATGTGTGGTAATTCTTTCCCTTTTGATCTCCTCAAATCCACATGAGGAGTAAGATCAAATAGACTTATTGTCATATGCTCAGGTACACCTTCAAGATTAACTTTCTCTTGGAAATCTGATTATTTATTCCAACTATCAAATTCAATTACTTTAAGGTCCTATGATAAAACATAATCAAATATCATTTTTTTTATTTTAATGATTATCTTTTTCTTATAATCAGAAAAGTTGTAATAAAACTCCTCAACACTATATCCAATAATGAAATAGGATTTATACATTATAGTAAGCATGTATCTTGAATCAGAATCAGTATTCATGTATCCCAAAAAATCAACCACTCTAAAATGTGAGAGTTTTACCTCATTTATAGAATATATATCCTTGGGTAGTCATTATACAATTGGTACATATAGACTCTTTTTGATGAGATATACTACCATGTTCACTGCCTCTCCCTAAAAACTCTTGGGAAACCCTGAGTGTAGCCTCATACTTCTAATCGGTTAATTCCATGACTTTTTAATCCTTTCATCAACAACATTATATTATAGTGTACCAATAAGATTCTTATCCCACAGAATTGTATTATTGCCACAAAATTCCCTAGACTCATTGCTTCTATACTCTCTAACATTATCAAACATAAATAGTTTTATTTATGTTCCTCAATCAATATCCACCATGGTCTTCCACTTCTAAAACATGTTAAACACGTCATATTTTCTTCTCAAAAATTATACCCATACCTTATGTTTCAATCCATTAATAAATGGAACGTTTTATTTTGACCCTATAAGGGAGTGTACTGGTGAATTTTCCTAAATATTAATGTTACCCATGTCCATATTCTTATCCTTCAGTGTTATACCTCCATTTTAAAAGTATATGTTTGTTTTATTTTCAAATATATGATATTCACATAATATAACTACCTTAAACTTCCTCTGGGTTATTATTACTTATGTTTTCAAAAGAAATCATCTCCTCTAAACTAATGTTTTCTAGACTTTAGTTCCATAATTTTGAATCCTCAATAGGATTAAATGATGTAACAATATCAATGATGATTCTATCATATTGTACAAGGTACCATTATTTTCTCTATGAGCTATGACCATAGCTCCCTTAATAAAATTCCAGGACGTACTAGAGAAGGTGGTTATGAAACCTAATTCATAAATATTCCCTATGGAAATAATATTTTTTTGTAGTCCTAGGATATACCTTACATTCTCCATAACCAGGTAACTTAAACTATTTGTTCTAATCCATGTATTTCCCTTCCCAAAAATCTACAAGATTTCTTCTTCAAAAAAGATTTTCATTTCCAAAATTTTCAAAATCAAAATTTGTTAGGAAAATGTTTTCTAAAATGAGTTATAAATATTCCAATGGGACTAAAATCCAAGACTCCATAGTTTTATCCATGATCAATAGAAACACATCATTATTTCCTTTAGTTGTTGGATTTTATTTACTAGTTTCATGCACCTTTCATTTTTCTATAAACTCTATATTTACATTTACTTTCATCTCAAAAATCCCTCAAGTGGAAGCCATAAAATTTTCATTTTTATATCTTTTAGCTTGATTAGGATCATCGTATATGATTATCACACTAATGGTGTATGTCTCTTCCTTCTAAATTTGGAATAGAACCAGAGAATCCTCCTTATTACCATTGTTGAATATCCTCACTAAGGATCAAGTATTTCACATCCTTTAAAACAAACATTCAATTCCACAAAGAAGTGATAATGGATGTTAAATTCTCTTTCATACAATCATTTATTTAATATAGTAAAATTAGTGCAAACAACATATCATCAAGCATAATTACCAGGGATGAGAATTGAATTTTGATGGTGTAAAATTCGTTTGTGTGAACAAAAACAATATTCCCTTCAATAATTTTAATATTGAATAGTAATTTCATCTTGTACACCTTTTTTCATGCGTAAGGCTTCTTGTTCACATTCAAAAGATATTTTCTCAACCCATCCTTTATCTTTACTACTTTAATTTTTAATTCTATATTTTTTTTAACATAAGTCACACAACACAAAGAACATTTTGATCCATTAGATTTCACTATTTCTTCTCTATATCCAATTCTTTTCCCCCATGAAGGGATAACTGTATATTTTTATAATGAATATTATCCTCTATATTCAACCTCCTATAATTAAAATCATATCAAACAATGTGATTGATTTCTATCTTGAATTTTTAATAGCCAATATTCAATTTAAGATAATCAAAACTATATCATTCGAAAAAAGTGTTTGATATTAATTTTTATAGAAAAAATTGAAGTAATAAATGATTGAACTTCATAAAAGAAGAGTAATATAGGAAATAAAATAAAAGGCAGAAGATCATGAGACAAAAATATTTACATGGTTTAGGAAATGGTACTTATATCCATGGAGATGTATAATTATCAATATGTTCAGGATAAAAATTACAGGGAAAAATTAAAGTGTCAGAAATATAGAAAACCATGATATAATTTCCTCATAAATAAGTTGATGAAATTGTTCCACCAACCACATATTTAGTCCATTGTACTACAAAAACCTTTGTTTAGAATTTTGTAGAGCTATTGTACTGTTTTCTCAAAATAAATAGATGCTTTAATAATAATGTCAAATTATGAAATAATAAATTTCATTAATTGTGTAATTTTTTAGATCGAATAAAATCCTGATAATACCACTACAGTGCTCAAATTTTTGGCTGAGTACCTTTAACACTCGAACTCCTATGTAGGGGAATGCTTACCCCTATAGCCCTCAGCAACCTCAGCACAGAGGTGGAACCATGAATTTTTTTGGAACGGTTTGTAGTTTAGGTCTCCATAAATTAGCATAAATTTATCCCAAGATTAGAATAGACCATTACAACACCTTTTTCTAATAATCCAATATATGAATAGGTTTCTCCATAATAGTGACATCAGACTCCACCTCCAAATCTCACCACTCAATCACATGAGATTTGTCTCGATGATATCATTTCAACTTGGATACATGAAATACGTTTCAAATCAAGTTTGTCTATGGTTTCATCTTAAACTAATAATAAACTTCCCTAATGAATTCCATAACTTTAAACAACCAGATATAATGGGCAAAAACATCTCTTTCATTACCAAGTGATGGTGTCTCAGTTAAATAGATGACCGAAGAAATAGATGATCACCAACCTCAAACTCTATTGGGAAATGATGTTGAGAAACATATGTCTTATGAACACTCTGAGCTATCAATATTTTTTTTAATCAACCCCACTTTGTCTATCCTCTCCTAGTTGAGTCATGATCCTATGAATGAATCCTCGCTCACCTCATCATAACACAAGATGGACTAAGATGATTTCCTGTATAACACCTCAAATGTGTCTATCTTGATCAAGGCCTCATAACAATTATAATATAAAAACATATCTAATATATATGTTTCCCATAATAATTTAAATTTTGGAAAACACACCAAGATCATATATTTGAGAGTTTGGATTTTCCACTCAGACTGACCACTCTACAAGGGGTGGTATATTGTGCACAACCATAGTATGGTTACCAAAGCTTCTTATAGTACCTTCCAAAACCAAGAAGTTGAATGAGAATATTGATCAGAACATATCATTGTGGGAACTCCATGAATCCTAACCCCTCCCCCCATACATTCATGTTTGAGAGACCCTCTACCTTTGTCAACTCCCTTATGTCAAATAAATGATCTAATTTAATCAAACAATCAATAATCAAATGTATAGAATATTTAAAAGATGGTTAATGAGGTTGGTCTATCAAAATAACCACATAGAATTTTCCCACACCCAAACTATAATGGAAAGATCCAGAAATAACACAATTGATCTTTAATGATTGGATTTGATCTTTGTGTAGGTAAAATACCAAGATGAAAATTAGCAATTGAAAGCCTCGTCCTGAGACACAAAAACCTAATCCTCAACGTATAAAATAGCATTATAGCCATGTAGTGAATAGCCCAACTCAAATAATTCCCCTTTCATGTCACAACTTGGTTCAAGGACAAAGGATCTACTAGCTGCTTCCTGGGATGCAGAGAACCATCATGTGACCGAGAAAAATTACCTATGGTCTCCCCATCATTGAAAACACTACTAATCTTCTAGAAATTAAGGTCAGTCACCTACTCATCCAGAACATGATTGAGAAGAGTGTGTGTGGGCTACACATTATAAAAACCCACCAACTCTCCATCCTCCTACACCTTTAGGCTCGGATTATGAAATTAGTTAATAAAGCCTCTCTCATCTATTTATTTTCAGACATAATAGATTGGAAGCTTTCTTCTCAATGCACTGGTGAAATCATTCCCCTTTCCAAGGGTATTGACTAGATCAAAATAAAAATTATAAAGATACTCTACCAAAAAACTATATCTAATGTTTAAGTCCCTATAGGGGAATATATCCTTCATGAACATCAGATATGATTAAACTGTGAATTTTTCCCTAAAGAGGTAATGGTTCCACAACAACAACATGAGCATCATACCTACCAACTCTTGGTCATGGGTGAGATAATTTTATTCTTGTAGGAATTGTTTCTATGATCAATATGCTAAATAATGGTCATCCTACATTAGCACTCCCCCAACCCCACACTTGAGGTACAAAAAAACATTGCATAAAATTTCCCAAGGTCAGGAAGAATAAAAAATGTAGTAGATTTAATATGGGTTTATACCTCTTAAAAAGACATTGGTACTTATCACTCAAATAAAACATCAATGCTTACCTATTAATGATTATTAAGAGAGAATCTACCATGAATTACCCAGTCAATACCAAAAAGATTTTGCTCTCAAGTACATTCTTCGTTGCCTCCCAAGACACAACTGTTTAGATCTTCTCAAGATCCACTAAAACTCATTTATTAGAAATAAATGGACCAAGAACATCACCTCTTAGATAGAAAACTGACCTGTGGATAACTTGGAATATAAACAGATCTATCTCAAGATTCTCAAAATAACATCCAGACGGTTAGTGTGGTTTCATCTTAGAATACACCATGATGACATCAAAAAACACATCCATGAAAGATTATAAAAGTAAATAGATGATCTACATCATAAATTCCATGAAAACCAATGTATAATTGGAAATTAAATATAACATAATAAAATACTCAAAATTTACATACCAGTATTGATTGGAAAACTTAGTAACATCCTCCTCCTAAACCCCCAACTGATGGAACCCAGATCTCAAGCGAATCTTAGAAAACCGACAAGTTCCACTAAGATGATCAAAAATTTCATCAATATTAATAAATTGGTATTTAGTCTGTATGATCAACTAATTAAGCATATAGTAATCTATGAATAGTTGGTAGTCCAATATCATAATTTTCAAATAAAACTAGTGATGCACATGGTGACATTCTAGGATTAATAAATCCTAATATATTAAGTTCCTCTAATGGATCATTAAACTCTATAAACTTGGAAAATCCACCCTATAATATATTAAATACATGGGGATCAAACTAGGGAGAAGATCAATAGTAAACTCCACCTCTCATTGTGGAGACAACATTGAAAATTCCTCTAGAAACGCATTAGGGTACTATTCTATGACTATTTGAAGCTAACTAATTTAACACTACTCTAGGTAATTATAGATAAACCTAGAAATATAAAATGAGATCAACCCCATATCTAAAACAATAGGCTCCTCCCCCACTAATCACAAACACCATACACCCTAGAATATTTGAGTGTTCCCCTTATGATATATATACTACAACCTATAGTGATAACATCAACCAAGACATTGATTCTAATTATCCAATCCATTCCAATGTTGATATCAAATAAAATATATGTATAACATAAATAAATACCACATGACTTCCACATCAGTGATTAAAACCTGATACTTTGGGAACCTAAAATCTTACTCATTCTTCCTACTTAATGAGGTATTAAAATCCATAAAAATTGGATGTAAATAAACTCACATTCAAAAAACATAAAGAAATGTCAAAGTGACAAATGAATTATAACCAATCACATAAAATAAAATTTAATTCATCAAATAAGAAACAAAAAAACTAACCATAATAGTGGTTGGACCAGACTCAATGTTTTTAGGTACCATATATGCTGCACAAATATATCCTAACATAGACCTACCTTTTTCCTTATTCACCTTGTGAGAATATACTTTAACCTACAGGTGATATCATACACTCAGAATCATTTAATCACACATATTAACCCATATAGAATAAGTAACCAACTCTACTCCCATATGGTGGATTCTTACAGAAGTATTTAAGATGAACCAGACACCTACACTGATGAAAAATTCTAAAAACCTTTGGGAAATAAGGTTTGGTATGGCCAAACTTCTTACAATAATAATAGAACACTGACTGATTCCATTTAGAAACAACTAGTGTTGAGGTAAATTACTATTGAGAACTCCTTTCACCACCCTGATGAGGGTCATTAAGTTTCTTCTTTTTAACAGATAAAGGGCTTTGAATACCACCCAATGGTGGAACACCACTGGGACCTATCCTCATTTCTAGGTTTTCCTCTTCCATAGTTTATGTATCCTCCAACTTAGTGAAGGTTTATAATAAATAAAGGGTAAGAATCAATATAATGTAAATCTTTAAGACTATTTCAAAACACCAAGCATTATGATATTCATTTAGGCAGAGAATAAGAGATATATTAAGAAACATGGTGAACTAGACAACATAATCCATCATCGAATGTTCAAATTTCTCCATCATCACAAACTCATGGGATTTGTTTCCCTTAATATATTGAGATATATACAGTAATTAAAATATTATTTAATGTTTTTATGTGTGAGGTCATCATGTTGTTTTATGAGCACTGTGGATTCCCATTATTTAAAACCTATTCCTCATAACATATAAAAGGATAATACAACCATTTAGGTGTACATGGTCATTAAAAATTGAAATATATATTGCATCTATTCAATCCATTCCTTAATTTCCTCGGTTCCTTTGTCACCATGGAATATTGGTGGATTATTTCTAGAGAACTATTTAGCATGGTCCGTAATCTATGTCTAATATCGACCAACATATTATCCTAAGTGATAAATAATATAAATCACTAACTCTACCAAATCTATATCAGCTAGTGTTACACCTATGAGACATGCACTATGGGACCCACATTATGCCTAGATAAGGCCCTTATGGGAGGTGTTGTCTACAAAACGTTAGAAAAGTGTTCATTCAGTACACACTTTATTCTCAATAAGTATTAGATAAACTGAAATAAATTCCCATAATAGACATTAAATAATGAGAATATGATTAAATAGAAACATCAAATTAAAAATGTTGAAAACGTCACAAATTTCAATTATCTTTCTAAATGCGAATGGTTTGGTTGCATGGTTAGGAAAACCATGAACAAACCCTAAAAGTACAACTGGTAGGTAATAGACAAGGCCACAAGGGTTCTACATGGTTACTAATTACAATGTTCCTAAACAATACACCTCCTTCTATCCATACTATTTTAACTAGAAACTCATAATAACTCAGAGACCCTCATTGTTAATAATAATCAATAAGGAAATACAAAAAATATATAATAAATAACCTGTAACTTGGATTAAAACTTAAACATAATATATGACCACCCATGTTAACTCAATGTTTGACATGAAGAAGATTTTCACATGTACACATCTAGTATTACATCTCAATATCTGATTTCTATACCTTATCCAACAACATATCTCAAAATAGTATAAGGCCTCCGATGCCATTTTAAATAATAAACTAAATTTGGCCCAACACAATAGGCCAAAATGCCCAAATCATGTCCTCGATCACCACACACTATTGGAAAGAATCGGGGCATCAAAAATGACATTTTGGGAATGGTTTATCCTTTGAAAACTGGACATGACCCATCTATGAATTATATATCCACATTAACTGAATAAATAAAATAAATATATATAAATATACAACATAGTAAACATAATAATTACTAATTTAAGATATTATAAACATCATCACTTAATCATATGTAAAATTTAATATAAAATACTGACACACTATGTCCATAATCAAACGAACAAAAATCAAAATAGGGAACAAGACCCAAATGGGTAACAAAAAATTCCCAACCATGAAAAAATATAAAAAATAGCTCCTCATGAGCTAAACCCCGTGAGACCATTTATCCTCCAATATAACTACCCCATATGATGTTAATAAATAAAAACCACTAAAATGAATGGTTCCCTTTCCTTTACATGTTCCTTTCAAAACAAATGTCACATACGCCCAAAGGTATATACGCTATGTGAGGTAAAATTATTTTATTATACTACCATGAATCTATATAAGTAGTTTGACCATTTAAAAAATAAATCCAATTTGAAAATCATTTTCAAAACCATGTTCACCTAAATACATTTTACCTTTTTAATCCCTTCGGGATTTCTCAAAAAAATCCATGTTTGAAGACTTGAATAAATAGAACTCAAATAATAGGATAAATCCCCATAGAATAATCATTCTCAACACAACCAAACAATGATTAAAAAATGTAATAATAATAGTCACCACTATATAACCAAATAAGCACAAATGTGTATAACACTAATATTTCAATCAAAAAAATACACTAATGTAATGCATGAAAACATATAAATCAATCGAATATAAAAATATGCGACATAGGATCTAGACATTAGGTTCTATTTTGACATAGTCTAAAATAAGGCTTGTTAGTCCACTAAGAAAATAAAACAAGTTGGAATATATATCAATATTCACTAGACTAAATCTTATAAGTCCTCACTGAATCCCTTGGTTAATGTTTTAGAAGATCAATTGGTCTTCATCCCAAAGTCTCATTCAGTCACTTGAACAATATTTTATAATTTCACTCATTCTTTCTTCCCAAGGATAATTTGGTCTAATGGGAAACATTTTTTCTAATCCATCCAATCCAACTTATCTATGTTTCTCCATGTTAAACTGAATGAAAACTTATCACATCAACATATACCAACCATAGAATCCATTATTAAGTCTAATTTAATAAACCAACAAACCTATTTCATGTAAATAAACAAAAACATGAAAGTCCTATTTGGAAATCCATTCATAACCTCATTTTATGCATAAATACACTTTCATCTATTTTGATATACACTTAGAGTTCATTGATGACAAATATGTTTCAAACCCCCCTTCTAAATATCAAAATGAAAAGAAAAACTTTGAATAACTTCAAAATTGGATAAATCATCAATCATAAACTAATTAAAATGAAATTTAATAATTAAGAAAACAAAGAAACAAGTTATAAAAGGTTATCTAGGGAAAAGGACCATAAATAGATACACCTACCTTTAAATCAATTCCAAACTTGACACCTTCAACAAAATCCAAAAGATTCAATAAATATAGTTCCCTACACACATAAATCATAAATAATTAAAAAAAACTCCCATAAAAACTATAGATTCAAACATGTGTCGATATAGTGTTTCAAACTCTCACCAAGATTATATAATAATGGATAATGAGGGGAGAAGATGAAAAAATCATGAATACATGAGATTAACTCAAGAAAAAACACTAGGGAATCAAGAGGATTCTCCAAAAATGGAAGGAGGGAAGCTCCAATGTTGAATAAGTGAGTTATAAATTTTTTAGAGAAGACATAATACCAAAGGGATTTAAATCTATCAAAGATATTTTGGTATTTTCTAAATTTTAATGGGCTAGAAAATTCACATAGTTTGGCTACATGGTTTGAAAATCCATGCGAGGGATAATGTATCCCAAAATTGAAGATGCATGGTTTATACTAAACCACACACTTTTAAAACAATTATGCTCATGATATATACAATATCATTTCCCCCAAAACATCACCATCATACAATTAACCTCAGGGTTTGAAAAATCGTGATCTAATCATGTGACAAGACATACTTCCTAAAAAATGTGGGTTTTCAAACTCATAACTCCTAGACACCCCGGATAAATAAATAAATAAAATAGGATCAAAACTAAACATAGCATTTAATATAAGTTTTCACATTAATAATTCTAGGTATTATAGTAATACATCATGATCTTAGTGTTAAGTCCATGTTCCAAGATATCATAATTATACAATCAAGGTCTCTTGTTAGGACATCATGATCTTACCATAAAATCCTCATGCCAAGACATCACAATTTTACTATAAAGGCATTGTTTTAATGAATTATAGGTCTAAAAACTAGCTAAACCAATTATATTATGATAACAACCAATGAATATATGGGATATATAATGTTGGCCCCCACTTAGCACCTAATTATATCTAATGCATTCAATATATGAAATAAATAATCTATAATATAATTTCTGATCAAAATTCATAGTAATTAATAAGAATCCATATCAAAAAAAATAAAAATATTGGATTTTAATAATTTACTTAATAAATAAATGTTTTATGGTACCATTATACTATATCCTTAGTGAAACATAAAAAACATTAAAGGGTGGTTTCCTAATAAAAGACACTATTAAAAAGGATTGAAAAAATTACATGGAGGGAAAATTAAAAATACAGTTTGATTTTTATACCATTTTTATAAAATATTTAATAAAAAAATGAAATTTAAATTTCTTTAAAAAACATGAAAACATATAGATGAATTTTATTAAAGAAAATCGTTTATAGTGGTAGGAAAAAATTTTCCGTAAAAAATATTTTAAAGAAATTTCCTTTTGCATTATGAAAAGAAAGTAAAATTTAATTAAAAATTAAACCACAAGTCACTTTTAAATATAATTTGGAGGAAAATTACAAAAAAATATTTAAATAATTTTTTAAAAAAAATATAAAAATATATAATTTGGAGACAAAATAAAATTTAAATCCGAAATAGTGGACGGAAATATAAAGGATATAAACACAGGTAATTTTTCAAAATATATTTCTTGAAGCACACATCATTAAAGATTAATAAATATTGATTTTAAAAATATGTAAGGATAAATAAAAAGATCAGAATAAATAATATATACTTTTTTTAGAATAATAATGTATAGCATTGGATGGAAGAAGAATATAGATATGGAGGAGAAATATTCTCAACCAAAAAATAAATGAGATTAGTAATGAAACCCTTACAACATTAAAAACTTTTAAATTAGAATACATTGAAGGAAATAAATTTATTTGGAATCTTAAATCACTATAATTACCTAAATTATATTTTAAAATATATTCCTTGGGAAATATATACACCATGTAAAAAAATAGTGCGGTTAATAGAGAACATATCTCAATGATTAAATATTGAGATGAGAAAACTCTTACTTTTTACTACTGAATTTAACAAATACTATATAACCTCGTATATAATGAAATTTACCGTATTAATAAATTGTTTCATTAATATATTTATATTTAATACTTTTATAATCTATATCTATAATCATTCTATAAATATATATTAATTAGTTGTAGTTAATTTTCATAATCTGATGTAAATAAATTAATTTTTTTCATTGTATTTTCACGTTGGTGGTGTTGGTAATTATTTGTTGATATAAATTTCATCATTACCAGAATATTAATAATATTAAATCTCTTTTTTGGGATTTATAATGCTCCATTTTCACTACATCTATGTTAAGTTTATGGTTTTTGAAATTGGAACCCATAACAAGTTTATTTTGGATGATTTATATATATTTGTAGGATACATTATAATGATCAATAATTCATGTGTTTCCTTAAATAATATTATTCATAAAATATATTACCCCGTAATAAAAATTTTATTCATAAAATACATTTTTATATTTATCCATGTGAGGGGGGTCTTTAATGAAACACATCAACGATGGAGGTGGTTGTCTTCACATATGCACAGACGACGTTTTCATTTTTTAATTGATAGAATGAAATAATGGTTGATAATGATTTATCTTTATAAAATAATAATAATTTTTTAAATAAAATATTTATTATTTATATACATTCTTATAATAATCTATTTATGTATGTTTTGAAAAATGAAACGCATCATCCATGGTGGCTGTAATTTGCACGTATGCATGAGAAATGTTTTCATATTTCAAATGGTTAAGAAGATGGTAAAAAATTATTTTTATATAACCAAAAAAAATTAATTACATAAATTATATTTATTTAATTATTTTATTATGGTTTGAATACATTTTTGGAGGTAATATAATAAATAAAGGAATATAAATGGAAGAGGAATAATTAAGATATTTTACCATACCTAGGATAAATCCTTAAGCCTTTACAGAATGGTATTTAGGTTTTACCATAACCTATAGAACATGGGAAATATGTTTTTTAGAATATTATGGTGGGTTTTAATTAAGATAAATTTCTTCTGGTGTGTGGAAAAGTGGGTTGGTGGAGGGATATATTTACAATTTAGAGGGGTGGAACTTGTGTAAATAATCATAATTTGTTTTAATTTGATATAATATTCAAATTAATGTTTTTAAAAAAGTGTAAAATATGATATAGGGGTAAACTATATTCAAAAAATAACTCAAACATACATTTAGAGACATATTTGTAACATTTATTCAGTCTGTTTTCCATATTTTAACTTCTTTCCATAACTAAATTTTAGCACGGTAAATCAATTTTTTACTTTACTAACATATTATTAGGGAAAAATATTAAAATAAATTTATTATATAATTTGGATATATTTATTAAAAATATTAAAACCATTTTATAGTAATCAATTTCTATAGGTGGTAGAAATTAATTTTAATAAAATTTGTTTTTAAAAAAATAAAAAAAATTTTTATATTTATTATTTTAATTATTAAAATATATATATATATATATATTTCTTTTAAAATGTTTCATAAAATATTAATTCATTGTTATATCTTAATGGTCCCATAAAATTTTCATTCTTTGTAAAAATGTTATTTTATAATATTCATCTAAAAAATATTTACATAAAAATAATAACAATTAATCTTAAATTAATATTAGTTTAAGAATCCGAAAATGAAGTTAATATATTTAAAATTAAAATTATAAAATTTAGTAATTCAACATTCAAAGAAAAACATAAAATATAATGATAAATTATTATTATAGGAAAATTAATTTTAAAAATATTCACATTTATTTAACCTATTTATTATCAATTATATATTAAATTACCTTTAATATATTGTTATTATTAAAACTATATTTTATCATCATTTTACCATGTAATATTTAGTGCCTTGAATAAAAAAATACATAGTATGTAAAAGGTAATTTTTAGTAGAAATTCATTTTTAAGCATAAAAAAATTTATTCATATCACTTGCATAAAAATAAATATGTGATAATTTCTAATTTATTTACATATTTATATTAAAAATATTTTTCAATAAAACAATTTTTCGGTCATGATTTATTTTATTAAAAAAAAATAAAAAATAATTTTGAAAAAATAGTTCTTTGAAAATAATCTTTTTAATATTAAATTTTATGAATTATTTGTCCCCTACATGTAAGTATTTTTTTTAATTGATAATTATTTTAATATTTAATAAAGTTTTTATTATTCTTTTTATTTTTCTAATAATTTTTATCTAATATGTTTTTTCTCATTTTAGTTTGATTTTTTTGTGTAAAACAATCTATTCGACATAGTATTTATTTAATATATTTTTACATATAGAAATCTCGGGGAGTTATACTTTCCCCATTAAATAAATTACATCCCCATAATTTTAATTAGTTGTAATAAAAATGAATAAGTATTCACATAGGTATAATTTAAATTATATATTTATCATGATAATTATTTTATAAGTTACTATTAGGAAACACAGTATTCCATAATTTAATATTTCTAAAACCATGTATGTACCACTATAAGACTCTTAATGAGTTTCCAAAAGTATGAAATTATTTTTGAGAAACATTTTCCATATAATACATGATAAACTTTATATTTACTGAGTTTATGAAATTATTTTAACATCAATATAAAGAACAAACCACAATATACATAATTGATTTCATTCCATTATATATGAATTATTTTATACTTTGGTTGTATTTCAATCAGTTTTCCACATCTGATTCATCTCATACTATAAATAATGAATAATTATGATGGTATTTTCATTCCTAGAGAACTAAAATGAACTTATAATGAATCATAAAATCCAATAAGATAATGACATGTTATTTATCCTCTCTCTGCCCATTGAATAAAACAAAAATAAGTGTTACGGAAATATTCTACATGAATAAACCCTCACATAAAGAAGTGATATAATAATCTATAAAACATAAAAATTAAAACCTAATGTCTTACTTAAATTTTTCCATAAATAACTAAAACATAAAATCCATCAAAATATTCTTAAATAATCTCAAAACCAAAACTCATAATTATTATGTCAAAGTCAACCATATGTATAACAGGAGAAAGTATGAAACTAGAAAAAAAAATTATTCCTTTACCGAGTCTATTTTATATATTTTACTTATAATAGGATTACCACTAGATATCATTATTGATAATTTATCAATAAAAGTGTTAGGGGTGATTAAATATTACAATAAGATATAAAAGTGCTTTTAAATTCAGAATAAAATATGGCATTATCTAGCTTTGGATTTTTTATTAGAGTATGGTTATCAAATAATTCATAGATTCAAGTTTAGGTATAGTAATATCATAATCTCACACATTCTCATTATTCCTTCTCTCAGTAAAATTTCTTTTAGAAATGGGGAATTGATTTAAGTTGTGCCGCATCTCCTTAGAGTTGTGGCATTAGACCATAATTTTTCATTCTTGAGCCATATGGCCTTTATTTCCACAATTTTAGTAGACTCGCATCCCATTTTATAATGTAGTAGGGTGTTTACTTGCAACACCTTAAAATTTTTTGAAATATTTTTTTTGAGTAAAGTTAATTTCTTTGATAGCTTGCATTACACACAACACCCTGCTTAAACAAAACACGACTCACTAATAAAATATTTGTATATGATAGTTATCACCTATGCATTGGGATGTTGGGATTGAATAGTATTGAAAAATTATGAATATATATTACATGTATATTTATATAAAATTAATTATTTGGGGACCAAGTAATTATAAATGAAAATAAAAACCATTTCAAGAAAAATGTAATCTTTTTCTAAGAAGATTTTATTTATAACCATAATTTTTCAATCATAATAATTTAAATAAATAGATTTTTTTGAATGAACATAATTATATATTTAGATAATATATTCAATAAAAAATTTAAATTCATCTTATCGGATTTATATTTATGGGATAATAAATAAATCCAATTTTACGTGTAAAACATTATTTTCTCTAAAAAGTAGTTTCGTAGCCTTTCTCAGACTTATTTTAAAATTAAATATTACCAATTTTATATAATTTATTAGAAAATTTTTATTTAAGTTATGAAATATTCATTTCAAAATTATCTTGTACTGAATTTTTGATAATTTCCTAAAAAGGAAAGATTTTTTATTGAATAGTGAAAAATACTCATTTTTATTAAAAAACTAGATTTTCATTCAATGATTTTATAAGATAAATTTCATTTTAATATATTTTTAAAAGTAAAATTAAATAAATTACATTTCTATAAATCCAATTTATATCACTAGAACCAATTTCAATATGAATTTCACTGTAAATTTTTTTTAAACTTTTTAAACATTTCTCTTTGGAAAATAGAATTTTCGTCACATTTGTAGGATTAATTTTAAATTCAATATTTCCACCTCTATGAATTTAATTCGGTAAAATGGGTTCCAAAAATTTAAAAATAATAATTTACATTATATAAAAAATCAATATAATCTTTTACCTTAATTAAATGTATAAACAATAAAAATTAATTATCACGGTTAAAGTTTAGACTAGTTTACCATGGGTTAAACAAAACTGAATAAAGGTTGAATCACCAAGAAAATTTTGAAACCTCCAATCTATGGAAATATTTTGACCTTATAACTTATAATGTTCTATTATTCCTCATTTTTTATCTTTTTAGAATGTGAAAAACATGAGTATACTTTATTCTTTTTTAAAATTCCATGTGTGTCCTCGGCCTCGCTTATAAAATTACACCCCCTCTCCTCCCATATTTACACTTCCAAAACCCAATTATTAATCTAATAACTGAACTAATATTTTTCTAAATTCCATATAAACTTCTTCTAGACTTTTTGTTTTTAATAAACCCTCTTAAGAAGGATTTAGATATAAACTTAAAGAGGTTCTTGGTACAAGAGATAAAATTCTTCAACTTTTATATATATATATATAAACCTCTATAAAATATTATTAAAATATGATGATATAGTAAAAAACTTATCCCCTATATACTGAAAAATTATTATTTAAATGTAATAACCTTCATCTTTCTCCACTTCCTTCAAATGGGAAGCGAAATTTATGCTCATGTGTACGATGGACTGCCACCTCATGAGCGGATGTTATTCTTTTTCCATCACCACTTATCATTGATGGATATAATGATGGATTTAATATCAATATATGATATTTACGATATTATTAATCCTTCTTAATTTTAATACCATTTATACCATTTTACCTCCCAACCTGTTGGAAAAGGATACCATCGCTCATGTGTAGGGCCGACTACCACCTCACGAACCATTGAAATGTGTTTTTCATTTATGTTTTACATGCATTGTAATAATGATAGATTAAATGAATTTATATATGATATTTTTAATATAATATACATTCAGAAATTATCATATCTCATTTACCATCTTACATTTAATTCTATGCGAGATACGATAATGTCATTCTTATGTACGACGGACTGCCGCCTCATGTAGGAGTGTAATTCATTTTTCACTAACACTTTTCAAGGAAGGTATTTAGGATCAATTTAATTAAAATACGTAATTTATATGAAATAAATTTTTTTTTAAAAAAATTAATATATTATTTACCTTGATTTAATTTCTTCCATCGATAAAATGGGAAAAAAGTTCTTGCATAGGTATGGCCTACCATTTGCACAAATGGTGTATTTCATTTTCTTTCTCAAACTTTTAGGGATTAATATAAATAAAAATATATTTAATATATATTATATTTATATAATGTTTAGGATTTTGGAGATTATTTATCTATTATTACATTAATAGGATTGAAAATACAAAATCAAAATATATATTAAGAACAAACCTGTTATAACTAGAAATGTAATTTCATCTAGGAATTGTTAACAAAGGGGTAAAAAATGTCATTTTTAAATTATATATGGTGTGATATATATATATATATAATTGATCTTTAATAGATGTATAGTAAAATTATATTTTTTTTATATTAGGTTTTAATGTTTATGAAGGATGTGAGACTTAAGGTAATATATTTCTAGTCTCTCTTTTATTTATAGGAGACTAATGCCATATTCCCCACTCATTTTTATGTATATACTAACCCTTTCAATTGTTATCAAATTAATATAATTATTTTCATGAAACTTAAATTTTCATTTTATGTTATTCTTTAATTTTTCTTATGACTCAGGAGATTACTAAAGGGGTTACAGATTTTTTTCTCAATTTGTATTCATTGAGACATATGTTATGTTATTAATCTATCTTATTTTATGAGGTGTATATAGATCACCTTTGACATATAATACCATGAATTTATTTATTTTCAAAAAAAATTACAATTATTTAATTTTATTTTTCATGGTGTATATGATTTAATGTTACCAATGTGGTAATGGTTTTGTACTACAATCTCATCATTTATCAAGATTCTTTGTGTTTTTAATTTTTTATAGTGAAATATTATAATTGATCAATCATGAAACTCAGGAATATTATTATTCGAGGATTATTTTTTATAATACATGTTTCCATTAATTTTACTCTCTTAATTGATTAATGGGACCAGAATAATGTTTTTAAGAAAAAATCATATTTATATATCCTGTTAGTAACAAAACCCTTTTTCCAAATCATTTTTACTAAAAATGATTTAAAAAATGTTTTAACATTATCCAAATAATATTTCAGGGAAATATTTAACAATTTTAGAATTTTTAATTTTTTTTAAAAGGAATATTCATTCCATATTCCAAACCTGTCCCATTTGGATTTTATTGAAAATGTGAAAGGAATATTAATTTTAAAATATACGTTATGAACATAATTTCATTACATCTTGAAAACTCAATGCTTTAAAGATTACATAACTTATTTCACAAGATATTTCTAAATTTAAGGTTTTTTGAAAAGTTTTATGAACATAAATTTTTAAAAAATATTTTTTCAAAGTGAAAACTTTATTTTACTTAGGAATGGTTATAAATGATCTTTAAATCTTGTTTTATATGTTTCCAGGTTTTTTTATAAAAAATTGTTAAAATGTTTTACGTTTTGAAAAAAAATTATAGTGGAAATGTTATTTTCCTCAAGAAATATTTTATGTGATAATTAAAAACTATTTTCCATATAATATGACATCCTTTGATGATCCATGTACTTAAATAAGGATATGGCCCAAGGATACCATTATTATAATTTATCTGAATGGTTTTTGTTTATAATGACCATATACTTATGAAACTAGTTTCTTTTCCATGGGTTATGATAAGATAAAATGTTTTATGAATACCATTTTGTTTCATAGGTTTGTATATCATGTATAATTTATGAACCCCATTTGTTTTAGGGGTTTTGATAGGACTAATTTTTTAGGATCTTGTGAAACATAAGTGTATGGTTTATGTGATTAGTCGGACCTATATCTAACTATAATTAACTAGGTAACGATTAGTGTTCTTTGAGATCAGAGGGTATATGGGAGGTTACCCCAGGATTAAAAAAAGGGTACAAGGGAGATTATACCAAGTATGAAGTAGGTACATGAGTGCTTCCCCCGATCCTAACATGTTTGGCATGTCTTGGTGGGTAGCCTTGGCATAAGGTTTTATATTCTTATATGTATGCAGTAATTCCATGTCTTATTCCAACGTTATGCTTTCATGGACTATATTATTAGATTTCCTTATGATTTGTGTCTTATTAACATAAAATATTTATTTCATGACATGATATTTTTATCTTTGATATGCAGGGTATGGTTTTTGTATCTTATACTCATGTTATTATACCCTTATGCTCACATTGATTTTATATATTCCCTTGTTTACCCTTACTAGGAATTTAAGCTCACTAATTTTTATGTTTCTTTTCACTAGGTTATGATTATAGGTATTATGTGTGATATTTATGATAAGGGTTCTAGTAATTAGGAATAAAGTAGGATACTACAAATTTTTAACTCTTATAAACACGTTGTTTATGTTTCTATGTTTCCAAAGGCACTATAAATTTATTATCCTTAGGAATGTTTTTGGGTAACGTAATGAATATTTATATAAAAATATTTAATTTCTATGTATAATAATTTTGGGTCTCTTAATTTGGGATCATAGAATAGTTTTAGTTAACCATTAGAAAATAAGAAAGGAAAAAATCTGTGAGAACCCTTCAGATGAACCTATGTATGGGATAACATCCAAATGTTTTGGTAAGGAAGGGATTATTTTGTTTACCTAGAAATACACCCCTTCATGGAAACTATATGTGGATTTCATTTGAGAATATATGTATTTAGGATTAATAAGTCTAAAAAGGTGCATCTAACTTAACTCGAGAATTACCTGGTACATGAAAACAAGCGTTACTAAACACATAGTTTTACACTCCTATGGGAAATTATTTGGTTATTTTATGTTCTATTTATGAACCATGACGAAGGATTTGAATAGATTATAACCATAGATTGCCTGGGTTAAACCTATATTTTTATATATTGTAATGAATATTTCATTATTTAAAACTCATATAAGGGAATTTTCAAGACTATGTGTTTTCCCACTATGAGTATTGTTGCTCACACTATGATTATCTATTTTTTTCAATAATGATATCCAAAATGAGATGGGTCAACATTAAATGTGATGGAAATTTTTTATGTAAAAACAAATTAGATAATAAATGAATTAGAGGATATCGTGATTATTCCCTATTATTTTTCTTGATATACGATTAACAGGTTTCACATTAACAAACTATCACACTCACCAAAGAAGATAATGACCATGTTCATAGAGATCATGGATACTGGATACCATAGAAGAAATAATATTTATTTTATTATGTGTCAAGAATGTGTAAAAAAACACCAAAGTGATTTTATTGGAGGAATGATAATATTTGTTTACTATAGAAATTCAAGACACGAAGAAAGAAATTTTCATTCAAAATGTCATGTTCAATAAACCCAATGGTTGGGAATATTAGTTTCCCAAAGGTATCTCTAATGGATGAATGTTTTAAATGTGGTATGTGTTTGAATTGTGAAAATCAATGTCCTAGGGAAAAATAATATGAAGTGAATCAGTAAGGTGGTTTGAGTAATGGTAATACTACTCATGATAAAGAGACCACGAATGAAAAATGAAAGGTCTAGAATATTCTAATAGTATTTTTTATGTTATATTTAAGAGTCATGATTAAATTTAGGTTGATCAATCTTAATACATGATTCATATTTTATATTTTAGTAAATAGGTATTAAGTAATAAGATGATGAAGCCTATTTAATTGTTTGAGAATGAAGTGGAATGATTGAATTATTTACGCTTTTGAATTTACTAATTGTTTTATACAAATAAATAATTTTATAAGGATTATTCAGTGTAAGATTTTCATTAAGGATTTTGAATATTATATTGAATAGTACTGGTGAACTAGGAAATTAATTTAATGGAAAGGTGATATTTTATGGAAAAAAATGATTCAGGGAAGATAACCCTTAATATTTTCCTAATGTTGAGAACATAGTATTTATTTTGGATAAAGATAAAATTTATATAGATAATGTAAACTAGACTGTATTGATAACCATAGAACTGATTTATTATTTTTCAAAAAAGTGGTATATGTGATCATTGATGGATTTTATAGGATTGTTTTATTTATATAATATATTTAATAATATATAGTTTTATTTAAGTAATAAAGAATCATGAATGTTTTCATTGTGGTTTATGGTGATTCAGGTTATTTCCATCCTTTAAGGGAATATATGAAAATGTTATTCACATATTAAGAATTTGACCATTAATAAAAACATAATTATATTTTGGGTATTAATGTTAAGTTGTTTTTTCGAAAATTTAGTAGCCTTCCTTATAAATTTTTAATTTTGGAAGGGTCATAAGGTTAACGAGTTATGAAATGGTTTGAGTTAAATATAGGTCATACTTTGGATATTAGTGTATTACCTTACCATTTGAATATTTATCCATATTCAATAACATGGGTAAAACCAATTTATAATAACTATTGATATAATGAATGACTTATCCATATTATAGATATCTTTTTATCTGTTATTTCCTCAAGTAAGATAAATTCAACTCATAGAGTATAACATGACATAGAAGTTTATCAAATCACAACCAATGAATTATATTAGGATTATGAAATGGAAATAAATATTGTCAGTGTATATTCTGGTAAAAATTCATCAAATTTATGAAAGTGATCTTGAAATAAAATTTTATACATTTACCTTCAATCCTGATAAATTAATTGTCCTCCCAAATATCTTAGATTTATAGGTTTTTTTCCTTTAACTTTCTCCTGCCCAAGTTTTATATCACTATATATAGGTATTTGGGCATCAGTTTTCTCTTCCATGTCCTTGTTTTAAATTCCCTCCAATGTTCTCCTATACAGAATCCATGTTATGTGTTATTTTATAGGATATTATCACATCCATTTCTCTCTTTTCAAAATGAATTTTTGTTAACCCATTTCTTGATGTAGGTTTCCAACAATGGGATTTTCCAATGTTAAACTCTTGATTATCAATAAAAAGTACAAAATGTGATGATGAAATTTATTTATATGGGATGAATATAACACCCAGATATTTTATGAAATATTTTTTTCAAATAAAGTTAATTTATTTCACATCTTTTATTACACATCCCTTCTTCTCTTTTCAATAGAAATTTTTATTTACCTATTTTATGATGTGGGTTTCCTACAATGGAATTTTTAAACGTTAATACCTTGATTATCCATAAAAATTAAAAATAGTGATGATGAAATTTAATTATGTGGGTCAAATATAACACCTCGATATTTTGTGAAATATATTTTTTTAAATAATTTTAATTTCATTATTAACTTATGTTACACAAAACAATGATCTTAAACAAAACACAACTTAGTAATAAAATAATATTCTATGATAGTTATAGGTTAACTATTTGAATAGCTGGAATGAATATGATTAAATACATTATGAAAATATATAGTTTAAACATCTATATAAAATTAATTCTTTTGTGACCAATTAATATTAACTGAAAATAAAAACCATTCAGTGATAAAATAATCATTTTCTGAAAAACAATTTTTTTTTACAGTCAAAACATTTTTTATAAAATAAATAAATAAATTTAATTTAAATATATTAATTAAATTTATATATTATATATTCAATGAAAAATTGAAAATTCATGTTATGTGTTTTTTAAGTTTGATATAATAATAAATCCAATTTTTTCTTAAAAATTATTTTTTAAAAAAAACTTTTTTTCGTCTTTTGTGCACTTATCTTAAAATAAATTTTTACCAATTTGATAAAATTTATTTGAAAAAATGAAAATAATTTTTAAAACATCACTTAAAAATTATAATGGATTTATTTTTCTCTAATTTTCTAAAAAGATTGTAAGAACCCAGTTTTTGCTGCGAAAGACTTTGGAATATTCTTGATACTATTCTAGAGCAACGCCTTCAGACGACGTGCGATTCTGAGCCCCGGAGTGGCTGGAATTAAATTTTAAGTGCGTTCACACTGTAAACGCCAAATGAATGGGATAACTCCTAAATGGTGATCTAGATCGGAGATCATAGTGTACGGATGGGTCCGGAATGGTGTTTTTACCCTAGGAATGACATAAGGTATGTCGGCGCGGGACGTTTGAACCCCTCGCTCGCTTCCAGAACGAGAAACGGATAAATTAAATAATTAATTTATTCGTTTAAGGGTGAAGCACAAGTATCTCTTAAATGGTGGATCGGATTGGAAAACCGAGGACACTGTTGAGTTCAGAGCGTGTTCTTTACCCCAGGAGGGGTGTAAGTTTTGCGGGCGCGGGTCGTTAGTGAAAAATGGCCCCAGGGGTGTTTTCATAATTTGGCAGCCTTGGGCGTTGAGTTTATTAACTTTCAAATGGAATCTCGGAATCAAATTCTAATTCCACCGTTGTGCTCGGGGGGTGGTTTTTGGCCTAGGGGAGGCTTAACCTCGACCCTGACGAAGGTTTCAGGTGTGAAGAAAATTATGGGTTTAAATTAATTAAAATTATTTTTTTTATTTAAACTCGTTTCCCCTTCCTCCTTCCCTTGTTCTTCCTTGGCGCAAGGAACTCCACCCTCTCCTCCTCCACTCTGGCGAGGCAACTTCGGTGAGGCGCTGCAACTCTGGTGGTCCATCCGTGAAGCGTCGGGCGAAGCCCAACAAGGTAGGATCGTTGCGGTTTCATTTTTAATTTCCGCACATCCTTTGAACCAATAAACATACGTCGAATTGGTGTTTGATTGTCGAACAAATCCCTTGGTCGTGTAGTTTGTGAAATTATCTCTCTAAAGATCCTTTCGGATTGAAATTCTGAGTTCCGAGGCATCCGCAATCGTCCAGCAAAAAGTGCGGGTTTTGGAGGTGTTTCCGGCGGTCGGCAGGGCGGTCCGGTGAGCTCCGGGGGGCGGAGCATCTCCAAGAGGTGGCTCCGGTGGCGCGCGGGTGGCTTTAGGCGGGCGACGCAGCAGCGGTCCGAGGTGCCGTGACGGCGGGCTGGCGCGACGGCAAGGCGAGGTCCCAGCGCGCGACCCCACGCGGCGACAGAGACCCGCGATCGGCGGGTCTCCGCAGAGGACCGCGACCGGCCTCGTGACCGGTCGGCGTGGCGTGGACCCGGAGTCCATGGTCAGGCCACGCGGGTGAGCCGCGTGCCGACCAGCGCGGACTGGCCCAGATCGGTCAGACCAGCTGGACCCGGCCGGTCGTGTCCAGTGGAGGGAGGAGTTCGCCCCTCCGACTTCGGACACAAGTCATTTTCGCCACGGGTGCCCGTTTTGCGCGCCGTCTGCAGCGGCATGGACCTGACGTCGAGGCGGGATTTATGAGGTGGTTTCAAGAGTTTTAACTTCTGAGATGAGAGGCTCGAGGGCATGACACGTGAGTAAAGCAGCTTAGCGGGTTTCCCAGGAATTCTTGTTCTGAGCGGCGCGGACACATCCAAAGTCCGTTTTGAGCGTCGTCCATGATGATGCGACCCTGGCACCGAGGCGGAGCTTTCCAGGGTGGTTTCAGGCGTTGAGGCTGAAGTTTGGGCGCGGGCCCCATGTCCTGCCTTTCGAGCTGCGTGCAGCGTTGCACGACATTCTCATCGGGCGTCCGTTCGGGGCGTGCGAGCAGTCGATTCTGGATGTTTTTTCGAGGGGATTGCAATGTTGCAATCCACCCACTCTAATTTGTCATGATAGTGCGGGGCCCACGAGGGTCGTTTGGGCGTCGGCGGTGATTTTCCATCTTTACCACCAGGCGATCGTTTTGGAAAAGTGAATAGTCCATCTTGTGTGCTTTTCCGATAGGATCGCAGTGGGGCGATTTGTTGGCAGCACTTCGGGACCAAGGTGTGGGTCCCGCGTGGTACCGCTCGTGCACGGTGAGCCGAAACGTATCTTTTTCTCTGGATATCCATTCCGCTCAAGTGAGTAGTGCCTTTGGTGTGTTTTTTCAAGAGCATTGTGATGGCGCAGTTCACCCGACCTTTTTCCAGGATGTGGTGTGGGTCCCACCCAACCTGGCTATGGTAAATAGTACCTTTTTCGTCGAGTGTTCGTTTGTGGTGATTGAGTAGTGAATACCATGTGTTTTTTCAAGGGGATCGCAGTGGTGTGATCCGTTTGTTCAG
Organism: Viscum album; assembly: GCA_963277665.1. NCBI lineage: Eukaryota > Viridiplantae > Streptophyta > Magnoliopsida > Santalales > Viscaceae > Viscum > Viscum album. The sequence continues at coordinate 1,037,011,562 of OY728141.1, read as the reverse complement.
TTTCGGGATCTAGGGGTGGGCCCCCACACAGGTTGGTTCGGTGAATAGTATCTTTTCACCAGTTGACTGTTTCGGGTGATTAAGTACTCTATCTCGTGTTTTTTTCCGCGAGAATCACAACGGTACGATCCATTTGGTTGTGGGGAGCCCCTTGCGCGATCTAATTAATTGTGAAAATGTGAAGGTGCCCTTGTGGCAGTTCTTCTATCGTGTCTGTAGAGGACCCTTGGCGTATGATCGCGTGCACTCACGTGCGAGTGATGTAAATGCTTGAATAGATGTGGATGATTGTGCCTCAGTTGATGAGGTGGAAAGTTGGAAAAGTTATGTTTACGCCCTTCCTGTTGATGATGGAGTGACGTGTGCACGATAGCCTTAGGGCTGGAGATGTGGTATACTCTGGGAGTATACGAGAGCGCTTGGAGGTACGTGTGGTTTGTACCTGAGAATGTTTGTGTGCTTTGTTGGGGTTGACGTAGGGCCACACATCGTGTGGTCCCCGTGTACGTGTTGTGGTCGGCTTTGCATACTTTAAACTCTCGCGACGTAGAGGGTCCCTTTGTGATCGTTTGTTTGACCAGTAGGGTTGAGTGGTCTCCCCCTGGTTTCGTTCTTGATGGATCGACCGATAGTTGTGCTAGTGACACCCTGTGATGGAATAGGTGTTGAACCTCTTTTGGGTGAGTTGTTCTGGAGTTGAGTAGTTTCGCGGTACCCACTCAGTGCTCGGTTGGCCAGTGTTGTACCACCCAGTAGGGATGGCCAGAGTAGTTCCGGGTTTACCCTCTAGCAGGCCTGGGCAGCGGGTTACTCATCGACTTCTCAGGGTTTACCCTCTAGCAGAGACTAGGCAGTGGGTCACCCGATGACCTCTTAGGTTCTACCCTCCAATAGGACTGGGCAGTGGGTCGCCCATCGTCTAGTTCCAGGTCCACCCTCCAGCAAGGGTGGGCAGTGGCTCGCATGTTGACTTATTCCAGGTCTACCCTCCAGCGGGGCTGGGCAGTGGGTCACCTGATGATGTATTAGGGTCTACCCTCCAGCAGAGACTGGGTAGTGGGTCACCCGACGACCTCTTAGGGTCTACCCTCCAGCAGGGTTGGGCAGTGCATCGCCCGTCGTCTTGATTCAGGTTTACCCTCCAGTAGAGACTGGGCAGTGGGTCACCCGACGACCTCTTGGGGTCTACCCTCCAGCAAGGCTGGGGAGTGGGTCGCTCGTCGTCTTGATTCAGGTCTACCCTCCAGCAAGGCTGGGCAGTGGGTCACCCGTCGACTTATTCCAGGTCTACCCTCCAGTAGAGCTGGGCAGTGGGTCACCTGATGATGTATTAAGGTTTACCCTCCAGAAGGGGTGGACAGTGGGTCACCCGATATCATATTATGAATTAACCTCCAGCAGGGCTGGGTAGTGGGTCGATTGTTCGCATTTCAGACTCTGTCCGTTTTACCAGGCTAGTCTGTAGCTACTCCTCCGTGACTACCGAAGTGGGACCCTTGGTTGTACGGGCGGTGATGTGACAACTTGACTTTGAGGAGACCTCTCGACTTCGGGGGTAGTGAAGAGGTGTGGTTTGACTTAACCTGTAACTCTCAAGAATGAGGGGCTCTTTTCCCCACCGAGACGCATCCTTGAGACGCGACCCAAAACCGTGTGGGCGAGTCAGTGCCACCTAAATTGAATAGTGTAGAGGTGTGGTGATTTGAGCCCTTTGACTTGTAGTTCGAGGTAGACGTGCGGGATGCTGGTCATCGATGGTGATTAATTCTGGGGCTGTTGGCTACTCACTTTCTTAGGCTGAGCAACGGGACAGATATCCCCTTACGACCTAGTTCGGGATTCTTTTTGAGTATATGGATATGTATATACCATGTTCTTATACCCACTTCTTGGGTTTGGTTACTCTCTTTCTTTGGGAGGCGAAGACGCGTGGGGTATGCCATGTTCTTTCCGTGTCTAGATTCTCATGGTTGGACGAGTCTACTCTCCTGTTATAGGTAGAGAATACTCGACAGGAAGTTCATCTTCTCACCGTTTCCAGCTCCTTGTGTCTGGACGAGTCTACTTATTTTCTCTTGTTGGGTTCAGATTGACTCCCTACTATTACTCTTCTGCACTCTCTCTGTTGTACTCCTTTACTATTCCCTGTATGCTCTACTTCTCACCCTTCGGTACCTCCTTTGTTTCTCCCTCAAGCCTTCGTGGTATCCTACTGAGTATTATTATACTCACCCCTGCTTGGGCTTTTCCCACACCTGGTGTGCCCTTGCAGACGACGGACAAGTTGGTCATGACTTCAGTGGAGCATAGGAGTTTGGGTGCTTGGACCGCGTGTAGTGGTCGTAGTCAGGTCCTAGGTGGGGGACCCCTTCCAGTTGTTTGCTTTTGTTTACATGTTGTCGGGTTGTGGAACTTTCTGGTTGGGTGCTTGTTTTTTCCCTTTTCTTTTCAGTGTACCTTCATCTTTTACTTTGTACTGTAGAGGTCGATTCACATTTTTGGTTTATTTATAGCAGTTGGTACTTTTCTTTTCTTTTTACTCTGCACTATTTCATTGAGTGTGTCGTGTGTGTGTGTATAGGTACTTAGGCAAAGGCCTCCCTGAGTTGTTGTGCCTTCGGTGCTGGTCGCCAGCCCCTGGCCTATGGAGGCGGGCTTGGGGTAGTTACGGCTCGAGCCCGGGTAGCGTCGGGTAGTGACAAAGTGGTATCAGAGGTGGTTCGTTCCTTGGGACGCTGTTCGGACATCCCTAAAATAAAAGGAATTGGTTGGGATTTAGGGAAATAGTGTTAACTTGTCTCGAGAGCGGTTCTCAGGCTAGGGAGTCTAGAGATGCTGCGGCGGTCGACGTATTCATTCACTAGGACCCTGATAACCCGCTTGTCGACTTTGCATTCTGAGACACTTGTTGCATTTAAAATTGGTTTGTGCATCAAATAGGATTGAGTCTTTGACTGTCCTTCTTGAGTCATCTCCCCATAGTTTTTATTGGTATATACATATATGCTCATCTGACCGCGATACTCCTTGATAATATTCAGGATGTCTCCGCAAAGACAGCCAGCCAAGATACCAGCTTTGGTGCGTGACGACGACCCTGTGAGGTACAAGGCCACAGTCCAGAACCCATCATGCGAGCCCTTTTCTCTAGGTGGGCCGGTAGCAGCACCCCCACCTGTTGAGCAGGAGACAGCTTCAGCAGAGCAGGCTGAGTTTGAGCGCAGGTTGAGCAGACTCCGTGAGTTCCAACAGCAGAGACCGTTGGGGTTCAGTGGTGATCCAGATCCTCAGGCAGCAGAGGTTTGGCTAGAGACAGTGGTTCGCCTCTTCAGTCTTGTGCAGAAGCCGACAGATCAAAGAGTGGCTTTGGCAGCCAACCTTTTCTGTGGGGCAGCTTGGCATTGGTGGAGTCTGGTGACTCAGTTTCTTGACGAGTCGTCGCTTTTGTGGGGTGACATTCAGTTGTTGTTCCATGAGGAGTTTTTCCCCTCCTGCTTGCGCTATGTTCAGATTTAGGATCTCCTTCAGTTTCAGCCGGGAGGGATGACGGTGGCCGAGAACGTGGCTAGTTTCGCAGATCGTGCATGCTTTTACCCGGACTTGGTCCATGACGACATCATCCGAGCGCGGAAGTTTGAGCAGGGTCTCCACCAAGAGATTCGTGTTGTCATAGTACCCTTGGGCATTTCCAGATATGTTGTGGTGCTAGATCAGGAGCTAGTGACAGAGAGATTCCCGTCACGTTCTAGAGTTGGTGGTGGCAGTAGGCACGTTGGAGCTGATACCTCTGCCGCAGCTAGCAGGCGTCGGCAAGTAGGACCTCGACGCAGGTGGATTTCTGACAACCGGACTCAGGGGAGTGGTCGTACACCACAGTGGCACCGGAGGGCACCAATGCCTTCCGAAGAGAGTCGGTGCTATGCTTGCGACGTGCGAGGTCACTTGGCATGGGACTGCCCGACCAGGCATGCAGAGAGCTTCGAGCAGGCATCAGGTACACCACCACGACTAAGGAAGCATCGTGATCAGAGTAGCTCCCTGAGAGGTGGTGCTAGCAGAGGAGCGGGAGGAGCTGGTAGTGGAGGACGGCTTTACGAGGTCTTCTCATCACCACTAAGTGGTCCACGTCAAGCTCCGAGAGCTGACAGTTGGGACCACAGATAGCCACGAGCTTTGGATGTCTACGATCCTGCAGAGCATGAGGTGATAAGAGGTATGCTCTATAGATCTTCTACATTATATAGTTGAATTGATAGACTCTGCGTGTGAAATGTTTTTCTCCCTTCTCCTTGTTTAAGGTGTTACCAGGGTGACGTGGGGTGTCGGTGTAACCCTGTTTTGGTAGAGTAGAAGGTGTGTAACCTTCCTCTTTAGTTGATGGCATTGACTACATCTCTCTCCAAGCGTGTAAGAGAGTCTTGGTTGAGATACATCGATAGTTAAACCTTACGTGACCAGATATCCTTGGGTGTTTCACCATATGGATATTCTGAAGGAGAGAATCACAAGGCCTTGTTCTAGGTGCGGGCAGTGATTCCAATCGGGGCATGTGACGTAGAGGTTTGGTCGAGGAGGTGAGCTACCCCCGAGAGCCTTCCGGCCATTTGAGACCTTGCGGTGGGATGTCGAGGTTCCATATCGCCTTGCACTAACCCCAAAGGCTGGTTTGGGAGCATGGTGTCTCCCCCGTGACTCACCCGAGAAGAAGTGTGAATGCCCCTATGCACACCATCGGCGATGGTAGACCTTGCATAAACAGATCAAATCCTTTGGTCTGTGTTCGGTGGCGCAGAACTGTGCAAGAGTTATTCTGGGTATGGGAGAGCTAGGTGTGGGCTTAGTACCCTGAGTTGTTCCATGGTTTTTCTTTTCGAGGATGAAAATATTGAAGGAGGGAATGATGTAAGAACCCAGTTTTTTCTGCGAAAGACTTTGTAATATTCTTGATACTATTCTAGAGCAGCACCTTCAAACGGCATGCGATTACGAGCCCTGGAGTGGCTGGAATTAAATATTCAGTACGTTCACACTAGAAATGCCAAATGAATGGGATAACTCCTAAACAGTGATCTGGATCAGAGATCCGAGTGTACGTATGGGTCCGAAATGGGGTGTTTACCACAGGAACGACATAAGGTATGTCGGCGTGGGATGTTTGGACCCCTCCCTCACTTCCAGAACGGGAAACGGATAAATTAAATAATTAATTAATTCGTTTAAGGGTGAAGCTCAAGAATCTCTTAAACGGTGGCTCGGATTGGAAAACTGAGGGCACTGTTGAGTTAAGAGTGTGTTGTTTACCCTAGGAGGGGTGTAAGTTTTGTGGGTGCGGGTCGTCAGTGAAAAATGGCCCCAGGGGCGTTTTCATAATTTGGCAGCCTCGGGCGTTGAGTTTAATAACTTTCAAACGGAAGCTCGGAATCAAATTTTGAGACCGCTGTTGTGCTCAAGGGGTGGGTTTTGGACGAGGGGAGGCTTAACCTCGACCCTGTCGAAGGTTTCGGGTGCAAGGAAAATAATGGGTTAAAATTAATTAAAATTATTTTTTTATTTAAACCCTTCTCCCATTCCTCCCTCCCTTGTTCTTCCCTAGAACAAGGAGCTCCTCCCTCTCCTCCTCCACTCCGCCGAGGCAACTTCGGTGAGGTACTACAACTCCGGCGGTCCGTCCGTGAAGTGTCGGGCGAAGCCCAACAAGGTAGGATCATTGCGGTTTTGTTTTTAATTCCCGCACATCATTTGAACACATAAACATACGTCGAATTGTTATTTTATTGTCGAGAAAAGCCCCATATTTGTGTATTCCGTGAAATTATCTCTCTAATGATACTTTCAGATCAAAATTCCAAGCTCCGAGGTATCCGCAATCGTCCGGCGAAAAGTGCGGGTTTTGGAGGTGTTTCCAGCGATCGGCAGGGCGATCTGGCGAGCTCCGGCGGGCGGAGCAGCTCCAGAAGGTGCCTCCAGTGGCACGCGGGCAGCTTCAGGCGGGCAATGCGGTAGCGGTCCGAGGCGCCGCGGTGGCGGGCTCCGGCCGCGGGTGAGGAGCGTGGGGCGCCGTCGGCACTGGCTGGCGCGACGACGAGGCAGGGTCGCAGCGCGCGACCCCAAGCGGCGACAGAGACCCGCGATCGGCGGGTCTCCGCGGAGGACCGTGAACGGCCTCGTGGCTGGTCAGGGAGGCATGGACTCGGAGTCCACGGCGGGGCCACGCGGGCAAGCCGCGGGCCGGCCCTCGAGGACCGGCCCAGACCGGTCATACCGGCTGGACCCGGCTGGTCCTATCTTGGGGGGGGGGGCGGAGTTCACCCCTCCGACTTCGGACACCCTTCATTTTCGTCACGGGTGTCCGTTATGAGCGCCGTCTACGGTGACGCGGACCTAACGTCATGGCGGGATTTATGAGGTGGTTTCGGGAGTTGTAACTTTCGAGACGAGAGGCTTGGGGGCACGACACGTTCATAAAGCAGCTTGGCGGGCTTCCCGAGAATTCTTGTTTTGAGCAGCGCGGTCACATCTGGAGTCTGTTTTGAGCGCCGTCTACAGTGATGCGACCCTGGCACCGAGGCAGAGCTTTCCAAGTTGTTTTCAGGCATTGAGGCTGAAGTTGAGGCATGGGCCCCACGACCCGTCTTTCGAGCTGCGTGCAACGTTGCACGACTTTCTCATCGGGCGGCCGTTCGGGGCGTGCGAGCAGTCGATTCTGGATGTTTTTCTGAGGGGATCGCAATGGTGTAGTTTGCCCGCTCTAATTTGGCACGATGGTGCGGGGCCCACGAGGGGCGTTTGGGCATCGGTGGTGATTTTCCATATTTATCACCAGGCGAACGTTTTGGACAAGTGAATAGTCCATCTTGTGTGCTTTTTCAAGAGGATCGCAGCGGGGCGATCCGTTGGCAACACTTCGAGGCCGGGGTGCAGGTCCCATGTGGTACCGCTCGTGCTCGGTGAGCCAGAACATATCTTTTTCTCTGGATATCTGTTCTGCTCAAGTGAGTAGTGCTTTTTGCATGTTTTTCAATGAGCATTGCGATGGCGCAGTTCACCTGACCTTTTTCGGGGATGTGGTGTAGGTCCCACCCGACCTGGCTACAGTAAATAGTAGATTTTTTATCGGTTGTTCATTTGGGGAGATTGAGTAGTGAATCCCATGTGTTTTTTTGAGGGGATCGCAGTGGTGTGATCCGTTTGTTCAGTTTCGGGATCTAGAGGTGGGTCCCACACGGGTTGGTATGGTGAATAGTACCTTTTCACTAGTTGACCGTTTCGGGCGAGTATGTACTCTATCTCGCGTATTTTTCCGCGAGGATCACAACAGAACAATCTTTTTGGATGTGGAGAGCCCCTTGCGTGATCTTATTAAATGTGGAAATGTGAAGGTGCCCCGGTGGTGGTTCTTCTACCGTGTTTGTAGCGGAACCTTGGCGGGTGATCGCGTGCACTCCCGTGCGAGTGATGTAAATTCTTGAAGAGATGTGGATCACTGTGCCTCAGTCGATGAAGTGGAAAGTTGGCAAAGTTAGGTTTACTCCCTTCGCGTTGACGATGGGGTGTCATGTGAACGATAGCCTTAGGGCTGGAGATGAGGTATAATTTGGGAGTATATGAGAGCGCTTGGAGGTACGTGTAGTTTGTACATGAGAATGTTTGTGCACATGGTTGGGGTTGACATGGGGCCACCCGTCGTGTGGTCCCCATGTGAGTTTCGTGTTCTGCTTTGCGTACTTTGACCTCTCACGACGTAGAGGGTCCCTCTGTGCTCGTTTGTTTGACCATTAGGGCTGAGTGGTCTCCCCCTGGTTTCATTCTCGATGGATCGACCGGTAGCGGTGCTAGTGACACCCAGTGATGGAACAGGCGCTGAACCTCTTTTGGGTGAGTTGAGTGGTTTTACGGTACCCACTCAGTGCTCGGTTGGCCAGTGTTGTACCACCCAGTAGGGATGGCCAGAGAAGTTCTGGGTTTACCCTTTAGCAGGGCTGGGCAGTGGGTTACTCATCGACTTCTCAAGGATTACCCTCTAGAAGAGACTAGGCAATGGGTCACCCGACGACCTCTTAGGGTCTACCCTCTAGTAGAAATAGGTTGTGGGTCGCCCGTCGTCTAGTTCCAGGTCTACCCTCTAGTAAGGCTGGGCAGTGGGTCGCCTCTCGACTTATTCTAGGTTTACCCTCCAGCGGGGCTGGGTAGTGGGTCGCCTGATGATGTATTAGGGTCTACCCTCCAGTAGAGACTGGGCAGCGGGTCACCCGATGACCTCTTAGGGTCTACCCTCTAGCAGGGTTGGGCAGTGGGTCGCTCGTCGCCTTGATTCAGGTTTACCCTCCAGCAGAGACCGGGCAGTGGGTCACCCGACGACCTCTTAGGGTCTACCCTCCAGCAGGGCTGGGCAGTGGGTCGTTCGTCGTCTTGATTCAGGTTTACCCTCCACCAGGGCTGGCTAGTGGGTCACCCGTCGACTTATTCCAGGTCTACCCTCCATCAGGGCTAGGCAGTGGGTCACCTGATGATGTATTAAGGTTTACCCTCCAGCAGGGCTGGGCAGTGGGTCACCTGATATCATATTATGAATTACCCTCCAGCAGGGCTGGGCAGTGGGTCGCCTGTTGGCATTTCATACTCAGACCATTCTACCAGGCTGTTCTGTAGCTATTCCTCTGTGACTACCGGAGTGGGACCCTTGGTTGTACGGGTCGGTGATGTGACATCTTTACTTTGAGGAGAGCACTCGACTGTGGGGCAGTGACGAGGTGTGGTTTGACTTAACCTACAACTCTCATGTACGAGGGTCGCTTTTCCCGAACGAGACGCGTCCTTGAGATGTGACCCAAAACTGTGCGGGCGAGTCAGTGCCGCCCAAAGTGGATAGTGTCGAGGTGTGGTGATTCGAGCCCTTTGACTTGTAGTTCGGGTTAGATGTGCGGGATGCTGGTCATTGATGGTGTTTACTTTTGGGACTGTTGGCTACTCACTTTCTTGGGTTGAGCTACGAGACGGAGATCCCCTTACGACCTTGTTCGGGCTTCTTGTTGAGCATATGGATATGTATATACCATGTTCCTGTACCCACTTCTTGGGTTTGGTTACTCTCCTTCCAAGGGAGGCAAAGACGTGCGGGGTATGCCACGTGCTTTCTGTGTCTAGCTTCTCATAGTTGGAGAAGTCTACTCTCCTACTATAGGTAGTGAAGACTCGATGGGAAGTTCATATTCTCATTGTTTCCAGATCCTTGTTTCTGGACGAGTCTACTTCTTTTCTCTTATTGGGTTGAGCTGGACTCCCTACAATTACTCTTCTGCACTCTCTTTGTTGTACTCCTTTACTATTCCATGTACGCTCTACTGCTCACCCTTAATTATCTCCTTTGTTTCTCCCTCGAGCCTTCGGGGTATCTTACTAAGTATTTTTATACTCACCCATGCTTGGTCTTTTCCCTCACTTGGTGTTCCCTTGAAGATGACAGATAGGTTGGTCGTGACTTCAGTAGACCATAGGAGTTCGAGTGCTTGGACCACGTGTGGTGGTCGTAGTCAGGTCCCAGGTGGGGGACCCCTTCCAGCTATTTTCTTCTGTTTACCTGTTGCCGGGTTGTGGCACTTTCTGGTTGGGCGCTTGTTTTTTCCATTTTCTTTTCAGTGTACCTTCATGTTTTACTTTGTACTATAGAGGTCGATGCACATTTGTGGTTTATTTATATCAGTTGGTACTTTGCTTTTCTTTTTACTCTGCACTATTTCATTGAGTGTGCTGCGTGTGTGTGTGTACAAGTACTTAGGCAAAGGCCTCCCCAAGTTGTTGTGCCTTCGGCATTGGTCACCATCCCCTGGCCTATGGAGGCAGGCTTGGGGTAGTTGCGGCTCGAGCCCAGGTAGGGTCGGGTCGTGACAAAGATATATCTTTCTAAGCAAATTGAAAAATAATGGTTTTTTATTAAAAACTACCTTTTAATTCAAAGAATTTACCAGATAAATTTTATTTTAATATGGTTTTAATAGTAAATTAAATTGTTTTTTATATCTATTAATTCAATTTAGTTTATTGGATTAAATTTCATATTGTATGTTTTATATAAAAACTGTTTATATTTTTGAAATGTTTCTCTTTGGAAAACTGCTTTTTCATCGCACCTGTAAGAATAATTTTAAATTAATTTTTTCAAATAAATTATTTTAATTTTGAGAAATTGATTAAATATTTTTAATATTAATAATAAATATTATATAATTTTATCAAACTTAATTTTTTTACCATAATTAATAATAAAAATAGTAAAAATTAATTATCACTATTATGGTTAAAATGGGTTTACCAAGGATTAAATTAAAAAATATAAGAGGTAAAATGATTAAGAAACACGTAAAAACTCATTTTATAGAAATATTTCAGCCTTATCACCTCTTAGGTTAGATAATCGACCATTTTCAGCTTTTGGAACCTGAAAAACCTAAGTAAACTCCATTATTTTTAAAAATTCGCAGTGCATCCTCTCCCTCACTTATAAAAAGCCACCCCTATATTCCCCTATTCACACTTAAAAAACACATTGGTTCAAAAAATAACTAACCAAATATCTTACCTAATTTACTATACAATTCATTTAGTCCATATGTTTGTTATTAAACAGTCCGAATAAGTATTTACATATAAACCTAAAGAGGTTCACTGAAAAAGAGGTCAAACTATTAAATATATGTTTTTGTTTTATTTATTCTCCCTCCTCATTAATATATTCATAAAATATAATGATAAAATAAAACTGATATATTAAATGTAATTATATGTTATGATTTTAATTTAATAACCAATATCCATCTCCACTTCCATAAAATATGAAACAAAATTGTCGTTTGTTTGTTCAGCACGCTGCCGCCCCGCCAGCTATTGCTATTCATTCTCCATCACCACCTCTCAAAGATATATAAAATAATGGATTTAATATATATATATTTATATTTATATGATATTATTGATATTATAATACCTATATAATTATCATACCACATATTATTTCTTACCTCCCAACTCATTGGAAGACAATAACGTCGTTCTTGTATACAACAAATTACTACCTAGAGAACCGATGTGATATATTTTTCATTTCAATATTACATGGATCATAATCAGGATAGATTAAATAAATATATGTTATATTTTTAACATAATTATTCTTCCTTAATTATGATATCACACATACCTTCTTACTTTCAATTTTCTTGGGGATACAATAATGGTGTTCATGTGTATGTTGGAATATTTTCTCACAAGGTGATGTGATTCATTTTCCACTAACAATTTTAATGGATGGTAATAAAGATAAATTTAATTATTATATAATATATATAAGAAATTAATAAATATTATTGAAAATTAATATTTTGTTTACATTTATTTCATTTCATCTGTTGATAAAATGGAAACAACATTCATGCGTATGTATATCCTAACACCTCTATAAATGATGTCTTTCATTTTCTATCTCTAAATTTTATGGGTCACTATAAAACATATGTAGCTAATATATATCATACTTAAATAATGTTTAAAGTTATATATATAATGTATCCATGATCATCATAATATTACTAAAAATACAAAATCAAAACATACATGAAAAAAAACTGGTATTACCTAAAATGTGATTGAAATAAGTTATTGTTAACAAATTGGTATTAAATGGTCATAAGTAAACACTATATGGTATGATATGTTTAATTAAATGTCTATAATATATTTATATCAAAATTATATTTATTATAAATTATTTTTGAAGATGTACAAAGGAATTTTAGACGTAAAGAAATGGATTTCTAGTTTCTCTTTTATTTTTGGGAGACTTATGTCATATTCAAAACTCATTTAATTTGTGTGGTTTATATACTAAAAATTTTAATTTTTAGATCATTAATATACTTTTTTCCTGATATTTAATGTTTAATTTTATTTTATTAGTTAATGGGTCTTATTATTCAATATTTTACTAAATATGTACTTGATTTTTGTCTCAATTTATCTTCTTTCAGACACACATTATTTTATGCACCTATCTTCTTTTATGATCTATATATACATCCCCATTAACCTATAATATCATTAATTGACCTATTTTAATCATATTTTATATTTATTTTAAATATATTAATTCATGTGTATTACGATTCAGGGTTTCCAATGTGGTAGTGGTTAATAATACAATTTCATCGTTTACCAAGATTAACAACGTTTATGCTTCTAAAAATGAAATATTATGAAAACTTTCTCATGAAACATGTAATGTTTATTTTACCCTAGTTATTTATTTATAATACATATTTTCCATTCATTTTCATATCTAGAAGGATTAAATAGACCAAAATAATGTTCTTTTATACAAATCATATTTATTTCTCTCCTTGATCGAAAACCATTTTTTCTCTCTATCCATGATCTATAGAAATATATTAAATTCTTTTGAAAGTTAACCAAAGGCTTTATTAGATAATTTTTTACCCATTCTTTTATTTTTACAAAGTATTGTAAAAAAATATTCATGTCATTTTCCAAACAATTAATTTTCGGATTTTATCGAAAATGTAGAAGGAATCATTGTTTTAATGTGTATGTCATGAATGGAATTTCCAAATGTTATGACCACTTAATGTTTTAAACAATAATTTATAAGTTTCAATGGATATCTTCAAATGTAAGGATTTTCATAATGTTTTTATAAATTTTAATTTAAAAAAATATATTTTTCAAAGTGAAAAGGTTATTTTACTCAATAAATATTTAAAATGGTATTTAATGTTTCTTTTATTTGATTTAATGTTTTTTTAAAGAATATTATTTTGAAAATGTTTTATGTTTTAGATCATTTTTTAAGTTTCAAGGCTATTTTACTTAAGAAAATTTCCAAGTGATCTTTCGAAAAAATCATCTAGGATAAAATCCTTTGAAATTAATTCTTATTTACTAGGGATATGTTCCAAGGATACCATTATTATTAATTCTCTAAATGGTTTATATTAATATGAATCCTAAATCAGGTGCATTGGTGGTTATAACAAGACTAATATTTTATAAAAATGTTTATGGTTATCCTTAACAAAAGATTTTCTATGCTAATGTGTTTTCCGAAATTCCATGTCTTGTTCCCACTTTATACTCACATGTATTATGTTGTTTTATTTCCTTATTATTCATGTCTTATGAATTGATATTATGGAACCCCGCTCTTCGGGTCTCCACTCTCCCCTCGTGATAGGCTTCCTTCCTTGAATCATCACTCTATCCCTCTCATTACACCCTCATGGTGGGAGGTCATTCTCTAGTTTTTCTCCTATTCTCTCCTTCTTATCCCACTATTCTTCTTGAGGCCCTCATTCACTATGACCTTCAATCTTAATGATGTAATCATCATGAACAAACCCCATTTTAGTTTAACTCAATTCAACCAAATAATTTGGGATTATATTCTTTATGGATTCTAACGATCTTCTTTCTCTTGTTTCATAGTTTTGTATTTTTTGGTATCCTTTTTTGAGGTCTCTCAAGTATCCCATAGTTTGTATTTCTTGTTATCCCTCCTCATTTACTCTTATTACCTCACTTTTTGTCAAGACATCATTTTTTAGTCAAGCATGATGGAGTATTACAGTAGTTTGGGATGGTGATAATGTAATGGATGAGGACATTTTATCCCTGGTTTCTCTATTTTATCATTTTTTTTCTACTATTCCTTATTCATTCCCTTCCTTGGTTTCAATCTCCATTCATGGTTGTAGTCTTTCTCTTATGGATTGCTTCTATTACATGGTTTTCAGTTTCATCTCATATCAGTTTTTGGGATTTTGGTTGTGTGGATAATGTTCTACGGTGGAGATGATTTGGGTTTTTGTTGGGGAGAGTGGTTTCTTGGAAGTATATGGTTTGGGTGTTTCTTCCATGTCAACTATTATGACTTCCGTGAATTATAGTCCTTCTTTCTTTTTGTACCTATTAGGTTTTTTTCTTAGTGTGGATCTGAAGGAAGGGTCTTGTGGTCATAGAGATAGTCAGATCTCATTGTCAAGGACTTATTCCTCTCCATATACTTCTCTTTCTACAAGATTCTACAACACTTCTCCCTATCAGACTTATGGGTTGGTTTCCTAGGTTTGTTGTGTTGTGAAGTTTGAGAAGACGATGACGTTCCAAGAGGGGACTCCCATTATGGATTCGTCTGAATCCTAAGGTCCTCACTGGTCTTGTTATTCATGTCTATTTTGAAGATACATTGACTAGTGATTTTCAAGGTTCATATGTCTTTTATAGTTTTTCTAAGGTGTTTCTATAGTGGCATCAGTGATTGAGACGATGGTGACGAGATGAAGTAGAGATTGACGATTTCTCACTCGGGATGTGGAGATGACGACGAAGAGAAATGGATTGAATTATGGTCTAGTATCTATTATTGATGGTGGGTTATTTCCAATTAAATTGACAAGATATATGTTCAATGTCCGGGAACATGTCTTAAGGTGGATCAAGGTTCAGGATCTCATGGCCCATGTTGTTTATGTGGTGTTTGTATTAAAGTTTTTTCAAATTTTGGACATGGGTTTGGTGGACGATCATTTGAATATTGAATCTTAAACTTTCTATGTTCAGTTGTGTTCTTTGAAATATAATGTCTTATGAACTTCCAATATTTATTCCATAATTCAATATTTTATCTTTTAAATGAATGGTATGCTTTTCATATGTTATTATTATGTTCTAATACCATTATGCTCATGTTATTTTTGTGTATTTCACTTGATTAACATTACTGATCATTTGATCTCACACTTTCCTCCATTCCTTTTCCCCAGTTTTTTATCACAGGTATAACATCTTACATGTCTAAGAAGGGTGATAGTTACGAGAAATAAAGTGGGAGATCGTGTGTAACAATTATAAACTAGTTGTTTATGATTCCATTTTTCTGAAAGAACTACACATTTATGATCATTGGGCATGTGTTTTTTTAATGAAATGAATATTTATCTATGTAAGATATAATAACAATGTACATGATTTTTGGGTCTCTACATTCCTTCCACCATTTTGGCATTTTGAAAATTCTACACTCCCTTTTTCATTCGTCGATTTTTTCCTTAGTGCTCAGTTTTCTTATTATTCAATTGATTTATTTTAAACGTTCATGACATGTATAATTCCTTCTATTTTTTGAAGGAACTTTATATTATATATTCTTTTTATGAATTTTTTTAAGAGTGTAACACCCATAAATGGATTGGATTTAACCCATCAAATAAACATTCAATATTATTTTCTAGATTGCATATATAGTCCACATTCAGACTTCCTAACATTGTAAATTTTTCCTCATATATAACACCATTTTATTCTTACCCTTGTTCCAAAATTAAAAAATGAATTGTCAAATAAACATTTTTCTCATTTAGATATAATTTTTTTAAGAATAATCCCTTAAATGTATCCAATTTCATACCCTCTCTCTAATTTGTCTCTATAGTGTTTGTAATTAATGACTATAATTGACCATCATCTAACCTTAAACCATGAAAAAAATAACCATTTCATTTTTATTACTTATAGAATTAGGAATATCATTTTTTAGGGACTTAATACATTATTTGGCTACCAATATATTAATATTTACTTAAAATGGGGAGGTTTTTTCTACATAAAGTGGTCTGATATCATTGAATTATACTGTGAATCAATAAGTTTCATTGTGTAGCCATTATTATTACCCATAACATTCCCCACTATATTTATAATATTGTAACTATAAATCATGTCTTATGTAATCTCTTATCATGGAAATCCCAATATCTATTACATGTATTGATATGCTTTCCCTTCCTCCTAAAAGTTGTTATCATTAAACAATGGGGTATAATTAATTAGTTCATGAACAACACTATGAATTTTAAATCATAGTATATAATTATGAATATTTTAAAAACATAACATACATGAAAAAAATATTCAATATCTAATATTAGAATAATCAGCTAAATGTATTTGGTAATATCCTCAAATCATAACAATATTTTTAAATCCTTCATAATGGTTCGTAAAGAGCCTGAAAATAAAAAAGTGTATCTATAAGGAGCCTCAAAAAAGGTGTGTAGGTAGGCCCATTTATCATGCTCTATTAGACGTTAATGTTAATAACTAGTCATAATTTTTAGGGTTATTACCCCTAGGTTCATTTTTTCTAGAGTATGTATCCACATGTTTGTATCCATACATGTATTCCATTTATTGGAAACCACACAATATCCAATTTACCAAAATTTTAGCATGTTTTCCTATACAAAGCCTTTTCTTAGAGTCTATTATAGGATTATGTTATCTAAACTATGTTATCATAAATCTATTTTATGAGGTTTCTAATAATGTTTTTTTAATTCCAATCATGATAAACTATACTCATGTTAACCAGAGCTACCAGTTACTATACTATATTTAAACAAGATATAATGGACCATGCCACCAATGATCACACAGTTTAGTAGTCTTGGGAGACTAGATACATACATGTTTACTATATTATATTATAAAATTTAAAACATATAACTATAAACCTCTTATAAACTTTATTATTTATCTTTTTACATAATTTAATTCATTAAAATATCCCTTCTTTATAAAATGGGTTAATTAAACCAAATAAAAGGGTGAGATCAAATGATTAATAAGGGGTGGTGTAGAGATTAATTTATCAATGCACAAGTATGGAATCAATAGTATGGTGGGAATAAAATATCAAATTAATGACATAATTTTAAAAAATCATATAATAATATATCCATGTGTAATATAATAATTTAAATAAATTTATCACATAGATAGAAATAACTAAATTCATAGTGATAGAATGCATAATTTCAAAAATCTTAATATAACCATCAAGGACTAATACAAAGGCATCATGATCTTACCCTTAAATTCATGTGGTAGGAAATTGTGATATTACTTTCAATTCCATGTTCTGGGAAATATAGTTCAAACTATTAGTGCCTCAGTCCAAGACATCATGATTTTACAATCATGGCCTAGTGTTAAGGAAGTTTTAATAAATGAGCACGCATACACCAAATACTCCAAAAAAACACATGATATTATTGATGCATCTGGGGGCTATATAATTTCAGGCCCCAACCAAAACATAATTTATTCTAATACTTTAGTTTTATTAATTAAATTAATAACAAATTAAATATATATTCAACTTTCTTAATAATCCACAATCATTTTTATTGGAACAAAAAACAAATGGGATGTCAATACCTTCCCCATAAAATAAACAGAATTACATTATTATAATCTATTTATAGGATGAAGGTGGATATTACCCCCATATAATATCCCCATTGAACCATAAGAAACATTAAAATATGTTTTAAAAGTTGAAAACCCCCATTAGAATATTATTGAAAAATTAGTTGGAAAATTAAGAATAAATGCACATTAAATTTTTATACCTTTTATAAAATATTATGTAATCTAATGAGAATATAAATTTATTTTTAATGAAAAATTAATATATATATATATATATAGATGAATTTTATTAAAAAACTATTGAGGGTGGTAGGAAAATTCCTTATCATAAAAAAACTTTAAAATATGATTCCCATCGCAATTTTAAAATAAATAATTTAATCTAAAATGAAGTCACAATTAACATTAGAATATAATTTTCATGAAAATAAACAAAAAATATAAATAATTATTCAAAAATATAAATCTAAAATAATGGTATTTTCACAATAATTAAAGTCTAATTCCAAAAATGTGGAGCAGGAAATAAAAGATATGAACATTATTAATTTATTACAATATCTATATAGAAACCCATGTTGTTAAATGAGTAATATAGATTCCATTTAAAAATATGAAAACATAAAAAAAATACTTTGATTTTAATGTAAGAAAGTAGATCATTGGTTGGTAGAAAAATATGGATATAAAGAAGAAAGATTCAGGACCAAAAATAAGAGAGATTGGTAAAAAAACCTTGTGACTTTGGTATGGTTTATATTAGAATCCATTGAAATAAAAAACATGATATATAATTGAAAATCACAGGAATTACATGAAGGAAATGGTAAAATATAGTCTTGGGGTAGTATATACACCATTAAACAAAATAAGGTGGTGATATATAACATATCTCAAGGAATGAAAATTGAGAAAAGAGAACCCTTACATTTTACTCCCAACTTTGATGAAAGTTACTTAACCTCCTATATAATAAACATAAACATATTAATCACTTATTTTATAAAAAATTTCATATATATTTCCTTTTATAAACTTCATCTATGAACATTCTTTAAACATATATTAGTTCGTTGTAGTTTATTTTCATGATTAGATTTTAATATTTTCATTTTTTTCATAAAAGTTTCATAATGGTGAAGTTGGTTAATATTTATAGATAAAAAGTTTATCATTACAAGATTATTTAACCTATTATAATCTTTTTCAAAATTATTTACGAAGTCCCATGTTCCCTCCATGGAATTATGGGTATGGTATGCAAAACAAATCCATGATAATATTGTTTTTGGTAATTTACCGATATCAATGGATTAATTTATAATGATTGACAATATTGTTTTATCATTTATAATTTTTTTAATCAAATATATTTCTACTTATTATCATATATATTCATAATATAAATTTTTATGACTATCCATTTTAATCGATGATGAAAAATGATACACACCGTACATGGAGGTGGTAGCCTACATGTACACCTGATCAACGCTTTCAATTTTCAATGGATAGAGAGAAATAAATGTTCGTATTTATTTATCTTTAAAAAATAAAAAAAATGTCAAAAATCTCATATTTTTTCATTATATAAATCCATATAACCACCCATTTATAGTACTGATAAAAAATAAAACACATCAACCACATTGGTGGTATCCCTCACGTATGCACATGTGACATTCACATTTTTCAAATGGATGAGAGGAAGGTAAAAAATGATTATTATATAAAAATAATAATAATTTACACTAAAATAAGTAATTGTGATTTTTTAACTTATTCCTTGATAAAAATATTTGAGCCTTCTTAGATTGGTTTTTTTGTAATAAATCCACCTCTAGATAATGATAAACAAAGTTAAGAAGATTTTTAGGAGGAATTTTATTGTTAAAAACTCTTCTCATGTTCGAGGAATTTGGGGGTGAAAGGATCCATTTATAAGTGAGGGGTGGAAATTTTGTAAATACACATAACTTTATTTTAATGTCATCTCACTTTTAAGGGAAAGTGTCTCCAAATGAGGGAACTAATATATATGGGATAAAATTTGATTTATAAAGCCTACAAATATTCTTTTGGTGACATTATTTGACATATTTTAGGTCATTTACTCTTATTTTAATTTTCTACAACAATTTACTTTTATCATGGTAACTCATTTTTTAATCTCTAAATATTATTTTTTATGTAGAAAAGTAAAATTTCGTTTTATTAACTAATTTTGATATTTTCATTACAAATACAAAACCGTTTTTATCATATTAAATTTCAAGATGTTTTTAAAATCAATTTAAAATAAAATTGTGATTAATGAAACAAAAACTATTTTTTAAAAAGTATTTCTTAGGATGAAAAATTCTAAACATAGGATTGTAAAATAAATTTAATATTTAAAATGAATAATTTTAATTATAAAATACAGATTTTTTTGGAAAAGTTTTCTTAATTTCTAAATTCATTTATATATCTTAATTATGTCATAAAATTCATGGTATTTTTTAAAACGGTATTTTATAATATTCACCTAAGAATCAATATTTTCTAAACAAACCGAAAATTTTCCTAGTATTGTATCATGATTTTTAATCCAAATATTAACATCATATTTATAAATTAATATTATAAAATTTATGAATTAATATTTAAAATATAAATATAAAATATAATAAAAAATATTTTTATAGGAAAATAAATTTAAAATATTATCTATTCTTGAACCTATTTCCTATAAATTAAAAATTAAATTAATTTGAATATATTATTATTACTAAAAATGTAATCAACATCATTTAACCTAAATATATTTAATTTATTAATGTAAAAAACGTATAGCATGTAATAGGAAATGTTTAGTAAAAGTTATTTTTAGGTATAAAATGAATTTATTCTTATTATGATCCTAGTAACAACTATAGGATAATTGTTAATTTATTTAATTTTTAATATTATCTATAAATTTAATTAACATTATTATTTAGTAGTGGTTTAATTAATTAAGATAAAACTACAAAATAATTTTATAAAATAGAGTTTCAAAAATAATCCTTTAAAAATTAAATCATATTAATTATTTATCCCCTAAGTGTAATAATTTTTTTAAATGATTACTACTTTTTAGTTAATAAGATGTTTTTTTAATCTTATAATTTTCTTAATAATGGGAATATAATATATCAATTTTCATTTTATTTGGTTGTTACATGTAAAATATGATATTAAACACAGTATTTATTTAATAGAGATTTACATATGGAAATTTTGGGGTATTACAGGAAGATTTAACCGCATTCGAGGGATAAAAATTGGGTATGATTAAAAATTAAATAGGTAAAAATATTAAATTCACCACATTTAGTAAAACTGGGTACCTAAATGGTTTGGATAAATGTTTTTCTAAACTATTCATTAACCAGGTGGCTAACAAAATATCAAGATGCACCCCCTTCTGCAGTTTAGTTATATGGTTTACTAAATCATGTGAAAGTCGTATAGAACCCTCTAAAACATTTAATCAATATGAATTGTTTTATCACATATTTATTTATAACTATGCACAATCCATTACCTAACCCCATTATTAAAATTAACCTATATAGTTTTCTAATTCACTTGCATGTTTTTCTTAATCATGTAGTAGTTGTGCACGAGGGTAAACCCCCTATAAAATAAAAAGCTCAAAACAAACTCTCATGAAATTATCCAAAGAACCCAAAACCTCTCATTTCACTCAATTCAGATCTAAAAACATATTCTCAATATTCCCCAATACTTAGGATTATGATATGAATCTCATTTCACAAAAGGACCCTTTCTACAAGACTAAAAAAATAAAATTCTTACTAAATTTCACAACTCATATATCTATGGGTCATTAAATTCTCCCTCTTTACATACCATTGTGTTATTAACGTTATCAATATATTATTTCTATCTAACCATCTCCTCACTTTCATCGTATTTTATAACATTAGTGATTTTGTTTGTTACAATGATTTTTTATGTAAATCTTATGGTAGAAAATAGGGTACATCTCAATCTAATAGGTATAGGGCTTAATTAACATTATACTATCCATTAAAGTTCTAATAATAATCAACCGTCCCTATATACCTGTTGAAGGAATTCACTACATTTTTACCCATGTGATACATTCACCAATATAAATTAGATGGTTGTTCATAATAAGTGATTCAGATAAAAAATTATTTTAACCACTAAGAAGGGTGATCCAAAATAAAGTAGACAACGAATGAGTTTTCTGTGGAGTTTTCCCAATTAGTAAAATATAATATTTCCATGGGGGAGTTATATCAATATCCCAATTATATTTCTCTGTTATGGTTTCCCCTGGTATATTGCTACTATAGATTTGGATTTTTTCACGTATTTGGATCATATTATAATCAGTTCTTGATGTGGTGCATATTTTGGAAGTTCTATATAAGACACATATATCCAAGTCGTTAAATCCATATTTAAAAGATTTAAAAACCCCAATACTACTCTATGTCAGTCACCATGGTGGAATTTTTTTATTATTGTAGGTATGGCATTTTTAAATGATACCTCAGGGGGAATGTTTAGAGCAATTTGATTATTATTCATCGAAATAGGGGTGCCTTCATATTGGTTGACTATTTCATCATGGGGTGGACCTATGGGCCTAGTAACATTAGGAAGACCTATATATTTTTTTATTGTACTTTACCATGATATATTATTAATAACTAAAATATAGAAAAACATTGTGGTCACTCCGAATTTCATTTTGGGGAGGATCTAAGTGATGATGGTTATTATTCATCGATGAAGAATGATTTGTTGACTAGTTCAGTAATACATATCCCAAATATGACTAAGGCGACCAATTGAGGGTGACCATAAACACTAATATGGATTTTATAGTGAGGTTTCGGGATAAAAACAACATCGAAAAATAATTTTTTTTTTTTAAAAACACTGATTATTATCAACTAACGATCACTACTTCTAGTTTCCTAAGTCCATCTGATTGAGGCCAAAGATTCCTTAATGAAATATGGTGAATTTCGGTACTATGGTGGTGAAGATGACCATAATTATTGAGATCCCTCCCTTATGGTTTAGAGGTAGTTACATTGATTTAAGATATTTTGTCTTCAACTTTTTATATGTAGAGAAAATAAGCATTTTCTCACTATAGGGAGACTCTCAAAGTGATTTGACATCATGATGGGGGTCTCTATACAATATTAGATTTTCAACATGATATTTTCCTTCTTGAACATAACTAATATGACCTGACCTATGAATCCCCACCAGGCCAGGCAATTGGATTAGTGTTCCACTTCAAACTCGCCTATAATAGGCTAAGGTATGGAAACTCACAACAAATAGTCATATTACACAAGATCATAGGTCTTAAAGTAATTCACCTATAGAAAACACATATCCCCACATAGGAAATAGTAATATAATAGAGAAAAATAAATACAATTATAATATATAATTCATAAAAAAATGAAAATACATACAAAGGAATAATTAGTACAAAAACCATGAATTAAAGGGGAATAATACACACCCAACAACCCTAAAGGGGAACTAGCCTAATGAAAATGAGTTTAATGGATTATTTTAATGAAAATTATTAGAATGAAAAAAAAAATCTTCTACTATCACCTCTGGGTACCACTAAACTCCAAAAAAATTGTTTCCAACAAATTCATCACTCAGCTATCTATAATCTCTATAAGGAATGACATTTGTAGTTGAAACTCCCATATAGAGGAGAGTATATACATACCTAATAGGACATGTTGAAAACCAAAAATGGAAATAAGAAAGACTAATCAATTCAACCCATAGTGGTAAGAAGATAAATAAGAACCCATATATTATTTTAATGACAGTTCCCTATACATTGAATAGATTTTTTCCCAATAAAGGTCACCTATAGATTAATCAACCCAATAATCATTAGAAAAATCCATAAATGCTATATTTACAACCAATATCACTTCTTATAAAATATATTGGGAACCCATGCACTTCTAAAGGATACACATCAAATGAGGGAGTATCCAATATAAAATTAGGTCCAGCACCCTATAAAGTAGACCTGATTTGGTTAGGGTGTACCTAGATCCATGGATAAAGAACAAAAAAATTGGTATGGTGTGTATCCCCTTGAGGATAGTCTGCTTATATACTTCTCTTTAAAAATGTGTTATGGGTTTTCCTACACAATGTGTAGAATGGGGTTCAAAGTGTGTGGTAAGACTAAGGTACTCAATGTGTATTATTGTATCTCAGGCCATGTAGGGATAAGATAAATATAATTCCCCAAGTAGTGTACAAATTATGTAGCTCTAGCTAGATCACTTGGTGGGAATGGTTGGGGAGGCAGATATATGTATAGAAAAACGTACTCCATGTCTTTTCATAACTACATGTGTTGTAGAGTAATACAGACATCTAGGAATGTACTTCTTATACAAGAAAAAATAATTTATTTGAGGAACATGACATACGCACCTAAGAAACATGTCGTGTGATACTTAACTCAGATAAAACCTTAGTTAACATTGTATGGGAAATACAAAATTTGTATCTTTGGATAGTGTATCATGTAATCATGTCTTAGAACCTAGAATTGGATAAATTCTTGGAATCTTGTCACCAATTTTTCTCTCTCCTTTGATCATGCCTAAAACACCCACAAAGGATTCTTCCATCAATATTGTGCTTCAAATGGTCGTTTTCTAGCCATACCTTGATCTAATTATGAACTATAAGAAATTTTTTTCCATGTCCAATTATGGGGGGAGATTTACTTGGTAAATAACCTTAGAACCCCTTTTAATAATAAAAAATGTCTCAATAAACCTAAAATATAGCTTGATTCCACAACTAAGCCATTAAAAACAGCATTATGGTGAGACTTTTAAGAACACATGACCACCTCACTCAAAATCCAATTGGAAATTTATTTGATCCATATAGAAATTTTGATAGATTTGATTTTTCATCATTCATTTCTGAATCACTTGCACCTTCTTTATCTCTAGTCACAATGACTCTTGGCCTATCAGTGAAGATGCTCCAATCGTGTTCTATCACAATAGAAAATAATAGATTCTTTGTTGTGGAGGAATAGAAAGGCTTAAAGATGATATTAGAGTGGTATATATTGTCTTACATGAATTATACTAAGGGGATGTGATCCTCCAGTATCGTTCAAAAATCGATCACACAATCGATCAGAATATACTCAAACAACAGAATGGTTTGCTTGATCCGGACATCTTTCTGAGGGTGATGTCCTACAATCATCCACAATTGAGTCTTAGATACCTACACGAAGCTCCAAAAAAATATAAATTTTATCATGAATATCATATGGAAATAATTATAGAAGGTTCCCCTAGTAACCAAACAATAGTCTCTACATAAAGTAATGTCAATAACTTAACCAAACTCTAATCATGGATAGGAAGAAAAAGGACCGACATAGTCTATCTAATGATGATCGCCTAGAGAATCATGAAATCTCAATAATATTTGATTCCCTATTAGAAAAATACTTCTATATTCCAAACCATTTCAACTCTATTTCTACAAGGGGTTGGGATATGACGACAAAGACTTTTTGCATTGGCTTCACCTGTTGATAGTTGAGACATATCAAAAAATAATAATCAACGCTCATCTTTATTTCTATCCATAAAAATCACCACATGATGTCTTGGTATATCTTTTTCAAACCAGGATGTGCCACCAAGGGTGATGTATGAAACTTCCTTAGTAACTCATTATGTTGTATGATTAGAAACCCTATTCACCACTAAAAGTGGATAATGTTCTCTCCACCTTCAAAAAATCCATTAGTTGAATCGCTTGAGGATATCTAAATGTGCATGACCTAACCACCAATATCACCTAACTAGGTCTCCCTTACACACCAAATAGAGAAATTTCCACCACTATCTATGGAAAGTTGTCCTCCATTTTCCACTATAGACAACTACATCGAGGCCAACTACTCAGGTGCCTCCTCCAATAATTGAGCATGATACTTATTACTAAGGGAATCGACCACCATATTTTCCTTCCTTAATTTATATATAATATTAATTTAATAGTCCCATAATAACTCCAATGAATTCATATATATAATGTTATGTTTTCTCTAATTGAACATGTATCTAAGACTATTATTGTCCATGTAGACTATGAATCACTCACCAAGAAGGTAATGTATTAAAATATACATGAATAAAAAACACTTTTTTCATATCCAAATAATCGGTTGCATAGTTTTTCTCATGAGGAATCAACTATATGGACACTTAAGTAATCATTTTCTACCTTTTCATCTGTACAGATCCAAGCCTACCTCCAAAGGTTTCATAATATTCAATATACATGACCCTTTCCTTTTGAATCCTTAAAAGAGGAGTAATGATCAACCTCCACCTCAACTCCTAAAAAATATCTATCATATCTTAGAAAATATAAAGGGATTCCTATTTTCCATAGAATCACAATATTTTAAAATAAGAACATTATGTTTTGTAGAATATATGACTTGAAACATTGTATAAGGACCCAACCTTAAAACATCACATAATCTTGAATTAAATGAACAATTCACATTGAGGATCTCTTCAGGTTTAGATTTTTAGAGATTTAGGCCATAACTATTAAATCTAAAAAGATTACAATGTAGACACTCCTACTCAGTTTCCATTTTTTTCACAAAATAAAAACTCTTAAAAAGAAACATGTATAGTTCCATGATTTAGAAAGCATGTCTTTACTTGATCCCATCCTTGACCCAATTCAACTTTAAGCCCTATGGAAAAAAATTCAAAAAAACTTGGGATGAGCATAAAAAGCTCAGTAAGGGATGTAAAATAATAAGGAAAGAAAACATTAGTCCATGTATACATAAGGATCAATAAAATCATACATTACTCATAAAACATAAGCACCTCAACATACCTTGTGAAATCATAAGATTTATGAATAACTCATACAAATAATAAGACATAAAGGTAACTTGAGGCATTCATAACATTCTTACGAAGGAAGTAACCCTCATGGTTATATTTGGAATACCCATCATAGTATATTCCCTAAATCTCTTCGGACAAACCTTAGCATTTAACTCCTTCACGTTGCCCAATTCATTGGAGAGATATATCGAGCTCACCCGCCCTTATTTTATCACGGAACCACCCTTCTTCATAAAAAATTCCCAAAAACCATAACATAATCGTATCACATAAAACATGCATAAAGGAAACATAACATTTCCACATTTCAATCAAAAGATATCAATAAAACATATTGATATAATAAAAACATTATCAAAACAATTTTCAATACCAAAACAAAAGAAAATTAAAACATGGTATTTATTTTTCATTTAAAAAAAGTTGTGGCTTGAAGAGGAATCCGAAACTCAAATAATGGTCACGGCAGCGGAGAAGTCGGTGTCACCTCATACGTAAGACAAAACATTCCTTTTTTCGTTTAATAAAACGCTTCATACAAAAATATTCCTTTTGAATAATAGTAAAAGTCAAATGGTTTTATACACTGTATAAATGAAATTTGGGTATAAAACAAAATATGCCTCAATGAAAGGAGATTGAGATGAAGTCCCTTGCAAATATGGTATCCTTAGATTAAGGATAAATCAATTACATAATTATGTGTGAAAAATATAAATACACCCAATATAAGTTGATATAAAGTGTAAAAAAATCATAGTTCATCCACACATATTCATGGAACGACATAATCAAGAAGTATACGTTTAACCCAAAGAATTGAAATTGGGTTAAGAAGTTCCCTTACAGAAATTCGACAGCCTAACGACGTCACTTTAAAATTCAGAAAATGAGATGATGAGAGATAAAAAGGGTATCTAATCACTTGGATAGAACATTTTCAACAATAAGGATATATAATAACATATCCCAACATAAGAAGATGTAAATTAAATGACCTAACAAAAAGAAGTCTTTTAAAAAGAGGAGGGTGAAAGGTTCCCTTACCGATTTGGGTATCTTTCGAAACGTACACCCCATGAAAGAAGGGTCATACATTAAAGATATAAAACCCCATAAATTATAGTATATTAAACAAAGAATAAAATCATGGTCCATACACACACCACAGAAAAAGTAAATAGTGGCAAATGTAGCATGAATCTCATGGGAATAAAAGTGAGATGAAAAATCTCTTAAGAATCCTCGGCAGCCTAACAACGCCACTTAAAACTTAAAAAAATAAGGATTGTTGAGATAAAATAGGATCTATCATAATATGAACATAAAATTTACAGTAATAGGAATATATAATAAAACCCCCCATCATAATAAAAAGGAGCTTAAAGGAAATTACATAAAAGAGAGTACTTAAAAAGAAAGAGAGAGGTAGGATCCCTTACCTCAAGTCCGACTTGTCTTGTTCGTTTCTTTATACTATTGAATAATAAAATTTGGTCAATTTATAATTTCTTAAGGAAAACATTTAAAGTTTATTATTCAATTCATAACACATATTATAATGTTATAATAATTATTTAATTATGTGAGTTCATATTAGACGTTTTTGTCGATGTTCGATACATGAGTCAAAAATGAACTTGTTTGAAAATAATTGTCCATGTAGTTATAAGTAAACCATATACAGAATAGTATTAATTATTTAAATATCTTATATATCCAGTATATATTCACTATATACTATTCCATAACATTTGAAGATAAAAAATTAAATGCACCATTCATGGAGACGGTAGGCCGTACGTACGCATGAACGCTACTTTCATTTCTTTGTCATATTAATGGAATTAAAACTAAATGAGAGATATATATATTATAATTACAGAATGATATTCATCATTTAGATTTAATATATATCATATATATCTATTATATATATATACTTATAATAGTATATAACTTTTGGAGATAAGAAATGAAATGTACCGTTCATGGAGACGGTAAGCCGTACGTACGCATGAATGCTACTTTTATTTCTATTTCATACTTTAATGGAATGAAAACAAATTGAAACATAGGTTTATTATAATTACAGTATAATAAAATATATAATATCATTAACTCCATCCTTTATACATCCCACATTTGGCATTAACGATTCAAATCACTTTGAGAGGGCGGTAGTTTGCACTTCCTAAAATGAAATTATCGCCTTTACCCATTTTGGAAACCATAAAGGTATGGAATAAATGAAAAATACAGAAGCATAAGGAAAACATAAAAATAATATATATATCATATATAAATAAGGTGACATCTTAATGGCCACCATGAGAGGTTTTAAAATAATATTGAAAAATCATAGTTTCATGAGGCAGTAATTCTCCACCCACAGAAACAGTATGTTCTTTAACCATTAAATGGAGGTGTGTATGAGTGTATATAGAATCCTTCTCATAACAACACCTTATTATATTTAAGATACTGGTTTTGTTAGAAAATAAAGGAATAGAAATATTTTAAGGGTTTGGAGAAGAAAAATAAAACAAAAGAACATAAGAGAAGACATTACCTTTAAATCGGGTAACTCTTTTTTATTTGAGCCCAAAGGATTCTGTAAAAAGAATTCTGCCCAATGTGATGCTTATAGAAATAATATAGGGATGTGGAGAGACACTATTATCATAGTTTGGATGATCCAAGGGCTTGAGAGGTGTGGGTAAGGGGGTAGAGGTGGGGGCCTTTTATAAGAGGGGTGAGGGGCGCTCTTGGAAAGTCATGAAATGTTCCTTTATCATAAAATGATTTTTTGATTTTAAAGGTCCCACAAATATATATATCGAGGATAAGGTGATAAGGGTTTTGAATCCACATATCCAATAGGTTTTTAAAAAGTGTAAGTCTTAGATTTTACTTTATCCTTTTATTTTATTTAAATCCTTCATTAATGAGGTAATCACTGCATCATCACGGTGTCATAAATAAATTTATTTATTTAATGTCTAAAAATAATAAAAAAATACCATCATATAGGAAATATTTTTATATTTCCAATGACTATTTGTAGTCAAAGAGAAATTTTATGTAAACTAAATTAAAATTGTTATACTTAGGATATACAAACCTTTGTTATATTTCCTTTCTTTAAAAAATAATATGATAAAAAGTCACTATCACACTAAAGTGATTCCATGGGGTCCCAAGGTTAGCACAAGGCATCCCATGGTCGGTTATGACTCCACCAATATAATTAAGACACATATTGGGGTCATTTTTATTTTTATTATATTATTTTGTTACCCTTAACTACCCGATTACTAATTAAACACGATAATTAAAGAGAATTATTGTCGTTACTATTCATAATGTCAAAAAACAAAAATCCTAAATTACATAATTTGGAAATTGTGATTCCAAATATGGAACCCATTTTACCAAATTCAAAACACATAAATTGTAGTAATTAATTTAAAAGTAAAACCCGTTGTCAAAACAAAAGATGGGTTTTTATGAAGTAAAATTTATCAAAAGATTGACTTGTTTTTAAATCAAATTGAAAAGTGAAATTACTTCCAATGAACAAAATTGAATTAAGTGTTACAAAAATAATTCAATTATAATTTAAAAACAATTAAAATGACAATCTAACTATATAAATAAATTGGATGAAAAGGCAGTTTTGAATTTAAATGCGGTATTTTTCACTATTCATTAAAAATGATCATTTTCAGAAAAGTACCAAAAATTCACCCTTAGAGATATTTGATATTAAAAATTGAAAAATTATGTCCATTTTACCAAATTCAAAACATATATGTTTTATTAATAAATTATATAGTTAATTCCCGCTTTCAAAACAAATAGCGTGTTTTTTAGAAACAATATCTATCAAAAGATTGACACTTTTTTATGTCCATTTTCAATGTGAAATTAATTCTAATGACCACCATTGAATTAAATGGTAAAAATATATTCTAATTACACTTTAAAACAATTAAAAATATAATCTAATCATATAATTAAATTAGATGAAAAAGTAGTTTTGATGTAAAATGCAGTATTTTTAACTATTCATTAAAAAATGAACATTGTCAGAAAAATAACAAAACTTTATCCAAAGTAAATTTCAAAGTCCCAATTCTAAAGAATAAGTTTATTTTGAAAAATAGAGCTTATAAAATTGTCAAAAGTCAGATTTAAAAAAGGTTCTCCATCAAAAGGCGGTAAAACAATCTTTTAAAAATATTAGAGTATTTATTCTTAAAATTGGATTCATTTTCATTTTAAGCCTCTAACATTTATTGGATAAATGTAAAAATATTTAAGAAACATATGTAATCATTTTTTAGTTAGTTCTGTTCATTCTCTCCATTAAAACAGCTAGGCATTAACTATTATTTAAAATAATATTTTTATATTATTAGTGTGCAACGTAAGATTTCAAAGAAACTCGTTGTTGCATATTGGGTATTCCATAGAGCATAGCATTCCCTTTAAAGTAATATTAACATTTTATTCATGAATATTGATAAATATGAGAATGTCATATTCTTTATTTACCTGGGATGTTACATCCTTCCCCCTTTTGGAAATTGCATCCTCGCAATTTTAAAATTGGTCTGGAAACTTCATTAAAAGCCCCACATTGAAAAAAGAGTCAGCAAAACTATCACTTTAAAAGAAAGAAAGGTAAGTACAAAGGTCACCTGAGTTAACCCATACTAACATTCCATGTAGGAAAACATGGATATTGAAGAAAAAACAAAGGGTCAAGATCTGATGGGGAGTGATAGAAAACATGATTAGGAGAAATTTAACCACCAGAAAATCATAATCTTGTGATGGGTTGAGCAGTATTTGATTCCCTCGTAGGAAAAGTTAACATACAAATTTTTTGTTTTAAGTTACTTTTCATTGAGGAATTTATTTATGATCTTAACTAAAAACATAAGGAAACATACTTACTTGTCATGTAGACTTTCAGTTTTTACTAGATTTCTAACACAAATTCATATTTCCTCCAAACGATGAGTATTTAGGATGACTTTTTCACATTAAGAGTGCTATAATCAACTTCTTTAGAATCACCTAATCAAAAAAATATGAACTATATATTTCCCATTTCTTTAGATCTTAACCAAAACCAAAATTTTTAGTATGAGATCAGATAATACCCAAAAAGGATAATCCTTTATAAAAAGAAATACTACTCTTAATCTCCAAAATTTTTCCAACAAAACAAAAAGTTCATCAAAGTCCTTCAATAAATAGATATCCATAAAATTCTTCATATAATCCAAACAATGAATTAAACCCAAAACTCCAAAGGATTTAATCACATCGTCTTCCATGATAAATCTTAACATTTATCTTCATATAACATCAGTTACTCTTAAAGTCTCATACTGAAAAGTAATTATCCTAATCACATATCCTCTATGATAAGCTAATCATTTCTATAGATAACCCAAAATCAACTTATTATTGATTCATAAAATCATATAACTAAAAATAATTTGTCATACTAACTAGGTACTTCATATAGTCCAGTGGTAGGCGATAAATATTAGTCGCACTTTGGTTGTGGGTTCGATTCCCACAGATTTGTCCGACACGACGGGTTGTCACACTGTCTGTGTGTTTTCCTTTTTCCAAAACTATATAATTCTTAAAACATTCCCCAAAATGATATAAAATATTCAAAAATAACCATATCATAATTAACCTCAATTTTATCTCTTTCCTTTCATTTTCCATCTTAATATATAGTAACCCATAATTACCTCAAAATTAAGGATTATATAAACCCTAATGATTACCTTTATAATTATTAACTGAACTTCCACATCGAGTTGGTTCTATCGTACATGAAGCATCATAGAACTCACCATGGTTGGAGAGGTTAATCATGACTCATGATAGTTGGTTTATAATAACCATGAGATTTCTCATTGAATCCCCTATTTCATCCAGTCTCTTAATTAGAGAACCACCATAGTTTCCTTCATACCCATTTCCACTTTGGTGCCTGCAAGATCCATCCATTTACTAAAACCAAAAATGTCAGTGTGAGTATATCATTAAAATCATCATATAATATCTTATTAGGAGGGTAAATAAAAAGATATAATAATTCATATTATCTTAAACTCATTCACTTTATCAAAAAAAATCTATGACTCTTTCTAAAATCCTAACCATTATAGTAATGTCACTTGTGCTTAAAGAATACCCTAACCTCTAAAGTTATCTAAACCGACCTCTGATACCAAATATAAGGACCTAGAATTAAAACATCACATAATCTTGAATCAAATGAATAATTCACATTGAGAATCTTTTTAGGTTTAGTTTTTTAGGGAATTAGTACATAACTATTACATCTCAAAAGATTACAAAGTATACACTCCTACTTAGTTTCCATTTTTTTCACAAAATAAAGACTCTTAAAAAGAAACATGTATAGTTATATGTTTTAGATAGCATGTCTTTATTTGATCCCATACTTGACCCAATTCATATTTAAGCCTTGTGGAAAACATTTCAAAAAAACTTGGGATGAGCATAAAAAGCTCAGTAAGGGATATAAAATAACAAGGGAAGAAAACATTAGTCTACGTATACATAAGGATCAATGAAATAATACTTTACTCATAAGACATAAGTTCTACAACATACCTTGTGAAATCAAAAGATTTATGAATATCTCATAGAAATCATAAGACATAAAGGTAACTTGAGGCATTCAGAACATTCTTACGTATGGAGTAACCCTCATGGTTACGTTTGGAATACCCATCACAGTATATTCCCTAAATCTCTTCGGAGAAACTTTAGAGTTTAACTCCTTCACGTTACCCAATGCATTGGAGAGATATATCAAGATCACTCGCCCTTAGATTATCACGGAACCACCCGTCTTCACAAACAATGCCCAATAACCATAATATAATTGTATCACATAAAACATGCATAAAGGAAACATAACATTTCCACATTTCAATCACAAGATATCAATACAACACATTGATATAATCAAAACATTATCAAAACCATTTTCAATACCAAAATTAAATAAAATGAAAACATGGTATTTATTTTTCATTTAAAAAAAGTAATGGCTTGTAGAGGAAGCCGAAACTCAAATAATGGTCACAGCGGCGGAGAAGTCGTTGTCGCTGCATACGTAAGACAAAACATTCATTTTGTCATTTAGTAAAACGCTTCATACAAAAATATTCCTTTTGAATAAATGTAAAATTAAAAGGGGTTTATACACCGTATAAAATAAAGTTGTGTATAAAACAAAATATGCCTCCATGAAAGGAGATTGAGACGAAGTCCCTTACAAAAATGGTATCCTTAGATTAAGGATAAATCAATTACATAATTATGTGTCAAAAATATAAATACCCCCAATATAAGTGGATATTAAGTGTAAAACAATCCGAGGTCATCCACACATATTCATGGAATGACATAATCAAGAAGTAGATGTTTAAGCCAAATAATTGAAATTGGGTTAAGAAGTTCTCTTATAGAAATTCGACAGCCTAACGACGTCACTTTAAAATTCAAAAAATGAGATGATGAGAGATAAAAAGTGTATCTCATCACTTGGACATGACATTTACAACAATAAGTAAATATAAGAACATATACCAACATAATAAGATGTAAATTAAAAGACCAAACAAAATTAAGTATTTTAAAAAGAGGAGGGCGAAATGTTTCCTTACCGATTGGGGTAACTTTCGAAACGTACACCCCATGAAAGAAAGGCCATAAAATGAAGATGTAAATACTCAAAAATTAAATTATATTAAACAAATAATACAATCATGGTCTGTAAACATGCCACAAAAATAGTAAATAGTTTCAAATGTATCATGAATCTCACAGGAATAAAAGTGAGATGAAAAATCCCTTACGAAACCTCGGCAGCCTAACAGCACCACTTAAAACTTCAAAAAAAGGATTGACGAGATCAAATAGGGTCTCTCATCATATGAACATAAACTTTAAAGTAATATAAATATAAAAGAACATCCCCCAACATAAGAAAAATGTTCTTGAAGGAAATGAAAAAAAAAAGAGTACTTAAAAAGAAAGAGGTAGGATCTCTTACCTCAAGTCTGACTTGTCTTGTTCGATTCTTTATATTCCTGAATAATATACTTTCGTAAATTTATAATTTCTCAAGGAACTCCTTTAAAGTTTATTATTAAATTTATAACACATATTATAATGTTATAATAATTAGTTAATTATGTGAGTTCATATCAGATGTTTTTGTCGATGTTCGGTACATGAGTCAAAAATGAACTTGTTTGAAAAGAATTGTCCATGTAGTTATAATTAAACCTTATCCATAATAGTATTACTTGTTTAAATATCATATATTTATAGTATATATTAATTTTATACTATTCCATAAAAATTGGAGATAAAAATTGAAATGCACCGTTCATGGAGACGGTAGGCCGTAAGTACGCATGAGCGCTACTTTAATTTATTTTTCATATTAATGGAATTAAAACATAATGATATGTAGGAATATTTTAATTACAGTATAATATAATATATAATATCATTAAAACAATATTTTATAAATCTCACATATGGCATTAACGATTCAAATCACTTTGAGGGGGCGGTAGTCCTCACTTCCTAAAATGAAATTATCGCGTTTACCCATTTCGGAAACCATAAAGGTATGGAATAAATGAAAAATAAAGAAGTATAAGGAAATAAAAATAATAATATATATATCATATATAAATACACTAACATCTTAATTTCCACCATGATATGTGTTAAACGAAGATTGAACAATCATCGTTTCGTGAGGCAGTAATTCTCCACCCACAGAAACAATATGTTCTTTAACCATTAGATGGAGGTGTGTATGAGTGTATCTTGAATCCTTATAACAAATAAATCCATGTATATTGAAGATACTGGTATTTTTAAAAAATAAATAAATAAAAATAGTTTAAGGGGTTGAAGAAGAAAAATAAAACACATGAACATAAGAGAAGACATTCCCTTTAAATCGGGTAACTCTTTTTGATTTCAGCCCAAAGGCTTCCTTAGAAAGAATTATTCCCAAAGTGAGGCTTCTAGGAGTAAGATAGGGATGTGGAGAGACAATATCAGCAGGGTTTGGACGATCCAAGTGATTGAGAGGTGGGGGTAAGGGGGTAGAGGTGGGGGCCTTTTATAAGAGGGAGGAGGGGCACTCTTGGAAAGTCATGAAATGTTACTTTATTATGAAATGATTTTTAGATTTTAAAGTTCGCACAATTATATATTTCAAGGATAAGGTGATAAGGGTTCTAAATCCACCCATCCAATAGGTTTTTGAAAATTTTATGTCTTATATTTTACCTTATCTTTTTATTTTATTTAAATCGTTCATTAATGTGGTAATCACTGCATCATCACGATGTCATAAATAAATTTATTTATTTAATGTCTAAAAATTATAAAAAAATTACCATCATTTAGGAAATAGTTTTATATTTACAATTAATATTTATAGTCAAAGATATCATTTATGTAAACTAATTTAAAATTGTTTTACTTTGGATATACAAACCATTATTATATTTTCTTTCTTTAAAAAATAATATGATAAAAAGACACTATCACACTAAACTGATTCCATGGGATCCCAAGGTTGGCACAAGGCATCCCATAGTCAGCCATGACACCACCAATATAATTAGGATACATGTTGGGGTCATTTAATATTTTATTATATTATTTTGTTACCCTTAACTACCTGATTACAAATTAAACACGATAATTAAAGATAATTACCGTTGTTACAATTCATAATGTCCAAAAACAAAAGATCATTAATTAAATAATTTGGAACTTCTGATTCCTAATATGGAACCCACTTTACCAAATTAAAAACACATAAATTGTAGAAATTAATTTAAAAGTAAATATCATTGTCCAAACAAGAGATCGGTTTTTAAGAAGTAAAATTTATCAAAAGATTGAGTTGTTTTTACATCCAACTGAAAAGTGAAATTACTTCAAATGAACAAAATTGTTTTTAAGTTTTAAAAAAATAATTCAATTATACTTTAAAATAAATTATAATGACAATCTAACTATATAAATAAATTTGATGAAAAGGCAGTTTTGAATTAAAATGCTGTATTTTTTCACTATTCATTAAAAAATGAACATTATCAGAAAAATACCAAAAATTCACCCTAAGATATATTTGATATTACAAATTAAAAAATGATTTCCATTTAAACAAATTAAAAACATAGAAGTTTCATTAATAAATTATATAGTTAATTTCCGCTGTCAAAACAAATAGCATGTTTTTAAGAAACAATATCTATCAAAAGATTGACACTTGTTTATGTCCATTTTCAAAGTGAAATTAATTATAATGGCCAAAATTGGATTAAATGGTAAAAATATATTCTAATTAAAATTTAAAACAATTAAAAATATAATCTAATCATATAATTAAATTAGAAGAAAA
This sequence comes from Viscum album, assembly GCA_963277665.1. Taxonomy (NCBI): domain Eukaryota; kingdom Viridiplantae; phylum Streptophyta; class Magnoliopsida; order Santalales; family Viscaceae; genus Viscum; species Viscum album. The sequence goes on along the minus strand of OY728141.1, from coordinate 1,036,974,767 downwards.
AATAGTATTGAAGTAAAATGCAGTATTTTTCACTATTCATTAAAAAATGAACATTGTAAGAAAAATACCAGAAATTTATCCAAAGTAAATTTCAAAGTCACAATTCTAAAGAATAAGTTTATTTTTACAAATAGATCCTATAAGATTTTCAAAATTTATATTTTAAAAAGGTTCGCCATCAAACGGCGGTAGAACAATCTTTTAAAAACATTTAGAGTATTTATTCTTAAAATTGGATTCATTTGTATTTTAAGCCTCTAAAATTTAATGGATAAATGTAAAAATATTTAACAAACATATGTAATAATTTTTTAGTTAGTTCATTTCATTCCCACCATTACAATGGCTAGGCGTTAACTATTGTTTAAAATAATATTTTTATATTATTAGTGTACAACGTAAGATTTCAAAGAAACTCGTTGTTGCATATTGGGTATGCCATCGAGCATATCATTCCCTTTAATGTAATATTAAGAGTTTATTCATGAATATTGATAAATATGATAGTGTAATATTGTTTATTTACCTAGGTTGTTACACACTGAGTATTAAGTGAAGTGTGATATAATATTAAAATAATATTATTTAATGTAACCAATATGGCATAGCTATTTAGTTGATAGGAATAAAAAAATTTAATCAAATTTTGAAAAAATTTATAATTTTTTTATATAATTTTTTTATAAATAAGTATTTAATTCTCAAAAATCAATTTTATTCTTCCAAAATATATGTTATTCAAAATGGTTTCACGTTGAATTTTATATTTGGGATTCATAATTATTATATACCACTTTTTGTAATTCCATTTTACAAAAATAATATGAGTTTTGATATAAAAACTTTCAAAATTATCTTAAGGTGAAATTTTGGGATTTTTATGAATATAGTGTTTTCTAAATGAATACTGAAAAATACAACTCTTTGTAAAACTGTAATTTCCATTTAATATATTAAGCAATATAAAAAGTGAAATCATTTATTTAATTTTACATTAAAGTAAAATAAGTATTATTTATTTATATTTAATCCAATAAATTAAATTTTAATTATGTTTATATCTTATTTTTGAATAAGTTTATTTTTAATCATAAAAGCATATTTATTTGAAGACTATTTTTAAGTGCATAATGTTTCCCCATTTTAATTAATAAAAATCACCCATAATGAGGAATGATTTAAATTAAATTTATAGATTATACTTCAATATATATTAATTTAAATACATATAAGTAATATAACAAGTCATATAGTTATGGTAAGATCATCTAATGCAAGAAAATTACATACCCTAAAAATCGTTTACTGACACTTTTTACAAAATTAATTTTTAAATTAAATATTTCTTCTTATGTAAATTGAATTTGAAAAATAAGATTCCATATTTAAATTTGAATAATTAATATTATGTAAAAATTTGAAAATAATTATTATTCATAATGAATATTAAAAATAGTAAAAAATTAATTGCCCTCATTAAGGTTAAAATGATTTTACTAGGGGTTAAACTAAAATATAAGGGTATGTTTTCCAATTAAACTTTTTAAACTCCAATTGTATACCCATATTTTGACATTGTCCTATCCCAAATTACAATATAAGATAATTTGGAATAATTTTTCTTCGTACTGACTTTATTATTTTGTATTCTTTTTGGAAATTCCTAAGTGGTTTCTAAGAACATCCCCTCCCCTACTTATAAAACAGTAACACCTTCCTTCACTTATTCAAAACTATATAGCCATTTATCATGTCCAAAACCAAAAAAATCCCTGACATCCTTATTAACATTCTTTATCTTTTCTCAGACCCAAAATACAAGCCCTTTAGTCATTAATAATAGATCCAAAGGGTATTATTCTAAGCGAAGGAAATTTTCTCCACCAAAATCTTTCCTTTTATTACTTCTTTTACAACAATAAATTATGTCTTCACATTTACAATATAATTACACAGGTATTTAACTTATATTGAGATATTATTTTTATTTAATTATATGTATATGTCACCCTATCCATCAAATGGGAAACAAATCCATTTATCTTGTGTATGGTAGACTAACTCCTCGCAAATATACGTAATGTTTTTCATCACTTACCATCACAAGTAGTCATAATGAAGGAAATATTGAATATTTATTATAAATATTAAATTATATAAAAATTATAAAAATTATAAATAATCCACTTACCTACCCTTTCACCTATTAATTTAATGATATCGTCACCCATGCATATGTATGACCTATCGTCTTCACAAAGTGATGCGGTTTATTTTTCCATGAACAAATTTTAATAATGCTTATAATAAGGTATATAATGAATCAATGAGATATTTAAAAAATTAATATAATTTTTCAGATGTTGGATATATATCCAATGTGAAATATCTATAACTTTTATGAAAGAACATGCATGAGAAAAAGAAGCAGTTAACACCCCAAACAATGGTAAAAATGAAATATAATTGATGGTCGAATTTCATCTCAATTCCCCTTTATTGAGGTATATTCTAAAAAAAATCACCAATTTTTTTCAAATGCTGTATATATAACACCCAGAAATTCTAAAGTAGGAACCTTATATTTAGTAGTGTACATGAAATGATATACCTTGAGTGTATGGGAAAATAATACCTTGGAACATTAATATATATTTACTATTTTATAAATATTATAAATATTCTATTTTGGTTAATTAACATGACATCGAGTTACCTTGTGTTACATGTAAGAGAGGCTTTATTCCAAAACATACATTACACGCAAGACTAAGTTTTACTGAATAAATACATATTATTAAATATAATAAGATATAAATTAGAATATATATTATATGTTTTGAAAAGGGGTAAATAATTTATGAAAATATATCATATACATGAATTTTAAATTATATCATTATAAATTATTTAGAAATGAATATTGAAAACCGATTGAATATAAAAAATATATTATTATTTTCAAAAAGCTATTTTACTCTAATATATTTAATTAATAAAAATAATTGTGTGATATTAATTAAATATATTTATATATCATATATTCAATATAATATTTTTGAAGTTCATCCAATTGATTTGATAAGTATAAGATAAGAACTAACCAAATATTAAACGTAAAACCCTAAATTTTTATTTTACCGCCTTTTAATGGGGAACCCATTTAAAAAATAAATTTAGAAACATTAAATGATTTAATATTTAAAAATAAACATATTCTTTGAAATATAAAAATAATAATAAGGTTAGGGTGATTTTTCATTATTTTTCTAAAACAGTTCTTTTTTTAATGGATAGTCAAAAAATAATGAATTTTAGTTCAGAACTACTTTTTTCATTGAGAAAATTTTTATGGTTAAATATTATTTTTAATTATTATTGAGTTTTTATTAGATAATATTATTATAAATTAATACAATTTATAAGATTGTAATCAATTTCACTTCTAAATTAAGAAAAAACATTGCAAACTTTTGGACATTTTCTCTTTAAAAACTCACATTGTCATCCCATCAACAGGATTAAATTTTAATAAATTTCTGTAACTTTTATGATTAAAATTTAGAAAAATAGATTCCATATTTTTAATCCTAATAATTTATAATATCTAATTATACCAATTTTTTTTACCAAAACTATTATTACAATTATTATGTGGAAATTAATCTTAATAAAGGACTGAATAATTAACTTAGGGTTCCAAATGACCTATCCACTTGTCCAAAACCCATTGTATGGCCATATGTATTCCATTAAACTTAAATTATTGAGTTTTTTTTAAGAATTTTTTTGGTAAAAATGTGGTTACATCTAGCTTCTTTTCAAAATACCAAGTGAGACATTTTTCTACCTTATAAAAGGACAACAACTCTCCCACATCCTCACACCTCTGAAACCAATTAAGATTGGAAAATATAGACCCAATGAACTCTAAAACATCCATAAATTCATCCTATAATCCCATACTTGGGCATAAATCAATCCAAGGATTCCTTTTGGTATAATCTAAAAGAAGATACCTGATTAAGAGGTAATGTCTTCTCTCAAGCTCTCTAGTTTGATTTCCATTATCCACACTCTAAAATATATTTATTCAATGATTATTAAAAAAACCAGTATCCTAAATTTACTAGTATGTTTTTACATAATGTTTTCTACCTACACTAACACATACCTCCATATAATTGGTAACGAACATATTGTTCTTGTGTACAGTGAACTACTACCTTGTGAAGTGATGATTGTTCATTTTTCCTTTACCAAATATCATGGTGTCCATTGTGATGGAAAATATGTTTATATATGTTATATAGGATATTTATAAATGATTTATTATTTTTTTAATTTTCATTTTTGCCATACCTTTATTCTTTCAATATTTTTTAAATATGATAATTTCGTTTGAGGAAGTGTGTAATACCACCCCTCAAAGCGATGTGACTCGTTCATGACATACATGGAACATATAAAGGATGGTTTTAATGAACTTATGTAACATATATAACATATGTATTATATTGTAATTATCATATATATATATATATATATTTCTTATTTTTATTACTTTTCATATGAAAAATTATTGAAAGTAGCGTTAATACGTACGTACGGACTACCGTCTTCATGGACGATGCACTTCATTTTTTTCCCAGATATTATGGACAGTTATAAATACATTTTTACTGAATATATAAGATAATTAAGAAATATTTTACATTATTCACATGATTAAATAATGATCTATTAAATAGGAACAATAAGGAATATGCCAAAACATACTAGAGAAAACATGGCAATTAAGACTCAAAATAGACAAAGTAATGAATAAGTGTTAACAAAGGGGTAATAAAATGTTGTAAGAAGTTAATATATGTTTTTATAAACATTATTATCATTATGGTATAATTTATTAACATATTTGTAACCACTATATAGTAGAATAAAGATCACATGATAAAATAAGGGTTAAGGTAGGGGATTTTGTCTCAATTTGCATTCTATGGAGACTTATTTGTTATTATGAACCAATTTAATTTTATTTGGTGTATCATCCAAACATTAAAATTTTATATCATGAATATACCTACTCTAATTATATTACATGTTTAATTTAATATTATTCCTTCATGGGGTTTTTAATTTAAATATTTCAATTTGGTATGGGACACACTAGAATGTTTAAAATGTCATTTCCCACAAGATTGTTTTTATGATATTTTAATCATATTTTCATTCATTAATTTAAATAAACCCAATTGTAACATATCATAAATTGATGAATATTTGATAAATTCTTATATTTAATTCAATTTTTATATTTTGATAAGGCACATCCTTCATGAATATGAGGAAATCTTTGGGCTTTTGGGATGAATTCTTCTAAGACCTTGAGGTCATGTAATGTCATGACACCTATGGGCCATGTAAGGGTTCCCCATCAACCCTTGAAAAGGGGTATTATTAAAATATAATTATAATATAATTCCTTTGAAAAATTTAAGGTTTCTACTAGTACAACAAATGTGGATCCCAGATAAATATAACCTCTCGATGCATCGTTAGTCCCATGAGATGAAAAATTTGGCCAAATCAGATGGGTTTTTACCAGATATGGTGTAAATTGTCTAATTAAATGTATGTACAGTAAAGGTAACATATACCTAGGAAATATGGTTTCCAATAATTAATAATTTACATTATTTATATTCAGTTATTATTCATTCATGATATTTTTCATTGACATGTCTATGGGTACATTTTATTCTCACTTTATTAATTTAGATAGCATTATTTTTAGTTTCTTATCATTCTATATTGATATTTTCTTATCTAGTTATTTGAATGACATGTGTTATCTGTGATTTACCTTTCCATGTTAATTTTCACTCATTGATTCATTATTACTTCTTCTTAACTTACCATTAATGAGCATTTGAGCTCATCCTTATTAAGTTTTCTTTCCCCAGGTAATGAAGAAGAAATCCTTGAATAAGAGTTCCAGGATGAGGTTTATTTAATTTTATTATGTATAATGTTTGTATATTATATTTTCCATTATATTATGGGTATCATGTATATAATATGTCTTTAAAATACTTATAAATTGATCGGCCCTTTAGTACATGATTCCTTATAATCATGATAATGTAATATAAAATGCACTGCCTCTAGGCTTCTGGGGTCATGGGGTTATAGTTGGTATCAGAGGATGTTTTCCAACAACCTTGGAAACTAGATTTTGAGAAATTATATTAGGAATCACAACCCTAAGGTAGAATTGAGGATTATTATACAAGATAATCCTAAAATTTTGGTAAGTTAGTGAGTATGTGGGTATTTCTAACAATATATTTGTGTCTAGATACAATAAGTGGATGTGGTTCAGGAAAAGGTGTACCTAGGAGTAATAACTCTGATAAGGTGTTTTGGGCCTAACTCAAGTTAACATGGTACCTGGCAACAGGTCTTAATGTCTACTTGGTTTGACACTCATACAGGATACACTTAGGATAATTCACATTTTCTTTAACTATCATTGAGAAGGATTTGAAGATAAAATTTCCCTCAAAGTAACCAAAGTTTAGGATTTTAGGATTAATTCTGCATAAACTTATGTAATTTTTTATATTATATTTAGAGTCATACAAAGTTCGCAACATAATGATATAATCTAGTGTAGTCCTTTGCTTAGAAACAGTGTCTGGAAGGAATAAATCTATCAGTAATCATGGAAAATGTAGAGATTTCCCTACTGAATAATCAAATATAGATGGTATTGGAACTGAGAAAGTTATAGATATATTATGTAATCTTAAATAGGTTATAAAAAATAACCTTAACCAAATAGAGAAACCTATTTCTTGGAAATAATCTCTATGTTGGGTTTCTTTATACAGCAGAAGTCCCCCACATTTTGTGGGATAACAAATCCAGTTGTAGCTGAGAAATTGATTAAGTATCTAGAAAAGATATTTAATTAAAAGGAATGCAGTGAAGAGAAAAATTGTACACTTATAGTTTATTTTCTCCAAGGTGATGTCGACCAATGGTTATCTCTGATCTAGAATACAAGGGAGGAAGAAGAAATTGATCTCATGGAAGGTAGAACTTTTAAGTGGACATTATTTGATAAATACATTCCTCATGATCAATAAAATGAGATTAATATGAATTTATTTGGAATAATGAAAAAGGAATAAGAGAGTTTTGAATATAATAATTCTCCCTTTACAAGATTAGATAGGTATGATATAGATCATATATGCAACACAGAGTGTAAGATCTAGCATTTTTTGAAAAACTTAATCCAACTCTCTGAAGGTATCTAGTGTCTCAAAACATTTCTTCATCTGATGAAATAGTTTTTAGTGTTATCAAGATTGAGAAAGAATTATCTATGTCAAATGGATCTAAGGGAAGCCATGAGAATAATTAGTCTTTTGAACACCATGAAAAGGTGAATGAGTCAAAGAAGATAAAGGGAAAGAAGTATTTTACAACATGTGATAAATTTGGAAAGAATTTTCATGGTAAGTGAGTGAAAGTTTTGGGTGTCTGTTATAATTGTGAAGAAAATAGTCACCATGAAAAATAATGCAAAGGAAATTAGGAAAATACTGATATTCAATGTTAAAATTACAAGAAGATGGGGAATTATGAAAATGAATTCCCCAAGAATCAAGAAAATATACCTCAGAATAAGATAGGGGATCATGGTCAATGATATTTTATTGACACCACCAAAGTTGAATGATTAATGTAATTATGTATTTTGATCTAAGAAATATGTTGTTAAAGTATTTTATTTATAATTTTCTCATCATATGATATTTGAAATATATAAGGATCATACAATAGTAATTTTTCATTAAGGATTTCAGATCATATGTTAAATAGTACCAAGATAAGTTATTTTGTATAAAGTTAAACCTTTTGACATAAATACTTCTCGTAATATGTTTATAATGTTGAGATAATTATTGTGAAATGATTGATTTGTACAAGTGATGACAACCTTGAAATTTATTAATGACTTTTTGAAAAGTTGTCTAAGCTATCATTGATTGATATTACAACACATTTTGATTTAAGGACTATATCAAATAACATGTGTCTTACATATGAATGTGAAATAATACATGTTTCCAATATGTTTTTTTGTGGTGATTAGAGTTGTTACAATATTTCAAGAGGATACATGATGAAGTTATTCACGTGTTTGGAAGAAGAAAATTTAGATATGATTCATGTTGATTAAAGGATAATGATAAGTTAATTTTGGAAATTTAGTGACTTTCCTTCAAAATTGATTGGATCATAATATGTTGGAAAAGTTAACCATTTACAAAATGGTTTACGTAGATTATTGGATGAGATTTTAGAGGGAAATGTATTACTTCACCCTATGATGTATCATGTGTAATGAGATGTAATAGAAAGAGTATAATGTGTAATCAAAGGAAAATATTATTTTTATAGAAATATATATTTACTTATATTCTCATATAGTGACAGAATTACATAACTATAGAAATAGAATGGTTTTCAAAAAAAATGTCATATTATCATTGTTTTTTATGATATCAATGACCTTTATTCACACCTATGGTTTATTATGGTTTGGTTGATAAATTTCATCTGAACATGTTCTCTAGCACTCTCCATCAGAAATTTATTTTTTTTTCTTCCATATCAATGTTTCCATTTCCCATCTATGTTCTCCTGCAGGGGAACCTAGTTATGTGATCATTTTTCTTTGTAACACCCAAATATTTCATAGTATGTTATCTCATTAAAGTAATTCAATAGCTTGCGCTACAAGCAACACAGAGTTTGAGCACACCACAACATACCAAACTAGCCATTAAAAAAGTGGTTTTGAATAGTATTAACTATATTTTGAATCTTATATACTCTATATAATTTTAACTTCTATATTATGTGTTTCCTAGACATAATTTAAGAATAAATTCATTTTTTTCAGATAAAGGAAGTATTTTTTTAAAAAGCAATTTTACTGCCTTTTAATAGAGAACCCTTTCTAAAATTACTATTTGACACTTTTATATATTAAATTTAATGAAATTAAATTATTATTTAGAAGTGAAAAATAAAAATTTAGCTTGGATAAATTTTTGGTACTATTTTGATAACATTCATATTTTGATAAATAGTGAAAAATAATCTGTTTTAACTAAAAACAACTTTTTTAATTGAAATAGTTTATAGTATTAAATTATGCATTTGAATTTTTTTGATGTATAATTAGATTTTATTTTCATCATTTAATACAATTTAGGTCATTATAATTAATTTAACATTTAAATTTGACATAAACACATGTCAATCTTTGGACAGTTTTTACTTTTAAAAAAACCCACTTTTTGGTTTTGACAATGGGAGTAAATTTTAATTTAATAAAAGAAACTTCTATACTTTTAATATGGTAAAATATACTTCATTTTTGAATTCAGAAGATCAAAATTATCGTAGGGTGAATTTTTGGTATTTTTCTGAAAACATTAAATTTTTAATGAATAGTGGAAAAAACTCAGTTATTGTTTAAAACCGACTTTTAATTTAAATAATAATTTATTTTATTTAAAATTATTTCAAGTCAAAATAGATATATAATACCTATATCTATTCAATGTAATTCACTAGATTCATTTTATAAAAAGTTTAGATATATAAAATTTTATTGAACTTTTAACCGTCTTTTACCCACCTTCTAGAGAATTTGAAAATTTGCATAAAACGTAATTTTACCGCTTTTATGAGTTGAATTTAAAAAATCCCAAAGACACAGTTAATATCAGTAAGTAAAACTTGGTTCGATAAGATGAAAATAATTTTTGGTGAATAGTAACTTTTGACTTTTATTTACCACAGGTAAAAGTAAATATGGTAATTAAAGGTAAAAATGATATTATAATTACCCTAACACATACCCTAATTCTATTGGATAAGTTTAATTTGACCAAAAACGAACTAATTAATAAAATATTATCCTCTCTGGTCCACATGGATTAGATTAGTATATTTATTGTTATTTTATTTAAAGAAGAGTTAAAAGTGTTAAATTCAATGTTTATTAACTAAACCATTATTAATATAGGGTTATAAAAAAATAAATTGGACTATAAATATTCATTAGAAAGATAAAATAATTTACTACATAATGGTATTTTATTTATAATTTTTAGACATTAAATAATCTAATTTATTTATGACACAATGATGATGTAGAAATTACTTAATTAATAAAATATAAAAATAATTGATATTATAAATATCCAAATAAATTTAAATTCAGAATTATGATGAATTCCACTAATTTTATAGGTTAATATGACATGTTATAATTGATTTGATAAATTTTTTTCTAAGTGAAAACGTTTTTATGACATTCACAAAAACAAAATACTAAATAGTTTTAAAATTGACATAAATTAATTTTTAAAACAAATACTATATTATTGGTCGATATATTATTCTCAAAGATCTAAGGATCATAAAAAAAGGCTTCAATAATATTATATATGTCATTACTGATCCACTTGAGGTACTTTTGAAAGTTTATAGTATGTTTATTGACCATATAGTGTAAGAATACAAGAAGACACAGTAAAGGTTAAACTATTTAACTAAGAGTAAAATCTAAAAGAGAAGATTAAAATGGTAACCTAAACTTGTCTAAAACCAATTGGTTGAGATTATTTAGACTCATAACCACCTAACTCTCTGAATAAATTCATTTGGATCCATTATAAAATTAAAATAATTGTATACTAAATTAATATTTTAATCATTTCCTAAAGTGACCCTCACCCCTCTTATAAAAGGGAACTTCCCCTTCTCTAAAAATAACACCACCAAAGCCATTTTTCTCGGCCAACACCTGACCAAATATCCTTTTAACCTTCCTCCCTTCATCCTATAGTCCTTCATTTGGTCATAAAGCCAAAATATAAATCTATTTTGATCATGTCAAAAGGAAGAACCTTAAAAGGGTGTAAATATTTCTCCACCTCTTTCAAGTTCTTTTCTTCTTCCACATCCTCTTTCTTTGTTTCTTACATTATAAAATAATAAATCTAGTATCTAATATATATTATGATGTTATTGAAAAAAATTGTAAAACCATATTCATTATTCTATCCATTCTCTAAATGACAAAATCACCATGCATGCATACGTACGGCTTACCGTATCCACGTCGTGTTGTAATTGTTATTCAAAAACTTCATTATTTGGATGGGTTTTATAATGTGTATAATTGGTGTAAATAATAAATATAACATGTTAATGATTCTTTATATATGAAATACCATCCAATTACATACGATTTCACCATCAGTATAAGGATATTATCGCTCGTGCGTACGTATGGATTACTATCTCCACGACGTGATGATATTCATTCCCATGTTCACCATTCAACAATGATTATAAAAATATATATTTTTAATAAGTGTATAATATATGACATAATAATGATACTGTATATATGTATGTATTTATGTATGTATGTATTTATGTATGTATGTACGTATGTATGTATGTACATATATCTTATTCACTTACTTCCGTTCAATACGATATGAAAACGGAAACAGCATTTATGCATACAAATGGCCCACCGTCTCGATAAATAGTTCCTTACATTTCATATATCTATATATTATAAATATTTATATTCTAAATATATATGATATATAAATCAAGGTTTATATTCTAGAATTATTTAAATCATTATCTTAATGATACGATCAAGAATAGCAAGTTAAAACACGTACGATAAAGAAAGCGATTATTACCCAAAATGTTAATTTTGAATGGAAATCATAATTAAATGGGTAGTATAAAGTCATAAATGAATCATGTATGATATAATAAATATCAATATGGTTCTAGTGTAATTTAATAACATATTATAGTCATTATACAGGAGGTTAAACGTACCCTCGACCAAATGAAAGTGCAAGGTAAGGGTTAATTCCCCAATCTCATTTTTATTCGTGATTGTTTATGGGTAAGTTTATAATGGGATATATTTATTATCCATGTATATGTTTCAAAAAAGAGTTTTCAATGGGATTCTTTTGAATGTAATATTTTATTAAAAACCCATTTTAAATGTTTTATAAATTTATTCTTCTAAATCATTCTCATTAATGTCTATGTTTTCAAATTGGTTTTTTAAGGATTTATTTATATAGACATGAATTTTTTTTAAAATGTTACTTCTATTTAAAAGTTTCAAAGTAGTATGGGAAACTTTGATTCAAAAATATCTTTAAATGTCTTCCTTCTTAATTGTGTGATTTTTAAATGTTTTCATGAAAAATGGATGTTTCTCTCAAAGAGTTTTAGAAATCATTTTCATCTATGTCAACATACATTGATGGATTTTAAACTTATTTGAAGTTAATTTATTTTTATAAAAATCTTCCATATTTTTTTGAATGTTTTGTGATATGTTTGATTGTTGATGTTTTACTTCTATACAATTCATGGTTTATGGTTAAAGTATTGACATTTTTTATGCTAGTTATAATGAAAATGTTTATGTTATGTTTCAACCTTTTCAAATGAGGAATGTATTGAACATGGTAAGTGACTAGTGGAGCCTGTTGTAGAGACTTGATGCATTGTTAGGTCTCATGAGACAATTAGACGTGGAATTGGCCAAGGCCTTTCCCAATTTGATATATGGTTTTTCCTGAGGCCTTAATCATTTTTAGACGTCTTTGATAAGGCCTCAAAAAAAAATCAGAATGTCTGGCATTATACATTCCCTCATTATGAAAATAATATTGATGGTTCATATGGTTATTCGACTAGTAGAATACCCATGACTATGTTTTATTATGGCTTTATTTTCTCAAATCATATTTCTGCCATAAATTTTTCATGTTTATTGTTTTTAAAGGAATGTGTTTTCAATTATTCACCATTCCTATTGATTATGTTATCTTCTGTTAAATTGATTACCCTTACTGAGAATCTTAGCACACCCCTTTCTTATGTTTTAATTTCCCAGGATTTACAAGAAGTGTATTATGACTGACCTGTAGGGATCGTCTAATGAATATGAATGTGGTCAATGAAGACAATGTTGTTGTTGTTTTTCATTTTATAATTTATTTTAACATTCATGTATATAATATATTTCCAAGACTACTAAACTAATTGGACTTTCAGGACATGATTTACTCGTATCATGCCAATGTATTAGAATAATGCAATGACTCTGGGTAACTGGGGTCAGGCATTATAGTTGGAATCAGAGAAGTTTAGTAGTAACCTTGGAAACTATATTTAGATAATATCTGATTAGGAAACATTACCCCAAGATAAACTTTGAGGATTAGTATATAAGTACATCAAAAAAATTTGGTATTTTGGATATTATGTGGGTTTCCAAGAAATACATCTATGTTTGGATACGAGCAAGTAGAGGCAACTCTAGCACATATGTGCCTACAAGTGAAAACTATGACAAGGAGTTTTGGGCTTGACACAGGGTATCCTGGTACACAAAAATGGGCCTTCCTTCACACTTGATTACAAAACTCCTGGGGGATATGCTTAGTCTAATTTGCAATTTATTTACAAACCATTATAAGGAGTATATGAGTAAATATTCGAAAAAAGAAACAATTTTTATGATTATGAGGCCAGATGTGTGAAAATATTCAATTAATGTTGATAATTTTTCTAGTTTTTAGATTATATAGTATGATATGATATAACCTATTGTGTTTCTTCAATTAGAAATGGAACCCAGTAGAAAGAACGAGAAATCCCAAAATATGCATAATCCAATAGGTAAGAATGATCATATCTTTCATAGTCTTAATCCATAATTTAGAAGGGTAATAGTCTCCCACGTATTCTCATCATATGAAGGAATAATATCATGTGTTAATAAGATAAGTTATGTATTATCTATGTCATGTGGCTTTGAAGGGGAGAAATAGAATAAAAGGATGGTATAGAGAAAAATGGATATAGGGAGGAGGGGAAAGAAGGATTTTCCCATATGTGACAACTGTGGAAAGAATCGCCATGGTAAAAATGCTTGAAGGTAATGAGAGATTATTTTAAGTTCAGAGAAAAAGGACACCATGTACGTGATTACAAGGGTAAGAAAATGGTTTCAAATGTACAATTATTTATCTATAAATACTTGGGACACTACGCGAATCAGTGTCCAAATCATCATAGTATGCCCTAAATGATGCTATTAGATAATAATCAAGTTATTATACTACCACAGAAGAATAGGAATGACTAATTATATTATGTTTTTATTAAATAATTATTTCATTTGAGTTTTGTATTAATGATTCACTGGTTATATGAATTATGGAAATAAATAAGGATTGTATTTCAGTACTATTTATTTGAGGATTTGAGATTATATGGAACCATGTAAGTGACATAGTTTTAGGTTGAACTTTTTGAAAAATACATGGTTGAAGGAAAGAGAAACCATAATATGTTCCTGACACTGAGGTAGTTATTTTCGAATAATATATGATTGATTTTTATTAATTTTATTTGATATTCTTGATTACCTTGAAACTGATTAATTGTTTGTTTATTCCATCATTGTTGCAAAATTCAAAATTTTTTAATATAAGTAATATATCAAGTAATTTAAAAGGAATAAGGGAGAATGAATGTAATCAATAATGTTTTATGGTAATTCATTGTGTTATAGAGTTTTAAAAAAATACATGATGAAGGTATTAACATGTTATTATGTGGCAAAAAGGATCTTTATTGTGTTTACCTTCCTTATAAATTTTGGACAATGAGTTTAGACAGAAGTATCTGGGATAAGTCTAAAGGTTGGAATCGATTAAGTTTGACATTTTATACTATTTTTAAGGTTAAATAATTTCTTGAGATTATTTTTGGATTGTCACAATAAGGACAACCCAGAGATCAGCCGACAACCCGTCGAGTCCAGCAAGGTTGTGAGACTTGAACCCGAAACCGAAGGGTGACAAGGGTATATCACCTACCACTGTCATACATGATGTCCCGGTTTATATAATGTAGTTTTTTAAATATACTGACAAATGAATTATAAATTTATTATTTTTTTAACCCTAAACTATTAGGATAAATATAATATTTTTGAATTCTATTATGTTTTGGTGTGAAAGATGAGTTTGTGGTAGGAATTAGTTGAGGGATGAAACTCTACTTGTCAAGTATGTTTTACCCACTTATTCTATGAATAAATTAATACTTATACATTAGGGAAGGTATCTTAAAACCAAAAATGTGTTATTCTAATACCTTATGTTGAACTAACGATATTTTAAATCATCAATGATTGATGGCTTTGAGGACCTCAATTTCACACATGTTTGTGATTGATGACCTCAATCACTCCCTATAAATATTTACGTTTTTTCTCCAATTATGTGTCTCTAATTTCCACCAATGTTCTCATAATCAAGATCATAATTTGGTGGTAACATTTTCATTCCCTTTTCCTCTTATTAAGACTAAATTTTATTTACCCAATTTCTGATGTGGGTTTTCCACAAAGGTATTTTTCTATTTTTAACATTTTATTTTCAAAAAACAATTTCAAATTGTGAGGACACAATTTATTAAAGGAGGGGAGAATGTAACACCCCAATATTTCATAGTGCGTTATCTCATTACATTGATTCAATAGTTTTCTCTACATGCAACACCGAGTTCGAGCGCACCACAACTTACCAAACTAGCCGTTCAAAAAGCAGTTATGAATAGTATTAACAATATTTTGAATCTTATATACTCAATATAATTTTAAATTCTATATTTTGTTTTCCTAGACATAATATAAGAACAAATTCATTTTTTCAGATAAAAGAAGTATTTTTCAAAAATGAAATTTTACTGCCTTTTAATGGAGAACCCTTTTTAAAATAAATATTTAACACTTTGATATTTTAAATTTAATTAAATTAAATTATTCTTTAGAATAAATACATAAAAATTTAGTTTGGATAAATTTTAGGTACTTTTCTGATAACTTTCATATTTTGTTAAATAGTGAAAAATACTATGCTTTAATTGAAAACAACTTTTTTAATTGAAATAATTTATAGTGTTAAATTATGCATTTGAATTTTTTTTAAGTATAATTAGATTATATTTTCATCATTTAATAAAATTTAGGTCCTTATAAGTAATTTTACAATTAAATTTGACATAAACACATGTCAATCTTTTGATAGTTTTTACTTTTTAAAAACTCAGCTTTTTGGTTTTGACAATAGGAACTAATTTTAAATAAATAAATGCAACTTCAATATTTTTAATATGGTAAAATAGACTTCATTTTTGAATTCATAATATCGAAATTATCTTTGGTTGAATTTTTTGTTTTTTTTCTGAAAACATTCAATTTTTTATGAATAGTGAAAAGCACTGTGTTTTTGTTTAAAGCAGAATTTTTATTTAAATAACAATTTATTTTATTTCAAATTATTTTAAGTAAAAATAGATATATAATACCTATATATTTTAAATGTAATTAATTAGAGTCATTTTATAAAAATTTTAGATATATAAAATTTTATTGAACATTTTACCGTCTTTTACCCACCTTCTAGAAGCATTTGAAAATTTGAAAAAAAACATAATTTTACCTATTCTGTCAGTTGAATTTCAAAAACTTGAGAGACAAAATTAATATAATTAAGTAAAATTTGGTTCAATATGATGAAAATAATTTTTGGTGAAGAGAATCTTTTGACTTTTATTTACCATGGTTAAAAGTAAATAAGGTAATTAAGGGTAAAAATGATATTATAATTACCCTAACACATGTGATAATTCTATTGGATAAGTATAATTAGACCAAAAACAACCTTAGGAATAAAATATTATCCTATTTTGTCCACTTGTATTAGATTAGGACATTTATTATTATTTTATTTAAAGATGAGTTAAATGTGTTAAATTCAAAGTTTATTAACTAAACCATTATTAATATGGGGTTATAAAAAAGATAAATTAGACTATAAATATTCATCAGAAAAATAAATATAATTAATACATAATGGTATTTTATTTATAATTTTTAGACAATAAATAATCTAATTTATTTATGACACAATGATGATGAAGAAATTACCTTATTAATGAAATATTAAAATAATTGATATTATTAATATCCAAATAAATTTAAATTGAGACTCTCATGATCTAAAATAATTTTATAGGTTAATATGACATGTTAGGGTTGATTAGATAAATTTTTTTCGAAGTGAAAAGGTTTTTAATAATTTCAAAAAAAACAAAATACCAAATAGTTTCAAAACTGACATAAATTAATTTTTAAAACAAATACTATATTATTTGTTGATATAATATTCCCAAAAATATAAGGATCGACCAAAAAGATTATATAATATTATATATGCCATTACTGAGCCACTTGAGGTTCTTTTTAAAGTTTAGAGTAAGTTTATTAACCATATATTGTAAGAATACAAGAAGACAAGGTAAAAGATAAACTATTTAACTAAGAGTTAAATCTATGAGTTAAAGTTAAAATGGTAACCTAAACTTGTCTAAAACCTATTGGTTGAGATGATTTCGACTCATAACCACCTAAGTCTCTAAATAAATTCATTTTTATCCATTATAAACCGAAAATTACTGTATGCTAAATTAATATTTTAATTTTTTCCTAAAGTGACCCTCACCCCTCTTATAAAAGGGCACTTCCCCTTCTCTCAAAATCACACCACCAAAGCCATTTGGCTTAGCCAACCCCTGCGAAATTATCCTTACAACTTTTCTACCTTCATCCTAGAGGCCTTCCTTTGGTATGAAATCCAACCTAAGGTTCCCTTTTGATCAAATCAAAAGTATGAACCTAAAAGAGGTAAATATTTCCCCACATCTTTCATGTTCATTTCTTCTTCCACTTCCTCTTTATTTGTTTTTTACATTCTAAAATAATAAATTCTATATCATCTATATATTGAGATGTTATTATAAAAATTGTACAACCATATTGAATATTCTATCCATCCTAAAAATGACAAAGTCACCATACGTGCGTACGTACGGCTTACTGTCTTCACATCGTGGTATAGTTTGTTATTCATACACATCATTATTTGGATGGGTATAATAATGAGTATAAGTTATGTAAATAATAAATATAACATTTTACTAATTCTATATTTATGATATAACGTATGATTTCACCATCAATATAATGATATTGTCACTCATGCGTACGTACGGATTACCGTCTCCACAACGTGATGAGATTCATTCCCATGTTCACCATTCAACGATGATAATAAAAATATATATTATTAATAAGTATGTAATATATGACATAATAATTCTACTGGATATAAATATATATGTGTGTGTGTGTGTACTTACATATATCATATTCACTTACTTCCATTCAATACGATTTGAAAACAGAGACAGTATTTATGCGTACGTACGACCTATCGTATCCATAAACGGTGTCTTCCATGTCATATATCTATCTATTATAAATATTTATATTCTAAATATATATGATATATAAATCATGGTTTATATTTTTGAAGTATTTAAATCATGATCTAAATGATATGATCATTAATAACAAGTTAAAACACGTACAATATAGAAAGCGATTATTATCCAAAATGTTAATTTAACAAGGAAAACATTATTAAATGGGTATTATGACCTCATAAATGAGTCATTTATGATATAATAAATATGAATATGGTTCTGGTAAAATTTAGTAACATATTATGGTCATTATACAGGAGGTTAAACATACACTCAACGAAAGGAAAGTGCAAGGTGTTGGTTAATTCTTCAATCACGTTATTATTCAAGATTATTTATGGGTTAGTTTTTACTAGGACATTATTATTATCCATTTACATGTTTCATAAAATAGTTTTCAATGGGATTCTTTTTAAGGGACTCTTTTATTAAAACACCTTTTTAAATGTTTTAAATATTCATTCTGCTAAGTCATTCTCATTAATGTCTTTCTTTTCAAAATGATTTTTTAATGATTTATTTCTAGGGACGTGAATGTTTTTAAAATGTTTATTCCAATAAAAAGTTTTGAAGTGGTATCTAAAAATTTTATTCAAAAATATCTTTAAATGTATTTGTTTTTAAATTATGTTATTTTTAAATGTTTTTATGAAAAAGGGATATTTCTCTGAAATAGTTTTACAAATCCTTTTCATCAATGTCAACATAATTTGATGGATTTTAATCTTGTTTGAAGTTGATTTATTATGATAAAAATCCTCCATATTATATTGAAGGTTTATTATATGTTTGACTGTGGATGTGTTATTTTTATACCATTCATGGTTTATGGTTAAAGTATTGACATTTTGAATGCTAGTTCTAATACATCTGTTTATGTTATATTTCAACCTTTTTATATGAGGAATGTATTGAACATAGTAAGTGACGGGTAGAGCCCTCTATAGCTCCTAGATGCATCAGTAGGTCTCATTAGACAATTAGACGTGGAATTGGTTGAGGCCTTTCTCGATTTTATATATGGTTTTTGCCTTATCCATAATCATTTTTAGACGTCTTGTCCAAGGCCTTGAGAAAATGATTCAAAATGTATGGCATTAACCTTTTCTCATTATAAAAATAATATTGATCATTCATGTGGTTATTCAACTAGTATAATACCCATGATTATGTTTTATTATGGAATTATTAACTCAAATCATATTTCGGCCATAAAGTGATCATGTTTGTTATTTTTAAAGGCATTTGTATTCAATTATTCACCATGCCTATTGTTTATGTTATCTTCCACTAAATTGTTTTCCCTTATTGATCATCTGAGATCACCCATTTGTAATGTTTTATTTTCCCAGGATTTCCAAGAAGTGTATTA
The DNA here is from genome assembly GCA_963277665.1 of Viscum album. Classification (NCBI taxonomy): domain Eukaryota; kingdom Viridiplantae; phylum Streptophyta; class Magnoliopsida; order Santalales; family Viscaceae; genus Viscum; species Viscum album. Next base: position 1,036,954,843 of record OY728141.1, on the reverse strand, counting down.
TTACTAACCTGCAGGGATATTCTAAGAGATATGAATGTGGTAAATGGAGACAATGTTGTTGTTGTTTTTCATTTTATTGTCACAACCCATCCCCTGGGGCCCGAGCTGTGACTACCCCATGCCTGCCTTCCATAGGCCAGGGTATGGTGACTAGCACCAAAGGTGTAAATCCCTAAAACTAGAAAATTATTACCTTTATAAAGTGTAAACATAGACAACCGAGTATGAGATAGAAGTAAAACACTAAGAAAATTTGTATACAGAGGAGTGTTGAAAAGTAAAAGGGGCAAGAAATTCAAGCCCAACATGAAAATACAAGTACAACTGAAAAACAAGTTCAACAGATGAAAAGTAAAGAAGCTACTGGTTTGTACTCCGGGGACTCCTACCTAAAGGGTAGGTACAAATAGCCTCCTCAGAAATCCATGTCCATCAGTCTCCTCTGTGTACCGACTTGTTGTAAGGTCCACCTCCGGGTACTGTCTAGTCCTGCTACTCTGATCCTCTGTCTGCGTTGTCCATCGTCTGCAAATAACACAATGAGGTGCGGGCATAACCTGTGCATGGGTGAGTATATCGATACTCATTAGGGACCATGAGGCCCTTAAAGTCTCACAAAATCCAAAAACGATAAATCAAAAAATTATGAAATCAACAGATAATCCCACTTAGGTATATGATCATATGTATACCTAAGTTATCAAGTAATCCATTTAAATCATGAGGTAAACACAAAAAGTTACTAACTCAAATCAATCCAATATTTTTATTATCGAAGCCACGGCTACTAGAAAACTTCTGCTCAATCGAGTACAGTGGGCCTGCCATGTCACATGGAGTCGCTTCCCACTAACCTTCGACTGTTGAGGTACTCCTCCTGTCGAGAACTATGGGTCTGTCATGCTCACATAGAGGCTCTCCCCACCGTGGTTCTTCCATTCTCACACAGAGGTGCTCCCCACTGTGGGTCTTCCGCGGAACCAAGGCACTCCCCACTAGGCTAGTCAAAACACTTTGAGTCGAATCGGTCAGTAGTCGTCATGTCTTAGCCAGCTACTAGGTCTCGGCACTATGCACGCTCATCTCCGGGAGGATTCGCTCCACGAGCTACTGTTCGATGCACTAACTTCCACTAAGTACCACAAAAAGGTTTCTGAAAGTTACTCCACATCATTGGGGTCTCAACGCAATAGATGGAACTTCAATCGGGCGCTCGATCTGTGAGTTATTAGCCACATAGTTCTAAGGGCCCAGTTGGATTCGTGTACGATCCAACCTAAACGTATCTCTACATTACCCTAAACTCTAGTGGGGAATACTCAAAGGGACCATCACACTCCAAGAAAACTAGTTTCACTGACGGTTCGTCAAACAGTCATCTGGTGCGAAAGATATGGACAAAAGAAGGTAAAGGGTTGTGGTGGGCCCGGGTCTGGTCTGACACGGTCGGACCGACCCAGCCCAACCCAGTCTGAGCTGACCCAGTCTAGGTCGACCCGGTCAGACCTGTTGGGTCTGGCCTGGCCCATTAAGGGGGCCAACCGGTTTGGTTCGGCCCGGCCCACTGGGCCTAGCCCAGCGGGTTGCGAGGGCAGTTCGGCCCGGAACGTCATGAGGGCGCGACCCAGCGTGGCTCGGCCTGGAGGGCACGACTGGGCTGGTTCGTCCAGGGTGCAGTGAGGGGGATGGGACACTAGCTCGGCTGGGAGGACACGAGGTATATGGGACACAAGCTCGTTTGGGTGGCCGCGAGGAGGCCAGCTCGGGGAGGCACACTGGGCGCACGAAGGCCAGTAGGAATGCTGGTTCAGGGAGGTGCGTGGGGCACACACGGAGGCCAACTGGTGGGCCGATGGCTGGGATAGGGCTGGGCCGGCTGGTTTGGCGTGGCTCGTCCCAATGTGGGAAGGTTTGGGGAGGTACGCGGGGCGCACGCAGAGGCGAGCTGGTGGCGTTCAGCCGGGAAGGGCGCGACCAGGTGGACCGGCAGTTGGGAGGAGGACGGGAATGCCAGTTTGGCTCTGTGTAGGCCTGCGCGGGCCGGCGGTGATTGGTTGAGAGCACCGGAGCGTTGCGGGGGTGGCACGGTTCGTGGAGGCCACAGGTAGCATGGCCTTTGTCTTCACCGCCTTCGTCTTTCCGTCGCCTCATCGCCATGCTGAAGTTCATCATAAACAAGAACGACGGAGGGGTCGGGCCATGTTGGTTTGGCCATCCCCTTCTATGTTTATGGTGGTATCAATTGATTCATCAACGAAGTACGATTAAAAAAAAATTATTATATAATCTCCGTATCTATTCCTTTCCAACCGAAGATGATAAAAGAAAAGGTATAATACACAAATAAAACCCCCTACTATTGATTGTCTGTCGTCGACGTTGAAGTCACGGGAAGAAGAAGAAAGAGTTCTTCAGTCGTTTTGTCCTCCACACACTTCCAATCCCATGTTGTCTCGGATATGGAAGACGCTCCACACCGATAGGTGTCTGGGAAAGAAGTTGAAGAAGGATATTCACTGGCGTTCTTCGCTGGAAGAAAACGTTCTTCATTAATCGTTCTTCGTTGGGAGAATTCTAATCCTCCCAAGCTCTCCTCATCCAAAACTTCCACCCAAATGGAAAATTTGTGCCAAATAATATATTATAGTATCTATTAATTCATTTGAAATAATTCAAAAATAATGAATTAATTACTTTGATCCACCTAATTAATGTGAAGGGTTGGCACAAATTAATTTGGGGAGTTTGTACAATTGAATTAAAGGGAAGGTCAAGAGGATCTCCCTCATTAATGAGGGAGAGTTGAGATGTTTTACTCCTTTCCATTGATAGGGGTTAAGACTCGTGTGGTCCCCAGGTCGTGACCTCACGTGGGAGGTTACGTTCAGGTTGGCCCCACCACCATATCCTCTCATGGGAGGTTAACGTGTGTTCGTCCCACCTCTAACTTCCATGAGTAGGTTTTAAACACCAATCAGCCACATGGAGGCTCAAATAAAATAAAGTGAAGCTCACTTTATTTTATTACTTTCCATGAAAACCCAAAAAATTATCTTTTATTCTCGACTCACTTTCATTGAAGTGAATGTATTCTTAAGCGAATATTGGTGTTACGAGTTCAACGGTGCCCTTGGATTTCAGTTCCAAGCACCAGTTCAAAAGTTATAAAATCCTACATGTAAATTTCCCCTTTATATATGTAAAATTTAAATGCAACTTATGGGTCTTTACATTCTCCCCACCTCAGGGATTTTCCACCCCATAATCCACAACTCAAACTAAGGGAACAAGTGGGGGTACTGAGCATGCATCTGAGACTCCCGCTCCCATGTGCTCTCCTGAAGGTTCATGTGCTGCCAGAAAATGCACACTAGAGGTATTGACCATACACGTAAGACCTGATCCTGTCGATCCTCAATCTCCACTAGAACCTCTGTAAAAGTCACTCCATCATCGATGTCCATCTCTCCATGATTGATGATGTGAGAAGGGTGGTTCACGTATCTCTTTAGTTGAGATATGTGGAAGATGTTGTGCACCCAGCGCAACTGAGTTGGAAGAGCTAAGTGGTAAGCCACCTCGCCAACTCTACTGAGAACCTAAAATGGTTTGATGAATCTCAGAGATAACTTGTCACCTCGACCAAATCTCCGTAGACCACGTCAAGGCGAGACTTGTAGAAAGACACGATCACCAACCTCAAACTCCCGAGGTCTCTATCTCCTGTCAGCATACAACTTCTTCCTTCTCTGTGCAGTCTTCATCCACTCCTAGATGATCTAAACCTTCTCTGTGGTAGATCATACCATCTCTGGTCCCACTAGTGTTGACTCCCCAGGGTCTGTTCAACACAAGGTTGATCTGCAAGGTCACCCATATAACGCCTCAAAAGGTGTCATCTCTATAGTGCAGTGATAGCTGTTGTTGTATGAAAACTCCCCCAAAGGTAAGTGATCCTCCCAGATGTGACCAAAGTTGGTGATAAAAGCACTCAGCATGTCCTTGAGGGTCTGAATGGTCAGCTCAATTTGACCATCCTTCTAAGGATGGAAGGGGGCACTCAATCGAAGATAAGTCAAGAAAGCCTCCTGGAACCCCTTCCATAGCCGGAAAGTAAACTGTGTGTCATGATCAGAGACAATAGATGAAGGCAATCCATTTATCTGCACAATATCCGACACATAGAGGCATCCTAATCTCCCTACCGAACCTTGCGATTTCAAAGGTAGGAAGTGGGCCAACTTGGTGAGTCAGTCAATGATCTCCCAAACCAGGTTGTGTCCATTTATGTATGTGGAATTCCTGTCACGAAGTCCATGGATATCATATCCCACTTCTGCTTTGGGAACTCCAAAGGTTGTACCAAGCCTGCTTGTACTTGGTGCTCCACCATCACTTGCTGACAAGTGAGGCATTGAGAGACACACTCTGCTACTACCTTTTTCATACCTGGCCACCAGTACTGCCGTCGAAGGTCCTGGTAAATTTTCACCACTCTTGGATGTACCGCTAGTGGGGATGTGTGGAACTCCCTCAACACCTCCTCTTGAAGTGACACTGGTACCATAGTATGTCCTATGAAGAGGTTGACATGCTCCCCACCTTCATAAAATCCATCAGGTTCATGTCATGTGGATATCGGAGCATGACGTGTCCCGCTGTCAGCATCCCCATGTTGTGCCTCTCTGACCTGCTGAAGAAGTGTGGGAGTGACTGTAAGAGATTGTAGAAGGGTTTCTCTGTCTTTATCCACAAAGGACATATTTAAGGTAGCCAGCTGCTCTGTTGCCTCTCCTAGTAGTTGTATACTAGATCTTCTACTGAGTGCATCTGCTACAACGTTCCCCTTCCCAGGAGTATAAACTATCTCAAAGTCATTGTCTTGGATAAACTAAAGACATTGTCGATGTCTCAGGTTCAGTTCCTTTTGATAAAAGATATACATGAGACTCGTGTAATCATAGTACATGGTAAAATGCTCACCCATCAGATATTGTAACCATATTTTCAAGGCAAAGACCACTGCTTCTAACTCTAGGTCATGGGTAGCATAGTTCTGCTAATATTGTATCAGCTTCCGAGAACCATATGTGATTACTACTCGCTCCGACATTAAGACACACCTGAGTCTGGTCCCTAATGTGACGCAGTAGACTACGTACCCTACTCCTTCCTCTGGAAGCCTCAAGATGGGGGCACTATTTAGCCCATGTCTCATCTCCTCAAAGATCTACTATCATCTCTCCAACCACATGAAGGGTTTCCCCTTATTTTTCAAGGCTGATAGTAGTGTTGCAACTCTAGAAATGTCTGGCACAAATCTCTGGTAATACCCAGCCAAACCCAAGAAACTTCATACCTCCGTCACACTCTTGGGAGGCTCCCAAGCAAGTACTGCCTCAATATACACTAGATATACTACAACTCCAGCCTCTGAGATGACACACCCGAAAAAGTGAACCTCTCAGATCCAAAACTGGCAGTTCTAGAGCTTACCATAAAGCTGGTTCTCTCAGAGTGTGTCCAGTACTACCCGTAAAATGTAGGCATGCTCCTCCTTAGTAGTTGAGTATATCAGAATGTCATCGATGAAGAATATGAAAAAGTGATTGAGGTATGGCTAGAATATCATGTTCATGAGTCCCATGAACAATGCTGGAGAATTGGTTATGCCGAAAGGCATAATAAAGAACTCATACTAGTTGTGCCAACATTTAAAAGTCATCTTCTAAACATCCTCGTCTCGAAATCTGAGCTGGTGATAGCCTGGTCTGAGGTCTATCTTCAAGAACCACCATGCTCCCTTAAACTGATCAAAGAGGTCGTCAGTCCTTAGGAGTGGGTACTTTTTCTTCACGGTCACCTGGTTTAGGTGACGATAGACGACAAAAAGCCTCAAGATATCACCCTTCATCTTGGTGAATAGAATCAGGGCTGCCTAAGGAGAAACACTTGGACGGATGAATCCCTTCCCCTACAAGTCCTCTAGTTATACACGCATCTCGCGAAGCTATGCAGGAGACATCCAACATGATCGTGTAGATATCAGTACCTTACTGGGATACATGTCAATGTAATATTACACCTCTCTACAAGGAGGTAGACCTAGTACATCATTAGGGAAAACATCCGCATTCTGGCCCACCACAACAGGATAAGTCGGACACTCCACATCAACTCCTCTGAGGGTAAGGAAAGCCAACTGATGAGTGATCGGCAACACGCTCCGAGCAAGTTTGTCCTTTGCTGCAAAGGCACCCTTCTCACCAATGAAGGTGAACCTGGTCCCATCCATGCGGACATGCCGTGCTTTGCGCCTAATACAGTCGATCTGAGCATTGACTGTAGATAACCAGTCCATACCCAAGATAATGTCGTAAGACCTCAACGCCGCTACGAGGAGATCCCAGCCGAAGTTCTTGCCTCCTAGAGTAAGCTCACACTGCCAGAACCAGTGTGTAATCATCGATTCTTCTCACATAAGAGTCTCTAGCCATGAGGATCGAGCCAACAACTCCATTAGAATATCTGAGCTCCGAACGAGGGCAGTGACAATGAAAGAGTGATTGTCACCAATGTCTATAAGTAATGCAGCTAAGGTGGAGTAGACACATATCATACCTCAAATCATCTCTGAAGTTCCATGGTTTTATGCTTCAGCTACCTAAAGTTGATCTCTCACCTGTCCACCTTCTCCCTATGGTTGGGGTGGACCTCCTAGTGGTGGTGGTTGTAACACCGCGAAACGTCACCCACTGCTAGCTGCTCGACTAGCTCCTCTACCACGTCCACCTACTCCCTGTGGACCACCTCAATTGAATCACTTTCTCTTCTTGGGTGGTCCTTCAACCCTCTGCTGATTTTCCGAATGGAGGGTCGGATATTCATGAACCATGAGACCATGCCTGCCGCATGAGTAACACTACCTGCTCATGGAATGTGTGTCTCTTCCCTAGGTGCCACGTAAAATTGATCATGAGTCATGCGGTCATCCCCCCATGGGTCTAGTTCACATGGAACTCTATGCCATATTTCTACTTCCAGGTGTAGAAGACTCCACTCCATGTCGACTAGTGGTGGGTCTCACTGTTGGAGACTACTCAGCAAGGAAACTATCCACTTAGAGAGCCCTCCAACACCCCTACCTATGTTGAGATGTTGAGGGTGATCATCGAATCCTTGATCTCTCACCTAATCCCCTACTCGAGGGTTCGTACCCTGAATAACGGGCCCCGCACCATTTCTATGGGGTAGCGTGAGAGGTTGGTGAACCTCACTGAGTATTGTTCCACCATCATATTACCGTGTTGTAGATGAAGTACCTCCTATATATGCATTGCACGTAGGGTATCTAGGATAAACTCTTCCTGAAACAAGCTCCTGAAGTCTTCCAAGAGTAGATTCATCTCATCGTCAATCTGGATTATCAAGCTCCACCATCTTCCCACTGCAGCCTGTAGAAGGTTGGTAGAAAGAATCACCTTGAAGTCGGCTGGTGTCCCTACTAGTCTGAAGACTCTCACCATAGCCTCCAGCCAATCCTCAATCCCCAGTGGGTCTTTCTCTCCCATGAACTAGGGCAGCCTTTGACACCGGAACACATGTAGCGCGCTCAAGCAGCGTGCATCGTCTGCTGTTGGGGTTGGTGGAAAGGGTGGCCCAACGGGTAATGGTACTATTGGTTCCTCTACTGCTACCTCTACTGGAATAGGACCCTACACCAAGGCCTCATCACTTAGTGGGATATCTATGAATACTAATCTTGGGACTCTCACTAGTCATCCACGGGGAGGCATCCAGAAAGAAATAGATTCAACATGGTCAAAAGATTATACTTGGTGAGTTGACTAGGTTGTGATAACTTAAAAAAACTTTTGAAAACACACACACAATCAGTATTTTCATGCACTAAGTTAGAAGTCAGTAGTCAGGGTCCTGGTGTATGGATACATCGTCCGCCGCACAAACACTGTACTCCCTGAATTGAAAACTACACATAGTACACTTAACACTATGGCATCACAGAAAAGAAAGATTAGAGTCCTATGTTTTTCGGTAGAACCGACTCTTCTTATACCAATTTGTCACGACCCGTCCCTCGGGGCCCATTCCGTGACTACCCCAAGCCCGCCTTCCTTAGGCCAGGGGCTGGCAACTAGAAACAAAGGTGTAAATCCGAAAAACTGGGAAGTAATTGCCTTTATAAAGTGTAAACACACACAATAGAGTACGATATGGACGAAAAACACAAAAAAATATGTATACAAAGGAGTGATGAAAAGTAAAAGGGGCCATAAATACACACCCAACAAGAATTTACAAGTACAACAAAAAAACTAGTATAACTGAAAATAGTAAAGTACCTACTGGGATGTCCTTCAGGATTCCTACCTGTAGGGTAAGTACAGATAGCCTCCTCAGCACTCCACATCGATCAGTCTCCTCCATGTATCGACACGTCATAACGTCCACCTCTGGGTACCATCCAGTCCTACTACTCTGATCCTCAGTCAGCACTGTCCTTTGTCTGCAACCAATACAATTAGGTGTGGTTATAGCCTCTGTAGGGTTGAGTATAACAATACTCAATAGGGACCTTGTAGCCCTCATGGTCTCACAAAATCTAACAAGGATAAATAACAAAGTATGAAATCAAAAGATAACACCACCTAGGTATATTCCCATACATATACCTCAGTTTTCAAGTAATCCATCTCAATCACGAGGTAAAAAAATATTAATTTCTCATCTTAATCCAGGATTTTTATTATCAAACCCATAGCTGATGTAGAACTCCTACTCAATCAAGTACAGTGGGCCTACTGCATCACATAGAGGCGCTTCCCACTAACCTTGGACTACTGAGGTACTCCTCATATCGAGTACCATGGGTCTGCTACGCTCCCACAGAGGTGCTCCCCACTGTGGGTCTACAGCACTTACACAGAGGCGCTCCCCCTCACAGCCTGCTGAGGTACTCCTCCTGTCGAGTACCATGGGTCTGTCATGCTCACACAGAGGTGCTCTCCACCATGGGTCTTCCGCGACACAATGGTGCTTCCCACTGGCCTATTCGAAACACTCTGAGTTGAATCGGTCAGCATTCATCAGGTCTTAGCCAGCTACTAGGTCTCCACACTATGCACGCTCGTCTCCGGGAGGATCTACTCTATGAGCTACTGGTCAATGCTCCAACAAACACGAAGTATAATTAAGATATATCTCAAAGGTCTGCCATGTCATAGGGTTCTCAACGCAACAAATGGTGTGTCAATCGGACACCCGGTCTGTGGGTTATTATCCTTTTAGTCTCAAGGGCCCGGTTAGATTTGTGTACAATACAACCTAATTGTATCTCTACATTACCTCGAACTCAAGTGGGGTATACTCAAAGGGATCATCGCGCTCCAAGAAAACCAGTGTCGTAGATAGTTCGTGAAATGGTCGTCTGATGCCAAAGATATGGTCAAAAGAGAGTGAAGGGTCGTCATGGGCCCGGGTCCAGTCCGACCCTGTCTGGGTCAACCCAGTCAGACCTGTTAGGTCTGGCCAACCCCATTGATTGGGATAGCTTGTTAGGTTTGGTCGGGCCTACTTGGTCCAGCCCAGTAGGCCGCGAGGGCAGTTCGGCCCTGGCTCAGGGCCGTTTTATCCCGGATCATCGCAAGGGCACGGTCGGGCATGGCCCGTCTAGAAGGGTGTGGCTGAGCCGGTTCGGGCAGGGCGCCGCAAGGGTGATGGGACACCAGCTCGGCCAGGAGGCCGTGAGGAGTCTGGGACACCGGCTCTGCCGGGTGGCCATGATGGGGCCAGCTCAGGTAGGAGTGCATGGCGCGTGAAGGCTGGAAGGGGGTCCAGTTCAAGGAGGGGCACAGGGAGCATGTGGAGGCTAGTAGGTGGTCTGATGGCATTAGTCTGGGCAAGGCGCAGCCCGGCGGGCCTGCGGTAGGGTGGCGGCCGGGTGGGCTAGTTCGGTGCGGGCCGGTTTGGGGAGGAGCGCGGAGGCCGACATGCAGGCCGGTGGCGTTTGGATGGACAGGGTGCAGCCAGGTAGGCCTGTGTCTAGGAGGTAGCTAGGCAAGCCGTTTCGGCATGGTTCGGGCCTACGTGGGTTAGGAGTGTTTGTCCGGGAGCACCGGAGCTTTTCGGGGGCGGTGCAGTTCGTGGAGGTTGCGGGTAGCACGACCTTTTTTGTTGACGCCTTCATCATCTTGTCGCCTCATCGCCATGCTAAATCTCATTGTAAACAGGATTGGATAAGGGTTTGGGCCATGTTGGTTTGGCCCACACCCTCCACATTTAGGGTGGTATCAATTGGTTCATCAAAGAATTACGATGAACAACAATTATTTTACAATCTCTGCATCGATTCCTTTCCAACTGAAGATGAGAAAAGAAAAGGGATAATACACAAATAAAATCCCCTACATTTGATTTTCGATCGTCAATGTTGATTCTTGGGACGAAGATGAAGGAGTTCGTCCTTCGTAGCATCTGTCTCACTCTTCAAATCCCATGTTGTGTCGGCTATGGAAGATGCTCCACATCAGTAGGTTTCTGGGGAAGAAGTTGAAGAAGGATCATCACCAGTGTTCTTTACTGGAAGAATGTGTTCTTCATTCTTCGTTCTTCATTGGGAAAATTCTAATCCTCCCAAGCTCTCCCCTTCCCAAACTTCCACCCAAATTCCAAAGTTGTACCAAATAATAGATTAGAGTATCTATTAATTCGTTGACAAGAATTCAAAAACAATGAATTAATTACTTGGCTCCACCTAATTAATGTAAAGGGTTGTCACAAATTAACTAGTGGAGTTGGAAAAATTTAATTAAAAGGAAGGTCAAGAGGCTCCCTGTTGGGCAAAAATCCCTCAATGTATCATTGAATCATTTTTTAGGTGATTGTGTTTGTTGAAAAAGTGGACATATGTGTTGTGATTATTGACAATAGAAACTATGACATACAAATTTGTTGAAAAAGTGGATTTCATTGTGGCATGTCGAGTTCAAGAGTTGTGGTTAATGATCAATGTTTGATTCCAGAACATCAAAAAAAGAATGGATGGTCTGGAGGCAGTACAAAAAGAACAAATATAGGTTGGAACAATATTTCAGTGTTTTCCAAATTTTTGGGCCTAAAAATCGACAAATAAAGAAAAGTGGTTTTTGGAAAAGGGACTTGCGCACTGTGTTCTTGAAGGCTTGGAAACTTGCGTACCATATGTTTTTCAAGATCAGGTCATCAAAATATGGAAAAGGGATAAGGGTCGTGCAAGTATTCGGTTGGTCATGCAAGTGACCTGCGCGCCGGTGCCTAGGAGGGTTGGAAACATGCGCGCCTATTATTTTTCAAGATCATAACTTCAAAATATAAAAAAGGAAAGAGTTTCACGCAAGTTTGGAAGAGGTTCGCGCAAGTGACTTGCAGGGGAAGATACCTGCTTGCTGATACTTGTGCACTGAGGGTATACTTACGCACCGTCGCGCAGGGTGTCCAAATGCCTATAAATACAGGACCACCCCTCCTCATTTCCAATGGAGTTCAATACTTTGAAAAATCAGAGCTCCCGTTGCACTGGTGTGGTGGTCGTGCAAGTGGTGTGTGGTCGCATAGGTGGACTTGTGCACCAGTGTTTGAAGTTGCGTGTCGGTTGGTTGTTGCGCACCAATATTGGTTTGGGCGTAAAAGGAGTTGCCTCGTGCAAGTTTGTTGGAGTAGAGGCTTGTGTCGTGAAGGTAGTTGATGTGGACCTCTGCTCCAGTGTTGACCTGCGCGTTGAGACCTGTGCACCGGCTTAGAGAAGGGCACAAAGTAAGGTTGATCTCCTACAATGTTTTAGGGATGCGTGAAAGTTGGAAGATTGACTGATACCTTTGGTGAAAAGTGAAATTATTCTACGGGTGAAAGTTGGACTTTAACAGAGCATCCACATAAAACGGAGGATGTATTCATTAGTGATAACGAAGAGACCTACAGGTCTATAAATTGTGAGTGGATCCTTTTTGAAGTAGTGAGGAAAGGAAGAGGAAGAAGGTGATCCTCTCCACCAGCACTGATCCAGAGAAAAAGAAACAGGGAGTGACCTTTGGGAAAGCAGTGAGCTGACCCTAAACATTGTAAAGGAAGTGAGCCTGGGAATAGAAGTGATCTATCCTGAACCTTGTAAACCGCAGTGTGCTTTAGTTAATTTGGTATAGTGGCACATCGCTGTTGTATGCTCCTTGGAAGTAGCCCAGTGAGGGTGAACAAAGTAAAAAAAAATTGTGTCTTGTGCATGCTTTACATTCTATTTATATTGTGCAATGGGAAAGAGAGAGAGAAAAGGGTTTTGATTAATAGTGAAACAATATCAGAATGTGATTAAAGTTTAAATTAGTCATACCCTGATCCCCCCCCCCTCTCAGGGTATTCAGCCTTGTGGGCCTAATAATTGGTATCAAAGGGATGTTGACATTAGTTATTCTCTCAATGGAGGTCACTAATCATAATGGGATTTTGATCTTCGATGAATGTAATTTTCAGATATGGAATAATTGAATGCAACATTATTTCTAATCTTTGGGAATGGATGTGTTTTCAGCAGCTATTCATGGTATCGCAACTGATATTAATAGTGGTGCATTATCAGAAGATGAGCATAGAGATTTGGATGCTGATGCCAAATAAATCAATGCCTTAGGGGGAGCCCTCTCCAATCTCATCTATACAAAGGTGATTTAATGCAAAATGTTAAATGCCATGTGGGAAAATCTATTGAATATATATTAAGGGGATACAGAGGTTGGAGAAGAAAATGTACAAGTGTTGTGGAAGAAGTATGATGATCTCAGAATGAACCCGAATGAGTCTGTTGATGCATTATTTGATAGGGTAAATGTTGTGGTAGAAGACATGCGAGGTTTTGGTGAAATTATCAAAGACATAAAAATTGTGAAGTGCATCTTGAGAAAACTTCCACCTTAGTTCAATCCGAAAGTTTTTGTTTTGGAAGATAAAGACACGAAAGAGCTGACATTGGATAACCTGCACAACACTCTTGTTGCATATGAAATGAGAAATGATGAGAATGATGTTGTGGAAAAGGGTAAATCCAAATAGGTGGAATTTATGGCCATGAAGAAGCTCACCATTGATGATTATCAGGAGGAAGATGAGAAAGATGAGGTAATTTCATTTCTCTCTCCAAATCTTCAAAGAGGAAAAGGAAAGTTCAAAGTGAAACTTACTCTTGCATGCTTTAGATGTGGAAAGGTTAGACATCTCACATAAAGATGCCCCAAAAAATTTAAGGAAGAAAATGATGAAGATGATGTTGAAATTACCAAGAAGAAATCTTCAGACTATGTGAAAGGGAAGAAACAGTTCAAGATAAATTTCTTCAAGAAGAAGAATCTTATTTCACAAGAAATAGACAGTTCAGATGAGTCTGAGGGTGAAGAGGTAGAGGAGTTTGAGAATTGTAAAGATCATGGAAACATTTCAATGGTGGATGATGTTGGTAGTGCTCAAGAAAATGAAGAAATCGATGCTGATAAAGAAGAAGAATAAATTGAAGGGAGAGTTGACATGGAAGCTGAATTAGAAACCTCTCTTGAAGAGATAGATATTTGGAGAGAAAAAACTAAGAAAGCCAATAAGGTGGTACATGATGCCAAACTCTACATGCAATAGTAGGGAGAAGAGAAGTCCTAGCTTGAAAAAGAAATAGAAAACCTTAAGTCTTCGAGGCCAGAGCACATAGAATAGGTTGATGAGCCTAAGCTCAAGATTTAAGAACAGAAAAGGGAGATCTATGGCTTGAATGGAAAATTGAAAGATCACATCCAGCGTATCGTAGATCTTGAAGAGTAAGTTTTCGTTCTGTGAAGAAAAGTCAAAGACCAAGAAAAACCTTTGATTCCTAACACATTCTTGGGAAATAAGCTTATTTCAATGACTAAAAAGATGAAAGAGGAGCCCAGTTGTTTACCAGGGAAGAAGAAGAAATTGAGCTCATATGTTAAGGATGTTTTAGGGCTTAATCAGAGAGAAAAATTTGTGAAAATTTAAGTCAGACCACAAGAATCAGTCCCAAGATGAAAGGTTGATTTAGGCACAAATCAGAATAAAAATAATCAAAAATCCCAATGGAAAACTCAAAGTGTTGAAGTACCACGAATTAATGCACCATATATCAGGTGTTATTGTTTCAGGAAGATCAGACATTCACAGTATGTGTGTTCCATAGCCAAGAGATATCAAAGGGAATAAGAAAAATGTATCATTCAAATAGAGAATGGTTCTTGAGAACATATTTCGAAGGACTCTATTTTTGGTGCGGAGGATTTGGGCACATGGCTAGGTACTGCACTTCAACCATACAGAGGAATGTGCCAATGGAAAATAAAAATGTTCACAAGCAGCAGATCAGTAAACCAACAGGTGAGCTAAAAGTGAAAAATAGATTTGCAGAATTGCAAGATGAAGATAGTCCATCACACTCTAAGGAATATCAAGTTCTCCAAACCACACCGAGTGTGAAGTTGAAGACATGTATAAAAAATAAAAAGAATGAAAAGGTAGTAGTTGCGGAAATTTCCTTTAAAGATTCAGATCATTCAGGAGTATGGATCCTTGATAGTGGTTGCACATCCCATATAACAGGGAACAAGGATCTCATTATAGGTATAAAATATGAAAAAGAAGGAGTTGTCAAGTTTGGGAATGATGAAGGGTTGAAGATTGTTGGTTCCGGAAAGGCCAAATTTGGGGGAAAAGAAATGAGACGTGTTGATGTCTTGGTAGTAGAGGGTCTTAGTCATAACTTACTCAGTGTCAGTCAACTATGTGAATCTGGGAACAATATCGAATTTACCAAGAAGATGTTTGTTGTGAAAGAAAAAGATGGAGAAGTTGTTCTACAAGGAAAATGGAAAAAGGGAAATTTTTACCTTGTAAGTGGGGAAGAAGATATGTGTCTTTTATCCAGAGAGGAAGAAACCCAGCTATGGTATAACCGACTTGGTCACCTATGCCATCAATCCATGAAAGATCTGGAAAAGTGTGATGATGCTAGAGACCTTCCCAAACTATCATGTGATCGTACTCATACATGAAATTCTTTTCAACAAGGGAAGATCGTCAGAAAGACATGTAAAGACCCGCAAATTTCAAGAAAATTTTTTTTCTAAATTTTCTTTGGAATTTTACAAGAACGCAGTTTCTGACGGCGCCTGATTCCGAGGCCCGGTGTGCCCGGAATCATTTTTCGAAGTTTGGCTCGGGTATGTTCAGTGAACGGACGAGCGGGTTTTTCTAACTTTTAAACCGGTGCCCGGAATCGAATTCTGAGGGCACCGATGAAATCACAGCGCCGGTATTCTCTTAGAAACGCCTCTTCCGGAGTTGCATTTTCTCGGGTCTGGTTTTTAATTTTCGGGCTTAAAGTTAAGAAATAAAATAATTTTGCGACAACTTTATTTTATTTCACTTAAGCCACTTGGAAGCCACTTGAAGCCACTTAAAGGCGGCTTGAACTGAGTTAAACCGGATAGGATGCTATCCCGAAATATCCTACCCCCTTGGTAGGATATTTGTGAGGTGGGACTCGCACGAGCCCCGCCGTTTCTTTCCGCTAAGAAACACACCCGCGAAAACCCGTCTTTATGAAAGTCAACTGACGCGTTTCTTAAAATCTTAACAGACCATTTAATTGGGAAGTTTATTTCATGAATTAAATGGGCAGTTTCTTTCTTCGAATTAATTCAATGAATTAATTCAATCGTTTCTTAACCAGTTTTCAAATTCGTTGGCGTAATAATAAAATAAGGCCAACGCATGACCTCTGGTTATTTGTGCGTTGAGAGGATTTCAGAGGACCCTTGTATATTCTTCTCCCTCGCGAAGAACGCGAAGAACGCGAAGAACTCCAAACCCGAAAATCGATGACGCTCCCATCCGAGACGTTCTTCCCCGCCCCGATCTCCGATCACCAACCGTTTGAGGTGAGTGATTTCGGGTTTCCTCTAAAGGTTCCTTTTGGTTTTAAACGAAATACAGATTTAATTATTTATAATTTAAATCTATTGTTCTTGGTCCGTTGAGCTCGCCGACTCAACGCCGGATTCTGTGACGACGCGACTCCTTCTCGCGACGACGCGACGATCCCCCTCTTCCGCGACGAGCAATTCCGCAAAGAATGCTCACGAAGACGACCAAAAAAGGTAGGGATTTTTTTATATTTTGGAATACCCCTCTTTATATTCCCGTGAACGTTCTTTAAAAATTAAAGAACCGGTTTCAAATGAACAATTTTATTTTATTAAAATTGTCGGTTCATGAGTTGAACAATTTCTCCCGTTGTTTTTATCTAACGCGGAGGGTGCGGGTCAAACGAACACGGCCCGGCAACCCTCCTCCGTTCTTTGTGTTTTGCGGATTTGGCGGGCGACGATGGAACCTGCCACAATGGATATTTGATGATCCCGTAGTGAAGAACGGAACCCAGGAGGAACAACGGCGCAGACGAGAAGGAAAATGGGCCACTGGAGCGACTACGGCAGCCCGCGGAAGCCGGCGGCGGCACGGGTCGCCGGCGCGGCAGCGGCGGCGGCCGGAGGTGGCGGTGCCCGTGGACCCGCGACCGCGCGGGTCCGACACCCCCCGGGTGTCCAGGGTGGCACCCCGCGGGTGCCGCGGGGTTGTCACGTGACACCCCCCGGGTGTCCAGGGGGGCACCCCGCGAGTGCCGCGGGGTTGGCACGCGACACCCCCCCGGGTGTCCAGGGCGGCACCCCATGGGTGCCGCGGGGTTGTCACGCGACACCCCCCGGGTGTCCAGGGCGGCACTCCGCGGGTGTCGCGGGGTTGTCACGCGGCGCCCCCCGGGTGTCCAAGGCGGCACCCCGTGGGTGCCGCGGGGTTGTCACGCGGCGCCCCCGGGTGTCCAGGGCGGCACCCCATGGGTGCCGCGGGGGTGTCCTGCAGGTGTCACGTGGGAGCGGCGGCTCCTCCCGCGTCGGCCGCTCGGTCGCCCGGTCGAGCCGAGCCGGGCGGGCCGGGTCGGGCCGGGTCGGCCCGGGCCCAGACCCCCCGTCTTCGGACGGTTTTCGTTCAAACGCCCTTAACTTGACCTACGGGCCTCCAAACGACTCGCCGTCAGCGGAAACGCGATCCTTGGATCGAGACGGTCGTCTCGGTTTATTGCACTCAAGGTTTCGGAATACCTTGACTTCGGCCGGGTTGGTTCGTACACGAAACCAACCGGGCCTTCGGAGCGGAAACACTCATATCTTGAGCTACGAACATCCGATTGACGTGCCGTCAGCTTCGTTGAATTCCTCTAAGTGAGACGGATCTTTTGGCTTACTCCGCCCGAGGTTTGGATGCAGGTGGAGTACGGTCGGGTTGGTTTTGCCTTAAAAACCAACCGGGCCCCTGGGACGAAAAAAGCCAATAACTCACAGACCAGGCATCCGATTGACGCGCCGTCTATGACGTTGAGTTCCTGTTGGTGATACGGAACTTTTGGATACATCAACTTCGGACATTGTGTCAGTTGATGTATCGGCCTCTCGGCTCGTGGAGCGGACCCTCCCGAACGAGCTTGCTATGTGCGGGAACCCTAGTGCTGGCTACGACTGCTACTTCGATAGCGACGACTGTGTAGAGATCCTCCGTGGACTCCGACGACGACCGTGCAGAGATCCTCAGTGGACTGCGGTGACGACTGTACAGAGATCCTCAGTGGACTACGACGACTACTGCACTCAGCGATCCTACGTGGATCAGTGCTACAGGTCCTGTGTGGGCCCGGTCCTGTGTGGGCCCGATCCTGTGTGGGTCTGATCCTGTGTGGGTCAGCGCTCAGCGGTTCTGTGTGAGCCAGCGCCTACAGGTCCTGTGTGGGCCCGATCCTATGTGGGTCATTGCGGGGGTTAGTTATCTATCGATCCTTCGTGGGTCCGATGACTTAGATGGATCAGTGATCATCTTTATTGTCATCCGAAGAAGTATACCTGTGTTAGCTGAATCTTCTGTTTACTCTCCTTTGTGGATTGTGTTGAGCTATCCTGTGTGGATTTACTGTTTACTCTCCTTTGTGAATTGTGTTGGGCTATCCTGTGTGGATTTACTGTTTACTCTCCTTTGTGGATTGTGTTAAGCTATCCTGTGTGGATTTACTGTTTACTCTCCTTTGTGGATTGTGTTGATCTATCCTGTGTGGATTTACTGTTTTCTCAACTTGTCTATTGTGTTGAGCAATCCTGTGTGGGTATACGTTTTGCTTTCATGTGTGGACTAGGTTGTTCTTGGGCTCAGACGTTGGAGCCGAATGGGAATTGATGACTTAGGTATATGTATGGGCATATACCTAAGCCGTGTCAGATGTTACTTCGTGATTGTATCTTTCCTTTTTGGATTATCCTTCGTGGATTTGGGAGACCTTCGGGGGTCTCGGGGTCCCTAGTGAGTAGCTTATACTCACCCCTGCACGGGCTATGCCCGCACTTCGTGGTGTTGGTTGCAGACGACGTACAGCACTGACCGTGGTGGAGGCGTGCGGAGCAGGACGGTACCTGGAGGTGGACCACTGGGCGGGACGTGCTCGGAGCGGACGGCTGGACCGAGGAGCTGTGGAGGCTATCTGTACCCACCCTTCAGGTGGGACCTTCAGAGGATGGATCGACGCTGCGTCTTTTCTTTACAGTTGTTGTTTTCCCCTTTCAGTTGTACTTTACAGTTGGGCTTGTATTTCCGGCCCTTTTACTTCCAGCACATCTTGTTACAGTTTTACTTAGTGTTTACTTTTCTGCTTGCTTACTCTGTGGTGATTGTTTACTTTTCAAAGGCAATGCCTTCCCTTTTGTTGGGATTTACGCCTTGGTTCTAGTCGCCAGCCCCTGGCCTATGGAAGGTGGGCTTGGGGTAGTCACAACACGGGCCCCGAGGACGGGTCGTGAAAAATTGGTATCAGAGGTGGTCGATTCTACCGGGGACTCTGATCTTTCTTCTATGTGAAGCAATAGTGTTTAGTGTATTGGGAGTGGTTATCATTCCAGGGAGTCCAGTGTTGGTGCGGCGGCCGACGTATCCGTACACCAGGACCCTGACTTCTGTTTTCCGACTTAATGCACGAAAACATTGATTGCATGTGTGTTCAAGTTTTCTTTGTGATTACATGTTTCAGCTCACCAGGTATACTGTTCTGACCGTGGCACACCTGTTTCTTTCAGGATGGCCCCACGACGGCAGCCAGCTAGGGTTCCGAGAGTGGAATGTGATGACAGCCCACCGAGCGACGAGGCCTCGATGTAGGGCTCCTTGTCCGCAGAGGCATCGGCGGTACCTTTACCCGCCGAGCCCCTGATGCTTCCATCACTGGCAGCTGATGATGCACGACGCCTCGGAGCTCTGCATGAGTTCCAGTGCCAGCGACCACCCAGGTTCCGTGGGGAGATGGACCCCCAGGCAGTCGAGGACTGGCTGGAGGCAGTCGTCCGAGTTTTCAGGCTAGTGAGGTCACCAGCAGACCTCATGGTGATCCTCGCGGCGAGGCTACTGCACGCAGCAGCAGGGCGATGGTGGAGCTTGATGCTCCAGGTACACGATGAGCCCTCCCTCATCTGGACGGACTTCGAGAGCCTCTTCCGCTCAGAGTTTGTCCTGGCCACCCTCCGTGCGGTGCGCATTCAGAAGCTTCTTCAGCTGCGACAGGGCAGCTTGACGGTCGCCCAGTACGCGGCAAGGTTCACCGACCTTTCTCGCTACTCGACATACATGGTACGGGACCCCTTCTTCCGAGCCCGGACCTTTGAGCAGGGATTGAGACACGAGATCAGGGCATCGCTGATCTCCCTCAGCATCCCGACCTAGGAAGAAGTGCTAGAGCGATCCCTTATGATCGAGAGATTTCTAGCTGAGTCTACAGCAAGACCTACCGCAGGGTGGCAGGTGGCAGAGTCTTCGGCAGCAGGTAGCTGACAGATGACTCAGGGTTCCGGCAGACGACCTCGGGACACTATCTCAGCAGTGCGGGGCACACAGCGCGAAGCCATCCTTCCGAGAGGCAGGCAGTGCTACTCATGCGGAGGGCAGGGCCACATGGCTCGTGACTGCCCGACCCGCCGTACCGAGGAGCAGCAGACGGTGGAGGGGCCACCCAGGCAGAGGCATAGGGTCGACCGTGGCAGTCCGCAGGGAGGAGGTGGACGAGGCAGAGGAGCTGTCCGAGCAGCAGGTGATGGGCGACGCTTTGAGTCTCTGCCACCACCACCACTAGGAGGTCCGCCCCGACCGCAGGGAGTTGGTGGAAAGGGGAGAGCTCAGCTTCAGGCAGCTGAGGCCTTCGATCATGGAGCTTCGGGAGCAGATGGACAGGAGCAGAACTAGTGGATACGTCCTTTGTACTTCTAGTTCCTTGTTGCTATTGTTAACGTCTTTTTATTATGAGCTACAATAATAAAAGACGCATACCTTTGTGATGTTTTCATTCCTGACCTCTTTTGTGTTGTTACTAAGAGGTTCCAGTTTTGACTGTTGACTTGACCCTCACTTGTGAGACATCTACTGGAGGAGACCCAGTTACCACACACTGATGCCGACAGTGTGACTCAACCCTTGGAGGCGAGAGTAAAAGTTGGATCTCTTGGTAGTAGCGTCGAGGCCTTACGACGTCATCCTTGGTATGGATTAGTATCATCCATGTCGGGATTGACTGTATTAGGCAAAGAATGTGGTTCATCCAGGGGATGGGACCAGATTTCTCTTATCGGCAAAGAAGAAATCTTGCAGCTCTTGTGGGACCTGAGATGGTCCAGGTCATCTAGGGGCGGATGAGTACAGCTCAGAGCCGGCAAAAGTCTTATGCTGACAGGAGGCGGAGGCCACTAGAGTTCGAGGATGGCGACCATGTCTTCTTGAGGGTCTTACCTCGACATAGGTTGCGGAGATTTGGTCGAGGTGGCAAGTTGTCTCCACGCTTCATCGGACCCTTCCAGACCCTCAGCAGGGTTGGCGAGGTGTCTTCTCGCATGGCTCTGCCACCTCAGTTGCACCGGGTGCACGACGTTTTCCACGTATCTCAGCTGAGGAGATATGTGCACGACCCGACGCACATCATTGACCATGGGGAGCTAGACATGGATGATGGGGCGACTTTTACGGAGGTTCTGGTGGAGATAGAGGATCGACAGGAGCGGTCCTACGTGGGCGATCGATTCCTCCTGTGTGCATCAGATGGCAGCACGGTAACCTCCAGGAGAGCACATGGGAGTGGGAGGCTCAGATGCATACTCAGTACCGCCTTGGTATCCCTAGTTTGTGTTAAAGTTTTACGGGGACATAAAGCCCTGTGGTGGGAGTAATTTAAAGACCCGTAAATTTAAAGGAAATTTTTTTTCTTAATTTTCTTTGGAATTTTACAAGAACTCAATTTCTGACGGCGCCTGATTCCGAGGCCCGGTGTGCCCGGAATCATTTTTCGAAGTTTGGCTCGGGTACGTTCAATGAACGGACGAGCGGGTTTTTCTAACTTTTAAACCGGTGCCCGGAATCGAATTCTGAGGGCACCGATGAAATCGCAGCGCCGGTATTCTCTTAGAAACGCCTCTTCCGGAGTTGCATTTTCTCGGGTGTGGTTTTTAATTTTTGGGCTTAAAGTTTAGGAATAAAATAATTTTGCGACAACTTTATTTTATTTCACTTAAGCCACTTGGAAGCCACTTGAAGCCACTTAAAGGCGGCTTGAACTGAGTTAAACCGGATACGATGATATCCAGAAATATCCTACCCCCTTGGTAGGATATTTGTGAGGTGGGGCCCGCACGAGCCCCACCGTTTATTTCCGCTAAGAAACGCACCCGCAAAAACCCGTCTTTATGAAAGTCAACTAACGCGTTTCTTAAAATATTAACAGACCATTTAATTCGGCGGTTTATTTCGTGAATTAAATGGGTAGTTTCTTTCCTCGAATTAATTCAACGAATTAATTCAATCGTTTCTTAACCAGTTTTCAAATTCGTTGGCGTAATAATAAAATAAGGCCAATGCATGACCTCTGGTTATTTGTGCGTTGAGAGGATTTCAGAGGACCCTTGTATCTTCTTCTCCCTCGCGAAGAACGCGAAGAACGCGAAGAACACCGAACCCGGAAATCGACGACGCTCCCATCCGAGACGTTCTTCCCCGGCCCGATCTCCGATCACCAACCGTTTGAGGTGAGTGATTTCGGGTTTCCTCTAAAGGTTCTTTTTGGTTTTAAACGAAACATAGATTTAATTATTTATAATTTAAATATGTTGTTCTTGGTCCGTTGAGCTCGCCGAATCAACGCCGGATTCCGCGACGACGCGACGCCTTCCCGCGACGACGCGACGATCCCCCTCTTCCGTGACGAGCAATTTCGCGAAGAACACTCACGACGACGACCAACGAGGTAGGGATTTTTTTATATTTTGGAATACCCCTCTTTATATTCCCGTGAACGTTCTTTAAAAATTAAAGAACCGGTTTCAAATGAACAATTTTATTTTATTAAAATTGTCGGTTCATGTGTTGAACAATTTCTCCTGTTGTTTTTATCTAATGCGGAGGGTGTGGGTCAAATGAACACGGCCCGGCAACCCTCTGCCGTTCTTCGTGTTTTGCGGATTTGGCGGGCGACGACAGAACGTGCCGCAACGGATGTTTGATGATCCCGCAGTCAAGAACGGAACCCGGGAGGAACAACGGCGCAGACGAGAAGGAAAACGGGCCACCGGAGCGACTCCGGCGGCCCGCGGAAGCCGGCGGTGGCACGGGTCGCCGGCGCGGCTGCGCCGGCGGCCGGAGGTGGCGGCGCCCGTGGAACCACGGCCGCGCGGGTCCGACACCCCCCGGGTGTCCAGGGTGGCACCCCACGGGTGCCGCGGGGTTGTCACGCGACACCCCCCGGGTGTCCAGGGGGGCACCCCGCGGGTGCCGCGAGGTTGTCACGCGACACCCCCCGGGTGTCCAGGGCGGCACCCCGCGGGTGCCGCGGGGTTGTCACGCGACACCCCCCGGGTGTCCAGGGCGGCACGCCGCGGGTGCCGCGGGGTTGTCACGCGGCGCCCCCCGGGTGTCCAGGGCGGCACCCCGCGGGTGCCGCGGGGCTGTCACGCGGCACCCCCGGGTGTCCATGGCGGCACCCCGTGGGGGCCACGGGGGTGTCCCGCAGGTGTCCAGCGGGTGTCCCGCGGGTGTCCCGCGGGTGTCCAGCGGGTGTCCCGCGGGTGTCCAGCGGGTGTCCCGCGGGTGTCACGCGGGTGTCCCGTGGGTGTCACACGGGATCGGTGGCTCCTCTCGCATCGGCGGCTCGGTCTCCCGGCCGAGCCGAGCCAGGCGGGCCGGGTCGGCCCGGGTCGGCCCGGGCCCGGACCCCCCGTCTTCGGACGGTTTTCGTTCAAACGCCCGTAACTTGAGCTACGGGCCTCCAAACGACTCGCCGTCAGCGGTAACACGATCCTTGCATCGAGACGGTCGTTTTGGTTTATCGCACTCAAGGTTTCGGAATACCTTGAGTTCGGCCGTGTTGGTTCGTACATGAAACCAACCGGGCCTTCGGAGCGAAAACGCTCATATCTTGAGCTACGAACATCCGATTGACGTGTCGTCAGCTTAGTTGAATTCCTCTAAGTGAGACGGATCTTTTGGATTACTCTGCCTGAGGTTTGGATGCAGGTGGAGTACGGTCGGGTTGGTTTTGCCTTAAAAACCAACCGGGCCCCTGGGACGAAAAAAGCCAATAACTCGCAGACCGGGCGTCCGATTGACGCGCCGTCTGCGTCGTTGAGTTCCTGTTGGTGATACAGAACTTTTGGATACATCAACTTCGGACTTTGTGTCAGTTGATGTATCGGCCTCTCGGCTCGTGGAGCGGACCCTCTCGAACGAGCTTGCTATGTGCGGGAACCCTAGTGCTGGCTGAGACTACTACTTCGACAGCGACGACAGTGCAGAGATCCTCCGTGGACTCCGACGACGACCGTGCAGAGATCCTCAGTGGATAGCGGCGACGACTGTGCAGAGATCCTCAGTGGACTGCGATGACTACTGCACTCAGCGATCCTATGTGGATCAGTGCTACAGGTCCTGTGTGGGCCCGGTCCTGTGTGGGCCCGATCCTGTGTGGGTCCGATCCTGTGTGGGTCAGCGCTCAGCGGTTCTGTGTGAGCCAGCGCCTACAGGTCCTGTGTGGGCCCGATCGTGTGTGGGTCATTGCGGGGGTTAGTAACCTATCGATGCTTCATGGGTCCGACGACTTAGATGGATCAGTGATCATCTTTATCGTCATCCGAAGAAGTATACCTGCGTGAGATGAATCTTCTGTTTACTCTCCTTTGTGGATTTTGTTGAGCTATCCTGTGTGGATTTACTGTTTACTCTCCTTTGTGGATTGTGTTGGGGTATCCTGTGTGGATTTACTGTTTACTCTCCTTTGTGGATTGTGTTAAGCTATCCTGTGTGGATTTACTGTTTACTCTCCTTTGTGGATTGTGTTGAGCTATCCTGTGTGGATTTACTATTTTCTCTCCTTTGTGTATTGTGTAGAGCTATCCTGTGTGGGTATATGTTTTGCTTTCCTGTGTGGACTGGGTTGTGCTTGGGCTCGGACGTTGGAGCCGAATGGGAATTGATGACTTAGGTATATGTATGGGCATATACCTAAGCCGTGTCAGACGTTACTTTGTGATTGTATCTTTCCTTTGTGGATTACCCTTCGTGGATTTTGGGAGACCTTCGGGGGTCTCGGGGTCCCTACTGAGTAGCTTATACTCACCCCTGCAAAGGCTATGCCCGCACTTCGTGGTGTTGGTTGCAGACGATGGACAGCACTGACCGTGGTGGAGGCGTGCGGAGCAGGACGGTACCTGGAGGTGGACCACTGGGCGGGACGTGCTCGGAGCGGACGGCTGGACCGAGGAGCTGTGGAGGCTATCTGTACCCACCCTTCAGGTGGGACCTTCAGAGGATGGCTCGACGCTGCGGCTTTTCTTTACAGTTGTTGTTTTCCCCTTTCAATTGTACTTTACAGTTGGGCTTGTATTTCCGGCCCTTTTACTTCCAGCACAGCTTGTTACAGTTTTACTTAGTGTTTACTTTTCCGCTTGCTTACTCTGTGGTTCTTGTTTACTTTTCAAAGTCAATTCCTTCCCTTTTGTTGGGATTTATGCCTTGGTGCTAGTCGCCAGCCCCTGGCCTATGGAAGGCAGGCTTGGGGTAGTCACGGCACGGGCCCCGAGGACGGGTCGTGACAAATTGGTATTAGAGGTGGTCGGTTCTACCGGGGACTCTGATATTTCTTCTATGTGAAGCAGTATTGTTTAGCGTATTGGGTGTGGTTATCAGTCCAGGGAGTCCAGTGTTGGTGCGGCGACCGACGTATCCGTACACCAGGACCCTGACTTCTGATTTTTGACTTAATGCACGAAAACATTGATTGCATGTGTGTTCATGTTTTCTTTGTGATTACTTATGTCAGCTCACCAGGTGTACTGTTCTGACCGTGGTGCACCTGTTTCTTTCAGTATGGCCCCACGACGGCAGCCAGCTAGGGTTCTGAGAGTGGAGCTTGATGACAGCCCACCGAGCGACGAGGCCTCGGTGCAGGGCTCCTTGTCCGCAGAGGCATCGGTGGTACCTTTACCCGCCGAGCCCCTGATGCTTCCAGCACTGGCAGCTGACGATGCACGACGCCTTGGAGCTCTGCATGAGTTCCAACGCCAGCGACCACCCAGGTTCCGTGGGGAGATGGACCCCCAGGCAGCCGAGGACTGGCTGGAGGCGGTCGTCCGAGTTTTCAGGCTAGTGAGGACACCAGCAGACCTCATGGTGATCCTCACGGCGAGCCTACTGCACGCAGCAGCAGGGCGATGGTGGAGCTTGATGCTCCAGGTACACGATGAGGCCTCCCTCATCTGGACGGACTTCGAGAGCCTCTTCCGCTCAGATTTCGTCCCGACCACCCTCTGTGCGGTGCGCATTCAGGAGCTTCTTCAGCTGCGGCCGGGCAGCTTGACGCTTGCCCAGTACGCGGCGAGGTTCACCGACCTTTCTCGCTACTCGACAGACATGGTACGGGACCCCTTCTTCCGGGCCCGGATCTTCGAGTAGGGATTGAGACACGAGATTAGGGCATCGCTGATCTCCCTCAGCATCCCGACCCAGGAAGGAGTGCTAGAGAGAGCCCTTCTGATCGAGAACTTTCTGGCTGAGTCTACAGTGAGACCTACCGCAGGGCGGCAGGTGGCGGAGTCTTCGGCAGAAGGTAGCCGACGGATGACTCAGGGTTCCGGCAGAAGACCTCGGGACACTGTCTCAGCAGTGCGGGGCACACAGCGCGAAGCCAGCCTTTCGAGAGGCAGGCAGTGCTACTCGTGCGGCGGGCAGGGCCACATGGCTCGTGACTGCCCGACCCGCCGCACCGAGGAGCAGCAGACGGTGGAGGGGCCACCCAGGCAGAGGCAGAGGGTCGACCGTGGCGGTCCGCAGGGAGGAGGCGGACGAGGCAGAGGAGCTGGCCGAGCAGCAGGTGATGGGCGACGCTTTGAGGCTCTGCCACCACCACCACTAGGAGGTCCGCCCCGACCGCAGGGAGTTGGTGGACAGGGGAGAGCTCAACTTCAGGTAGCTGAGGCCTTCGATCATGGAGCTCCGAGAGCAGATGGACAGGAGCAGAACTAGTGGATACGTCCTTTGTACTTCTAGTTCCTTGTTGTTATTGTGTAGCGTCTTTGTATTATGAGCTGCAATAATAAAAGACGCATACCTTTGTGATGTTTTCATTCCTGTCCTCTTTTGTGTTGTTACTAAGAGGTTCCAGTTTTGACTGTTGACTTGACCCTCACTTGTGAGACATCTACTGGAGGAGACCCAGTTACCACACACTAATGCCGACAGTGTGACTCAACCCTTGGAGGCGAGAGTAACAGTTGGATCTCTTGGTAGTAGCGTCGAGGCCTTACGACGTCATCCTTGGTATGGATTAGTATCATCCATGTCGGGATTGACTGTATTAGGCAAATAATGTGGTTCATCCAGGGGATGGGACCAGATTTCTCTTATCGGCAAAGAAGAAATCTTGCAGCTCTTGTGGGACCTGAGATGGTCCAAGTCATCCAGGGGCGGATGAGTACAGCTCAGATCCGGCAAAATTCTTATGCTAACAGGAGGCGGAGGCCACTAGAGTTCAAGGATGGAGACCACGTCTTCTTGCGGTTCTTACCTCGACGTAGGTTGCGGAGATTTGGCCGAGGTGGCAAGTTGTCTCAATGCTTCATCGGACCCTTCCAGGACCTCAGCAGGGTTGGTGAGGTGGATTCTCGCCTGGCTTTGCAACCTCAGTTGCACCGAGTGCACGACGTTTTCCACGTATCTCAGCTGAGGAGATACGTGCACGACCCGACGCACATCATTGACCATGGGGAGCTAGACATGGATGATGGGGCGACTTTTACGGAGGTTCCGGTGGAGATAGAGGATCGAAAGGAGCGGTCCTACGTGGGCGATCGATTCCTCTTGTGCGCATCAGATGGTAGCACGGTAACCTCCAGGAGAGCACATGGGAGCGGGAGGCTCAGATGCGTGCTCAGTACCGCCTTGGTATCCCTAGTTTGTGTTGAAGCTTTACGGGGACGTAAAGCCCTGTGGTGGGAGTAATGTAAAGACCCGTAAATTTCAAGGAAATATTTTTTCTTAATTTTCTTTGGAATTTTACAAGAATGAAGTTTCTGACGGCGCCTGATTCCGAGGCCCGGTGTGCCCGGAATCATTTTTCGAAGTTTGGCTCGGGTACGTTCAGTGAACGGACGAGCGGGTTTTTCTAACTTTTAAA
The DNA here is from genome assembly GCA_963277665.1 of Viscum album. Lineage (NCBI taxonomy): Eukaryota > Viridiplantae > Streptophyta > Magnoliopsida > Santalales > Viscaceae > Viscum > Viscum album. The sequence continues at coordinate 1,036,927,011 of OY728141.1, read as the reverse complement.
CCGGTGTCCGGAATCAAATTATGAGGGCACTGATGAAATCTCAGCGCCTGTATTTTCTTAGAAACGCCTCTTCCGGAGTTGCGTTTGCTCGGGTGTGGTTTTTAATTTTCGGGCTTAAAGTTAAGAAATAAAATAATTTTGCGACAACTTTATTTTATTTCACTTAAGCCACTTGGAAGCCACTTGAAGCCACTTAAAGGCAGCATGAACTGAGTTAAACCAGATAGGATGCTATCCAGAAATATCCTACCCCCTTGGTAGGATATTTGTGAGGTGGGGCCCGCACGAGCCCCGTCGTTTCTTTCCGCTAAGAAACGCACCCGCGAAAACCCGTCTTTATGAAAGTCAACTGACGCGTTTCTTAAATCATAACAGAACATTTAATTGGGCGGTTTATTTCGTGAATTAAATGGGCATTTTCTTTCGTTGGATTAATTCAATGACTTAATTCAATCGTTTCTTAACCAGTTTTCAAATTCGTTGGCGTAATAATAAAATAAGGCCAACGAATGACCTCTGGTTATTTGCGCGTTGAGAGGATTTCAGAGGACCCTTGTATCTTCTTCTCCCTCGTGAAGAATGCGACGAACGCGAAGAACACCGAACCCGGAAATCGACGACGCTCCCATCCGAGACGTTCTTCCCCGCCCCGATCTCCGATCACCAACCGTTTGAGGTGAGTGATTTCGGGTTTCCTCTAAAGGTTCTTTTTGGCTTTAAACGAAACACAGATTTAATTATTTATAATTTAAATCTGTTGTTTTTGGTCCGTTGAGCTCAACGACTCAACGCCAGAATCCGCGACGATGTGACACCTTCCCGCGATGACGCGACGATCCCCCTCTTCCGCGACGAGCAATTCCGCGAAGAACGCTCACGACGACGACCAACGAGGTAGGGATTTTTTTATATTTTGGAATACCCCTCTTTATATTCCCGTGAACGTTCTTTAAAAATTAAAGAACCGGTTTCAAATGAATAATTTTATTTTATTAAAATTGTCGGTTCATGTGTTGAAGAATTTCTCCCATTGTTTTTATCTAACGCGGAGGGTGCGGGTCAAACGAACACGGCCCGGCAACCCTCCGTCGTTCTTCGTGTTTTGCGGATTTGGCGGGCGACGACGGAACGTTCCGCAACGGATGTTTGATGATCCCGTAGTGAAGAACGGAACCCGGGAGGAACAACGACGCAGACGAGAAGGAAAACGGGCCACCAGAGCGACTCCGGCGGCCCGCGGAAGCCGGCGCCGACACGGGTCGCCGGTGCGGCGGCGCCGGCGGCCAGAGGTGGCGGCGCCCGGGGACCCGCGGCCGCGTGGGTCCGACACCCCCCGGGTGTCCAGGGGGGCACCCCACGGGTGCCGCGGGGTTGTCACGCGACATCCCGCGGGTGTCCAGGGGGGAACCCCGCGGGTGCCGCTGGGTTGTCATGCGACACCCCCCGGGTGTCCAGGGCGGCACCCCGCGGGTGCCGCGGGGTTGTCACGCGACACCCCTCGGGTGTCCAGGGCGGCACGCCGCGGGTGCAGCGGGGTTGTCACGCGGCGCCCCCCGGGTGTCCAGGGCGGCACCTCGTGGGTGCCGTGGGGTTGGCACGCGGCGCCCCCGGGTGTCCAGGGCGGCACCCCGTGGGTGCCCCGGGGGTGTCCCGTGGGTGTCTCGCAGGTGTCCAGCGGGTGTCCCGCGGGTGTCCAGCGGGTGTCCCGCGGGTGTCACACGGGTGTCCCGCGGGTGTCATGTGGGAGCGGCGGCTCCTCCCGCGTCGGCCGCCCGGTCGCCCGGCCGAGCCGAGCCGGGCGGGCTAGGACCGGGCCCGGACCCCCGTCTTCGGACGGTTTTCGTTCAAACGCCCATAACATGAGCTACGGGCCTCCAAACGACTCGTCGTCAGCGGAAACACGATCCTTGGATCGAGACGGTCGTTTAGGTTTATCGCACTCAAGGTTTCGGAATACCTTGAGTTCGGCCGGGTTGGTTCGTACACGAAACCAACCGGGCCTTCGGAGCGGAAACGCTCATATCTTGAGCTACGAACATCCGATTGATGTGTCGTCACCTTCGTTGAATTCCTCTAAGTGAGACGGATCTTTTGGCTTACTCCACCCGAGGTTTGGATGCAGGTGGAGTACGGTCGGGTTGGTTTTGCCTTAAAAACCAACCGGGCCCCTGGGACGAAAAAAGCCAATAACTCGCAGACCGGGCGTCCGATTGACGCGCCGTCTGCGATGTTGAGTTCCTGTTGGTGATACAGAACTTTTGGATACATCAACTTTGGACTTTGTGTCAGTTGATGTATCGGCCTCTCGGCTCGTGGAGCGGACCCTCCCGAACGAGCTTGCTATGTGCGGGAACCCTAGTGCTGGCTGCGACTGCTACTTCGACAGCGACGACTATGCAGAGATCCTCCGTGGACTCCGACGACGACCGTGCAGAGATCCTCAGTGGACTGCGGCGACGACTGTGCAGAGATCCTCAGTGGACTGCGACTACTACTACACTCAGCGATCCTACGTGGATCAGTGCCACAGGTCCTGTGTGGGCCCGGTCCTGTGTGGGCCCGATCCTGTGTGGGTCCGATCCTGTGTGGGTCAGCGCTCAGCGGTTCTGTGTGAGCCAGCGCCTACAGGTCCTGTGTGGGGCCGATCCTGTGTGGGTCATTGCGGGGGTTAGTTACCTATCGATCCTTCGTGGGTCTGATGACTTAGATGGATCAGTGATCATCTTTATCGTCATCTAAAGAAGTATACCTGCATTAGCTGAATCTTCTGTTTACTCTCCTTTGTGGATTGTGTTGAGCTATCCTGTGTGGATTTACTGTTTACTCTCCTTTGTGGATTGTGTTGGGCTATCCTGTGTGGATTTACTGTTCACTCTCCTTTGTGGATTGTGTTATGCTATCCTGTGTGGATTTACTGTTTACTCTCCTTTGTGGATTGTGTTGAGCTATCCTGTGTGGATTTAATGTTTTCTCTCCTTTGTGTATTGTGTTGAGCTATCCTGTGTGGGTATACGTTTTGCTTTCCTATGTGGACTGGGTTGTGCTTGGTCTCGGACGTTGGAGCCAAACGGGAATTGATGACTTAGGTATATGTATGGGCATATACCTAAGACTTGTCAGATGTTACTTCGTGATTGTATCTTTCCTTTGTGGATTATCCTTCGTGGATTCCGGGAGACCTTCGGGGGTCCTGGGGTCCCTAATGAGTATATTATACTCACCCCTACACGGGCTATGCCCGCACTTTGTGGTGTTGGTTGCAGACGACAGACAGCACTGACCGTGGTGGAGGCGTGCGGAGCAGGACGGTACCTGGAGGTGGACCACTGGGCGGGACGTGCTCGGAGCGGACGGCTGGACCGAGGAGCTGTGGAGGCTATCTGTACCCACCCTTCAGGTGGGACCTTCAGGGGACGGCTCAACGCTGCGGCTTTTCTTTACAGTTGTTGTTTTCCCCTTTCAGTTGTACTTTACAGTTGGGCTTGTATTTCCGGCCCTTTTACTTCCAGCACAGCTTATACAGTTTTACTTAGTGTTTACTTTTCCGCTTGCTTACTCTGTGGTGCTTGTTTACTTTTCAAAGGAAATGCCTTCCCTTTTGTTGGGATTTACGCCTTGGTGCTATTCGCCAGCCCCTGGCCTATGGAAGGCGGGCTTGGGGTAGTCACGGCACGGGCCCCGAGGACGGGTCGTGACAAATTGGTATCAAAGGTGGTCGGTTCTACCGGGGACTCTGATCTTTCTTCTATGTGAAGCAATAGTGTTTAGCGTATTGGGTGTGGTTATCAGTCCACGGAGTCCAGTGTTGGTGCGGCGGCCGACGTATCCGTACACCAGGACCTTGACTTCTGATTTCCGACTTAATGCACGAAAACATTGATTGCATGTGTGTTCAAGTTTTCTTTGTGATTACTTGTGTCAGCTCACCAGGTATACTGTTCTGACCGTGGCGCACCTGTTTCTTTCAGGATGGCCCCACGATGGCAGCCAGCTAGGTTTCCGAGAGTGGAGTGTGATGACAGACCACCGAGCGACGAGGCCTCGGTGCAGGACTCCTTGTCCGCAGAGGCACCGGCGGTACCTTTACCCACCGAGCCCCTGATTCTTCCAGCACTGGAAGCTGATGATGCACGACGCCTCGGAGCTCTGCACGAGTTCCAGCGCCAGCGACCACCCAGGTTCCGTGGGGAGATGGACCCCCAGGCAGCCGAGGACTGGCTGGAGGCGGTCGTCCGAGTTTTCAGGCTAGTGAGGACACCAGAAGACCTCATGGTGATCCTCGCGGTGAGCCTACTGCACGCAGCAGCAGGGCGATGGTGGAGCTTGATGCTCCAGGTACACGATGAGGCCTCCCTCATCTGGACGGACTTCAAGATCCTCTTCCGCTCAGAGTTCGTCCCGGCCACCCTCCATGCGGTGCGCATTCAGGAGGTTCTTCAGCTACGGCAGGGCAGCTTGACGTTCACCCAGTACGCGGCGAGGTTCACCGACCTTTCTCGCTACTCGACAGACATGGTACGAGACCCCTTCTTCCGGGCCTGGACCTTTGACCAGGGATTGAGACACGAGATCAGGGCATCGCTGATCTCCCTCAGCATCCCAACCCAGGCAGGAGTGCTAGAGAGAGCCCTTCTGATCGAGAGCTTTCTGGCTGAGTCTACAGCGAGACCTACCACAGGGTGGCAGGTGGCAGAGACTTCGGCAGCAGGTAGCCGAAGGATGACTCAGGGTTCCGAGAGATTACCTCGGGACACTGACTCAGCAGTGCGGGGCACACAGCGCGAAGCCAGCCTTCCGAGAGGCAGGCAGTGCTACTTGTGCGGCGGGCAGGGCCACATGGCTCGTGACTGCCCGACCCGCCATACCGAGGAGCAGCAGACGGTGGAGGGGCCACCCAGGCAGAGGAAGAGGGTCGACCGTGGCGGTCCGCAGGGAGGAGGCGGATGAGGCAGAGGAGATGGCCGAGAAGCAGGTGATGGGCGACACTTTGAGGCTCTGTCACCACCACCACCAAGAGGTCCGCCCCGACCACAGGGAGTTGGTGGACAGGGGAGAGCTCAGTTTCAGGCAGCTGAGGCCTTCGATCATGGAGCTCCGGGAGCAGATGGACAGGAGCAGAACTAGTGGATACGTCCTTTGTACTTCTAGTTCCTTGTTGCTATTTTGTAGCGTCTTTGTATTATGAGCTGCAATAATAAAAGACACATACCTTTGTGATGTTTTCATTCCTGTCCTCTTTTGTGTTGTTACTAAGAGGTTCCAGTTTTGACTGTTGACTTGACCCTCACTTGTGAGACATCTACTGGAGGAGACCCAGTTACCACACACTGATGCTGACAGTGTGACTCAACCCTTGGAGGCGAGAGTAACAGTTGGATCTCTTGGTAGTAGCGTCGAGGCCTTACGACGTCATCCTTGGTATGGATTAGTATCATCCATGTCGGGATTGACTATATTAGGCAAAGAATGTGGTTCATCCAGGGGATGGGACCAGATTTCTCTTATCGGAAAAGAAGAAATCTTGCAGCTCTTGTGGGACCTGAGATGGTCCAAGTCATCCAGGGGCGGATGAGTACAGCTCAGAGCCGGCAAAAGTCTTATGCTGACAGGAGGCGGAGGCCACTAGAGTTCGAGGATGGCGACCTTGTCTTCTTGCGGGTCTTACCTCGACGTAGGTTGCGGAGATTTGGCCGAGGTGGAAAGTTGTCTCCACGCTTCATCGGACCCTTCCAGGCCCTCAGCAGGGTTGGTGAGGTGGCTTCTCGCATGGCTCTGCCACCTCAGTTGCACCGGGTGCACGACGTTTTCCACGTATCTCAGCTAAGGAGATATGTTCATGACCCGACGCACATCATTGACCATGGGGAGCTAGACATGGATGATGGGGCGACTTTTACGGAGGTTCCGGTGGAGATAGAGGATCGACAGGAGCGGTCCTACGTGGGCGATCGATTCCTCTTGTGCGCATTATATGGCAGAATGGTAACCTCCAGGAGAGCACATGGGAGCGGGAGGCTCAGATGCGTACTCAGTACCGCCTTGGTATCCCTAGTTTGTGTTGAAGCTTTACGGGGACATAAAGCCCTGTGGTGGGAGTAATGTAAAGACCTGTAAATTTCAAGGAATTTTTTTTTCTAAATTTTTTTTGGAATTTTACAAGAACGGAGTTTCTGACGGCGCCTGATTCCGAGGCCCGGTGTGCCCGGAATCATTTTTTGAAGTTTGGCTCGGGTACGTTCAGTGAACAGACGAGCGGGTTTTTCTAACTTTTAAACCGGTGCCCGGAATCGAATTCTGAGGGCACCGATGAAATCGCAGCGCCGATATTCTCTTAGAAACGCCTCTTCCGGAGTTTCATTTTCTCGGGTGTGGTTTTTAATTTTCGGGCTTAAAGTTAAGAAATAAAATAATTTTGCGACAGCTTTATTTTATATCACTTAAGCCACTTGGAAGCCACTTGAAGCCACTTAATGGCGGCTTGAACTGAGTTAAACCAGATAGGATGCTATCCAGAAATATCCAACCCCCTTGGTAGGATATTTGTGAGGTGGGGCCCACACGAGCCCCGCCGTTTCTTTCCGCTAAGAAACGCACCCACAAAAACCCGTCTTTATGAAATTCAATTGACGCGTTTCTTAAAATCTTAACAGACCATTTAATTGGGCGGTTTATTTTGTGAATTAAATGGGCAGTTTCTTTCGTCGAATTAATTCAACGAATTAATTCAATCGTTTCTTAACCAGTTTTCAAATTCGTTGGCGTAATAATAAAATAAGGCCAACGCATGACCTCTGGTTATTTGTGCGTTGAGAGGATTTCAGAGGACCCTTGTATCTTCTTCTCCCTCGCGAAGAACGCGAAGAATGCGAAGAATGCGAAGAACGCGAAGAATACCGAACCCGTAAATCGACGACGCTCCCATCCGAGACGTTCTTCCCCGCCCCGATCTCCGATCACCAACCGTTTGAGGTGAGTGATTTCGGGTTTCCTCTAAAGGTTCTTTTTGGTTTTAAATGAAACACATATTTAATTATTGATAATTTAAATCTGTTTTTCTTGGTCCGTTGAGCTCGCCGACTCAACGCCGGATTCCGCGACGACGCGAAGCCTTCCCGCGACGACGCGACGATCCCCCTCTTCCGCGACGAGCAATTCCGCGAAGAACGCTCACGACGACGACCAACTAGGTATGTATTTTTTTATATTTTGGAATACCCCTCTTTATATTCCCGTGAATGTTCTTTAAAAATTAAAGAACCGGTTTCAAATGAACAATTTTATTTTATTAAAATTGTCGGTTCATGTGTTGAACAATTTCTCCCGTTGTTTTTATCTAACGTGGAGGGTGCGGGTCAAACGAACATGGCCCGAAAACCCTCCATCATTCTTCGTGTTTTGCGGATTTGGCGGGCGACGACGGAACGTGTCGCAACGGATGTTTGATGATCCCGTAGTGAAGAACGAAACCCGGGAGGAACAACGGCGCAGACGAGAAGGAAAACGGGCCACCGGAGCGACTCCGGCGGCCCGCGGAAGCCGGCGGCGGCACGGGTCGCCGGCGCGGTAGCGCCGGCGGCCGGAGGTGGCGGCGCCCGTGGACCCGCAGCCGCGCGGGTCCGACACCCCCCGGGTGTCCAGGGCGGCACCCTGCGGGTGCCGCGGGGTTGTCACGCGACACCCCCCGGGTGTCCAGGGGGGCACCCCGCAGGTGCCGCGGGGTTGTCACGTGACACCCCCCTGGTGTCCAGGGCGGCACCCCGCGGGTGCCGCGAGGTTGTCACCCGACACCCCCCGGGTGTCCAGGGCGGTACGCCGCGGGGGCCACGGGGTTGTCACGCGGCGGCCCCCGGGTGTCCAGGGCGGCACCCCGCGGGTGCCGCGGGGTTGTCACGCGGTGCCCCCGGGTGTCCAGGGCGGCACCCCGTGGGTGCCGCGGGGGTGTCCCGCGGGTGTCCCGCGGGTGTCCAGCGGGTGTCCCGCGGGTGTCTAGCGGGTGTCCCGCGGGTGTCCAGCGGGTGTCCCGCGGGTGTCCAGCTGGTGTCCCGCGGGTGTCACGCGGGTGTCCCGCGGGTGTCACGCGGGATCGGCGGCTCCTCCCGCCTCAGCCGTTCAGTCGCCCGGCCGAGCCGAGCCGGGCGGGCCGGGTCGGCCCGGGTCGGCCCGGGCCCAGACCCCCCGTCTTCGGACGGTTTTCGTTCAAACACACGTAACTTGAGCTACGGGCCTCCAAACGACTCGCCGTTAGCAGCAACGCGATCCTTGGATCGAGACGATTGTTTCGGTTTGTTGCACTCAAGGTTTCGGAATACCTTGGGTTCGGCCGGGTTGGTTCGTACACGAAACCAACCGGGCCTTCGGAGCGGAAACGCTCATATCTTGAGCTACGAACATCCGATTGACGTGCCGTCAGCTTCGTTGAGTTACTCTAAGTGAGACGGATCTTTTGGCTTACTCCGACCGAGGTTTGGACACAGGTGGAGTACGGTCGGGTTGGTTTTGCCTTAAAAACCAACTGGGCCCCTGGGACGAAAAAAGCCAATAACTCGCAGACCGGGCGTCCGATTGACGCGCCGTCTGCGACGTTGAGTTCCTGTTGGTGATACGGAAATTTTGGATACATCAACTTCGGACTTTGTGTCAGTTGATGTATCGGCCTCTCGGCTCATGGAGCAGACCCTCCCGAACGAGCTTGCTATGTGCGAGAACCCTAGTGCTGGCTGCGACTGCTACTTCGACAGCGACGACTGTGCAGAGATCCTCCGTGGACTCCGACGACGACCGTGCAGAGATCCTCAGTGGACTGCGGCGACGACTGTGCAGAGATCCTCAGTGGACTGTGACGACTACTGCACTCAGAGATCCTACGTGGATCAGTGCTACAGGTCCTGTGTGGGCCCGGTCTTGTGTGGGCCCGATCCTGTGTGGGTCAGATCCTGTGTTGGTCAGCGCTCAGCGGTTCTGTGTGAGCCAGCGCCTATAGGTCCTATGTGGGCCCGATCCTGTGTGGGTCATTGCGGGGGTTAGTTACCTATCGATCCTTCGTGGGTCTGACGACTTAGATGGATTAGTGATCATCTTTATCGTCATCCGAAGAAGTATACCTGCGTGAGCTGAATCTTCTGTTTACTCTCCTTTGTGGATTGTGTTGAGCTATCCTGTGTGGATTTACTATTTACTCTCCTTTGTGGATTGTGTTGGGCTATCCTGTGTGGATTTACTGTTTACTCTCCTTTGTGGATTGTGTTAAGCTATCCTGTGTGGATTTACTGTTTAGTCTCCTTTGTGGATTGTGTTGAGCTATCCTGTGTGGATTTACTGTCTTCTCTCCTTTGTGGATTGTGTTGAGCTATCCTGTGTGGGTATACGTTTTGCTTTCCTGTGTGTACTGGGTTGTGCTTGGGCTCGTATGTTGGAGCCGAACGGGAATTGATGACTTAGGTATATGTATGGGCATATACCTAATCCGTGTCAGATGTTACTTCGTGATTGTATCTTTCCTTTGTGGATTATCCTTCTTGGATTTCGGGAGACCTTCGGGGGTCTCGGGGTCCCTACTGAGTAGCTTATACTCACCCCTGCACGGGCTATGCCCGCACTTCTTGGTGTTGGTTGCAGACGATGGACAGCACTGACCGTGGTGGAGGCGTGTGGAGTAGGACGGTACCTGGAGGTGGACCACTGGGCGGGACGTGCTCGGAGCGGACGGCTGGACCGAGGAGCTGTGGAGGCTATCTGTACCTACCCTTTAGGTGGGACCTTCAGAGGACGGCTCGACCCTGCGGCTTTTCCTTACAGTTGTTGTTTTCCCCTTTCAGTTGTACTTTACAGTTGGGCTTGTATTTCCGGCCCTTTTACTTCCAGCACAGCTTGTTACATTTTTACTTAGTGTTTACTTTTCCGCTTTCTTACTATGTGGTGCTTGTTTACTTTTCAAAGGCAATGCCTTCCCTTTTGTTGGGATTTACGCCTTGGTGCTAGTCACCAGCCCCTGGCCTATGGAAGGCGGGCTTGGGGTAGTCACGGCACGGGCCCCGAGGACGGGTCGTGACAAGACATATAGTCCAAAGGAACAGAAATCAAGCAGAGTGCTTGAATTGGTGCATTCCGATGTATGTGGACCTATCTCACCACGATCCATAAATGGGAAAAGGTAATATGTCCTTTTAATTGATGATTATAGAAGAATGGAATGGGTATTTTTCATTACCAATAAGACAGAAGTGTTTAGTTTCATAAAGCAGTATATGAGAAAATCAGAAAGAATGCTTGGGTAGAAAATTTTGAAGTTTCGTACTGATAACGGTACAGAATTAAAAAATAGTCAAGTTGAAGACTATATTCAGAAACAAGGGATAAGGAATCAAGTTTCATCAGTGAAAACTCCCCAACAGAATGGACTGATTGAGAGGAGAAATCGGATCATCGACAACATGTCCAGAATGATGATTATTGAAAAGGACCTACTAGAGAAATTTTGGAAGGAAGAAGTTTTGACATTGGTCTATATTTCGAACAGGTCTTTGTTGTGTCTGAAGGAAGGGAAGAATCCGTATGAAATTTTGTACCGAAAGAATCCAACGTTTAAATACTTTCGAATCATTGGGAGCAAGTGTTTTATTATCAACAATGAAAATCAAAGGAAGTTTGAGTCACGAGGAGATGAGGGGATATTCCTTGGCTAATCATGAAAGATAAAAAAATATAAATGCTTTAAAAAAAGTCTAGGAAATATTTTTGAGGGAAATGATGTCACTATAGTTGAAAATGAACAGAATACTCAACGACCTAGTAAACAATTTCTGGATGAAAGTGATGATGAGGTAAGAAACACAAGGGGAGTAAAAGTGGCAGAGGCTGACTCAGAAGAAGATACTGATGATGAACAAGAATGTTTCAAATTTGTGTCTGCAAGGAAGCCAAAGAGTTGAGCTGAAATTGATAGGTAAAATATCATTGGTGATCAAACAGCTCCTGTTCAGACTCGAAGAATGAAATCATTACAGCAAACATCGTTTTTATCTTAGGTGGAGCCGAAATTTTTTTCCGATGCAGCTGAAGATGAAAACATGGTTCAGGCCATGAATAAAGAGCTTGATCAAATTGAGAAGAACCAGACATGGGAGATTATTTCGAGGTCAGCAGATAAGAATGTCATCGGGTCTAAATGGGTTTATCGCAACAAGATGAATGAAGATGGCATAGTGATTCGGAACAAAGCATGACTAGTGTGCAAGGGATACTACCAGATTGAGGGAATAGATGTTGATGAGACATTTCCACCAGTTTCTAGGCTAGATAAAATCAGATTATTTTTGGGAATAATAGTGCAAAGAAAGTTCAAAGTGTTCCAGAAGGATGTCAAATCTGCATTCTTGAATGGAGTTCTAGAAGAGGAGATGTATATTGAGCAGCCAGATGGTTTTCTCATTCATGAGGATGAGAACAAAGTATCCAGTATAAAGAAGGAGTTTTGTGGGCTGAAACAAGCACTAAGATCATGGTACTCATGGCTTGATCAGTACTTGAAGAAGCTTGGTTTCCAGCATGGGGGAGTTTATTATAATCTCTATTTCAGCAACAATAGTAATTAAAGGATGATGGTTTTGGTTTATTTCAATGACATAATATTTGGTGGATCAGATGAAGCTTAGTGCAGACTGTTTTCTGAATTCATGAAAAATGAGTTTGAAATGTCAATGATTGGAGAGATAATGTTTTCCCTTGGTCTACAGGTGACACAAGGAAGGAATGTAGAATTCATTTCTCAATCCAAATATTCCAAGGGTGTTTTAAGAAGGTTTGGAATGGAAAATTACAAGGAAATGAAGACTCCAGTTGCTACCTGGATTAAATTATCAAAAGATGAGGATGCTAAGGCAGTTAATATCATAGAATATAGGAAAATTATTGGAAGTCTGTTGTACTTAACCGAAACAAGGCATGATATTGTTTTCGCCACATTCCAAGCAGTGAGATATCAGAGTAATCCCAAGGAAATCCACATGATTTCAGTGAAAAGAATACATTGCTATATCAAAGGCACCGTGGATTTCGGTCTAATGTATAATGACAAATCTTAATTAGTGTTATTGGGTTGCACAGATGCAAATTAGGCCGGATCAGCATATGACAGAAAATCAATGTCAGGAGGTTCATTCTATCTTGGTGGATTGTGTATTTCTTAGCTAAGAAAGAAGTAAGATTTCATTTCATTGAGCACTGCAGAGGATGTGTATATTGCGACCACTCAAGCATGCACAAAGTTATTGTGGATGAAGAAGCAGCTTGAAGATATGGGAGTTGAAGTGAAGTCTCCAATCAGAATCCAGTGTGATAACTCAAGTGCTATAAATCTCATCAAAAATACCATCCATCACTCAAGGACAAAGCACATTGAGATAAAGTATCATTTTATAAAGGATAAGGTTGATAAGGGAATCGTGAAGTTGGAGTATGTGCCTACAGAATTATAGGTGGAAGACATTCTAACATAGGCCTTACCCAAGGAAGGATTTGAGAGGCATCGACTGGCTCAGGGAGTTTAGTCGACTCCCCGCACTTAAAAGAGTGTGGATGTGGGACCACCCCCTCTCCCCAAGGTATGTTGTGGGTTTCCCTAATGTGCTAATGTGTTCTCTACTCTGTTACAGACTGAAAAGGAGTTTCCTTTGGGTTCGTTGACAATGGGGGAGAAAATAGTGATTGTTTAAGGGGGAGAAAGTGTGGAAATTTGATAAATCATGAATGATTTGGGGAGAAGGTGACAGGTGGAGCAGCGAGATAGGGGGAGATCTATGAGAAAGGGGGAGAATTTTAAATCTGATGATGCGATAAGTGATTGATCAAATAATAGATATCACGATAGCTAAGGATCATGATAAAAGATTAAGAGTGGTTTGGGATGCGGTTAAAATATATCCAACAAATTGGTATCCGTTTGGTGTCAATAGTGGGTTTCAGAGTTGAAGTGATTCATTGATGAACTTTTCATTTACTCTTGTTTCTCACGGTGAGCATTCATCATGTGGGCTTATAATTTTTGTTGACTAAATTCTTGATCGCATTAGAATCGCAATAGGAGAATGGTGACTGAAAAATTAACAATGTATATTTTTATGGAAGAGTTGTCAACAAACCCAAATGGGATATTGTTGGGCAAAAATACCTCAAGGCATCATTAATTCATTTTTTAGTTCATTGTTTTTGTTGAAAAAGTGGACATCTATGTTGTGATTGTTGATAATGAAAACCATGACATAAAAACTTTTTGATAAAGGGGATTTCATGGTGGGATGTCGAGTTCAAGAGCTGTGGTTAATGATAAATGTTTGATTCTAGAACTTCCTCAAAGGAATAGATGGTCTGGAGGTGGTACAAAAAAGAACAGATACAAGGTGGCGCCGTTTTCCAGTGTTTGCCAAATTTTTGGGCCTGAAAATCGACTAATGAAGAAAAGTGGATTTTGGAAAACAGACTTGCGTGCCATATACTTGAAGGCTTGGAAACTTTTGCACCATATGTTAATCATGATCAGATCATCAAAATATAGAAAAGGGATAAGGGTCACGCAAGTACTGGGTTGGTCGCACAGGTGACCTGCGTGTCGAGAAAGGACTTGTGCGCTGGTGCCTAGGAGGATTGGAAACTTGCACACCTGTTGTTTTTCAAGATCAGAACTTCAAAATATGGAATAGGAAAGAGGTTCGCACAAGTTTGGGAGAGGGTCTCGCAAGTGACTTGTAGGAGAAGAGACCTGTGCACCGAGACTTGCACGCTGAGGGTATACTTTCGCGCCATTGCGCAAGGTGTCCAAATGCCTATAATTACAAGACCACCCCTCTTCATTTCCAACAGAGTTCAACACTTTGAAAAATCAGATCTCCTGTCGCGCTAGTGTGGTGGTCGTGCAAGTGGTGTGTGGTCATACAGGTGGACTTGCACGCCTGTGATTGAAGTTGCATTACGGTTGGTTGTTACGCGCCAATTTTGGTTTGGGAGTAAAAGGAGTTGTGTCGCGAAAGTTTGGAAGAGAAGAGGCTTGTGTTGCACGGGTAGTTGAGGTGAACCTGCACGCCAGTGTTGAACTGCATGCTGAGACCTGCACACTATCTTAGAGAAGGGCGCCAAGTAAGGTTGATTTCTTGCAGTGTTTCAGGACTGCGTGAAAGTTGGAAGATTGCCTGATACCTTTGGTGCAAAGTGAAATTAATCTACGGGTGAAATTTGGAATTCAACAGAGCATCCATATACAATGGATGATGTATTAATTAGTGATAATGAAGAGACATACAGGTCTATAAACTGTGAGTGGATCCTTTTCGAAGCAGTGAGTAAAGGAAGAGGAAGAAGGTGATCCTCTCCACCGGCAGTGATCTAGAGAGAGAGAAGTAGGGAGTGACCCTTGGGAAAGTAGTGAGCAAACCCTAAAAGTTCTAAAGGCAGTGAGCCTGAGAATAGAAGTGATCTATCCCGAACCTTGTAAACAACAGTTTGCTTTAGTGAATTTGGTGCAGCGACACATTACCATTGTATTCTCCTTGGACGTAGCCCAGTGAGGTTAAACCAAGTAAAAATTGTCGTGTCTTTTGCATTCTTTACATTCTGTTTATATTGTGCAACGGGTAAGAGAGAGAGAAGAGGGGTTTTCTTAACAGAAAAATAAGATCAGAATGGGCTTAATGTTTAAATTAGTCATTCCCCGATTCAGCCCCCCCCCCCCCCCCCCTCAGGGTATTCAGCCTTGTGGAATTAATACTCTCCCTCATTAATTATGGAGATTTGAGAGGTTTTACTCTCTTCCATCAATAGGTGGTTAAGCCCCGTGTTCTCCCCACGTCGTAACCTCTCATGGGAGGTTATATTCGGGTGGTCCCCACCACCATATCCTCTCATTTGAGGTTAAGGTGTGGTGGTCCCACCTTCAACTTCCATGAGGAGGTTTTAACCACCAATCACCCACATGGAGGATCAAATAAAATAATGTAAAGCTCACTTTATTTTATTACTTTCCATGAAAACCCAAAAAAAATTCTTTTATTCTCGACTCAATGTTGTCGAACTGAAAGTCTTCTTAGGAAAATATCGGCACTGTGAGTTCAACGGTGCCCTCAGATTTTAGTTCTGAGCAATGGTTCAAAATTTATAAAATCATGCCTGTACATTTACTGAATATACCTGAACAAAACTTCAGAAATTTATTTCAGTCACACCTAGCCTCGGAATCACACGCCATCTATTTTTACGAACTCATAAAATTCCCATGTATTTAAGAAAGAAAAATTTCACGGAAATTATGAGTATTTACATTTATAATGTAATGTAACGTTCATGTATGTACTCTATTTCCAAGACTCCTAAACCGATCGGTCTTTCAGTACACAATTTCCTTTTATCATGCCAATGTATTAAAATAATGCACCGACTCTTTGTAACTGAGGTCAGGGCGTTACATACTTTCCTTTAACTATTATTTTGAAAAGGTGCTATTAACCCTATTTATTATATAGGTATCTCAATAATAGTTTATTTTCGATCCTTATATTTCTTATAGCAATTTTAAATTGCAAGGACAGAATTTATATATGGTGGGGAGTATGAAACACCCCGCAATTTTAAAGTAAGAACCTTAAATTCAATTTTGTACATGAAACGTGATGCCAAGAACATAAGGGAAAATAATACCTTGATACATGAAACTATATTTACTATTTTAAATAGATTTTATATATTATATATTTCTTAATTAACTCAACACTGAGTTACCTTATGTTACACGCAAGAGTGTCTTTCTTCAAAAGCTTACATTTCACTCAAGACTGAGTTTTACCAATTAACTATATATTATTAAATATAGTAATATATAAATTATATTTTAAATTAGTATTTATAAAAAGTGGTAACAAATTTATAAAAATATATGGTTTACATAAATTTAAAATTAATTCATTATATATTAATTAAAAAAGAATATGAAAAAAGACTAAATACAGAAGAAAATATTATTATATTCACAAAGTTGTTTTACCCTATTAGATTTTATTAAAAAAATAGCGAGTGATATTAATTTAATATATATATATAATATTAAATAAAATATTTTTGAATTTCAACCAATATTTTTCATAAGAATAAGATAAGAACAAACCAAATATTACATTTAAAAACATATATTTTTATTTTACCACCTTTTAAAGGAGAAACCATTATAAATATGAATTTTGAAACTTTAATTGATTTAATATATCCAAATAAACATTATCTTTGAAATTCAAACATAATAATTAGGTTAGGTTGATTTTTTGATAATTTTCAGAAACATTTATTTTTTAATGAATAGTTAAAAATACTGAATTTTAGTTCAAAACTTCTTCTTCATAAAAATTATTTATAATGTTAAAATATATTTTTGATTGGTTTTAAATATTAATTATATAATATTTTTATAAATTAATAAAATTTATGTCATTGTACTCAATTTCACGTTTAAATTGACAATAAAAACATGGTGAACTTTGAGACATATTTACCTTAACACCTGCATTTTCATCACGTCTGCGGGATTAAATTTAAATTAATTTCATGAAATTATGATATCATATTTTTGAAAAATGGATTAAATATTTGGAATAATCAAAATTTTTAATTTTTAATTATTACTATTTTTTTTTGTTTCAAAAATATTAGTGAAATTAATTCAACTTAATTACAATTGTTAAGGTCAAATTAATCTTAATTAAGGACTAAACCTTTATCTCAAGGGACAAAATAACCAATCCCCTTATCTGAAACCAATTGGATGGCCATAATTCGGAAACAAATTTTTCATTATTGATATTTTTTTGTTTTAAAGAGTATTTTTTATAAAAATAAGGGTACACCGAACTTCTTTTGAAAATACCAAGTGATTCATTTTCCGACCTAATAAAAGGCCACCACATATCCAACTTCCCCACACCTCTCAAAATACATAGGATCATCCAAAAAATACCCAATAAACTTCCCAAAATACATCAATTCCTATTATAATCCCCTCATTTAGAATAAAACAATCAAATTAATCATTTTGATACAATCCAAAAGAGGATACTCGATTTAGAGGTAACATCTCCTCTCAAACACTCTAGTTTCATTTCCATTATCCACCCCCCTGAAATATATTTATTCCATGATTATATAACAAAACTAGTATCATAAATATAAAATTATGTTATTCTGTAGAGTTTTATGCCTTAATGTATGCACAATTCCATCAAATGGGTAACGAACATACTGTTTTTGTTTATGGTGAACTACTGCCACACGAAACGATGATTGTTCATTTTTCCTTTACCACCTATCATGTTGGCCATTATGATGGAAAAAATATTAATATATGTTATATATGATATTTATAATTTATTAATTCTTATGAAGTTTTTATTTAGAACATATCTTTATGCTTTCCATATATTGTATATATGATAATTTCATTTGAGGAACTGTGAACTATTTCCCCCTAAAAGCGATATGGATCATTCATTCCATACATGGAAAATATAAAAAGATGGTTTTAATAAAACTAGGTAACATATATAACATATATATGATATTTTAATTATAATATACATATGTATAATTTATTTTTCTTTTTTTATATGATAATGAAATGAAAGTAGTGATCATGTGTATGTATGAACTACTGTCTCCATGAATGGTGCACGTCATTTCTTATCTTCTAAAATTATGGAAAATTCAATATATATATATATATTCGAACTGAATATATAAGATAATTAATTATTGGTTTATATTATTTATATTATGAAATCATGATCTATGAAATAGTAACAACAATTAACAAGTCCAATTATAATTGAGAAAACTAGTTATTTCACACCCTAAATAGCTAAAATAATGAATCAGTGTTGACATAAGGGTAATAAAATATTATAAGAAGTAAATATATGATATTAAAAACAAGATTATGGTTATGTTATAATTTAGTGAGATATTTTAAGCCACTATATAGGATGATAATACCACACAACAAAAGTATGTTTAAGATAAGTTATTTCATCTCAATTTACATTTTATTGAGACTTATTTGTTATTATCCACAAATTTAATTTTATTTGGTGTATTTAATAAAAATTAACATTTTATATCATGAATATCCTTACTATATGTTATAATATGTTTAATTCAATATTATTCCCTAATGGGTTTTTTGATTTTAATGTCTCAATGTGGTATGGGTCACATTAGAAAGATTAAAATGTCATCTGCCTCATGATTGTTTTTATGATCTTTCTATGGTTTTTCCATTCATTAATTTCAACTACCCCTCATGTCACTTATAATAAACTATAAAATTATTTATAAATATTTATCCTTTATTTAGTGCAGATATTTTGATGTGGAACATTTATTATAAATACAAGGAGTGCTTTAGACAAGTGGGACACAGATGGGGCCCAATTATAGATATCCCCCAGATGCATTGTAAGTCTCATGAGATGCATAATTTGGAAAAATAAATTGGGGTTTTACCTTATTGGTTATAAATAGTCTTGTTAATGGTCTTGATGGTAAAGTTACAATGTACATATAAAACATGGCATCAAACTATTAAACATTTCCCCCATTTAGATTTAGTCATTATTCATCCATGTGATTTTTTATCCACATATCTATGGATACATTTCATTCTCTATTTAATGATTTATATGGAATGAGTTTCAGTTCCTTTTCTTTCCATATTGATATTTCCTTATATATTTATTTTAATGGCATGTGTGATATGTTATTTAATTTCTATATTAATTTATTCTCATTGATTCATTATTGATCCCACTTTACATACCCTTACTGTATATTTGATATCACCCTTATTATATTTCCTTTCCCTATTTTATGAAGATGAAATCATTTAATAAGCATTTGAGGATGCATTTTATTTCATTTTATTATGTATCCTGCTTGTATTTCTTATTTCCCAATTTATTATGGGCATCATGTATGTAATATGGATTTTCAAAACTGTTAAACTGATTGTCCCTTCAAGATTTTATTCTTTATAATAATGCCAAAGCAATAAAATAATGCACTCAATCTGGGATTATAGGGTTGGATCATTACAACATATACTACCCATTTTATATTTTATATCATTAATTCTTCAAACATCATGTTATATTATGCTTCACTACAAATTTTTCCATCCAAGGGGAGTTCAATTGAATGATACAAAATAGTACAGGGTTTCAAAACAAAATTTCATTTCATTGGATTATATTACTTATTCATTATCTTTGATATTCTATGATTATGGTCATAATATACTTTTATTATTTTATGTTGTATTTCCTGTTTTTTTATGTGGATTTAAATTTTATAAATGTAACCAATTCATTGATTAACCCCCACATTAACAATATTATCTTTGTAAGAGATTTTATATTGGTTTCAACTCCAATGAGACATATTTGTTATTATGTAGATAATTGTTTTTATATGGTGTATTTACTTTCACTTTAATATGTTATATCCTGAATATATGTATACTCATGGTATTTAAAGATTCATTTGAAGTGATATCTTTCATTAGGGATATGATCCAAAAGTTTTCAAAGTGGTAAGGGATTATGATTCAATATCATTTTAATCAAGAGTGTTTATACTTTAATTTTCAATAAAGGAAATTATTTTATAATTTTATAATAAAACTATTTCATCATCATATCCTATGGTTATTTATAAAATTTTCAAGTAATAGTGCCATTTTCCTTTCATTTGTATTTAATATGGTTAATAAATTTTTATTAATAAAAGAAAACATTATTTTTTTATTTAGTCAAAAATTATTTTTCATCCATATCTATATTTTCCTTAAACGTTCAAAAATCATATTTTGAATATTATCTAATGATTTATTAAAAAAAATTTACATGAGTTTTAATTTAAGAAATTGTTTTAAATGAATTTTTTATCATTTTGTGAACAATGTACTTTTCAAATTGTTACCAGAAATGTGAAAGGAATATTTGTTTTAACATACTCATAATGAGAGAAATATTATAGACAACATTAAAACTCATTATTTTGAATTTTCTTTATATATTTACAAGTTTCTTTTGAAATAATGGTTTATCCTAATATTATGGAAATTTTCAGTTTTTGAAAGTTATTTTCAAAGAAAAAAATTGAATTTTTCTCAATAATTTTTTGACGATCCTTTAATGGTAATTATATTCATCAATTACAGCACCCCTTTATTTTACTTATACTCCAATGTGGATATATTGAAATGATGTCATCCTTATTCATTCTGTAGATAGATTATGATCACTTTGACCAAATTAAGTTTTGGCATTCAATTTATTATTTAATATTGTATTCCTTAACTTTATCTTGAAATATTATCTTTCCTATGATCATTTGCCATTAAATTTTTATTAAATATCATAAAATTTGAATCATAGATAATATAGGGTGTATTATTATGGAATTTAGTTGATGGACTACTAATTTTTTTGATAAATCCATGTTCTTTACTCAATAAGGATAATTTTTTATAAGTCATATTGATCATGAATTAAATTTATCATTTGATATATAATAAATTCATTATACATGAAGTGAGTTGTGGGGCCCAAAATTAAATACCCCTTGATTCATTTATAGGTCTCATGATAAAAATCAGTAACCAAGAACTAAATGGGTTTTCATCCATACCTACCCAAGAATTAAATTTTATTTTTGAATGTTCTTAAAGTTATATAAATCATGATATATTAGATCAGGATGTATAATATCAAAAATTATTATCATTGAGAATCTAGTTTCTATTATTCAAGATATTTATGCATTTATATTATCAATGTATTATCTAAAAGATCATGTGATTATTTGTGTGGAATTATTTTATCATTATTTATTACTAATATTTTATTAATCATGTTCAAGTTAATGGTTAAATGGAATGTTTTTTGAATTATTTACCTAGGAACATTGATTATGCCATATTGATTTACAATAATTTCTTCTATACATAACCCCTACTGAACATCTGATATCACCCATTATTTGTTTTCCTTTACCCAATATAAGAAGATATAATATTTAAATGATTTAAACGATGAAAAATATTTAGTCTCACAATACTATAATTTATTTTTTAAAATGTGATGTGAGATAAAAGAATGTATCTAGTTTACCAATACTTCTAAACTATTATTTCATTTGTTATGAGAACGTGTGTATCTTATTTTAGTGCAATAAAGTAACCACTAATGATGGGATATTAGGTTTAGGGTATTTATAGTTGGAATTAAAAAAAATTAGTATAGAACTTGGGAACTAGATTTAAGAAAATTTATATTATAGAAGATAACCCTATGACTAACTTTGAGGATAAGTCTGAATATAAGATAATGTCCTAACATATTGGTAATCTAGATACTTTGTGGTTTTCTTATAAATACATCATTTTCAGGATTATATAAATATATGTGGATCTAGAATAGTTGTACCTTGAAGAATTAGCTCTAAAAAGGGTTAATTTGGCTTTGACTCGATCATCACCTAGTTCATGACAATAGGCATTTCTACACACTTGGTTTGACCCTCCAAGGGGAGATACACGGGTTAATTTTCATTTTCCTTATTAAAAATCATGAAGTATTTGAATAGATGATAGAAATTAATGACCTAAGTTAAACCTAATGTTTCATATATTGAAAAGAAGGTGTTATGATATATGCATCCTATAAATTATTATATAGTTTTACATTATGATTATGGTTCTTCAAACTATTCTTTTTGGTTTTTTAAATGGATATAACCTGAAGGAGTCATGTTAAAATTGAATATGATGGAAAGTATAGTGATTATGAGAAGCCAAATGGGAATATGGATAGATTTTAACAAATCATGATTACTCATGACAAATTATTCTGATATATGATTAAAATACTACATGTTAAAAAATACTTGGACTTACCAAATAATAGATTGTTGAAGTCTACTAAGAGATCGAGTGGCAGAGAACATGTATGAAAGATGGCTTGATTTCATTAATGTAGGAGATATGGAAATACTCACCACAATAAATGTATCATAGTATCAAGAAAAAAAATTGAGGAAAATAAGGGAATATAAAAATATTTTTTTTATTAAAAGTGATAAGTTCAATTTACATAAATAAATTTCATCACAGAGATCCATTTATAGTCTTTTGTCTTGAATATGGATCCCATGGGAATTATCTAAGTCAATTACATGTTCTAAAAGATAACTCCTAGACCAATTAAGGACCTATGATTAAGTAATAAGGTTCAAGTTTTTATTTTTAGGATTCAAAAATTATATTAAAGATGTATTTTTTATTAAAGGTATTTTTTGTAAGATTCATGAAACATACAGTGATTATGTTACTTTTTTTGGAAGAATATATGTCTTAATATAATATTAACACAATATTTATAGATACCATAATTTTTTTATTTTTTTAAGGGTTATCATATGTTTAGAGTCTTAAACACACCTTCTAATGTTTTAAGTGATGGTATTTTCATGTGATTAATGACATTTTGACTGATGTTTCTTTGGGTTTAGTTATAGGTAACCCTAAGTTTCTACATGAAGTAAAATTTTAAGAAGAAGGATCTTTTCATAGTTTTAAAGGTATTTAAAACCATTATGGTTAATATGTTCATTTATGTTACGGTACTAATATTGAATTATGATAATTATGTTTTGAGGAAAAAGTAAGTTGTGTAGAAAACCTTAGTTGTCAACAAATGATTTGATAATTAATTTTCTTTTTGAGGATTTTAATAATATTTTTTATAATGTAATATCCTTTAAGTTAATGCAGTTTTTAAAAAATGGCAACTCCCATTTTTTATTACAACATGTTGCATTTGGAATGTCCATGGGCTTTAAACCCATAACCAAGGGGTAACAACGGTGTAGTACATACCACTGGCCTAGGTGATTTCCTAGTTAATATGACGTTATTTTTACTTAAATGAATTTATGGATAAATATTGATATGACCTTTTGATTTTAGTGTTTAGTTTTAGAGATTAATGTATTATATTGGATAACTTATGCTAACTATTTTTATTTTGGTTAATATTCAGATACATAATGAACGAATTTTCACTCTTTTATGGATATTATGACCTGTTAAATGTTAACGTAAGTATTTTAGACTTAAAAATCATCTTGTATAAATATTTATTGTAGTAAAAAGTAATGTGGAAATAGAAAAAAGCACAACCAAAGGAATAAATTGTGATTTTTAGATAAAAATATATCAAATAATTATATTTTTAGTGATCTTTATACTGATAGTAAAATAATACCTCAATATTAAGAAAAGGATCTTGAAATGAAAATTTTATACATTTACATTCATTTATGATTAATCAATGGTATTTTTAACCCCTCATTAGTTTATGGTTTTTTGGATGTTAACTTTGTTTTGGACATTAAATTTATTGTGATCAATGATATCAATCACTCTATATAATTATTTATGATTTTCATTCTATTCCCATTAATTTTTTCCAAATTGGAAACATAGATTTTTGTTATTCTAAATGACCTTTTTAATTCTCTCTCTCTTATCAGGTGGAGTTTTAATAAACCCCTTTTATGATAACATATTTAAAAAATGTATTTTTAGAAGAAAACCCACTGATTTTTATCACAAGTTATAATTTAGAGGATTTAATTTATTAAAGGTTGTGATAATGTAACACAATTATATTTTAAATGATGTAAATTATATTTGATAATTCATTCAACATGCACCACTGAGTTTAAAAGAAACACAATATACAATTAAAATATTATTATTTAATATAACAATTATAACCTAGCTATTATGTTGGTAGTAATTAACATTTTAAATCACACTATGAAAATTTTTATGAAGGTTTTATATAACTTATTTTTAGATAAGTTCTAAATTCTCAAAAAAATCATTTTATTCTTCAAAAATTAATTTTTTTCGAAAAAAAAATTATTTTTTATTTTAAATTTGGGATTTATGATTAATTTATACGGATAATATAAATTTTATTTTATAAAAATAAAATAATTTTTAAAAAATAAAATCAATATTATCTTGCTGTGAACTTTTGGGATTTTTAAAGGAGTTATTTTTTAAATGAATGTTGAAAAATATCACTGTTTTCAAAACTGACATATTTTTTTAACAGATTAAGTAATATAAAAGTACCTATATTATTTTAATTTTATTTAAAATTAACATAAGTGTCTTTTAATTATATTTAATACAATTATTTATATTTGAATCATGTTTAAATCTAATTTTTATATATGATTTTTAGGCTTAAGATAATATTTTTTTAAACTATTTTTATGTGCGTAATATTTAACTATTTTAATTAATTAAGATAACCCCTAATAAGAAATTATTTAAATAAAATTTATAGATTATATATAAATACATATTAATTTAAATTCATATAATTTATATCACTAATTATATAATTAATGTATGATCATCTTATTCCTGAAACTGCATTCTTCAAAAAACCATTTTTGACACATTTTGTATAATTATTTTAAAATTAAATTTTGCCACTTATATGAATTTAATGTGGAAAAATTGATTATATATTTTTTTAATCATAATATATGTTAATAAATACATTAAACTTGATTTTTTTTCATAATTAATAATAAAAATAATAAAAATTAATTACCCCGATTAAGGTTAAAACAGTTTTATTGGGGTTTAAATCAAAAGATAAAGGTACTTTTTCAAATTAAACTTATAAGAATCCTATTTTAAAGATATATTTATACTTCATCCTATCCAAAATTTAAATATAATATATTTTTTTATCATTTTTTTAGGAAATAGTTTATCTTTATGTATTGTTTTTGAAATTTAAAAATAGTTTCCGGGAAGGTCCCCTCAACCACATTATAAAGGGAACATCCTACCCTCACATATTCACACCTATAAATCCATTTACCTCAAAAAACCCTAAAAAAATCTATCCTGAAAATCCTTATTCATATTATATATCTTTTTGTCTTCCCAAAAGACCAACCCTAGGGTCCTTCAAAAGAGATTCAAAGGAGGTTCTTTTAAGTGAATGTACTTATCTTCTCCATGCTATTTATGTTTACTTATTATTTTTAAACATTAAATTATGCATTACTGAATTCAATATAAAAAATTATTAAACATGTAATCATATGTTATTATTTTCATGAAATAATATTTATCCATCTTCTTCTCTATCAAATGGGAAACAAATCCATCACTTGTGTGTATGGTGGACTACCAACTTACGCGCCAATGTAATTTGTTTTACATCACCAACTCACATGGAAAGACATTATGATTGAAATAATGAATATATATTATACATATGACATGATAATAATTCTATAAAATTAATATTTCATCCACTTACTTAACCATTAAACCATTAAGGGAATGATATTGTTGCTCGTACATACGTACAACCTACCATATCGACAAAGGGTTACAATTCATTTTACATGTCCAACATTCCAGAATGGAACTAAAAAAGAATATTGTGAATAAATTTAATATTTAAATCATTAGTATCATTCTAGGAATTATGTATATATAACCTATGTGAAAGAACCTAAACATTCTTTACAAAACATCCATGATAAAGCGATGTTTTTACGACTCAAAATAATGGTAATAATGAAATATTATTAACAAACTGGTGATAAGATGTTATAAAAAGACCATATATGATATTATAAATAGAAATATGGTTCTGGTTCTGGTTTTAGTATAAAATAATATCATTTTTAAGATTATTATATAGGATATTGACATATAATCATATAAAGGGAAATGTGAGGTAAGGAACTTCATCTCAATTTCCCTTTATTGAGGCATATTTTGATATTATGAACCAATTTATTTGATATAATGTATATACTACCTTCTTATTATGTGATTTTATGAATCCTTAAAAATTCATGTTACATTATTTTTCAATTCAAATTATTTTATACAAAATAATTTTACTTGAACATTTCTATGTAATATGGGATTTTATAACTCAATTTATTTTCATTGGGTTATATTACTTCTTCATTGTATTTGATATTCTCATAATATAATTGTAATGTATTTTGATTATATTTTATTTTATTTGAAAAAAAAATTATATGTATTTACATTTGATCCACATAATCAATTAATTGATAAATCCCCACCTCAATTCTGTTATCATTAAAAGAGATTTTGTCTCGATTTCCACTCTATTTAGACATATTTGGTATTATGCACCAATTTATTTATATAATGTGTATATACATAAAATTTTTTATTTTATATCAGGAATATATTTATATTAATTGTATTTAATGTTTTATTTTAAGTTATTACTTTCATGAGGATTATGATTCAAAAGTTTCTAAATCTGTAAGGGTTTATGCTTCAATATCATTTTATTCAGGATAATTTTTTCTTGAATTTCTATTGAAAAAAATAATTTTATAATTTTATAAAAAACCCACTTTAATTTTGATCTCATTTTATTATTTGGTAATTTTTCTAGTAATAGTACCATTTTCTTCTATTTGATAAGTTTTTCATAAAATTCAATTTTATTTCTTTTTTTAGGGGAAAATTATTTTTCATCCATATCTATATTTTCCTTAAAATATTTTAAATAACATTTTTTATATTTAATAATGATTTATTAAGAAAATTTTAACCATGTTTTAATTTTTTTTAAAAATATTTTTAAATAAATTTTATTATCCTTTTCTGAACAATGTACTTTTTGACTTTTTACCAAAAATGTGAATGGAGCCTTTGTTTTAATTTAATCTGAATGAACTGAATATTAACACTATAGAAATCACTATTTGTTTTAAAGTTTCCTTAACAATTTTACACGGTCATTTTCAAAGTAAATTTTTTCTTTAATATTCTAGAAATTTATTGTTTTTAAATATTATTTTCAAAGTGAAAAAAGAAATTTTACTTAATAATGTTTAAATATTTTTCTATTGTATTTCTATTCATCAATGACAACACCCCTTTATTTTACATATACTCTAATAGTGATATGTTTTAATTATTCCATCGTTATTCATTATCTAGATCTTTTATCATCAGTTTTACCAGAGAAAGTATTGATATTTACTTTATTTATTAATTTTGTATTCATTAACTTTCTCTTGAAACATTCACTTTCTTGCATTAAATGAACACTAAATTTACCTTAAATATAAAAATTATTTGTATCATGGGTATCTTTATTTACTAAACTATATAAATTTTTTACATATATTGTTTTATTTTAAAATTTATTTGATTGATTGGAGAAATTTTTGAAAAAAAAATATTTTTACTCAATATGTATTGTTGTTGATACAGCATATTTTCCATGAATTAAATCGATCATTAGTTTTATGAAAAATTATTTGGATATGAAATGATGGGTGGGGTATATAATTTTATATCCCCTTAATGCATTGAGAGGTCTCATTTGAAAAAAGATTAAGCTGTCATTAAATGGTTTTTGGTGTGTACCCACCCATCGATTAAAATGTCTTCGTGTAAGGTCTTGAAAATATAGATATCAAGATATCTTAGATCATGATGTCCAATATTAATAATTTCATTTATTGGTAATTCAATTTTCGTTATCCATGATATTACTGAATTGATATTACCCACTTATTATATTCCAAATCATTTAATTATTTATAAGGAATTATTTGGTAATAATTTATTCCTGTTATATTTTTCTACACGATCTTGTTATTTATTAAATGTAATGTGTTTTGAATCATTTTCCTAGACATATTAATTATTCCTTATTGATTCATGATATCTTCCATTGTATGTAACCCTTACTATGAGTCTAATGTCATCCTTTCTTTTCTTTTCATTCCCTATGATATGAACAAGTAATTTTTAAATGAGTTCAAGGATTCATAATATTTACTTTCACTATGTTGTAATTTATGTTTTAAAATATAATTCATGACGCAATTATGTATCTATTTTACCAAGTCTAATAAAATATGTATTCCTTTATAATGTGATCACATGTATTTTATGTCAATGCAATAAAGTAAAAACTGACTCTTTTCCACTAGGGTTGGGTTATTTACATTATGTCAAAGATATTTCATGGAACTATAATCCTTTAGAAGTAAAACATAAATTTCTGATGGTATTTTACCAATCTAAGGAATCTATTCACCTCAAACATGCTATTATGTAGCTCTTAAGATATAACCTCCTTGATCTTCCATAAGTCCACAACTATTTAACCCTATGAGATGAAATTCCACAAGAAATGGACCTCTAAGATCCAAAATAAACACATTGATATATTTAAAAATAATTTTCACTATTAAAAAAATTCCAAAACCATTATATGATTCCAAGTATTTTTTCCCTCTAACCTTGAATAGTCATTTACTTCATTGATGGGAACCACTACAAGATGATTCACAAAGAGCTTAAACATATGATTTTTGAAGCCCAAAAACATATTAAGATTTTTTTTAAGGGAAAGAGAAATCAAAAAACTCATAATTGATATAATAATATGTAAATGTCATATTTGGGATATCTTCCACATATAACTAATTTCAGGGATAGTTTGAAACACCCCAAGCTTCCACGATATGTTTTCCTTTGAATAATGCAGTAGCTTGAGTTGTACGCAACTTGGAGTTTTATCAAACCACGACCAATCAAACTAGCAGTTATAAATAGTAATAACCACATTATGAAATTTTATAAAATTTATTTTTCAAAATGGACTTCATTTTTTAATTTGGAATATTGAAATTATCTTAGGTTTAATTTTTGGTACTTTTCTAAAAACTTCCAATTTTTAATGAATAGTTAAAAATATAAATTTTAATTAAAAAAAACTTTTCAATCAAAATAATTTACAGTGTTAAATTATTCATTTGAGTTGTTTGATAGTATAATTAGATTATATTTTTATAATTTAACATAATTTAGGTCATTTTATGTAATTTCACATTTAAACTGGACATAAACAGGTGTCAATCTTTTTATAGTTATTATTTCTTAAAAACAGGCTTTTTGTTTTGACAACAGGAAATAATTTTAAATTAATTTCTACCACTTATGTATTTTGAATTTGGAAAAATTTATTCCATATTTAAAATCAGGAAGTCCAAATTGTGTAAATATGTTACTTTTATTTTTATACATGATGAATAATTGCTTCGGTAAATATTTTATTTACCATGGTTAAAGGGTAAATCCTGTAAATAAGGGTAAAAAATAATATTATAATAATATTAAATTACACTAACATGTTTCTTATTCCTATTGGTTGATACATTTCCGACCATGTGAATCCTTGGGTCGATTCGGGAACCCCATGGAGCCACTTGAGATTTATAATGTCAATTTATATTAATTAATTTAAAGTAAGACAAAAATGACATAAACATATATCTTTTAGTAAAACAATTTTTGAAAGGGGTTATATAAGATATCCTTTTGACTATAAATACTATTTACAAATATAAAAATATTTCCAACATAATTTTATTTAATTTAAAAAAATTGACATTAAATACTTAATTTTTTTATGACACAATGGTGATGCAGTAATTACCTTATTAATGAATGAATCATATAAATGGTATTATAAATATTAAAATGAATAAAATTTAAATGTTTTTATGACATAAACGAATTTTATTGGGGAATATGAAATGGTATGGTAGATTAAATGTATTTGGTTTTAATTAATAAAGTTGTAATGACTTTAAAAAAACCAAATACTAAATAGTGTCAAAATTGACATAAATGTGTTTTTGAAACATATATTATATTATTAAATTATATAACAGTTCTAAAGATCAATGTTTCTACCAAAGAACCTATATAGTGATAGGTATATCATTAATTAACCACTTTAGGTTATCATGGCATTTTATAGTAATTTTATTAACCAATTATTATAATAATACTGGAATATATGGTAAAAGTTAAAATATTTAACAAAGAGTTAAATCTAAAAGATAAGGTTAATATAGTGACCCAAAGTTGTCTAAAACCTATTGATTGAGAGTTTTTAGACCCATACCCACCTTATTCTTGAAATAAATCATTTTGGAGACATTAAAAACCGAAAATTATTTTATTATAAAATAAAATTTCAATCATTTCATAAGGTTCCCCTCACCTCTCTTATAAAAGGACACTTCCCCTTCCCTCAAAATCACACCTCAAAATCCATTTGGATTGTACAAACCCTACCAAAATATCCTACCAATTTCCCTAACTTCAACCTATATTCCTTAGTTTTATCATAAAGACAACCTAAGTATCCCTTTTGATCAACTCAAAGGGAAACACCCGAATAAGAGGTAATAATTTCACCACCCTCTTTAAAGTTCTTTTCTTCTTCAACTTCCTCTTTTTTTGTTGTTTCCATTGTAGAATAATAACTCCAGTATATTCCATATACTGTGAAATTATTATAAAATGGTACAACCATATTCATTATTCTATTCATCATATGGATGATAAAGTCACCATACGTGCGTACGTACAGCTTATTGTCTCCACGTCGTGGTGTAGTTTCTTATTCAAACACATAATTATTTTTATGGGTACAATAATGTGTATAACTAATGTAAATAATAAATATGAAATTTTAATGATTCTGTATATATGATATTCCATCAAATTACATATTATTTCACCATCAATATAATGATATTGTCGCTCATGCATACGTACGGATTACTGTCTCCACGAACACAATGAGATTCATTCCCCACCTTAATAATTCAAGAAAAAATTTCATTTTATGATTAAAAATAATTTTTAAGAACATAATATAATTCTGTATATGAATAAAATAAATCCTATCCATAACAAACATGGCTTACGTAACCGAGCATGTAAAAAAACTGATTAGTTAACACCCGAAACGATGATACTACTAAAATATTATTAACAAAGCAATATAAGAGGATCATATACGATATCATATTCATGTATATAGTTATTTTATAATTTAATAACATTGTTTTAACTGTTATACAGGATGTTTAAATTCCATATACTAAGGAAAAGTAAAATGTAAGGGTTAATTTCACAATCCCTTTATTATCCGTAGTTGTTTTTACGTAAGTACCTACTGCGACCTCTTTATCATCCACATCCATGTTTTCTTAAAAATTTAATTCAATTTTTTTTAATATTTACTATAATATGGGATAAATTAATTCATGCCATTATTTGATGATATTTGTTTTTAAAGGAATCTTTCTGTCATTTTCCTAACAAGGTACTTTATGACCTTTTCGATAAAATTATGGTAAGAATGCATTTTTTAACTTATACGGCGGGTGTGGAAATTTTCTTCCATTATATCTTCATCGAAGCATCCCATAAAATCTTATAAGAATATTTTCAAAATAAATGTTTTCTTTTATAATTATATGACTTTTAAATGATTTCAAAATAGAAAGAGGTATTTCTGAAAAAAAAAATTGATTTTATCTATGTCAACAACTATTGCTTAATTTTAAGCTTGTTTGAAGTTGATTTATTATGATACAAAGCTTCCATATTTAATTGAATTTTTTGGGATATGTTTTAATATTGATGTGTTATTTTAACACCATTCATGGTGTATGGATAAAGTATTTAAATTTCGAATGCTAGTTCTAATACGAATTTTTATGTTATGTTTAAACCATTTTATACGAGAAACGCATTGGAATTAGTAAGTGACGGGTAGAGCCCACTATAGCTATTCGATTCATCGGTAGGTCTCAAGAGACAATCTAGTGTCTTGGAACAAGGCCTTGACAAAATTGTATTTTTAGTCTAGGCACAAGTCCTTGACTATGTGGTTATGAATTCTGGCATTATGCATTCCATCATTATGAAAGTGGCTATTGATATTGCATGTGATTATTAGACTAGTATAATATCCTTATGATTAAGTAAATGGAATTATTTTATTTTATATTTTCCATATTATATTCATGTTTAAGTTTAAAATGCTTTTTTTAGTCTTATACATTTCCTTAAATGTTTTTGCTTATTTATGAAAGCTTCTACTATATTATTATCCTTACTGAGCAACTAAGCTCACCCCTTTCAATGTTTTATTTTTCCAAGGACGTGAAGAAGTATTTATGGCTGACCAGAAAGGAGAGGATAAGGATATAAGTGTTTTCAAAATGGAAAAAAATGGTATAGATGATTTTATTTCTTGATGTAATGTAAAACTTATGAATGTATCTAGTACTTCCCAGGCTACTAAACTGACCAGTCTTTCGGGACATGATTCCTTGTATCATGACAATGTTATGTAATAATGTACCAAATCTTGGTAATTGGGTCGGGGAATTATATTTGGTATCATAGGAAGTTTACTACAAACCTTGGAAGCTATATTTAGAAAAACTTTGATTAGAGAGCATTACGCTAAGATAGACTTTGAGAATTTTTATAAAAGAACTTCCTAGAATTTTGGTAACATAGAGATTTTTTGAGTTTTCTAAGAAATACATCCATATCTAGATACGATTAGGTAGAGGTGGCTATGACACATATTTACCTAGGGGTAAAACCTGAAAACACCGCATTAAGCTAGACTCGAACATGAACTAATGTACGACAGCAGACCTTGTTGCACTCTTGGTTATGACACTCCTGGGGGATATGATTAGGATAATTATCATTTTATTTACAAACCATTATGAATCGTTTATGAGTATATAAATTCTCAAAGAAAACATTTTTATGATTATTAATTATATCCATAAGTTGTTCAATCTATGTTAACTGTTTTACAAGTTTAGAATTGTGTATTGTGATTCATAAACTAATCTAGTGCATGTAATTGTTTAGAAACGGTGCCTAGTAGAATGAATGGAAACTATATCAACCCACAAAATCCATGTAGGGATTTCCCTCGTACTTGAGATAATTGTAGTGGAGATGGTGAGGTAACTGGTGTTGATCAACTTATCACCATATTCGGAAACTCGCTCGGGTTATGAATAATAATCTTACCTGTATGGAGCACCTTCATCCACAATATGGACGATAAATTTTAGACCAATTCTTGAGAAAACAACCACCAACATTCAATGGGAGTACAAATCCATTAGTTTCCGAGAAATGAATAATTTCCTTAGAGAAAATATTTCATTCTTTGGGGAGTAGTGAAAGAGAAAAAGTATTCATGGAAGTTTATTACCTCACGAGAGATACAGATCAATGGTGGTTATTAATCCAAAACACAAAGGAAGATGAATATGTATCAAACATAGAATGGAGGGAGTCTAAAGAGATTTTACTAGAAAAATACTTTCCTCGTGACCATCGAGTTGATATGGAAAGAAAATTTCTGAGTTTGAGGAAAAAGGAGGATGAGAATGTCACAATGTATGAAGCTAACTTTACAAGGTTATCAAGGCATGCAGAAAATTATATACGTAACCCAAAGAGTAATATTGATTGATTATTTGATGGGTTAAATCCATTTCTCTGTCAATAATTAGTCTCACAATCCTTCTAATCGTACGAAGATATTAGCTCATGTGTTATCAATACAGAAAAAGAATTTATCTAAGTCTTACGACTTCAAAGCAATGAAAGAGAAGAAGAGATCTGCTAAACAGTATGGAAATTAAAATAAGGGGATGAAGGGAAAATTTGAATATCCATCCTACGGTAAATTTAGTAAGAAACACCCTGGTACTTTCCTGAAGGGAATGAGAGTCTGTTACAAGTGTTGTGAAAACGACTACCAAGCTCATGTTTATAAGGGGTACAAAGAGGATGTCAATGTTAAATGCTATAATTGTATAGAAAAGGGGCATTATGAAATTGAATGTCCTGAGTTCCAAGGGAACTTACCTTAGAAAGGGCCAAGGTAGCATGTCCAAGAATATTTGATCACTACTGCGGAGGTTGAAGCTCTAAAATACGTAGTGGCTGGTAATTTAATGGTTTCATCATGTTTATCCATTGCTTTATTTGATTCTAGATCATCACAACATTTCATATCTTAATAGTTTTCTAAGAAAATTAGATATTTTCAAT
Organism: Viscum album; assembly: GCA_963277665.1. Taxonomy (NCBI): domain Eukaryota; kingdom Viridiplantae; phylum Streptophyta; class Magnoliopsida; order Santalales; family Viscaceae; genus Viscum; species Viscum album. The sequence continues at coordinate 1,036,892,909 of OY728141.1, read as the reverse complement.
TTGAATTTACAAGGGAGTTTTTAGTCAAAACACCTAAGGGAAGTATCATCGCAATAAAATTTTGTGAATCAATTTCCATTAGGGCATATAAATGTTCTTTATATACTGATCTCATCATCATACCCATGATTTAATTTGATATAATCCTTGGTATGGATTGGATTCTAGACCATTATGTGAAAATTTATTTTAAGAAGAATGAAGTTACAATTTTCGATGATGATAAAGAGTACCTTATCTTTAGAGCAGAAATGTCACCACCTGATTCTTATCTAGATCCACCCCCAGTAGCTCTACAAAATTCAATTATTGGGAAGGAAGAGAATGAAATAACTATGGGCAAGGAAAATAATTCTCAAATACAGAATGTACCTATTCGAAAATAATATTTTGATGTGTTTTGAGAGGATTAACCTAGATTCCCTGCAAACCAAGAAATTTATTTTTCTGTTGATTTAATTACTGATTCAAGGCCCATATTGAAGACCCCTTATAGAATGGATACTGTTGAATTAGTGGAACTAAAGATACAACTAGAGGAATTAAGTAATAGGATATTTTTTTCCCCAGTTCTTCTCCATGGGGAGCCCCTATTATTTTTGTTAAGAAGAAAGATAGATCTTTGAGGTTATGCATTGACTACAGGGAGATCAATGTATAACAATAAAGAAAAGTAACCCCTACCTCGCATTGATGATTTATTGGACCAACTTCATGGGCCTCAATATTTTTCAAAGATTGACCTTCTATATGGATATCATCAGTTGTGTGTGATTAAGGAGGACATTCTGAAAACAACATTTCAAACTAGGTATAGGCATTACAAGTTTACAGTAATTCCTTTTGGATTTACTAATGACACCGCTCTCTTCATGGATCTACTCAATAGAGTTTTCAAAGAATATATTGATGAATGTTTACTTATATTTATTGATGATATTTTGGTATACTCAAAAGGATATGAAGTTCATGAAAATCACTTGCGCATTATCCTAAGGTCTCTTAGAAGAAATGAATTATATAGGAAATTTAGAAAGTGTGAATTTTGGCTTCAGGAGATTTCTTTTCTTGTCCATATTGTCTCTAAGGATTGAATATCTATTGATCCTTCAAAGACCAAGGCAAACCATGAATGGCCTGCACTGGAGATTATAACTGAGGAACACAATTTTATTGGTTTATCAAGTTATTATCAGCATTTTGTCTAGAGTTCTGCCTGATTGGCTAACCCATTAACCAAGATCACTCGTAAAGGTGTTAAATTTTTTTGGACAGAAGAGTGTGAAGAATGTTTTAATGAACTGAAGAGAAGATTAGTTAATTCTCCTATCTTGACTCTACCATCAGGGAATGATGGGTTTGTTATTTATAGTTATGCTTCAAAGAAAGGACTTGGTAGTGTCCTTATGTATAATGATATAGTTATTTCTTATGAATTATGACAGCAAAAAATTCATACGAAAAACTATACTACTCATAATATTGAGTTAGCAGCTATAATATTTGCTCTAAATATATTGAGACACAATCTCTATGGTGAAAAATGTGAGATTTATAATGATCACAAGAGTTTGAAGTATACTTTCTCACAGAAAAAACTCAACATGAGGCAAACACGATGGCTTAAACTACTAAAGGATTATGATTGCACAATACAATACCACATGGGGAAGGAAAATAAGGGGAAGATTCTTTGAGTTGAAAGTATAATGGAGTTTTGAACCAGATGAGAGTTGAAAGGGGTCCTATTTTCATAGATCTAGTAAATATGGATAGGGGAATAACCATGGAAGTTGAAATGTAAATACTTTCTCAAATGGTTTCCAAACTATCTTTAGTATAAAGGATAAAGAGTTCTTAGACTGATGATGATGAGTTTCAAAAGAAGATTAAAGCTGTGAATGAAGGGAGATTGAGTGAATTCATATATTAAGATGGAATTTTGAAATTTGGGAAGAAACTTTGTGTTCCTAACAGACCTAATCCAAAAAATGAATTTCTAGATGATGCCAATAGCTCAAATTTCTCTATACACCCTAGGATCACAAAGATGTATAGATATTTGAAAAAACATTTCTGGTGGTAGAACATGAAGAGGGAGATTGATGATTTTGTATCCAGATGTATCATTTGTCAACAAGAGAAAGCTTGAAGGTAACATCCTGGAGGAGTCATGCATCCTCTTCCCATACCATAGTGGAAATGGGATATTATTATGATGGTCTTTTTCATGGTTCTACTAAAGACTCCTATAAGGAATGATGACATATTGATCATTGTATATCGTCTTACCAAGTCCGCACATTTTCATGCTATAAGAGAAGATTTACCACTTGAACGTATGGAAATACTATATATTAAGGAAGTTGTAAGACTTCATGGAGTACCCTTATCGATTTTTTCTGATCATGATACCCGTTTTACATCATGATTCTGGAAAAGTATTTAGAAATCCCCAGATACTGAATTTCGTTTGAGCACTACCTACCACCCTCAAACCGATGGACAATCAGAACGGACTATTCAAGCCTTAGAAGAAATGTTGGGATATTGCTCACATGACTTTCAAGGTATGTGGGATCAATATTTTCCTTTGGTAAAAGTTTCCACCAACAATAACTTCTATTCAAGTATTCAAATGGAACCATATAAAGAATTATATGGACAGAGATGTTGCACACCAACTTTTTGGAATGATGTTGGTGAAAGAAAACTCGTAGGCCTAGAAATTTTTGAGGAAACAATGGAAAAAGTGAATATTATCCAAACCCACATCAAATTATCTCAAAGTAGGAAAAAGAGCTATGTTGATAACTGAAGGAAGGATTTGTAATTTCAACTTGGAGATCATGTTTTCTAGAAGGTATCTCTATCGAAGGTTGTTATACGTTTCGGTAAGAAGGGTAAATTGAGTCTCAGGTACATCGGTCCTTTCAAAATTCTAAAATGAATTTGAGTGTTAGCATATCATTTGGAAATGCCTCCACATCTTTCAAAATTTCATGTTGTGTTCCACATATCACTATTGAGTAAATACATGCATGACCCAACGCATGTACTCACCTATGAGGAAATTGAACTGGAACCCGATATGTCTTATTGTGATGATCCTGTCAAAATTCTTGACACCAGAGAAGAAGTGCTAAGAAATCGGACGACTCATCTGGTAAAAGTTCTATGGAGAAACCACAAGATGGAAGAGGCAACGTGGGAATACGAGGAGCTTATGATGAAAAACCACCTGAATATTTTTAGGCAATAGTATACTAGAAATTTTGAGGATGAAATTATTTTAAGGAGAGAAGAATGTAACACTCCAAGATTCTACGATATGTTTCCCTTTGAATGGTGCAGTATCTTGCGTGGTACACAACATGGAGTATTAATACACCACGACCAATCAAACTAGCCATTATAAAAAGTAATAACCACTTTTTAAAATTTTATAAATTTAATTTTTAAAAATGGACTCCATTTTTGAATTTGGAATATTGAAATTATCTTGGGGAGAATTTTCGGTACTTTTCTGAAAACTTTCATTTTTTGATGAATAGTGAAAAATACTAAATTTTAATTAAAAACACCTTTCTTAATATAAATAATTTAGAGTGTTAAATTATACAATTTAGTGGTTTTAAAGTATCATTATATTATATTTTTATCATTTAATATAATTTAGGTAATTTTATGTAATTTCAGATTTAAACTGGACATAAACAAGTGTCAATCTTTTGATAGTTATTATTTCTTAAAAACTTGATTTTCATTTTGACAACATGAATTAATTTTAAATTAATTTCTTCCACTTCTGGGTTTTGAATTTATAAAAATGGATTCCGTATTTAGAATAATAAGTTCTAAATTATATAAATAGGTAGCTTTTATTTTTAGACATTATAAATAATTACTTCGGTAAATATTTTATTTACCATGGTTAAAGGGTAAATCCGGTAAATAATGGTAAAACAGTAATATTATAATAATCTTAAATTACCCTAACATGTTCCTATTAATATTGGTTGATACATGTCCGACCATCTTCATACTTGAGTCGATTTTGGGATCCCATAGATCCAATTTAGAGTGATAATGACACTTTATATTAATTAATTTAATAGAAAGACAAAAATTACATAAACATATATCTTTTAGTAAAATAATTTTTAAATTGGGTTATATAAGTTCTCCTTTCGACTATAAATACTCATTATAAAGATAACAGTATTTTCTACATAATTTTATTTTATTTATAATTTTTAGACATTAAATAATTAAATTTTTTATGACACAATAGAGATATAGTAATTAACTTATTAATGAAAGAATCAAATAAATGGTCTTATAAATATTAAAATAAATATAATTTCAATTTTTTTTGACATCCAAAAATTTTATAGGTGAATATTACATTTTAGGGTTGATTGAATGTATTTTTTTGAAGTAATAAAGTTTTTATGACTTTCACAAAAACCAAATACTAAATAGTTTCAAAATTGACATAAATGAGTTTTTAAAACAAGAATTATATTATTAGATTATATAATAGTTCTAAAAATATAAATTTCTACCAAAAAACTTATATAATAATATTTATATCATTAATTAACTACTTTAAATTCTCTTTTCATTTTATAGTAATTTTATTAACCAATTATTATAATAATACAAGAATATATGGTAAAAGTTAAACTATTTAACTAAGAGTTAAATCTAAAAGATATGGCTAATCTGGTGACCCAAACTTGTCTAAAACTTCTTGGTTGAGAGGTTTTAGACCCATACCCACCTTAGACTAGAAATAAATTATTTTTGAGCAATTATAAACCGAAAATGATGTTATTATAAAATAACATTTCAATATTTTCCTAAGGTTCCCCTCAGCTCTCTTATAAAAGGGAACTCCCCCTTCTCTCAAAATCACACCTATGAAGCCATTTGGCTCAGCCAAACCCTGCCCAAATTTCCTCCCAATTTCCATAAATTCAACCAAGTGGCCTTATTTTTATCATAAATCCAACCTATGGAGCCCTTTTGATCAATTCAAAAGGGAACATCTGAAGAAGAGGTAATAATTTCACCACCCTCTTTCAAGTTCTTTTCTTCTTCTACTTCCTCTTTATTTATTTTTTCAATTATAAAATAATAACTCCAGTATATTCTATATACATTGATGTTACAATAAAAATGTTACAACAATATTCATTATTCTATCCATCATATGAATGACAAAATCATCCTATGTGTGTATGTATGGCTTACCGTCTCCACGTTGTGGTGTATTTTGTTAATAAAAAATTTCATTATTTGGATGGGTATAATAATGAGTATAACTGAAGTAAATAATAAATATATCATTTTAATTATTCTTTATATATGATATACCATCCAATTACATATGATTTCACCATCATTATAATGATATTTTCACTCGTGTGTATGTGCGAATTACCGTCTCCATGAACGTGATGAGATTCATTCACCATCGTAATCATTCAAGAATAATTTTCATTATATGATTAAAAATAATGTTTAATAACTTAATATCATTCTGGATATGAATAAAATACATCCTATCAATGAAAACCACGTCTTACGTAACTGATCATATAAAGGAAAACAGATCAGTTAACACCCGAAATGATGATACTACTGAAATATTATTAACAAAGTAATATTAGAGGGTCATATATGATATCATATTGATGTATATTGTTATTTTATATTTTAATAACAATGTTTTAACTATTTTTCAGGATATTAACATACCATCAACTTAGGAAAAGTATAAGGTAAGGGTTAACTTCAAAATCTCTTTATTATCCGAGGTTGTTTTTGCGTAAGTATCTATTGTGACCTCTTTATCATCCACATGCATGTTTTCATAAAAATGTAATTCAATTTATTTTTAATATTTACTATAATATGGGTTAAATTCATTTATACCCTTATTTTACAATATATTTTTTGAAAGGAAGCTTTTCATCATTATCTAAACAAGCTACTTTATGACCTTTTTGACAAAATTAAGGTAAGAATATCGTTTTTAACTTATATGGCGGGTGTGGCAATTTTCTTCCATTATATCATCGTCAAATCTTCCCAAACAATCTTATAAAAATATTTTCAAAATACATGTTTTCTTTTATAATTATATAACTTTTAAATTATTTCTAAATAGAAAAATTAATTCCTCTAAAAAAACATTGATTTCATCTATGTCAACATCCATAGATGAATTTTGAGACTGTTTGAAGTTGATTAATTATGATACTAAACTTCCATATTATTGTATTTAGGTTTTTTGATCTGTTTGACTATGGATGTGTTATTTTTACACCATTCATGTTTTATGGATAATGTATTGAAATTTTGTATGCTAGTTTTAATATGAATATTTAGGTTAGGTTTAAACCTTTTCATAAGAGGAATGCATTGGACTTAGTAAGTTATGGGTGGATCCCTATATAGCTCTTCCATCACTCGGTAGGTATAATGAGACAAACTAGTGTCTTGGCATAAGGCCTTGACAAAATCTTATTTGTATTCTTGGCATAAGTACTTGACTATGTGGTTATAAATTCTGGCATTATGCATTCCATCATTATAATAGTGGCTATTGATAATGCATGTGATTATACAACTTGTAGAATATCCATGTGATTAAGTAAATGGAATTATTTTATTTTATCTTATCCATATTATGCTAAGGTTTAAGTTTAAAAGGCTTTTGTTTTTGTCTTATACATTTCCTTAAATGTTTATGCTTATTTTTTAATGTTTCTGATATATTGTTATCCTTATTAAGCATCTGAGCTCTCCACTTTCTATGTTTTATTTTTTCCAGGTTGTGAATAAGTATTTTATAGTGGAACTACAAGCATAGTCTACGGATATAAGTGTGTTAAAAAGGGAACAAACTGTTTTTGATGTTTTTATTTCATGATTTAATGCAAAACTTATGAATGTATCTAGTACTTCCAAGGATACTAAATGGATTGGTCTTTCGGGACATGATTCCTTGTATCATGCCAATGTTATTTAAAAATGCATCGACTCTAGGTAACTGGGGTTGGGGCGTTATATTGTTATACTAATATTGATCTTTAAGAACCACCTTACTCTTTTCAAATATTAAAAAAAGGTATTAAGTACTTGTTAATGGGTAATTATTTTTTTCACCTAATTTATGTTGTGATAGTCCATAAAAATCCTCATGTTTCAGTCCACCTTCATGATGAATAACACATGATCTACCTATGGAGGCACACAAGTTCTAATGAAACCAATAAATATAAGGTCCTCCAACAACACATTAGTTTCCCTAAGTTATACAAGGTCTAGTAAATATATTCAACAAGATATCAAAATGGTCTCGAGGTGATGATTAATACAGATGTAAACCTCTCAATAAGGGGGAAATCCTGGTACATACTTAAGAAATATGTCCAAATACTCCTATATCAATTCAAGAAGTATATCATATTAAGGTACGACCACACAAAAGTCCAAACTCACAAACTTATAGATGATTTGTTGTAAGTTCCTATATATAGGCCCTGATCATCGTGACTATCAGTCAAGCCTTCCTATGGATTTTTTTGATCAATTAGCTCAAAAGCACATCACATTCTTATGGAAGTAGACAATCAAGGAATGGAATGAGGATAACAAGCCCATGACAAGGATAATGTCTTATAGATTAATCATAGAGACTATTAGGTCTTATAAAAACCTCCCTCCACTAATTTAAATTTTTTATTATAAGAATATATTGGTGAGTCTGTGACCAAGTCCAGTAAGATTCTATAGCCTCATGGGTTGGGCTAGGGGATCCAATGATATTTATAGATCTTGAAATATCGATATAGTAATAAATAATAGTTACCACCGATATCAATGAGTATGGGTGATAATGTAGAGAATACATATATCATACATTTGATCATATCTAGAACCTCCAATTTATAGCCCTATTTCACCAACATCTAGCTACATTCCTAGATTTTGGCCCCAGAACCTGGGATGGACTACCTAGGGGTGATGGTATTAGAAGTGGATGATAACAACATTCACCTCGAGCTCCTCCTACTAGATCTACACTATATCGTATTCCACTAACACCTCCCTAAATTTCACATTATCCACCTTGAGGTGGTCTATAATCATTTTGTAACCTATAAGATGTAGGTCTATATACTACCAAAAAACCCTCATCTAAATAACATATAGGATAGTCATGATCCAAATGATATCATCCTCTATTGGAATTGAAAATCATATCTCTTATATAAACATATCTTCAATTTGAATTGGGAGTTATTGATCTAAGGGACTATTACTTCACATGAGTATTCCTATGGAATCCTAATCCTGATTCTTATCATCATCCAACCACTACTGATGACTCAGATCTAAGATAATCGCCACCAATACATATTGTTTGATGTACCTATTCTAGGTTTCTAATGACCCCTAAGGATCTTTCCAAAACATTTTTGTATATGTCAATGTGAAGGGAAGTATAACCAACTAAAATGTCTCTATATGTGGCCTTATCAAAATTATAGGCCTAAAAAACCCAATCACTAACCATTTAAAGAGAGTACCTTTGAGGTTAGTGAATATTGAAGAAGACTTAATAATAATCTATCTACCCTAATGTAGGTCCTACATATCTTGGATGCATACAAAACCCAATAAATTCATGTAGTACTCCTTTTTTAAGGAATCATCAAACTCTTATCATGAAAGATCCATTTCATCATGAGTTTGAATAATCAATGTCCATCGATGACTCATTATTTGATGGTGTATGAATGATAATATCACAAGAATATGTTTAGTATGCATCATAACTCATTATGATAACTAAATCACTATCACAATACAACACTAGACTACCTGAGGATTAGACTCACCACAGAATCTAGTTGGCCCCTATAAATGGAAAACATGTAGCACAATCAACTTATGTGATTCCTTTTCATGAATGATCTACTACTTAGTGGTACGGGGAATTTACTCATACACTGTGGTAGGTGATCCTTCTTACAATACAATGGGTGGATTGGAAACTCCTATAAAACTAGGTGGGAGAATATCTTGATCTTGTCCCCAAAACGAATCATCTTCGCTCCACTGGTCGATGATGATATGCTCAATCACTAAACAAATCATTACATGAACCTACCTCAAGAATCTAGATAATAGTATACATGGTGGAGTCATGAAATTAATAAGATGAACCAAAATCATTATTTCATATTTGAGGAGATGTCCCAAGATGTACATGGAAAAAATGACTCGTTCCTATATGATTCATATACCATTTACTTGTTCCCCACATCTAATTATTTAGAACACCAAGTTGATAATTATCTTATCAAGGTTCTGGTGAGTGATTACATTGTTCATCACACCAATAGTAGGTTTACTAGCCTTAAATTCACACTTAATACTCCTTGAAACCATTTACCTTAATTCTTAATCCAATCCTCATAGGAGACATATCTTGAAACTCTGTCTCTAATTCGGACCATCTCTGATACAACTCTAACATGACCTAACCCACTAGGATTCCATTTTTAATGATAATAAGTCTATTTTTTTCATCCCCAACCTAGCTCTAATAGTCTAGGTGTAACACCCCAACCCCAAAATCCAAGATTCAATGCATTATTATGTATCATTGGCATGATCACACAACATCAATATCGAAAGACCGATTAGTTTTGTAGCATTGGAAGTACTAGATACATTCATAAGGTTTACATTACATCATAAAATAGAAAACTACAACAACATTGTTTCCATAGACAATACTGATATCCCAGAGACTATCCCTGCAGGTCAGTCATAATATAATTCTTCGCATCTAGGGAAAAATAAAACATAGAAAGGTGAAAGTTCAGATGCTCTGTAAGGATAACAATAAACCGGAAACTTTCATAAATAAGAATAAACATTTAAGGAAATGTATAAGACTAAAAAAAGCCTTTAAAACATGAACTTCAGCATAATATGGAAAACATAAAATCAAATAATGCAATTTACTTATTCACATGGATATTCTAATAGTCGAATAATCATATGAAACATCAATAGCCACTTTCATAATTATGGAATGCATATTTCTAGACTTTCATAACCATATAGTCAAGGCCTTATGCGAAGATGAAAAATAAGAATTTTTCAAAGCCTTGTGCCAAGACACTAGTTTGTCTCATGAGACCTACCAATGCATCAAGGAGCTATAGTGGGATCCACCCATCACTTACTAATTCCAAAGCATTCCTCATATGAAAATGTTTAAACATAACATAAACATTCTTATTAAAACTAGCTTATGAAATCTCAATAAGTTATCTGTAAACCATAAATGGTATAAAAATAGAACATCCATAGTCAAACATATCACAAAACCTTCAATACAATATGGAAGTTTTCTATCATATTAAATCAACTTCAAATAAGCTTACAATCAATCAACGGATGTTGACATAGATGAAATCAATTTTTTTAGAAATATGTATTTCTATTTTGAAATCATTTAAAATTAATATAATTAAAAAAGAAAACATTTATTTTGAAAATATTCTTATAATATAGTAAGGGAAGCTTTGAAAATGTTATTACAACTAAAAGTATCTGCACACACCATATTAGTTAAAAAATACTTTCTTACCATAATTTTGTTAAAAATGTTATAAAGGACCTTGTCTGGAAAATGATAGAAAGATTCCTTTATAAACATCTTAGAAAAGTCAAAAAAATGTATAAATTACTCTAAACCATAGTCTATAAAATATTAATAATGTTTTGAAATACATTTTTAAGAAACATGGATGTGGGTGATAAAGAGGTCCCAGTAGATAATTACGTATAAACAACCTCAGATAATGAAGAGATTGTAGAATTAACCCATACAGCATACTTTTACTCGGTCGATGGTAGGTTAACCTCCTATATAATGGTAAAATAATAATTATTAAATTATACAATAATCATATATATTAATACAATATCATATATGATCTTTTAACATTGCTTTGTTAATAGTATCTTAGTATTATCATCGTTTCGGGTGTTAACTGGTTCATTTTCCATTATATGATTTGTTATGTAAGTAATATTTGTTATGGATATCATGTATCTTATTCATATTCAGTATGTTATTAATTATTTAAATATTATATTTAATCATCAAATTAAAATTAGTCTTGAATGGATACGATGGGGAATGAATCTCATTGCGTTCGTGGAGATGGTAATCCATACGTATGCTTGAGCGAAAATATCATTGTTTTGATAATAAAATAATATATAATTGGATGTTATATCATATATAAAGTATCATTATCATGTTATATTTATTATTTACATCAATTACACATCATTATTAAACCCATCCAAATAATAACGTATTAAATAACAATTACACCACGATATGGAGACGGTAATCCCTACGTATGCACGTATGGTGACATGTCATTAAAAGGATGGATAGAATAATAAATATGGTTGTACCATATTTATAATAACATCATATTATATATAATATACTGGAGTTAATTTTTTAGAATGGAAATAACCAAGAAAGAGGAAGTGGAAGAATAAATGAACTTGAAAGAGGTGATGAAATATTTACCTCTTCTTCGGGTTCTTCATTTTGATTTGATCAAAAGGGATCCTTAGGTTTTTTTATGACAAAAGGAATGCATATAGGATTAAGTTAGGATAGTTGAGAGGGTATTTGGGCAGGGGTTTGATGAGCCAAATGTCTTTGAATATTTGAATTGGAGAGAAGGGGGAGTTTCCTTTTCTAAGAGGGGTGAGGGGCACCTTAGGAAAATCTAGAAATATTATTTAAAATAAAATTATTTTTAGATTATAAGTGCTCCAAAATGAATTATTTAAAGTCTAATGTGGGTATGAGTCTAAAACCACTCAACTGAAAGGTTTTAGACAGTTTTGGGTCAATATATTAACTTTATCATTTAGATTTAACTCTTAGTTAAAAAGTTTTACATTTACCATGTCTCTTTGTATTTTTATATTATATGGTTAATAAACATACTATATACTTACAAGAAAACCCCACGTGGTTCATTAATGATACACCTATCATTATATAAGTATTTTTCCCAAAACTTATATTTTTCAGAATAGAATATCAATTAAGAATATAATATTTGTTTTAAAAACTCTTTTATGTCAATTTTGACACTATTTGGTATTTTGTTTTTGCTAAATTTATAATAGCATTATTACGTCGAAAAAAATTAATATTACCAACCCTAACAGGTCATATTAACCTATAAAAGTATTTGAATTTATAAAAAAGTCTAAAATTATATTTATTAGGATATTTATAATATGAATTATTTTAATCTTTCTTTAATACGGTAATTACCACATCATCATTGTGTCATAAATAAATTTAATTATTTAATGTCTAAAATTTATAAATAAAATACCATTATGTATAAAATTGTTTTATATTTATAATTAATATTAATAGTCGAATTTATCTTATTTAAAACCCTATATTTAAAATGGTTTAGTTATTAAACATTAAATTTAACACATTTAACTCTACGTTTAATTAAATAATAATAAATGTCCTAATCTAATCCAAGTGGACCAAAGAGGTTCATATTTTATTCCTAAGGTTGTTTCTGGTAGAATTAAAGTTATCTAATAGAATTATGACATGTGTTAAGGTAATAATAGTATCATTTTTACCCTTAATTACCCTATTTACTATTAACTGTTGTAAAATAAAGGTAAAAAATTACTATTCACCAAAAAAATCAACTTATTGAACCACATTTTACATCCTGATATCAACCGCGTCTCTCATATTTTTGAAATTCGACTCACAGAAGTGATAAAATTATGTTTTATGTAAATATTTAAATGCTCCTAGGATGTGGGTAAAAGACAGTGAAAAGTTAAATAACTTTTTATATATCTAATATTATTATAAAAAATGATTCCAATGAATTAAATTGAACATATATAGGTATTACGCATTTTTTTGACCTAAAATAAATATAAATAAAATAATTAATTATTTAAATAAAAATCATGTTTTAAACTATTACTCAGTGTTTTTCACTATTAATCAAAAATTGAAATTTTACAAAAAAATACGAAAATTTTACCCTAAGCTGATTTTGATATTTTGAATTCAAAAATTAACTCTATTTTACCATATTCAAAACATTGAAGTTTCATTTATTAATTTAAAATTAATTTCCGTTGTCAAAACCAAAAAGTGTGTTTTTAAGAAGTAATAACTAACAAAAGATTGATACTTGTTTTTGTTTATTTTCAAAGTGAAATTATTTCCAATGAATAAAATTGGATTAAATGGTAAAAATATAATCTATTTATACTTCCAAATCATTAAAATGTCTAATTTAACTCTACAAATGATTTTGATTAAAAAATTTGTTTTCAGTTAAAATATAGTATTTTTCGTTATTCACCCAAATATGAAAGTTATCGAAAAAACACCAAATACTTATTAAAAATAAATTCTTATGTCCAGATTCTAAAAAAGAAGTTTATTTTCTCAAATTGAATATAGAAAAGTTTCAAATATTGTGTTTAAAAAGGGTTCTCCATTAAAAGGCGGTAAAATTGCATTTTTTTAATACTTCTTTTATATGAAAAAAATGAATTTGTTTTTTTCATTATTTCTAAGAAACTCATAATATGGATTCTAAAATTATAAGGACTATATAATGATAAAATTTTAGTTAATACTATTCATAAACTCTTTTGAACGGCTATTTTGGTAAGTCATGGTGCTCTTGAACTCGGTGTTGCGTGTAGTGAAAGTTATTGAATTAAGTTGATGAAATAACTTACTATGAAATCTTGGGGTGTTACATTATTCCATATTTTAATAAATTGTGTCCTCATAATTTGAAATTGTTCTTCAAAAATAAAAGGTTGAAAATAGAAATTACCTTTGTGGGAAATCCCACATCAGAAATTGGGTTAATAAAATTTAGTCTTAATAAGAGGAAAAGGGGAAGAAAAATTCGCCACCAAATTATGATATCGATTAGGATAACATTAGTGGAAATTAAAGACACATAATTAGAGGGAAATTGTAAATTTTTATAGGGAGTGATTGAGGTCATCAGTCACAAACAATTGTATAATTGAGTGCCTCAATTCCATCAATCTACGATGATTTAAAATATCCTCGGTTCAAAAAAACATAAGGTATCAGGATAACACATTTTTAGTTTTAAGATCCCTTACCTAATGTTTAAGAATTAATTTCTTCATAGAATAATATAAGAAAGACAAATATATATATACTTGAAAAGTATAGTTCTATCCTTCAACAAATTTCTACCACAAACTCATCTTTCACTCTAAAAGATAATAGAACATAAAAACAATATTATATTTATCCTATTCGTATAGGGTTCCAAAAAAATTAATTCATAATTCATCTAACACACCTCTTGAAAACACTACATTATTCAATCCAGAACATCATGTTGGATAGTAGTAGGTGATACACCCTTGTCTCCATTCAGTTGTGGTTTCACGTCTCGTGGCCTTTCCAGACACGACGGGTTGACACTCGACCTTCGGGTTGTCCTTTTTATAGAAATACAAAAATAATCTCAAACTAGACTTATCCAAAATTCTTCTGTCAAAACTCCCAGTCCAAAATTTATAAGTAAAGTAAACAGAATGACGATTCTTTTTTCCATGTAATAATATGTGAACACCTTAATCATGTATTCTTTTAAAACACTGCAACATCCTGAATTACCATAAAACATTATTGATTACATTCTTGCTCCCTTATCCTTTATATAATACTTGGTATATTCCTTATATCCAAAAATTTTGAATATTCAAACAATGATTAAATGAAAAAAACATTAATCCATTCTAAGATAGTCAATAATATCAAATATAATTTATCCAAATCAACCATATCTTATTCCAAACTTACTACCTCAGTATCAGAACCATATTAAGGTTTATCTTTCCTCCAACCATGTATTTTCCAAATACATTAAAAAAAATTGAGTCACTCTTAGTAAAACCATATAATCTCAAATACTCAATGAAATATTACTATAGTACAATCCTTATTTATTTCCATAATTCATATAACTGGTATATCATCGATACAACACTCAAATGACATAATCTTTTAACAAAAACATAAGAACAGTAGTCATTCCTCTTTATCTGTGGTAGTATCATAACTTGATTATTATCAAATAGCGTCATTTGGGGTATACTCGGATGATTTGGACATTGATTCGCATAGTGACCCAACTCCTTGCAGATGAAGCATTGTACACAGGAAACCTTTTTCCTTGTAATTGTAGTCACATACATGGTGTCCTTTTTCTCCACACTCATAACAAACTCTCATTCCCTTCAAGAATTTACCGTGGTGATTCTTTCCACAATTATAATATAAGGTAAAATCATTCATTCCCTTATTCCCTTTATCCATAATTCTCTCTACCATCCTTTTCTTATTTGTCTTCCCTTCAAAGCCATAGGACTGAGAGAATTATTTACTTATCATATTAACACATGATACTATTTCTTCATATGGTGAGAATACATGGGATAATATTTCCCTTCTAAATGTTTGCTAAATACTATGAAATATGTGATCATTATTAATCTTTGGATCATACATATTGTTGGAGTTCACATTCCTTCTACTTGTCACCATTTCTATACAATGGCATATACTAAGTCAGTTTATGAATAGAAATGAATAATTCCAAACTTGAAAAATTCCAAACGTAAATTGAGTAGTTTATGGATATAATCCATAATCATAAAAATATTTACTTTGAGGAGGTATATACTCGTAAATCCTTCAAAATTATATTTAAATAAAATGAGAATTACCTTAAGCATATCCCCTGAGAGTGTTGTAACCAAGAGTGAAGAAAGTCATCTTCTCATGCACTAGTTCCTGTTTGAGTCTAGCTTAAATTGATGTTTTCAGGTTTTACCCATAGGTATATCTATTCCAAAGCCACCTCTACCTTCTCACATCCAGACAGGGATATATTTCCTGGAATACTCACAAAATATCTACAATACAAAAATTCTAGGAAGTTATTATATATTATTCCTCAAAGACTATCTTAGGGATATGTGCTCTAATCAGAGTTTATCTAAATCTAGTCTCCAAGGTTTGAACTAAAATTCCTCTGATACCAATTGTAACGCCCTGAAACCAGAAGCCTAGATTTTGTGCATTATTACATATCATTGGCATGATCACAAAAGATCAAGTCTTGAAAGACCGATTAGTTTAGTAGCCTTAGAAGTACTAGATGCATTCATAAGGTTTACATTACATCATAAAATGGAAAAGTACAACAGAATTGTTTCCATATACAATACTGAGATCCCATAGACTATCCCTGCAGGTTAGTTATAACATAATTCTTCGCATCCTGGGAAAAATAAAACATAGAAATAGGTGATCTCAGATCCTCAGTAAGTATAACAATAAAGCGGAAACTTTCATAAATAAGTATAAAAATTTAAGGAAATGTATAAGACTAAAACAAAAGCCTTTTAAACATGAACATCAGCATAATATGGAAAAGATAAAATCAAAAAATTCCATTTACTTATTCACATGGATATTTTACTAGTCGAATAATCACATGTAAAATCAATAGCCACTTTCATAATGATGGAATGCATAATGCCAGACATTCATAACCATATAGTCAGGGCCTTGTTCCAAGACTACAAATAATATTTTCTCAAGGCCTCGTTCCAAGACACTATTCTATCTCAAGAGACCTACCGATTCATCAAGGAGCTATAGTGGGCTCCACCCTTCCCTCACTAATTCCAATGCAGCCTTTGTATGAAAAGGTTTAAACATAACATAAACATTCGTATTAAAACTAGCAAATGAAATGTCAATACTTTATCCATAAACCATAAATGGTATTCAAATAGAACATCCATAGTCAAACATATCACAAAACCTTCAATAAAATATGTAAGTTTTGTTTCCTAACAAATCAACTTTAAATAAGATTACAATCCATCAAAGGATGTTGGCAAAGATGAAATCAAAACATTTTTTGAGAAAATTCTCTTTCTATTTTGAAATAATTTAAAATTCATATAATTATAAAAGAAAACATTTATTTTGAAAATATTCTTATAATAATGTAATGGAAGTTTCAATGATGTTATAATGGCAGAAAATAGCTGCACCCGCCGTATAAGTTAAAAAAGACATTCATACCTTAATTTGGTCGAAAAGGTTATAAAGGACCTTGTTTGGAAAATGACAGAAAGATTCCTTTATAAACATCCTATAAAAGTCAAACAAGGTTATAAATGACTTTAACCCATAGTCTATAAAATAGTAAGAATGTTTTGAAAAACATTTTTAAGAAACATGGATGTGGATGATAAAGAGGTCCCAGTATATAATTACGTATAAACAACCTCGGATAATGGAGAGATTGTAGAATTAACCCTTACCATGTCCTTTTTCTTGGTTTAGGGTAGGTTAAACTCCTATATAATAGTTAAATAATTGTTATTAAATTATAAAAGAATCATATACATAAATATGATATCATATATATTCTTTTAACATTTCTTTGTTAATAATATCTTAGTATTATTGTCGTTTCGAGTGTTAACAAATTCATTTTCCTTTATATGATTTTGTACATAAGTAATGTCTGTTATGAATATCATGTATCTTATTCATATTCAGAATGATATTATGTAGTTAAATATTATTTTTAATCATCTAATGAAAATTAGTCTTGAATGGATACGATGGGGAATGAATCTCATCACGTTCGTGTTGACGGTAATATGTATGTACGCACGAGAGACAATATCATTTTTTTATATTAATATAATATATATAAATTGATGGTATATCATATATACAGAATCATTATCATGTTAAATTTATTATTTACATCAATTACACAAAATTATTATACCCATCCAAAAAATAATGTATTGAATAACAATTACACCATAACGTGGAGACGGTAATCCGTACGTACACATGTATGGTGACAAGTCATTAAAGGTATGGATAGAATATTGAATATAGTTATACCATATTTATAATAACATAACAGTATATATAAGATAGTGGAGTTATTATTTTCAAATGGAAACAACAAAGAAAGAGGAAGTGGAAGAAGAAAGGAACTTGAAAGAGGTGATGAAATATTTATCTCTTCTTCGGGTTCGTCCTTTTAATTTGATAAAAAGGGATCCTTAAGATGTCTTTATGACTAAATTAGTTCATCTTGGATTAAGGTAGTATATTTTATAGGGTATTTGGGTCGGGTTTTTCCAAGCCAAATGGCTTTGAAGGTGTTAATTAGAGAGAATGGGTAGTGCCCTTTTATAAGAGGGGTTAGGGGCACCTTATGAAAAGCTAGAAATATTATTTTATAATAAAAAACTTTAGGTTTATAATGGCTCAAAAATAAATTATCTAAAGTATAAGGTTGGAATGGTTTGAAACCCACTCAAACAATAGGTTTTAGACAGGGTTTGGTTACTATATTAACTTTATCTTTTATATTTAACTCTTAGTTAAATTGTTTGACATTTACCATGTTTCTTTGTATTTTTATATAATATGGTTAATAAATATACTATATAATTCCAAGAGAACCCCAAGTGGTTCATTAATGATACACCAATCATTATATAAGTCTTTTGGCTGATTCGTAGATTTTTAGGAATAGTATATCAATTAATAATATAATATTTGTTTTAAAAACTCTTTTTTTTTCAATTTTGACACTATTTGGTATTTTGTTTTTTCTAAATTCATAACAGCATTATTACTTAGAAAAAAATTCTTCAAACCAACTCTAAAATGTCATATTAACGTATAAAATTATTTTAATTCGTAAAAAGTCTCAAATTACATTTATTTGGATATTTATAATATCAATTAGATTAATCATTCATTAATATGGTATTTATTGCATCACCTTTGTGTCATAAATAAATTTAATTATTTAACATCTAAAAATTATAAATAAAATACAATTATATAGGAAATATTATTATCTTTCTAATTAATATTTATAGTCGAATTTATCTTATGTATAGACCTATATTAAAAATATTTTAGTTATTAAACTTTGAATTTAACACTTTTAACTCTTCTTTGAATTAAATACTAATAAATGTCCTAATCTAATCCAAGTGGACCAAATAGGTTCATATTTTATTCCTAAGGTTGTTTTTTGTTGAATTACACTTATCTAATTAAATTAGGACATGTGTTAGGGTAATAATAAAATCATTTTTACCCTTAATTACACTATATACTTTTAACCGTGGTAAATGAAAGTAAAAAAGTTACTATTCACCAAAAATTATTTTTATCTTATTGAACCAAATTTTACTTACTAATATCAACTGTGTGTCTTGGATTTTTGAAATTCAACTCACAGAAGTGGTAAAATTATGTATTATGTAAATTTACAAATGCTCCTAGGAGGTTGGTAAAAGACGGTGAAAAGTTCAATAAAATTTTATATATATGATATTATTAAAAAAATACTCTAATGAATTTAATTGAACATATATAGGTATTATATATCTGTTTTGACCTAAAATAAATTTAAATAAAATAATTATTTATTTAAATAAAAATTTGGTTTTAAACTATAACTTAGTGTTTTTCACTATTCATTAAAAATTGAAAGTTTTCAAAAAAATACCAAAATTTTACCCTAAGCTAATTTTGATATTATGAATTCAAAAATTAAGTCTATTTTTACCAAATTCAAAAAATAGAAGTTTCATTTATTAATTTAAAATTAATTCCCGTTGTCAAAACCAAAAAGCGTGTTTTTAAGAAATAATAACTAACAAAAGATTGATACTTGTATATTTTTAATTTCAAAGTGAAATTATTTCCAATGAATAACATTGGATTAAATGGTAAAAATATAATCTATTTATACTTAAAAACCATTAAAATGTATAATTTAACATGAAAAATTATTTTGATTAAAAATGATGTTTTCTGTTAAAATATAGTATTTTTCAGCATTCACCCAAATATGAAAGTTATAAGAAAAATACAAAAAATTTATTGAAACTAAATTCCTATGTCCCAATTCTACTGAAGAAGTTTATTTTGTGAAATTGAATATATAAAAGTTTCAAATATTGGATTTAAAAAGGGTTCTCCATTAAAAAGAGGTAAAATTGCATTTTTTTGAATAATTCTTTTATCTGAAAAAAATGAATTTTTTTCATTATGTATAAGAATGTCATAATATGGATTCTAAAATTATAAGGACTATATAAAGTTAAAAATTTTGTTAATACTATTCATAAACTCTTTTGAACTGTTAGTTTGGTAATTCGTGGTGCGCTTGAATTCGGTGTTGTGTGTACTGTAAGTAATTGAATTACATAGAAGAAATAACATAATGTGAAATCTTGGGGTGTTACACTAGTAGTTGTTAAATATCTCCAAGTAATCATATAAAACATTTTGGGAGGCATTAACCTAATTCATTTATACATAAAAATATCCATAATATATAATTCAAGTTAGATATGCTAATATAAAAATAATAATAACCCTTTCATAAATAATAACGAAAATGGGGAAATTAATTCTACATAAACCCTAAGGGGAAACAGCCAAATGAAACTAAGGTGAAGGAATCTCTACAATGAACTAGTTCCAGACATGAATGTTATCTAATACTATAACCAGCAGTTACCACTAAGATCCACCAACATTCTATCCCCCAAAGTCATTGTAAAATTTTTCTTTATATAAAAGAGGCATTATATGCATAGGAAAAATATCCATTTTGGGGTGAATATGTACTTACATAATAATATATCCTAAAATCATAAAGATTAAAATATAAAGACTAGTCAAATCAATGTATAAATATAATAAGAGAGAGAGAAACTAAAATATTATTTTAAGGATAAAACCTAGGAAATAAAATTGAGTCCTTAACAATATAGCTAAGCTATAAAAAAAATAATCCAACAAAGAATCCATATAATCCACATAAAACAATTTTGTAACCCAATTCACCTATATAAAACTATAGTGGGGATCCCAGTGCCTCATTAAAGGATAAAAATTTGTTAAGCGAGTAACCAAAAATCATGGAGGACTTAAACCCCACCCATTAGAGTTTATTTTATTAAAGAGTTCCAAACTCCAAGGATACATGACCCATTCCTTATGAGTGGGGTAGTTACTATTTCTATCATTCATGTGAATGACCCACAAGGTACCATAAACACATTTATAAGGGTGTTCCTAACCCTATGAATATACTAATCATCACAATTGGTCTTCATTATTAGTCCTAAAATTAACTAGAGATAAATATTATCGAATCATATCTCGCTTCACCATTTAGTCCAAATTGGTGAACACTAACACATTCTACGTATAAAACACTCAGAGTAGACTACTCATGTGACCAAATATAATCCATGGGAAATAAGAAACATTAACACACTAAATATATAGTAGAACATGGAATATACAATAAGGTTACATGTTTTGAAACCCCATGGGAACAGTCTAGTCATGTATTACTTCTTAAATGTTATGTATGGTTTTTCCTATATATCTTATAGACTATGATACATGTCATGTTGAACTAGTGTGGTACTCATATTGTATTATCATATATCATTTCATTTGGGTCTAGGATACAAATCATGTCCCATAGAGCGTACATGATGTGTATCTCCAACTATCTCACTAATAATGTAGTATAAAGGATATCCAGTCATGTATACACGTGACGAGAATGGGGAGTGAACCTAATTCTGTAAGGGAATTTTTTTGATATGATGGTCTTAGGAGTGGACCTAGACTAATATAATGGAAGGGGAAAGAACCCATTCTACTATAATAATATTAGTAGTGATCCTTGTATACTTCAGAAATGATTTTCTTTTTATAATTCTATTCCATACTTTTATGTCTTATGCCAATGTTATACTCTCAAGGATCATGTTCTTAGATTTTCATATGATTTAATTCCCATGAAATTCCAATCCTTATTCAATTACTTAATATTTTGATCTTTGATATGTAGGGTATGGTTTTTATATTATATCTGCATGTTCTCGCACCCTTATGATCTTGTTATGATTATTTGTCTCTCTTTATTACCCCTACTGGGAATCTGAGCTAACTCTTTCTTATGTTTCCTTTCCCCATATTATGCAGAAATGTATTATGTATGATTTTTATAAATGGTATATAGTTATGAATAACTTAGTGGGATATGATTTAGTTCACATATGAACCAGTTGTTTATATTACCAAGTTTCCAAAGGCACTATACCTTTAAGGTCCTGAACCACATTTTTGTATAATGCAACAAATGTTCATCATGAAATTATGTAATATATATGAATTAAAATTCAATTTCACTATATTTGATATCATAGGATATGTTTATTTAACATTTGGGGACTTTTTTGGAAAACTTTTGTGAGATCTCTAAAGGCATGCCTAAGGATAATTCTAAATATGAGTCAAAGTGTAGTAAAATGTCCTAGAATTTTATTAAAGGAAAGAGTGAGTGGTTTCTTAGAAATTGCATCCCTGCCTGGATACTACATGTGTATTAGTCTTTATCATAGAGGTAACTATGGTTAATAAATTTGAAAAAGGTGTATTGAGCTATATTTGGTTATCACCTGGTTCCTGAAAATGGTCCTTACTATACACCTAAATTTACACTGCCAAGAGATATTCTTTGTAATCTCAGAAACTCTTTATGAACCATCATGAATTATTAAACTAGATTATAAAAAATTAATGACCTAGGATGAATATAAGGTTTCATATATTATAAAGAATATATTATGATTTATAAATCCTATAACTATTTTTTCAGGATTATTTGGTTCCCCACTATGATTATTTTTTCTTACACTCTACATTTTGAATATATTCAATGGTTTTAAATCAAAGGAACTATGTTAATGTTGAGTGTAATGTAAAATGAAATTATTTTCATCTTTATAATCCAAGATATAAGTTTGGAATGAAAAATATTATTTCTATGCCCATGCAGCTTTTTCAATACACAAATCCTACTAAACATCCAAAGGAGAATAAAAAACTTCATTCTTTTGAGTATTAATGCAAATATCAACCTTCCTATAGTGGATTCACTAATATTCTAGTTTCCAATAAATTTATTAGTACCAATGGAAATATATTTTTCATTCTCTTATGTTCAGACCATGAAAAATTCATTTTGGTTATCAATCGTTGGGATAGAGAAGTAGATAAATGGTGGACTTTGATAAAAAAACAAGGAAGCATGAGAAAATTAAATCCATGGATTGGCATGACTTCCGGAACATATATGTCAATATGTAATTTCTTTATATTCATCAAATGAATATAGTTAAGGATTTCTTAAATATAAATAAAAAGGATGATGAATTTGCTGGTACCTATGAGGTAAATTTTACAATAATTGTGAGGTACACTATTGGTATTATTATTCAACCTAAAAGAATGTTTTACAATTTATTTAATAGCTTGAAACCAATTATTTAATGTCTATTATCCATAAGAAACTTCAGTCTCAATGAAGATATTGTTCGATGTGATTTTAAGGAGAAAATAGAGGTTGAATTTACATATAATTTTCATTATTTTGATAAGAAGATAATAATGGAAATTAATGGAAAATATAAAAACCACGGAGAGAAGAATATGACCTTTATTTTATGCTCAAAGTTTAGAAAGAAACGTGGATGAAATTATATTAAGTGGACTTGTAAATTTTTTATGTGTGGAATGGAAAGATATCATAAAATTAAATTCTAAATTGATGGGAGGAAGTTAGATAATGGTGAAAATAGAGAAAAATATCTATAAAATTCACCACTCGCACTATAGTATTTCAAATGCACTGATTATGTGAATTATTTTAACCATCGCACAAATACGAATGTTATTGTTGATGATCATAATTAGCAACCTCTTAATCCAAGAGAAAAATGTAAATATAATGTGATCAATATTTTTGATGAGGGTTTTGATAAAGATATGGTGAAAGGTACACTAAGCATCCAATATATAACTTATAATGTCTTATTTTACTCTCGATAAACCCATTAATTTATATCTAATAAATTTTCCCTGGGTATCCAGATTCTACCCAAATTAATAGATATAGAATTAGTAGTGAAACCTCCTCATGGTACAATGATCACATATTAAGTCTAGGATTCTTCTCTGGTTGAAGATTCTGAGAATTGGCTTCCTAATAATTTTATCATTCATCCTAGGGTTGAATTTGATGTTAGATTAGGAATGGATTGTATTTCTCCCATGTAAGTTACACATAAATGTTTTAGGAAGGTATGAAACATTTGATATTACAAAACAACCTATGACCATATATAAGTGGGACAATAAATATGAAATTTTGATCGAAATCACATCCACTATATAGATTTTGATTCATATTCAATAGGTGAGTTTATATCAGATGGTTGGTGAGACACTCCACATCAATGATATTCATATTACGAGAGATTTTTCTATGTATTTCTATAAGAGTTGTCAATAATTCCACCAAAATTTTCAGTTGAGTTCTCAATAGAATTCATACATAGTTCCACATCAATTTCAAACACTACCTATATAATAGACCTAATAGAGTTGAAGAAATTGAAAATTAAACTCCAATAGAACCTTGAAAGAGGATTAATTCACTCAAGTGTGTCAAATTAGGGTGAAACTATTTATTTTTATAAAAGGAAATATGGGACGCTCAAACAGTGCGTTGATTATCAGGATCTGAACAAGTTCATGATCAAGATATAATATCATCTTCCCAGTATTGATGACCTATATGGTCCACTACATGGAGTGCAACACATTTCCAATACTGACCTTAGTTTGGATATCATGAATTGATATTTAATAGGGTGATATACCCAATACAATTTTCTATATAAGGTATGGACATTAGGAATATATAGTGGTTCCATTTGGTCTTACTAAGTCTCATATTATCTTCATGGATTTAATTTATATTGTTTTTAAATATTACCTTGATTATTTTGTGGTAGTATTTATAGATAATATTTTTATCTATTATAAGTGCAAGTAAGATCCTAAATATCACTTGATAATTGAAAAAAAATATCCTATGGAAAGAGAAAATATATGAAAAATTGAAAAAGTGTAAATTCTGGAAGTAGAACATTTCATTTTTGGGTCATATAATATCAATATATGGTGTATCGGTAGATCCATCAATAATGAAATATATTGAGTGTTACCCCAGACAAGCCACAGTGACTGAGATCTTTAGTTTAGTTGATTTAGCTGGATATTTTTTACAATTTGTGGAGAATTTATCATGAATATCTAAGCTACTCACCAAGTTCACTTGGAATGGATCCATGTTCCTCTAAACAGATGAATGTGGGGAAAATTTCAAGGAACTTAAGTGAATATTACTCATTACACATGTTCATACATTATATTATAGTTTAGAAGGGTTTTTAATCAATATTGATTCATCTAAGAAGGGATTGGTATGTGTTATTATAAAGAATTTCATGCTTATGCCTTATGTCACAAAAAATTGAAGGTTCATGAGAAAAATTATACAACTCATGATTTTTAGTATCTATGGTAATTTTTCATTAATGATATGGATGCAGTAACTTTATGTAGTAAAGTGTGATATATATACCTATAAAAAAATATAAATTTTATAGTCATGTAAATAGAGTCTACTATGAACTATAAAAGATGTTTATAGATGACTAAAGATTATGAATGATCAATACATAACCACCCTAGGAAAGTGAAAAAGGTGGATGATACCTTAAGGTTAAAGGATCAAGTTTTATTATATATATTTTTTATCATAAAAGATCCAATATTTCTATATTTTCAAAGGATGGATATGGGAATCTAGAAGGAAGGGTAAAAATATTATCTTTCTCAATTGAATATTCCAATATATCCAAGTAAATATTAATTAAGAATAGGAGGATGATGTAGATCTATATAAGAAGGATAAAAATGTTCTTGATTTTAGCCTTCATTAGGATGGAATGATATTTTTTGGGAACTGTGTATGATTTCCATCCATACTATTTTTAAATAATGAATTTTTAGAGGAAGATAATAGTTCTTTATCCTCTATTCAGCCTTGAAGTATGAAGATTCATATATATTTGAAATATTATTTTTGGTGGGATGGCATGATGAGATATATCACAAAATTTTTATCTCAGAGCTTGAAATGTAAGGAAGTTAAGGATGTGGGATAAAATTATAATGGGGTGTTACATCCATTACCCATAAGATAATGGAAATGAGAAAATATCACCATGAACGTTTTTCTTCAAACTACCCAAAACATATAAATGGAATAATATTAAATGGGTTATAGTCGATATACATACAATGTTATGACACTTAATCACTATCATATAAGACTTGTCTCTCAAAGAATATACATTATGTAATTGGTAAGGTTTCATAGAGTCCCACATATAATTATATCTAATTAGAATATGAGGTTTTCTATGAATTTATGGAGAATTATTCAATGAGATTTTGATATAGAGTTATGTTTTATCACAACACATTAACCTCATATTGATGATAAATATAAGAGAAAAGGTAAAACCCTAGGGTTATGTGGAGATATTTTTATATGTATTTTAGTGTTTTTTGGTAGCAACACACTCTCTTATATGATTTTTCATACAAAAATAGCTTTTAATCTAGAATTCATATTACTCCTTATGAATCCCTCTATGGAAAGAAGTGTGGAGCTCCAACGTGCTAGAATGAATTTGGATAAATAATGATATTAGAACCAGATATAAATAAAGAATTGATAAATAAGCTTAGAGACATTCATCAACACATCACGTTTTCTCTGAGTTAATATAAAAGTAATGATAATAATCACCAACATGATCTAGAATTTCATGTTTGTGATAAAGTGTCTCTAAAAGTTTCTAAATAAAAGAGAGTAATGATATTTGATAACAAAGGTAAACTAAACCTTGGGTATATCAATCTCTATGAAATTATTGATCATATTGGTATGGTTTCCTATTTGATAGTGCTTCCACAAAACCCCTCTCAAGTTCATGATGTTTTCCATGTATCTCTCATGAAGAAGTACATTCATGATTATTCACATGTACTTAACTTAGAGGTAATACTAATGAACTAGGATATTTCTTATGAGTAATATCTAGTGAAAATTCTTGATGATAAAAATAAAGTTCTATGAAACAAGACCACTCACTTGGTCATCATTTTTTTATGAAACCACTAGTTTGAATAAGATATGTGGGTACCTGAAGAAATGATGAGGTAGAAGTATTTTTTTTTGTATAAGAGTGATGAATTTTGATGGAGAAATTAATTTAAAGGGGGTATAATGTAACATCCTATGAATTAATTTTTTTTAATAAATGAAATTTATTTGATAGCTTTTGTTTCATGTGCCATTTTTTTAGCTTATGTTACATGTGACACTGATTCTTAACAAACTATGATATATTATTAATATTATGATTTAAAGACGAATATTATATCATATCCATTAAACATAGAGATATTAATAAATAAAACTAAATTTTAAATATTATGTATATTAGATCTATATAAATAAAAAATATTGGAAAATAAAAATTATCTTTTGGTAATGTATTTATATGTTTCAAAAATACTATTTTCTCAAAAAAATATTTATTTTTGTAAAAAAAATTAAAATTTTATACTTTTAGAATATTAATTTGATAAAATAAATTTCATTTTTGAAATCATCATGTCATATAATCTTAGGGTGAGTTTTTTTTTATTTTTTTTAAAGATTAATTTTTCAGTGAGTAGTGAAAAGTACTAATTTTTATTGAAAAATGTATTTTCATTTAAAGAATTTATATAGTTAAATTTTTTTGTTTTACAATGGATTTAAAATTAAAATTACCTGAATTATATTTCAATTAATATAATTTAGTTAATTTTAATAATTTTCAAATTGAATTTTGATATAAAAACTTTTTAAACTTTTGAACATCTTCACATTAGAAAACTCATTTCTCATAACGTTTGTGGGTTTAATTTTAAATTAAAATTTTCTACCTATGTGAATGGAATTTGAGAAAAAGAATTTCATATTTTTAATCAGAATAATTAATATAATAAAAAACTATATGTTAATTTTTTTCATAATGAATTGTAAATATAGTAAAAATTAATTGCCATGGTTAAGGTAAAAATTGGATTATTGGGGGTTTAAAAAAAGATAAGTGTTAAAAATGACCCAAAAAAATATTCAAACCCTATTTTATGACCATATTTATACCATATATATTATTGTATCTATAATGGTTCATTATTAAGCCTTATTTCATGTGAAAGTTACCCTTTTTTCTTTTCAAAAAATTATATTTGTGCCAATCACCTCATTTATATAAGGCTGCCCCTTATCCTCTCATATACACACATACAAAACCCTTTGGTTCAGAAAATAACTTCCCAACTCACTTCCTTAATTAACACATTTGATCCTAGATTCCTTATTTTGGTCCTAAATCCATCCTAGGAATCATTTTAGTTTAAACCAACAAAAATTTTCTTGAGAAGTGGTGACACCACTAACCAAGAGTTTTATTTTATTTCTTCCTCCACCACCTTCAAATATTATTAAAACATTTTTATATAATAACATAAATATAGAAAATATAATTATATTTTTTTTATGTTATGTTCATTACCTTCATCTATATCCTATTCCATCAAATAGGATACGAAATAATCACATGGCTGTACGGTGGACTACCACCTCACAAACTGATATTATTCATTTTCCATCATGAATTTTCAAGGATAAAGATAATAATATGTTACATGTTTATATATGATATATATATATATATGATATTATTATACTTTTTAAATTATTATATCAAATATTCATTCATACTTTGTATTATGTGAGAATATTATAATATCTTTTCTCTGTACGTCGGGCAATCACCTCGCAAAGCGATGTGATTCATTCACGCTTTTCATGGAAGGTAATAAAGATGTTTTTAGTGAAAATATATGATATATATGAATAAAAAATTTATATAATGGTTATATATAATTTATATTACTTTTTTAAAATTCTTATATAAAATGGAAATAGTGTTCATGCATATGTTTGGCCTACTATCTCTATGAACGACGCATTTCTTTTTCTATATGTAGATCTTATTGATTAATATAAGAAAAATATATTTAATTTCTATCATGTTTTTATCATGTTTAAAATTATATAGATTAATTAAAAATGATAAAATTAATAGTACTAAAAATAAAAAATAAAAACACATGGGAAAAACAAAACAATTACTTCCCAAAATGAGAATTTAACATGGAATTGTTAATAAGCGGGTAATAAAAGGCCATAAGTAACTAATATATTGTTTGATATAAATTCAGTTATATATATATATATATTTATGTAATATATTTATAATAAACATATATTTATCATATAGTATATTTGGATGTGTATAACAGTAGTCAAGACTTAAGGTAAGGGGTTTTTTTCTTAATTTACCTTCATAGAGACATATTATAGGTACCAAAAAATGCACGAGAAAAATATTCCAAATACATAAAAAAAATGATCCAAGATCATATCCCATTTCGTAATCTTCAATTTAACTAGTCTTAGAAACCAAGTGGAGTTACATATTATGAGTTATGGATACTTCAAGTTGGGCTAGAAAACTGGTTCGCATAGCCCATTCGCGAAGCTCCCTCTGTGATCATGGAGTATAGGAACTTCATTGAATCCTCTGCGAGCACCACGAAGCTTGATGATGGACAACTCCGTAGTTACAACAAAATTTAGGGAACTTGAAAAGATCCTCTATGAGCAATGCAAATCTCAATGAAGGTCGGCTCCATGATTATGAGAAACATGAGAAAATTCCCTCCTGTTGTGAAGAATGATTTACTTCCTGACATGAATTTGTGCTTCGCGGCATGCATTTTTGCTTTGTAGTGTGCTCTGCCAACCTCCATTTCCTATAAATACCGAACTCACCCCCTTCATAAGTACAGTCACATCACCCCTTGGGCGGCCAATCTCCCATTTCGTAGAGCACCTATGCACCGCAAAGTGATGCCCTTCGCCAAGTGCTCCGCGAATGGCTTTGCTCTGTGAGAGGCTTTGCTCCGCGGTAGGCTTTGCTCTAGGAGATTCTTTTCTCTATGAGAGTCTTTTCTCTACTAGAGTCTCTGCTTCGCAAGACCCTTTGATTCATAATATGGTTTTCTCTGCGATACACTTTTATCCACAATCTGCTTCGCTCCATGAGCCCCTTTGGTTAGCGAGTCCATGCTCTGCAAGCATCTTTCCATCGTGAAGCTAATTTGCGAGACCCCATGATCCACAATAACATTTCTTCTAGGACATCAAAATTTTCCATTGCACCCTTATGCGCACCCACCTTTTACCTATGGAATACCATAAATCAAGATAATCCTTTGTACATATGAAAACACCTTGAGTTGACATATTTCTCTTGGTTCATTTCTAATGTTATGAGTTGATATTCTCATCATCAATTCCCTAAGTACCTTGAGTCGAACCATTCCTCATGTAACTCATCAAAACCCCATCACCTGGATCCTATTCTAGGTTGAACTAGAAAGGGCCACTCTTGAATAAGTCCCAACACCAGCCATTGCGAGGCGCCTTATGCCTAACATTCTTATCTACATGAATTTAAACTGTAGTACTCCCTATGTAGAAAATATAGGATGCCTCTTACTCCAAACAAGAGATTCCTTATGCTCTAGGAATAAGATTCCAACAATCCTCTCAACATGACTATAAATAGTATTATGCCCTATGTTCCAAACATAGTATGCCTCTTTCTCCAAATAATAGATGCATTATGTGCTAAGCATTAGATTCCAATAGTCCTCTCTACATGACTATAAATTGTAGTACTCCCTATTTGACAAATAAAGGATGTCTCTTACTCCAAACAAGAGATGCCTTGTTCCCCAAGCATAAGATTATAATAGTCCTCTCTACATAAATTTAAATTGTAGCATGCCCTATCATTAAATAATAGGATGACTCTTGTTCCAAATAAGAGATGGATTATGTGAAAAGCATATGATTCCTTATTCCATGATTACAGTGGAATAATTTCAAGAGCGTTGGAATCCATTTAAACATTCCATCACTCCACCTCCCACTTTGTGTGTCCTTCATTTAGATCACCATCCTCTTCCATGTCTTAAGGGACCCCCTAATTGCCTGGTCCCATCCAGCATCGGCTCACCTACCATCCTTGGCCAACGCCCCAAAAGACTCTGGATAAAACTTTCACTCAGGTCCTATGTTTCAAACACAGTCAATAGTCGACCCTCATTCGTTTTTCCCATTTCAGGCTAATGAGATATGGATGATGTGTTTCAAACATGGTAAATAGTTATCCTCAACCATCATGCCACCCTCACCGCATTCTGAATGTCGGGCATATGATTCACACTTTTCATCTCCCTTTGTTCAAACTAATTCCAATGCCCCTTGGTGTTATCCCACCTATGCAATTGCGCATAGGTGTTGGCCCCAATTATATACCTCAACACAATAGTGAGTTGGGATTACCTCATGGCCAAACATGATGAAGACATTATGGGAAGTTTCCTTGTGTTAGCTCCATCCACCATTGTTTCTCTATAGCGCCATACTGGCAACTTCCATGTGTAAGCCCCATCCACCATTGTCGCTCTATAGCAGCACCTGGGTAGCATTCTTGTGTAAGCCCCATGCACAATTTCCACTCTATAGTGGCACCCAGGCAGCTTTCTTGTGTAAGCCTCATCCACCATTGCTGCTTCATAGCAGCACCTAGGTATCTTCCATGCGTAATCCCCATCCATCATTGTTTCTCCATAGTGGCAACCCTGGTAGCTTCCATGCATAATCCCCATTCTCCACCCTTTGTGGTTCACCTTTGCAACACAATTTTTAGGTCTATTATTTTTTCGTGTTTCTCACACTGATCATGACTCACATGAGCTTAGAGTAAGCATTGACCATGAAATCCTCTCTGGGTAGCCTATAGTGTATGCCCTAAACACCATCCCGAACAAAGTGGACTTTGATCCTTGCCAAAGCAAGGTACGTAGGAAGCCTCCCAGAGGTTCAATCCCAACAACCATTGTTCCCAACCCCCTTCATGACGGTTCACCAACACCATTATGAACTATGTATACTTTGATCCATACCAAGGTAAGGTGCGTAATAAGCCTCCCTGTAGTTCAAGGCCACCATCCATTGGTCCTAACCCCCTTCACGTCGGTTCACCAACATCATTTTGAACTACGCGGACTCTGATCCTTACCAAGGAAAGGTATATAGGAAGCCTCCCTGAGGTTTAATTCCACCATACATTGGTCCCTACTCCCTTCATGTTGGTTCGCCAAACACCACATTCCAAACTATGTTGACATTGATCCTTGCCAAGGAAAGGTACGTAGGAAGCCTCCCTGAGGTTCAAGCCCACCATCCATTGGTCCCGACCATCTTCACATCAGTTCTCCAACAAAATTATGAACTATGTGGACTTTGATCCTTGCCAAGGCAAGGTACATAGGAAGCCTCTATTTGGTTGAATCTCACCATCCATTGGTCCTGACCATCTTCACGTCAGTTCTCCAACACGGTTCTGAACTACGTAGAATTTGATCCTTGCTAAGGCAAGGTATGTAGGAAGCCTCCCTGTGGTTCAAGCCCCCCATCCATTGGTCTCGAACATCTTCAGGTTGGTTTTCCAACACCCTTATGAACTACAAGGACTTTTATCCTTGCAAAGGAAAGGTACATAGGAAGCCTACCTACGGTTCAAGCCCAACATCCATTAGTCCCGACCATCTTCATGTCTGTTCTCCAACACCATTCTGAACTACGTGGACTTTGATCCTTGGCCAGGCAAGGTACATAGGAAGCCTCCCTGAGGTTCAAGCCGACCATCCATTGGTCCCGATCATCTCCACACTAGTTTTCCAACACCATTATGAACAATTTAGACTTTGATCCTTGCCATGGAAAGGTACGTACGAAGTCTCCCTGAGGTTCAAGCCCGCCATAAAATGGTCTCGACCATCTTCACATCAGTTCACCAAACCTCTCTCGAACTACATGAACATTGATCTTTTCTATGGAATGGTACATAGGAAGCCTCCATGAGGTTCAAGCTCAACACCCATTGGTCCCGACCACTCCATGTTGGTCCACCCCCATCTTTCATGATGTTAAACTATATGCCCCTTTTATCCCAGGTGACATTAGACTATACCTTATTCAGGGGTAATCCATTGTCAAACTCATTCAGTGATAATCCATTGTCAACCTCATTCAATAGTAATTAATTGTCAACCCCATTCAGCGGTAAGCTATTGAAGTCCCCCAATCAACGGTAAGCTATTGAAGTCCCCAATTGATGGTAAGATGTCATCAGATAAACTACGTGGATTTTGAATCCCTGTCACGAGGATACATAAGAATCCTCCCTGAGGTTCAGGCCCATCTCTCATGTCTCATTCAGATCTATCCCTTGATCCCATGTGTTCTGGAAATACCATGCCCCATAATAGAGATTCTATTTCCTCTGGATCACATCTATGCATCCATTATCATGGCCCATCTCCTTAGGTGTCCCATTGTCCCACCGAACTACGTGGACTTTGATTCCCTACCATTGGGATACGTAAGAAATCACTTCAAGGCTCATGACCAACACTACCATCGCCTTCATGATGGTTCCATATCATTCCCCCTCTACTTCATTCAACTCTCCGTCATCCATCCTGAGTTTTTCACATGGGCCTCCACATCCAAGTGAGATCATGACATTCATCCCAGTTCCACTCCTTGCATCGCCCAGGCAGAAAACCATGCGTAATCCCCACACAATCCATAACCATCCACCCACGAGTATACCACTTGTGATAGTCCACAATCTACACATAATCCCATGAACGTCTCCAGGTTTTTGTCCTTTTTGTACACCTTGATTCATCACCCCTTCGAAATATGTGGGTTTTGATCTCTATCATCTATACAAGGTATGTAGGAAACCTCCCCGAGTTTCAATACCAGCCAATGGAAAACCATGGTGTCCCCCATTCTGGGGTTCACTCTCCCCAATCTTCCCTTAGTGGTTTCCTGATCAGTCTTCATGGTGTGGCATCTTCCCTCTATGGGACACACCACCTCAGATTTGTCCTCATTTGGCGTTCTGATCCATCGACCTGGAGAACACTCCAAGTGATCCCTCATAGGGACATACCAATTTGATATGTCCTTATGGGATGTTCTAATCACTCTTATACCGTCTCTCTAAGACATTAAACTCATAGCCCACCTCGTGTTAAACATTAGATGCCTGAGGAAAACCTCGGAAGACATGTCTTTGTTGTAACCGTCTCTACTAGATGTTAAACTTGCAGAATACCATATGTTAATCATGGGAAGCTAAAGAAACCCTCAGATACATTCCACTAACTTATCATACCCCATGACTGATGTGGGATTCATCGGGTTTTTTACACTTGAGATACCCTCTTATGAGGAAGAATACAGGTTCCCTAATGTCCATGCATACAGATATGCCCCGACATGCATGTTGTTGTCATCTACTCCAACCAAAGGTTGCTACCATGTCAAGACCCCATGGAATGTCTTGGAAGACGTAGTGTAATGAACCGGTGTCCACATAGATATAGCACCGAAACGAGATTCACGAACCATGACTTTATCTATTAGGGAGACCCGGACTAGGTGACGATTTCTGAGGAGGAATCCACGAAAGGAAGAACCAAAATCCCATAATCCCATTTTGATCATGGAGAAAACATCCCTGAATAGGAAATAGTTTTCACCAACCTTTGGAATGTGGGAATTCATGACAACAACTCTTCATCCATGACAAACGGATGTGCACACCACGGTGAAAGTGTCGGAAACACATATGTTATGTTATGTACCTATATTCTATAATGATATGTATATAAATCCCATTTTAAATGAAATATCATGAAATTATTTATTCTCAAGACATTTTATGTTTCATTTAATGTTATTCGTTCATTGGTCTTATAATTCATTATTATGGTAAATCTTTTAAATTTCAATCTCATCGTTTCTCAGGATTGCTTATGGTTTTATTTCTGGTCAAAAAATAGTTTGAAACAACTCACAAGAAACTAATGAATTTTATTATAACCTATATATACATTTTTTCATTTATTTTACTCTATTTTTTCACTAAATATTTCAAAAAAAATTAAAAAAAATATTCTTTATTTATCTCTTCGGTCGAGAACCCGTTTCTCTTCCAAAACCATATTTTCTAAAATTATTTTCAAAAATGTTTTTATAATTATTTAAATTATTTATTAAATTCTTTTTTACCCATTTGTTGAATTATTTACAAAAAAAACTAATGGAATATTCATGTCATTTTCCAAACAATGATTGTTTTTATTTAAAAAATTGTGAAAGGAATATTTTTTTTAATATGTATGGAATGAATGGAATTTTACAACATCATGAAAATTATTTACATTGAGGATCCATTTATATGTTTTCAAATTTATTTTGAATAAAATTATTTCCACAATATTTTATGAGTTTTCTAAATTTTGTTTTAAAAAAAGTGGTTTTCGAAGAAAGGATATTTTCCTCATAAAATGTTCCAAGTGCTTTTTCATGAAAAATAATTTTCCATATAAGATGGAATACTCTAATGTTCTTATTGTTAACTGGGATTAGGTTTATGTATATCATTATTTATCTTTATCTAAATTGTTTTTTATGATAGAAAGATATTTATGAAACCTCTTTCTCTTCTATGGTTTATACCATGATAAAATGATTATTAAATTCGATTCATTTCATGGGTCACGCTATAATGAAAATATGAAATTCTTATGAAACCTATCTATTTTACAAAAGTTAGGATATTATGAAATTTTTATGAAACCCATTTCATTTAATGGGTTATGATATGATGAAAGTTTTATTATTTTTTGGAACCAATAAGTATTATTTTCAATATATGGTGGTTGGGACCTATATCTACCTATATTAAATTGGGTAAAGATTTATATCTCATTATGTAGATATGATTGGAACGGGGAGTGAAACCATTTAAATAAGGGACTTTTCCTACTATGATAGTCATGGGAGTGAACCTTGAATACTATGATGGTATTGGGAGTGAACCCATTTCACTATGATATCCTTTCTTTTGATCTTAACTACTACAGAAATGATTTTATATTCTTACATGAATGCCACAATTATATCTCATATTTCAATGTTTTACTTTCATGGATCATTTTATTTGATTTCATTATTATTAATGTCTCATCAGCTTCCCATATTTATGAAATGTCTCAGGATTTTGATATTTTATATGAATTTTATTGGTTATCATATGTTATGATAATTTTATCATTACCTTATTATCCTTTTATGATTACATATATCCCTTGTTTACCCTTACTGGTCATTTGAGCTCACTATTCCTTATATTTCCCTACCTCGGGTTATGAAGAAATGTATTATCAATGATATATCTAAAAAGGGTTTTAATTGTGAATAACTTATTTATAGATGTTTTTATTTGTATATGAACCAATTTTTATATTTCCATGATTCCAAAGGAACTATACCTATAGGATACCTAGGCGTGTGTTTGTATAATGTAATGAATGTTCATTAAAAAATGATGTGATATTTATGTATGAAAAACAGGGTAAGTATAGGATAAAAATATAAAAACTTTTTATAGATTTTTTAATATCGATAATTATAGTTTCTAAAATATATAATTATTTAATTAAATAACTAATGTAAATACTTAGTTGTACTTGTGATTGTATAATCCTTGGGACCCCAAGTTAAAATAAAAAATACAGCACTGATCACATATATTCAAGAGAAAAATAATATTTAGAAACTAGTGGGTCACAGGTATACCTTAGTTAATCGTTGGTTATTCTATTTGGAATTTAGAATGATTTTGGGGATAAATAGTTTAAAAATGGTTTTTTGGCGAAAACAAGGGTTTTTGAGAAAGTTAGAAAGGCACATGATTAAAGTGTAGGGTTAGTTTAACTATAAATAATTCCATTGTGATGTTTCAGTGGATTTTTTTCATGGTTTTAGACAGGTTATTCTAACAATTTGGCTATCCTAAGGAACCATGCAAGGTGTCCAGTGGTTTTCTTGGGGTTTCATAAGTTTTGAGATTGGTTTTCCCAAATCGTACAACTCCCAATGTAAATCATGCACCATTTGATAGTGGGAAGTGCACTATTGGTGAAAAGTTAAACTAACCGTATGTAAAAACCATTACCCAGCTCAAAAATTATATTAGGGAATCTTTTTTAATGCACATTGTTAGTTAAATCATACATCCTATAGCAAAAAATCACATAACCCCTTCCAAACTTTTAGAAACAATGGTATTTTACCATTTTTCCTTTATATTTTTACCAAATAATCTCCCCATTATATCATATTGGATCATCCTAATCCTTTCACATCACTTTATAGGTATATCCCCTTGTATTCTATTTAGAATTATTTTATTCATTAAGGATCAAGTTGATGTATTTTTCATTTTTAACTAGATTCTAGTTAAGAGATTTGGCATTGAATGTATAGATATTAGATGTATCCATTTCTTCCACATTATAATATAGTTGTATTTATTATTTTGGTAATATTTAAGACATGTTATCTTTATCTTTTTTAAACCTAGCACTATGATTGGATGGATTGGGTGGATTGTCTAGTTGACTCAGGTGGGTTTGATACAATTTAGTATTAAAGTGATGCCCAACCAAAAGTTTTTTAAAAATTAATTCAGTTGATCATGTTTCTCACGTTTAAATGAGTTAGTACCATTGAAATTTGGGTAGTATGTGTGGGAGGGTGTCATCCTATCTCACCTCTATATCTGAACTCAAGCTACCATGGGTGGTCGGAAAATTTTTACAAGCTTTGAGACTTTGTGTTATAGGTCATTTGAATGAACTAGATAAGGAAATTATTTAAATAATCTTATTCCATCGTAAACTATTATATTCCAACCATAGAATTCTTGATTTCTTTAAAATATTATTTTTAAATAATATACATGAATTATTGAATTTAGTCCTATGATTTTGGAAAATTCTATAAATTTGGTTTCTTATTGTCTTGTTATTAATATACAATGCATATATGGATAGATATTTCAAATATGAAAGTAAGAACTATGAGATAGGATCTATTGGATAATCCTCTAGTGGAAACATCTTTTTTTAATTTTTTAATTCATACAACTAGTATACTGGGTCAAGTGGGTGTTAAGAACATGGGACGTGTGGGGGATCATGGAATGTAAATTCACTAACTAGAATTCATCCATATTCTATGGTGATAAAGGACCCCATGAATAAAAGGATTTTCTTGACCATATTGACAGTATAATCAAATTCATGAACAATCTTAAATATTTAAAGGTGGGTTTTTCCATATACATGATCAAGGGACTAGGAAAGAGATGGTAAGAATCTTTCATCTAATATTAGTTTCACGAGGATCTTACCTGGACATATTTCAAGAAAATATTCAATTAGAATTTTTCCCCTAAGATTATACATGTTTATAAACCCCAAGAGTTTTGACCTTGTTAAAAGGGTAGTATACCATTATATGGTATTCCACCCATTTTATTGAGATGGTGAATCTGGCACCAAAGCTTGTCACTAATGAGTACATGGAGAATTGGATGCTTGAGTTGGGACTAGGGCCTCATATTCAGTCAATGTTAATTATGATGTGTCTTCCAAAAATCATGGAGTTAGCTTAAAATCAAATTTGGATAAGTCATACATATATGGAAACCCAAGTTTGGGTGGAGCTTTGGTTGGTGCAATTGTTCCTCATGGTGTGTCATTTGGCCAGAAAAGGAAGCGCAATGGTGGTTTGTTTTATTTAGGGAAAGTTTCAGGCACTTTATTAGGATTACATTTGTTTTTCTTCTATTAGTGTGTAAATAATGCTCATACAAATCCTTAATATATTATGGATCCTAAAACATGTCATCTTTTGGGTTTATCCAGACATATGAAATGTTTTTTTAAAAGGATATCTCTGGTCAGTAAGGGAGGATACACTCTCACCAAGAGTTCACATGTTTATGATAATGAATCCAATGTTGGTGGGTATAACCATCAGAAAAATGGGGAAGTTCATGTGGAAAATACTAGATGGATTTAAGCAATTGAGTACGCACTATTGGAATCTGAAGCAGGGTCAAGTACTACTAAATATATGGTCTTTATTTCACATTCTTTGTAGATAGATTTGATTGATATAGGTGAAACTCACTCATTTATATCATCAAATATTTTTTATGTATTGGGCTTATGTTTGGAACATATTCTATTGTTTTTGGAATATTTCATGTCTTCGGGAAAGAGCCATGAACAAGGATTCAAGTGTCCCATTGTCAGGTGATGTTAATCAAATGTGAAGTGATTTGGGAATTTTTATTTCTCAATATTGACATATTCAACCTGATACTTGGAATTTATTAGATGATTAGTGTTAAGTACCAAATATACATTTATCATCATCAGGTTCATTTTTATCATCTGATGGGCCAGTCATGTTTTTTATGGTGAGAGGGACTCTAAATTGGGAATATAAAGGCTTATTGTTCCTTATGATAGGGTAATTTCATGAATTTGTTTGAGATGTTTCTCAATTTTTTTGGATTTTTTTGGGTATTTTTATTCATATGGTGGTGTGTGTTTTCTCCAATGTTTTTTAAGAGATTTTTCTATTTTACATTCATAGAGAGAGGTTGAGTTTACTGATGAACTTTTCCCTAGGACGATACCAATTTCTATTCTATCATATCAAATGGAACCTACTAAGTTAATGGAACTTAAATTATAGCTTGAGGATCTATATGGAAATGGAATTATATTACATATTGTTTCACTGTGGGTTTTTTCTATGCTATATTCTAAGAAACAATATTTAAGTCTCATACTTTGCATGGATTATTTAAACTTGAATCAGGTAACCGTTAAGAACAAGTATCATTTTCCTATGATAGGTGATCTTTTTAGCCAACATAGAGGTGGAATGTTAGGTTTCAAATATTGAACATTGTTTTGGGTACCACCATTTGAGATTATGAGAATTGAATAAACCTAATATATTATTTAGGATCTAATATAAACACTTAGATTGTTTTGGTTATTTCATTCAATATAACTAACACACATGTGGTATTTATGTCTTTTATGAACCAAATAATTCAATAATTCTTGGAATCTTTTATTATTGTGTTCATGGATTATATTTTGGTGTTCCTCAAGATAAAGGATGATCACATGGACCATTTTGATATCATTATTTGAACCTTAAAAAAACATCTTCTATTTGGTAATCATTCCAAGTGTGAGTTTTAGATCTAGGATGTGAGATTTTCTGGGCATGTAATATCTGAGAGGGCAATATTAGTCGACCTTCAAAAGATAGAGGATGTTATATATTAGTATTATCCTGGAAATGTGTTTAAGATTTATAGCTTCTTGGATTTAACTGGTTACTATAGATAGATTTTTCATTGTTTCTCTAAGACCAAATATTTTATGAAATCTTTAACCCATAAAGGTTTAATGTTTTTATGGAATGAAAATTTTATAGAACTTTTGAGGATCTAAAAGTGAGGATTTATTTATCACTAGTTTTTATTCTTCCTTAATAAAGTTATAGTTTTGAGATTTTCTATGATGCTTTTGTATGGGTTTGGGATGCGTCTCAATGTAGGATAAATATGTGTATTTGTATGGATTATTCCAGTTAATCCCTAATGAGAAGAACTACCTTATAAAATATCTTGAATTGGTAGCAGTTATGGATTCTCCCAAAATGTAGAGACCCTAAAAAGAGTCTTAAATATATAAGATCCTAAAATATATTCTGATCATTAGAGTCAAAAAGAGAGGATCCTAAAATATATTTTTACTCACAGGGATCATAATTTTTTATAGTTACACTGGGTGGAGTATAGTAAGATCCCAAAAGGGATTGTATATTTCAAAATAATTTATTATGATCATAAGATCCTGAAATATATTTTTACTTAGAGGGACGTGAATTTTTTATAGAGACGTTTGGTGGAGTTTCCTTAAACCTTTTATTTTTGAATTCCATATACTCCTAGGAATGGGAACTTGGTTTCTAATGAGTTGATCAAGAAAATATTGATGCAAGATGTTAAGGAATCTGTTGACGAGTGTTCTTTGAGGAGTTTGTTTACTAAGTTGATCTTAAGAGTAGAAAAGGTTGGTGTACAGTTGTTCTTGTATTCAATGAAATGTAGATTTTCTTTTGATGAGTGGTTTTGGATCAAGCAGGTGATAGACACTGAGTTCCAACTCTTAAGTAAATTTCTTTTTGGCGGGGAGACGTCAGGTGAGGTGTCTTGGTCCCCCAAAGTATCTTTATGCTTCTATAGTCGGTTGGTTCTTATAATTTTCTTGAGGAAGGAGTTGATGGATAGTGTACATAATTCTTGTTGTTTAGTACACTCTAGGGTTACCAAGATGTATCATGACATGAGAAATTGATATCTGTGACCGAGGACGAGATGGTCAATTGAATATTTTGTATTGAGATGTCTCACTTGCCAAAATATTAATGTGTAACATCATAGAACTTATAGTTTTTTGTAACCTTTATCCATTTCCATTTGTAATTTGGATAATATTTACATGGATTTCATCATTGGTTTGCTACAAACTCCTAGTGGGAAGGATTTGAATTTGGAAGATCATTGATCTATATATGAATTCAGATAATTTCTTAACAATAAATGAGATTATAAAGTGGAATAGCTTGTGGAATTTATGTCTAAGATATTACGAGGCATGGGGTTACCTCTATGTTTATATCTAACTCATTCATGAGTTTCAAATCCATGTTCTATAAATGTTTTCTAAAGGCAATGTAATCCCAATTTAAATTGATTGTGGCTTATCATCTACAAATGAAAGGATAGATAGAGAGAGATATCCTAGTTTTTGAAGATATTATTTAGGCATGGTACTTTATATTGGTGGGTCTTGGGAAAATAATTTTCCTCTGATTGAATTTTCCGATAAAATAGTTATCAAGATTTTATAAATGTGGAACCCTTTAGAGAATTGTATGGTAGGCTATAAAGATATCCCTTGAACTAGGTATAGTTGAAAGAGCATTCCTTGTTTTGGCCAAGTATCATTCAAGAGATGACATAAACGGATCAGTTGACAAGGAAGATGTCGGTTATAGCGCAGAGCCATCAAAAATATTATCTAGACCATAATCATCAACCTCTAGAGTGTTAGTTTAGTGATTGGGATTTTCATAGAGTTTCCTCTCACTTGGGACATCATCGTGTGGGTAATCATGGTAAGCTAACAATGATGTTTTTTTGACCCTTAGAGATCATGGAGTGACTCATAAAGGTGGAATATCGATTTGACTTGCCATATTATTTGAATTTAATATATGATTTGTTTCAAGTTTCCCAAAAAAGTAGTTATCACCCGGATCCATCCCATGTGATTGAATGGGAGGATATTGATCTTGATCCATATACCACTATTTTGGATCAACCAATTCAGATTATGGATCGCCAGGATAAGGTAATTCATGTTAAAATTTTTCCCATAATTTTGGTATTGTGCCAGTGCATATGAGATATCCATGATATGTGGGATAGGGAATCATTAATAAGGTAGTATGGGTCATCTCTCTTTACGGGTCTAGGATTTGGAGGACTTTCCTTAGAATGAAATCACTTATGGTTTGAAGAACTATACCACCACCTGGGCCACTGATAATCCTTAGTTGATCCTCAGTCCTCCTTTTTTCATGTCTTAAAATATTTATGGGATCACCGGTTGAAAATAAGAGATTTTTTAGAAAACTGGAAAGTTGAACGATTAGTTTTACCATGTGGTAAACCTAAGGCATGCCTCTGTGAGGTTCCAGAGGCATTTTTTATGACTTGATCATGGTTAGTCATATAATTATACATTCCAAGGGAAAGGTGTAGGGTGTTTAGTCATTGTCTAGGGATGTTACATGGTTTTCCAAAACTGTACGGACCCTAGTGAAAATCGTTCTTCCTTTGGATAAAAGTGGTTTCACATTTGGCACAGAGTTAAACTAACAATTCATAAAAACTATTACCTAACTAGAATTCATAGTTGGGGAACATAGTTAAGGATCATGGTTTTTTTAACCATGTGTACTACCCTAGAAAACCATACAAATCCCTTAAAAACTATAAAAAATGGAATTTTACCCTTTTCCTTTAGTGCTTTTAAAGCTCAATCACCACATAATCTCATATTAGATCATCCTAATCCATGTCCATTTCCTTGGAGGTCCATCCCATTGGATTTTAGGAGTAACTAGTTCATTATTTTTGGATCACATTGAGGCATGTTTGGTTTTTATCTAGTTTTCCCTCTTCTTTTTAGATCTACACAAGATCTCTTCACAACTCATCTAGTTGGAACCCAATTAGGTTGTGATGTCAGATATAAGGGGTATAATGGAGAATTAGTGTTTTTTATTAAAGATATAGTATCATGGGAACCTGATATACTCTTCCCCAGTCTCCTTTTTCTAAGGTTATTTCTTATACCATCATTTTGAGGTAGGGGTTTATATAAAATGGATTAATTCTATTAATTTAATATTGTTTTTATAATGTTCAATAGGATTATTCATAAAATTTATTCAATTTTGGGGTTCAAGGGATTTCTTCGAAATATTTATTTGTTCAAAAGGTTTTTTCTTTAATATTGGGTTTTTTCACACTATGTGTTTGTTTAAATGATTGAATTAGCGGTTTTTATTTGTAAATGGGTTTTCAAACATTGAAGTATATTTTCTTGGCTTTGAAAATTTTTATAAATTTTGATCATTATTTTACAATGGTTATTGACAATGGAATATTGGGAACCTTAGGTGCATTGGGAAAGGTACATGGGCAACCCAAGTGTCTGTGGCACCACAAGTGGATACTTTTGAGATATTAATGGAATCTAGTAGGAATAAATATTAGTTGGTACAAATGTATGACTGTTTTAGTCTCTTTTAGGTCTAGTATGTATTCCCATAGTATATGTCCTAATACAATGTTCTTTTATCTTTTTATAGATTATTTTTCACATGACAGATTTTATCAGGGATTATTTCTCACATGTTTTCACATGAGGATATCTCACGTGGTTTCT
This sequence comes from Viscum album, assembly GCA_963277665.1. Taxonomy (NCBI): domain Eukaryota; kingdom Viridiplantae; phylum Streptophyta; class Magnoliopsida; order Santalales; family Viscaceae; genus Viscum; species Viscum album. Next base: position 1,036,848,457 of record OY728141.1, on the reverse strand, counting down.
AATAAAGGTTCATTTCATGGATATGTTTTTATTTGATTACATTATGGTGTAGGGAAATGAATTCCAATTTTATCACTTATAATTTTCATATTTTTGGATCTGTGGATACGAAATGTGTATCTTCCCAGTCCTGGATGAAACTCAATAGTGGCTTGAGGTCGGTTGGCTACATGACCTCGAGGGCATCTCCCATATTCCCAGAGGATACCGACTAGTAGAAAAGGACTTGGGTGTGTCTGTGGGGATACTATTCCCTCATAGATAAGATTATATAATGTAGTCTATCACCCACGGTTTCTAGACCTTTCCATTTTCAATATAAAAATAAGAAACCTTGGGGAATATATAATAAATGAGAGGGGGTAAATAAACAATAAATACAACTTGGTATGAGTTATTAAGTGGACACTGGTACCATATCACCTTCTTTAGCCTGTGTTAGGAGTTTTAATAGGGAACCTATGTATGTCATAAAATATATAAGATGTCCCATGGTATGTAATGAAATTAACAAACCATACCCCCAAGCTTGTGCTTGGGCTTGGGGTCTTAATACCATGTTGTCATATGAGTACATTGGAAATTAAGAAGAAGTGTCACAAGAGCATAAGAATGGTCATATAAACATAAAGGATTAATCTCATATGATTCAACAACCAAATAGACAATGAAAACCAAACATACCATTTAAATGTGAGTTGGAGCCTCGTGCATATCATGTGAAATACAAATGAATCCCAAGCATCGCAATAGAAGCATCTGATAAACCCAATACCACCAAACCATCTGAAGATGGTCCAAAATAATCCTAAGTATCACTATGAGGTATGGTAACCACTGATTCCATCTCAGATATCTCACAAGAGGGCCAAGTATCACCCAAGTCATGGCGTATCCATCTCACCAAAACGTTCTCACACATTTTCTCCCCTTGGGAACTGGTATCACTCAAGAGTATAATTTATTGCCCAGGAATACCTTTCCTGGAAAGCCAAAGCATCTCATATTGGCATGTCAGGTTGTAACACATTGATCAAAAACATTCTATCCATGGACACTCAATACAAAATTCATGTTCTATCTTTGCCCATGTCAAAAGTCATTTTAAAAAAGGAATATATAACAAGTAATGAATTTATGATTTCAAACCAACAATAATCATCTCAGTACCACATGCTTCCATAAACCAAGATAATAAATTCAATACAAACATCAATGGAACATTTCATATATCCAGGAAATGAGAATTTAATAAGAGTAAGTATGGTATAAGGCATAGGCTACATTTCATAAGCCTTAAACAAGTTCATGACAACACATGTAATTCAATATCATTGGTCAACACGTATAACAAGAATTTCATATGGTTCAAGACACTAATTAGAAAATAAGAACTAATTAATGAGATATAAAAAATTAATATGGAATCAATATTTATCATACCAATATTTAATTAATTAAATTTCAAATATCTGAATCTATCAAGATTTTTCATGTATCAGACTCCATTAGAACCATAAAAAGGATCAAGAAAATGTACCAAACAAGGCATAAAAATTTGACATGATATAAGGAGTGAAATTTGACATGGTATTATGCATAAGAATTTAACCTAAGGCATTAGCATAAATCACATGGAATAAACATGTAAATTTGTGTATAATACCACCAAGAATGGAATATTTCATTCAAAGAGACTTCAAGTGTGTCAAAGTAATAAGGCTCTATACATAAGAAAAACCACTATGTTCAAGATTAGGAATTATCTAGGGGGGACCCTATTCATAGTATATTTCTCATTAAAATCTTATTAGTCAAATCATGGAACTATCAAGGTGCCAGACACACCATTGAAAATTTTCCCCATTTTAAAAATAGTAAATTTAGTCTGTTTTGGTTGGTTCTCCTAAAGGGGTGACCGGATCCATGTTGAACACCCTAAACATGGGTTTCACATCATGGTATAGGCCTAATGGTCACATAAAAACGTGCCAATAATCTTAATATGTGATAATAAGCCTCTCTAGAAGATTATTATGTGGTCGTATAATGGAATAGTGCCAAAAGTAATGAAAATGAATGGGAAAAGTGTAGATGACCTGCCTCAACATTGTGGTACTACTTCCATATGGTATTGAGGCTTTATTCGACCTAAAATGGAAGAAATCAATAGATTTTTGAAAAACACCCATAGGGATAAATACATCACATGAAGATAAATTAGTGATGTTTAGAGAATACAAGAAATCTAGGGTTGTAGATGAGAGAGCTTACAAAGATTATTCCTTTTCTTTTGATACCAAAGAGATCAAAGAAGATTTGAAGAAGATAGAGAAAACCCCAAAGAGGGAGTTGAGGGCTATTTTTTCACCTAGTAGGGGAGAAAATGCTGAGTGGGATGAGAAGTCAAACGAGAGGGGTGTTTTAAAATAAATGACAAAAAACAAAATAAATTATTTGTCACACAGTAGATGATTCACAGTTTGGTTGCACGGTTTCTCAAACCATGAACCAACCATGTGATATATTCTACTCTACTAGGGAATAGCGTATAGTCAACTACATATTTTTACTAATCACGTGTTGTCCATGCTGTATCTCACTGCCACTAATTTGTAGAAGGCTCCATGACTATGTGACTAGGCTACACAATTTATCCTAACCGTGCATCCTAGTCTGTTTCCCCCTTTTTGGTAGTCTGGGCTTCAAATGATCCCTAGAAAAACATGAAACCTACATTTAAATATTAGTCATCAAACTAAGGGTTGTTTTAATCAATTTAAACCAAAAAATAAATGGTATGTACCATTAGAGAAATTTGGGACATTAAAAACTCCCCTCCTTAAAATAATTTGTCCCCGAGTTTCCCTTATGTGGGTGGTACGACATCATATGAGAATAGTTTCAGCCCCTACACATATACCTCGACCTCCCACTCCATGGTCTCATCCAAACCACAACTGTACTTCCATAAAACCTAGACTAAAAAACCTGATCTACCTCATAGAACATTTTTACTATGGTCAATGATATGGATTGGATGCTCCTCAAAGGACACATCTACCTAGAGCTTGATATCATCAGCATTAGACGAATGATATGGGTATAGATAATACTTTTGATGTAAAGATACATGGAAGACTTCTTGCATGTCATGGTACCTCTATGGTAATAAAAACCTATAGGATACTGGTCCAACTCACTCCACTATCTCAAAAGGCTCGACATATCTCAAAGATAAATTTACCTATATCATGATTTTTTTTATTCCCCAAATGAGGTGACACTCGCAAAAATAACCAATGTCCCACCATGAATTCCAAATGTCTATTATGATGATTTTTATATGAATCCAGTCTTAACTAAGCTATATCCATATGCTTCTGAATCAGTTAGGCTTTATCTGATGTCTCTTGAATATGAATAGAACCCAAAAGAGATGCCTCCCCTACCTGTAGCCAACACAATGGTGAACGACATGATCTACAATAGAGATCCTCATATAAATCCATGTTAATTATTTCCAAAAAGTTGATATTATAGTAATACTAAACTAGAGGAATATTCTTCTCCTAGGAACCTCCAAAATCAAAAATACAGCCCCTAAACATATCCTCAAATAATTAAATTGTCCAAAATGTTTTCCCATTGGTCTGAGGGTGATATGTTGTTTTGAAGAGAACCTATTAACCTAGTTCCTTTTACAAACCTTTCCATAACCATGATGTGAATCAGTTTCTCAGTCTGAAACTATCAAATGGGGTACACTATGAATTCACATGATCTCCTGGATATAAATTCTACCCAACTCATCAATAGAGTCGATCTCACAGATTAGGAAGAAGTGAGTGAATTTGGTCAACCTATCGACGATCACCCATACTGTAACAGCATCGACGAGATCTCGACAAGCCTATAATGAAATCTTGGATGACGGAATTACATTTCCACTCAGGAATGGAGAATGGTTGAAAAAGTACAGTGGGTTGTCGGTGCTTTTCCTTCACCTGATGACACGTGGAGAACCAATTCATGAATCGCGTTAAATTCTTTTTCAAACCTGGCCATAAGTACTGGTGATTCATATTTTGATACGTCTTGGTAAGATCGGGGTGAAATACCAAAACTGGATCATCAGATTCCATCATTTTCTCTCATCGTATATCTTAAGTCACCCAAACATTTCCAAGTTAGAGAAGGGTCTCACTGCTATCAACAACCTATAATGGAGTTGGGTTCTCTCCTATGACACATTACCTCTAAACAAGTCCCTCTGGACCAGTTAACTGTCACATGTGGACTCTCTCTAGAAGATAGGACATCAATGAAAGAGCTACTAAAATTAGTTTCCCATATTGTCCATAAACTTCAAGATGAAACTCAGAAAACATAGCCATCATCTTCCACTCACTACAGGCCACTTGGATGGATTTGTTTTGAATTTATAGCTCAATGAATCATCTATGAAATTTATTTTACCATGGTTATAAGAAACCTCATAATTGAAAGACTATAGGTATTTTACCCACCTACACTGCCTCAGATTCATGTATAACTTTGTGAAGTTATATATCAAGGTTTTATGATCTGTTTAAACAATGAACCTCTCAACTAGAAGATAGTTCCTCAAATAGTGTAGATCATGAACCATAGTAGCTATCTCGAGGTCATTCATAGGATAGTTCCTCTCATGCAACCTCAATTAGAGAGATCCATATACAATGACTCAATCACCGTACATAAAATATAAACCTAGACTGATCCCTAAAGCATCACAATAAATTGTATAATTTATTCTCAGATTATAAAGAATTAGAATTAGGGCCGAAGTGTGTCTTCCTCATAACTCTTTAAAGGCCTTCTCACAAGAATTGGACCATGGCACCTATATACCCTTCTTAGTCAAGGTCATGATAGGAGTTGTTAATTGGGAAAATTCCTGAATGAAATTCATGCAATATCCTACAATACCAAAGAAACTGTGTATATCAAACACATTATTGGGATACTCCCAGAAACCACAATGCTCACCTTTTATAGGTCAATAGATTCACCTACATCTGATATGATATGACCTAATAGGTGAACCACACTGATCCACGAAATGGATTTTACTGATCTTTTCATAAAGCAGGTTCTATCTTAGTGTACTCAACATGATCTCAAGATGGGTGGCCTGGTCATGTATGGTACGCGAGTACACCAAGATGTCATCTATGGAGATTACCATGAATTAATCAAGATATGGGTGAAAACATTGATTCATCAAAGACATGAAGATTGTGTGTATGTTTGTTAGTCCGAATAGAATAACCAAGTCCTCTTACAAGCCATACCTACCCTAGGATTTTGAACGTGGTATATTCGATTATCTCACACAAAATTGATGATAGCCTGACCTCAAATTGATCATAGAGAAAATAGTTTCTCCTTGGAGATGGTTGAAGAGGTCATTTATACAGGGAAATGGATAAAATTTCTTCACTATAAGCTGATTCAACCGTCTATAATCTTAACACAATAGTAGGTTAGCATCTTCTTTCTTCACAAAAAGAATAAGTGAACCCCATGGTGATGTTTTGGATCTCATAAAACCCTTAGCTTTCATATCTTCAAGCTACTTTTTGAGTTCTTGGAGCTCTGTAGGTTCCATCATATAGGGAGGAATGGGCACCAATTTTTCCGCTAGTTCTAGCTCTATGTTGAACTCAAACTCTCTCTTAGGAGGTAATATAAAAATTTTTTTGGGAAGATGTCCCTGAAACTACGCACAACTGGAGGGAACTCCATGAGTTGCATTCCCTGATCGATCTTAAAGTGACTTCCTAACTGATTGGTCATTCTTCCCAGCCCAACTCACTTAGGTCCATCCTGATCTATCTGGATATCCGATTCAGATTTTTTTATATATTAATTTTCCTCAGGTGATGTAAAAGACACTAGATAGTGATAAGAATCTACTTGAACATGATAAATCATGAGCCCGCCCATACAGAGAATGAAATCAAATGCGGTCATCTTAAGGATGAAGAAATTATATATGAAATGGTACCAACCTATCTCTAGGGGAACTTCTGACACTAACGTATTCCCTCTATTATATCCCCTATTAGAGTGTCGAGATACATAATTCCACATAATTACTATATAGTAAGACCAAGGATTTCCACACATATTGTAGATATGAAAATATATGATGCACCTATATTGAAAATGGTAGAAACTAGTGTAGAGGATACTATAATAGTATATATAACTATATATGGCCCTAGATTGTACTCCTCAGACACTGGATGCACTTCATACCTATGGCATGAACCACGGCCCTGAGATGTAGTCTAACTAGAATGAGTAGATCCACTCTGTTATGATTGATGATCTGAAACCTGACTACCTCATCTATGGTTGGTAATTGTTCATACTAATCAGTTTGTAGAAGACTAACTCTTATCCTAATGTGTAATCACAAATCTTTTACCGAATGGAGGTACTGGTATATATCTTGTACCACTAGATGCTGGAGGAAATGAATGGTAGAAATGCTGAAGATGACTCATCCTTCCACAAGAAAAACATTCCATTGGGTACCTCGTGTATTGAGGCTTCTTATTGAATATCCTACCACATCTTTGACATACTATGGAACTATTAGCATGTGCCACTAGGCTGGAACTACCCCCACATTAACCCTTGTAAATTACACTTTTTAGTACCGCAAGAACCATCTCCCAAACATGGAATAGAACTAAACTGGTTCATATCACTAGATTCCTTGATATTATGATATGTGATCAAATCCCGATTCACTATCCATATAATGGAAGAAAACAAAATTAAATTCACCTATGAGTGGAAATTGTATCCAATCTCATCCTTAATTCTCTTTTTAGTTTTCAATTTGTCACTCATCAGAGATGAAGAAAAACATTGAAGCTTAGTAAAGTGAGAGGAATACTCAAGCACTACCATAGAGATATGATGAAGATGAAATAACTCACTGGCTTAGTCCTATATCAAATTATATGGAAATAAGTGGTCAAATAAATTTTTCTTGAAGTCCTCACATATAATGTATCGATAATTCTCTAACTGAGAAACAACATCCCACCAACTCTTGGTGGATTCACGAAGAATGTTGGTATCTAGCTTGACCATATGCTCTTGAAGCATCTAGAGATGGTTGAAGATAGATATCATAGATTTTATTTATAAATCTACATCATAAAGACCTTCATCCCCTAAAAAAGTGGGGGGATGTTGTTGCTGAAAGTCTCATGTAAGCACTTCCATAGTCAGGGTAGATCAGGGATCATCCTTAACAGTCTTCATAAACCTCAGAAAACTATCCATGAACTGATCATTAGTTCCCAGTGGAATATCAATAGGACATGAATCAGGATTCACTATAGGTGGATCAATAGGTGGATCACATCCCACCACCTCTGGAGTGTTCTCATCACCACTCTCTTGGTATATATCTTGACGAATTCATGGTGGCATAGTTATAAAGTTTCCAAACTCACGACATAAATAATATTTATAACAGATAGGGAAAGTAAGTAAATAAGAATTAAGGAAAGGAATGTATAAGGCCCCATAATAAATGGTACAAAAGAGAAGGAATGTGATAAGAGGATAGGAGAATGGCCTTCTTTTGAGCATAACACAACTCACATCCTTATCTAAGATCCAGGTCTATATAATATAGATGGACATCAAAATGTTCAAAGGGAATTTGGCCTATTTCTTATGCCAAGTTATGTTCAAATTCACAAATTACCAAATAAGGAAGCCATTTATTTTTAAGATGTGGTTTTCATTTTCAAATTTAAGGATTTAATTACCCTTTTTCATTTGGTTGAGTTAGGTGGATCTCCAACCCAATCCATGAGTGCCCATACCCTCATGAGTCAAAAGTGGAATATACTTAATCCAAACCATAACATATCCTAATAAGAAAAACTGGAATATTATTGTTTCTATAACAAAGTATGTTCTGCAAGACATAAAAAATACACATAACAACAATCACATGAAAAATAAAAAAAATACATGATGAAAATAAACGTGGCATGGAATTATGCATGAAATTTCATTCCTTGAGGTTCCTAGTATGATGAATGTATTGAAACACCCTCATGTTATCAATCTAAAGTAAAATTCATCACCATTTCAATCACACTGATATCAATAACATCACAAATCATGTGTTTTACCTAGTGGTGAATTTGTATCAACAATCAATGGAATATATAATAACTGCAATTTTGAACCTAGGAAATTTGGGTTTCCTTGTACATGGGTTAGCTATGTCCAAGAACAGGTTCAATTAAAAATCACTATATCCTAGTATCTTTTGTACTCGTAAATATTAAGACAAAGAAAAAAAAATTCATATGATACCACTTTGTAGAGCTTCAGTCTCTAATTCCACTCAACATTTCCCAAGGGTCAGTTGGCCACATGACCTCTTGCGCATCTCCCCTAATGAAAAAGGCTACTGACTAGAAGAGAGAGACTATGGTATGTCTGTGAGGATATTATTCCATCATAGATCATAGTATTTATAGTGAAAAAAAATAATAATAAATATATAAATCATAATAATAACTAGATAGCACCTAAGAAAATAAATATCCCCCACAAAGTAAATAGATAACTAAACAAGATGAATAATAATACATGGTAAAAAAGTGATTATGAGGATGTCATCAGTCTATATGAAAACATATGTGTAGGAAAAATGGGTGTAAAAGAAAAATAACATTGTATCAAAAGTGAAAAAAACTGTAAACTGCTACAACAACATCTCATGTACAAGCCTGATCCTCTACCACTATCTCCATCCTAACCGTCAATAAAATCAAGCATCAGAAGAATCATGATTACCTTTATCTATACACATCTTCATAAAGTCTACTCTGGTACCAAATGGTATGCAATCGGGGTGGGAGATAATATTCTTAATAGGTCGGCACCCACAATATCTAGACCTTTCCATTTTCAGACTATAAATAAAAAATGTGTGCTATATATAATAAAAGACAGGGAATTAAATAAACAGCAATTGAAACTTATTATGGGTTCCTATGTGGACACCCATCCCATATTACCTTCTTCATCTTATGAGGGGATTTTTAATGAGTAACACATGTAGGTCACAAAATATATAACATGTTCTATAGTATGTAAGGAAATTAACGAATCATACCCCCAAGAATTTTCTCTAGCTTGGGGTCTCAATCCCATGTTGTCATATGATTATACTAGAAAGTAATCAGAAGTATCACCAGTGCATAAACATCCTCATATAAACATAAAGGTTGCATCTCATATTATTCAACAACCAAAAAGACAATGAAAACCAAACATTCCATTAAAACATGAGGTAGAGTCTCATGCCCATCGAAGGTAATCTAAAATAATCCTAAGTATCATAACAAAAAAATATGATTAATCCAATATCATCTAGATCATACATGGAAATAAAAAATAATCCCATGTATCACTATAGGGTATGTTAACCACTGATTCAATCCTAGGTATCTCACAAGAGGACTGAGGATCACCCAAGGCATGGCCTATCCATCTTTCAAAAAAGGTCTCTCATGGATTCTCCACTTGGAAACCGATATCACTCAATAGTATAGTATATCACCTAGGAATCCCTTTCCTAGAAATCCAAAGCATCTCCCCCTGTAACATTAGGTTGTATCCCATCAATCACAAAGAGTCCATCTATGGGTCCTTAATACGGAACTCATGTTCTCTCCTGGCCCATGTCAAACACCATATCAAACAATGAATACATAATAATAAATTAATTTATTATTTCTAACCAAAAATAATCATCTCAATACCCCATGCTTCCATTAAACAAGATAATAAATTCAACCCAAACATCAATGGAACATTTCATATAGCAAGGAAGTGTGCATTTAATAATAGTAAGCATTGTATGAGGCATAAGTTACATGGAATAACTGTTAGACAAGTGCATGTCAACACATGTAATTAATTACACAATCTAACAAGTTTAAAAAGTATTTCATATGGTTTGAGCCACTAACAATGGCATAAGTAATAATCCATGATCTATACGAAAAGAATATGGAATCAACATGCATCTTACCAATATTTCATTAATATGATATCAAATATCTCAAGATTTCAGGCTTGGTCATGTTTCACATTCAATTTGAACCCTAAAAATGATCAAGTAAAAGCATCAAACAAGGCATAAACATTTGTCCTGATATAAGGTGTGAAATATCCCATGGTATTATAAACAAGCATTTATCCTACGGAATTTGAATAAATAATGTGGAATAAACATGTACATTTGAGTACAGTACCACCAAGAAAGGCATATTTCATTCAAAGAGTCATCAAGTGTGTCAAAGGTATAAGGCACTACACATAGGCCAAAAAACTATGTTCAAGGTTAGGCATTATCAAGAGGGACCATATTCAGTGTATTTTTCTCATCTTGAGCATATTAATCAAATCGGGTAATTATCAAGGTTCCACACACACTAATGAAAATTTCCCATATTTTAAACCAATATAATTTAGGTTGTTTTGGTTGGTTCATCCAAATGTGTGATCGGATCCAGGACAAACACCCTAAACATGGGTATTATGTTATGGTATTGTCCTAATGATCGATAAAAAATAAGCCTTTCATTTTAATCTGTGATAACAAGCCTCGCTAGAAGGTTTCAATGGGGAGACACAATGTTTCATTTCCAAAAGAGATTAAAATGAAGGGGGGGGAAGGAGTAGACTCTCTACCTCAATGTCATGGTACTACACACATATGATATTAGGGATTGATTCGACCTAAAATAGAATAAATTAAGAGATTTAGGAAAAATCCCCAAATAGGGATAAATCTGTCTCATGAAGATATCACAAAGATGGTTGGAGAAAATAATAAATCAAGGGGTCTTGATGAGAGAGATTACTAAGATGGTTTCGCTGCTTCTAACAACCAAGTGATTAGAGGATATTTGAGATAAATAGAGAAAACCCCCAATGAAGGAGGAGAGGGGCCTTTGAGCACCTGGTAGGGGAGAAAATCATGAGTGGGAGTAGGAGGAGTAATAGAGGGGGATTTTAAAATAATCCACTATTAATAAAATTAGTTCTTATTTACATAGTAGGTGACACATGGTTTGGCTACATAGTTGGACTAACCACAGGCCAACGGTATGGCATATTCTTCACTACTGTGGTTTAGCACCCGATCGATTATATTGTTTTACTAACCATGCAATGAACATGCAGTAGATCATTGTCTCATATCTTTAAATGGTTTCATAGTCATGCACCTGGGTGACACAACATCTCCTAACCATGTGGCCCATTATGTTTTCCTCATTTTTGGTACTTCATGCTTCAAAGGATCCCTAAATTCACCCTATACCTCTATTTAAATATTTTTTATCAAACTAAGGGATTTTTTAAGGGATTTAATCCAAAAAATAAACATTTTATTCCATTGAAAAAATTTGGGACTTAACAAAAGGATTTTACGAAAAACCAAAGGGAAATGATTTACAAGTGGGTTGTGATTTTTGAAAGTGATTTGTAAAACTATTTCAATTTTAAAATCTATAACAGATGTGTTCTTGATGTTTTAAAATGTATAGAATTGTTGGTGGTATCCTACTAGGATTTTTTTCTCAAAACCTAATTTTCCCTAATGGTGTTTGTTGACATTGTTTTGTAGGAATAAGGTAAAGGGAAGGGTATTATATTTCTTGCAAGCTTCTCTTTTTTACATTTCCATCGAGAAAGATGGTTTTGAGGTGATGGTTGGTCGCATTGATAAATTTTGGTATTCTCTTGTCATACATTCTAGTTTAGCTAGTTTTTTATGGATTGTATGGATATTTGATGTATCTCTTTCTTTCTCTTTGTACTCTGGTTGTATGTCTTGTTTTTTTTATATTCAATATTTTTCAATTATCTTTATTATAACTGACACTATGATGGTGTTACTTCAATACTATTACATTTTCTATCAATCATTGTCACTAATGGGTAGTTGAAACTTCACATTGGAGCCTTGGAGAGGAGGTAGTTGTATAAGTGGGAATCTATGTTCATGGTTCCATTTACTATAGGTTCATAAAAACCTATATTGACATCTTATTTACCTAAAGATAGTTAGGTAACATCTTGTCTTCTTTTCTATTAATCATGGGTGTCATTTTGGATTTTTTGTGACCATTCATAAAAAAATTGAATGTCATTTTACAAATAAAAAAATTAATTTTAAATTAATATCATTCATAACTAATGGAATTCATGTCAGTTTTACCATTTTTGTTTTTTGATATTTTCACCCCCTCACATTTTGATGTTATTATAGTGCTGTGAAAATAAAAATTGAGAATATATGATGTCAAATAACCCCATAGAGTATATTTTTATCAAGTTTGGGAATCCCTTATATATTTAAGACATACTTTTCAATATTTTTCCAATAAAATATCAATTACATTGTTTATAAATGAAACTAATTAGAATTTTAATTTAAAATAATTCTATATATGGTAATACATTTACTTCTCATTTAATACAAGTTATAACCCTATAGTTTAAATCTATAGAGGAAGGAACTCTAGAATTTAATGTCATTCAATAAGGAATAGGGGATCATAGGGAAGGAAATGGGTGATATGATAGATAAACTAGGAACACGAAAGGGAAATCTTGCATATCTTAATAAATTTAATTAGAATACATGTAGTTCACTGTAATATATCATGTGACAAGGATAAATTTTGTGCCTTTTAAGGTCATGAAACTAAGACCATTAGTGTGTATTTTATATTTGTGCATCTAAGATGATTTTTCATGTATTTTAAATTCATAAAACTAAGAACACTAATAAAATTATGACTATAAATGATTTAATATGGGATATATGTATGATTATCCCTTTGTGGTTTTCTCTAGAAGATGATCCAGGTTAAAGTATAAGTGACTTACACCATAATAGTACCAAATCATAAGGAATGTCCATTGAAATGGGTGAAGGTTGAGAATATGTATGAGGATTATGAGAAACTATCCATTTTCTGGGAGGAACTATGAAAATTTGTTCTAGTTTGGTCAGATGATCCACTTGGGTAAAATGATGATGCTTAGCCAATATAGGAGACCTTGGTGAGGGTTGTGCCTTTGGTATGATACAAAGGTTGTGGAAAACCATATTATTTGAACAAGACCATAGAAAAAATATACCACACAATTTATTAATACAACTAGGGTGAAATAGGAGTACTTTTATTAGGTAGGTTACATGAGTGAATGTCATTCCCAAGTTAAGCCTTGAGGGCTAAGTGCAGTAATACTATATTAAAGGGACTTTCTTTCCTAAATATATCCTTCATTGGGTTCCTTCACCTTAATATATTCTTAATATCTCTGTGAAGTTTTCTTTTATGATATTCATAAATATGATACTCTCAAATAACTCAAATACACATGTATTTCATTACATTCTCTTTGGTTTTTTATTCAAAAATGAATTTGAGGAGTTTATGGTGGAGTAGGGAATTCTAAATATAGATCTGTGCACTCAAATTGGGTTTTCTATCTTCTGAATATATGTTCATTGATTTTCAAGTTAAATATTTATTTTATCTTAACCCCAACTTTATCACTCACCTACATTCTCAAACTACCTTTGGAACCCAGTCCTATGGAGGGAATTCTCCATTTTTGTAGAAGGGAATACACAATACGAGTTTTGATTACATAATGCATTTAAGAATTCATTGGTGCACACATGGGTCTTAATAATGTCAAACATGAAATTATATATAATATAATTCATTGGAATTGAAGAAGTGGAATTCATGAGTCTTAAACATGGAACATGTGGATTTTTATCAAGGAATTATTTGACTAGAATTTGGAAAAAATCCTTAGGGAAAAAATATAACTTAAAATTGACGTAATATTTTCTCAGAATCTTTATTTTAGTTCTATGAGCCTTTAAATAATTTTTAATTGAACTACATACCCACCTTTATATGTATATGTGTTACATAAGTTCTTCATGGAAAAAATATATATGAAGAGACTATAAGAATGAATCCAATTTTTTGGTTAAATTTTCCTTCAATAATGAATATGATCCATGGCCCATTCCTGGTATCATTTTCTCACAACCAAATCATCAAATTGAATAATCTTTTTGAAGTATCTATACCCCTTGGTGAATAATAAGGAATAGGGAACACAGGGACCACATTTTTGTCTTTTTCACTAATCATGATACTCTTTAATCTTCATGTCATCTATGTGAGAATCATATAATTATCTTCAATAAAAAGTGTATTCCATGATTTTGATTTCCTGTAATGGATTTTGTTAATAAACATTCCCATAATAATCTATTCTTTAAAAAACTAAATAACATTTTCATGAATTTTAATAATCTAATTCCCTTATCCAAACCATTATTTTCCACTATAAAAACAATTTTCCCAAAATCATTTTCCCTACAAAAACTTTTTGAAAATCACATGTTGTCATGCACATGTTTAGTAAACCTATATGTTAAATATGATTCAATTAAACACAACTCTTACCTTCTTGGGAAAGAGTAAAATAATGAATCAATAAAAAATGTATCATACATGAATAAAAATATCAATTATAATAGAAAAACAAATAACTAGTCCCATAATCTTGGTAACTTATACTTTTTCTGGACATGTGTATAAATACTGAGATCAGTCTCCATTCCATACTTGGACCATTCCTATCTTTATTCAACATACCATAAAATCATAAGGCAAAGTCATAAGGCTCTGGTGCCATTTTGTAATACCATAAACAAACTCACCTAAAAATGACTGATCTAGAGATACCACATACCCTTAGGCGTGCCTCCACATATGCTAGAGGATGCAGACTAGCAGCAAGAGACTATGTCCATCATTGGGGATATTATACTCTCAATATCATAACTATATAATAATAAGTAAATAACATAATCTTTATCGACAATAGAATATTAGAGTATGAAAAATGAATTATAGTTAAAAATAAATCATAATAAAATAAAAAAACACCCATTCTATAACAGAATAAATTATATTAGTCACACATCACATATATAAAAATGATCTCCAACTAGGGGAATAATATAAATAATTAAACTAAAAGTATAAAAATGAAAAAAAATATTATTATAATGTTCATCCTCTCTTTGATCATGTCTCTAAACATTGTTGAGAAAGTTGGCCAGATCTCTTTTATAACATGCTCTTTAACATACATATCAAACATGAGGTATGAACACGAACTAAAGTGTATATGCATAGTATAAGAATAAAACATAGTATACTACCACCAATGGTGAACCTAATATATATCATGATATTCCAATGTATATGTGAGAAAAATGAAAAAAGTTGTAACATATAGCAAGTAACTAATAAGTTGTTTCATTGTGTTCTAATAATTCTATGATGAAAAATGGCCCTACCTGATATCTTTTTAGCTAATGACATATCAAAGTTGAATCAACATATTCCATAAATTATAAAGTAGTCTCGGTATAAAGCCTATTATTATAGGCCAAATGATAGTATGAATTCCATATATAAAACTAGTATATCTAGGTCATAGGAATAGAAAAGAGTCCTTGTAAAAAACAATTATTTCCATTCCACATGATATAAATGATTATTGGTATATAATTAATTTTTTCAGGACAAGGAAATAATATGGAGTCCGGATGATAAATATATTTATATTCTATATGAATGATAATCATTTCCACTAAACTATATATTTTTTAAGACACAAGAATATCACACTTGACTGGCATCCAAATTCTCATCCTCGTGTTTGAAACATTCAAATATCCATCAGAATTTAGTCATCCCCATACAATTACATTGCATTAACTCAAGTTGGGAAAAAAATAAAAACACACCAATAGAATACACAACCCAATTCCAAGCACTTCACTAGAATCTAGAATATCTAGTGTGTCTCATATCCTAATTCACACCCTAGGCTCTAGTCACTCATAACAATACCCACAATACCATTACCATAATATGTCTCATACTAAAATGATCAAAATCACTCATTATATCACACATTGGATCATAATACATCCCAAGAATAATTGTTCATCTATCATACCACACTCTAGGAAAAACATTCCACATGTTTAATTAGGACCCGCTCTAGTTCATTTTCAGGGATAAAAACCCATGCATGTTACCTATATAGTGATTATATATCCCAAATCAATTACCAAAATCAATCTCATGTAACTTACCAAAATTTAAACTGCTAAATTCAGACTTATCCATGATTGAAATAATGGACCAAGGACCATATTCATGATCAAATCATGTACTAAGTATCATGGATATCCAATCTTTACAAAAAAACACTAGGCCTAACCCATGTAGTATACCCATCCATTTCTACTATGCTGTTTGGGTATTTTTCAAAATACCTATGCATTGATATCTCTCATGTATCTCCCAAATAGATCCTATATAATAAGATTCCACTTCTATTATTATCCATCCAATGGTTTTAATCATGCAGAAACATTTTCATCCATCTAGTAACTAAACTTCTCTAGAAAAATCTTTAACCAAGGATGCACCATGCCTCAAAAGTTTTACCCATATTAACACATATCCAAGATACCAATTATCCCATTCTAGGGAAATATCATCAATTTGTAATGCAATTTTTCATCTTACTAACCCATCAAAAATATAATGCTTGTTAGAACCATTATATCATCCAATTCAAACCGGCTGTGGGAAATTATTAAAAATATACCAAACCCAAGCACCAATTTGGGACACATTCATTAAACTAGTACACACATACCATCTAAAGAGAGTGATTGAGTAATTAAAAACTCATCAAACAAAATTCAAAATTCCTATTCTGATTTTAAGAGACCCCTCTTAGTCCGACATTTAATTTGGTAAACACTTGGAACCAATTCAAAACACTGTAATACAAATCCTCATGTAAGAATATTGTACAGTTTTTATAATAAAACATATTGATTAATATGCAATGGATAACTAAGAACATTATCAAATTTAAACCTTTTAACTGCACTCTCCATAAATTAATTGAGTCTATATTTATCCTCCTATAGAATTTTAGCTCTTTACTCAAGTAATAAATTGTCATCAATAAATTATAATTAATTATTATTAATTATTAAATTTGAACCATAATTTTTTTAATTTGGAATAGCCTCCAAAAATATAAAAAGCACCAAGAAGACACTGAAATCAAAAATAAATAGATAGAAAATGGTTCATGACATTCCCAATACACTAGTATAAGAAAAACCCCATGAATCAATACCCAATATATCCACATGAAATCTATAAGAAAAATCATCATATGATCTTCCACTATCAAAATAGAGATCTACAGGGTACATTAACCTTCCCTCGGTGTTCTCATACCTCTATGTAAAGAATAAACTTTATATAGATCACATTTCACCATGATCTGATGAAACCCAACATAAATCCCTATATATAAATAACTAAAATAAATATAGTGACAAGAATAAAGAAATCAGATGAATATTAGGAGTTCCTACCCTGATCTAGTGTAAAGTACACTCCTAAAACAACCCAATTTGTTAGAGAAGAAAATGAGAGAGGAAGACTCAAAGGGGAGCCTCACCCCTATCACCCTTCCACCCCTAGTTCGAAGCCCCTAGAAAGACACAAATGACCATAATTATATTGGGGATTTTCATTCATGACAATATTCAAATAGAACCCCAACAGGATTCTATTGGACTACCACTAGATTACCATTGTTTGGGGTAGTGAGAAAACCATACTACCTAGACAATGGTCTTCTATGGGGGAAATTAATGGCCCTAATGGGCTGGACCACATACATTAACTTCTTGATTTCCATTCATTCATTCCTCATTTACTTCAGTACCATTTAAAATTATAATTTCCATACAAAACATAACATAAATATTCTCCCTCCACTCAAAGTTATCAAAAAAATTAAATTCTCTTATATTTAAGACCTTTGATAACTAGATTTTTCTCAACTTTACTGACACATAACAATGTGATTCATTACACACTCAATCATCTTGAGTACTTAATGATAATTTTTTGTTACTTCTCTGAATGTAAACATGAAAATTGATTATATATTTTATATCTCTCATCCCTCATTCTCTGTACATATAACTCCTAGAGATGATACAATATCTTGTAAGCATCATTTTTATCATTCATTTTGTAAAATTCACTAAACATCAATGATAACATTATTCACTTGATATCCAACTCATAACCTATCTGTATTTTATAATTTTTTTTTATAATTTTATACTCCATGAGGAGGGTTAATAAGATGAGGGGATTCTAATACATAAAATTTCATGTCCTAGAATAGTACAATACACAAGTTCAAATTCCACTCTTAGAAATTATTATTGATTGTGAAATTTTATCAATCCATTATCGTTTATAAAAATACTGGGTTTCTAGTTTTTATTAATATTTTATCTACTAAAAATAAAACATTAATAGATTAGTACTTTTATCTTGTCTATTGATTTGTTAGAAATTATTTATTTATTTTTTATTAATTTTTTACATCACTGTCTTCAAATGACAATTTTCATTAACCATCAGATTTGGAATATCAATTACCGTTATTATCCATATTTTAAAGGATCTTTAAAATTTCCTTTTTTTAATTCAATCTATGGTTACAACACAACTAAAATAGTTTAAGGTATATTTTTGACTGGAAAACTACATTAAGTCATAACTCCTTGATTCAATGAGTGGATTTACATATACTAAAAAACATAAAATTTGATTTATTTAATGATTCCCTTTCAAATTGAACTAAGATACAAATGACTACTTTTTTGTGTTAGTTATAGTTTTGTTAACTATCCACTCTTGTTATTACATCCCAATATGGGGATCCATACTCTACTATAACTGACGATCACTCTAAACAGTACTTTTTCCCAATATAAATTATTTAAGGAATTGATTAATTAATATTTATTTTGGAAAAGTTAATTATTTTATTTATTTTTGGAAACAAATTTTTTTATTTAATCCTTCAAAAAATTAATTTTGCAAAAATAGAATACGTATTTTGTGTGATCATCCACTTTTATTTTAGAATAATTTTTAACGATCCTATGTGATTTTGTTCATCAAACAATTCACATAATTATAATGGAAATGAGAACAAAATATATCCTTCCTAAATCATAATATTTATACCTATTTATCTGGTGTAAAAAAGAACAACCAAGGTTATAGTGTAACTTCTTAACCCATATTCTACAACTAGGTACAACATCCTCATTTTTATGTGAATTATTCCTTATCTAGGTTTACTCTAATTATCAACTCGAAGCACCTCATCATGACAATCATAATTATTTAAAATTTTATAATGTAACACAAGTGAGTCAAACTAAAGAACAAAAAATTACATTTAATTACAAAATGTGGTCACCCATCCCCTAGAAAAATTAATCATTCCCCAATGGTCCTTGACAGGTTACTAATTAATAATATTTTTTCAATAATTTTTTACATTTTTAACAATTTATTAAATGGTAATATGAACAAGTTTTTATAATAATGGTACCCTATAAAGTTTATAGGCTTAGTTTGGATCCCACTGGGGAAATTAGACCCATTGAACACATAGTTTCTCCCACAAACCTATAATCCATCTTTGACCAGACCCATTTGGGTTAGGTCAGGTTGACCAGATAGGTAGTCTATAAGAGGTAGTGTTATTCACCACATTGTATTTTAAAAATTCCAACCATATTATGAACATAAACCATATAATATAATATTTTTATTAGCCAATATATTATCAAGAAGGATTCATATCAATTGAACAAACTTGATCATTGTATAAGTGTTTGGTATCTATATTTTGAAAAGAAAATGATCGAAACTATATCATAACACAAAATATTATGTTTCAGGACTAGAATTTTAAAATATAATGAATTTTGGATTTGGTTTATAGATGAAATACCCTAAGAATTTATATATTATTTCTTTATAATTAAATTTAATATTTTTTATAGCTTGTGAAATTCAATACCTCGAGCCTAAATAAACTACAATATAGTATAACATTATAACCTAGCAATTAAATTGGTGACTATAAATATAAATAACATAATTATGAAAATTATATGCTTTAAAACTGAATTAATTGGTTATAAATTTATTATAAGTGTAAATTAAGAATCATTTTAATGTAAAAAAGAAATGTTTTTCTGAAAACTTTATTATAATACTTAAAGAGTGTTTTTATCTTAAAAATTTTAATTAATAACTATTGGTGAGTGATTTTATGACACTTATAAACTATATATTCAATATAAAAAAATCAATCATCTAATATTTTTTCAAATCATGGGATAAAAATAAATCCACTTTTTTGTTTAAAACTGTGTTTTTCTAAAAAATAGTTAAATATCATTTTTCAAAATTATTTTATAATTTTTTTTTACACATTTAGAAACTTTATTTGACAAAATTAGATTTATTTTTTATATAATAATTTAAAAATTTATCTTAGAGATACGTTTGATTATTTTGTCAAAAGATTAATTTTTTCGATGAATGGTGAAAACTCTAGTTTTATTAAAAACTACCATCTCATTAAAAGAATGTAAAAGATTCCATTTCATTTAAAAAATATTTAAAAAGAAAAAATATTATAATTATATTATATTTAAACTAATTTATATCGTTGTAATCAAATTTATGTTGAAATTGTAAATAAAAAAATTGAATATATGAAAAATTTTCTTTAGAAAACCATATTTTCATCACTCAAGCAAGTTTAATTTCAAATTAAATTCCACCTGTTCTGTGAGATTAATTTAATAAAATTTATTCAATATTTTAATAATAATAATTTATTTTAGATATTAATTTTAATTTATTTTTTTTCTTCATAATGGATCTTGAATACTGTCAAAAATTAGTTATCACAGCTAAGGTTAAACGGGTTTACCAGGGGTTACTCCAAGATATAAGGGTAATTTGTTCAATTAAACTTATATAAAACCTATTTTATATTATCCTATCAAAAAAATTAATATATGTATATTTTGAGTCATTTTCCTTGGTAATGGATTTACCACTTTTTTCTTTTATGAATGTTTCAAGGGGATCCCCTCCCCCACTTATAAAAGGACACTCCATCTCCTATCCTATACACAGTTAAAGAGACTTTTAGTTTGTCAAATATTTTCCCAAATATTATCCTTCCATCCCTATCCATGACCTAGATTCTCTAGTTTTATCATAATGCCATCCCAATATGTCTTTAGGTATAAACCTAAAGAGGTTCTCCAAAGAAGAGGTATCGTTCTTATCCATGTGTTTTCATTTTATTTTCTCTTCTACATACTATAAATATTTTTAAATTATTCTGAAATAAAAACACTAGTATCTTAAATATAATTATATATTATTATTTTAATAGAATAACCTAAATATATATCATATTTTATAAAATGTAAAATGATATTTTTGATCCTTTGTACAGTAGACTACCGACTCACGAAGTAATGTAATTCGTTTTCCATCACCTCCTCTCATAGATGGATATAATGATGAATTTAGTATATATGTAAGGAATTTTTTACATAATAATAGTTCTAAAATTATAATATCATATAAACCTTATTAACTTCCTATCATATGGAAAATGATAATTCCACATGTGTTTGGACTACCACCTCCACAAAATGATGTGATGGGTTTTTCATTTTATTTAGAAAAGGATGGAAATAATGATATATTTAATGAATATATATATATATATGATATAATAATGGATATATATAGTTGAAATATTAGTTACCTTTCTTTTTTTTCAATCCATCAAAAAAAGGAAACATCATTCTTGTGTACGTATGGCCAACCCTCTATATGAACGATGTAGTTCATTTTTTATCTATAAATTATATGGATGAATATAAATATGTATATAATTAATATATATATGAGATTTAAATCATTATTAAAAATTTATATATGATGTAACCATGATCAATATACAATCATGGAAACTACCAAACAAAAGCATACATTAAAAATAAAGTAGTTATTACCCAAAATAGGGTTTTTAACAAAGGATTTATAATAAACTAGTGATAAAATAATATATGTATATCATATAAAATATTAAATTTACTATTATGTATATTTAATAGATTTATAATAAATTTATATTTATTATACAACAATCTCGAAGACATACAATAGAAGTCATAACTAGGATAAGGGTCTTTTTCACAATCTCATCATTATTCTGGATGGTTTATGTTTAATTCTCCATTGGGATAATTATTTGATAATTCTATATTAAAACCAATATATTTTACTTTCATATGGTTATTTATTGAAATTAAAACTTTTCCTTCATTTTCCTCTCTTTATGTAATCAAGATACCGAAACCATGTTTTTAATGAAAACTAGCATTTTTCTAATCGGTCGAAAATATTTTTATTCCATATCCATATTTTCAAGAAAATTTTTAAAGAAAATATTTTTACTTTTCTAAATTTTTTTATTAAATAAATTTCTACTAATTTTTTTTATAT
Organism: Viscum album; assembly: GCA_963277665.1. NCBI lineage: Eukaryota > Viridiplantae > Streptophyta > Magnoliopsida > Santalales > Viscaceae > Viscum > Viscum album. The sequence continues at coordinate 1,036,825,775 of OY728141.1, read as the reverse complement.
AATGTGTTAAAATTAATCCTCTCTTTTTATTCCAAATGAGTTGCATGTTAACTATTTTACAGAACTGTGAAAGTGATTTTTTAAAACTTATACACTATGAATAGAATTTTCCACCATTATGAACACATATTAATATAAATCATTCTTTAAAAGATTCAAAGGTTCCTTCCAAAGAAAATTTTCTCCCTTAATATTTTTAAAAAAATTAGATTTTAAATAAGTTTTTTCAAAATGAAAAAGGTATTTTCCTTAATAAATACTCTAGTGATATTTTTAAAATATATTCAACTATATCAACATTATTTGGTGAATATTATGTTCTATTTTGGATGTAGTATTTTAAAACCATTCTACATATTACTCTGAATATATTATGATTATGTTTATTTATTTGGTAATGTATTTACATTTTATATGTTAGTTTTCCAATGTGAAGGTATATGTTGATTATGTTTCACTATATTCATATGAGTAATGAATTAGACTTAGTATGTGATGGGTGAGGCCTGCTATATCCACTCTATGAATTAATAGGTATCATTTGAAAAACTAGCTTCAGTATTTGGTTAAGGCCTTAACCATTTATGTACTATGACTTGGAATGAGTCCTAGAAGATATGTTTATGATGTCAAGTATTAATCATTCCCTTGTTTTGAGATTAGTTGTTGATTTCAATGTTATTATATTATTCATTATGATATCCATGTATAAGTTTCAAAATAATTTGAATATTTATATTGAATTATTAGATCATCATTCATTCTAATTGTATTATTCTTCATTCTCAATTTATTGATTAAATGGAATGTGTTTTTTGATATTTTTCAAGACATATTGATAATAACTTTTTTATTCATGATAACTTCCACTATATGTAAACCCTTTCTAATCATCTTATCTCAACTATTTCTTATGTTTAATTTCACAAAAATTATATGAAATTTATTATCATTAATATGATATAATATTCTAAAGGAAATAGTGGTGTTCTCGAATACAATACTACAATTTTTTAAGGTTTTCAAATATAATGTGATATTAAAGTATGTATCTAGTTTTCCATGCCTACAAAGCAATTTGGTTCTCTATGATGTGATCTCTTGTATCTCATACCACTGTAATAAAGTAACCATTGACATTTTACTATTGGGTTCAAGGTATTTATAGTTGGTATAAGCTAATGTTTAGATAAAAACATAGAAATTTGAATTAAGAAAACATATTTTAGGAAATAAATACCTATGACTGACTTTGAGGAAAAGTATATGTATGGGATAAAAGTATACAGTTTTGGTAAGGATTAAGTTATGTGGTATTCCTAGAAATATTTCCTTGCTGGGATACTAAAATTGGAAATGGGTATTGAATAGATGCATCTAGGTGTAATAACACTAAATAGTTGGTTTTACTATATCTTGGATATCATTTTGGTACATGGTAAGTGTTCCATTACTACACACCTAGTTTGAAACTTTCATTAGATATGCATTAGTAAATTCACATTTTATTTAAAAATATTTATCAAGGATTTTAAAATATTTATAGTATTTGAAAACATTACAAAACAAATAAATTATATGATTATAAGATTAGCTTTTCATAAATTTTCTAATTTATATTAAGAGTTTCACTATTTTTGAAATTATACATTATGATTCATAATGTTATGATATAATATAATGTATGTAATTATTTATAAATGGATCCTAGTGGATAGAATAGAAACCCTAATAATGTGAATAATTAATGTAGGTTTTCCCCTTTTGTGAAATATAAGGAATTTTGTGTTGGACCTACATCTAGAGATGAACAAATTATAGCTATATTGGGGAAGTTGTCTAATTTTTTGATTAATAACCTTTCCTATATGGAAAAGACTACTGGTCCAAAATTTGGTGTAATAATGATAAAATGCTTTATGTATCAGAAATATTTATGATTTAATGGAACTATTAATCCATTTGTAGTTGATAAAATGATAATTTCATTAGAGAATATATATTGGTATTTGGGAAGTAATGAAAGGGTGAATATTTTAAGGTAGTTTATTGTCTCTCAAGATATTTGGTTCAATGTTATTAACGAATTCAATCCACTGAGGATGATGAAGAAATAGGGAGCATAGAATGTAAGGATTTTAATGAAATTTTCTTGGAAAAATATTTCCCACATGGAAAACAAGATGATATAGAGAGATAATTTATTAGTATAAGATAAAAGTTCGGGTAAAATCATATTAAGTATGAATCCAATATTACATGGTTATAAACACATGTTGTGGATAACACATATAATCCATAGAGTATTATTGACCATTTCACTGATAGTATTAATCCAATACTTCTCATGGAACTAGACTTCCAAAAATTATCATCATATGAGGTTATATTATATTGTTCTATCAAGAAAGAGAAATAATTCTTAAAGTATTATGAATTATAAGAAAGAAAGATAAAAATATTGTGGATGGTAACTCTAGAAAAGGAAAAATGGAAAATGGAATAAATGGAGGGTATAATTTTAATCTTGTAATAAATGTCAAAAGAATCATCATTGAAAATTCATTATAGGAATGTGAGTTTTCTAAAAATGTGGAAATAAATTCCATCAACAAAATTATTTTAATGGAAAAAAAGAAGATTCCAATTATTAATGCTTTAACTATGATAAGACGGGGAACTCTGTAAATTGTTTTCCTCGGCATTAACAAATTTTCTCCAGAAAAGGATAGGGAAGAAATTACAAGCTTAAGTGATAAAAATATAAGAGGATGAAGTACTTAAAATTGTGGTGGTGGGTACTTTAATTATATCCTCAAATTTAGATAAGTATTTATTTGATTATGGGCATTTATACTCTTTTATTTCATCATAGTTTTCCAAGAAAATTATATATTTCCCTAGAAGCATAAGAAGGGAGTTATCAGTAAAGATAGCTATTTGAAGAATAAATGCAACAAGGATGTTTCCTTATATTACAATTATAACACATAAGCATGCCCAATTTTTTAAATTTATTACTTTTAATATGTTTTATCTTGATATAATCCTGGGTATAGATTTAATTTCAAAATATGATAAAAAAATTTACAAAGAGAAGTAAATTATTATTTTTGATGAATATTTGGAATTATTTATCTTTAAAGGGGAGGCTTCATCATCTATGTCATGTCTATATCCACATCTAGTATCTCTATTAAATGATATCCTGGTGGAATAAGAGAAAAACCAATCTATTGATGGAAAATGAAAACATCAAATAGAGTATGTACCTATTTTATAGAAATACATTGATGTATTTCCTATGTAATAACTATGAAATCCACTAGATCATGAAGTTTATTTCTATATTGATTTAATCATTGAAGTAATACCTATATCAAAGAATCCTTATAGAAGGGCCTCTATAGAATTAGTTAAATTAAAGAAACAACCAAATTATTTTTGTAATAAGGGATTTATATTCCTTAGTGTTTCACCTTGGAGAGACCCTATTAATTTAGTTACGAATATAGATAGATCTATGAGGTTGTTCGTTGTCATATTGTAAATAAATACTAAAGAAAAAGTATCCTCAAACTCACATTAATGACTTATTCATTTAAATTTATAGAGCTCAAAATTTTCAATTTTTGAACGTTGTTCTTGGTATCATAAATGTTGAGTAAAGGAGAAATATATTCCAAAGACAATATTTTGAATGAGGTATGTACATTATGATCTTATTGTAATGTCGTTTGGAATGACTAATGTACCCTCTTTTTTATGGATCTAATTAATAGTGTATTTAAGGAATACCTTGATCTTTTTTGATATTTAATGATGATATATTGGTGTATGAAATGATTTATGAGGACCATGAGAATACCTTTCAGATCATTCTTGTTACTCAGAGAAGAAAAATAGTCATATGTTAAATTTGGAAAGTGTTAATTATGGCATGAATTTTTTTTTTCTCTTATATATGGTCTCCATGGATAGATTATCAAGTGATCATGAAAATAAAGAGGTTGTATAAGAATAGACTACACCAATGAACATAACTAAGGTATGTAGTTTCATTGGTTTGGTAGGTTAAAATCATCGATGTTTTCAAAATTTTACATGATTGGATAACCCATTAACCAAGAAAACTCATAAATGGGTTAAGATTACATGAGAAAAAATGTGAATAATTATTTTCATAATTGAAGAAGAGACTATTGGATGCTTCAATTTTGAATATACCATCTTGAAATGATGGATTCTTGATATATAGTAACGCATTAATGAATATAATTGGTTGTTTCCTTGTATATAATGATAAATTTATTTAGTATACATCGAGGAAGATAATGATTTATTATCAAAAATATCCAACCCACTAACTTGAGTTAGAATCCTTAAAATTTATCTTGAGGATATGGATAAATTATCAATATAGAAAAAGATTTAAGATATACATAGATTATAAGAGTCTAAAATAAAAAATTTCACAGAAAGAACTCAACATGAGGCAAAGGTGATGGCTTGAGCTATGAAAGGATTATTATTTCTCAATACACTATCACCCAGGGAAGGAAAAATTGGTAGTGGATGCAATGATAATTAAATATCATGGATTTCTAACCAGAACAAAGATCATTAGGGAACCCATGATAATGTATCTATTATAGATGGATATAGAAATTATTAATGAAGGGGATATATCCCCCATTTTTTAAATGATTTCAAAACCAAATTTTTTATAAAAAAATGAGAAGTTATAAACCACATTTAGAGAATTTAAAAAATAAAATTAAATCTATAAATGATAGAAAATTGGAAGACTTTATTTGTAAGGATAGTGTTCTAAAATTTGTAAAGAGACTATGTGTTCCACCTATACTTGATCTTAAAAGATAATTATTGGATGATTGTCACAAAAAATATTTCTCTATACACCCTAGTAATATCATAATAGATAGATGTTTTAAGGGACATTTTTTGTGGGATAATATGAAGTACGATATTTTTTATTATGTATGAAGATATTTGTTTTTTCAATAAATGATATCTTAGTGACAAAATACTATAGGATCCAAGAAACCTCTGTCTATTCCTATATTGAAATGGGATGCTATTACTAAGGACTTTGTCACAAGATTACCCATGACTCCAAGAAAGAATGATATTGTATGGGCTATTATTTATTTCATTACCAAATATAAAAATTTACACATCATAAGATAAGATTTACCTTTGGATTTATTTATAAGACTATATATTAATGATGTTTTAAGAATACATGGAACACCTATTTCAATGGTTTCTGATCATGATCCACAATTTACATTGAAATTATGGATAATTATTCAGAAGGCTCTTGATATCGAGATTCATTTGAGCATCACTTATCACCCTCAAACTAATGGACAATCCAAAATAATTTTACAAAAATAAAGACATTTTGAGGATGGGATCTATTGAATTTAAAGGTAGATGGTATTAGAATTTACCTTCGGTAGAATTCATATATAATAATATCTTCCATTCATGTTTTCAAATTGCATCATATGAAGCATTGTATGGTAAGAGATGTCATAGTCTATCTCATTAGGATGAAGTTATTGAAAGGATGGTTTTAGGAAAAAATTATATAGATGATATAATGTAAAAGTTATATATTATTCAATCTCATATCAAATAATCTCATAGTAAGAAAAAAAATGCTAGAAACTGGAGTAAAGATTTGAAATTTTAAGTGGGAGACCATGTTTTCTTGAAGGTATCTACATGGAAGGGTTTTTTAAAGTTTGGTGAGAAAGAGAAATTGAGAACCACATAGTGACCCATTCTAAACATACATGGACATTACATCATTTTAGAGAAATATACATCACATTATAAAATTACTTGACCATATGCCATAATTGTTTAGTGTCTTTGGAATCATCGAAATAGAATCTTCTATTATGATGAAAGATCATAAGCATGTATCTTAATGATATTACCCTTTAGTATACCTACTTAGAACCTTTATTCATAACATGGGGAAAGGAAATATAAGAAATTTGTGATCTCAGATTCTCAGTTAGCGTAAACAATGGATATATATAAGCATTAAATGATAATAAGGGTATTAAAACAAGAGAATACAATTTGAAGATAAAACAATGCATATAAAAGATCATATACTTGAGTCATGAAATTAATATGGGTATTTCATAATACATTAATCATAAGGTAATCAAGATCATAATAAAATAAATTATAACATAGAAAAAAGACATCGAATTATGGCAGACACATAAATATGTAAAACCATTCTCTATAAGACGGGGCTCAATTTCAAAACATATTAGGGTACTTCATGGGGATAAACCTACTAGGTGGGACACACAACAATCCCAAGTCACATCCCTTTCCTTATAATGTAATTTTTTCACTCCCAAAACTATCTTAATAGTCAAGGTTCACTCAAGAGGTTATCTTAGTAGTCATGGTTAACTCCCAAGATCATCTTAGCAAACAATGACATTTACTAAACAGTGTTCACTCTCCATTCTAAATATATATATATCTCATGATATATAAATATTTACACAAATAATTATAGAGAGATATAGGTCCTACCTATCACATAATGAAATCATACATACATATTCCACAATATAAGAAAACATTTATCATACCATGACCTATAAAAAATGGTCTTTATAAAGATCACATTATAAACTATGAAATCAAATGGGTATCATAAAAATGTAATCATATAATAATATATGGAAAATATATAGTTTTTATTATCATTTCACCAATGTATAACCCATAAAAAGAAGTGGGTTTTATAAGCGTTTTGTCATGGTATAACCCATATAAGAGAAATGTGTTTCATAAATATCATTCCATCAAACATAAACCATTTATAGAAAGAATATGAATTTTATTTACGGATTATATCCCCAAAAAGATATAGGTAACATCAATGGGTGTCATATTATATGGAAAATAATTTTTAAATATCTTTTAAAATCATTTCTTGAAGAAAATATCCTTTCCCTTATGGAAAAAAAATTTAAAAAATAAACTATTTTGAAAAAATATATTTTGAAATTGGTTTGAAAAAATATAAAGTAATTATTGAAATTATTTTAACACTTTTCTTTTAAAATATCTCTGATAACTTATAAAGGAACCTTCCAAATCACTAAAATCATTTTCTTTGAAAATAAACATTGAAAAAATATAAAGGAATATTTGAAAACCATTTAAAATTATTTCTAAAACATAATACATTTTTGAAATAATTTTTCATGAAAATTAGCTTATAATTTCATTTAAACCAATTTTTGAATTTTTTTTAGACCACATGGTTTTTGAATAAAATTGGTTTTTGATCGAAGTGAAAAAAAAGTCATATTTTCTTAAAAATATTTTCTTAATTATCTTTATTACTAAAAGGTGGAAATAAATTATACCATTACATGATTATATCATTAATAACCATTAAGGAAGAAAATTTATGTGATATATTGAGATATGGGTCATAATATTTCATCAATAGAAGCATAATTATAACAAATCCTCATAAATGATGAGATTGTAGTAATAAACTCATAGCACTATGGTAATGTTAAATCATAATCCCAATGAAATAATAAAATTACATGAAGCATAGAATATCATGAAAATAATTATATCCATAATATAACTTTTAAAATTTTAGTATATACACCTCATAAATGAATATAGGTTCATAACATGACATATGTTTCAAAGAAGGAAAATTGAGACAAAATTACATTACTGATTTGGTAAATCTTAAACCATAAACCCCATGAAAGAGAGATCATAAATTAGATATTTAAATAGGAATAAATTAAATTATAATAATATAATACATTCTTAGTCATTAAATATACCACACAAAAGAAAAGAGTGGTGAATATGGCATAAGTCTCGATGAAGAAAAGCAAGACAAGAAATCGACTTACTACATGAGTAAATTTTGAATCATGTTCCCCAAGAAAGAATAAAATCAATTAATAATTTTAATATCATTAAATAAAATAAATTCATGATATAACATTTTATAGGTCACTATATACACCGCACAACAAGAAAAAGTGCTGAATATAGCATATATCTCATAGAAATAAAAGTGAGACGAGAAAACCCAAACCTTATGTATTTAATTTTTTTACACATTAAAATATCAGGTATAATGAATATAAGTTAATTATAAATATAATTAAAAAAAAATTCTTCTATTTAATACCTTATATTATTTTATAATGATTTTATATTACTCATTTATTAAAAATTTTGTGTTAAAGTTACATTTCTTGTAATATCTTCATTGTATTTCTTATATCTTTTGACTTGTTAATCTATATAATCTTACTTATATAAAAGATTAATTATTTAAATAATTAAAAAAATTAAATATATATAATATATATTCAGTATATAAGTATATTTAAAAATTAATGAAAGATTGAAATATGAAATTAAATACACTGTTTATTGAGATTGTTGGTCGTACGTACGCATGAACATTGTTTCCATTTTCTCACCATATTTTTAAATAAAGAAAATTAAATGATATATATATATATATATTATTTATAGTATCATATAGATCACATATTTTTATTAAAATCATCCATAATAAATTCTATGTAAAGTTTGAATGAATTGCATCACTTTGTGGAGGCGGTAGTTTAAACGTCCACAAACGAACTTATTGTATTCTCGCAAAATGGGAAGCATAAAGTTATGTATTATATAATAGTTAAAAAATATAAATACATAATAAATATTATTTATATAATATAAAGTAGTAATCACATTATAATTAACAAGCTTGAGAGGTGGAAATAGAATAAAGAATGACAACGGTTCGTGAAACTGTAGTCCATTGTACACACGATCGATGATTGCATATCCCATTTGATGAATGTTCGTGGGAGTGTAGTTAAAAACATTAACATAAAAACATCTCAATATATTTACAATGATTATTTTATTATATAATAATTTAATAATAATAATAATTTAATGGGTGGAGAAGGACATATAAGAAAATTTCTTACAGAAGGATGTTACCTCTTCTTTGGGTAATTCCTTTTAGTTCGCACCAAAGAACTAACATGGTTTTCATTATTCCAAAAGTTATACTTATAGGGTTATAGAATATAATATTGGTTCATATTTCTTCAGAGTTTTTTGGATCCAAATTACTTTATATAAGTTAATAATTGGGGGCCTAACTTTCCTTTTATAGTGGATGGGGAGTGACATTCTTGTAAATATAAAAAGGTTAACACTGTTGGAAGTTATCCCTTAAATCATGTGCCTATAATAATGATAATTTTATTATAAAAGGTATTATAAGGTTGATATATGGACACACAGTAAATTTTTTACATGTTTCTCGGTCATTTATTTTTTTGGGTTAAAGTTTTACCACTAAGTAAACTTATTTTTACTGTAATTATTACAATTAATTTTAATTACATTCACTAATATTTTTTTAAGAAAACTAAGTTTAAATTAATATATATTTTCAATTATTGATATTAAAAGTATTTAATACAATTTTCCAGATTCTAAGAAATATATGTTGTAGAAATTTATTCAAAATTAATCCCACAGATGAGAAAAGACAACATGTTTATAAAATTAAAATCTTCAAAAAATTTTAATTGTTTTATATCAAAATTCAATGTAATATTTAATATAATGACCTAAATTGTATTAAAATATTTTTTATTTCTCAATATATACATTAATACCTTTAAAAATATAGTCTAACTATATAAATAAATTAGACAAAAATGTATTTTTCAGTAAAAAATTCAATATTTTCACTATTCATCCAAAAATAAAACTTCTCTAAAAAATAAAAAACTCACCATAAGATAATTTTGATGTTACTATTTAAAGAAATAATTTAATTGAATCAAATATTATTTATAAAAGTTTAAAAATAAATATTTAAAATATGCATTTCATTAAAGATGGTAAAATTACCTATTAGAGACATATATATCATTATACGTTAAATTGTGTTTACTCTTATATATTATCTATAAAACATCCAAGATAAACATCAAATTGTTTGTTAAATATAATATATATATATATCATTAAATTCATTTATAAAAAGTGGTTTAATTAATTTATTTAGGTAAAACGTTTTTGATTTCTCAAATATTGTTTTCCAAAAAAATATTTCCTATATTTTCAAAAGGGTCTTATTTTCTTTTCTATTTAATTTTTAAGATAATAACTCTTCATAAATACCCCTGTAAACTATATTTTCATCATTTTAATTAATATTATTCATAACCTTCATTCCAAAAACTAGGTGAAAACTATAATAATATTTTAAAAATATTATTAATGGTGCATTGTAGTTTAGTAAAACTAGATCTTGTGTGTAACAAAAGATATCGAAGAAACTCAGAATTGTGTGTAACAGAAGTCAAACATGGTATTCTCTGTACCAAAAGCTAAGATAAGTTTTTCTTTGTTAACAAGATTGATTTTTTTGTTTCATAGAAAGCAATAATAACCTATTTCATTCATATAACACAACCTAAATTTTGTCCTATGGGAAATGAAATATATGCAAAAGGTTAAATTAATTTGAAAAAAATTCCAAAAATCTCAGTTTGATACATTCTACCCCCCCCCCCCCTTAAATTTAATTTTTCCCTCAAAAGTCAGTTGCGTTATCCAAGGTTTAATTCTTGAAATTTCCTTTTATATAAATGTATGTCTTAAAAATGAATAATAAAACATCATTTAAAAAGGGAATGTTGGAAACATAATAGTTACCCAAAACAACTCATAACTAGGTTTCCACATAGGATAACATATGTGGTAAGTGAGAACATGGAAATGCAAGATAAATCTCACTATCAAATTCTAATGGAGAGTGATAGCTAACATTATTTGTAGAAAGTTAACAATCATAAATCCATAAAGAAAATATGTAATGTCCTAGAATTTTTGTATAATTTTATTAATTATATAAAATTATTTCATGATCGAAAAATCTCAAAGTGCATGATTCTAAGGCCCGGAGTGCCCAAAATGATCCGTTGAAGTTCTTTTAATCCTTAATTAGCGCGCGTAAACATTTTTCTTAAAAAATTGGAATAACTCTTAAAGAGTTTCTTGATTAGAAATCTAAGGGAACTGTAGCATTTAGGATTGTGGGTTTACCCTAGGCATGACATTATTCTAGTTAGCGTAGGCCTCCAGTGGGAAAAACCAAAAATGAAATAATTGTAAATAATATAATTAAGTGGCAATTATTTTATTGTAAAATCTATAACATATACATGATAACTCAGAATAAAAATATGAGAGAATGGTTGAGTTCGTTTAGCTGTTTTCTCCTTAGGCGGATCATAACCTTGACCGGCGTAGGTCGAGGGTGAATTTCATTAATTTATTAACCTTTTTTGGTACGTTCACTAAAAAGGTGAGTAGAATTTTCTAACTTTTGAACTAGTGCTCAGATAAAAAATATGAGGGCACCATTGAATCTACAGAACTAGGATTCTCTTAAGGGAGACTTTACATTGAACCCAGTAGGTCTGGAGAAAAATTTGTGTCTTTTTACTTTTTAAAAGAAAAAATATAAAATTACTTGATTATTTTATTTTCTTTCATGTCCTCCAACGGACAAGTGGAGTGTGGAACCCATGAGGTTTCAAGCCAATAAATGACTTGACCTGTCAATATTAAGTAACAAAATCATAGGAGAATTAGGAAGTTTCCTTATTAATGAGCCCCTATTAATTCCACACGTTGTTACTTACCCTCCCCTCTCCTATTTATATGGATCTTGGGAGGGGTATCGACAAAGCTTCACCAAGCTACGAAGTACTGGTAAAGTGCCGAGACACTGAATCCTTAGAGGATACAGCCGATCCCAGTGGGATGTGACGGGTGAATCTAAACCATGAACTGAAGATTGACGTACGGGTGGCGTTTTTGGAAGCTCATTTCGGAGGACAGAGAACACCATCCCGCTTCCACAAATGTGTCCTCAACATCATTCTTATGGTAGGGGGTTTATTAATTTATGCATTTGAAATGATTTCTGCTTCCCCATTCTTGAATAATATGAAGAATGAGACCAACTTTATAATGGATTGATCTGTGATTCATTCATTTTTTTGGGAGGTTGTTGTGGGTAATCTTTGTAGGGGTTTTAAATTATTGTTTATTTCAAATGAATTTTTGAACTCCTTTATCCTACATGGTGATTACAAGCTAATGTGGAGGCTGCAGGAATAACAAACATGGCCCAGACCCTCCACTTTATTGTTATACTTAATCCTCCACGGAAGATCGTCGACCCGGAGACATCGACTGGCTACGAGGAAGGCATGTGCCGACACACGCCACAAGAGGAGGCCGCGGCACAATGTCGTGCTGGTCATCGGAACGAACAACACTGGACAGTCGCAAAGGGAGTGTGGAGCACCATCGCACACTACCACTAAGAAGAGGGTCGCAGCTCGTCATCCTCATCGTACGGAGGAGGCGGCCAGAACTTTGGTCGGCCACGAAAGGAGAGGTGGCGTGACCAATGTGCCACTGGCGAGTGAAAGGCAGCGCGACTAGCTCACCACCAGTGGACAAGAAGTTGCAGCTGAAGCCGTGACAAAGGCTGAAACCATGCCTCTAGTAGGTTCTGAGGCTGGCGGGTCACACCCCTCATGCCAACTAGGGAGGACCCCACAACGGGTTGTGCTCCAACGCGGTCAGGCCGCTGCCATACTAGGTCACCGCCCTGGTGGTCTTCCCTTTTACTAGACACCCTATATGGGTCGGGCCACCCCATGAGGTCCAACTTTTGTGGGATACATTCCTTCCAGACTGGGCCAAGCCTGCCAGGGCCCATCCTAGACTGGGTCGCGCAGGGTTGGTCTGACTGGGTTGGACCGGTCTTGGGCCTAGAAACACTTAAAGGGTCATATCTTGATAATTGAATGTCCTTTTTATGAACCATATAAGGCATTGTGATCCTTGGATTTTGACGGTCCTTTTGGTATACTCCTATTGAGTTTTGGAAAATTTTGAATTACGGTCGAGTTGAATCAACCTTGAATCCAACCGAAGCCCTGTAGCTAAAATGCTTATAACTCAAAAACCATGCGTCTAATTGAAAGACCTTCAGTTGTGTTGGAACCCTTAAGACATGACAGTCATTTGGGTTACTCTTTTTTGGAGCTTATTGGTGGAAAAATTATGACTGATATCTTGAGGGTCATATACTATGAAACTCGAGCGCACCGGGTGCGAGGAATCACATGGCTGGCAGTGAGGCAGAGGTTAGAGATGAATCATACGTAGGTCATCACTCAACGATCTTGTGTGGGTTAGCGCATACTGATCCTATGTGGGTCAGATCCTGTATGAGTCAGTTCTCAGTGATATTGTGTGGGTCAGGGCATACCAATCCTATGTGGGTCAGTGATCAAAAATCGTATGTGGGTCAACTCATACCGATCTCATGTGGGTTAGATCCTGTGTGGGTCATTGTGGGAGTTAGTTACCTATCGACTCTGGGTGGGTTAGATACTATGTGGATCATTGAAGGGTTAGTACCTATCGATGTTGTGTCGGTCAGAATCTGTATGGTTAGAAGCAGCGCCTGTTGACAAGAATAATATGGTCTAGATTTGTGACTAATCATATGTACTTCTATACTTAACTAAAAATCATGTTTGAGTCGTGACTCTATTGGAACTAAGTCTTTTACATGTGTTATACTTCCTATCTTCATGGTGTTACCTTTGTGGTATTCTTCCATCATTTATGAGATTAATATATCTTGATATCTTTGGTATATGTATGGGCATATACCTAAGTAGTGTTGAAGTTTTTCATTGTGGGTTTTCCTTCATGGAACTTTAGGAGACCTATAAGGTCTTGGGGTCCCTACATTGTATCGTTATACTCACCCCTGCATGGGCTTTGCCCGCACCTAGTTGTATCTTGTGCATAAAACGTGAAACATTTATCTAGGCTGAGGGATCTAGGACTAGACGACACTTGGTGGTGGACCATTTGATGTGACGTGGCGTAGGGAGTACTAATCGTGAGTTGTACCTACCCTCCAAGTAGGATTCGTGGTGGGTCATCCAGGAGCTTCGTTTCACATTTTAGATGTTTTTTACTTTTCATTTGTACTTGTACATTTCATTTGGGATAGTATTCCATCCCCAATACTTTCAGCACACTTTTTTTACAACATCTGTATACTTTGTGGTTTCATCTTGTTGCATTATAATCTATGTTTATATAGGTTTAAAGGAAATGCCTTCCCATTTTAGGGATACGCCTTTCTGGTGCTAATCCATAGACCCTGGTATAAGGAAGGTGGGCTTAGGGTAGTCATGGCCCGAGCCCCGGGGGACGGGTCATGACAAAAAAGTCTTGAAAAATGTCATCGATATCATCAAAAATGATGATAAAGGGGCAAAATTTTATTTCAAAACCCTTTTCCGAAAGTTAAATATTTTTTTGATAAGAGATACTTAATTAATTTCAGCAAAATCTCACCCTTTGTTGTGACTTGGTCAATTTCTACATCATATATTATTCCAATAAATGAAGGTGAATTTTCCATTCCTAAAGAATTAGAAGATCATGAGATCCATAAATAGGTTGATAGGTCATTTTATCTATCATTATAATAATTAAAGTGTTTAGCACTTGTTATCCAATATACATAAATCCTCATATAGTGAGATAATTGTAACACCCTGAGATTTTTCCAGATAGATTATATTAATTTATTTGATGGTTTTTTCTAAATTCTACACCAATATTTTCATGCGCTATACGCAACACCGTATTAGCTTGTAGTATATCCAACACTATTTTTAGCTTCTATTGCACACAATTTCAATTTCATCTGATATAATTCATTTCATGCAACACTAAGTATAGATTTTTTTCAATGTATAAATGAACTAATTTTGATTTATTTTATAGGAACCACTAAAGGAATCTAGAAATACATGAAATAGAGACTTGGCTTGCATTACACGTAAGAGAGACCTTCCTTGGTAGCTTGCGTTGTACGTGATACCGAGTTTCACTGAACAACGATATATTATTAGAATATTATTATTTAATGGGATATAAAATAGACTTTATGAATATTATTAACCACATTTTGAATTTTATATAACATTATCTTTCATATTACATATTTTCTAGAACATGATTTGAGAATAAAATCAATTTTCTAGATAAAAGAATTATTTTTCAAAAAGTGAATTTTTACCACCTTTTGATGGCACACCCACATTAAATATATTTTTAACACTTATATAAGTTTAATTAAAAAAATAAAATTTTTATTTAAAAGCGGGACATAAAAAGTTACTTTTTTTAAATTTTTGTATTTTTATAATAAAATTCAAATTTTAATGAATAGTGAAAAATACTGCATTTTAATTTGAAACTGTATTTTTATCTAATTTATTTATATAGTTAGATTAAATTTTTAATTGGTTTTAAAGTGCAATTGAATTATATATTTATTATTTAATCCAATTTTTGTCATTTTAAGTAATTATACTTTTAAATTGGACATAAACACATGTCAATCTTTTGATAGTTATTACTTTTTAAAAAACCTGCTTTTTTAGTTTTGAAAAAGAGAATTAATTTTAAATTAATTACCACAAATTTTTTGATTTGAATTTGTGAAAATTTATTTCATATTTGGAATCATAAGGTTCATATTTTGTTAATAGGTACCTTTTATTTTTGGACATTATTAATAGTAACTTCAGTGCTTATTTTTTTTACCGTGATTAAAGGGTAAATATGGAAAATAAAGGTAAAAAATAATATTGTAATAATATTAAACTACCCTAACACATGTTTTAATTAAATTTGATGAAATATGTCTTACAATTTAAATCCTTGGGTCGATTTGGGGACCCCATGGATTCACTTGGATGTAAAAATGACATTTTATAAGAATTAATTTAATGTAAAGATAATTATAACCTAAACATATCTCTTTTAGTAAATAGATTTTAATATAGGGTTATTAACTGATATATTTGTACTTATATATTCATTAGAATGATAATTATATTTCCTAAATCATGTAATTTTATTTATAATTTTTAGACACCAAATAAATAATTTTATTTATGACACAAGGATGATGTAGTGATTACCTTTTAAGTAATGATTTAAATAAATGAGATTATAAATATTAAAATAAATTTACTTTGAACCTTTTTATTGCATACATGAATTTTATGGATTATTATTTCTTGTTATATTTTAATTAATGATTTTTTTAAATAATCATGTTGTTATGTATTTTTAAAAAATTCATGATATAAATAGTATAAATATGGACATAAATGGGTTTTTAAAACAAAAACTATTTTATTAAATGATATAATAGTCTTAAAAATCTATGATTTGTCCAAATGACTTAGATAATGTTTATCAACTCATTAATGAACCACTTGAGGTACCATTTTTATTTTATAGAAACTGTATTGACCATATAGTATAAACATACAAGAAGACATGGTAAGAGTAAAATTAGTTAACTAAACGTTAATTCTAAAATAGACTGTTACATTTAAGACCTAAGCATATCTAAATCCTATTGTTAAAAATTATTTAGAAAATTAATCATATTATGTTTGAATTAAATTATTTATTGGCCTTTTGAAACCGAAAATTATTTTATAATAAATTGTTATTTTGAGTGTTTCCTAAAGTTCCCCTCTCCGCTCTTATTAAAGGGCACCTCCTCCCTCTCCTATTAACTCTATTTTGAGCCTTCAATCTTATAAAAACCCTGACCATTTCTCTTTTATACTTACCTAGTTACATTATATAGGTTTTAGTCTCCTCAAAACACTAAATCTAGTTCCCTAAGAGGAAATTAAAAATGAAGCATGTCAAGGAAGAGATAATCTCTTCTACTGATTCTTTCAAATTTATTCTTTTTATACTTCCTCTTACTTAATATTTCCATTATAAAGTAATAAAATCATTATAAATCATATAATTATATGTGATTATAAATATGGAACAACCATATTTCACCTTCTATCCATCCTATGAAAAATGAAATCACGGCACCTGTGTATGTACGACTTACCGTCTCCACGTTGTGGTGTAATCTATTTTTCACCACAACCATAATTGACTGGTTATAACGGTGTAAATAATAACTATATATTATTATTATAACATTATACTAATTATTAGATATTATACACCATACACTTCAATACCATTCAACAATTATGGGAATGATATCGTCGCTCATGTGTACGTACAACTTACCGTCTCCACGATGCAATGAGATTTATTCTCCACATTGACCATTCAAAAATGATTACAAAGTATATATAATAAACAAAAATTAAATATATAACATAATAATTTAATGGAATTATTTATATACATATGTAATTTACATACTTTCATTTAATTTAATAAGGAAACAAAAACAACGTTCTTGGGTATGTACGACCTACCGTCTCCATAAATATTATATTTTATTTCATTATCTATCTATTATATATATATATATATTAAATATATATAATATATAAATCATGTTTTACAATATGTAAGTAATTAAGTCATTATATAAGTAATAATATCAAGAATAACAATTCAACACACATACGATAAATAAAACAATTATTACCCAAAACGCTGCTTCAACATTGAATTGAAAAATGAACTAGTAATTTAAAGTCGTAAGTGAATCATATATGATATCCTAAATATTATTATGGTTATATTACATGTTCTAAATTTTTTTAAACCCAATATATAGGATTTTCATACACATACAAAATAAATTGGACCTAAGGTAAGGGATAATTTTGCAATCTCATTTTTATCCGAGATTGTTTATATGTAAGTAATTACTGGAGATATATTTATCATCGATGTCCATGTTTTCTAAAAAAATCATAAATTTTTTAATATTCTTATATGTATATTTAAAGTCATTTTTACCCTTTTTTGACTTTTACTATATGATGTGGAAGTAATCTTACTTTTGTTTACCATACAATGTACTTTTTGAATTTTCCTACAAAATTATGAGGAGAATGTTTTTTATCTTATACAACATGAATTTATATTTATAGTTTCATGAAGCCTTATTTCCATGAGGCTTCCTCTACACTATTTCAAGTTTATTTTCAACTAAATTATTTTCTTTTCAAATTTCGCGGCATTTTTAAAAAAATGTCTTTTAAGAAGAAAGAATATTTTCTTCAAGAACTAAGTTCAAGTGTTTTATTAAAATTACTTTCCATCTAAGATAATTTTATTAAATAGGGTTATTTATATATCCCTATTGTTACTATTATTTGATTTCATTAATGATGAAATAATCTTTTATATAGTTTATGTTGTGATGGAATGATATTTAAGAAACCCATTTTATTTCATAGGTTATTATATGATGAATGATTTATGATTTGTGGCACATGTATGAATGATTTCAATAGAAAATAGGTGGGACCTATATCTCCATCCAATTAATAAGGTAAATATTTATATCTCATTATATTGATATGTCTAGGATGGAAAGTAAATATCAATCAACAATACATGGCTGGAATGGAAAGTAAACCCAGTTTAGTAATGGACTTTGTCCAATACGATGGTCTTGGAAGCAATGAATTGGCAACTATGGAAATCATATTATATGCTCATTAGTTTTTCACAATTACATGTTTTATGCCAATGTTATTATATCATGGTTAAGGTTTCTTTTTGATCCATGCCTTACGTTCTTTCAAGATTTATTTCATTACTCAAGATATAAAGAAATTTTTTAGGTAGGAAAAAAATTGGAAGATCTTTAGGAAAGATGTCGAAGATCAATTACCATGATTAGAAGATTATGTTCTGAGTTTCCAATGACACTAAACTAATATGGTATTTGGGCGTCTGTTTGTGTCATGTTTTAAGTATTTCACAAATGAAATGTATTTTTTATGTACATCAAGCATGGGTCTCTACAGTTGGTATCAGAGAGAAGTTTTAGTCAAGATTTAGAAACTAGGATGCGAAAACTTTAGTGAGTTCCCTATAGATATTTCTAAGGTATGTCTAAGGTTTTCCCTAAGGGTATGTCTAACTGTAGATTACAGTCCAAGAATTATGGTAATTATCCTGAATAACCTAGTATTAAACCTAATATGTTAGAGATTGAAAGTCCTCTATGTGATATTGTTGTTTTCCTAGTATGAGTTTTTCTTCTCACACGTTTATTTCTGGGTTTTAGAGAATGGCTAGAAACCGAAGGAACCGTGTTAATGATTAATGAAATAGGAAATTCAATGGTTTTCCTCCTAAACAACCAAATTATATGGTATATAGAATTAAAAATCTTATTTCTATACTTACACAAGATATGAATCATTCTGGACTTCCAAATGAGAAGAGAATAGAACAACATTCTATTGAGACCTTCATGAGGCAACAACCACCTTCTTTTAGTGAGTCTTATTATCCACTTGCTTCTAAACAATGGATAAGTACTATTCAAAAGATATTTTCCATCCTTCATTTTTTGTAACATGAAAAGGTCATTTTGCATGTCTGTCATTTAGAAGGTAAAGCAGACCAGTGGTGGACTCTTATTAAGAATACAAGACATCAAGATGAAATTGAATACAAGGAATGGGTTGAGTTCAATAACTTTTTTTAAATAATTACTTCCCTCTTATTATTCTAACAAAGATGGAAAATAAGTTCTTTGAGCTTAAGAAAAATTATGATGAATCTATTGGTACATACAAGGAGAATTTTAGAATGCTTTCAAGGTATGATTTTAGATTTATCATCCAATATGAAATTAAAGTTGATTGATTCTATAGAGTCTTAAAACCAATTATTCGAAGGGAATTAGATATAAGATACTTCATTAGTTATGAATATATTACACATTTAGTTATCAAGGTAGAACTATAATTTGTTGTTACATATCCATCTCACGGTTTTGATAAGAAACAAAATATGGGGTTTAAGGGAAAATCTAAAAATAATGGTGAAAAGGAGATGAATGTTCCATTATTCTCAAAGTGTGGAAAGAAACATGGAGGTAATTTTCTTAAAGGGACTAGTAAATGTTTTAAGTGTGGAAAACAAGGTCATCGGTCAATTGAATGCACAAGTGATGGAAAAAATATGTCTAATAATGCAAACAAATAAAAGGCTACACAGAATAAACCTCTTACACTTCAATGCTACAAGTGCTAGGAAATGGGGAATTATGATAACCAATGCCCAAATCCAATGGTTAATGATGATCGAATTCATTATCCTCTTAATGAAAGGGAAAAAGGGAATTCACATACGATCACTATTGGTGATGATGAGTTTGACAATGTATTGGTGGAATTATTATGTGTTTTTGTATTGGGATTCCAAAATAGTATTCTAAAATCTAATTTATGGTATTTTGGAAGATTAGAAGATTTATGTATTGGTTTATTGTTATTTTAAATAATTATATGTTACCAATAACAATAAAAATTGATTGAAATATTTTTGGAAAACAAATGATATGCGCATAATGAAGGGATAAGGAGATAATGATATGTTTCATAGTATTAATCATATCATGACTGATATAAGGACAAAGTGATATTGTGGTTTAAGTATATAGAATTTATGTTTTTTTGTGTGTGTAAGGAGTTACGTTTCATAGAATGCACGTTTTCACTAAGGTTATATGGTAATTCATTTTATTATCATGTTTAAAGACAATACATGATTATGTTATTCACATAATTAGAAGGTAACAACCAAGAACTACCAAATGAGATATGGGTGACAAATGTTAATTTGATTTAGTTCACCTCCTTCAAAAGTTTTATATTTTCATTTTCTCAAAGGATTGTATTATTATCCATTTATGGATATTATATGTTATATCTCAATTGAAGTTTGTTATATTAATATATTATCTCACTATAGGTGGACTTATGCATATTCGATAACCTGTTCTAACCTTTTTTTAAGACATATCGAATGACATATCATTCAATCACATGATATGCTAACACTTCAAGAATGACAAATTCACATTCATTTCTTTAAATAAGAGATGAAGTGGAAATTATTTAGAGAATGACCAATGGTATGATTTTACTGAAATCATTTAAGTATTTTCCCTCATTTAAAAAATCATCTACTTTATGAAAAAGATCTTGAAACCAAAAATGTTATCCTATTACCTTCTTATCTAATGAATCATATGTCCCCTTAAGTCATCGTTGATTAGTGGATTTCTGGTAGTTAACTTTATCCAAACCTTATTCTTTATCACTATCCATTAGAACATGATGGTTAGATTTTTCTTCTATATCTATGTTTTCACCTCCCACATGTATTCTTCTATGTGGAAACCCAGTGAAGAGTTACATTGGGAAACAGATAGGATTCTAACATTCCTTTTTAAAAGAAAGTTTTAGTGTCCCTTTTGAAAAAGTTGGTTTCCATAAAAGAAACTTTCAAGTAGTAAGCCATTTATTTCCTCGAGAAATTTTGAGGGAGAAATTCATTTTAAGGGGGGTAAAATGTTACACACTAAGATTTTATGAGATAGATTCCTTTAATTTCTTTGATTACATATTTTTAATTCTACAAAAAAATATTAGCTTGTGCTATACACAACACTATATTATCTTTCTGTATATGAAGCACTAATCTTGGCATTTGTTACACACAATTTCAAGTTCTTTTGATAGAATTCAATTCATAAAATACTGAGTATATATTTTGTTCAATGTATAAATGAACTAAGTTTGTATTATGTTATACTCAACACCAAAGTATGTTGTCACTACATGAAACACTAACTTGGCTTGTGTTTGACAAAAGAGCGACCTTCCTCGATAACTTGCATTGTATGTGATACTGAGTTTCACTAAACTATTATATATTGTTAAAATATTATTATTTAATGGGATATAAACTATTATTTTTGAATAATATTAACCAAATTTTGAAATTAATATAACATTAGGATTCATCTTACTCATTTTCTAGAACATGATATGAGTACAATATCAATTTTTCGTATAAAAGAAGTATTTTTCAAAAAAATGTAGTTTTACCACCTTTTGAGGGCGCAACCATTTTAAATCTAGTTTTTAACACTTTTATAAGCTAAATTTTAAAAAAATAAAATTTTTATTTTTAATTGGGATGAAAAAATTTACTTTTTTTTAATTTTTTTATTTTTATAATAAAATTTAAATTTTACTGAATAGTGAAAAATACTACAGTTTAACTCGAAACATCCTTTTAATCTAGTTTATTTATGTAGTTAGATTAAATTTTCAAGTGGGTTTAAAGTGTAATTGGATTATATTTTTATCATTTAATACAATTTTGGTCATTGGAAGTAATTTCACCTTTAAATTGGATATAAAAACATGTCAATCGTTTGATTGTTATTACTTTCCAAAAACCCGCTTTTTGGTTTTGAAAATGGAAAATAGTTTCAAATTAATTACTTAAACTTAAGTGATTTGAATTTTAAATATTAGATTTCATATTTGGAATTATAAGGTTCAAATTGTTTAAATAGGTACCTTTTATTTTTGGACATTAGGAATAGTAACTTCAATAATTATTTTGTTTACCACGGTTAAAGGGTAAATCAGGTAAATAAGGGTAAAGAATAATAATATAATAACACTAAACTAACCTAACACGTGTTCTAATCCTATTGGATGATATATTTCCCACCATTTTCATCCTTGAGGCTATTTTTTGACCCCATGGATTCACTTGGATGTAAAAATGACATTTTATAAGAATTAATTTAAAATAAAGATAATTATAACCTACCAATATATCTCTTATGAAATAAATTTTAATATAGGGTTATATAACTGATATGTATGTTTATAGATATTATTTAGAAATATGAAAATATTCCCTACATTATGTTATTTTATTTATATTTTTAGACACCAAAATAAATATATTTATTTATGAAACAATGATGATGTAGTGACTACCTTATTATTGAATGATTTAAATAAATGATATTATAAATATTAAAATAAATTTAATTTGAACCTTTTTTCTATAAACAAATTTTATAGATGATTATGTCTTGTTATCTTTTCATTAATGAAGTTTTTTTTGAAATAATAAAATTGTTATAGATTTTTAAAAAGTCATGATATGGATAGTATAAAAATTGAAATAAATGGGTTTTTAAAATAAATACTATTTTATTAAATTATATAATTGTCCTAAAAATGTATTATTCTAAAAAGTGACATATATAATTTTTAACATGTCATTAATGAACCATTTTAGGTTCTATCGGTATTTTAGAGTAAATATATTAACCATATAGTATGAATATACAAGAAGACGTGATTAGAGTTAAATTAGTTTACTAAGGATTAATGTTAAAAGATAAGGATAAATTTGAGACCTAAACTTGTCTAAAACCTATTGTTCAAGAAGGTAATGTTGATGATGTTGGAGGAATGGTGATCACGGTCTCTACTATAAATACATTCGTAGGTCTGGAAAATGAAGATGTATTACAGGAATAGGAGGATGTTGTAAGGCAATAAGGTGGCATCTTGTAGCTTGATTTTTTCCAAAAGGATGCTGAAACTGGGGAAGGTGTTATGAAGAACCTTGTGGATTAGTCACACTACCATGCTATAGTTAATAGTTAATTCTAACTGTCAGGTCCAACAAGAATGTGGATTGGAGGAGGGTTATCAAGTAGTGAAAATATTGGGAAAGAGGGGAGACATTTTGGATAGTGACAAGGAAAAGGATAGTGGTGTGGTCCATCCTTTCTACAGTGATGTTGTTTAGGGTGAAAGGATGAAGGTGCATTGGGATGGGGATTCTAGGACTGACCCTCCATGATGAAGACTAAAGAAATAGTATTATTATCTTCCAAGGTCGGTGTCTACCAGGTCTTCTATTGGGATGGAAAGTTGGTCTATGCAGTCCTTGAACGAGTTTCTAGACTTGGAGAAGTTGAATCTTAGAAGGAAATATGCCATGGTTATTAAGCACTATGAAAGATCAGAGTGGGAATAAGCTACTACAGAGGAAACAATCTATAATGGAGGTGGAGACGAGTATGACTTATATGATATGTAATTGTTTTTTATGAATTGATATACTTTCTTAATGATTTTTCTTTTATTAATAAATGGTCATATTCTTTCCTATGAATGAGCATTTATGGTAAATTAGTTGTGTTTATTTTGAAACTGAAAATCATTTTATAATAAATTAATATTTTTTGAGTTTTCCAAAGTGCTTATCTCCTCTCTTATAAAACAGAACCTCCTCCCTCTCTAATTCACTCAATTTTGAGCATTCAAGTTCGGCCAACCCATACCCATTTCTATTCTAAAATTCCCTAGTTACATTATATAGGTGTTGTTCTTACTAAACTACCAACTCTAGTGCTCTGATAATAAATATAAAAGGAGCCATGTCGAGGAAGAGGTAATCTCTTCTACCAATTCATTCAAATTTTTTTCTTCTAATACTTCCTCTTATTTATTTATTTCATAATAAAATAATAACATAAATATAACTCATATAATTATGAGTTATTAGAAATATGAAATAACCCTATTTCACCTTCTATCCATCCTAAGAAAAACAAAATCATTGCACGTGCGTATGTATGTCTTACCGTCTCTGCGTTGTGGTGTAATCTGTTTTTCACCACCACCTTACTGAGATGGGTATAATGGTGGAAATAATAAATATATTGTCACGACCCGTCCTCGGGGCCCGTGCCATGACTACCCCAATCCCGCCTTCCATAGGCCAGGGACTGGCGACTAGCACCAAAGGCGTAAAATCCCGATAACTAGGAAGGCATTGCCTTTATAAAAGAAAACAAGCACCACAGAGTACAAGCGAAAGAAAAACACTAAGTACAAAAGAAAAGATGAAAAGTAAATGGGCCAGAATACAAACCCAAAAGAAAGTACGACAACAACTGAACAAGGTACAACAGCAAAAAGACAACAGCTGGAAGTAGGAAGCATCTCCTGGGTCGTCCTCCTCGGATCCTACCTGAAGGGTAGGTACAGATAGCGCAGCTTCTGGTCATCCACCACAGATCCTACCTGAAGGGTAGGTACAGATGGCCTCTTCCACGCTCTCGTCCGTCAACCTCCTCTGTGAGTCGTCACATCATGTAGTCCACCTCCGGGTACTGACTCGTCATGTAGTCCACCTTCGAGTACCGTCCAGTCCTCGAACAGTCGGCCTCCGTCAGCACTGCCCGTCGTCTGCAACCAACACAATGAGGTGTGGGCATAGCCCGTGCAGGGGTGAGTATAAAGATACTCAGTAGGGACCCCGAGACCCTCAAGATCTCACTAAACCAACAAGGATAACCACAAGAAGATCTCAATAGATAACCTCTACTTAGATATATGCTCATACATATACCTAATTTATCAAGTAACCCATATCAATCATGAGGAAACACAAGGAGTGTGAAATCAACGGATAACCACTACCCAGGTATATGCCCATACATATACCTAAGTTATCAAGTGACCCATCTCAATCATGAGGTAAACACAAAGGTCAAAAAGTCTCAGCTCAACCAGCATTTTCATTATCGAAACCGTAACTGCTGAAGAGCTCCGTCTCTGGAGTGTACAGTGGTCCTTTCACGACTCCGAGGTACTGCTCACTAACCTAAGACTGCTGAGGTGCTCCTACTATCGAGTATCGCGGGTCTGCGGCCAACTACCGGGCGCTCCGTCCGATGTGGGTCTGTCGCCAAATACCGAGCGCTCCCCCCAATAGCCTACAGAGGTACTCCTCCTGTCGAGTACCACGGGTCTGCAGCCAACTACCGGGCGCTCCGTCCGTTGTGGGTCTGCCGCCAAATACCAGGCGCTACCTCCACTGGGCTAGTCGACTCACTCCAAGTCGAGTCGATCAAGCAGTCGTCAGGTCTCAGCCGGCTACACGGTCTCCGTACTCCGCACGCTCGTCTCCGGGAGGGTCCGCTCCACGAGCTACTGGTTGATACTCCAAGTATCACAAAGTCCCGCAAAGAAGTATCTCAAAGGACCACCTCATCATAGGGGTCTCAACGCAACAGACGGCGTGTCAATCGGACGCCCGGTCTGTGAGTTATTAGCCTTTTCGTCCCAGGGGCCCGGTTGGTTTCGTGTGCGAACCAATCCGGCCGTAACTCAACTATACCCCGAACACTCATAGGGTATACTCATAGGGACAATTTCTCAATGAGATCACCAACGCCGCTGACGGTTCGTCAAACGGACGTTCTGTCAGAAAGGTATCAGCTTTTCCGTTCCAGGGGCCCGGTTGGATTTCGGTGCGATCCAACCCGGACACTATCCAACTGCATCCAAAAATCGGGCAGAGGATGCCAAAAGCTCCATCTCAACAAGAGGAAAACAACGAGATAGACGGTGTGTCAATCGGACACCCGGTCTGTGAGTTATTGGCTTTTTCTTCCCAGGGGCCCGGTTGGTTTCGTGAGCGAACCAACCCGACCGCACTTCGATGGCATCCAAACCTCGAGCGGAGTAAGCCAAAAGATCCGTCTCACTTAGAGGAAAACAACAAAGTCGACGGCACGTCATTCGGACATCCGGAACTCGAGTTACGAGCGTTTCCGCTCCGAGGGACCGGTTGGTTTCGTATCCGAACCAACCCGGACGAACCCAAAGTAATCTGAAACCTTGAGTGCGATATACCGAAGCGACCGTCTCGATCCAAGGATCGTGTTTCCCCTTACGTCGAGTCGTTTGGAGGCCCTAAGCTCAAGTTATTGGCATTTGACCGAAAGTGGCCCGAAAACGGGGGTCTGGGCCCGGCCCGACCCCCCCCCCCCCCCCCTGGGTCGGCCCGAACCGGGTCGACCCGACCCGGGTTCGACCCGGATGCGCCCGGCCCGACCGGCCGGCCGCGGCTCGGCCGGCGTGGCCGCGCCAACACGCGGGCGGGGCGCGCGGATCCCCCGCCCTTCGCCGCTGATTGAGGTCGGCGGTTCGCCGGCCGCCCCTTTTTCCAGCGGCACGCCGCCGCCGTCTTCCGCGGACCACCGGACGCGCTCCGGTGGTCCATTCTTCCTGCCATCTTCGCCTATGGTCCCCCCGGGACCCCATCTTCACTGCGAAGGGATTCGAACGCCCAAACGGCATGCTTCGTCGTCGCCCGTCAATCCACACATCAATAAACAATATGCGGAGGGTTGTCGGGCCGTGTTCGTTTGGCCCGCACCCTCCGTGTTAGATTATAACAATGGGATAAGTTTATTCAACACATGAATACATAACCAAAAACAATTTTAATGAATTAAAATTGTTCTTATTATCCGGGTTCTTCACCTTGAACGGAAACATTTACGGAGTATAGAACATTCAAATAAAACCCCTACCTTGGGTATAAGCCGATCGGAAGGAGGCGTCGTCGTTCGAGGTTCGTCGCGGTATGGTGTCGCGAGGATGACGACGTCGAAGGGGGACGTCGGCGTTCATCCGACTCGAGGGAAGGCGAAGCCGTCGTCGCTTGCTACCTGATTCCGCTTTCGAGCTTGTTCGTCAAACTCCGAGGTCCAAGAACAAAAAGATTTAATTAAAAATAATTAAATCCTTGTTGTTGTTATACTCCACAAATAATTTAAAAGGGGCGCAACCCCCTACCTTGTTGTTGTCAATCGAAGGTTGTCGCGGGGTTGGATCGTCGTGGAAGAAGCGTCACGGAGGGAGAATCGCGGAAGAAGCGTCGTTGACGGCGTCGCGTCGTCGATCTCCAAGGGTTTGGCGTTCTTCGTCGGAGGTCGGAGCGTTCTTCGCGTTCTTCGCATTCTTCGTCGAAGAAGAACGCTTTCCTCCCAAATTCTCTCCACACCACAAGTCCAACTAAATAAAATAAGTACAACCCTTATTTTATTATTGACCTAAGATTTTGAAATTCAAAAGATAAGAAATGAACAATTAATTCGTTGAATAAATTGTAACGATTTAACTGCCTAATTAATTGGGGCGTTTCTTAACCAGAAAAATGCACTGTTGACTTTCATTAAGGAAGAGGTTTTCGCAGGTGTGTTACTTAGCGGAAAAGAAACGGCGGGGCTCGTGCGGGCCCCACCTCACAAATATCCTACCAAGAGGGTAGGATATTTTTGGATAGTACCCTATCCGTTCAACTCAGGTTAAGCGGCTTTCAAGTGGCTTCAAAGTGGCTTAAGTGAAATAAAATAAATTTTGTCGTACAATTATTTTATTTCTTAACTTTAAGCCCGAAAATTAAAAACCACACCCGAGAAAACGCAACTCTGGAAGAGGCGTTTCTAAGAAATTATTGGCGATGCGATTCCATCGGTGCCCTCAGAATTCAATTTCGAGCACCGGTTCAAAAGTTAGAAAAACCTGCTCGTCCGTTCACTGAACGTACCCGAGCCAAACTTCGGAAATTGATTCCGGGCACACCGGGCATCGGAATCAGGCGCCGTCAGAAACTGCGTTCTTGTAAAATTCCAAAGAAAATTAAGAAAATCAAATTCCTTGGAATTTACGGGTCTTTAAATTACTCCCACCACAGGGCTTTACGTCCCCGTAAAGCTTCACCGCAAACTTAGGGAAACAAAGGTGGTACTGAGCACGCATCTGAGCCTTCCGCTCCCATGTGCTCACCTGGAGGTTCTCGTGCTGCCAAAGAAAGTGCACAAGAGGAATCAACCATCATCCTAGGATCCACTCATGTCAATCCTCGATCCCCACAGGAACCTCCGTAGAAGTCACCTCATCGCCACCGTCTAGCTCATCAAGGTCGATGATATGCGGAGGGTCGAGCACGTATCTCCTCAGTTGAGATACGTGGAAAACTTCGTGCACCTAGTTCAACTGAAGTGGATGGGTCAAGCGGTAAACCACCTCGCCTACCCAGCTGAGGACCTTGAATGGTCCGTTGAACCTCGGAGATAACTTTCCTCCCTGACCACATCTCCATAAACCTCGTCGAGGTGAGACCTGTAAGAAGACGTGGTCGTCATCCTCGAACTCCAGAGGTCTCCATTTTCTATTAGAAATGAAACTCAAAACGACTGCTGCTACGAGGGTAAGGTTGACCGACTCAAGAGTGATCAGTCGCACCCTCCTGTGCAAGAGTTACCCTGCGCTGCCTGGGGTTTCCTTTTTCGCTAACCAAGGAAAACCCATCCCAACGTCGTAGTTAAACTAAAACCTTTTTTCCTAATACCGTCAATTTGTGTATGAACCGTGATTGCCCAGTCCATACTCAAACCAACGTCGGAAGGCCTCGACGCTGCCACCAAGAGATTCCAACCGAAACTCTCTCCTCAAGGATCTGACCAAACCGTCGGCGTAAGTGTGATTATCGAGTCTCCTCTCAATGTATCTTCAGACGTGAGGGTCAAGTCCACGTCTTACCGGAAACTCTAGGTATGGAACAAGATTTTTGAAAGCAAGGAATGATTCATATCGACGTCCGTTACTACAACAGCTAGTAGTGGACACAGACTGTCCCTTGAATCATTTCTAGAGCCATTGGGTCACACTCCATGACCGCAAGCAGCCACACTCTTCCACCGCCCTCCAGCTCCCTGAGCCTGGCGGGGATAACTAAGGCGGGTGGTTGTAGCATGTTAAGATGTACACCACCTCATACTGCTCTCCTAGCTCTGCCTCCACGTCTGTTGCTTCGCAGACTCATCTATCCTTAAAGCTTCCACTTCTTGAAACATTTAATATGCCCGAGTCTCTAAGACTGGCACTGGTTTCCTGTTTCTTACTGCACTGTGCAGTCTTCATCCGCTCTTGGATGACCTGGACCTTCTTTAGTCTCACAATAGCTGCTATGATTTCTTCTTTGCCGATAAGAGAAATCTGGTCTCATCCCCTAGATGAACCACATTCGTTGTCTAATACAGTCAATCCTGACATGAATGATGCATTCATGCCATGGATGATGTCGTAAGGCCTCGACGTAACTACCAAGAGATCCAACTGTCACTCTCGCCTCCAAGGGTCGAGTCACACTTTTGGCATCAGCGTGAGGTCACTGGGTCTCCTCCAGTAGAAATATCGAAAGTGAGGGTCAAGTCAACAGTTTAACCGGGACCACTCAGTATCAACCAAACAAAAAGGACAGGAATGAAAACAAAGATAAGTGTCTTTTTATTATTGCAGCTCATAGTACAAAGACACAAAGCAACTACAGACAAACATCAACAAAACTAGAAGCAACAGGATTAATATCCTCCATGTCGGAAGCTAGTCCCGCTCATGTCCATCTGCTTCCAGAGCTCCATGACCTTAGGCCTCTGCTGCCTGAAGCTGAGATCTCCCATGTCCTCCTGTCCCCTGCGGTTGGGGTGGGCCTTCTGGTGGTGGTGGTGGCAACATCCCGAAGAGTCTTCCACCTCCAGCTGCACGACCAGCTCCTCTGCCATGGCCACCTGCTCCTTGCGGTCCGCCCTGATCGAACCTCTGCCTCTGCCTCGGAGGTTCTACATTTAACTGCTGGTCATCTGCATGGCGGGTCGGACAGTCACATGCCATGTGACCAATTCTACCGTAGGAGTAACACTGTCCACTCTCGGCACGTCTGGCTCTGACTCCACCCCATTTTCCCCGCACAACTGAACCTGAGTCGTGCAGTCATCCATTGGTAGGTCTGGTCCTCTTGGACCTCTGCGTCATCTGTCTACTGCCTGCTGCAGAAGACTCTGCCGCAAGCCGACTAGTGGTGGGTCCTGCTGCTGGAGACTACTCAGCAAGGAAACTCTCCACTAAGAGGGCTCTCTCCAACACCCCTGTCTGTGTCAGAAAGCTGTGAGAAACAACAGAAGCTCTAATCTCTCGCTTGAGCCCCTGCTCGAAAGTTCGGGCCTTAAAGAACGGGTCATGTACCATATCTGTGGAGTAACGCGAGAGGTCTGTGAATCTCACTGAGTACTGCGCCACTGACATGCTGCCCTGCCGCAGCTGATGTAGCTCCTATATACGCACCGCTCGAAGGGTGGCTGGTACAAACTCTGCCCGGAACAGGCTCTCGAAGTCTGCCCATAGAAGTATCGCCTTGTCATGCATCTGAAGCATCAGGCTCCACCATCTGCCTGCTGCTTCCTGAATAAGGCTGGCAGCTAGGATCACCATGAAATCTGTCAGCGTCCCCACTATCCTGAAGACTCTAACCACAGCCTCCATCCAATCCTCAGTCGCCTGCGGGTCCGTCCCTCCCTGGAACCTGGGTGGCCTCTGGCGCTGGAACTCATGCAGTGCGCTCAAGCGACATGCATCTTCTGCTGCTGGGGCTGGTGGCATCGGTGGCCCAATGGGTAGTAGTACCGCTGGTGCCTCCGTTGATGCCTCAACTGGGATAGGGCCCTGTACTGAGGCCTCTTCGCTCGGCGGGTTGTCAGTACGTACCACTCTCGGGGCTCTAGCTGGTCGTCCACGGGGAGGCATCCTGAAAGAAACAACATGACACGGTCAAAAGATTATACCTGGTGAGCTGACCTGGTTTGTGCTGACATTTAAATAAAACTTCTGTAAAACACACACGCAATTAGTGTTTTCGTGCACAAAGTCGTAAATCAGTTGTCAGGGTCCTGGTGTATGGATACGTCGGCCACCCGCACCAACACTGGACTCCCTGAACTGAAAACCACACTCGGTACTCTTAACACTATTGCTTCACAGAAGGAAACATCAGAGTTATAAGTTCTACGGTAGAACCAAACCCCTCTGATACCAATTTGTCACGACCTGTCCTCGGGGCCCGTGGCGTGACTACCCCAAACCATCCTTCCATAGGCCAGGGGCTGGCGACTAGCACCAATGGAGTAAAATCCCGATAAATGGGAAGGCATTTCCTTTATAAAATAAAACAAGCACCACAGATTACAAGAGGAAGCAAAACACTAAGTACAAAAGAAAAGCTGAAAAGTAAATGGGCCAGAATACAAACCCAAAAGAAAGTACGACTACAAATGAACAAGGTACAACAGCAAAAAGACAACAGCTGGAAGTAGGAAGCAGCTCCTGGGTTGTCCTCCTCGGATCCTACCTGAAGGGTAGGTACAGATAGCGCAGCTCCTGGTCGTCCACCACGGATCCTACCTGAAGGGTAGGTACAGATGGCCTCCTCCACTCTCTCATCCGTCAACCTCCTCTGTGAGTCGTCACGTCGTGTAGTCCACCTCCGGGTACTAACTCGTCATGTAGTCCACCTCTGGGTACCATCCAGTCCTCGAAAACTCGGCCTCCGTCAGCACTTCCCATCATCTGCAACCAACACAACGAGGTACGGGCATAGCCTGTTCAGGGGTGAGTATAACGATACTCAGTAGGGACCCCGAGACCCTCAAGGTATCACTAAACCAACAAGGACAACCACAAGAAGATCTCAACAGATAACCTCTACTTAGATATATGCCCTTACATATACCTAAGTTATCAAGTAACCCATCTCAATCATGAGGAAACACAAGGAGTGTGAAATCAACGGATAACCACTACCTAGGTATATGCCCATACATATACCTAAGTTATCAAGTAACCCATCTCAATCATGAGGTAAACACAAAGGTCAAAAAGTCTCAGCTCAACCAGGATTTTCATTATCGAAACCATAGCTGCTGAAGAGCTTCATCTCTGGAGTGTACAGTGGTCCTGTCACGACTTCGAGGTACTACTCACTAACCTAAGACTGCTGAGGTGCTCCTCCTGTCGAGTACCGCGGGTCTGCGGCCAACTACCGGGCGCTCCGTCTGCTGTGGGTCTGTCGCCAAATACCGGGCGCTCCCCCCAATACCCTACAGAGGTACTCCTCCTGTCGAGCACCACGGGTCTGCGGACAACTACCGGGCGCTCCGTCCTCCGTGGGTCTATCACCAAATACCGGGCGCTCCCTCCACTGGGCTAGTCGACTCACTCCAAGTCGAGTCGGTCAAGCAGTCGTCAGGTCTCAGCCGGCTACACGGTCTCCGTACTCCGCACGCTCGTCTCCGGGAGGGTCCGCTCCACGATATACTGGTAGATACTCCATGTATCACAGAGTCCCACAAAGAAGTATCTCAAAGGACCACCTCGTCATAGGGGTCTCAACGCAACAGACGGCACGTCAATCAGACGCCGGGTCTGTGAGTTATTAGCCTTTTCGTCCCAGGGGCCCGGTTGGTTTCGTGTGCGAACCAATCCGGCTGTAACTCAACTATACCCCGAACACTCATAGGGTATACTCATAGGGACCGTTTCTCAACGAGATCACCAACGCCGCTGACGGTTCGTCAAACGGACGTTCTATCAGAAAGGTATCAGCTTTTCCGTTCCAGGGGCCCGGTTAGATTTCGGTGCGATCCAACCCCGCCACTATCCAACTGCATCCAAAACTCGGGCGGAGGATGCCAAAAGTTCCGTCTCAACAAGAGGAAAACAACGAGACAGACGGTGCGTCAATCGGACGCCCGGTCTGTGAGTTATTCGATTTTTCGTCCCAGGGGCCCGGTTGGTTTCGTGAGAGAACCAACCCGACCGCACTCCGACGACATCCAAACCTCGAGCGGAGTAATCCAAAAGATCCGTCTCACTTATAGGAAAATAACAAAGTCGAAGGCACGTCATTCAGACGCCCGGAACTCGAGTTACGAGCGTTTCCGCTCCGAGGGCCCGGTTGGTTTCGTATCTGAACCAACCCGGCCAAACCCAAAGTAATCCGAAACCTCAAGTGAGATATACCGAAACGACCATCTCGATCCAAGGATCATGTTTCCGCTGACGACGAGTTGTTTGGAGGCCCGTAGCTCAAGTTATGGGCATTTGACCGAAAGTGGCCCGAAAATGGGGGTCTGGGCCCGGGCTGACCCAGCCCGACACCCCCTTGGTCGGCCCGAACCGGGTCGACCCGACCCGGGTCCGACCCGGCTGGTCCCGGCCCGACCGGCCTGCCGCGGCTCGGCCTGCGTGGCCGAGCCGACACGCGGGCGGGGCGTGCAGATCCCCCGCCCTTCGCCGCTGATTGAGGCCGGCAGTTTGCCGGCCGCCCCTTTTTCCGGCGGCGCGCCGCCGCCGCCTTCCGCGGACCACCGGACGCGCTCCGGTGGTCCGTTATTCCTGCCGTCTTCGGCTATGGTCCCCCTGGGACCCCATCTTCACTGCGAAGGGATTCAAACTCCCAAACGGCCTGCTTCGTCATCGCCCGTCAATCCACACATTAATAAACAATCTGCGGAGGGTTGTCAGGCCGTGTTCGTTTGGACCGCACCCTCCGTGTTAGATTATAACAACAGGAGAAGTTTATTCAACACATGAATACATAACCAAAAACAATTTTAATGAATTAAAATTGTTCTTATTATCCGGGTTCTTCACCTTGAACGGAAACATTTACGGAGTATAGAACATTCAAATAAAATCCCTATCTTGGGTATAAGCCGATCGGAAGGAGGCGTCGTCGTTCGAGGTTCGTCGCGGTATGGCGTCGCGAGGATGACGACGTCGAAGGGGGACGTCGGCGTTCGTCCGACTCGAGGGAAGGCGAAGCCGTCGTCGCTTGCTACCCGATTCCGCTTCCGAGCTTGTTCGTCGAACTCCGAGGTCCAAGAACAAAAAGATTTAATTAAAAATAATTAAATCCTTGTTGTTGTTATAATCCACAAAGAATTTAAAAGGGGCGCAACCCCCTACCATGTTGTTGTCGATCGAAGGTTGTCGCGGGGTTGGATCATCGTGGAAGAAGCGTCGCGGAGGGAGAATCTCGGAAGAAACGTCGTTGACGGCGTCGCGTCGTCGATCTCTGAGGGTTTGGTGTTCTTCGTCGGAGTTCGGAGTGTTCTTTGCGTTCTGCGCGTTCTTCGTCGAAGAAGAATGCTTTCCTCCCAAATTCTCTCCAGGCCACAAGTCCAACTAAATAAAATAATTACAAACCTTATTTTATTATTGACCTAAGCTTTTGAAATTCAAAAGATAAGAAACAAACAATTAATTCGTTGAATTAATTGTAACAATTTAACTACCCAATTAATTGGGGCGTTTCTTAACCAGAAAAACGCACGGTTGACTTTCATTAAGGAAGAGGTTTTCGCAGGTGCGTTACTTAGAAGAAAAAAAACGGCGGGGCTTGTGCGGGCCCCACCTCACAAATATCCTACCAAGAGGGTATGATATTTTTGGATAGTACCATATTCGTTCAACTCAGGTTAAGAGGCTTTCAAGTGGCTTCAAAGTGGCTTAAGTGAAATAAAATAAAGTTTGTCGTATTATTATTTTATTTCTTAACTTTAAGCCCGAAAATTAAAAACCACACCTGAGAAAACGCAACTCCGGAAGAGGCGTTTCTAAGCAATTACCGGCGCTGTGATTCCATCAGTGCCCTCAGAATTCGATTCCGGGCACCGGTTCAAAAGTTAGAAAAACCCGCTCGTCCATTCACTGAACGTACCCGAGCCAAACTTTGAAAATTGATTCCGGGCACACCGGGCCTCAGAATCAGGCGCCGTCAGAAACTGCGTTCTTGTAAAATTCCAAAGAAAATTAAGAAAAAAAAATTTCCTTGGAATTTACGGGTCTTTACATATATTATTATTATTATTATTATTATGTGATACTAATTATTATATATTTTACACCATCCATTTCAATACAATAAAAAAATTATAGGATCAATATCATCACTCGTGGGTACGTACAGCTTATCATCTCCACAATGCGATTAGATTCATTCTCCACATTAACCATTCAAGAATGATTATAATGTATATATAATAAATAATCATGAAATATATTACATAATAATGCTTCTAGATTTATGTATATATATTTATATGTCATTAACTTACTTTCATTCAATTCAATTAGGAAAGGAAAACAACTTTCATGCGTACATACGGCCTACGGTCTCCATGAACGGTGTATTCCATTTCTTTTATCTATCTATTATATATATATATTTATATACTGAATATACATAATATATAAATCATATT
Source organism: Viscum album (assembly GCA_963277665.1). Lineage (NCBI taxonomy): Eukaryota > Viridiplantae > Streptophyta > Magnoliopsida > Santalales > Viscaceae > Viscum > Viscum album. Next base: position 1,036,789,747 of record OY728141.1, on the reverse strand, counting down.
TTATATTCTTTAGTTATGTAAATAAATATATAAGTAATAATATCAAGAATAAAAATTCAAAACTCGTACGATAAATAAAATGATCATTACCCAAAATGTTGCTTTAACATGGAATTCACAAATGAATGGGTAATATAAAGTCATAAGTGAATCATATATGATATCATAAATTATTTTATGGTTCGGTTAAATGTTAATAATTTTTTTAAATCTGATATAAAGTATTTTTGGACACATTTATAAGAAATCATACCTAAGGTAAGTTATAATTTTGCAATCTCATTTTTATCTGATATTGTTTATACAAAAGTAATTATTGGGGATATATTTATCATCGATGCCCATGTTTTCTAAAAAAAATTCATAAATTTTTTTCTATTATTATATGAATTTTTAAATTCATTTTTACCCATTTTTGACTTTTAATACATGATATGGAAGTAATCATTCTTTTTTTTACCATACGAGGTACTTTTTGACTTTTCTAACAAAAGTACGGGGAGTGTTTTATTTTAACTTATATCACATGAATAGATTTTTACAGTTTTATGAAGCCTTATTTCCAAGAATATTTTTCTATACTATTTCAAGTTTATTTTCAACTAAATTCTTTTCTTTTAAAATTTCACAGCATTTTGAGAAAATAAAATGGTTTTGAAGAATAAAGGATAATTTCTACAAGAACTAAGTTCAAGTTTTTTATAAAAATTATTTTCCATCAAAGATTTTACTATTAAATAGGGTTATGTTTCTATACCTATTATTACTATGATTTGATTTCATTAATGATTAAATTATATTTTATATGGTTTATGTTGTGATGGAATGATATTAAAGAACCCCATTTTATTTCTTGGGTTATACTATGATGAATGATTTATGTTTTTTGGAACATATGTGAATGATTTCATTATGAGATGGGTGGGACCTGTATCTCCCTCCAATGCATTGGGTAAATATTTATATCTCATGATATAGATATAGATGGAATGGAAAGTAAATCATGTTCTGTAATACGTTGTTTGAATGGAAAGTAACCCCATTTTAGTAATGGAATTTTTCCACTAGGATGGTATTAGAAGAAATGTCATGGATATTATAAAAATCATATTATGTTCTCATTATTTTTCTACAATTACATGTTTTATTCCAATATTGTTCGATTATGGTTAATATTCCTATATGATCCATGCCTTATGTACCTCCAAGATTTATTTCATTACTCGAGATTTTGATGATTAAACTCTATGTTCATGTTTTTATATTCAAATGTTTATGGTTTGTTTTATGTTCTCTATGTTTACCCTTACTGAGAATTTGAGCTCACCCTTTTATATGTTTCTTTTCCCTATGATATAAAGAATGTTTTTAGATAGGAAATCAAAAGGGGAAGATCTTTATGGGAGATGTTGAAGATATTTCACCATGATAAGAATATTATGTTCTTAGTTTCCAAAGACACTAAACTAATATATTCTTTAGGAATTTGTTTGTTTCAGGTATTAAGTATTCCTAAAAAGAAATGTAATGTGCAAGTACATCAACATTGGCTCACTAAAATAATACATTAATCTCTAAAACCTCATATGATGTTTAATATAAACCATTCTATAAATGGTTAACCTTATAACCCTTTGGATATATTAAATTCTAAAACTTTTAAAATAAGGTCACTAAATTTTTCAAAAACATATTAGAATTGATTCCATGTATATCATAAAGTAGATATTGGTTGTCACATACTAAACATGTGAATAAATTCATCGTGTTTTCTCTTTAAACATGGTCATAACTAAAATTACCATAAAAAATTATTGAAAACATACAGGGTTTCTTATTCAAAATATTATTGGATATATTACTTAAATCCCAAAAAAATATTGAAAACTTCATCCCTGATAACATATACTACTTTGTCAATAAATCAATAATCAGTTTCATGGTAATCAATACTATTTATTTTAATTTATCCATCATCATCTCTTTGTCCAAGATAAAAAAAATTTATCAACATGTTGAACACATTAATGGTTACCTTCTATTAACCAAAATATCACTTTTCCATTAAATAAATTTTCTAGGTCATTAGAACTATTCAATAAATTTTTTTAAAAACCATATTTTAAATCATATTAATTTTATTATTAATATAACAAAATTTCTTAATTTATATACATATACACATCAATATTCCAACTTTATTATTAAATAATTAATTAGGGTTTTTAAATTTATTCTATTATACCCCTTTCTGGGAATATGAAATATGAATCCTTTTTATGGTCTTAAACCATAATTTAATCATGTTAAGAATACTGTTAGAATATCTCATACCTTTCACATGTCATTCACAATATCTATATCTTCAGTAGTATAAATAATAGTCATTCCACCTTCCTGATTCTCATCATAAGATTTCCACTTAGGGCATCATTTTCATAATGCACATACTTTTCACATATGAAACATTCAGTTTAAACCCATCTCCTTCTACTTCCCGCTATTGACTGAGAACAGAAAGAATAGTGTGGGTTACAATTATCATAGAATAAAACAACATAATCCTAAAAAATTACTTATAGGATTCTTAAATCATGAAACCTTCTTTTTAAAATATTAAACCTTAGTATTATCCTTAGATACATACCTAGACATATCCTTAGAAATATCCCTAGGTATCACTATAAATATTTCTCATCAAAGTTTTAAAAGGATGACTAAAACCTTCCTTTGATTCCAAAAATAGTGTCACAAGATTAACATATATGGGTATTATGTCATTTTAAATGAATATTCACTTCCCATAACATATTAATATATATCCTGTGAAAAGAAGCAGGTTTCATAAGGGTTTTATCATGGTATAACTCGTGAAAGAGAAATGGGTGTCATAAACATCATTCCAACAAAACATAGACCATTCATAGAAATAACATGAATTTTATTCATGGATGATATCAATATTAAGGAATAGGAAACACCAATAAGTGTCATCTTAGATTGAAAACAATTTTAAAAGATCTATTGAAAACATTTATTTAGGAAAATATCCTTTCTGCATTGAAAAATGCATTTTTTAAACAAAAATATATATATTTGAAATCCATTTTATTTGAAAATCTCTTTGAAAAAATTTAAATAAGAATTGAAATAATCTAAATAATTTTCTTTGAAAATAAATTTGAAATCTTATAAAGGAATCTTTGAAATCATTTAAATATTTTTCGTTCAAAATTACCTTTGAATCCCTATTATAGTAGATTTAAAAACCATTTATAACACTCTATGAAAAATAGTAAATTGCTAAAATCTATTTGATTCAAAATAAGATGAAAATATCTTTTAAAAACATTTTTACAAACCATGGTTTTTGAATTAAAAATATTTTTGATTGAATAGAAAAATAAAATCGAATTTTATTAAAAATTATTTATTAATTATCTTAATAACCAAAGAGAAGAAATAAATGGTAAAATTGCATAATGATATAATTAATAACAATATGATAATAAAATTCATGAGTTTTATTGATATATGTATCACAATATTTTATCAATGTAAGTATACTTGTAACCAATCCCGATAAATGATGAGTTTGTATCAATAAACTCATACCACTTTGGTTACTTTGAATCATAATCCATATGAAATAATAACACTAAATAAAGTATATAATTTTATGAAAATATATATATTTATGATATAACATGTCAAATGGTATTATGTACACCTCATAAAAGAATATAGGTTCATAACATGACATGTCTTAGAGAAGGTAAATTGAGACAAAACTGCTTTAACTATTTGGTAACTTTTGAATCATAAAACCTATGAAAGAGAGATAATAAAATGGATTTTAAATACCCATAAATATAGGTATAATAATAATATAATACATTAATAGGTATTATATACACCAAACAAAATAAACGAGTTCTGAATATGTCATAAGTCTTTCCGAAATAAAAGTGAGGCTTGAAATCCTATTACTACATCAGTAAATTTTGAATCATGTTCCTCATGAAAGAATAACATAAATTAAAAAAATAATATAATTAAATAAATTAAATTCATTATATAATGTGTCATAGGTCAGTATATACACTACACAATAAGAATAAGTGGTGAATATAGCATATATCTCATAGAAACAAAAGTGATATGAGAAAACCCTTACCTAAAGTCATGAATTTCAGTGTACATGTTAATAAAACTTATATAATAAAAATAAGTTTATTATAATTATAAAAAAGACCCATATCTCTATATATAATACCATATATGATTTTTATGACTTTTTATTACCCATTTATTACAAGTTTCATGTTCAAGTTACGTTTCTAGTAATAAATGCTTCATTTTTTAGATATGTTTTGAATTGTAATTCTTGATCCTATTACTTATATTTGGATCCTATTATTTATAAAATTTAAAATATTATATAAATATAGCATATATTCTGTATATAATTATTTATAATAATATATTCAAGACATAAATATGAAATTAAATACACCATTCATGAAGACAGTAGGTCATATTTATGCATGAACGTTGTTTCCATTTTCTTGTCATATTTTTAAAATAATGAAAGTAAACTATATATATATAATATTTAAAGTATCATATATATCACGTATTTTTATTAAAATCATACTTAATACATTATATGTAAATCTTAAATGAATCATATCACTTTGAGAAGGTGGTAGTCCAAACTTCCATGAATGAAGTAATCATATTACCACAAAATAGAAATCATGGAGGTGTGTGTTCTAAAATAATTATAGAACCATAAATAAATAATAAATATCCTATTTATAATATTAAAATGGTAATTAAATCATTATTCCAAACCTTTATAGGTGTTAATAGAAGAAGGAATGACATCGATTCACGAGGTGGTGGTCCATCGTACACACGAACAATGATGGTTTATCCCATTTGATGGAAGTGTGTGTGAGTGTACGTAAAATCATTAACATAAAAACATATCAATATTTTTGGGATACTAATGTTATAATATAATAATGTAATAATAATAATTTAGTGGGTGTATAAGGACATAAAAAAAGTTCTTGTTGAAAGATGTTACCTCTTCTTTGGGTAATTCCTTTTAGTTTGCACCAAAGGACTAACTTGGTTTGCTTTCTGACCAAAGTGATACATCAATAATTATAGAAGAGAATTTGTGATATTATTTGGGTAGTTTTTCTATCATTCAATTTTCTTGATATTTTTTTATAAGTGAGGGGGCATGTGTTCCCTTTTATAGTTGACGAGGAGTGTCATTCCTATAAATATAAAAAGTAAAACACTACTGGGAGGTCTCCCTTAAATCATGGGCCTCCAATAATGGGAATTTTTTTATAAAATTGATTATATTATCTAAATATGTCCATGAAATGGATTTTTGACTAGTGTATAAGTCATTTATACTTTTAAGAATAATTTTTAACCACTAAGTAAACTCGTTTTTACCTTAATCGCGGTAATTAATTTTAATTAATTTCAATAATATTTGTGGTAAAAAAATTGGTTTAACATAATAAAAATTTTAAATTATGATTATTATAAATAATAAATAATTTTTTTCAAAATTATAAACATTTAAGTGTTAGAAATTAATTTAAAATTTATCCTGCAGATGGGACACGACAAAAGGTTTTAAAATAAAAATTTTCAAAGGTTTGAAATATTTTTATATCCAATTTCAATGTGAAATTAATTAAAATGTCCTCTATTTTATTAATATAAATATAATTTTTCTAAATTGACTATATAACCAATTTAAAATATAATTTAACTATATAAATAACTTGTATAAAAATGCATTTTTCAATTAAAATTCTGTATTTTTCATTATTCAACCAAAAATGAAACTTCTCAAAAAAATAATGAAAATTAATCCTAAGATAATATTGAGGATGTTATTTCAAAAATGAAGTTAAATTTATAAAATAGATTTTATAAAAGTGTACAAAATTATATTTAAAATAGGAACTCCATTAAAAGGTGGTAAAATTGCCTTTTAGAGAAAAATATATTTATGTATAAAAATAGTTTTAGTATAATATTTTGTCTGTAAAACACCTAAGATCAATGTTAAATAGGTTATTAAATATAATATATATAGAAAATTTAATTAAAATAATTTATCGAAGTTGATTTAATTTATTTATTTAGGTAAAAATTGGTTTATTGCATAAATGTAGTTTTCATAAAAAAAAGATTTCATTTATTTTAAAAAGGGTTTTAGTTTCATTTCTAATTAATTGGCCACAAAATAACTCTTCTTATATACATTTTTAAACCATATTTTCATAAATTTAGTTAATCTTATTTATAATTACCATTTAAATAGCTAGGTGACAACAATAATATTAGAAGTACATTGTTGTTTTCTAAAACTAGGTCTTGCGTGTAATGAAAGGTACCGAAGGAACCCATAATATTGTAACATATGTCTAAAATAGTGTTTCATGTAGCCGAAGATAATATAAATGTCACACGTTTCACAATCTCAACCTAGTGTTGTATAAAAAGCCAAAATAACATTGTGCATTCACATAACACAAGATATATTCAAAGATTTGTGAAATGAAAATTATCAAAAATATTAATTTAATTCCAAAAATAATAATTACTAAAAACTTAGTTTGATACAAAGAAGGAAAATTAGACCTTTTAAAATATAGTAATAAATTGTAGTTATGTCTTACTATTTGGAAATTTCATCAAGTCTCTTTAAAGTAAAAGATATGTTTTATATATCATTTTTAAGGAAGTACATTCCAAACTCAAACCATGTGATAACTTCTAAAGAAATAGAATTGGAACATGATATATCTTACATTGAAGATCCTATCTATATTATATACCCTATAAAAAATGTTTAAAGGAATCAAATTGCTTGGTAGTTAATGTTACATTTGTGAAATCATAAAATAGAAGAGGCAGCATGGGAACCTAAATAAATTATGGTTTAGGACTAACCAAATCTGTTCATGAGGTGAAATTATGAAAATTTTTAGGATGAAATTTTCTTGATTCAAGAATTTAATACCCTTGGATTTTATCATATAATTATTTTTAAATAAATTTAATCTCTTCAATAGCTCGTGATACATGAAAAACATTATGTAAATGATATATAATATAGTATATCATTATAACATACACATTAAATTGGTGGGTATGAATATAGAGAAATAAATTATGAAAATTTAATGGTTCTAACATAAATTTATTGGTAATTAGTTGATTAAAATGAAAACAAAAAAAACACTTGAAAGTAAAAGAAACGTTTTTCAAAAAAATTGTTTTATACGTGTACTGTGTTTTTATGTTAATAAATTAAATTTATCACTATTAGTTATTGATTTTAATGATATATATATATTATATTTCAGTGAAATGTTTTATCATTCACCTAATATTTTTTTTAAGAATGAGATAAGAATAAATCTTGTTATAAGCCTGAAAACATTATTTTAATAAAAAATAGTTTTGTCAGGTTTTGTGCACATATTTTAGAATTAAAATTTTCTTATTTTAGAAAATTTATTTGAAAAAATGAACTGAATTTTTTAAATAATCATTATAAAATTATCTTAGAGTGATGTTTTGATAATTTTTTGATAAGATTTATTTTTTAATGATTCGCGAAAATACTCTTTTTTTTGAAAACTTCATTTTCATGTAAATAATTTTCAAAGTTCCATTTTATTTTAAAAAAGTTAAAAACTAAAAATAGTTTAAATATATTATTATTAATCCAATTTAGATAATTTTAATCAATTTTATATTAAAAATTTAAATACAAACTGTTTGTACTTGTGAAAACTTTTCTTTGGAAAACTGCATTTTCATCACGCTTGTAGATTTAATTTTAACTTAAATTTTACCTATTTTGGGAATTTATTTGGATAAAATGGATTAAATATTTGGAATAATAATAATAATAATATTTAATAATTTTAACCTAATTTGTTTCATAATTTATAGTGAAAAAATAAAAAAACAATAATTATCACAGTTAAGAGTAAAATGGGTTTATTGAGAGGCTTAAATGAAATGATGAGGGTATGTTTTCAAATTAAACTTATCTAAGTCCTATTATTTGGTCATATTTATACATTTTCCTATCCCTCCGTTGAATCTATATCCATTTGGAAAAATATTTCTTGGGAACCACTTAATGATTTTGTACTATTTTATGAAATTTATAACAGGGTAACCTGACCACATATAAAAGGACACCTCCTCTCATATCCTCTATAAACATTAAGATAATTTTATTTCAGAAAATACTTCCCCAAATCTATTCCTTACATCTCTCCCCAAGACATTGAGCCCCTAATTTTATCATAATGACATAATTGGAAGGATTTAGGAAAAAACTAAATAGGTTATCTGAAGAAGAGGTAGTGTTATTATAGTGACTCGAGATTTTCATACATAGATATTAAGTCATTTTTTATTAAAACTAATTATGTTATACAAATTCACAACTGATTATTATAAATGTATAGTGCCTTTTGAAATATTAAAACATAAACAACTAGTTTATATGTGAACTACATCATCTCTCACTATATTGTTCACAAATAATACCCATATTAGACATATTGTACACAATACACTTATTCATAACCTGGGGAAAAGAAATATAATAATAGGTGATATTAGATTCTTGGAAAGGGTAAATATTGTAGATATGTAAGCATAACATGTTTTAAGTGTTTGAGAACATGAATATAACATTTGAACACAATATTTTTCATATCAAAGATCATAATCTTGAGACATGGAATAAATATTGTAAGTTCAAAAAACATAGATCATATAGAAATCAAAGAAAATAATCCATGAGATTTTAACATTAGAATAATTAATTGAATTTATTCATACACTTAAGCATAAAAAATCATTTCTATAGCAGTTAGGGCTCACTACTAAGGCTATCATAATAAAATGAGTTCACTCCCCAAACCAATATAGTAGTCAAGGCTCACTCCAAAGACCATCATAGTGAGAAATATCCAATAGTGAACTGGGTTCACTCCCTATTCTAATCTTTTATATCTTGTGATATATAAATATTTACCCAATGCATTGGAGAGAGATATAGGTCCCACCCATCACATAATGAAAATCATACCTATTTGTAACACAATACCATAAAATATTCATCAAATCATAACTCATGAAATGAAATTGGTTTCATAAATATTTAATCATATCATAACTTGTGGAAAAAAGATAGGATTCATAATCATTTAATCATTTCATCATACAGTAACATGTGAACAGAAGTGGATTTCATATGCATTTTATCATGGTATAGCTCATGGAAGAGAAACAAGATTCATAAACACCATTCCATTATAAACATAAACCATTTTTTTATATAATAAGAATGTTATCATTTTATAATATCTATATTAAGGCATATTCAATATCAATGGATGTCATCTTATATGGAAAATTATTTTTGAACAATTACTTAAAACAATTCTTGAGGAAAATTTCCCTTCCATTTTGAAAATCACTTTTTCAAACATAAAAAATAAACATACTTTTGTTTGAAAATAACCTTATAAAAATATAATATAATATTAAAATAAATCATTGATTATGGTGGTGGAGAATTATTTTCATTTCATACAAGTTAAAACTAATATTTTGTTCAAATTTTCAGTAAAAGCCAAATAGACATTGTTTAGAAAACGACATGAATATTACTTTTAAAAAAATTTGAAAAGTAAAACATTTGTAAAAATTAATTTAATAAATAATTTTTAGAATGTAAAAATTATTTTTTAAAATGTTTTTATAAAATAAGGTTTTGAAATAAAAATATATTTTTGACCGAAGAGAGAAGTAGAGATTATTTTTATAAAAAAACATTCTTTTAAACTCTTGAGTACAAAAAGAGAGTAAGATGAAGGGAACATTTAATTCAAGTGAAATAAATAGAGGAAAAAATTTGTGTGTTTATTTAGAGATGGATCTTAATATTTTATCATCAGAAACATAACCATAAACAATCCCGATAAATGATGAGATTGTAAGATAAAATATTTAGAACTTTTATAATGTTGAACTATAAGTAATATGAAGGAATAACTTTAAATGAAACATAAAATATCATCAGAATAACTAAATCCATGATATTACATGTAAAAGTGGATATATATACACATCATAAAATATGATAGGTGTATAACATAACATATGTCTCAAGGAGAATTGAGAAAAAAATCCATTACTATTTTCTTAACTTTTGAACCATAAATCCCATGAATGGTACAACATAAAATGGAAATGTAAGTCCCAATAATTTTAATGATATGAATCATAAAATAAATCCATGTGCATTATATAAACTACATAAAAGAAAAATTTTATGAATATGGTATTTGTCTTACAAGAAATTAAAGTGAGACGAAAATCCCTTAGCATAAATCTCAATATACATCATACACATTAAAACCACATTTATAATGAATATAATATTTTTTAAATATATTAATGAAACATAATTATATATAACATATAATATATTATTTTTTTATTACCTTTTATTGCATGTTTATTAACAATTCCATATTAAAGTCAAGTTTTAAGAAAAGAATGTTTTTTTCATGTATCTTTTGATTTTTTATTTTTGGTCCTATTACTAAGATAATGGTTCCATAATATCCAAAATTTAAACCATCATATAAATATAATAAATATTAATTATATTTTTTTAAATTAACCTATAATATTTAGAGATAGAAAATGTAATATATCATTCATGGAGACGGTAGGTCGAACATACACATGAATGATGTTTTTATTTTCTTGATGGATTGGAATAAATAAAGTTAAATAATATATTAAGATTATATAATATTTTTTATGTCATATGTATATAACATTTTTATTAAATTAATCCTTATTACCTTCTATAAAAATCTTTAGCAATCTGCATCGCTTCACGAGGTAGTAGTCCACCGTACAAATGATTGACATTATCATATTCCCATATAATGATAAGTATGAAGTTATATATGATATAATATTTCAATAAGTATAATAATATCATTGATATCATATATTAATATCTAATTCATTAGTATATATAGTCTTGAGAAGTGGTGATTGAAAATGAATAACATCAGTCAATTAGGCTAAAGTCTGTCGTACACATTGATGATTATTTTGAATCCCATTTGATAGAGGTGGAGATAGTTGTAGGTAATTTTTTTAACATAAAAAATATCATTATATTTAATATAATGAAGATATTATATCATCATGGGTTAATAATAATTTAAGTACATGGAGTATGAAATAAAATAAAACTCTCAGTTAGGAATGTTACCTCGTCTTTGGACATCTTCTTTTTTTTCACACCAAAAGGCTTATGAGGTTGGATTTCTAACCAAAATAATGACTCTAGGATGAAATTTTGGATGAAGGGAAGTGAATTAGGAATTTATTTTATGAACCAAATGATTTTGTAAGTGTTAATAAAAGAGGATATGGGGTGGAATTTTATAAATGAGGTGAGAGGTATAGTTGTAATTTTTTGAAAAGAAAAAGGTGTACCCACATAATTCTTATTCTTAAAGGCACAAAAACGGACCATTATTGACATTATAATATATAAGGTTGAAATATATCAAAAAACATTGTGTTCGAAAATTTTTTACCCATATTTCACCTTTATATTTTTAGTTTACCCCCCCCCCCCTCGATAAACCCATTTTTACCTTAACCATAGTAAATAATTTTTTTATTTTTACTATTTATTATGGTGAAAATTTAAGATAAAATTATTAGATAATATAAATTATGATGATTAAAAATATGTAATAAATATTTTCAAATCCCATTCACATAATTGGAAATTTTTATTTTAAAATTAATCCCACACATACTACAAGGTAACCGGTTTTCAAAAAAGAAAAAATATTTTCAGATGTTTAAAAAGATTTTATATAAAAATTCAAAAAGAAAATGATTTCAGTGAACTAAATTAGATTAGTTGAAAAATAATTAAACTAATTATACTAATAAATACATATTAAAATAAAATTTATACTTATAAATTTATTAAAATAAATTTTTGTTTTCAATAAAAGCCAATATTCTTCAGTATTCACTGAAAAATTAACCTTTTCAAAAAAAATCCGAAAAAATAACCATATGATAATTTTGAACTAATGATTAAAAAAATGAAGTATATTTTATCAAATAATTTTTTTAAAATTAACAAAAATTAATATTCTTATTGTTCATAAGATTAAATAAAATATGTTTTTTTAGAAAATAATATATTAGAAAAACATAATGACTAAAAAATTATGTACTTTTTATCAACATGATTTAATTATATAAAAACATTATACATAATATTTAGAAATTATTCATTACTATTTATATTGGTAAGTTTAATGGATAAGATATAACTGCCCCATTTAAATAACAATATTAATAGTATATCATGGTTTATTATAACTCGGTGTTGTGTGTAATTCAAGAGAAACATAGTTTTCTGTGTAACACAAGCCATCAAAGAAATTTAATTTTTTTTAAAAAATAATTCCTAAAAACATTATGAATTACATTATACCCCCACCCCCCTTAAAATTAATTTCTCTCTCAAAATTCATAACTCTGATAGAAAAAATTAGTACACTTTTACATCATCATTTCTTTAGGTTCCCAGGTAGCTTCTTCAAACTTGCGGTTTCACCAAAAAAACATTGACTGGGAGAGTGGTATTATCTCACATCACTTTCTCTCTATGATCCAAAATCTCCATCTTCTATTCCCCTTAAGAAATATCCTTCTCTAGTGGTATGATCTTTGAGTTCAGATCATGTCATGGATTGGGTTTGTACTTCCTGAGGAGAGATACATTCAACACATCGTGAACATAAGAGAGGTTTGGGGGAAGCACCAACTGATTAGATACCATCCTGATGTGATTAAAAATTTCAAAGGGGTTAATATAACTAGGGATTATTTTTCCCTTCTTTTCAAATCACATTACCATCTTCCATGGAGAAATTCTTAAAAACATCATATCACCAACATCAAATTCTAGATCCCACCAATGATTGTAAATATAACATTTTTTTAATATGATATTTCTTTATGTGTTACTGAATAGTTCTAACATTATCTATTATTTCTTCACATATCATAGGTTCTAGTAGATTTTTTCTCCAACTTCATTATAGCTAATCAAATCTATACATTAATATCTATATAGGGCTTCATAAGGATCCATATAAATTCTCGAGAGAAATATATTATTCTATAAGAAACCAAATAAAGTAAGGCATTGATCCCAAACACCTTTGAAATCTATATAAAAAGATCTCAATATATCCCATAGGGTTTGAATTGTTTTCTCAGACTGACCATCAGTTTAATGATGATATATAGTTCTAAAACTTAACTCTATATTCACATCCCATAGAAGTCTTCACTAGAAGATAAAAGTAAACCTCATATCCCAATCAGATATAAATTTGTAACTCCATATAACCTTACCACTTCCTTAATTTATATTCTGTAAAAGTGGTCAAGGGAGAAATATTCTCTGATTGCAATGAACTGTGATGAGTTTATAAGGAGATATGATACAACCCTTATAAAATTATTTCCCTTATATGTTTTAGGGATTCAAATGAAAAACTCTATGGTGATGCTTTCCCATTTCAATTATGGAATGGGTAATTTATATAAAATCACCTTAGTATTTTTTCTCTAAACATTAACTTGCTAACTTACTAAGCACCAACATACAAACTCTTAGAAATCTCTTTTCATTCCATCCCACCAGAAATACTCCTTAAAATATTTATCCATCTTCGTAATTCCAAGATGAATAGAGATTGAATAAATATGATATTCCTATAAAAGATCTTTATTTTAATCTTCTTTGGATAGTACACGTACACAATTCTTGAACCTCATCATTCCCTCATGATCAAGGATAAACTGAAGAAAATGTATATCCTTCCTTTACAACATTACATCTTCCTTTTGTGCCTCTTTAATCTTTACTTGGATAAATGTTTGAAAATTAAATTAAGACTGTTGAGATTTCTCCCCTTCAATCAGGATTTCTAGATCAATCATTTACAAATCAACAAATATTGTATAATTTTTTAACCTCATTATAGATAATTTTTCAAGATATTTTTGACTGAAGGAATCGGTGGCCTTGTTCACTTTCAAAGGGTTGTCATGTATTGACAAGTTGTAATATTTAATCATCTCTAACCATCTTCTCTGGAACATATTAAACTCATTATTCATGAATATATAATTTAAAATTTTATTGTAACACCCCAAAATGCCATGGTACGTTTCCCTTTGAATAATTCAGTAGCTTGAATTGTACGCAACATGGAGTTTTAACATACCACGACAAATCAAACTAACTGTTATAAATAGTAATAACCAATTCTAAAAAAATTATAAATTTTATTTTTTAAAATGGACTTCATTTTTGAATTTTGAATACCGAAATTATTTGAGGGTGAATTTTTTGTACATTTTCAGAAAACTTCCAATTTTTTATGAATAGTGAAAAATACTAAATTTTAATTAAAAACAACTTTTTTAATCACAATAATTTATGGTGTTAAATTATACATTTGAGTGGTTTTAAAGTATCATTAGATTATATTTTTATAATTTAATATAATTTAGTTCATTGTATGTAATTTCACATTTAAACTGGACATGAACAAGTGTTAATCTTTTGGTAGTTATTATTTCTTAAAAACATTCTTTTTGTTTTGGTAATGGTAATTAATTTTAAATAAATTTCTGCCACTTCTCGATTTTGAATTTGGAAAAATGGATTCCATATTTAAAATCAGGAGGTCCAAATTGTTTAAATAGGTAACTTTAAGTTTTATAAATTATGAATAATTACTTCGAATAATATTTTATTTTTCATTGTTAAAGGGTAAATCCAGTAAATAAGTGAAAAATAATATTATAATAATATTAAATTACCTTAACATGTGTTCAATTACTATTTTTTGATACATGTCCAAACATGGACATCCTTGGGTAGATTTTGGGACCACATCAAGCCACTTGAGAGTGAAAATGACAATTTATATTAATTAATTAAAGTAAAGACAAAAATTATATAAACATATATCTTTTAGTAAAACAATTTTTTAATGGGGTTATATAATTGATCTTTTTTACTATAAATAATCTTTATAATTCTATAAAATATTTCCTACATAATTTTATTTTATTTTTATTTTTTATGCATTAAATAATTAAATTTATCTATGACACAATGGGGATGTAGTAATTACCTTATTAATGAAGAAATCAAATAAATGGTGTTATAAATATTAAAATAAAAATAAATTCATAGTTTTTATGACATCCAAAAAATTTCTAGGTGAATATGAAATTTTAGGGTTGATTCAATGTATTTTTTTTGTCTAATTAATCAAGTTTTTATTACTTTAAAAAAACTAAATACTAAATAGTGTCAAAATTGACATAAATGATTTTTTAAAACAAATATAATATTATTAAATCATATAATAGTCCTAAAAAATCTAAGGTTCTACAAAAAAACTTTTATAATGATATTTATATAATAAAGGAACCACTTTAGGTTCAATTTTCATTTTATAGTAAGTTTATTAACCAATTATTATAATAATACAAGAATTTATGGTAAAAGTTAAACTATTTAACATAGAGTTAAATCTAAAAGATAAGGTTAATATGGGGACCCAAACTTGTATAAAACCTATGGGTGGAGAATTTTTAGACCCATACCTACCTTATATTATAAATAAATAATTTTTGAGATATTATAAACCAAAAATTATTTTATTATAAAATAATATTTCAATCTTTTCCTAAGATGCCCCTCACCTCTCTTGTAAAAGGTCACTTCACCTTCTCTCAAAATCACACCTCCAAATACATTTTGATCGGCCAAACACTTCCAAAATATCCTAGAAATTTCCCTCAATTAAACCTAGAGGCATTATTTGGATCATAAATCCAACCTAAGGGGCACTTTTGATCAACTCAAAAGGGAACACCTGAAGAAGAGGTAATAATTTCACCACTCTCTTTCAAGTTCGTTTCTTCTTACACTTCTTATTTCTTTGATGTTTACATTATAAAATAATAAATACAGTATCTTCTATATATTGTGATGTTATTATAAACTTGATACGACCATATTCATTATTCTATCCATCTTATGAATGACAATGTCATCATACGTGCGTACGTACGGTTTACCGTCTCCACGTCGTGCTGTCGTTTGTTATTCAAACACTTCATTATTTGGATGTGCATAATAATGAGTATAAATAATTTAAATAATAAATATAACATGTTAATTATTCTATATATATGATATACCATCCAATTACATATGATTTTACCATCAATAAATTGATATTTTCACTCGTGCGAATGTACGGATTACCGTCTCCACGGACGTGGTGAGATTCATTCCCCATCATAATCATTCAAAAATAATTTTCATTTTATGATTAAAAATAATGTTTAGGAACTCAATATAATTATGGATATTAATAAAATAAATCCTATCAATAACAAACATGTCTTACATAACTGATCATATAATGGGAAACGGATGAGTTAACACCTAAAACAATGATACTACTGAAATATTATTAACCAAGAAATATTAGAGGATCATATATGATATAATATTTATGTATATAGTTATTTAATAATTTAATAACAATGTTTTAACTATTATACAGTGGGTTAACATACCATAGACTATGGAAAAGTAAAATTTAAGTGTAAATTTCACAATATCTTTATTATCTGAGGTTGTTTTTATGTTAGTATCTACAGGGAACACTTTATCATCCACATCCATGTTTTCTTATAAATGTATTTAAATTTTTTTTACTATTTACTATACTATGGGTTAAATTCATCTATACCCTTATTTGACCATATATGTTTTGTAAGTAATTTTTCATTCATTTTCCAAACAAGGTACTTTTTTACCTTTTCGACAAAATTAAGGTAAAAATGTCTTTTTTTAACTTATACGGCAGGTGTGGATATTTTCTACCATTATATCACTGTTGAATCTTCCCATACAATATTATTAGAATATTTTCAAAATAAATGTTTTATTTTATAATTATATTACGTTTAAATTATTTCAAAATTGAAAGAGATATTTCTCTAAAAAAGTTTCGATTTCATCTTTGTCAACATCCTTTGATGGATTTTAAGCATATTTGAAGTTGATTTATTATGATACAAAACTTCCATTTTTTATTGAAGGTTTTGTGATATTATTGACTAGGGATGTGTTATTTTTACACCATTCATGGTTTATGGATAAAGTATTGACATTTCATATGTGAGTTTTAATATGAATGTTTATGTTATGTTTAAACCTTTTTGTATGAGGAATTCAATGGACTTAGTAATTGGTGGGTGGAGTCCTATATAGCTCATTGATGCATCAGTAGGTATAATGAGACAAAATAGTTTCTTGGCACAAGTCCTTGAAAAAATATTATTTATAATCTTGCCGCAAGACCTTGACTATGTTGTTATGAAGTCTGGCATTATGCATTCCATTATTATGAAAGTGGCTATTGATATTTATGTGATTATTCAACTAATAAAATATCCATGTTATTAAGTAAAAGGAATTATTTGATTTTGTTTTTTCCATATTATTCTGATGTTTAAGTTTAAAAATCTTTTGTTTTAGTCATATACATTGCCATAAAAGTTTATGCTTATTAATTAAAGTTTCTGATATATTGTTATCCTTACTGAGCATCTCAGCTCACCCCTTTCTATATTTTATCTTCCTAGGATGTGAAGAAGTATTTTATAGTTTGACCTGAAAAGATTGGCTAATGATATATGGGTGTTTAAAAGGTCAAAAATGTTGTTGATGTTTTTATTTCATAATATAATGTAAAACTCATGAATGTATCAGTACTTCCAAGGATACTAAACTGGTCGGTCTTTTGAGACATGATTCCTTATATCATTCCAATGCTATGTAATAATGCATCGAATATAGGTAACTGGGGTCGGGGCGTTACATTTATGATCATTATATATATCAAAATTTTCTCCATAAAGATAATTCATCCAAATATTTAATTCAAAAATTACCACAACTAACTCTAAATCATGAGTTGGGTAATTTTTCTCCTAAACCATAAATTTTCTTGAGTAATAATCTATAACCATGTCATTATGCATAAGAACACATCCCAGTCCCTTCTTGGATTCATCTCTATAGACGAAAAACCCTTTTCCACTACAACTTAATGTAAGCACAAGTGTTCTGATTGATCTTCTCTTCAGTTCCTTGAAACTTTCCTCCCATTCATATATCTAGAGAAACATAGCTCCCTTCCAAGTAAACATGGTGAGTGGATTAGATAGTCATGATAATTTTTTCATAAACAATCGATAATATCCATCTAAACCATAAAAACTATATATATCAATCATTTTGGTTGGTATAGTCCAACACTCAATATCCTCCATCTTTGATTAATATACTTATATACCCTCTCTTGAGATTAAATGACCCAAAAATTAAAATTTTCATATCCAAAATTCAAACTTTGTAAATTTTTTATAGAATTTATCCTTTCATATTTTCTTTAGTATAATTCTAAAGTGAACGTCGTGACATTCCTTACTCTTTTAATATATAAAAATATCATCTATAAGTACTACCACAAATTGATCAAGAAAATTTTAAAGAATCTATTCATTAAATCCATTATGATAGTGGGTGAATTAATAAGACTAAATGGAATCACTATATATTCATAGTGTCCATGACTTTTCTAGAATATTTTATTATGTATATCATCATTATTGGCCCTTAATTAATGGTATCCAAATTGAAGTTCAATCTTGTAAAAGTACTGAGCTCTATATAGTTGATTAAATAATTCATAAATAAACGATTGAAGGTTCTTTATCATGATCTGTTTCATCTCTTGGTAATCAATACAGAGTTGTATTGATCCATCATTCTTTTTAAAAATATATATATGTTAACCCTAAGGTGACACACTTTTCTGAATGAATCCCTTTTCATGGTTCTCTTATAGTTTCATATTCAATTATTGAAACTCGATTGGGGATATTTTATATAAATAATTTGAAATTAGATTGACACCAGGTATGAGTTATATTGAGATATCAACTTCTCATTTTGGTGGATGGCTAGGAAAAAATATTGTAAGGACATAAACAGAATCTTCCACAATATGAATACCATCGATGTTTAGTCTGTAACACCCCAAGAATCCACGGTACACTTCTCTTTAAATAATACAGTAGTGTGTGTTGTACACAACTTCGAGTTCTAACACACCACAACCAATCAAACTAGCCGTTATGAATATTAATAACCAATTTTTGAAATTTTATTAATTTTTTTTCAAAATGGACTTCATTTTTGGATTCATAATATATAAATTATCTTAGGGTGAATTTTTGGTACTTTTCTGATAACTTTCATATTTTGATAAATAGTGAAAATTACTAAATTTTAATTAAAAAAACTTTTTTAATCCAAATAATTAATAGTAATAAATTATTAATTTTAGTGATTTTAAAGTATAATTAGATTATATTTTTACCATTTCATCCAATTTTGGTGTTTGGACATAATTTCACATTTAAACTGGACATAAGAAAGTGTCAATCTTTTGATAGTTATTATTTCTTAAAAACACGCTTTTTGTTTTGACAACAGGAATTAATTTTAAATTAATTTCTGCCATTTCTATGTTTTGAATTTAGAAAAATGGATTCCATATTTAGAATCAGGAGTTCTAAATTGTTAAAATAGCTAACTTTTATTTTTATTCATTTTGAATAATTACTTCGGTAAATGTTTTATTTACCATGGTTAAAGGGTAAATCTTGTAAATAAGGGTAAAAAAATAATATTATAATAATAATAAATTGTCCTAAAACGTGTCATAACCATATTGGTTGATACATTTCCAACCATGGACATCCTTGGGTCAATTTTGGGACCCCATGGATCCACTTGTAAGTGATAATGACACTTTAAATTATTTAAGTTAAAGTAAATGAAAAAAATGACAAAAACATATATCGTTTAGAAAAAAATTTTACATAGGGTTATATATGTTATATTTTCGACTATAAATATTCACTAGAAATCTAAAAATATTTCCTAAATAATGGTATTTTATTTATAATTTTTATATATATAATAATTAAATTTATTTATGACAAAATAATGATGCAGTATTTTCCTTATTAATGAAAGAATCAAATAATTAGTATTATAAATGATAAAATAAATATAATTTGAAATTTTTGATGACATATAAGAATTTTATTTGGTTAATATGACATTTTAGGATTGATTAAATGAATTTGGTTTTAATTAATAAAGTTTTCAATACTTTAACAAAAATAAATTATTGAATAGTGTCTAAATTGAAATAAATGAGTTTTTAAAACAAATATTATATTATTAATTGATATTCTATTACTAAAAATATAAGGATAGGAAAAAAATACTTATATCATGATAGTTGTATCATTAATGGACCAATTGGGGTCTATTGGATGTATATAGTAAGTTTATTAACAATATAATATAAAAATAAAAAGAGACATGATAAATGTCAAACTATTTAACTAAGAGTTATATCAAAAATATGAATTTACTGTAGTGCCCCAGACCTGTCTAAAACCTATTTGTTGAGTGTTTTTTGACCCATACCCACCTTAATATTTAAATAATCCACTATGGAGGCATTAGAAACCGAATATGAATTTATTATAAAATAATATTTCTAGCTTTTCCAAAGGTACCCCTCACCCCTCTTATAAAAGGGCACTCTCCCTTATCTCAAATTCATACCTTCAAATCCTTTTTTCTCAGACAACCGCTGCCCAAATATTCTCTCAACTTCCCTCACTTAAACCTAGAGGCCTTAGTTTGAACATAAATCCAACCTAAGGATCCTTTTTGATCAAATCAAGATGAAGAACCCGAAGAAGAGGAAATGTTTTCACCACCCTCTTCCAAGTTCCTTTCTTCTTCAACTTCATCTTTCTTTGTTATTTCCATTCTAAAATAATAACTCAAGTATCTTCGATATACTTTGATGTTATTATAAATATGGTACAACCATATTCAGTATTCTATCCATCATTTGAATGACATGTCACCATACGTACATACGTACGGCTTACCATCTCCACGTCGTGGTGTAATTGTTATTCAAAACATTATTATTTTAATGGGTATGATAATGATGTTTAATTTATGTAAATAATAAATATAACATGATAATTATTATTTATATATTATATACCATCCAATTATATATTATTTTAATATCAAAGGAATGATATTGTCACTCGTGCGTACGTACGGACTACCGTCTCCACGAACGCGATGAGATTCATTCCCCATCATATCCATTCAGGACTAATTTTCATTTGATGATTAAAAATAATTTTTAAGGACATGATATCAATATTTATATGAATAAGAGACAACATATCCATAACAAACACAACTCATGTAATAAAATGTATAAAAGAAAACATGTAAGTTAACACCCTAAACAACAATAATAATAAGATATTATTAACAAAGAAATGTTAAAAGATCATATATGATATCATATTAATGTATATTATTCTTTTATAGATTAATAACAATTATTTCATCATTGTACAGGATTTTAACCTACCCTCAACCAAGTAAAAGTACAAGGTAAGTGTTTATTTCACAATCTCTTCATTATCCGAGGATGTTTATACGTAATTATCTACTAGGACCTCTTTATCATCCTCATCCATGTTTCTTAAAAATGTATTTCAAAACACTCTTATGATTTTATAGACTATGGGTTAAAGTCATTTATAACCTCTTTTGACTTTTTATAATGTGTTTATAAAGGAATCATTCCATTGTTTTCCAAAGAAGGTCCTTTTAACCTTTTCGGCAGAATTAAGGTAAGAATGTCTTTTTTAACTTATACAACGAGTGTAGCTATTTTATGCCATTATAAAATCATAGAAGATTCCCATACAAGCATGTAAGAATATTTTCAAAGTAAATGTTTTAATTATGTGTCTTTTAAATGATTTCAAAAAAAGAGATATTTCTCTCGAATAGTTTCGATTTCATTTATGTCAAGATCCTTTGATGGATTTTAAGTTTGTTTAAAGTTGATTTATTATGATACAAAAATTCCATATTGTATTTAAGGTTTTGTGTTATGTTTGACTGTGGATGTGTTATTTTTATACCATTCATGGTTTATGGATAATGTATTGACATTTCATATGCTAGTCTTAATACGAATGTTTATGTTATGTTTAAACCTATTCATTTGAGGAATGCATAGGACTTATTAAGTGACGGGTGGAGCCTTCTATAGATCCTCAATGCATCAGTAGGTATCATGAGACAAACTAGTGACTTGGCACAAGGCCTTGACAAAATCTTATTTTTATTCTTGGCACAAGGCCTTGACTATGTGGTTATGATAGTCTGGCACTATGCATTCCATCATTATGAATGCGGTTATTGATATTTCATGTGATTATTCGACTAATATAATATCCATGTGAATAAGTAAATGGAATTATTTCATTTCATTTATTCCATATTATTCTGAAGTTCATGTTTAAAAGGCTTCTGTTTTAGTTATACATTGCCTTAAATGTTTACTCTTATTTATTAAAGTTTTCACTATATTGTTATCCTTACTGGGCATTTGAGCTCACCCCTTTCTATGTTTTATTTTTTCCAGGATGTCAATAAGTATTTTATGAATGAAATTCAGGAATAGTATGAGGGGATATGAGTGTGGAGACAATATGTTGTTGTAGTTTTCACTTTATTATGTAATTTAAACTTTATGAATGTATCTAGTGATTCCAAGGCTACTAAACTAATCAGTATTTCGAGACTTGATCTTTTGTGATCATGACAATTTTATGTAATAATGCACTGACTCTGGGTAATTGGGGTCAAGAAGTTACAGAGTTTCTCCCCAACAATTTGATTTAAACATCCATTTTTTTATAACAATCAATACTGATACAATGGATTTGATTTCCATTGTATGTTTATATTTATCATCACACTAATAGACGATCAAAGGTTGGTTTGGAATATTAAATATAACTTCTCTTACTTAGAAATTGATATGGGATTTATGTTAAAAAATTCATTCCATGCCTTAGATAACATCAAATTTAACCAAAGGAAGAACGGAAAGATTTTTAGGAATCACATTAACACAAATTTCAACTCAAGAGGAATCATATCCTTGAGATGTTATTATCATACCAATAGATTTTTTCAATAATAACTCTACAAATTATCAATTTTTAAAATCTTTATACCCTTATAAAATTCTTAAAATATGAAATAATGTGTATATATATAGTCTAAAAAGAAATTAGAAGTTATAGAGTGGATGGTAAGTGAACCTTTCCCCACATCATTAACATAACCATCATTAGAAATAGTGATCGCAAGATATTTTTCTTTGTCTCTCATCTTAAGATGTTGATAACGTCAATTAATGTCATTAACCTTTGTATTTGAAAATTACTTAGCATGAAGAACATACTCCTTCCATTTTAAACACTAGAGTGTGGTTGGTGCATTTTATATAGCTTTCACCGTATTTAAATCATTAGTTAACTTATTCCCATCACTTCAATATTTTATTTCCTCAAGAACGTTCTTTCTACACAAAAAAACATTTACAAATCCCTTTAATATAGTTCCCTTCATGTTTCTTCCAACACTTTTTGTATAAAAGAAATCACATTTCTTCTATCTATGGATTTTATATTTTCATTTAATTCTATTTTTCTCTTCTTATCAAAACTATGAGATTCATACGTAACTCCAAACTCCATTTATTACTTGATAGAACATAAAACATCACTTCATAGCTATTCAAGTATCTTTTGGATACTGCTCTTCAGAGACTTAGTTTTAATATACTAAGGAATTTATTAACCTTTCCTTTTTTAGATGATAGTATTAAATTCACACCTCACATGTATTGTAAAATTTTCATATTAGGTATCAATGGATTAATCATCATTTTTATTTATCTTAAGGTAATAATTCTTCATATTTATACAAATTATTTGTGGAAAGTACTTATTGAAAAATAAGTTCTTGAAATCATCTAAATCCATAGAGTAAACTTCATCTTGTCCCATTTTTATTCATGATGAGAGTATTCTATTGGTCCACTTAGCCTTCCAAATGGTAGACATTCAAAATGAATCCTTCATGTTCTGAAAATTGGAAAATAGAAAGTAGTTTTTTAGTGGTACTGATCCATTTCATATTAACTAGAGGGTTATGAGATTTACTAAAGGAAGGAGGATGTTGTCTCATAAAGGAATCAATATAATATTGTTACCTTCTTTGATTATTTGGAAGTATATCCTGATTTATGGCTTGAGAATGTTTTGTGAGCTTTCCAATGATATTTTAAATTTCATATCTCATAACGACTGACTATTTAAGATAAAAATCATTTCATATTCCATCACACTCAGCATTAACATGGTTCCTTTGGGTCCCAATGGTTGACTAAAACCAAAAATAAAAGTTTAAGAAATGGTATTCATATTGGGTAACCACATAATCATGAAAAATCACTTATAAGATATTTAAATAATGAAACATTATATATGACAGATTAAATTTATCTTAGATCATTCATATTCATCATATATTAAAATCTATTATGATTGTAAAGAGTTTCTGAATTTCCAAAGAATATCCCCTAGGAGTGTCAAACAAGGTGTGTAGTAAGGCCTATTATCGTGTATCAGGTGTTAATTGACTCTAGATCAAAGCTCAATTTTTAGAGATATTATTCATAGGTACCCCTATAATCAAGCCACATCCACTTTAGAATCAAAATGGGTTTTTAATTGCTTGAAACTATTAACTCTATCCTCTTAAAATATTCTATAATATTTTCCTATATTTTGATTCATCCTTATATATAACCGTCGACATGTCCTTATGGATCTCACTAAAGTTTTCTCATCCAATTTTATAAATACTAACTAAAACATTCCTCTGATACCAAATAGTGTGACCGTATATTTTCATACATAGATATTACAACATTTTTAGATGAAGATTAGTTACATTATCCAAAAACACACATGAGGATCATAATGGTATATTGCCTTTAGAAAACGTAAACAACTAGTTCATATGTGAACAACATAATCTCTGATTATGTTCTTCATAACTATTATACTTCGTAGATATATCATACATAATACATTTCTTCATAACATGGAAAAAGTAATCCTAAGAATGTGAATGCTCAGATACTCAATATTGGTAAAAAAGATATATAAATAAGCATAAAATTAATATAAGGGTATGATAACAAGATAATAACATTTAAAATACATAACCTACATATCAAAGATCATATTCTTAAGTCATGGAATAAATATAAGTATTTAATTAGACATGGTTCACAAGGAAAACAAATAACATGATCCATGGGAGCATAACATTGGCATAATCATGGAATTTTTTCATAAACATAATAACAAAGAAAATAATTTCCATAATAATCTAGGATCACATCCAAATATATCATAGTATAATGGGTTCACTCTCTAAACCATCATAGTAGTCAAGGTTCCCTTCCAGGGAAATAATATTTGAAAAATTCCCTTACAAAAATAGGTTCACTCCCCATTCCATTCACATCTATCTCAGGAGATATAAATATTTACCATCTGTATTGGAGGGAGATATTAGTCCCACCAATCAGATAATGTATATCATACCTATCTATGCCACATGATCATAAAAAAATCATTATATCATAACCCATGAAATTAAATGGTTTTAATAAAAAATTAATTATATCATAACCTCTATAAAAGGGATAGGTTTCATAATAATTTTATTATTTTATTATAGCATGACCCATGAAAATAATTTGGTTTCAGAATCATTTTGTCATGTTATAACCCATGGATGTGAAATGACCTTCATAAAAATCATTCCATTATAAACATAAACCATTAAAAAATAAGAATGATATCACTAAATCATATCCCCATTAATGCATAGGTAACATCAAAGGATGTCATCATATTTGTAAAATGGTTTTGATTGATCAATTAAAACATTTCTTGATGAAGATATGCATTATATTTTGAAAATAACTTTTTAAAACATAAAAAATTTAAAATTCCCCTTATTTTAAAAAAAACATTACAATATTATAAATAAATATTCAAATTAATTATTTTTCATGATGGGGGATAATTTTGTTCATACTGTACACGTTAAAATGAAGATTCCTTTCACATTTTTTTCGAAAAAACAAAATATGGATTTCATACAAAATGACGTGAAGATTCCATTAAAAACATTTTATAAAAATTAAAAAAAAATTAATTATATTATTAATAAATAATTTTTAGAATTTAAAAGCACTTTTTTAAAACATGGTTTTTGAAGGAAAATCAGTTTTCAACTAAAGAGATAAATAAAGATAAATTTTATTAAAAATATTATTTTGAAGTCTTGAGTTCATAAAGAGAGTAAAATGAAGGTAAAATTTATTCTGCTGATATAAATTGGAGAGAACAAAATAAATGAGTTTCTTGAGAGATTGAAAAAATATTTTATCATCAAAAACATAATTATAAACAACCCTAATAAACGATAAGATTGTAATATAAAATTTTTACCACTTTCGTAACTTTGAACTGAAAGCCCCATGAAAGAATAAAATTAAATAAAACATAAAATACCATGATAATAAATAAATTCATGATATTAAATTTAATAGGGTCTATATACATGCCTCATAAAGTAATATATGTGTATAACAAAACATAAGTCTCATAGGAAAACAATTGAGACAAAAATCTATTACCACTTTTGCGGATATTCAACCGTAACCCAATGAAGGAGATATCCTAAAATGGATATTTAATTCACCATAATTCTAATTATAATATTAATAATAATGGTTGAAAATCATTATATAAACCCTATAAAAGAAACATGTGGTGAATAGAGAATTTTTCTCACTGAAAATAAAAGCGAGACGGAAATCCCATACCTTAAGTCTCAACTTCTATCATGCACATTAAAACACCATTTATAATAAATAAAATTTCATTATAAATATATAAAATTACCATAATTATACATAAAATACCACATATTATTTTCTTATGACATTTTATTACCAGTTTATTAAAAATTTCACGTTTAATTCATGATTCAGGCAATAACTACTTGGTTTTTCATGAATGTTTTTATTTATTTAATTATAGAACTACTAATTTGATAATGATCTTATCATATCCAAAATTTTATCCATGATATGAATATAATATATATTTAGTAAATATATTTTTATATCAATCCACATGATTTATATATAGAAAATAAAATACCTTATTCATGGAGATGGTAGGTCGTACGTATGTATGAACTTCATTTTCATTTTCTCTATGAACTGAAAGAATTAAATATAAAAAATATATTAACCATAAAAAATAATATTTTTCCTATATATCACATATTTTCATTAAAAACGTCCTTATTACCTTTAATGTAAAGGGTGAATGAATCGCATCACCTCACGAGGTGGTAGTCCATCGTACGCACGAATGATGTTATTTTATTCCCACAAAATGTTAAGTATGAAGGTATATGTGGTATAATAATTCAAGTAGTATAATAATACCTTAAATATCATATATAAATAGTTAATCTATCATTATATCCATTAGTGGTATATGGTTATGGAAAACAAATAACATCAGTTCATGAGGTGGTAGTTATCCAAACACATGAATGATGATTTTATATCTTATTTTATGGAAGAGGATATTCTTATAGGTAATTAAATAAAAATAACATCATATAAGTATTTATAATATACTTATATTATTATATCATCACTTTTTATTATTAATTTATTGATATGGAGTAGGAAATAAAATTAAACGCTCTATTTTAGGTGTTTCCTCTTCTTCAAGAAACTTCATTTAGTTTTCACCCAAAGGATTATAATATTAGATTTATATCCAAAATAAGGATTCTATAATGCTATTTGGGAAGTATGGAAATTATTTGGGTTGGTATTGGATGAAAAAAATAGTTTTAAAAGTGTGAAGATGAGAGAATAAGGGGTATCCTTTTATAAGTGAGAGGATTGGCACACTTGTAATATTTTGAAAAGAATGATTATTAACCACGTTTTTATAATGAAAAAGGATAAAAACATAAAACATTATAGATACTAGAATAAATTAGGTACTAATTTGTCCATCCAATGGGTTTTGGATAAGTTTTGGATCATTTTAACCCGTAAATTTTTAGTTTAACCTCTGGTAAACCCATTTTTTACCTCAATCGTGGTAAATAATTTTTACTATTTCTACAATTCGTTTAGGTAAAATAAAATTAATATTACCTTATTAGATAATATAAATGATGATTATTATAAATATGAAATCCATTTTTTATAATTCCATTCACATAAGTGGAAAATTTTAATATAAAATTAATCTAACATGCCTGATGAGATAGCGGGTTTTCAAAAAGAAAAAACATAGCAGAAGTTTAAAAGGTTTATATATTAATATTAGATAATAAAATGATTCTAATGAAATAAATTAGATTAATTGATAAATAATTTACATAATTTTACTTTTAAACCCGTTTTAAAATAAAATTTAACCTTATTAATTATTTAAATTAAAAGACAATATTCAATAAAAACCCAAATTTTCCATTATTCAATGAAAATTTTAACTATTTAGAAAAACACCAAAAAAGTAACTATAAGATAATTTTGAAATTTTGATTTAGAAAATTAAATTTACTTTATCAAATTCATTTTTGAAAAGTGTCAAAAATTAACTTTATTATTATTCACAAAAAAAGGTTTTTTAGAAAATATTATTTTAGACAAATATAAGGACTTTGAAAAATTAAGTGGTTTTTTATCAATATGTGTTGTTTATATAAAACCATTATACATGTTATTTAAAACATAATTATTACTATTAATAATTTTATGGTTAAAGGATATGTTATCACGGTCTGATTTAAATAATATTATTATTAATATATCACAGTTTTTTAAAACTCAATGTCGCATGTAACACAAGACAAAATCAGTGTTTTCTATAATTAAATCTTTAAAATAAATTTAATTTACTCAAAATAATAATAATTCCTAAAATGTTGGAGTGTTATAGTTCTTAACCAAGTGTTTTTAATTTATTTATTCTTATACCTCTTATAAATATTCTTCAATTATACTAAAATAATAACACCATTATATTACGTATACATATATGTTATTAGGTTAATAGAATAACCCAAATCCATCTCCTTTTCCATAAAATGAAAAATGGAATCATCGATCATGTGTATAGTGGACTACTTCCTCGTGTACCGATATAATTTATCTTCCATCACCTCCTTTAATAGATGGATGTAATGATGGGTTCAATGTATATATTTGATATTTTTTAAATAATTATACTTCAAATAATATAATATAATTTCAATCTTCTTAACTTCTAATTTTTTGAAAAAGGATAACATCACTCAGGCATATGAGTGAACTACCTCCTCCACAAAGCGATGTGATACATTTTTAATTCTAAATTGAAATAGGATATAATACAGACAGATTAAATGAATAAATATGATATGTATTATATAATAATGATTTTTTAAATTTGGATTATAATTTACTTTTATTGTATTCTGTCTGTTAAAAAATGGAAACAATATCATTGTGTACAAATGTTTTATTATCTCCATTAACAATAAAATTCATTTTTCTATCCCAAACATTTATAAATGATTCTAAATATGTATATAATTAATATATATAATATTTAGATCAATATTAACATTATGAATATTATTTAACCATGATAAGGGTATAAGGACCAAAATTACCGAACCAAAACATACGTGAAAAATGAACCAGTAATTAACTGGAAATGTTATTTTGAAAAGGAGTTATTAAAAAATGAGTAATAATAGATTATAAGTAAATAATATAAGGTTTTAAATATTTGATTATAGTTTTATAATATAAGTATGATAAATATTTATTTATTATATAGGATTTTTGGACACAAAAGAATGAATTTAGACCTTAGGTAAGATTCATTTTCACAATCTCATCATTATTTAGGATTTTTTATGTATAAGTACCCATTGTAGGAATTGTTGAATATTTATTTATTAAAACCAAAATATTTTATACTCTTCTAGATATTTATGGAAATTATATGTTTCCCTTCATTTTACTCTCTTTATGTTCTCAAGATACATAAACCATGTTTTTAAGGAAAACTTACTTTGTTTTTCAACTAAGTTGGAAATATTTTTCTTCCATATATTTTCCCTAAAATGTTATAAATAATATTTTTTTACTTTTCTAAAATGTTTTATTTAAGATATTTATACCCATTATTTTTTAAAATGGGTTAATATGAATCATACTTTTGTTTTCCAAGTGAGGTACTTTTTGACTTTTTAAAAAAAGTGTGAAAGGAATGTTTTTTTAAACTTATATGGCATAGAAAAAATTGTATACCATCATGACCAATCATTGATTTAAATATTACATTATAAGTATCAAATTTACCTTCCAATGAAAAATTTCTTCCTTTGTATTTAGGTAAATTCTTATATTTTGAACAATTTTTTTCAAAATGAAAATGTTATTTTCCTCAAGAAATATTTTAGTGGTATTTTTAAAGTATATTCATCTATGTCAACATTATTTGGTGGATATGATTATTTTTTGGGGATATACTATTTGGATACCATTTCCCATATTAATCTAGGGGTTAATGGTTATTTTTTTAATGATTTGATCTTATTTAAAAGTATGAGTTTCTTTTATTGAATAAAAAACAAAAAATATTAAAAAATATGAAGTAATTATTTTTATAATAATATCATGACAATAAAAAAAATTCATCATGTAAAACATTGATCTGTGTCAGTTCGTGAGTGGTGACCCCTTTATTTTCAATATCAGCATCCAAAAAATTCTCTTCATGATAAGTATGTGTGATAATGTAGTTCATGGTTGATATAGCCTTTATAAATTTGATCCATTTTATTATTAAATTCAATGATATATGAATATCACCATTTTTAATAGATTTCACAATGGTAGTGGAGTTAGATTAAAAAAATTGAACTAACTTAGTTACCTTTCCATTTGAACTCCATTAACCATGCAATGAATTTCAGCATCAAGAGATTTGGTATATATACAAAAACTATAAAGGCTTCTCATGACTACACCTCTATGATTTATAAAGAAAAACTATGAATCTATAAGGTCTTGGATTAACTTTTCATGCTTTGTTAATATTGTATTTAATCTTATTTGAGAATCATAAAATCATGAATAGACGTATTGAAGTACCCATTTTGAATTGAATTTACATTTTACACTACTCTCATAATTTAAACAATATTAAATGAATGATTCAATTGAGAATTATCATGAGTCAATTTTTTTACTAAAAACATATTACAAGGAAAAATTTAGAAGATTCAACAAGAATATTTTTGAGAAGCTTCTATGAGAGAGGGAGCTTAAAGTAAGTCTTGAAGTGATCTTCTATGGGAGTTATTCTTGGAATATTTACTTCAAACAGGTCATACATGATATTCCATATTTTTTTGTAAGTATCCCAACTTATAAATATATTATCAATATCATTCCTATACTAATTGAAAAGTACACACATAGAGAATAATGAAATAAGAAGAGATTAAAGGAATGAGTCAACCAGAATCTTGGAGTGTGATATCCCCCATGTGAAGTTGAATCTAGAATAAGGTATCTGGATTCTATTTGATTTTCCATCCCATGTGTTTTTTTGCATATATTCATCCAAAATATAATGTATTTTTGTATTTGAGTCCCCCATTGGATTCTATTTCTAAGATAATAATTTTATCACCCCTAAAAAAATTGTAATGAGATACCACTACTTTTATTTCAATAAGAAGCTTATCTAGTGGATTCTATAGTTTCTTCTTAATTGAAGTAGTTGTATTTATAAATGAATCATTGTAATTTTAGATATTTTTTTAGAGGTATGCCTATCCAATGATCTCACTAGAAATTGAGAGATTAATTCTTATTATCCAAAAAGTGGGAGTTCTCTAAAATATTAAAAAAGTATGACTTAAGGGAAGACCAAATAGAATAATCTATATAATTTTGAGTTTGATATTTAATTTTAGTATAAAATATAGCTATCAAGAAATCAAGAAACTCTATCTTAACATTGATAATACTCTACATAAAATTCACTTGTAGAGATTGATTAATGTTGAAAAGGTTTTTACTTCCAATTCCTCCATGATTAATGGGTTGACATCATTTCTTTCAAGGGACAGTAATAATATTTCTTTTAAGGATGATCCCACTCTAACCACTTTTTTATGCATATATTTATACTATTTATGATGGTTTCTTGATTTTTTTAAACCATGAAATAATAAATTAGTTTGGATAAAATGAAATATTTAATATGTAGATTCTACTATGAATCAACAAAGCCTGTACTTTCTAATATTCCAACTAATTTTTGATCTATCCTAAAATATTAGTGATATGAAAAGCATGTGGTTTTAAAAAAAATAGTTATTCTTAGATAAATGAATGGAAACACATTTTCTCTAATTCCTATCCCAATGATAATGCTCACCCAACTACATGAATATTATTTCTAAAGTATGAAATATATATAAACAATCCAATCTCATGAACTAACACATTTTCATAATGAAGAAGAGAATACTTGATGTTTATTATGTTACTATTATCTACTTTAGTTAATTGTAATATATCATTAGTATATAATAATTGAGTGGTAGAAACTAAGACTCTTCCAGATCTAATGGGTTTGAATTTGTGATTCTCCCCCATATTGAGTAAGAGTCTTCTTAGATAGTATATATAAATTGAGAAAGCAATTTCTGATAGACAGTCACCCTATATAAAACCCTTAGTGAATTTAAAGTAACCATCAGGATATCCATTTAAAATCAATGAAATATGGGCTGAATTCTAGATAATTTTGACCCATTTTATGAAATTTTCCACAAAATCAAATTTGGTAATGGCCATATAAATGAATCCTTAGTCCATCTTGTTAATAAATTTTTTAACATCAAGTTTCAAAGCTATGTTACCTCCCTTGTTAGTTTTCTTGATTAAATTAAAACATCCAAAAACATTGATGAGATAGTATTGTATGGTTCTTCCTTTAATGAGTCCAAATTTTCTTAAGGATATAATATTGTTAGAAATGGTGGAATGTTTGTTAGCATGAATTTTTACAGTAATTTTTTATATTATTTTGATTAAAGACATAGACCTAAAGAGATCTATCCTATTTTTATTTTTCACTTAATGAATGAGATAAAGGAATTGAGCATTATTTCCCCGAGTTATTTGACCACCTTTAAATAAATTATTTAAAATTAGTGAAAATTCTGTTTAATAATCTCCAAAATGTATATAATATGAATTTTGTGAATCCATCTAGACAGGGGGATTCCAATATAAATACTAGACTACTTATTTGATCTCAAAATCAATATAAATAATTGTGATACTACCATTTTACACATTATTGAAAAGCATATGAATAATATTATATAAAAAATAAAAGTTGGAAGAGGTTCCATTAAAAATATTCCAATAAAAAGAGATAACATAATTAGCAAGACCTTTCCAATTTTCAATGAATTTACCATAATCAATAAGGTTTTCCAAAGGACTACTAACTTTATTAGCACTTTGAAGATAATTAAAAATCATGTAATTTCTATCACCATAATTAAGTTAATTACATTTAAATATTTCTCTCTGTTTTCCTTATTTGACATTCATAAGGCTGTTGAGTTCATTGGAAATAACATTTTACTACTCAATACCTATGATAAAATCAATGCACGTGATATTCACTTGAATGGTATAAAAATAGGATTCAAGATGCTCAAATTTTTCATCAAGATCACTGAAACAATTTCTGCTCCATTTTTTAGCTTCTTCTTCATCCGTTTAAGCTTTAGAGTACAATACAAGGAATCATACTTGTAATTGAAAATTCTCCAGGTATCCAAAACTAGCTTTTGATATTAAGAGTCAAAAATCCAAGAACTGTTAAATCAAAATGGAAAAGGTGGTTTCACATCCCTTATAATAAAAATATCTAAAATTAGATGTTTCTTTAATTCACTCTTGAAAGGGTGTTGAAAGATATAGAATCCCAAACATCAAGGGTAACTTCACTGGAAAAAAATTATCTCATTTACTAGACACTTTTTTATAAAGGTGTTTTATAAACCAAGTATATATGGAAGCAACAAAGTTCACTTCTTAATGGTGACTAATTTGAATGAAATCCTTGAATTGTTTGGTTAAAGAAAATTAATTTATCATAACTATCTTCTCATATATATTTATAATGTCATTAATGTATCCAAGTAGAGTCCATGATTCATTGATTAAGAAAATCAAGGATGGAAAAATCTTACATTACTTCATTTGGTCTTGATATCCATTATATTCATAAATAAAAGAATAAATTTGTTCCATTCCCATGTATTTGTAAATAAGAGTAACCATTTGTTTATTGGGATTGAAAATAGAGATCCATTCCAAAATTGAATGTCCTAAGACACAAAGTATTTTAATTTTTGTGGAATACTAGTTAGTTTCAATTTTTTATAACACATTTTTTCAACAGATGAAACTCTTGTAAAAAATACCATTTTATTCATGGAAATTATTAAAAGATCGGTATTATTATTATTAAAAAAATCCTCAGATAACGTGTTGTTTTAAGGTTGTCCATACCTTGAATATTTCAATCAGTGGATGTTTATTTTTATTTGTGTTTGGGGTTGGAACCCCCTTTTTTCTTTCTCATGGGTTCTTTTTTCTAGTTGATTTACTATTTGGACTAAATTTTTTGTATCGTGATAAAGAGTTTCATATTTTTCCATGTGAATAGAAA
Organism: Viscum album; assembly: GCA_963277665.1. Taxonomy (NCBI): domain Eukaryota; kingdom Viridiplantae; phylum Streptophyta; class Magnoliopsida; order Santalales; family Viscaceae; genus Viscum; species Viscum album. The sequence continues at coordinate 1,036,754,566 of OY728141.1, read as the reverse complement.
ATAATATATAATAATTTGCATTATTACCATAAAACATTAAATATGGATTATTTTCCATATGAACACAAAACAACATTCATAGGATCTAACTACTTAAGACTATCATCAGTCTCCAATGATTTATGAGCACATGTGTTGTCCAGAGTACTGATATTATGATTATCCTATATAGAATGTTTAGTAAAATTAATTGTTTCATTATCATGACCAGTAAATGTTTTTGGTTTCTTTGACATTTAGATGATTCCAGCATAGCAGTGTTCATCTACATAAAAGGATTTCTTCCCAAGAATTTTACCAACCTCTCTTATCCCATTACCATTTGTGTGTCCCTGATTTCCATTCAAAGAACATTATACAAATTAAGTAGGTATAATCATATCATAATTCCTATAATTCGGTGGATTTTATAGTTTTGTGATACCATTAATCTCACTTCCATTTTTGAGGAGAAATAATCACTAGTATTTTTAGGTTTATACTTTTTAACAACCTTGTTATCATCATAAACTCAAAAATCTGACACATTTTGAATAGAGATAACAAGATTAAAGATGTCCTGCACAATATCCTAGACAATGATGGAATTATCAAAGTCATATGAGGTACTACTTCCCATATAATCTAAAGTATTCATGTTTCTTTTTTTCAGTTCAAGTGGTTTTATATGGAGATTTTTATCCATTTACTTTACATCAATAAGAACTATCAATGATTTCATAGAAATATGTTTTGATTTGGTATTTTTTTCTGGATTGATTTTAAATCATTTCTTACTATTATTCTTCTCTAGGGGATCTCTTTTTTATAAGTTAATATATTTTCCATTTTTATTTCTATTAACATCTTTCTAATCATTACTATCAGATGCTAGATTCACTTGTTTCTATATCAACCTCAAATTCACAATTAAATGTCCTATAATTAAATAGATAATAATAAAAGTACAAATATACTCATACACTACATCAAAAAGAATTTTATGGTCATTTCCAGTGAAATTGATCACATTAGGAATATTTGATTCCATATTATAATAAACCATGATCCAACTATAAAATCCCAATTCTCCCGCAATAGTGTAATGGTCCATCTTTAAAGGAATACCTATGAAAGTTGCAAGATCTTTGATATTTCTGAGATGCGAAAAACCAATCTTAATCCATGAATCCTAAACCAGATATGTGACATTATGTTCTTGTGAATGAATGGTTGAAATTAATATCTAATTCATAAATTCAATGAAATATAGGTTCTAGATAAAAGTTCCCAATATTCCAAGATGTGTTAAGATCCACGTAGTATCCTAGAATCATATGAATGAAACTTTTTCTGATTGGAATCAATTTTATAGTCATTGTTACCCCAACAATGTGAGATCCTAGATTTTAGATCTGCATTATCCCATGGATTATCAACCTTTCAAAACATAATGTTCTCAAGAATGGAGAATTTCCACAAATAAAGCCTTTTGGAGAGATTATGGTTTCAAATCAACTAAAAATTGGTTATAATAAAAAAAAATTAAAAGTAGGAGGTTTAGGTAGGTCTCATGAGACAAACTATCCCCTTGATGCATTTCTAGGTCTCATGAGAAAATATAGAATGGGTATTTGATCGAGGCCTTACCCATCTATGTAGTATTTCCTAGAATTATGATTTAATGGTATGTTTAAGATGTATGGCATTTTGAATTCCTTCATTATGAGATTAGTTATTGATATAAAAGTGAATATTTGATTATTTATGATATCCATGGATAATATTCAAGATCATGTGATTATTTATATGAAATTATTTGTCATCATTCATTCCTACAATATTATTATTTTGACTCAATTTATTAATTAAAAGGAATGTGTTTTCATATATTTTCCTTTACTTATCGATAATAACTTATTTATTCATTATATCTTCCATTGTACGAATACCCTTTTTGAGATTTTGAGCTTAATCCTTTCTTATTTTTTCATTCTGTAGGATTCCAAAAAATGAATTATGATAGAGATGAAAGGATATTATAAATATAATTGTGGTGTTCTCAAATAAAATACACTAATCAATCTTAAGTTGAAAATTTTAATGTGAAATTAAATTATGTATCTAGTTTTCCAAATCTACTAAACTATTCAGTCCTTTGGGATGTTATCGCTTTTGTCTAGTAAAAATATAACAATGTAAACCTCGAATCTGGGCTACTAGGGTTGGGGTATTTACTCTATAACCAAATTTCTATAATTTTATTACCTGTATATTTTAATATTTAATATTAATAAAACGTATTTTTAAATATTTTTTTATTGAATAACTTTAATGTAATAATTTTATAGAGTGTCCTCCACAATGATAAAGTCATTAAACTTCCCCACTATGATGAGAACATTGAAGTTATATGATGATATTACTAAATATAGTTCTATAGTTACATAACATACAATTATGGGACACATAGTAAGTTGACATTTAGGGGTTAGTATTTGTAAACAGATAATGCTTCATCTCATTAAGTTCACACTTGATAATTTACAAAATGGAATATTATGATAATAGACCCATCAGTAAGAATTTTTTATGATTTTTTGTCATCAAATATTCCTATCTATGAGTGTGTGTGATGATCCTTATACTTTAAGATTATTACTAATTCATATTACAACTCATGAACTTATATGTATTTTAGAAACAAAGACAATACATTTCCAGGAGAGTTTTGATACATTGATTGAGTTATGAGTGATTTGTTAGTAATGAATAAGTAGATGAAGTATTTTTACTTTCAATATTTATGGAATTTTATATCTCAATCCTTTCATTGGAATATAACAATTTCATTAAATTCTATGACCATGGTTTAATGATGTGTTTATTTCAAATCGTCAGAGAAATACATACCAAGTATATTGGTTAGTGACATTGATTTGAGACCCACTTGATGAGATATTGAGACAAATGGATTATATTATACAGTGTGTGTTCATATGTGGTTGTCGACATTGTGGAATTATGTTCTCTCTCTTAGGTGCCTTAACTAATTTCTAAATAGTAATCTCAAGCATATGGAAAGCCCGCCGAATTCCAATAAGAAAGAATAAAATATTTTCACACAGTAAGGTTTTTTTTACCTCGATTAGATTTTATTTGTATTTAATTGTTAGAATAAATATTATTCTTGGTATTGAGAAGTAATTCTATTCAATATTTATTGATATTTCTCAAGATAATAAATAATTATTTATTCATTAATAAATAATTTATTCAGTTACCAAAATATTTAATAAATATTTATTCACAAAATCATGGGTATAATATTTATTATATAGATTAATGAAATAATTAATTATATATTTATTCAAGTATTAAATAAATTTCAATGAGTTGCAACGAATGAAGATAATTTCTGGTGAGGATTATTTTTTTATAAGTTGGTAAATAATATTTATCATTTAACAAGATTTCACATACTATAAAATAATAATAATAATAATAATAATATATAGAATGGGGTTTGATAATGATTATTATATTATTTATGGGGATTTTATGAAAATAAATAAACTTTTAACTAAAAACCTAGCTCTATAAATAGACAGTTACTTCTATTGTATAGGTTTGATCATGATTTTAGAATCCTTTAACACATAGGAATTCTATCTTCATTCTTCTTCCTCTATTACTCTCAACAACAAAAATCTCTATAGAGATTCCTTGAAGTTTGAAGGAACTATAAGTGGTCATTAATAATAACACATGGATCTTTATTCACTGTGTTAGTGCTAGGAAATCAGTTTGCATTATTCAAATATCAAAGGAGTAAGTTTTTAGCACCACTAAATAAATTCTACACTTGAATCCATACAACATAATGAAGTTAATCTAGAAAATTATTTGTAGATGATCAACAATATCTTCATTAGAAAAATTTCATAAGATGGGGTAACCATTTCTTCTGATCATAAATAAATAAATTATAAATTTTACATGGTGGGATCCTCTTTAGGTTTTAGGATTTCTCTATGTCAATATTTGGTGGAAATTTTTCATTGGTCATGACATTCATATCATGTAAAATATTTCTAATGAACCATTAGATCGAGAAAACCTTCTTTTTTATCATGCACCAAGGAATTTCCACTATTCCTGGAACCTTCAAGTGGTATTAAAGCAGTCACATTTAAAATTTATATTCATTTTTTCTATTGTTGAACTATATGTGTAATAGTCAATAGATTTTAATTTAAAAAAAATTCACTCTTTAATATGGTTTTAATTAACATATTTTTTATATATTAATAATCATCATTCAGTATTTAATTTTATTAAAGGACTAAAAACATGTGAAGAATGATTGTAGATTCCATCGAGAATTACTAAGGATTCTCACTAGATAACATGGTATTACATGAATTATAGCTAGAGTACTCATAGTGTACCCAAGTGAACTACACCTAGTCATGTCACAAGTTTCATGACCTACTGAGAAGTAACTACATGTGGTTTATTTATTGAATACTTCATGTAGAATGGTCCATTCTGGCACATTTTATGTTGGATTACATGGAATGTAGATTCCGTACGCATTGTGTAGTATACATAGTTTAGTGGGGAAATTATTGAAAGTTTTGTGGTCATATACATTTTAATAACAACATGATACTAAAATCCTTCAGAAATAATGACATACATGATGTTTACTAAGTGTACACGCTGTGTAGTTTAATATTTCCCACATCTTAATTAAATGTCCATCCATTTAGTGAGTAAATAAAACACATGGTAAGAAAAACACACCAAGTATAACTAGATTACATGTTGTGTGGTCCAACATTCTATGAACATGTTGATTCTTTTAGTGGGTTTCACTAACATAAATCATGTATTTGGCTTGTACGTGACATTTTTTTCAACCAAGGTACACACCAAAGCCCCATGCATTTATCCTGGGTAGATGAAAATCAAGGAATATGGAAAGTATTTTGATAGTACACACCGTATAATATACTAGTAAATGAGAGAATTAAAATAAAATTAAATTGATAATTTAATCATTAAAACCTTATTATATTGATTGAAACATGTTGTGTTTTACAATTTAATAAAGGTTTCAAATAAATATTAAATGCATAATTAATTTAATATAATTATCTTTGATTATTGGTTTAGCTATTTATTTTCCATGAATTTATTTTAATGATTGGTATCTACAAGATAATTTATAAGGTCAATAAGATAAAATATAATTAATTAATTAATTAATTAATTCAATAATTTATATATTAACAATAAATAATGAATATAAATTGATTTTAGTGAGAGTGTTTTAGCAAAACTGTTTCTTTTTTATGATCGATCATGTGATTGACCACTACCTATATATGTGTTGTAATTATTTAATTTTATTTATTGCATGTGTTTTCAGTTATTGGTTATTAAATTTAATATGATGGCTTTGCAGTCATCCTTCCCCCAATTTTTATATAGAACATATGTGTACATGGTAGTTTATGTAATTCCTATTTACCAATCCTTGTATTCACCTCACCTATGTGTAGGTTAAAAATACTTTCAATAAATGAAATATCCCAAGGAGTATATTGTAGGTTCAAGATAGAACAAATATGATGCCAAATCAGGTGATACATAGGCGGACAGGTGGAATGATTTAAATCATTCCAAGACTGGCATAATGAGTTTCCTTATTGGTAAAAGCTTGGTAAATTATCCTCTCTATAAATCAACCATTATATAATATCATGATTGGGTCACTTATATACATATTTATTTCTATAAAATGTATTATTAATTTTATGTATTCTATACCTCAATCAAAATAATAAATGAAATAATGTGAAATGATGGAATATAAAAAAATGGATTATTCATGAATTTTTAATCAATACATGGTTAATAAATTATGTTAAATCTTATTAATATTAACAAGAAATATAAAATAATAAATAATAAATATTTATGAATAATAAATATTTGTGAATAATAAATTAAAATACCCCACCTTAATATTAAGTCATACTAGGCCTTCCGTTACTTGATTGTGAATGAAACAATATAACTAAATGTTTGCATACCCCACATCTGCACACTTTCTTTTATTGGGGAGTTATCATGATATTTTTGGGTATACATAACCAAACTTGTATTGAATTTAACAAACAATTTTTATTCAACACAAATTTAGAGGTAAGTGTTATGAAAACCTAAGTTAGGATTTTTTAATAGGTGAGTCCACTCAATAGATCAAGGAACTACAAGCTTAAGGTTGCAAGACCGCTTATCTAAATAACTTCTCAGGATCTAAATGGCCAAATTATGGATCATATAGAAGGGAAATATGGATCATTTCCCATATAATGTCTTGTGTAATGGTAAACTCTCATTTCAATAGTGAGGGCCCTTGAAACTTGGTAAAATAGTCTAAGAATTCATAAAAAAAATTATTGATATTTCTTAGATAATTTGTAGTCATGAAATGTTATATCAATATTTCACTTTATAATTCTATAATAAATAGAATTTTCATAATCCACATTATCCTTGAAATCAATTTTAGAAAATAATCTTACCCTTGTATATATTAACATCCAAGAATGGTTTAGACACCTACAAGTTGTGTTGTTCCATGAATGGAAATATTATGTGCTAGAATCCTGGCTACCTAATTCACCTGCAAAGGAGACGAATGATGAAGATCTCGTTATCTATGAAAAACTTTTGACTGATATTGTCACCATTCTATGTCTGATGTTATAATCTATATATATTGAACTCATAATGTAACATAAAAAACATGGATTCTTAAAGAATTATTGACCATTAATTTCTTCTTTTACAGGGATATCATTTTTATGGTAAGGACAATTTATATAATGGTCTTTATGTGTTTGATTATAAGAACCATGTAATGGAAATCAATAAACAAACTATATCACATGACTCATACCACACCTAACTATGGCTTCACTAATTAAGTTATGTTACCAAAAACCTTTTAAAAATTTTCACCAAAACGGACATTTATATTCATTTGAAATAAAACCACTTGGTGTATGTTACACAAGTTTACAAGGAAAAATTATGAAATAACAATTTATTTGAATAGTTTAAATGTCCAAGGAAGCTCTTGAATTAGTTCTTAACAATGTGTGTGGACCATTTACATTGAATCAAGGTTGGGCACTCATAATTCATAAATTTTACTGGTGATTTTAGTATATATTGATATGTTTATATGATGAGATATAAGTCAGAATACTTTGATAAATTTAAGGAATGCAAGAATAAATTTTAGAACCATTATGGTAATAATGTTAAGAAACTCTACTTAGAATATGTTTAAGAATATTTTAATCAATACCTCATTGATTATTTATAAGAGTTTTTTTATCTCAACTCAATCCTCATTATACACCTCAATGGAATAGTTTAACTTAAATGAGGAAGCACACCTTATTAGATATGGTGAGATCAATGATGAGTCATGCGAGTCTTCCATTATCCTTTTTTGGATACACATTATAAAAAACATACATACTAAACTAAGAGACAAATAAAGTGGTAGATGGGATTCTATACCAATTATGCAGTGGATAAAAACATGTGTCATCACACTTACATGTGTGGGGATGTGAAGAATTTGTTAAGGCCTTTTCACGTAATAACTTGTTACACCAAGGAACAAAGTGTATATTTATATGATATACCAAGGAAAAGGGTTACTATATATATAATCCTTCAAAAAGGGTTTTTTACATATTTACAATATTTCTTGATAAGGATCATATCTCTAAAAGAGATGGTGGGAGCAAGATAAAGTTTTATAAAGTACAAGCACAAGATACACTTGATTTTGAACATAAAAACTCCCCTAAATACCCATCGAAGAAGTTTTATGGAGATACAAATACTATGTAAGAGTATAAAGGATGTAAGAGAATCGGAATGGTATGGTTTTCTAGTCATCAAGGATGGATATAATGAACCTAACTTTTAAAATTAAATTCCATTTTTATATGATTGGATATATTATAAAGTTATAAAATTATAAAAAACACATTCACTAATTTGGTTATTTTGTATTTTTATATAGTCTTTTGAATTTAATAAACCATTAAGAATCATAAATACTGATAATGTATCCATTTTATAGTGACAATTAATACTATTATATTAAGGGTTATGATAAATTCCATTTGATAGAGACAAAGGAGATGATGAGGTCGCCCAATATCATTGTACCCTACGAATCCCATTTATTGGAACTTCGAATCGAGATAGCATCATTGGGATTTTTCTTTGATCAAGAGAAAGATAACATTAAACAACTAAGGGATTATAAAAACTTTTTATGGGATAATTTCATGCTTATTAAGATCACGACCCAAACTATGTACATTAAACAACCTAAATAAAATCTCATTGTAGAACACCAAACCCTTAGGGAATTATCTAGTGTAATAAAGTGATATGTATTTAAACCCTAATAGTATGAATTTTCCTATTTTATTTTAACTGAAAAATGTTTATGTTTATCCCTTTTTAATTTAAAATTTAATTATGATTAAATAATATGTTTTGTAAAACTTATATTTTTATACGATGAAAGAAATTTTATTTTTGGTAAAGATATAGTTTCAATATTGACACATTTTTCGATAAATTTAATAATTTTTTAGATAAATTATATTTTAATAAAATATTATTATTAGATAATATTTATTAGGTATATATGATAATATAATTTTTTGAAGTCAAGTGTAAAATGATATTTTCAAAAAAACTATTATTTTTAAACAAATTGGTATGTTGATTTAAAAGTGTAAATTATTATATATACATAATTATTTTAAAAAAATAAATATTCTTTTCATAATAATCATATCTAAATTATCCAATGGTGATATTTTCATAATTTTCTAAGTCATTCAAATCTTCAGGAAAAAATTAAGTATGGTATAAATACATGATATGTATTATGAAATAATAATGTCCAAAAAGTGGTGTAATATATTGCATAAACTATTTACATGACCAAATATAAATCTCAACATTAGAATAATTATTTTTTTGAGTCTATTTTATTATTTTTATAACTCCTGAATGAAAACACCATAACCAATATTTTATTTTATGATTTTAAAATCAAACATGACTCACTTACACAACAACAAGTGTATTATTTTAATGATATAAGTTCATAAACATTAAAAATAATTAAAACTACTCCACTTTGGTAGAATACATGTTAAAAATCATGGTATGGTTTGTGATTTTTTTTAAATTTATCATATAAGGCCCAAAATCTATGTTTGGAAATGAATGATGACTTCTCCTCTCTTTTTATATATAAAATTAGCAAACATCTCATTCCAATTCACACAAAACCATTGGATCATGAAATTAATCCTCCCTTAACTCCCTATAATCCTCCCAAGGTTCTCCCATGCTCTTAATAATCTCTTCCAAAACTTCTAGAAGTATCCTTTCAAGGTAATGGGCCATCTCCTTCTCTTTTTTATTCAAGCATCTTCTTTGAATTGTGCCCTATAATTTACAATATTCTTTGTTGGGTTGTGTTCTAACATACCCCTATTATTGTTCTTATTATTTAAAATTGATGATAGACCCCTTTCCCTATTATTAATCTCTTCTATAAATCAGTACATACCACCATTATTCTATCAAAATTATCATGTGATTTTTAATGGCAAAAAATTGTGTAGTAAATACACATCCCCATTTCCACTTTTGAGAATTCACCTTGATGTACATATCCTTCATTGATTAGTGACTTATATTTATTTATTACACAATCCTTAATATTGGGAATAAAATTAATGAAAATCATCCTTATGATATATAATGAATGTGGAACACTTATAATATACACTCAATGAAAGTGAAGGGTGGGCCTAGAATTTTATATCCCTCCAATGAATTGGGTAACTTTTTTTCTCATGAGATGTCATGTATAGTGCATGGGAGGATATTATAAGAACATTGTGTTATGGTTTCATTAAATTTAGCCTTGAATTTTGTTTATGATGTCATTTTTATATTGTTGTCACATTCCTATATATCATTCATGTTATCATGTTATACCATGCCTCATTATTCAAGATTATGATTATCACCCCTCTAATATTACCTTGATATGCCTCTTGGATAACATATACTAATTTACCTTACAGTAATCATTATTTATTATCTTACTTATCTTTATAGCTCATCCCTTTCTTATGAACATGCCTAGGTTATCCCATTCACTTTTAGAAGAATGATGGAATTTTAGGATCTCACTAAGGAAGTTTTCAATAATTTAATAGTATTTATGTTGCAAGTTGTTATACTATATACCTAATTTTTCAAATACACATGGCTTAATGATTTTTTGGGAATTTATTATGTGTACTTTTATGTAATAAATCATTAAAAAAAGTGCACTAAAGATATGGGTTTTCATAGTTAGTATTAGAGAAAGGTATAGTTATTTTTTGGGATTTGGATTAGAAAACTCTAATGAAAGCCTTAGGGATAATAAGAAACTTAAGAAAACATCCCTAAATTTTGGTAAAGTATAGATTAATTGGTTTCCAAGAAAATAAATCCATGTCTGGATACTACATGTTGATATTTATCTGGAAGATAGGTACCTAGGGGTAATAACCTCGAAAAGGGTGTATTGAGTTATACTCGATCATCATTGGGTGCCTAAAAATGGGCCTCACTACACACCTAATTTGACACTCTGGGGGAATATGCTTTGGTAAATTCACAAGATCCGAATGAACAATTATTTAGTTAATAAAATTCCCATAAAATATTATATTAGGAAATAGATCATGCATAACTTAGATTTGAAACCTAGAAACATATAGGTTAAATAATATATACGATTTATGATTTATCCCTTAAATATTCATATTCTTCCTTTTATGTTATTTATAGTTTGAAAATTATCATACATAAGAATATTTTAGATGAAATAAATGATTATAATTGGAATCAAATAGTGAAAGTCATATTTATCATGAACTTCAAATGTTATGTGTGATTATAGTTTTACACATTCTTCCATATCACAAAAGTCTAGTAGAACTATTCAAACATCATCACAAAACATGGAAGTTGAGTTATTAGTGAAGTGGTAAATTGGTTCAATTGTTGCATCGCTAGTATATAATTAATCCCTTATCCAGATTTTCTGGCTGAATTTATTATAAACCCTTTTTATACTTTCCTTAGTATAATTTGATGTTATTCTAGGCATGGATTGGATTTTCTTAAATAGAGCTAACAGAAATTTCCAAGAGAAGTAAATCACCCTTTTTATTTTGAATCATCCTTTGATTCTATACAAGTTCATGTAGGAGGATAAATCTTCATTATTACCAACATCTAAAGCATCAATATTATTTTCATGCAAGAAAGGGTTTTTATAAAAAATGGTTGATAATAAAGAAAATATCATCCATGATAAAATTACCAATTTAAGGGATTTTAGTGATGTGTATCCTAAATAATTTCCTAGTCTTCCTCCTAGACTTGATCTTGATTTCCCAATCGATATTATACCGAGAGCTTTTTCAATATTAAAGAATCCATATTTAGTGGTTATTTATGAACTTGAGGAGCAGAATAAATAACTATAGGAGAATATGGATAAATTTTTTATATCCCCTAGTGATTCACTGTGTAGTGAACCAGTCCTTATTTTCAAGAATAAGGATGGGTTAATCTTCCACGGCATTAATTATCAAGATCTTAATAAGATAATGATAAAGAAAAAGTATCAACTTCCATGGATTATTACATGTTCGATCAGCTATGTGGAGGAAATTACTTCTCTAAGGACATTATTTAGTCAACATATTATCATATAAAGGTAATGTAAGAGGATATACCCAAGATTAATTTCCATACATTGTATGAGCACTATGAGTTCAGAGTGATTCCATTTAGACTCCCTAATTCTCCAAAAATATTCATGGACTTAATTAATAGAGTCATTATGTATTACCTCGACAAATTTAGGTAGTATTTATCAATGATATTCTTATAAACTCAAAAATAAATATGAAACATGAAGAGATATTGAATTATTTACTTAAGGATTTATGAAAGGAAAATTCAAATGAAATTTATAGGTAATGTGAGTTTTTGTTGGAATAAGTATCTTTCTTGGGTCATTTTTTCCCTAATAAAAAGATATATGTGTATCTATCAAAAATAGATGAAAATAAAGGATGTCCAAGACCAATATCTATGATGGAAATCCATAGGTTCCTTGAATTATCTGGTTAATATCATCAATTATTGAGAAACTTATCATGAATTTAAAGAAAAATAACCAAGCTAACTTGGAATAGTGTCATGTTTATCTGTACTTAGGAATGTGAAGATGTAATTAAAGAGTTGAAGAATAGTCTAATAACTACACATATACTCTTATTACACACCATTGGGGATAGATTTGTGATCTATAGTGATGAATCCAAAAAGGGATTGGGTTTTGTACTAATGAAAAATGAAAAAGTTATAGCCTATGCCTCCCACCAATTTAAGATCCATGAGAATAACTTCCCAACTCATGATCTATAACTTCATGTACTGATCTTCACATTCATGATTTGATGGAATTATCACTATAAAGAGAATTATGATATATATACTAACTATAAAATCCTCAAGTATATATTCACACAAAAGAAACTCAATATGCACCAAATAAAGTGGTTAGAGATGATCAAGTATTATGATTGTTCAATCCATTATCATCCAAGTAAATTAAACAAAGTGGAAGATTCTCCAAGTATAAATTATCTCAAAAATCAATCCCTGATGAGGATTACAAGGGATTCAATCTTCTTGGAAATGAATGGGATAGATATGGGAATAATAAATTTATCTTCATACTTCCCTGATCAAATAACTACTCTACCATCCCTTCATGAGATGATAAATGCATCTAAAAAGGGTGATGAGGTTCAATAGAAAAAGGTAGTAAATATCTTGGAGTTCAACTTTGCTGAAGATAGAGTTATAAGGTTTGGAGCCCAAATTAGAGTCAAATAAAAACTATAACTGATGACTGAAATTATAGATGATGTGAATAACTCATCTATCTCTTTTCATCTTGGATGCACTAAGATGAATATATATTTAAAGAAAAAAATATGATGGTATAACATGAATATGGATATTTTAGAGTCTGTATCTCAATGCTTGTCATGCCAGCAAGTCGCGGTGGAATTACAGAAGTATAAGCATATGATGTAACCATTTCCCACACCAGTATGTAAATTGGGAAATATAGACATTGATTTTTTTGATAAGACACGATAAGAATAAAAGGAAATAAAAACATATAGGTGGTATATGATTTCCTTAGAAATGTGGTATATTTAATTACTATAAAGGAAGATTTATCTCTTGAAAAACTCTCTAAGATAAACATAAGTGAAGTGGAAATATTACATAGAGTTCTATTATCAATTATATTTGATTTAGATCTAAGGTTTACCTCAAGGTTTTGGAGGAGAAATCAGTAAGGATTGTATAAAGAACTAAGATTCGTTATTTCCTATTACCCACATATAGATGGTTAGTCTGAAATGACCATTCAAAATCTAGAGGTTATATTGAGTCATGTTCAATGTATTTCCAAAGATGTTGGGATCAACACCATCCCCAAGTGGAGTTCTCATATAACAATAGTTTCTATTCTATAATTCCAATGGAACCTTATGACTCTGGGTATGGGAATCGGAGTTGGACACCAACATGTTTGGTTGAAGTTAGAGAGTGGAAGTTGAGGATACTTTATCTTATATAATATATGATATGGAAGTTTCAAACTATTCAGGTCATAATAAATATACACAAAATCGGCAGAAAATACATGCAGATAATCCTCGATGAGACCTAGTGTTTGGATTTAGAGATAAGGTGTTCCCTACTATATCTATATTGAATAAATTCATAAGGTTTTGGAAGTAATGAAATCCTAGTCCTAGATACATAATTCTCATTGAGTTCATTGATCCCATCAAAATGGTGGCTTATCGACTAGAATTCCCACACAACTTATCTCAAGTACATGATGTGTTCCATGTATCCCTCTTGTGGAATTACAAACCAAAACCTTTACATGTAATAAGTAAAAATTTTGTACAATTATAGAATTATATTCATACCAGGATCATACAATAAAGATATTATATCATAAAGACAAAATTCTATGAAAGAATACAAATCACCTGGTCAAAGTGTTATGGTCAAACCACAAGTTTTCGGAAGCGGCATGAGAAATGAAAGAGGAAATAAAATAGAAGATCCCTAATATATTTTAGTGTATGAAATGATAATTTCAAGGGTGAAATTTGAGAAGTGTAAAAGAATGTAATGACCCAAACTTTTACAAATGAAATTCTCTTTTTTAATGACAAAATATCATATAAAGTAATGAATTTATCGAAGAAACTTGCACAATTTTTGTTATTTTAGACTGTTACATGTCTTGTTAAATTTAACAAATAATTAAGAATTATAAAAATAGATAATATAGTTGTTTTATAGTGACCATTATGATTAGTATATTAAGGGTTATGATAAAGTCCATTTGACACAAAGGAAGTGATGTCCTCGACTAATATGATTATACCCTATGGCACCCATTTATAAAAACTTTTAAGGGAGATAAAATCACTAGGTTTCTCCATTTATCAGTCCCAAGTAAATATTCAATAAGTAATGCGTTATTGAAACTATTCAAGGGATAATTTCAAGACCATTTATATCACATCTCATTTCATGTATTTCGAACCACCCAAAGAAAATATCACCATCGTACACCTTACACTTAGAGAATTAATTGGTGTAAAAAAGGTATATGTATCTAAACCATAATAGAATAAATCAGTATATTTTATTTTAATTAAAAAATTATTATATTTATTCATTTTTACTTTTACTTTTATAATTATTAAATAATAATTACGATAAATATTAGATTTCGATATGATAAAAGGAAAATTTTATTTTTGGGGAATATATAGTTTCAATCAAGACACATTTTTATAAAATTAATTATTTCTCAAATAAATTATATTTTATTAAAATATTATATTAAATAAAATTTAATAAATATAAATTATAATATAATTTTATGAAGTCAAATGTAATTTCTATAAGGGTCAAAAAACGGTTATTTTCAAAAAAACAGTATTTTCAATAAATGGGTATATTTATTTGAAATTTTAAATTATCATATCTAGAGGATTATTTTAATGAAATAAATATAATTTTTGGAATCATAATATCAAAATTATCCAAAAAATATTTTTTCATAATTTTTTGAGAAAGTCAAATTTTTTGGTAAAAATTCTATACAATATAAATATAAGGTATTTATTATGACATAATAATGACTCAAAAGTGATGTAATATATACCATTAAAGGTTTCCATGACCAAATATAAACTTCACTTTTAAAATAATGTTTTTAGGTTATTTTATTTTTTATAACCCCTTAATGAATCCTCCAAAACCTATATTATATTTTCAGGTTTTAGAATCAATTCTTTGTAAACATAACTCACTTTTAAATAACCAAGGGTATTATTTTAGTGATATAGGTTATTAAACAAGTAAAATAATTAACACCACTTAACTTTCATAGAAAAAATGGGAAAACCCTTGGGATATTTTATGGTTTTTCTATTCTATTATCATATACATTCCAAAACCATTGTTTAGAAATTAATAAATAATTCACATATCTTTTACTATATAAATACACCCAAACTCCCATTAATCTTCACTAAATACTTTTTTTTTCATGACATTACTCTAATCATACATCTTTATTTTCCTCCCATGGTTCCCTAAATATCTTAATAATCTCTTCCCATGTTTTTGGAAGCATCCTTTTAAGGTAATGGATCCCCTCCATCTCTTACTTATTCAATAACTTTCCTTAAATTGTTCCATTTATTTTACAGTTTTTAATTTTAGATTATTTTATTACATAGACCTCTTATTTTAGTTAGTATATCTAAGATATTAGATACCCATTTCACTCTTATTAATCTCTTATATTAATATTTACATACCGGTGTTACATTGTCGAAATTATCCTAAACTTGTTCATGCCGAAAAATTATGTAGTGAATACCCATCCCCATTTTAACTCAAGGGTATTAAACTATATGTACTTATCCATTAGGGATTTGTGACTTAAATTTATTTATCTCACATTACTTAATCATGGGATTACATGTGATGAAATATATCCTTATGTTTATAATCTAAGTGGAACACTTATGCATGTACATTTTATAAAAGTGACAGGTGGGCCGAAAATTATATATCCCTCCAAGGAATTGGTTAATGTTTTAATCTCATGAGATTCCATGTATGGTGCTTGTGAGGTTATCCTAGGAACACTAAGTTTTGCTACCTTATAGTTAAGCCTTTAATTGTGTTTATTATGTCTTGTTTTATGTTGTTTCCACATTCTTATGTTGCCTTTATGTTATCATGTTATATTCATGCCTCGTTATTCAAGATTGTGATTCTCACTCATCTTATGTTACTTTAATATTTTTATGGGATCATATGTACTGATTTACCTTATTTTATACTTTTTTATTCTGTTTTTGGAATTTATATCTCACCACTTTCTTATGGACATCCCCATATTATCTCATGTAACATCCCATGTTTTAATAAAGAAACATTATGTTCAATAGCGTACATGATATGCTACATCGAGCTTAAATGGACTAAATATTATCATTTAAATGTTACCATTATAACCTATTCATTGGAATGGAAGGAATGAATAGTATAAATAAAATTAAAAAATGTGGTTTAGACATGTTAAAATAATGTTTCATTGGTTAGCAAATTTATTAGAAATGGAAATAAAAACCAATTGAATATAAAGGATGTGTTTTAAGGAAAACCTATTTAAAAAATAATAATTGTGTTTATAAAATAATATCACTCATTATGGATAATTTATGTTATATATTAATTTTAATTTTTGAAATTTATCATATATTTTTTCTCTATATGATATAAGAACAAATACAATTTTTTTGGATAAAATAAGTATTTTTCAAAAAAAAAATTACAACCTTTTGATAGTGAACCCTTTTTAAATCAAATTAATGTCACTTTTATATGTTATATTTAAAAAAATTAACTTCTTCTTTAGAATAATTAAATAAAATTTTCCTTTGGTTGAATTTTTTTATTTTTCTCATAAAATTCATTTTTTAATTGATAGTGCAAAATACTAGATTTTAATTCAAAACTATATTATTGTTAAATTTTTTATATAGATAGATTGTTCTTTTAATTAGTTTTAATGTTTAATTGGATTAGATTTTTATAATTTAATCTAATTTTTTCATTGGAATCAGTGTCACATTGAAATTAGATATAAAAGCACGTCAATATTTTGATAGTTATTACTTTTAAAAAAATGTTTTCTCATTTTCACAATGGGTATTAATTTTAAATTTATTAGTGCAACATTTGTGTTTTGAATTTGTAAAAATGGATTTCATATTTTGAATAATAATTTCCAAATTATGTAAATAGGTCCCCTTTATTTTTGGACATTATGAATAGTAACTTCATTTATTATTTTTATTTACCATGGTTAAAGGGTAAATCAGGTAAATAAGGGTAAAAACATAATATTATAATAACATAAAAATACCCTAACATGTGCCTCAATCCTATTGGATGAGATATGGACAACCATGTGAATCCTTGGGTCTATTTTAGGACCCCTTCGATCAACTTGTATGTGACGATAAAATGTTAAAATAATTAATTTAAAGTAAAGAGAAATATAACATAAACATGTATCTTTTACTAAAATAATTTTAATATAGGGTTATATGATAGATCTATATGACTATAAATAGTAATTAGAAATATAAAAACTTTTCCTATATAATTTTATGTTATTTATAGTTTTCAGAAATTAAATAAATAAATTTATTTATGACACAATGATGATAGAGTGATTACCTTATTAATGAAGGATTATAATAAATAATATTGTAAATATTATAAATAAATATAATTTGAACATTTTAATTACATACATTAATTTTTTGGATTATATTGAATTTTCAGGGATAATTTAATGATTTTTTTTAATTAATTCAGTTGTTATGACTTTAAATAAATAAATTACTAAATAGTGTCAAAATTGACATAAATGAGTTCTTAAAACAAATACTATTTTTTAAAATGATATAATAGTCCTAAAAATATATTATTCAGAAAAAATAATTATATAATGTTAAAAATATCATTAATAATCCACTTTTGGTTCTCTTGTAATTTTATATTAACTATAGTAACCATATATTATGAGAATATAAGAAGGCAAGGTAACAATTAATGTTTTTAACTAAGGGTTAAAGCTAAATGATAAGATTAATTTTGTGACATAAACTAGTAAAAGACCTATTTTTTAAAATTATTTACACCCATAATAATCTTATAATATAAATTCATCACTTTATAAATATTATAATTCTAAAATTAATCTTTAATAAAATAATATTTCAGGACTTTTCTAAAGTGCCCCTCCTCCCTCTTAGAAAAGGCCACCACCTCTTCCCACTTACTCACACCTCTCAAGCCCCTTGTAACATCCAAATTCTACTAAACTAATCTCCCAAAATCCCTTATTTCATCCTAGAATCCTTACCTTGGACCTAAGGCAGCTCAAGGAATCATTTGGGCTCAAATCTAAAGGAGTTACCCAATTTATAGGTAATGTCTTCTATTATGCCCCTTTCATTAATTTTCTTTCTCCAACCCCCTAACCCATGTTTATTCTATTATTTTATAACAAAATAATTATCCTAAAAATAATAGGATGCTTTTATTCTAATTATTCTACCTAAACATACACACACCTCCATCTAATGGATATAGAACATATTGTTTCTGTATACGGTGAACTACTGCCTCACGAAATGATGATTGTTCAATTTTCTCCTACCACAACTCATGGATTTTATTATAATGGAACTATAGTTATATATGATATATATTATAATTATATTTTCTCTATGATTCTGTAATTTTTATTCATAACATACATTTATGCTTTCCATGTTATGTAAATACGATAATTTCATTTAAGGATTTGTGGAATACCGCCCCCTTAAAGTGATGTGAATCGTTCCTGATATACATGGAAAGAATAAAGGATAGTTTTATTAAAAATATGCTACATAAATGAAATTAATATAATACTTTTATTATAACATACATTTCTATCAATCAATTTTTATTATTTTAAAAAGATGAAAAAATGAAAGTAGTGTTCATGTATACGTATTGCTTACCATCTCCATGAACGGTGCATTTTATTTGTTATCTCCAAAAACTATAGATACTATAAATACAAATATAATGGATATATATGATATTTATATCATTAATAATATTCTATAGATTATTTATTTTTGACTACATGGAAAATTTATATCAAAATAAGTTCATTTTTGGTTCAAATACTAAATATCGACAAAACAACGGAGATGAACTTAAATAATTATGTAATTTTAAAAACATGGTAATGAGTAAAATAAAATGAATAATATATTTGAAAAAGGTTATTAATAAGTAAATATTAACATAATTTTATTATATTGTAATATAAATAATGAATGAGACAAGTCTAATTCTAGGTAACAGAATTTCTAAGCTCAATTTCTACTCATTGGTTTTACGCATACTTTGTTGATTATACTATACCAATATTATGTGTGGACTCACTATTTATTTAATTATGTTATAATTTCCACTTAATTTTTTTTAATATACTATTTCAACACAAAATCAACCCATTCATAAATTGTTACGTTGTTTATTCAAACATTTTGAAGGAACTTCTTAACCCAATGTCTATTCTTTTGGTTAATCTTCTACTTCTTGATTATGTTGTGCTATGATTATGTAAGAAATAAATTTTGAGATACTATCTTGTATTTATACTTTCATTATGTGTATATATAGTGAAAACACATAATCTATCTATTTTATTAACAAAATGATTTTTTTTATTGGGAATCTCATCTCAATCTCATTTGATTGGGTTAAATATCCATGTCATTGGTTTTGTTTTTCCAAGAATATGTGTGAATGACCTATGATTTTTTTACACTAAATATCCTTTTATATTGGGTGTATTTATATTTTTCAAAGATAATGATGTCATTTATTTATCCTTAATCTACTGATATGATCTTTTTAAGGGATTTCATCTCAATCTTAGTTCATTGAGGCATATCTGGTTTTCATGCAGATTTATTATTCAATAATCTATATATAAAACCCTTTTGACTCATTATATAATGAATTAGTATATTCTCTTGATATTTAATGTTCCATTTAATTTTATTCCTTAATTATTTTTATTCAAGTGTTTCACAATTGGTAAATGGCTATTTAACTAAAACATCATTTTAAATGATTAAAAGATTTATTCATTTAAATCATTCTATTTCATATCTATGTTTTCAACACGGTTTTTAAGAATTTATTTATATGGGAATGAATGTTTTATAATGATAATTTATTTAAAAATAATAAAATTGGTATGAGACTCTTTGATTCAAAAAATATATTTATTAAATGTTTCAAATGTTCTTTTAAATGGGTTAAATATTTCTATATCTTTAAATGTTCTCCTGTGGTTGTAGTGTGGAAATGTTATTTCTCGTTTATGATTGATTTATGTCCTATGATTATAAAATGGTATGTGGACTGTAACAGCCCGAGATTTTATGAAAAATATTCTTTTTAATTTCATTAATGTCTTGTGTTGTACGCTACACCAAAAGGAGCTTGCACAACACGCATCCTTGACTTTCCTTTCATTACACGCAATCACGACCTTCCTTGATAGCGTGTGTAGTACACAATACCAAGTTTTACTAAACAACGATATGCTTTTAAAATATTATTAAAACTAGTCGTTATGAATAGTAATAACCACTTTTTGAAATTTTTTAAATTCTATTTTTCAAAATGGAATTCATTTTTGGATTCGGAATATCGAAATTAGCTTAGGGTGAAATTTTGGTACTTTTCGGATAACTTTCATATTCTGATGAATAGTGAAAATTACTAAATTATAATTAAAAAAAACTTTTTTAATCAAAATAATTAATAGTGATAAATTATTAATTTGAGTTGTTTTAAATTATATTTAGAATATATTTTTACAATTTAATACAATGTTGGTCATTGGATGTAATTTCACATTTAAACCAGACATAAACAAGTGTCAATCTTTTGATAGATATTGTTTCTTAAAAACACGCTATTTGTTTTAACAGCGAGATTTAATTATAAAATTAATTAATGCAACTTCCATGTTATGAATTTGGTAAAATAGACTTCATTTTTTGAATTCGGAATATGAAATATAGCTTAGGATGAAATTTTGGTATTTTTCTGAAAACTTTCAATTTTTGATGAATAGTGAAACCACTAAGTGGTAGGTTAAAAACTAAATTTTGCATAAAACTTAATTTTACCGCTTCTGTGAATGGAATTTTGAAAATCCGACAGACACGGTTAATATCAAGGACTAAAATGTGGTTCAATGAGATGAAAATAATTTTTGGTGAATAGTAACTTTTTACTTTTTTTACCACGGTTAATAGTAAATAGGGTAACTAAGGGTAAATATGATATTACTATTACCCTAACACATGTCCTAATTCTATTGGATAAGTATAATTCGACCAAAAACAACCTTATGAATATAATATGACCATTTAGGTCCACTTGGATTAGATTATGACATTTAATATTATTTTATTTAATGAATAGTTAAAATAGTTAAAATCAAAGTTTAATAACTAAAACATTTTTAATATGGGGTTATACATAAGATAAATTCGACTATAAATATTCATTAGAAAGATAACAATATTTCCTACATAATGATATTTTATTTATAATTTTTAGACTTTAAATAAATTAATTTATTTATGACACAATGATGATGCAGTAATTACCCTTTTAAGGAAATATTAACATAATTGATGTTATAAATGCTCAAATGAATGTAATTTGAGACTTTTTATGAATTCCAATAATTTTCTAGGTTACTATGATATATTAGTGTTGATTTAATCAACTTGGTTCGAACATATAATTCTGTTATGACTTTCAAAAAAATCATATATCAAATAGTTTCAAAATTGACACAAAATAGTTTTTAAATCAAATATTATATTATTAATTGTTATTTTATTCCTAAAAATCTAAGGATCGGCCAAATAACTTAGATAAGGATATATATATTATTAATAAACAATTTGGGGTTCGTTTGGCATGTTATAGTAAGTGTATTAACAATATAGTGAAAGAAAACAAAAAGACACGGTAAAAGTTAAATTATTTAACTTAGAGTTAAATCTAATTGATAAGGTTAAAATAATACCGTAAATTTGTCTAAATCCTATTGGTTGATAGGATTTAGACCCATGCACACTTTAGCTTCTAAATAAGACCCTTTGGAACCATTATAAACCGATTTTGACATTAGTATAAAATAATATTTTGAGGTATTCCTAAGGTGCCCCTCTCCTCCCTTATAAAAGGACACCTCCTCCCCCTCCTCCTCACACCAATTTGAGCACTCAAGATCGGCCAAACCCTGACAAAATCTCTTCTCCACTTCCCTAGAAACATCCTAGAGGTTTTGTTCTTCCTCAAAGACCAATTTTAGTGCCCTAAGAGGAGGTCTCAAAGAGGCGCTTCAAAGAAGAGGATATTACCGTTACCAATTCTTTCATCTTTATTTCTTCTTCCACTTCTTCTTCTTAGGTTGTTTCATTATGAAGTAATAACATCAGTATCACTCATATACTTATATGTTATTTTAAGTATGAAACAACTCTATTTAACCATCTATCCATCCTACGGAAAAAGAAATCACCGCGCGTGCGTACGTACGGAATACCGTCTCCACGCCGTGGTGTAATCTATTTTCCACCACCACCTTACATGGATGGGTATAATGGTGTAAAGAATAACTATAAATAGTTATTAAAACATCATATTGATTCTGATATATTGTATAATCCACTCCAATTAAATTCAATAATTATGGAAATGATATCATCGCTCGTGCGTACGTACGGACTACCGTCTCCACGACGCGATGAGATTCATTCTTAATGATTAACCATTCATGAATGATTATAAAGTATATATAATAAGTACTAATGAAATATATGACATAATAATGATACTGGATTTATGTATATATATGTATGTATGTCATCTACTTACTTCCATTCAAGACAATAAGGAAAGAAAAACAGTGTTCATGCGTACGTACCGACTACCGTCTCCATAAACGGTGTTTTTCATTTCATTTATATATCTATTATATATATATATATACTGAATATATATGATATATAAATCATATTTTATATTCTGGAAGTAATTAAATCATGATATAAGTAATAATAATGTCAAGAACAACAAGTCAAAACACCTATGATAAATGAAACGATTTTACCCAAAACGCTTCTTTAACATGGAATTTACAAAAGAACGGGTAATATAATGTCATAAGTGAACCATATATGATATCATAACAATTAATATGACTCTGTAATAAGTCAATGACATTATTTAAATCATTATACAGGAGGTTCGGACACATACGAAGCAAATCGGACCTAAGGTAAGGGAAAATATCACAATCTCATTTTTATCCGAGATTGTTTATACTTTGGTATTTACTGGGGTGTATTTTATCATCCACATCCATGTTCCCTCAATATGTAATATTTTTTCCATCCACTTACAATAGTTTAAATCCAATTTTACCCTTCGGTGAGTTTTTAGTAAAGAATATGAAAGGAATCTTTTGTCGTTTTTTTTCGTACGAGGTACTTTTTTTGACTTTTCCGAAAAAAGTAAGAAGAATGTTTTTTTAACTTATACGGCATGAATGGATTTCTAAAACATTATTTCCAAGAAGTTTCCTTTACAAGTATTCAAGTTTATTTTTAATCAACTTCTTTTAGTTTAAAATTGTATGACATGTTAAGAAAGGAAAAGTGTTTTTGAAGTAGAAAGTGTATTTTCCTCAAGAATGGAGTTCAAGTATTTTATCAAAATTATTTTCCATATAAGATAATAAAAGGATTATGTTTTTATTACTATTATTACATGGATTTGATTATGTTGTGATGGAAATATTTTTATGATTTCCTTTATCTTATATGAATTGTTTTATGATGTCATGTTGTTTAAGAATCTCATTTTTATTACATGGGTTACGCTATGATGTATGGTTTATGATTATGTGGCACACATAAGAAAGGATTCATTATAAGATGGGTGGGACATATATCTCCCTCCAATGAATTGGGTAAAGATTTTATATCTCATGAGATAGACAGGGCTGGAACGGTAGGTTATACCGGTTCAGTGAAACACGACTGAAACGAGGGTTACTCGATTCAGAAAGGGACTTTGTCCACTAAGATAGTCTTGGAAATGAGTCTTGACTAACAAGAAATGATTCTCTATGATTATGTGTAAATGCCACAAAGTTTCATGTTTTAAGTTATGATTATTGTGATTACATTTCACTGCCATGATTTACCCCATGTTATGAAATTATGATCCCTTTTGCAGGTTAAGATTTCCAAAAGTTATGTGCTTATGTATATGATGTGATTTATATTTCTTTTGTTTACCCTTACTGAGCATTTGAGCTCACCCTTTTATGTTTTCTTTTCCCCAGGATATAAATAAAGGTTTTAGGGAAAAAAAGGAAGATATTTATGGGAGATTTTGAAGATCTTTCACCACGATTAGAAGATTATATTCCGAGTTTCCAAAGACACTAAACTATTACGATCCTTGTGTGTGTGTTTTTTTGTTATGTACTAAGTATTCCGCAAATGTAATGTAATGTCAATTTACGTCAAGATACGGGTCTCTACAGTTGGTATCAGAGGAAAGGTTTAGTCAACCTTTGAAAACTAGGATGCGAGAACTTTAGTGAGATCCCTAGAGATATTTCTAAGGTATGTCTAGTGATGTCTCTAAGGTTAAGTATACGTATAAGTTATAGTACTAGAATTACGCTAACGATCATAGAATTAAACCCAACATGTTAGATATTGAAGTTACTCCCCCTTTATTATGATTTTTGCCTCTCACACTATTCTTTTTGGGTTTTAGAAAATGGCTGGAAACAAGATGATTCACGATAATGGAGGATATGATGGACAATGGAATGATATTCTTCATGAGCAACCAAATGAAATGGGATTTGGAAGTCCAAACATCATTATTATGCCGAATCATGAATCTCATAATATGATCAATAAAGTAAAATTTGGTAAGTTTCCTGACTCGGCTAATAAGAGAAAGATGGGGTTTCATGATGATCATAGAGGAAAGAAAGTTCAATTTCCCCAATGTAAATCATGTGGGAAGAGGCATCAAGGAGAATGTTTCAAAGGAACTGGAAGATGCTTTGGGTGTGGAAAAGAAGGACACAAAGCAAGTAAGTGCAAAGGAAAAGGTTCAGTTAACACCATGGATGAGGATAATGGTATTGCTACGACATCAACAATGGTTAAATGTTTTAAATGTGGAATGTACGGGCATTATGCAAACCAATGCCCTAAGGGAAAGTCTCATGAAGAGAATCAGTATGGTCGTATGGGAAGTATTTATGTTGATGATGATGAAGAGACTACAAATGATATGTGAGATGAAAGAATTGTTGAAGATCGGTCAATGGTTTAAGAATGTAGTGGAATGCTTACATGTTTATCATGTGTAATATTGTATAAGAAATCTCATGGTACTATGGAATAAAGAGACATCTAAGGATTGTTTCACTGTTGTCTTTCCTTGAGTTATGAAAGTGTATGATTAATGGTACCACTATCCATGAAAGGTTATTCAGATATTTTTGGAATTTAGATGATATGTGCATAATGAAGGGATAAGGAGAAAATTAAATGTTTAACAGTATTCATGAGCTCATGATTGATATAAGGACTAAGTGATATCATTGTTTGAGTATATAGAATTTTGAGGATTTTGGTATGTGGAAAGTGTTAAATTTTAACTGTATTCATGTTTTCACTAAGTTATTCAAGAGAATACATGATTAAGGACTTTGAATGTTTGGAATGTGACCAACAAAACATATCTTATGATATATGGGGATCGACGATGGTGTTAAATCTCTGGTAATCGTTTTCACTATGTTATGAGAGTGGACTGCAGTATTATGGATAAGCCTAAAGATTGGAATGGATTATGTTGGACATAAGTTAGTATTGTTTAAGGATGGAAGTTTTCTCGATATTATTGATGGGATGTTATAGTAATATAGTTTTAGAAAAAGGACAACCTGCAGGACGGGCGACTGCCCATCTCGTCGGACAAGGCTGTGGAAATCGAACCCACAACCGAAGTGCGACTGGCCTTTATCGCCTACCACTGACCTACAGGAAGTCCCTGTTTAGTAGAAACTAGTTTTATTATATTAAGCAGTATGATATATGAAGTATAAGTCCATTTTAGGAACCATATGTGATTAATCTCACTATAGATCGACTTATGTATATAATTTTTGCTAACCTTTTGTTTGAGACAGATGGAATGACCCGTCATTCTATCACATGATCTGCTAACACTTCACGAATAACAAATTCAACTTCATTTATTTAAGAGATGAAGTGGAAATTGTTCAAGGCATGAACAACAGTGAGATTGTACAAAAATAAAGAAAGTATTTATTCTAATTCAAATTTTCAACTTTAGGGAAATGATCTTGAAAACCAAAAATGTTGTCCTAGTGATCTTATATCTGATGAATCAGATGGTACCTTAGATCGTCACAAATTTATGGCTTTGTGATTGCTGGCTTTTCCATAGCCATGTTCTCTACCACTCTCCATCAGAACATGATGGTTAGATTTCTCTTCCATAACCATATTTTCACCTATGTGGAAACCCAGTGATTAGTTTATTTGGGTAACCATTACATTTCATACTTTTGTTTTTAAAGATTGGTTTTGGTATTCCTTTTTACGATGTGGGTTTCTATTAAAGAAACTTTCTAATAGTAAACCATTTATAACCTCGACGAATTTCGAGGGCGAAATTCATTTTAAGGGGGGTAGAATGTAACAGCCTGAGATTTTATGAAAAATATTCTTTTTAATTTCATTAATGTCTTGTGTTGTACGCTATACCAAAAGGAGCTTGCACAACACGCATCCTTGACTTTCCTTTCATTACACGCAATCGCGACCTTCCTTGATAGCGTGTGTAGTACACAATACCGAGTTTTACTAAACAACGATATGCTATTAAAATATTATTAAAACTAGCCGTTATGAATATTAATAACCACTTTTTGAAATTTTTTAAATTCTATTTTTCAAAATGGAATTCATTTTTGGATTCGGAATATCGAAATTAGCTTAGGGTGAAATTTTGGTACTTTTCGGATAACTTTCATATTCTGATGAATAGTGAAAATTACTAAATTATAATTAAAAAAAACTTTTTTAATCAAAATAATTAATAGTGATAAATTATTAATTTGAGTTGTTTTAAAGTATATTTAGAATAAAATTTTACAATTTAATACAATGTTGGTCATTGGATGTAATTTCACATTTAAACCAGACATAAACAAGTGTCAATCTTTTGATAGATATTGTTTCTTAAAAACACGCTATTTATTTTAACAGCGGGATTTAATTATAAAATTAATTAATGCAACTTCTATGTTATGAATTTGGTAAAATAGACTTCATTTTTTGAATTCGGAATATGAAATATAGCTTAGGATGAAATTTTTGTATTTTTAGAAAACTTTCAATTTTTGATGAATAGTGAAACCACTAAGTGGTAGGTTAAAAACTGAATTTTGCATAAAACTTAATTTTACCGCTTCTGTGAATGGAATTTCGAAAATCCGACAGACACGGTTAATATCAAGGACTAAAATGTGGTTCAATGAGATGAAAATAATTTTTGGTGAATAGTAACTTTTTACTTTTTTTACCACGGTTAATAGTAAATAGGGTAACTAAGGGTAAATATGATATTACTATAACCCTAACACATGTCCTAATTCTATTGTATAAGTGTAATTCGACCAAAAACAACCTTATGAATATAATATGACCATTTAGGTCCACTTGGATTAGATTATGACATTTAATATTATTTTATTTAATGAATAGTTAAAATAGTTAAAATAAAAGTTTAATAACTAAAACATTTTTAATATGGGGTTATACATAAGATAAATTCGACTATAAATATTCATTAGAAAGCTAAAAATATTTCCTACATAATGATATTTTCTTTATAATTTTTAGACTTTAAATAAATTAATTTATTTATGACACAACGATGATGCAGTAATTACCCTTTTAAGGAAATATTAACATAATTGATGTTATAAATGCTCAAATGAATGTAATTTGAGACTTTTTATGAATTCCACTAATTTTCTAGGTTACTTGGATATATTATTGTTGATTTAATCAACTTGGTTCGAACATATAATTCTGTTATGACTTTCACAAAAATCATATATCAAATAGTGTCAAAATTGACACAAAATAGTTTTTAAATCAAATATTATATTATTAATTGTTATTTTATTCCTAAAAATCTAAGGATCGGCCAAATGACTTAGATAAATATATATATATTAATAATAAACAATTTGGGGTTCGTTTGGCATGTTATAGTAAGTGTATTAACCATATAGTGGAAGAAAACAAAAAGACACGGTAAAAGTTAAATTATTTAACTTAGAGTTAAATCTAATTGATAAGGTTACAATAATACCCTAAACTTGTCTAAATCCTATTGGTTGATAGTATTTCGACCCATCCCCACTTTAGTTTCTAAATAAGACCCTTTGGAACCATTATAAACCGATTTTGACATTAATATAAAATAATATTATGAGGTATTCCTAAGGTGCCCCTCTCCTCCCTTATAAAAGGACACCACCTCCCCCTCCTCCTCACACCAATTTGAGCACTCAAGCTCGGCCAACCCCTGCCAAAATCTCTTCTACACTTCCCTAGCAACATCCTAGAGGTTCTGGTCTTCCTCAAATACCAATTTTAGTGCCCTAAGAGGAGGTCTCAAAGAGGCGCTTCAAAGAAGAGGTAAT
Source organism: Viscum album (assembly GCA_963277665.1). Classification (NCBI taxonomy): domain Eukaryota; kingdom Viridiplantae; phylum Streptophyta; class Magnoliopsida; order Santalales; family Viscaceae; genus Viscum; species Viscum album. Next base: position 1,036,725,297 of record OY728141.1, on the reverse strand, counting down.
TACCGTTACCAATTCTTTCATCTTTATTTCTTCTTCCAATTCTTCTTCTTAGGTTGTTTCATTATGAAGTAATAACATCAGTATCACTCATATACTGATATGTTATTTTAAGTATGAAACAACCCTATTTCACCATCTATCCATCCTACGGAAAAAGAAATCATCGCGCGTGCGTACGTATGGAATACCGTCTCCACGTCGTGGTGTAATCTATTTTCCACCACCACCTTACATGGATGGGTATAATGGTGTAAAGAATAACTATACATATTTATTACAACATCATATTGATTATGATATATTGTATAATCCACTCCAATTAAATTCAATAATTATGGAAATGATATCATCGCTCGTGCGTACGTACGGACTACCGTCTCCACGACGCGATGAGATTCATTCTTAATGATTAACCATTCATGAATGATTATAAAGTATATATAATAAGTACTAATGAAATATATTACATAATAATGATACTGGATTTATGTATATATATATATGTATGTCATCTACTTACTTCCATTCAAGACAATAAGGAAAGAAAAACAGCGTTCATGCGTACGTACGGACTACCGTCTCCATGAATGGTGTTTTTCATTTCATTTATCTATCTATTATATATATATATACTGAATATATATGATATATAAATCATATTTTATATTCTGGAAGTAAGTAAATCATGATATAAGTAATAATAATGTCAAGAACAACAAGTCAAAACACCTATGATAAATGAAACGATTTTACCCAAAACGCTTCTTTAACATGGAATTTACAAAAGAACGGGTAATATAATGTCATAAGTGAACCATATATGATATAATAAAAATTAATATGACTCTGTAATAAGTCAATGACATTATTTAAATCATTATACAGGAGGTTCGGACACATACAAAGCAAATCGGACCTAAGGTAAGGGAAAATATCACAATCTCATTTTTATCCGAGATTGTTTATACTTTGGTACTTACTGGGGTGTATTTTATCATCCACATCCATGTTCCCTAAATATGTAATATTTTTTCCATCCACTTACAATAGTTTAAATCCAATTTTACCCTTCGGTGAGTTTTTATTAAAGAATATGAAATGAATCTTTTGTCGTTTTTTTTCGTACGAGGTACTTTTTGACTTTTCCGAAAAAAGTAAGAAGAATGTTTTTTTAACTTATACGGCATGAATGGATTTCTAAAACATTATTTCCAAGAAGTTTCCTTTACAAGTATTTATGTTTATTTTTAATCAACTTATTTTAGTTTAAAATTTTATGACATGTTAAGAAAGGAAAAGTGTTTTTGAAGTAGAAAGTGTATTTTCCTCAAGAATGGAGTTCAAGTATTTTATCAAAATTCTTTTCCATCTAAGATAATAAAAGGATTATGTTTTTATTCCTATTATTACATGTATTTGATTATGTTGTGATGGAAATATTTTTATGAATTCCTTTATCTTATATGAATTGTTTTATGATGTCATGTTGTTTAAGAATCCCATTTTTATTACATGGGTTACGCTATGATGTATGGTTTATGATTATGTGGCACACATAAGAAAGGATTCATTATAAGATGGGTGGGACCTATATCTCCCTCCAATGCATTGGGTAAAGATTTTATATCTCATGAGATAGATAGGGCTGGAACGGTAGGTTATACCGGTTCAGTGAAACAGGACTGAAACGAGGGTTACTCGATTCAGAAAGGGACTTTGTCCACTAAGATAGTCTTGGAAATGAGTCTTGACTAACAAGAAATGATTCTCTATGATTATGTGTGAATGCCACAAAGTTTCATGTTTTAAGTTATGATTATTGTGATTACATTTCACTACCATGATTTACCACATGTTATGAAATTATGATCTCTTTTGCAGGTTAAGATTTCCCAAAGTTATGTGCTTATGTATATGATGTGATTTATATTTCTTTTCTTTACCCTTACTGAGCATTTGAGCTCACCCTTTTATATTTTATTTTCCCCAGGATATAAATAAAGGTTTTAGGTAAAAAAAAGGAAGATCTTAATGGGAGATTTTGAAGATCTTTCACCACGATTAGAAGATTATATTCCGAGTTTCCAAAGACACTAAACTATTACGATCCTCGTGTGTGTGTGTTTTTGTTATGTACTAAGTATTCCGAAAATGTAATGTAATGTCAATGTACGTCAAGATACGGGTCTCTACATGGACATTTTATGAGTGGTTACATGATAAACCAAGATAGGTGGTTATGTGATAAACCAAATGACGGGTGGTTCCATGATAAACTAAGGACAGGTGGTTACGTTATAAACTTCAATGCATTGGGTATATAAGTCTATCGTATGGATATTACATTTTGTGATATATGTGGAAGTAAACCATATGGTTATTTCATTTATGTATCCTTATTTCCCAAGTTACCTTTATATGTTATATGTTTCTTTCTATAGGATTTATGGTAATCCATTGGTTACAAAAAGGGTAAGTAATGAGATTATATTAAGTTATATATATTTACTATTTCATAAGGGTGAAAAGTATTAATTTATGATAAATTATCCATGGTTTTCATGTTTTTTCAAGACTAATGGTTTTCCTTCTTTCCATACCCCTTACTAAGATTTTTGTGCTCATCCCAAGTTTTAAAAAAAATCATAGGGATTGAAAAAAAATAGATTCAAGGATGGGATCAAGGAAAAGTCATGTTGTTTAAACATGAAACAAAACATGTTTCTTTTAAAAAGGGTTTATTTTATGAAAAAAAATTGTATTTTGTATAAGTGTCTACTTGTAATATTTAAGTTGTTATGTATTATTTATAACCTAATTCACTAAATCTCTAAACATGAAAAGATCTTCAATTTTAATTAAAGTGAAATTGTTGACTTATCTCAAGATTATGTTACATTTAAGGATTAGGCCTTATAGTTGGTATCAAATGATGTTTTATACAACTTTGGAGATTATGATGTTTTCTTAAGGGTTAGGGATATCATAATTGGTTTAAAATTTTAATTTAGATCATAATTTCAATGTCTTATAAACCTATTTTTAGGCTCTATTTTATAAAATATTAATGTGAGTGATGGTATTTTTGGAGACATTTACCTTTGAGTGAATTATGGGTTATTATTTTTTGGGATAAAAATGTGGGGTATGAGATAACCTTTTAGGTTAAAATATTTTATGGTTATTTTTGAGTATTTATCTCTTTTTTTGGAAATTTAAAAAATTATATAGTTTTTTAAAAAGGAAAACATGCAGACCATGTGATAACCTATCGCGTTGGACAATGTTGTGGGAATCAAACCCACAACCGAACTTCAACTGGGATTTATCACACACCACTAGACTATGTGAGGTCTATAGTTATTATGACTTATAATTTTTTGTTAAATGATTTTATATATTAACAAAAAGTTTATTTTGGGAACTTATTTTTTATCAAATGGATATCCATCATATAGAAAAATGGTTTGGTGATTAATTGATAAATGTTATTTTGGAAGATGTTTTCTCTTTTGGAAACACTATATACCTATGTAAAATAGAATACTATAGGATTTAATTTGAGGAGTAAAGGATGATTTTTTTTTTGGAAGAATAAATTTTTGTATTGTGGATATATGGAAATTTGGGTTATTTATTGGAATGATTAACTTTTCATGGAGAATATGTGATTAGGTTAATTACTTTTATGAATGAGACATTAATAATAGTTGGTTTTATTTGGTGATAAATGTTAAGACTTATCATAGAAGAATATGTTGTCAAATACTTCTGAACTTTGGGTTTTAATCATATTTTGGAATATTTTGAGGAGTTTGAAGGAAATTTGTGTTTTGAATGGTCTTTATAGAACATAGGTATTATTGTTGAATTTTGAAGATTAAAAGTAGTCCTTCTCTTTATAAGGGATTATTATTTTTAGAGGACTATCTGAATGTGTACTAAACATTATAGTTTTGTTTAATGTTTCAAGATAGGATGAATATATATTTAATATTTTGTGGATTATGTGATTCTCTCTAAGATGAATCTAGTGCTTCCGATTCAACCAAGTCATTGTAAATACTCATTATTTGAAGAAAAGATATTTTTTTGTAGAAATTTATTAAATAATGAAACTTCAATGGAAAATTAAGCATGTTACCATCTATTCTTAGTCATGATCTTAAATAAATTCCTTATCCTTATGAAAAATACCTTAAAACCAATACATCGTCTATTAAATTTTTCTACTAGGAAATCAAAGACCGTTAAACACATCACAAGTTTGTCATTTTCTAATTTTAAACTTTATCCTGATCATGTTTTCTATCAGTATCCAGTAGAATAAGATGGTTATTTTTTCTTCTATATACATGTTTTCCAACATAGAATCCTAGTATGTGTAATCTCGGGTGACCTTTTTACTTCTCTTTGTTTCTTTTAAAGTGATAGTTTTATTGACCCTTTTTTCGATGTGGCTTTGAAATAAAGGTATTTTGAAAACTCATAACCTAGTTACCAACAAAAAATTCAAATTGTGATGATGAAATTTAATAAATGGGTATTATGTAACATCCTGAGTTTTAATAAAGGAATGTTACGCTCAATAGCATACATGATACGCTACATCATGCTTAAACGAACAACTAAATATTATTATTTAAATATTATCGTTATAACCTTAGTCATTGGAATGGAATGAATGATTTTCATTAAATTAATTATAAAAAGATGGTTTAAACATGGTTAAATAATGATTCATTGGGTACCAAATTTATTAAAAATGAAAATAAAAACCAATTGAAAATAAAGGATGTGTTTTAATGAAAACCTATTTAAAGGTAATAATTTTTTTTATAAAATTATATCACTATTTATGAATTTTATATGTTATATATTCAATTTAATGTTTAAAATTCATCTTATATGTTTTCTAGATATGATATAAGAAAAAATCCAATTTTTTTGGATAAAAGAAGTATTTTTCAAAAAAAATAAATTTTTACTGCCTTTTGATGGAGAACCTCCTTTAAATTGAGTTTTCCAAAATTTTATATATTCTATTTGAAAAAATAAACATCCTATTTATAATAAGGAAATACAAATTTATTGTGGTTTAATTTTGGTATTTTTATAATAAAATTCATTTTTTAGGAATAGTGAAAAAAAATGACCACTCAGCTGACTATCACGTACAGGAATGCATGGGCACGGAACCGATGGCATAGTCGTACCCTCTCAAACTACTGATTCTGAATGTCTTGTTCTGGTGGTGGATTAATGTTATAAACCTCATCTAGAGAAAAACCAAATAGAATGTAGGATGCGTATCACAAGAGTAACATCAAATCCAAAGACAACCAAAACTGACCATAAACAAACTCAAACCGAACTAGAATATGTCCCCAACCAGTCAAAATGATCCACCATTTTAATATCATTGAAGAATAGTTTGGTATTCCCAATAACATATTCCCTATAAAATTTCTAGAATATTGAAGATACTTGAATATCTGGTACACTCAATACTATACTTTCAAACTCAGAAGCCAGCAGATCCCAGGACTGAATGTACTCCTCAAGTCTGATCCTCCCTTTGTTGAAGCCCGATACCATGATTAAGTCCTGATTATCTATCCAAGAGTATTTTTATTCATTCAGGTCTACCCTTAATGAACTCCCCATCATCATATATGCCTCCTCTTTAGTCTCATTTAGAGATAAATCCTTGTTGACCACTTCTTCATCAGAACTTAGCACTAGTTCAAAGAGCATGTCCTCCACATCATAAAAATCTAATTTCTTAGAATTTATATTCTTAACAGAATGGGTCTCCAAGGGACGAGGTAAAGAGGAGAAGTATTTCTTGCTTCTCCTTCCTCTATTACTCCTATTACACTTTTCCCTTGGGTCTTCACCTGCCTAATAACTAGCCTCAATTCCATTGAGTCCATTCACATTGACCTCGTCTACATCTATCAACCTCGCTAAAACAAAACTCAAACCAGCTTTATCCAGGCCCTTAAGCCTGTTTATCACCAGTAAAGGGGTCCAAAACATCAAAACAGAACCTCTTATTCTCTCCTCTCTAGTAGGAAAGGCCACCTCCCAAATAAGTCCCTACCTCCCCATTAAAGGGACACCATTAACCACATTTAGCACCTCAGCATAAGAAGTAGTGGTTTCCTCTGCCTCATCGCACACCCGCTTCTCCATACTATTTGTAACCTCCTCCATTTGGGTCAAATCAACACTCACCCTCAAACTATGCACATGAAACTGGTCATTGTAGGTGGGTGGGACACTCAGGTCCTACTTCAGCTTGTAGAAAACCTCAGAAACATTTGGATTGCCCAAATCCACCAAGTCCTTCTTCTCCCCACAAGCGCCAGAACCCTCCACCGATGACACCACCTCTGGATCACTGGGTGGAAAAATATCCTCCACAGGACTTGATATCTGTCGCACTTCCAAACCAGTCATTGAAATGAAATCCTTGTCACCCCAACCATCACATTCCATCCCCTTATCCTTCTTATTCAACTTTCACGTCTCCACGCGTACCTCCTCAGTCTTGCCATTGGCTCTACCCCCCCTTCCATCCAGAAACACGAACACCCCGATGACAGCTTACCGAAGAGTTCCCCAACCGTTTTCAAGAAGAGAAGAATTCAATCCAGTTGTAATACGCCACCCATTTCTCTCCCATGTACTCGTCATCGGTAGTTACCCAAATATACTCGAAAGGGATCCTCAACACATCCATCTCCACATAGACCCATAGGTTTAGAGGTTGATAGATGAACTTAGATCAGCTATCAGCACAAAGGAACCATCCAACAAGATTTTCAAGAATCCTAATAACATAGGGATTTCAAAACAACAATAGTGGATTAGGAAAACTTACCTAGACCACAGTGGAAGGATAATCGTAGCCCATATGGAATTCAATAGACCATCTAAATAGGAAGAAATGAAATCTATTGAAGCTGTGGGGGGTGTTAGGCCAGGCGGTGATGAGGTCCTACTTCGAAGAAAATTTAACCACAATGTGATGGATATCAAGAAAACCAACCATCACCCTCTCCTAAAAATTCAAGGAATTGAACATGACCATATCGAATGAGTCAACAGATGGTCTCCTCTGCTTAAAACAAGTAACTATAGTGAGGTTTATGAGCGCTGATGTTTCTAAAAACTCCATAGTCAAAAATTGGAGGTTGGGAAATCGATCAACCAAATCCAGCACTTTGGATTATGTTTTTATCATTTAATCCAATTTTGATCATTTTATGTAATTTTATATTGAAATTATACGTCAATCTTTTGTTGGTTAAAACTTTTTCAAAACTCTTTTTATCTTTTTGACGACGGGAATTAATTTTAAATTAATTACTTAAAATTATGTGTTTTTAATTGGTATAAATGGATTTAATATTTGGATTAAAATTGTCCAAATTGTATAAATAAGTCCATTTTATTTTTGGGCATTTTTAATAGTAACTTCAGTAATTATTTTTATTTACCGTGGATAAAGGGTAAATCAGGTAAATAAGGGTAAAAACATAATATTATAATAATATTAAACTACCCAAACATGTGTCCAAATCCTATTTTATGAGATATGGACGACCATGGTCATCCTTGGGTTAATTTTAGGACCCCATGGAGCCACTTGGATGTGATAATGACATGTTATAATAATTAATTTAAAGTATAGAGAAATATAATATAAATATATATCTTTTACTAAAAAATTAATATAGGGTTATATAACTAAAATCTATGAGTATAAATAGTAATTAGAAAGATAAAAAGATTTAATACATCATAGAATTTTATTTATAAATTTTAGACATTAAATAAACAATTTTATTTATGACACAATGATGATGGAGTGATTACCTTATTAATGAATAATTAAAATAAATGATATTATAAATATCAAAATAAATTTAATTTGAACATTCTGAGTTCATAAAATAATTTTTTATGACATAGATATGTTAGGGATTATTTAATTCATTTTCTTCAATGGAATCAAGTATTTATGAATTCAAAAAAAATAAATTACTAAATAGTGTCAAAATTGACATAAAGGAGTTTTTATAACAAATACTATTTTTTAAATGACGTAATAGTAATAAATGTATAAGATTCAGAAAAAGTACTTATATAATATTAAAAATTAAATTAATGATCTAATTTTTTTCTCTTGGAATTTTATAGTTACTATAGTAACCATATATTAAGAAAATAAAAAAATACATGGTAAGAGTTAGTGTTTTTAACTAAGGGTTTAAGATAAAAGATAAGGTTAATTTGGTGACCTAAACATATCTAAAAAATATTGGATGAGAGTATTTAGAACCATAATCATCTTATACTAGAAATCTATCAATTTTTAACAATTATAATTCTCAAATAAATTTTTAATAAAATAATATTTCACGACTTTTCTAAAGTACCCCTCCCTCTTATAGCGGACACCACCTCTTCCCACTTACTCATACATCTCAAGAAACTTGGATCATAAAAATTAAGAAAAAATAAGATCCCAACATCCCTAATTTCCTCTTAGAATCCTTACATATGGTATAAGGAAATTCAAGGAAGCCTTTTGGCTCAAATCAAAATGAGTTACCCGATTTAGAGGTAACATATTCTCTCAAGCTACTTTCATTTATTTTCTTTCTCAAACCCCCTAGCCTCTGTTTATTCATTTATTATACAGCAACACAATTATACTAAATATAATGGGATAGTTATATTCTAATATTTCTACATAAACATACACACACCTCCATTTAATGGATACATAACATAGGGTTTCTTTGTACGGTGAACTATTCCCTCACGAAATGATGATTGTTCAACTTTCTCCTACCATCTCTCATGGTGAACATTATTATGGAACTATATTTATATATGATATATAATATATTTATATTCTCTCTATTCTTCTATAATTTTTATTTAGAATATACCTTTATTCTATCCATGTTGTGTAAATATGATAATTTCTTTTCAGAAGTATGGACTACCACCCTCTAAAAGTGATTTTACTTGTTCCATCTATACAAGAACATATAAATGATAGTTTTAAAAACCTATGATACATAAAATAAATTAATATACTAATGTTATTATAATATACATTTATATAATTTGATTTTAACTCTTTTAATATGATATAGAAATGAAAGTTGTGTTCTTGCGTGCGTACGACTTACCATCTCCATGAATGGTGCATTTCATTTCATATCTAAAAATATTATAAATATTATAAATACTTATATAAAAGATATATTTGACCTTAAATCGTGAAAAATATTTGGGAGAAAATGGAATTTTTACTACATGGACAATTTACATCAAAATGAGTTCATTTTCGACTCAAGTACCGAATATCTACAAAATGATCGATATGAATTTAATAATTATGTAATTATTATACCATGATAACAAGTAATATAAAATGAATAATAAATTTGAAAAAGGTTATAAATGAAGAATAAATTAACCTATGTTTATTATTCAGGAATATAAATAATGAATGATACAAGTCGGATTCGAGGTAAAGTAATTTCTAAACTCAATTTCCACTCATTGGGTTTTACACATACTTTATTGATTATATGATGCCAAGATTATGTATGGAATAACTGTTTATTTATTTATGTTGTAATTTTAACTTAACTTTTTGTGGATATAATTTTTTAACACATAATCACCCTATTTATAAATTCTTACATCATTTATATGAACTTTTTAAGGGAACTTCTTAAATCAATTTCCATTCTTTGAGTTAATCTTATACTTCTTGATTATGTCGTTCTGTGATTATTTGAGAAATAACTTTTGAGATAATATATTTTATTTATCCTTTATTTTTGTTTATTTATATTGAATACACATAATCAATTTATTTTATTAACAAAATGATCTTTGTAAGAGAAATCATAACTCAGTCTCATTTCATTGAGTTAAATATCCATGTCATTGGTTTTGTTTTTCCAAAAATATGTCTGAATGAACTTTGATTTATTTACATTGAATATCAAATTATATTGGGTGTATTTATATTTTTAACATATAATTATGTAATTGATTTATCCTTAATCTAATGATATGATCTTCGTAAATGATTTCATATCAATCTCATTTCATTGAGAAATATCTAGTTGTCTTGCACATTTATTATCATATAATGTCTATATACAACCTTTTTTACTCTTTATATCATGAATTAGTATATTGTCATGATATTTAATATTTTTTTAATTTTATTTCCTAATTATTTTTATTCAAGTGTTTCTCAAGTGGTAAGGAATTTTTTAACTAAAACATCATTTTAAATGTTTTAAATATTAATTCATTTAAAACCTTATATTTCATATCCATGTTTTAAAAATGGTTTATAATAATTTATTTATATGAACATGAATGTTTTAAAATGATAATTTATTTCAAAAGTTTTAAAGTGTTATGGGACACTTGGATTCAAAATTATCTTTATTAAATGGTTTAAATGGTTCTTGAAATGGGTTGAATATTTCTATATATTAAAATGATCTATTGTGGTTGGAGTGTGGAAATGATATTTTTCCTTTATGATTGTTTTATGTTTTATGATTATTAAATGGTACTTAGACATTTTATGGGAGGTTACATGATAAACCAAGATAGGTGGTTACATGATAAACCGAATGACAGGTGGTTCTGTGATAAACCATGGACATGTGGTTATTTATAACCCCCATTGCATTGGGTATGGAAGTTAGTCATATGGGTATTCCATTTAGTGATATATGTGGAAGTTGAGCATATGGTAATTCCATTTATGTATTTTTATGTCTCAAGTTACCTTTATATGATATATATTGATTTTTATGGGATTTATGGTAATATTTTGGTTACAAAAATGGTAATCAATGAGATTATATTTAGTGAAGTATATTTACTACTTCTTCAAGGTGAAAAGTATTAATTTATTATAAAATATTTATGGTTTTCATGTTCTCCCAAGACTAAGAGTTTTCATCATTTTTGTGTCCCTTACTGAGATTTTTATGCTCATACCATGTTTTAAAATGTTTTTAACAGGACTTAAAGAAGAATAGAGCCAAGGATGGGATCATGGAAAATTCAAGCTATTTAAATCTAAAATGAACCATATTTATTTTTAAAAAGTTTTTGTTTTATGAAACTAATTTGTTATTTTGTAGACGTGTCTACTTGTATTATTTATGTTGTTATATATGAGTTATGAACTAATTCTCTAAATCTCTAAACCTGAAAAGATCCTCAAAGTGAATTAAAGTCAAATTGTTCACTTATATGAAGATTCTGTAACATTTAAGGCTAGAACCTTATATACTATGTATTTTTTGAATAACGATTGATGTTTATGAGAATGTTAATTATGTTTTCAAAATTTTCATTGTATTTATATTCCATGTTATTATTGTATATAAATTTAATTTCCCAAAGTCACTAGGCTTCATGACCTTTTTGGGTTGTATTGTGTATAATTTTATGTAATAAATCATGAAATGAAGTGTATTAATGATATGGGTTGTCATAATGGTGACTCATTATTATTTGATAATTATGATCCCCTAACCTAAAATAAAGTAGTAAGAGGAATAAATATTTCCAAATAGAAAGACTCTTTGAAATCTAAAAAGGAATCCTTGTAATAAAACCATGTTTGGATTTTGGTAGATCTTCCAATGGATGTAAAGTCTTAACTTTTTAAAATGTTATTCAGAAAGAAAATAGACATGGATGGAAATGTTAGTAACTATAAGGTTTGACTATTTTCTAAAGAGTTTAAATATAATCAAATTATATAATATAATGAGACATTTTCCTCACATTCTATTCTAAAATCAATCAGAAATATAATTTCCATTATTTCATTTCATGACTATAATATTTGGAAAATGGACGACAAAATAGTATTACTTAATTGTAACCTTAAATAATATGTAATCATGAGACAACCAGAAGGTTTTGTGACTCCAAAGGATTCTAACATGGTTTGAAAATTTGAAAAATCCATTTATTAATTAAATAAAGTATCCAGGTCATGGAATATTCTATTTTATGAGGCCTTGACATGATTCGATTTCATAAAGAAAGAATTTGATCCTTATATCTATAAATGGTTTAGTGGGAGTTTGGTTATTTTCTTAATAGTATATATTAAATAAATGTTACTTATTGTAAATGATATAAAATTCATGTAGTATGTAAATTCTTAGTTAAATAAATTATTCTCTATAAAGAACATAAAAAATATCATATATTCTTGGGATAAAGATATATCATGAAAGATCAAAGAGAGAACTTGTACTAAGTCAAGGTACATAACTTGAAAACATACTGAAGAGATTTAGTATGGAATATTACAAGATATTATTGATGCTAATGTTTCATGGAATTCGTATTTCTAGGTTAATGTTCCTCAAAAACATCAGGAAATATGAAGGGTGACAACGATTCCATATATGATAGTGATTGAGTTAGTCAAGTATGTTATACTGCAAACTATTATAGAATTCAACTACTTCTTAATTATGGTAAGAAGATATCAAGCTGACCCTGGTGACCACCATTGGATGGAAGTTAAGGCTATCCTTAATTATCATACTTTTTCTATGGATATGTTCATGGTGTATGGAGGAGATGAGGAACTAGCCATCAGGGGAATTGAAAATGGTTGTTTCTAAACATATTAAGATTATCCAATGACATATATGGGATACATATTCAATTTTAAGGAATATTTATTTAGATTTAAGAGCTCAAAGAAAGTTATGTTCATAGATTTTATAGTAGAGTCCATGTATATTGAAAATTATGAGGTAGCTAAAGAAGGAATTTGGATATGAAAATTCTTCTCTAAGAGTTTTATGTGTTACCAATTACTAAATATACAATTACACTATATTGTGATAATACTATAGTGGTTTCTCTTGTATCGGTGCCAAAGTCACATTAGTGAATGAAGAACATTATTCAATGTTATCATCTCTTGAGGGAGTTTTCTCAGAGAGGTGAAGTCACCATGAGAAGAATATCCATAAAAAATAATTTGGTTGATCCCTTGAATAAATCCTTAATTCATAATAAATTTGATCATCATCTAAGGTCTATCAGATTGAAATTTATATGTCGCTGGCTCTAGTCCAAGTGAATGTTTTTTGGAGTTGTTTATCTATAACAAACTATTTATTCCTTTATTACATGTGGAACCGTATATTGAATATTAATAAAAACATATTTTTACATATTTTTTTATTTTTTACATTGATTTAATATAATAATGTTCTAAAATATCTTTCACATTGATAAGGTCATATCAGTTCCTCGCTATGATGATAACCTTGAAGTGTTATGATGATATTCATAAATAAGTTTTGTGGTTGAATAACATACTATGGTGGAACATATAATATAAATACTTTCAGTTGTGAGTACTTTTTAGAGGATGACTATTATTCTCATGATCTTTACACTTGTTAATCTTTAATAAGGTAGATTATGATAATAGAACTACCATTAGGAATTCTACTTGTTTTTCTCTTATCAAATATTCCTATTTACTAATCATGTGTGATGATCCATAGACTTTAATATTATTATTAATTCATATTAAAAATCACCCACTTTGATTTTTTAAATCATAACAATAATTTTCATGGATAATTTGGGAAAATTGGGTACATCACGAGTTATTTTTTATTAATAAATGTGTTGAGGATTGAGTTTTTTCATTTCCATATTTAAGGATGTTGATATCTCAATCCATTTGTTACAATTGAACCATCCCATTAAATTCCATGGTTATAGTGTAATGATGAATTAAGTTTAGATAATTAAAGAAATGCGTATCAAAAATATAGGTTGGTGACTCAGATATACATCATGCTTGATGAAATATCGAAAAAATCGATTATATTAAAAAAAATTATTTAAATGTGGTTGTTGACATTGTAACATTAAATTCATTATCATGGGTTGTATGAACAATTTATAGAAAGTAATATTGGACTCTAAAAAAACCCGCCTAATGACGATAAGAAAGAATCCTAGAGGGTCACAAAATAGATTTTTTCATTGATCTTGATTAGATTATATTTGAATTTAATTATTGAAATAAATATTATTCTCATGATTGAGGAATGATTGTATTCAAGATTTATTGATTGTTAATATTCATAGGGTGATAAATAATTATTTATTCATTAGTAAATTATTTATTTAAATAGTTTAATATTTATTAAATATTTATTCACTATGTTTGGGTTAAAAATTTATTTTATTGATGAATGAAATCTTTAATTAAATATTTATTCAGATATTCCGTAAATGTTGAAAAATTGGAGCAGACTAAGATCACGTCTGATGATGAATATTTATTTTCATGTTGAAAGATAATATATATCATTTAACATAATAGAAAACTCCATAAAATAATAAAAATCTTATTATTATTATGTGGAATGGGCTTTGATAGTGATTTTTATATTATTTAAAGTGCCTCTATGAAATTAAATAATATTTTAACCAAAACCTTATCTCTATAAATAGATGTCTATATATATTGTGTAGGCTTAATTGATATTTGAATTTCATTTCCCACAATGAAATTATCTCATTATTCATCCACCTCTCTTCCTATCAAGAACAAGAAGCGCTAGAGAATATCCTTCAAGGTTGAAGAACTACAAGTTATCAACACAAACAATGCATGACAATTGATTCTCTATACTAGCACCTATAAATAAATTGGAGTCATTCAAATATAAAAGGATCATGTATAGATCACCACTAGAGGAATTATACACTTTAATGATTATAGTAAAATGAAGGTAATCCAAAAAAGTGTTTCTGGATGATCAACAACATCTTCCTCAGATAAAGTTCCTAATAAGAGAAAACGGTTTCTTTTGATCATAATAAAATAAATTATAAGTCTTATATGCAAATATCTTCTCTGGATTATGGGTTTCTATTTTTCAATGTTCGTTAGAAATATTTTTTTTGGTTATGACATTCACATCATGTTCAATATTTTGAATGACACATCGGATAGACAAAACCATCTTTTTTTTCACCATGACACTTTTTTTGTTCCTGGAACCTTTAATTAATATAATATAATTAATAATAAACAATGAAAAATGAAATAATATCTTGATCATTCTCCATGACATGGTAGTGTACTCGTACTATCACTGATTTTTTATATCTTAAATAATATAAATGTAAAACCCTCTAGAATCATCCACACATTAACCAAATCCCTTATTTCATCGATATCTAATTGTCTTTTTCTAGAATAAAATAATTTATTTTTTTAGGATGCCCATGTGATTATGAGAACAACATAGAATCAATTCATGGAGGAATTGATTCATTATTGTAATTCATTTTTCTTTTCTCACTCTATAAATTAAGATATAGTGTTGGAGTATAAAAAATAAAATAATTGGATACTACACCACATTTGGCTCTAAAATAATTAAATCCTCTTTCTAACATGACCTTTAATTTATCCCTTCAAAATGAAACACTATTCTTGTTTTATTATTTCCATGACCAAGATACCATTAAGATTTTATAAGATATATTATAACTTTGAGACCACATTAATTTATTATTTTTCATTTTAATCAAAGTCATTAATTTCAATAAAATTCATAAAATTTGATTTTAAAATGCTAAAAAATCTATAAAATTTTGTTTGTTGGTAAATTATAAAGTCATAGGCATATAACATAATAGATATATCTAAATTTTAATTTTTTTCAATAAATTATATCTCTATTCTAAAGAAAATAGTGCTGTGAAATATTTATTGAAAATATTTTCATGAATTTCATTATTTGAGTTGGTTTTATTAATCAATATCCACCACGGATCAACATAACCTTTTAAATTATAGATGTCTAACTTAACCATTTTTTCCTCAAAACATTATATTGTATAAAATATATTTTCGGTAGTATTGATCATTTTCTCTAGTATAAATGGTTTAAATGATCCATGGAATGACAATCATTGATGCATAAAAGAATTGATAGCTCAATATTCCCTCTTTGGAGAATTTAGGATCTCTATAGGATTCAATTATTTATTCATAACTTGATTCAGATGAGTTAGAAAAACTATAATGTTTTAGATTACACCTCACAACATTTTTGACAACTCATTTGTAAAATCATTGTATTTTCCAACACATTTATTTTCCACCAAGTTTCTAATGTTTTTAGTAATTTATTAAAACTAGATAAAGCTAACGATAAAAAATAATAGTGTTCAATAAAATAAAATTCAAGAAAATTATTCAAAAATTATTAATATGTCTTGAATTATAACATGTTAAATTAATCCAAGATTTTTTTGACTTATTCTTCTTAAAATCTCTTACCTACTCACCAAAAAAAAATTAAACCTTGACTTCGATACCAACTATAACAACCCATAAATAAAATACATAAGTTTTATAATATTTTTTCATTAATATAAATTATAAAAATAGTTTCAAATCACACTCATCATACCAAATTATATTATTTTTCATTTATAGAAAATAATTTTTAGGGTTTTAATGGAAATCTAAACAATCATAAATTTATACATTAAGGGGAAATGATAAACCATTCCAATATATACTTAAATTATTTTACGCATGCATCTGGTGAAGTATCAACATGATAGGAAATTTTCTTCACTCTTCTCCTTGTAAATGATATCCTCAAATAGTAAAGTCATATTATCCAAGGGTTTCATGTACTCATACATAATAATATTTACTTCATTATATCCCCAAATAAAAATGTGGTCATGAGAACTAATCCATTCTATTTGTTCTTTTTTTTTTGTAGAAACTTTGATATTTCTAACAACAATACTATTATAATACTCATATAATCTATCTTTAACTAAAAAACATGTTCCTTCATAACCTCCTTATAGTGAATGATGAGATCCACAGGGAGTTATAGTCCATATAATCCTCCCTTCGGCCTTCCTACTCTCCCCTACACTTTTATGATGATAGGTTTTGTTGATGATCTTCTTTGTGTTAAATCCAGCCTCTTTACCATCCATTATTATTATTGTAGAGTCATATTCTTCCACTGAGACTATTAAATGATAAAATAGACTGTTAAATAGATCCTTTATAGGATCTTCATCCCTCAGGATACCCAGTTCTTCTTTGTAGGCCTTGGTTCCTAATGACAAGGTTCATTCATCTCTTTCTCCCACATATAACTTTCTATATATGGATCATTCAGAGTATGGGATGGTTATATCCTCACACGGAAGTCTCGGGACGTCCTTCATCCTTGTAAATACACCTTATACCTATAGATGAATTATATATATATATATATATTTATATATCATTGTCCATCTACCAGATATAGCTAACCCCTATACATCTTAAGAAAACTATGTTATTATACTATACACTGAATCTCACATTCAACCTAGAAATTCCATATCTCCACTCCTCCATATAAGTTATTATATATGAGGGATCATAACTCAATTTTCATTCCCTCTATAATTCCCACAGACCCAAGATCAAATGTAGCCTCGATCTGGGGAACATAATGTTAACCCAGACTATGAACACCGATCATGATAGGAAGATGAAAATTAGATCCTACTCTCACCTATTTATCAACCCCATCATCTTTTTATAGATGATTTTGGCCCCTAGAGTTCATAGGATAAAGGATCCTTAACATAATACCCATACTTATTGATCTATTTATCATGGGTTTTGGTGTCTTAGAGAATCCCATATGTTATCGGACCTTCTTTTCTTTATTGATAGAGTATTCCCCGGTACATAGCCTATTTTCTCCCCTTTATTAGTGTAACATCCCCAAACCCGCACCACTTTATCTAGTGATAAAACATAACACTCACATTTATTGCTTTGGTACCAATAGATAAGTCTCAATTTAAACCATCTAAAACATACAACATTAAATGGAAATATTGGATCACTTAAATACCCAAGGACATTTTAGTTTTACATTTTTAGAGTCTTAAAACAAATCATAACAACTTAGATACACAAAAAACTAATTCATAAAAGTAAACATCTTATAATACTGAGTTCTTCACATATAGTAACCTTATTATTCATAACATAATTAAAACATTTCTTCATAACCTAGGGAAAATGAAACATAACATGGTTAAGCTCAAATGCTGAGTAAGGGTAAACATAATAATTAAAATTTCAATGTCATCAATGAGCATAAGATGAGAATAAGGATATGATGACATAATAAAATATCATGGGTATGAAATAAGATAATTCATACCCATAAAAACCTAAATAATAAAACATGGTACATGGAATAAATCATTAATATAATATTAGATTCAAATATGAATCAATAATCCTGATTCATGTGATACCATTCTTGATCAAAAAAATCATTTAAAACTCATAAAAAGCATTTATAAAATGTATTTGTATCCTAAAATGTTATCCTGTAATAATACTTACATTTGGAATAACCAATATTTTTAATTTAAGAACCCAATAATTTAAAAAATCACATTAGATTCGATATCGTATACGATAAGAAACAATGATTATTAAGGAGATTGTGATATACAATTAAAATATTGTTATGTAAGGCACAAATTTTAACCTAGTAGTTATGTTGGAGGGAATAAAAAAAATATTAAATTATGAAAATATGTATAATTTTTTTATATAATGTATTTATTATTAAGTACTAAATTCTCAAAAATATATTTTATGCTTTAAAAATTCATTTTCTTCAAAAAATAGTTATATTTTTCAATTTATATTTGGAATTTATAATTAATTTATATACATTTTGAAATTTTATTTTATAAAAATAATATAATTTTTGAAATAATCATATCAAAATTATCATAAGGTAAAATTTTGGGATTTTTCTTGAAATATTGATTTTTCAAGTGAATAGTGAGAAATACAGCTTTTTGTAAAAGTGTCATTTTTATTTGATAAGTTAAGTTATATAAATGTCTCATTATTATATAAATATTATTTAAAAGTAAAATAAAAATTATTTATTTATATTTAATCTAATTAATTACACTTTAACTTTATTTATACTGGATTTTGTTATAAGTTTATTTTAGGGTTTAAAAACGCATTTCTTTGAAAACTATTTTTAAGTACATAATGTTCCTTCACTCAAATTAATTAAAATATCCACTAATAATGAAATATTAAAAATAAATTTATAGATTACATATATAAATATGTGAATTCAAATTTATATAATGATTATTTTTACTCATATAGTTAATGTAAGATCTTATTATGCTTGAAAACGCAATTCTTGAAAAAAAACTATTTTTCGACACATTTTGTGGATCTATTTTTAAATTAAATTCCGAAAATTATATGAAATTATTTTGATAAAATGGATTAAATATTTTTAATCATCATTATTAGTATTATTTTATAATGTCAAATTAATTTTTCCCATAATGAATAGTATAAATAATAATGATTAATTTTCCCAGTTAAGACTAAAATGGGTTTATATTAAACCAAAATATAAGGGTATGTTTTCCAATTAAAAATTGAAAAAATATATTTTGTGGCCTTATTTAGACATTATACATTCCCAAATTCAAATATAAGTTCATTTTGAATCATTTTTCTTAGGAATAAATTTATTATTTGTTATTCTTTTGGGAAATTTCTAAGTGGTTTCTTAGAAGGTCCCCCCAACCTATAAAACAGAACCTCCTCATAAAAAATATTCACACATCTCAATCCATTTATCATGAAAATCCCCTGAAAAATATCTCTCTAATATACTTATTCATATTCAAGTTATTTTTTTCTTTCTAAAAGACCAAGCATAAGGTCTTTAATAAGAGATCCAAATGAGGTTATTCTAAGAAAAGGTAATTGTATTCACCAAACTCTTTCATCTTTATTTATTATTCTACAAACATAAATTATGTATTAACAGATACAATATAATAACACCATTATATCCTATATAATGAGATCTTATTTTTTATGGAATAATATATATCCATCTCTTTCTCTATCAAATGGTAAACAAAGCCTTCAGTCTTGTATATGGTGGAAAACTTCCTCGTGGGTCTATGTAATTTTTTTCCATCACCAACTCAAATAAATATTCATAATGATAGAAATAATGAATATATATAATGCATATTACAAGATATTAAATATTTAATATTAATATATCAACTTCTTTACCCTGTTACCCATTAAGGTAATCAAATCTATAGAGACCCTTGCTTTTGATACATTAACACTACTTCACTTTTGTGAAATACTTAAAACATTATAAAAATAGATGCCCAATTATTGTACCAGTCTAGTTCCTTTGGATATATCGAAACATAAACATCGGTACATAAATAACCTATATTATCTCTCACTAGGTTCTTCTTGACTAGAAACCTTATTAGACATATCAAACATAATACATATCCTCATAACCTAGAATAAAGAAACATAAAAATGGGTGATATCATATTCTTAGTAAAGGTAAAAAATGAGATATGTAAGCATAATCATGACCATAAGGGTATGGGAATGTGATCATGAAAATATAACATCATACCCTGTATATCAAAGACCATAAACAAGAATCATGTCATAAATCTTAGCAGTTTATAAGATATGAATCAGAAGGAAATAATTAACATAATCCATGAAATCATAATAGAGTAATAAAACAAGGAATTGTGATAGACAGTATATATAATTACTTCCATAGTAATCGATGGAATTACTTTAAAGGCCTTCATAGTGGAAAATTCATTTACTTAACTAGGTTCACTCTCAGTTCTAGACCTATATTACTTAACTGAGTTTGATCCTCATTCCAGCCCTGTAATACTGAACGGATTTCATTTATCATTACACTTATATCTATCTAATGAGATATAAATCTTTACCCAATGCATTGGAAGGAGGGATAGGTCCCACCCATATCAAAATAAAATAATACATACAAGTGCCACAAGATCATAAATAATCATATCATAACCCATGAAATGAAATGGGTTTCATTATAATGTAATCATATATTAACATCTGGAAAAAGATAATTTTCCTAATCATTTCATCAAATCATAACCTATGAATTGAAGCGGGTTTCAAGAGAATATAACCTGTGAAATAGAAATAGGTTACATAAACATCATACCATTAAAACATAATCAATTTAGAGAAACAATACGGATGGAAACATTTAATAATTTATCCACAAAGAATGAGTAACACTAATTAATGTTAACTTATATGGAAAATAATTTTTAAATATCTTTTAAAAACATTTTTATGAAACTATACTTTTAGCATTAAAAACTCTTTTTTAAAAGTTAAAATATTTTTGAAAAACTTTTTCTTAGAAAAAATATTTGAAAATGTATAAATGAATCTTTGAAAATCATAAAAAAATTTAAATCATTTTTTCCTTGAAAATGATCATCAAGGATCATTTGAAAACATTTTTACAAACATGGTTTTTAAATAAAACAGATTTCTGACTGAAGAGAGAAATAAATTATTATTTTAATTAAAAATATTTTCTTAATTATCATAAGTATAAAAGTGTGTAAAATGGAACTAATAAATGGAGATACCTTTAATAAATATAGTGGAATGAAAATAATGAGTGTTATTAATAGATGGATCATAAGATTTCCTGAAAGGAATCATAAACATAAACAATCTTGAAATGGGATGAGATTGTTTCAGTAATCTCTTAAAACATGGTAACTTGGGATCATACACACCATGTAAGAAAAATAAATTAAATTAATCTTAAATTATCATGAAAATAATGATATTCAAGATATAATATTTAAATTAGAGTATATACACCTCGAAAAATAATTTAGGTGCATAACAATACATGAGTCTCAAAGAAATAAAATTGAGACAAAACTATCATACTCATTTGGTAGATTCTGAAACATTAACCCCATAAAATAAAGATCACATAATTAATATGTAAATAATAATAAATTAAATATTATAATAATTGAATACATACATGGGAATTATACACACCACATAAAAATAATGGGTGGTGAATAAAGCATGTATCTCACATAAATAAAAAGTGAGATGAAATCCCCTTACCTTGTGCCTTGAATCTATTTGTACTAATACAAAACTCATGTATAATAAATATAAATTTATTATAAATATATCACAGAACTATAATATTATATCTAATACCTTATATGGTTTTATTATGATTTATATTACCCACTTGTTAATAATTCTATGTTAAGGTTTCACTTTGGGTAATATCCGCTTTGTACTTCGCATGTGTCATAATTTGTAATATCTTTGGTACTTATACTTATATCATGATATCCATAATTTAAAAAATTATTTAAATATAAAGTATATTCATTATATTTTTATAATAATATTCTACATAACTAGAAGTATAAAATGTAATACACCGTTCATGGAGATTGTAAGTCGTACGTAGACAAGAAACGTGTTTCTGTTTTTATTGTCATACTCAAAAAAAGAAAGAAAATAATATATATATATATTAGTTATAATTATCATTATCATTATATATATATATTATAATTTTACTAAAATCATCTTTAATACATTCCATGTAGTGTGTGAATGAATCACATCGCTTTGAGGGGACGGTATTCCACACAACCTCAAACAAAATTATTATATTCACGCCAAATGGATAGTATAAAGATATGTGTTTTAAAATGATTAAATAAGATTAAATAAAAAATAAATATAATATATTATATATATAAATAGAGTTTCAAACATAACTTGCACCATGATATGCAGTAAAGAAGACCTGAAAAATCATTATTTCATTAGGCGGTAGTTCGTCATACACATAAATAGTATGTATGTTACCCATTAGATAGAAGTGTGTGAATGTGTAGTTAGAATAATTAATAAAACAACATATAATTATATTTAGGATAATATTTTATTATATTAACATGGAATAATTATATTTTAGGTAGTGTAGAAGTAAATTAAAGACATGTGATTGTTGGAAACTGTTACCTTTTAAATTGGGTAACACCTTTTGGTTTGCACCAAATGGATTCCTTGGATTGCTTTCGGCACAATGGGAGGCTTATATATCGAAAATTTGGAAGTTAATGAGTGTATTGGTCCAATATTCTCTGAACCTAAGTGGTTTGATAGATGTGGGGAAGTGGTAGGAGAGGATGCCTTTTTATAATGGAGGAGGAGTGGCACTCTTGTAAATATTTGAAGAGAGAAGACCACCCACATTTTTCATATTGAAAATGAATCCAATAATAGACCAAATCAGATATAATGGAGGATATAGTCTATATTTTTCCATAAAGTGTCTCTTGGATAATTTTATAGGTCATTTTGGATCTTAAATTTATGGTTTATTCCTTTGTAAAGTTAATTTTTCTCTAAATAATTGTAATTAATTTTAATCACTTTCACTAATATTTTTTATCAAAAAATATGTTCGCCTTATTATACATTATAAATTATGATTATTCCAAATATGGAATCCATTTTTCAAAATTCCTATAAAATAAGTTGAAGAAATTAATTTAAATTTAATCCTGCACTCGGGTCGACAATGCAGCTTTTTTAAGTAAAACTGTTCAATGGTTTTCTATGTTTTTATATTCAATTTCGAAGTGAATTTGATTAAAATAAACCCAATTGGGTTGATGGATAAAAATATTACCTAGTTTAAATTTTTAAAAATCTAAAATATAATTTATCCTGGTAAATAAATTAGTGGAAAACCCAATTTTGAATAAAAATTCAGTAATTTTAACTATTCATCAAAAAATGATGTTTTTTCAAAGAAATCCCTAAAATTCACCGTAATCTAATTTTCACATTATAAATTTAAAATTAAAGTTAATTTTATAAAATTAAATTTATATATGTGTCGAAATTTATTTATATTATTTTTCATAGAAGGACATTAAAATTTGTTCATTTGAAAAAATAGTATTTCTAAACATACAAAGACTTTACCGAAGATTATATCATTCTTTATCAATATGTTTTATTTATATAAACCCATAATAAAAAATATTTTAAAATTATTAATTACTATCAATATTATTATTTTTAATTTATATGTTAAAATTATATCGTTTAAATAATTATAATAATATTATGATGTCTTGTAGAAACTCGATGTTGCGTGTAATGTATGCCAAAACAGCGTTGTGTGAAATGTATTAAAATTCAATGTTATGTGTAATTTATCTCAATTTAGTGCAATGTGAAAGAAATTTTAGACTTATTCTATTATAAGACGTAAATGAAAATTAAATTATTTGATAAAATAAGTTCCATAAAAACACAAGGTGTTACATTCTACCTCACTTAAAATGAATTTCTCCCTCGAAATTCATCACATTGATAAAAAAAATAAGTATAATTCTACTTCATAATATACTCAAGATCCATGTAGCTTCCTCTAACTGGAGATTTCTACAGAAAACATTGATTAGGTGACTAGATTTTTTTCATAGAACATTCTCTATATGATCTAGGATTTTAACTTGTTTTTACTTATAAGAAAGATCCTTCTCTAGTGATATGACCTTTGAGTTCAATACATGTGAATGTCCAACAATGTACATCCTCAGGAGAGATTTTTGGTACACATCATGGACTTTAGATATATTAGGATGAAGTTTCAAGTGATAGGCTACTATCCTAATACGATCAAGAATTTGAAGAGGATCAATATACCTAAGGCTTAGTTTCCCTTTCTTCCAAAATCTCATAACTTTTTTCCAGGGTGAGCATCATAGAAACACCTTTTCACCAACTTCAAACTCTAGATCCCACTGGTGGTTATCAGCCTAACTTTTTTGCCGACTTTGATCTTCTTTGACATGTAGTTGAATGGTTCTAACCTTCTCAACCATTTCCTCAGCGATATGAGGACTTAATATCTTTCTTTCTCCAACCTCATCTCATCCCATTATAACTCTATATTTCTTCCCTTAGACGGATTGATAAGATGCCATCTGAATTCTTGATTGAAATTTAATATTGTAAGAAAACTCAAATAAATTAAGGTGTTTATCACAACTTCCTTTTAAATTCAGATAACAAGATCTCAACACATCCTCTAGGGTTTTAATTATTTTTCCAGACAAACCATATATTTGAGGATGATAATCAGTGATGAAAATAAATTCTATATCAATTGTATGATGAATACATTTCCAAAACATTGAGGTGAACCATGGATCCCAATCTGAAACAATAGAATGTGGTAATCCACACAACCTTACCACTTCCTTAATGTATATCCCGAAAATCAGATCCATATATAAGTCTTCTCTAATAGTGATGAAGTGTGTTGACTTAGTAAGGAAATCGACTACCACCCATATAGAATTAAACCCTTGAGAGTTTTTGGGTGGTCCAATGACAAAATATATAATGATATTATCCCATTTCCATTATGCTATGGGTAATGGAAGAAACATCCCTTTTGACTTTTTTCTTTCATCCTTAACTTATTGAAATACCAAGAACCAAGATGAAAGCTCTGAAATATCTCTCTTCATGAAATCCCACTAAAATTATTCTTTCAAGTCCCTATACATCTTCATACTTCCAAGATGAATAAAGAATGAAGAACTATACTCTTCCTCTAAGAGCTCCTTCTTCAAATTTGTAATGGAAGGAAAACATACACGATTTCTGAACCTTATCATTCCATCATAATAAAGGTTAAACTTATGAACATTTCTAACTTCATTTTTCATCTCTACATCATCCTTCTAATCCTCCTTAATCTTTACTTTGATTAATGGTTGAATATTCATTTGAGAAAGATGATATTTTCCCACTTCCTTTAGGATTTCAAGATCCATCCTTTGCCAATCTATAAATAGTATATTTATTATGATCCACATCTGGGACAAGTTAGCATGATCTTTCTGATTCAAAGCGTTTCTCACCTCGTTCGATTTCCCAAGGAGGTAAGTTACAGAGCATTCATAATCCATTATCAACTCTAACCATATTCTCTACTTCATGTTCAACTCATTATATGTGAATATATTTTTCATTCTTTTTTTATCGTTATATATATCACACTTTTCTCCAAAAAAATAATTCCTATATATCTTTAATTCAAAAAAATACCGTTGCTAACTCTAAATATTGAGTTGGGTAATTTCCATCATGAATTCTCATCTATCGCGAGGCATAATAGATAACCATGTTATTTTATATATGAACAAATCCCAATCCCTTCTTGGATTCATCTCTATAGATTAAAACCCCATCTCCACTACAGGTTATTGTAAGCATAGGTGCACTGACTTAACTTCTCTTGAGTTCCATGAATTTTTCTTCACATTCATCTATCCAGAGGAACATGATGCCCTTATTTACAAAGTCCCTATCATTTTACATATAAAATTACATGATTTTGAGCATAAATATTCATTAAATTATAAGCAAAGGATTGTAAATTCTATTGTCTTGGAATACTAGGTACATAAAACTAAAAACATTTAACTGAAAAAACATTTATTTATTTAATCTTAAAATTGAGCTCTTAACATAAATTGTGCTCAAACATCTGTATAGTGTACCCTAGAAAAAACATGAAAAAATAGGATGATCTAAATATCCCTATAAGGTAATATTCATAAGAAAAAATAATTAGCACATGGGATAGAAGGCATGACATGATGATATAAAAAGGCATGTAAGATGTTGAATCATAAAATATAAATAGGGAATAATATACACATAGTCATATTAATGTGGAAAAAACATAAAACATGAAATTATAATGATTCAAGGATAACTGACAAGACTATTGCACATGGTATCACAATTCAAGGCTAATTTCCAAGACCATTGCACATGGTAGCACAAGCCAAGTCTAACTACCAAGACCGTCCCAAATGGTAGCACAAGCCAAGGCTAACCACCAAGACCGTCACACATAACATATCATGAGATTAAACATTACCCAATGAATTGGATCACTATCTGGGCACACCCATCTTAGCTTTTCAGGAATATTATTTCCACATAAATAATCATACATAATCAATCTTACAAAAACGTAAGGGTTGCCCATGGAAAGAATTGGGGACAACAATCATGTCATAAAGTGTATCATAAAAGTTTACACGAAAGAAAGGAACTAAAATATACATAAAAAATCATAAGGGGATATAAGAATGTATCATGGTAAGTGATTTCATATATATGTGATATAATTTATGAAATGTATTTAAGAAATTTTATCATTGAATCATTTTTGTGCAGTTTTAAGGAAAATACAATAGAGACTTTAATATATAATAGGGAAAATCCTTTATATAAAACCATAAGTGAACCAATAAGGTTTTAATAATAAAAAGACTGATTTTATAAATAAAAGTGTCGATTAAAATAGAATATATAATGCACTTTTAATCGTGTAAGAATTTGAGAAGTTCCCTCAAAAACAGGTTTGCTTATCGGGATGTATTGAAGAGGGAATCACTTAAAAACATGTATATCCCCAAAATAGAATGATGAAAGGGTGTTTATAAATGAATTTGGTATATTTAAAAAAAATTATAATATGAACATAAAAATATATGATCACTTCATTTTGGTAAAAGAAAGATAAGGCAACCCAAAGGAATAAAGAAGTTTTGGGTAGAATCCCTTACGGATTATTGGTATGGTATCAGGTGTACTTAAGAGGGATTAATGTGAGAGAAAGGGGTTTCTAATCACGTATAAATCATTAGGAAATTATGGGGGAGGTTATAAATCATACCTTATCATTATTTATTGCACATAAAAGTGTATAACAATTAGTACATTCTTGAATTATAGTGAAATAGAGAGGATCCATTACCTTAATACTGATGGTGTTCTCAACATGATATTAATGACCACAATAATAAAATTAGGTTTACTAATTAAAAATTAAGAAACTATTTTAAATTTAAAAAAATTATTATAACAATTTTAAGTTCATTCAGAACCTTTTTGGTTGATTATGAGGTTCAATTTCATTTTTCGGGTTCATTTGTTTCCTTGGTTTTAATTATCCATTCACTTATATGCATTTTCGGATAAACATTTATGATGAAAGTGGTTTTATTGAATTTGAATTATATTTTATTATTTAACATCCATAAGGTTACATGGTTATAAATTTAATTTTTTTAATTTGAGTTAAGATGAATATTTACATTAAACATTAATGATAGAAGCTTGAATTAATTTGGCGATTTTTCTCATAATTAACTTGTTTCTTATTATTATTTTAAATAATGTGTGAAAAATGATTCTAGAACCAAAAATAATATAAAATAAATATAGTATGATCTGGTTCAATAATTAAAATGTTTTCATGACCTATCTTGAAGATGTTAATGCAAATTGAAAACCCTTCATCCTTGAATGTGATAAATCAACACATCCCAGACGGTGTTTTCCTTTATAGTATAAATAGAGGGTGGATGAGAGATTATGAGAAACTATACCAATATCATAATATAATTCCATTAAATTTATGTTACTAGATTTATCAACCCATTTGGGTTAAGGTAGGTTAGGAAATAAAGATAAATTAAATGAACCTGAAAGAATATAAAAGAATCAGAAAGAGGAATTTACCTCTTGATTTTATCTCCTTTGAGAACCTCTTAAGGGGAGAGGATTTTGTATTTTTAGGATACCAAGGAATTTTTGACTTGGGGGAGGATCTTGGGGGATATTGTGTCATAATTTAACTAAGGTACATGTCTTGAGAGGAGTGAAGAGAAGAGGGGAGTGTGGGTGGTTTTTATAGTGGAAGGGAGGAGAGTTTTCTCAATATTTTAATAATTAGTTTATTATTTATCCATAATACAAGAAATAATAATGATTCTTGTGAAAAAATAGTAATATGTCCATGTTTGTTCGAAAAAATATCCATTTACATCATCCATTACTAAAGCATGATGAAAAAATTCAGGTTTTACCATTTATTGTGAATTATCGTATTTTAATATTCATCCAAAAAAAAGTATTTTAGAAAAATTCAAAAAAAAAATCACCCAAACCATTTTTCAGTGTGTAGAATCAGAAAATGAACTCCTTTTTTCAAAAAAAATCTAAATATTATTATTTTAATTTTTAATTAAAATCATAATTTATGTAAAAAATACAGATTTTAAAACTATAACTGATTTTATAATGTTTTTAAAAATTACATAGGGTCTTATAAAAGTATATTAATGCTAGAAGACATAAAATTTTAATTTATGAACACTTTTTTGGAAAATACATTTTATTTTAAATTATATAATTAATAGTAATTAATTATTTATGACTTACAAAAATACCAATACTTTTAGTATGGTCGCATGTCACTTATAAGATGCTTATATTTTATTTATACATTCGTGGATGAGGTTACTATTATTTTGGACAATTTAATATTCATAAGGTTCATATTACTATTAATAGGGGTATGTTACTATTCATAAGGGTATATTACAAATCACCAAAAATTAATTTTGTTCCATTAGACTCCGAACATCTTACTAATCGCAACTGTGTATGTCAAATTTCCGAAATTAAAATCACATAGGTGAAATAGAACATAGTAGTTCATTATGTTGTTATTTCATGTGATTATATAAAATAATTATAATAAGTTAAATTTCCATTGAAAAAACATTAGGTCATTACATTCTAAGTTAACTTTATTAGAGGATTAGATAGTTTTGAGAAATTATCTATAAATCGTTGATAATATCCTGCCAAACCAAGAAAGCTATAGAAGTCGGTCATCGTAGTTGGTCTAGGTTTGCATTCAATATCCTTCATCTTTCATGGATGTACTATTATTCCATATCTTTAGATTATGTGTCACAAAAATGAAACCTTTTGAAGAAAAAATTCACACATTTTTTATTTTGCATACAATTTCTCCTTCCATAGGATCAGTAGTACAATTCTCAAGAGATCTTCATGACATTCCTTTATATTTTAATAGATAATAATATCATCTATAAAGACTACCAAAAACTAGTTGAGGTAATCTCTAAAGACTCTATTAATCAAATCCATAAAGATAGTTGGAGCATTAGTATAACTGAAAAGCATAAATATATATTCAAAGTTTTCATACCTTGTATGGAATGTCATCTTGGGTATATTCTTCTTCTTGGACCTCAATTGATTATATCCATAATAAAGGTCAATTTTGGAAATTTTTTGAGATCTACACAGTTTATCAAACAAATCATCAATATGGGAAATATGATACTCGTTCTTCATTTTGATCTTGTTTAACTCATGATAATCAATGTAGAGTCACACTAACCCATATTTATTTTTTACAAAGAGAATAGGTTCACCCCAAGGAGACACACTTGAACAAATTAATCCCTTGTCAAGTTTTTCTTGGAGTTTCTTCTTCAATTCCTACAACTCAATAGGTACCTTTTATAATGATTCTTTTAAATTGGTGTGGAACCAGGTGTGAGTTCTATTGATAAATCAACTTCATTTTTTGGTAGAAGGCTAGGAAACTCTTCTGGAAAGATGTCAAAAAAATTATCAAAACAAAGGGATATAATTTATTTTTATTTTCTCCCTAACCATCTGAGATAAAAAAAACCCTTTTGAATTGTAATTAAGACCCATACACTAAATATAATATTCATAAGAAGTTTATGATTATCATCACATTAATGGGTGGTAATATGAGGGTTTGAAATATCAAAATTAATATCCATTATTCGACAATTGATATGGGATTTATGCAGATAAAGACAATTCATACCTAATATGACATCAAATTCAACCAAAGGAAGAATGAATAAATTTGCAGGTTGCACATTCCCTAAAACAGCAACCTAAGAGAAATCATAGACAAAGGATGAAATAATTGTACCATTAGGGGTTTTAAATGATAATTCCACATATAATTATTTTGGTAGAATCTTAGGACCCTTATAAAATTCTTTATATATGAAAGAGTGGGAAGATCTATAATCAAATATGACATTAAAAGTTATAGAGTGGATGGTAAATGTACCTTTCATCATGTAATTATTACACCTCACATCATAAATAACAATTACATGATATTTTATCTTATCCCTTAGCTTAATAGGTTGCTGACATCAATCACCATCACCAACACTTGGTTTTTGGCACTGGTTAGTATAATTCTCCTTCTCCTTGAACTTGTAGCACTGAAGTAGGGGAAGTTTATTCTTTTCAACTTTCTCTCCATTTGAATTTTGAGCTGACTTATTCCCATTATTTAGACAATAAATTACTTTATGACCATCCTTTACAAACCTAAAATGTTTAATATACCCATTAATACAAATTCATCCATGTTTCTACCCACATTTAGAGCATAAAAGAAAACTCATAATATTTTCTCCATGCTTTTTAGACTTTCCTTTGAACTCCATCTTCCTTTTCTTGTCAAACCCATGAGATTGATATATGACTCCAACCTTCATTTCATCTTTGATTTCACAACACACAATATCTTCAATGATACTAAATTCTATTATGGATCATCCCCTTTTAAGATAAGTTTTTAATCCACTAAATTACCTATCAACTTTACTTTCAGGTTAGATGATAATTCTAAAAGCATACATCGTAAGTCTCATGAAATTAGACTCGTAGGTAAAAACAGATTCATCATCCCTTTTATTCAAATCAATATACTATTTCTCTATCTTTATTTGAAGAATATGATAAAAGTAATCATTGAAAAATAAGTTCTTGAACTCATCCCAATCCATGGATGCAACCTTATCTTGTTGCCTCATATTCTTAATTAGATTCCACCACTAGTTTTTTTCTCCTTCAAAATGATAAACAGCCAGAATAACTTTTTCATGCTCCAAAAATGGGTATCAGATAATATATTTGTAGTAGTACTAATCCATTTTTCAACAAAAAGTGAATTAAGAGACCCTATAAAAGAATACGGACGTTTCCTCATGAAGGACTCAACATAATTTATTACCCCATTTTCTTGTTGGGAAGTACACCATGATTCATTGCTTGATAAAGATGTGTGAGCATAAAAATGAGGTTTTTCTTTCCAGATCCCATAGAATTCTCTTTATAAAGAGTAAATTCATTATATTATCTATTTCAATCACCATTAACATGGTTCCTTCAAGTTATATCCATTGACTAAAACCAAAAATTATAGAGTGGGAAATAGTTATCATAATAAGGAAAAACATAATTATTAGAAGTCACTAATAAGATAACTAACTTATGACACGATATTTAATCTAATACACCTTAGGTTTATCCAAGATTATTTATATCCATATTATATTTATATCCCTCATGATAGTTCATGAAGAGTTTTTGGATTCATAAAGCCTATCCCCCATAAGTTTCAAACCAGGTGTACAGAAAGTCCCATTTTTGTTTACTGGATTACCCCAAGTTAGGCTCAACACATCTTATTAGGGATGTTACCCATAGGTACATCTATTACAGATCCAAATCCACTTATAGTATCCATATAGGTATGTATTTATAGGAAGACACTCACTCGATCCTTTATTAAAATTTTATGATATTTTCCTTTACTTTTTCTAATCCTTAGACTTATCCTTATACATGTCCTTAGGTTTCTCACTAAGGTTTTATCAACCTATATTCAATAGGTTAACTAAAACATTTCTCATATACCAACTACAATAGTCCTTTATTTTCATACATTAGCATTACTTAACTTTTGTGGAATTCCTAAAACATTATACAAATAGATGACCAAAGACCATACAAATCTAGTGCCTTTGGAAACATGAAAACATAAAAACTGGTACATAAATGTGCTTTGTCATCTCCCACATGTTTTTATTAACTAGAACCCTTCATAGACACATTAAACAGAATATATATTCTCATAACTTGGGGGAAGTAAACATAAAACGGGGTTATCTAAAATGCTCAGTGTAAGATCCTGACGTTTTCTGAAGCAATATTAGGTGTGTTTTTAGGTACTTTTTTGTTTTTATTAAGTACATTTTGGTTGGGGTATGAACTAGGGGTGTTTGGGTGAAGTTTTTAAGGAAATTGGGACGATAGGGGGTTGTTCCTAGTTTGTGCATGGTTTGGCCAAACTATGCGCAAGATAACAATGTGGGTAGTGGAGGTCAGCGCAGTTGGCACGCGGTTTTCCTAACCATACACTATCGAGTCATGCGGGTAGTAAAAGATCGCATGGTTTGTGCACGGTTTGGCCTAACCATGTTCCACTACCCAAGAAAAATATGTGTGTGGGATTAATTATCCAAAAATCCTTTTTTAAAATCACCAGACCCCCCCCCCCAAACTCCCATATATTGACCTTGGATCAGGCCTGATGAATTCTAGGTGATCCCAGAGCCTTATGGAGGGATTCCTAGGTCCTTTAACTCCGTTTTTGAGCTAGGAATCCAGGATTGAAGATTCTCTCTCTACCCAGTAAGTGGATTTCATCTCATTGCTTCTCTTGTTCTTTCCTATATCTTTCCTAGATTATTTCATGTAATATCTCCTCCATATCATGGATTCAAACCTATAGGATGAAATTTAGATCTAGGATTGTAGATATATATCTAGATTTTAATGATCTTGATGCCTTTGATGTAACACCCAGAGATTTTATGAGATATATTCTATTTAATTTCTTTGATGTCTTATATTTTATACTACACCAAGATTAGCTTGTACTATACGCAACACTGTATTAGCTTGTAGTATACGTAACACTATTCTTGGCTCGTGTTATACATAATTTCAAGTTTGTTTTGTGGAAATTATTCTACGCAACATTAAGTATAGACTTTGTTTAAAGTATTAATGAAATAAAATTTGATTATGTTATATGAAACACCAAAGGGATCTAGCACTACACGCAGCCCTAACTTGGCTTGCATTGCACGCAATCATGACCTTCCTCGATAGCGTGTGTAGTACGCAATACCAGGTTTCACTAAACAATGACATGTTATTAAAATATTATATAAACTAACCGTTATGAATAGTAATACCCACTTTTTGAAATTTTATAAATTTTACTTTTCAAAATGGACTTCATTTTTGGATTAGGAATATCGAAATTAGCCTAGGGTGAATTTTTGGTATTTTTCTGAAAACATTCAATTTTTGAGGAATAGTGAAAACACTGAGTTATTGGTTAAAACCGACTTTTTATTTAAATAATAATTTATTTTATTTAAATTTATTTTAGGTCAAAATAGATACATAATACCTATATAATTTCAATGTAATTCATTGGAGTCATTTTATTATAATTTTAGATATATAAAAATTTTATTTAACTTTTTACCGTCTTTTACCCACCTCCTAGGAGCATTTGAAAATTGACAAAAAACATAATTTAACCACTTTTGTGAGTTGAATTTGAAAAATCCAAGAGACATAGTTGATACTAGTAAGTAAAATGTGGTTTAATAAGATAAAAATAATTTTTGGTGAATAGTAACTTTTTACTTTTATTTACCACGGTTAAAAGTAAATAGGGTAATTAAGGGTAAAAACGATATTATTATTATCCTAACACATGTCCTAATTCTATTAGATAAGTGTAATTCGACCAAAAACAGACTTATGAATAAAATATTACCCTTTAGGTCCACTTGAATTAGATTAGGACAATTATTATTATTTTATTTAAAGAATAGTTAAAATAGTTAAAATCAAAGTTTAATAACTAAAACAATTTTAATATAGGGTTATAAATAAGATAAATTCGACTATAAATATTAATTAGAAAGATAAAAATATATTTTTTTATATTTTTTATATTTTTAGACATTAAATAATTTAATTTATTTATGACACAATGATGATGTCGTAATTACATTATTAATGAAATATTAACATATTTGATATTATAAATAGCCAAATAAATCTAATTTGAGACTTTTTATGAATTACACTAATTTTATTGGTTAATATAACATTTCAGGGTTGGTTAGAGGAATTTGTTTTGAAGTAATAATGCTGTAATAAATTTAGAAAAAACAAAATACAAAATAGTGTCAAAATTGACATAAAAAAATTTTAAAAAAAAATATTATATTATTAATTGATATAATGGTCATAAAAATATATGGTTCAGTCAAAATAATTATATAATAATATATATGACCTTAAGTAAATAATTTGGATTCTATTGGTAGTTTATAGTATGTTTATTAACCATATAGTGTAAGAATACCAGAAGACACTATAAAAGTTAAATTATTTAACTTAGAGTTAAATCTAAATGATAAGTTTAAAATGGTAACTTAAACTTGTATAAAACCTATTGGATGAGAGGATTTTGACCCATATCTACCCTAACCTCTAAATAAGTCACTTTGGAGCCATTATAAACCAAATCTGAATTTATTATAAAATAATATTTTATGTTTTTCCTAAGGTGCCCCTCACCCCACTTATAAAGGGGCACTCCCCCTTCTCTATAATTCACACCTCCAAATCCATTTTTCATTGAAAACCCCTTCCCGAATACCTTCTAAACTATCCTCCCTACATCCTAGAGGCCTTAATTTAGTCAAAAATCCAACCTAAGGAGCCCTTTTTATCAAATAAAAAGGAATAACCCGAAGAAGAGGTAAATATATCGCAACCTATTTCAAGTACCTTTCTTCTTCCACTTCCACCTTCTATGTTGCTTCCACTATAAAATAATAAATCCAGTATCTTATATATAATTTTATGTTATTATAAAAATTTTACAATCATATAATTTATTTTATCCATCCTATGAATGAAAAGGTCACCACATGTGTGTACGTACGGCTTACCGCCTCCACGTCGTGGTGTAGTTTTTTATTCAAACATTTCATCATTTGGATGGGTAAAATAATGAGTATAAATGATATAAATAATAAATATAACATTATTATTATTCTTTATATATGAAATACCATCCAATTATAAACTATGTTTATATCAAAAGAATGGTATTGTCGCTTGTGCGTACGTACGGACTACCGTCTCCACGAACGCGATGAGATTCATTATAAGGCCCCAGCCTTAAACCTTACTTAATCTTGAGTTATTACAAGATTACACATTGAGGATCTTTTCGGGTTTAGAGTTTTAGAGAATTAGATCATAAAACATGCATTACATTCAACATATAAACAAAGTGGTTACATAAAGATAGTATTCATTTTTTCCATCAACGGAAACATATTTAAAATAAAACATGGATTCATTCTTGATACTTCCTGGACACTATCATCATATCATGTACCTTTCCCTTGACCTGTGAAAAAAATTTCAAAAAAACTTAGGATGAGCATAAAAAGCTCAGTATGGGTTATAAAAATATGGAAAGGAAACATAAGTTCATATATACATAAGAATGAAATCATACTTTACCCATAAAACATAGGCACTTTAACATACCACATCAAATCATGAATAAATCAAAGAAATCATAAGACATAAAGGTAACTTGAGGCATTCATAACATTCTTACGTAGGGTATAACCCTCTTGGTTACATTTGGAATACCCATCACAGTATATTCCCTAAATCTCTTCAGAGAAACCTTAACGTTTCACTACTTCGCGTTACCTAGTTCATTGGAGAGCTATATCGGGCTCACGCGCCCTTAGTTTATCACAGAACCACCAGTCTTCATAATAATGCCCAAGAACCTCAACATAATCGTATCACATAAAACATGCATAAAGGAAACATAACATTTCCTCCTTTCAATCACAAGATATCAATACAACACATTGATATAAAAACATTATGAAAACCATTTTCAATACCAAAATAAAAGAAAAGTAAAACATGGTATTTATTTTTCTTTTAAAAAAAGGTATGGCTTGTAGAGGAAGCCGAAACTCAAATAATGGTCACGGCGGCGGAGGAGTTGTTGTCGCCGCATACGTACGAAAAAAACATTCCCTTTTTTTCATTTAGTAAACGCTTCGTATAAAAAAGATTCCTTTTGAATAAACATAAAAGTCAAAGTGGTTTATACACCATATAAAATAAGTTTTTGTATAAAACAAAATATGTCTCAATGAAAGTAGATTGAGATGAAGTCCCATACCTTGGGTCCGACTTGACTCGATCGTTCTTTAATCTCCTGAATAATAAACTTGAGTTAATTTATATTTGTTTAAGAACCTTTCTAAATTCCATTATTCCTTTTATATCACTTATTGCCATGTCATGAACACTATGTAATTATTTAAGTTAATAACGGTCGTTTTAACGATCATTGGTACTTGAGTTAAAAATAAACCCTTTATAATTACAAGTTTTTCATGTATCCATTATATCCAGAATGGTATTCATGATGTAGATATCATAGATATCATATATATCCAGTACATGCATGCATTTATAATATTATATAACATTTAGAGGTAAGAAATGAAATGCACCGTTCATGGAGACAGTAAGTCGTACGTACGCATGAACGCTACATTCATTTCTATTTCGTATTTTATAGAATGGAATTGTAATGATATAAAGGTATATTATAATTTCAGTATAATATCATATATAATATCATAACTCCATCCTTTATACGTCCCACATATGGTATTTAACGAATCAAATCACTTTGAGGGGGCGGTAGTCCGCACTTCCTTAAATGAAGATATCGAGTTTACCCATAATGGAAACCATAAAGGTATGCCCAAAATGAAAAATACATAAGCTTAAGGAAAACATAAACATATTATATATCATATATAAATATAGTGACATCTTAATGTCCACCTTTGAAGGTGTTAAAAGAATGTTGAACAATCATCATTTCGGGAGGCATAAATTCGCCACCCACGGAAACAGTATGTTCTTTAACGATTAGATGTAGGTGTGTGTAAGTGTAGTTAGAATACTTATTATAAAAACATCCTAGAATATTGAATATACTGAATTTGTTACAAAATAAATGAATAAAAAGAGTTTAGGGGGTTGGAGAATCAAAATAAAACAAAAGGACTCAAGTGAAGACAATACCTTAAAATCGGGTAACTCCCTTTGGTTTGAGCTCAAAGGCTTCCTTGGGAAGACTTATACCCAAAGTGAGGCTTCAATGAGTAATATATGGAAGTGGAGAGACAAAATTGGCAGGGGTTGGCCGATCCAAAGGCTTTGGAAGTGTGGGTAAGGAGGTAGAGGTTTGGGCCTTTTATAAGAGGAGAGGAGGGGCACTCTTGGAAAGTAAGGAAATGTTACATTATTTTAGAATGAATTTAGGATATTAATGGTCCAAAATTGATGTGTTTCGAGGATAATGTGATAAGAGTTCTAAATCCACTCGTACAATAGGTTTTGGACATGTTTAGGTCTTAGATTTTACATTATCTTTCTATTTTATTTAAATCCTTTATTTTTTGAGGTAATCGCTGCATCATCATGATGTCATAAATAATTTACTAAATTTAATGTCTAAAAATTATAAAAAAAATCATGATTTAGGAAATCTTTTTATCTTTATAATGAATATTTATAGTCCAAAAGATCATTTATGTATAAAAAATTAAAAATAGATTACTTATGCAATACATTCTTTGTCACATTTAACATTCTTTAAAAATAAAAAGATAAAAAGTCACTTTCTCACAAAAGTGATTCCATGGGGCCCCCAAGTTTATCACAAGGAATCCCATGGTCTGACATGAGACAACCAGTATCCTTAGGACACATGTTGTGGTCTTTTTGTATTATTATGATATCATTTTATTATCTTTAACTACCTGATTACTCATTAATCAAGATAATTAAAGATAATTACCATCGTTACTATTTATAATGTCCAAAAACAAAAGAGTCTTTATTACATAATTTGGACCTTATGATTCCAAATAAGTAATCCATTTTACCAAATTCCAAACACAGAAATTTCAATAATTGATTTAAAAATAATTCCTGTTGTCAAAACAAATACCGGGTTTTTTTGAAACAATATCTATGAAAAGTTTGGCATCAGTTTATGACCAATTCCAAAGTGAAATTAATCCTAATGACCACCATTGGATTAAATGGTAAAAATATATTCATATTACACTTTAATACCACTTAAAACGATAATCTAACCATATTATTAAATTAAATGAAAAAGAAGTTTTGATGTAAAATGCTGTATTTTTCACTATTCATTCAAAAATGAACATTGTCAGAAAAATACCAAAAATTTATCCAATGTAAATTTCAATGTCCCAATCATAATTAATATGTTTATTTTGACAAATATAGATTATAAAATTGTCAAAAGTTTTATTTAAAAAGGGTTTTCCATCAAAAGGCAGTAAAACAATCTTATAAGAATATTAGTGTATTCCATGCATGAGATTGTATTTATTTTCATTTTAAGCCTCTAAAACACTATCTTAATCATTAAAAGACATAGATAAAAATATATATTATTCATTACTTACTTGGAATGTTACATCCTTCCCCCCTTTAGAAAATTGCGTCCCCGCAATTTATTTACTTATCGAATAAATGGGGGTACTTATCCCTCATTGCATTTTCAGATTCCCATGTTGCCTCTTCCATCATGTGGTTTTTCCACAAAACCTTTACCTGAATAATCACCTTATTCGGTAACACTTGCTCCCTGTGGTCAAGAATCTGGACTGGTTGTTCCTCATAAGATAGGTTCTCTTCCAGCTGAACTACCTCTGGACTCAAAACATGAGATGGATCTGGCATATACTTTCTCAGCATCGAAACATGAAAAACATTGTGTACCTGAGATAAACTTGGAGGTAAAGCCACCTGGTATGCAACTGATCCAACTCTCTCCAGAATTTCATATGGTCCAATGAACCTTGGACTCAGCTTTCCTTTCTTACCAAATCGCATCACACTTTTCCATGGTGAGACTTTGAGAAAAACATGATCACCTACCTCAAAAGATAGATCCTTCCTCTTGTTGTCTGCATAACTCTTCTGCCTACTCTGAGATGCTATCATGTGTTTCTGAATCAGCTGAAATTTGCCTGCCATCTCTTCTACCAATTCTGGTTTCATAAACTTCCTTTCACCCACTTCATCCCAAAAAGTTGGAGTTCGACACCGCTTCCCATATAACTCTTCAAATGGTTCCATCTGTATACTGGAATGAAAACTGTTATTATATGAAAATTCAACCAAAGAAAGATGTTGGTCCCAACTTCCCTGATAATCCATCGAACAAGCTCGTAGCATATCCTCCAAGGTATGAATTGTTCGTTCTGACTGCCCATCTGATTGAGGATGAAATGTTGTACTAAAATTTAATTCAGTACCCAACGACTTCTGAAGGCCTTTCCAAAAGTTAGAAGTGAACCTAGGATCACGATCAGATACAATGGAGAGGGGAACTCCATGTAACCTGACTATCTCTTTAAGATACAAACAGGAAAGTTGATGTAGGAAAAAAGTATCTCGTATAGCAAGGAAATGAGCAGATTTAGTCAAGCAATCAACAATAACCCAGATTGCATTATTACCTCGAGATAACCTCGGTAATCCCACAACAAAGTCCATGGATATGTTTTCCCATTTCCACTCTGGCACTGGTAAAGGCTGAAGAATCTCTTTTGGTAACTGCTGCTCTGCTTTAACCTACTGACAAGTCAAACACTTCACAGTAAAATCAGTAATATCTCTTTTCATTCCATCCCACCAGTAATACTCCTACAGATCTCTGTACATCTTAGTATTGCCAGGATGAACTGAAAACGGAGAACTATGAGCTTCACATAACAACTCTCTCTTCAACTGTGAATCACAAGGCACACACAATCTCTTCCCAAATCTCAAAACGCAATCATTATCAATGTTGAATTCCGGCAACTTACCTTTCTGAACCAGCTCTACCTTTTTCTGCAACTCACTGCCTTGCTTCTGTGCTTGCTTGATTCTATCTGATAGAGATGATCTCACAGATTCCTGAAACAAAACAGAAGAACTTCTTGTACCAACAACTTCTATGCCGAAGTTCATCAAATCCTTAACCAAAGGATCATGTTCCAAATGATACATTTCTAATGAAGCATTACTTTTTCGACTCAAAACATCAGCCACTTTATTTGCTTTTCCCGGATGGTAATGAATTGTACAATCGTAATCCTTGATTAATTCCAGCCATCTCCTCTGTCTCATGTTTAACTCTTTTTGAGTGAATATATACTTTAAACTTTTGTGATCAGTATATATTTCACACTTTACTCTATACAAATGATGCCTCCAAATTTTTAAAGCGAAAACAACAGCAGCTAATTCCAAATCATGTGTATGGTAATTTACCTCATGAGTTTTCAACTGTTGTGAAGCATAAGCAATTACCTGATCATTCTGCATTAGGACGCAACCAAGTCCTTTCAATGAATCATCACTGTAGATAACAAACTCACCATTCCTGGAAGGTAGTGCCAAAACTGGAGCATTCACCAATCTTCTTTTCAACTCCTGAAAACAATCATCACATTCTTTTGTCCAGATAAACTTAACACCCTTCCGAGTTAGCTTAGTCATTGGACTAGATAACCATGAAAAATTTCTAACAAACCTTCGATAATAGCCTGCCAAACCAAGGAAGCTACGAATCTCAGTTACATTTGTGGGTCTTGTCCAGTCTTCCACAACTTTTGTTTTTGCAGGATCAACAGTTATCCCATCTTTAGAAACAATGTGACTAAGGAAAGAAATTTGTTGCAACCAAAACTCACACTTGCTGAATTTTCCATACAGTTTATTTTCTTTTAAGGTTTGCAAGATAACCCTTAAATTTATTTCATGATCCTATTTACTTTTAGAAAAAACCAAAATATCATCAATGAAAACCACCACAAACTTATCCAAGAACTCATGGAAAATTCTATTCATTAAGTCCATGAATACAACAGGTGCATTGGTTAGCCCAAAAAGCATTACTACAAATTCATAATGGCCATATCTTGTACGAAACGCAGTCTTCGGAACGTCTGTTTCCTTTACCTTCAGCTGATGGTACCCCGATCTCAAGTCAATCTTTGAAAAATACTGAGCTCCCTGGAGTTGATCAAACAAATCATCGATATGAGGCAAAGGTTATTTGTTCTTAACAGTGATGTTATTCAAGGCTCTATAATCAATGCAAAGTCTCATTGAACCATCTTTCTTTTTAACAAATAAAATAGGAGCACCCTATGGTGATGTGCTAGGACAAATGAAACCTTTCTCTAATAAATCTTGCAATTGCTACTTCAACCCTAAAAGTTCAATTTGAACCATTCGATAAGGGGGTTTTGAAATTGGCTTAGCATCAGGAACTAAGTCAATAGTAAATTCAACTTCCCGATCTGGTATTATTCCAAGAAACTCATCAGAAGAAACATCAGGATACTCATTTACCACTAGCACATCATTAATCTGAATAGTTACTTTGTTTTCAATGATGTGTTCAAGGTAACATTCATTTCCATCTTTTACAAGTTTCTTGGCCTCTTGATAAGTTATCAACAGTAAGGGTTCATTCTTGTACACAAACTGAAATACTTTCTGAAAAGAAACTTCTTTAGCTCTACAGTCAATCTTATCATGGTAAATAGAGAGCCAATCCATACCCAGGATAACATCAAACTCTACAAGAGGTAGAACAATAAGGTTTTCAAGTAGGTTCTTTCCACAGATAAGGATAGTAAGATTCTTATAAATTCTTTTTGCCTCAACATTTCCCCCAGGTGTTTTTACCAAAAGTTTAGGAGTAATTTCTTGAGATGGTATTCCCATTTTAATGGAAACTTTTTTAGAGATGAAAGAATGTGTAGACCCCAAATCAAAAAACACACTGGCATAATTTGAAAAAACAAACAAAGTACCTGATAAAACTTCATTTGATGGCCCGACATCTTCTGAGGTAGTTGCAAAGGATTTCACCACCCCTTCCTGCTTGTAGTCTAACTGCTTCCCATCACCCAAGCTCTTTGTTGGATACTCGTTTGCATAGTGACCCATCTCAATGCACTTAAAAAATTTCACTAACTGTAAATCAAATTTGGTCTTACCTTCACCTTGATCTTTTTCAGTGCAATCACGAGCCTTATGTCCCATCTTACCACATCGGTAGCACTTTCCAGAATTCAGAAGACATTCCCCAGCATGCCTTTTACCACATTTATCACAAACTGGAAACTTAGATTTCTTACCATCATACTTTTTTGAAGAATTATTCCCTTTCTCCTGCCACCTCGGTCTCTTCTTCTATTGGTTGTTATAGAACACTTGATCATCGGAAAACTCCATTTCCACCTTCTCAGCACATCGAACAAGATTTTCATAACTTTTAAA
Organism: Viscum album; assembly: GCA_963277665.1. NCBI lineage: Eukaryota > Viridiplantae > Streptophyta > Magnoliopsida > Santalales > Viscaceae > Viscum > Viscum album. Next base: position 1,036,681,922 of record OY728141.1, on the reverse strand, counting down.
CTCACGAGAAGCTAATGCCCTTCGATATTTTGGCTTTAATCCTGAGTAAAAATGATTGATTTTACTATCAAGGTCTCAGATAAAATTTGGATCATACCTTTCCAATTGAGTGAACCTTTCTTCATAGGTAGCCACTGAGTCTTCCTCTTGCCTCAATTCCAAGAATTGCTTTTCCATCCTAAGTCGAACAGCCTTAGGAAAATACTTCTCAAGAAACATACCTTTGAATTCATCCCAGTCAAGAGAATCAATCTCATCGGCGTCCCTGATATTTTTAACCATCGACCACCACTGATCAGCTTCACCCTCCAAATGGTAAATAGAAAGACTAACTTTTGATTGTCTGAACACCCCATGACATCGAAAATTTTCTCCAGTTCTTTAATCCACCCTTCAGCTAACACAGGGTCAGATGATCCTCTGAATGATGGGGGATGTTGCCTCATGAAATGTTCCACCACTGACATGTTCCTCTGCGGTTGATCTGGCTGATCTCGTGTATGGATACCACCACCATTTCTCGCTTGAGTCAACTGCGCCATTACTGCAACAAACTGTTCAGTTCCAATTCTGACCATCTCAGGATGCTGATTCGGAAGGTTATTTCCTTTTGTATGACTTCCTAGCACTACTTCCATGTTTCCTCTGCGGAAAACCATTCTGAACAAACATGTCTTAGATGAAGCAACATGGTAATCTTCAAATGATATATCACTTCAATTTGACCATAAAAAAATATTTTTGGATAATCATTTAATAGAATTCTAACTCCTAAAGTTATCTAAACCTCCCTTTGATACCAACTATAAGGCCCCAGCCTTAAACCTTACTTAATCTTGAGTTATTACAAGATTACACATTGAGGATCTTTTCGGGTTTAGAGTTTTAGAGAATTAGATGATAAAACATGCATTACATTCCACATATAAACAAAGTGGTTACATAAAGATAGTATTCATTTTTCCCACCAATAGAAACATATTTAAAATAAAACATGGATTCATTTTTGACACTTCCTGGACACTATCATCATATCATGTACCTTTCCCTTGACCTGTGAAAAACATTTCAAAAAAACATGGGATGAGCATAAAAAGCTCAGTATGGGTTATAAAAATATGGAAAGGAAACATAATTTCATATATACATAAGAATAAAATCATACTTTACCCATAAAACATAGGCACTTTAACATACCACATCAAATCATGAATAAATCATAGAAATCATAAGACATAAAGGTAACTTGAGGAATTCATAACATTCTAACATAGGGAGTAACCCTCTTGGTTACGTTTGGAATACCCATCACAGTATATTCCCAAAATCTCTTCGGATAAACCTTAACGTTTCACTCATTCGTGTTACCCAATGCATTGGAGAGCTATATTGGGCTCACCCTCCCTTAGTTTATCACGGAACCACCCGTCTTCATAATAATGCCCAAGAACCTCAACATAATTGTATCACATAAAACATGCATAAAGGAAACATAACATTTCCACCGTTCAATCAAAAGATATCAATAAAACACATTGATATAAAAACATTATGAAAACCATTTTCAATACCAAATTAAAAGAAAAGTAAAACATTGTATTTATTTTTCTTTTAAAAAAAGGTATGGCTTGTAGAGGAAGCCGAAACTCAAATAATGGTCACAGCGGCGGAGGAGTCGTTGTCGCCGCATACGTACGAAAAAAACATTCCCTTTTTATCGTTTAGTAAACGCTTTGTATAAAGAAAGATTCCTTTTGAATAAACGTAAAAGTCAAAGGGGTTTATACACCATATAAAAGAAGGTTGTGTATAAAACAAAATATGCCTCTATGAAAGGAGATTGAGACGAAGTCCCATACCTCGGGTCCGACTTGACTCGATCGTTATTTAATATCCTAAATAATAAACTTGAGTTCATTTATATTTGTGTAAGAACCTTTCTAAAGTTCATTATTCCTTTTATATCACTTATTTCCATGACATGAACACTATGTAATTATTTAAGTTAATAACGGTCGTTTTAACGATCATTGGTACTTGAGTCAAAAATAAACCATTTATAATTACAAGTTGTTCATGTATCCATTATATCCAGAATGTTATTCATGATGTAGATATCATAGATATCATATATATCCAGTACATGAATGCATTTATAATATTATATAACATTTAGAGGTAAGAAATGAAATGCACCGTTCATGGAGACGGTAAGCCGTACGTACGCATGAACGCTACTTTCATTTCTATTTAGTATTTTATAGAATGGAATCATAATGATATAAAGGTATATTTTAATTTCAGTATAATATCATATATAATATCATAACTCCATCCTTTATACATCCCACATATGGTATTTAACGAATCAAATCACTTTGAGGGGGCGGTAGTCCGCACTTCCTTAAATGAAGATATCACGTTTACCCATAATGGAAACCATAAAAGTATGCCCAAAATGAAAAATACAGAAGCTTAAGGAAAACATAAACATATTATATATCATATATAAATATAGTGACATCTTAATGTCCACCTTTGAAGGTGTTAAAAGAATGTTGAACAATCATCGTTTCGGGAGGCATAAATTCGCCACCCACGGAAACAGTATGTTCTTTAACCATTAGATGTAGGTGTGTGTAAGTGTAGTTAGAATCCTTCTTATAACAACATCCTAGTATATTGAAGATACTGGAGTTGTTACAAAAGAAATTAATAAAAAGAGTTTAGGGGGTTGGAGAAGCAAAATAAAACAAAAGGACTCAAGTGAAGACATTACCTTAAAATCGGGTAACTCCCTTTGGTTTGAGATCAAAGGCTTCCTTGGAAAGTCTTCTGCTCAAAGTGAGGCTTCAAGGAGTAAGAGAGGGAAGTGGAGAGACAAAATGGGTAAGGTTTGGCCGAGACAAAGTCTTTGGAAGTGTGGGTAAGGAGGTATAGGTGGGGCCTTTTATAAGAGGAGAGGAGGGGCACTCTTGGAAAGTAAGGAAATGTTACATTATTTTAGAATGAATTTCGGATATTAATGGTCCCACATTGATGTGTTTCGAGGATAATGTGATAAGGGTTTTAAATCCACTCATCCAATATGTTTTGGACATGTGTAGGTCTTATATTTTACATTATCTTTCCATTTTATTTAAATCCTTTATTAATGAGGTAATCGCTGCATCATCATGATGTCATGAATAATTTAATAAATTTAATGTCTAAAAATTATAAAAAAAATATCATGATGTAGGAAATATATTTATATTACTTATGAATATTTATAGTCCAAAATATCATTTATTTAGACAAAATTAAAAATAGATTACTTAGGTGATACATTCTCTGTCACATTTAACATTCTTTGAAAATAAAAAGATAAAAAGTCACTTTCTCACAAAAATGATTCCATGGGGCCCCCAAGTTTGGCACAAGGCAACCCATGGTCGACCATGAGACAACCAGTAGACTTAGGAAACATGTTGTGGTCTTTTTGTATTATTATGATATCATTTTATTATCTTTAACTACCTGATTACTCATTAATCAAGATAATTAAAGATAATTACCATCGTTACTATTTATTATGTCCAAAAACAAAAGAGTCTTGATTAGATAATTTGGACCTTCTGATTCCAAATATTTAATCCATTTTACCAAATTCCAAACACAGAAATTGAAATAATTGATTTAAAAATAATTCTCATTGTCAAAACAAATAGCGGGTTTTTTTGAAACAATATCTATGAAACGTTTGGCATTAGTTTATGACCAATTCCAAAGTGAAATTATTCCTAATGACCAACATTGTATTAAATGGAAAAATATATTCATATTACACTTTAATACCACTTAAAAGGATAATATAACCATATAATTAAATTAAATGAAGAATCATTTTTGATGTAAAATGCAGTATTTTTCACTATTCATTAAAAAATGAACATTGTCAGAAAAATACCAAAAATTTATCCAATGTAAATTTCAATTTCCCAATCATAATGAATATGTTTATTTTGACAAATATAGATTATAAAATTGTCAAAAGTTTGATTTAAAAAGGGTTTTCCATCAAAAGGCAGTAAAACAATCTTTTTAGAATATTAGTGTATTCCATGCATAAGATTGTATTTATTTTCATTTTAAGCCTCTAAAACATTATCTTAATCATTAATAGACATAGATAAAAATATCTATTATTCATTACTTACTTGGGATGTTACATCCATTCTCTATGTTAACCATTCAAGAGTGATTATAAAGTATATATAATAAATAATCATGAAATATATGACATAATAATGAAATAGGATTTATGTAAATATACATTTCATTTACTTAATTCCATTCAATTAAATAGGGAAATGAAAACAGCATTCATGCGTACGTACGGCCTACCGTCTCCATGAATGGTGTATTTCATTTCCATTTAACAATATATCATATATATATTTATATTATAAATATATATTATATATAAATCATGTTTTACATTATAGAATTAATTAAATCAGGATATAAGTAATAATATCAAGAACAAAAATTCCAAACATGAACGATAAATGAAATGATTTTACCCAAAATGCAGCTTTAACATGGAATTAATGAAAGAACACATAATATAAAGTCATAATTGAATCATATATGATATCATAAATATTATTATGGTTCTCTTAAAAGTTAATAATATTTTAAAAACACAATACAGGTGTTTTCGACATGTATAGAATAAATTGGACCTAAGGTAAGGGATAATTATTCCAATCTCATTCTTATCCAAGATTGTTTATTCATAAGTATTTACTGGAGTTATGTTTATCATCCATGTCCATGTTTTCCAAAAAAGGTTTTCATAAAATGTTTACAGTTATTCCATGTATTTTTAAATTCATTTTCACCCTTTTTGACTTTTTACCACATTTTATGGAAGAAATCTTTCCTTTGGTTACCATATAAGGTACTTTTTTACTTTTCCAGAAAAAGTATGAGAAGAATGTTTTTTTAATTTATACAGTGTGAATGGGTTTTTACGGTTTCATAATGACTATTTCAATGATGTTTCCTCTAAAAAGTTTCATGATTATTTTCCAAAAAAATACTTTTCTTTTAAAATTTCATGGCATTTTGAGAAAATAAAATGATTTTGAAGAAGAAAGGATATTTTCCTCAAGAATTCATTTCAAGTGTTTTATCAAAACTATTTTCTATCTAAGATGAAATTATTTAGTATGATTATTTTTCAATTATAATGTATCTATTATTTACATGGTTTGATTCTTCTTATGATGAAATGATATCCATTTGTTTTAAATAGATTATGTTATGATGGGATGATGTTTATGAAACCCATTTTATTCTTTGGGTTATGATGAATGATTTATGTTTATTTTGTGGAACAAGTAAGATTGATTTCATTATGAGATAAGTGGGACCTATATATCCCTACAATTCATTGGGTAAAGAATTATATCTCATGAGATAGACATTGCTGGAACGACAAGTTAATCTGGTTCAGTGATACTGGATTGGATTGAGGAGTGAACTCAATTCAGTAAGGGGCTTTTTCCACTATGATGGTCTTGACAGCAATGTCTTGGCTACTATGGAAATCATATCATGTGCTTAATGGTTTCCATAATTACATGTTTTATTCCCATGATATTTTATCCTGATTAATGTTCCTTTATGATCTATGACTTATGTACTGCCAAGATTTATGTCATTGATCAAGATTTTGATGTTTTATGTTCATGTTTTTACATTCAAATGTTTATGGATTGTTTTTAAGTTCTCCATGCTTACCCTTACTGAGAATTTGAGCTCACCCTTTTTATGTTTTCTTTTCCCCAGGATATAGAGAATGGTTTTAGGTAATAAAATCAAAGGGGAAGATCTTTATGGAAGATGTTGAAAATCTTTCACTATAGTTAGAAGATTATGTTCTGAGTTTCCAAAGACACTGAGCTAATACGGCCTTTGGGTGTCTATTTTTTTAATGTGTTAAGTATTCATAAAAAGTAATGTAATGTCTATATACATCAAGTTAGGGTCTATATAGTTGGTATCAGAGCGATGGTTTAGTCAACCTTTCGGAACTATGATGTGAAAACTTTAGTGATATCCCTAGAGATATTTCTAAGGTATGTCTTGGGATGTCCCTAAGGTTTAATATAACTATAGGTTACAATACTAGAATTTTGTTGATGATCATGAATAACCTAGGGTGAACCTAGGGTGTCATGGATTAAAGAATGTGTGATAAGTTAGACATCCCATAAGTGACTTTTTATGATTATGTGGTTCCTTGTTATTTTAACTATTTCTTACACCATGGTTTTCGGTTTTAGTCAATAGAGGGAAGCAGAAGGAATTGGGTCAACATTGAATCCAATGGACAAATTGGTGACTATGGGCAATGAAATTGTAAAATGCCTAGAAAGAAAGATTTTATGATTATGTTGAATTAGTCATCGCGATATATGATTAACAAGGTGAACTTTAGTAGTATTTTAAATTCATCAAATAAGAGGAAGATGGATTTTTATGCATGTTCCCATGGTGATGAGCATAGAGAAAGGAAGATTGATATTTATAAAGAATGGAAGAATAACCTTGATGAATAAATAAAATGGAGGGGGAGATGTTATCTATGTGGAGAGAAGGGTCATAGAGTGACAAACTATAATGGAGTTCAATGTCTTGTCTGTGGAGAACATGGGCATTAACTAACTCAATGCCATGACCGAAGAGGTTAATTTTAAATAAAGGAATCACTTATTCCATTACAATAACTAAAGAGGATGGATTGATGTTTTTATTTATTGGTATTCAAGAACAATGTTGTTGAGGTACTTTTATGGTATATTGGAATATCTATATATTGGTCCATTGTGGTTTTCCATAAGAATATGGTACTTGTAACCGTGAAAAGTGATTGAAATATTTTTGGAAAGCAGATGATATGATCATAATGAAGGGATAAGAAGAAAATAATATGTTTGATAGTATTCAAGAGCTCATGACTGAGATAAAAAAAAGTGATATCATGGTTTGAGTATATATAATTTTTGGGATTTTGGTATGTGGAAAGAGTTAGCTTTTGATAGAATTCATGTTTTCACTAAGGTTCTATGGTAATACATTTTTTAAAGGAATACATGATTAAGGTAATCATATGTTTGGACTGTGACCAACAAGATATATCTTGTGATATATGAGGGATAAATAATGGTATTCATGTGCTTGTTATATGACCTTTTTAGTAATCGTTCTCTTTATACTATGAGTTTTGGAAAGAAGTATTTTGGATAAGTATTAAGGTTTGAATGGATTAAGTTGAATATCAAATAGTATTGTATAAGGCTAGAAATTTTTTTCGATTTTATTTCTGGAATATCACAATAGTATGGTTTAAGAAAAGGGACAACCTGCAGAACGGGCGACAACCCGTCGTGTCGGACAAGGATGCAGGAATTGAACCCACAACCAAAGTGCAACAGGCCTTTATCGCCTACCACTAGCCTACAAGAAGTCCCTGGTTAGTATAAATTAGTTTTAATTTATTATGTGGTATGATATATGAAGTATAGGTCCATTTTAGGAACCATATATGATTAATCTCACCATAGATGGAATTATGTATATTTAATAACTTTTGCTAACCTTTTGTTTGAGACAGATGAAATGAATAATCATTCTATCACATGATCTGCTATAACTTCCCAAATGAAAAATTCAGCTTCATTTGTTTAAGAGATGAAGTGTAAATTGTTCAAGGAATGACCAATAGTGAGATTGTACCAAAATCAATCAAGTTTTCTTCTAATTCCAATTTTTTTCAAATTTAGGGAAATGATCTTGAAAACCAAAAATATTGTCCTAGATGGTACCTTAGATCTTCACAAATTTATGGCTTTGTGATTTTTGGCTTTTTCATAGCCATGTTCTCTACCACTCTCCATCAGAACATGACGGTTATATTTCTCTTCCATATCCATATTTTCACCTATGTTCTCCTATGTGGAAACCCAGTGATGAGTTAATTTGGCTTACCATTAAGTTTCATACTTTAGTTTTTCAAATTAGGTTTTGGTATTACTTTTAATTATGTGGGTTTATATGAATGAAACTTTCAAGTAGTAAACGATTTATAACCCCGACGAATTTCGAGGGTGAAATTCATTTTAAGAGAGGTAGAATGTAACACACCGAGATTTTGTGAGATATATTCTTTTTAATTTCATTGATGTCTTCTATTTTACACTACACCAAGATTATATTGTACTATATGAAACACTATATTAGCTTACATTATACGCAACACAATTCTAGGCTCATGTTACACACAATTTCAAGTTCGTTTTTTGGAAATTACTCTACGAAACATTATGTATAGATTTTGTTTAATGTATAATTGAAATAAGTTTTGATTATGTTATACACAACACCAAAGGGAGCTTTCACTACATATAGCCCTGACATGGCTTGCATTACATGCAATCACGACCTTCCTCGATAACATGTGTAGTACGCAATACCGGGTATCACAAAACAACGATATGTTATTAATATATTATATAAACTAGCCGTTATGAAAGGTAATACCAACTTATTGAAATTTTATAAATTTTATTTTTCAAAATGGACTTAATTTTTGGATTCAAAATATTGAAATTATCCTAGAGTGAATTTTTTTTATTTTTCTGAAAACTTTCACTTTTTGATGAATAGTAAAAACACTGAGTTATTGGTTAAAACCGACTTTTTATTTAAATAATAATTTATTTTATTTAAATTTATTTTATATCAAAATATATATATAATACCTATATAAGTTCAATGTAATTCATTGGAGTCATTTTATAATAATTCTAGATATATAAAAATTTTATTGAACTTTTTACATTCTTTTACCCACCTCCTAAGAGCATTTGAAAATTTACATAAAACATAATTTTACCGCTTCTATGAGTTGACTTTAAAAAATCTAAGAGAAATGGTTGATATAACTAAGTAAAATGTGGTTCAATAAAATAAAAATAATTTTTGGTGAATAGTAACTTTTTACTTTTATTTACCACAGTTAAAAGTAAATAGGGTAATTAAGGGTAAAAATGATATTATTATTACCCTAACACATGTACTGATTTTATTGGATAAGTGTAATTAGACCCAAAAAAATATTAGGAATAAAATATTACCATTTAGGTCCAATTGGATTAGATTAGGACATTTATTATTATATTATTTAAAAAAGAGTTAAAATAGTTAAAATCAAAGTTTAATAACTAAATCATTATTAATATAAGGTTATACATAAGATAAATTCCACTATAAATATTAATTATAAATATAAAAATATTTCCTATATAATTTTATTTTATTTATATTTTTTAGACATTAAATAATTTAATTGATTTATGACATAATGATGATGTCGTAATTACCTTATTAATGAAATATTAACATAATTGATATTATAAATACCCAAATAAATGTAATTTGAGACTTTTTAGGAATTAAACTAATTTTATTGGTTAATATAGAATATTAGGGTTTTTTAGATGAATTTTGTTGAAGTAATAATGCTATAATGAATTTAGAAAAAAACAAAATACCAAATAGTGTCAAAATTGACATAAAAGAGTTTTTAAAACAAATATTATATTATTAAATGATATAATGGTCCTAAAAATCTAAGGTTCAGCTAAAAGACTTATATAGTAATATATATGACATTAAAGAACCAATTTGGGTTTTATTGGAAGCTTATTGTAAGTTTATTAACCATATAGTGTTAGAATACAAGAAGACGCTATAAAAGTTAAATTATTTAACTTAGAGTTATATCTAAATGATAAGTTCAAAATGGTAACCTAAACATGTCTAAAACATATTTTATGAGTTTATTTCGACCCATCCCCACCCTATCCCCTAAATAAGTCACTTTGGAGATATTATAAACCGAATATGAATTTATTATAAAATAATATTTTATGTTTTTTCTAAGGTGCCCCCCACCCCTCTTATAAAAGGTAACTCTCCCTTCTCTATAATTAACACCTCCAAATCCATTTGGATCGGCCAAACCCTACCCAAATGGCCTCTAAACTATCCTCCCTTCATACTATATGCATTCATTTAGTTCTAAATCCAACCTATGGAGCCATTTTGATCAAATCAAAATAAAGAACCTGAAGAAGAGGTAAATATCTCACCACCTATTTCAAGTTCCCTTCTTCTTCCACTTCCCCCTTCTTTGTTGTTTCCATTATAAAATAATAACTGCAGTATATTATATATAATGTGATGTTATTATAATAATTTTACAACCATATAAGTTATTTTATCCTTCCTATGAATGAAAAAGTCACCACACGTGTGTATGTACGGCTTACCATCTCCACATCGTGGTGTAGTTTGTTATTCAAACATTTCATCATTTGAATGGGTATAATAATGAGTATAAATGATATAAATAATAAATATAAAATTTTTATTATTCTTTATATATGGAATACCATCCAATTATATACAATTTTAATATCAAAAGAGTGATATTGTCGCTCGTGCGTACGTACGGACTATCGTACTCGTGAACACAATGAGATTCATTCACCATGTTAACCATTCAAGAGTGATTATAAAGTATATATAATAAATAATCATGAAAGATATGAAATAATAATTATACTGGATTTATGTACATATACTTTTCATTTACTTAATTCCATTCAATTCAATAGGGAAATGAAAACAGTGTCCATGCGTACGTACGGCCTACCGTCTCCATGAACGATGTATTTCATTTCCATTTATCGATCTATCATATATATATTTATATGATTAATATATATTATATCTAAATAATTTTTTAAATTTTGGAATTATGTAAATTAGGATATAATAAATAATATCACGAACAACAATCCCAAACACGTACGATAAATGAAATGATTTTACCCGAAACGCTGTTTTAACATTGAATTGATAAAAGAACAGGTAATATGAAGTCTTAAGTGAATCATATATGATATAATAAATATTATTATGGATCTGTCACAAGTTAATAATATGTTTAAACCCTCTATACAGGAGGTTCGGACACTTATGGAAGAAATTGGACCTGAGGTAAGGGATAATTATTCCAATCTTGTTCTTATCTGAGATTATTTATTGATAAGTATTTACTGGGGTTATGTTTATCATCCATGTCCATATTTTTCTAAAAAAAATTCATAAGATTTTTACTATTCTTCCATGAATGTTTAAAGTCATTTTTACCCTTTTTTGACTTTTTACCACATTTTATGGAAGGAATCATTCTTTTGGTTACCATATAAGGTACTTTTTGACTTTTCTAGCATAAGTACGAGAAGAATGTTTTTTTAACTTATACTGCATGAATTGATTTTTACAGTTTCATAACAACTATTTCAATTAATTTTCCTCTACAAAACTTCATTATTATTTTCAACAAAATCCTTTTCTTTTAAAATTTCATTCCATTTTTTAGAAAAGAAAATGATTTTGAAGAAGAATGGATATTTTCCACAATAATTCATTTCAAGTTCTTCATCAAAACTATTTTCCATCTAAGATGAAATTATTTAGTATGTTTATTTTTCAAGTATAATGTATCTATTATTTACATGGTTTGATTCTTCTTATGATGAAATTATATACATTTGTTTTATATGTATTACCTTATGATGGGATGATGTTTATGAAACCCATTTTATTCTTTGGGTTATGATGAATGATGTATGTTTATTTTGTTGCACAAGTAAGAATGATTTCATTATGAGATGGGTTGGACCTATATATCACTCCAATGCAATGGGTAAAGATTTATATCTCATGAGATATACATGGCTAGAATGGCAAGTTAATCTAGTTCAGTGACACAGTACTGGAATGAGGAGTGAACTCGATTTAGTAAGGGACTTTGTCCACTATGACAGCCTTGGCAGCAACGCCTTGGATACTATGGAAATAATATCTTGTGCTTAATGTTTTCCACAATTAAATGTTTTATTCCCATGTTATTTTTTCATGATTAATGTTCCTTTATGATCTATGACTTATGTACTTCAAATATTTATGTCATTGCTCAAGATTTTGATGTTTTATGTTCATGTTTTTACATTCAAATGTTTATGGATTCTTTTTAAGTTCTCCATGTTTATACTTACTCAGAATTTAAGCTCACCCTTTTTATGTATTCTTTTCCCTAGGATATAAATATTGGTTATAGGTAAGAAAACCAAAGGGGATTATCTTTATGGGAGATGTTGAAGATCTTTCACCATGATTAGAAGATTATGTTCCGAGTTTCCAATGACACTAAACTAATATGGTCTTTGGGGGTTTGTTTTTGTAATATATTAATTATTCTGCAAAAGTAATGTAATTTCTATGTACATCAAGATTAGGTCTCTACATTTGATCTTAATTTTGTTTTAGGGATTTAGATCTAATACTTGATTGATGACGTTGTGCCACTCAGATTGTAAGGATTTCCATTGGGATAACTTACTTCAATAAACCGAGGAAGGTGGTATAAATTGAACACCAATAGTCATGGATTTGATATATGAATGTGAGTTTATGGATTTCTAGCTTACCTTGATAATTGAATTCCTAAATTGGAGAAATTAAGAATGTGTTGTTGACTTGTTATTTCCTTGGTGATTAATTGACAATTGAATCATGGAAGAAACTAAGGGGTTTTTACCAAATATATATTTTTTAGATTTGTTATGGGTTGATATATTGTAATTGAGATATTGAATTGATTGTGTTAAGACAATTAATTAGGGGAATTAATTATGAAAATATGTTTGGATATGTAAGATAATTAATTGTGATAATCAATTTTATGCCATGATATTGTTCAAATATACTTAATTATGAGAATTAATTATGACACGTTGATATTTGATATGGATAATTAATTTTGAAGAATTAATAATGGAATGAGTATTGTGTTGATTGATTAATTAATTTATGAATTAATTAATGGTTTGTGTGATTAGTTAATTGTTGACCTAACTTATGTCCTTTTAAATGTTTAACTAATCGTTGGATTAGTAATGGAATTATGTGGAAAATTCTTGTGAATTAATGAATAATTAAATGGATGAGATTTTAGTGGTGCTAGAAATGGAATTCTAGAATGATTAGAAGTTTTTACTTGGACATGAAATTCTTCCCCAATAGTTAACCAAGCTTGATATTATGGGGTGCTAGGCATTATGACCTATACCGAATGAGATTATGGGGTTCTAGTCATGACGACCAACACCGCTAGAGATATAGAGTAATAGTAATGGTAACCTATACTTAATGAGATTTAGGGTGCTAGGCAAGACGACCTACACCAAATTATTAATAATAATGAATGATGGTTCAAATGGAAAACATGAATTAAAACTAGGACTAATGTGATTATTAAATATTAAATAACAATGTGATAACTATTTAATTATGATTTGTATTTATTTCTTAATAGAACTGAATGAACTCTCTTTTTACTGGACTCATTTTAGATATTGTTGGTGGTGGCCTACTGAGTTGTACTCACACCCTACTCGGACCTCCTGATCGGCACCTGAGTAGACTTTTCTATTGCAAGATAGGATAAGGGAATGTTCCTTAGATAGGTTGTAGTTAGTTATTAGAGCATGAGAGAGGGAACCAGACATGGTTCTGAACCCTCTTGGGATTCCTTGTGTCTATACTCTAAGTTTCATTGTAGACACTTGACACATGCATTGTAATATAATGTTTAACCTTTAAATTGATTATTGTATTTTTTATGGTTTTAAATATCATATGACATGGTATTATTATGGTTATTTATATGTTTCCTAACTTTTTTATTGTTGTTTTATTCTTCTGGTGTTTTATTTTGATAAAATAGGGTATAGTCTCCCCAAGACCTACTCACCAGACCCTCGCTTCTAGTTTCCACCTTCTGGTGTATGGGGATGCGTGCTTCAGGGAATGTGGCCAACCGACTCAGGGCACTGTTCAGTGGCTCCCAGGTCCGGAAGTCACACTTAGTAATGTTAAAAAAATATATATGTGACCATAATCATGATAATAAGGGTATGAGAACATGATCATGAAAATATAAGATTATACCCTACATATCATATATCATAAGCTTGAATCATCGTATAAAGCATGACAGTTTACAATATATGAATTACAAGGAAATAAATAAAATAATCCATGAAAGAATAACATTAGAATAAAACATGGAATTGTGGAATACATATAAGCATATATAATTATTTATATCGTAGTCAAGGAATTTCTTCCAAGGCCATCTTAGTGGACAAATTCCTTTACTGAACCGGGTTTACTCCCTGTTCTAGACTTGTATTACTAAACTAATTTCACTCCTCATTACAGCCTAGTAATACTAAATTGAGTTTATTTCTCATTCTAAACATGTCTATCTGAGGAGATATAAATATTTACCTAATTCATTATAGGGAATTATATGTCCCACCCATCTCATAATGAAATCATAAAAACTTGTTCCACAGTACCATAAATAATTATATCATAACACATGAAATGAAATGGGTGTCATAAACATGTAATCATATCTTAACATTTGAAAAAATAATAGGTTTCATAATCATTTCATAAAATCATAAACCATGACAGAAAGCGGGTTTCAAGAGCATATTACCCATGGAATAGAGATGGGTTTCATAAACATCATGCCATCAAAACATAATCCATTCAGAGAAAGACTATGAATTGAAACATTGAATAATTTACCCAAAAAGTCATGAGTAACACCAAAATACGTTATCTTAGATGGAAAATAATTTTATAAGATCTTCCAAAAACATTTCATGAGTAAAATATCCATTCTGCACTGAAAAATGCTCTTTAAAACATAAAAAACAATTTAAAAAAAAATTCTTTGAAAACATATTTAAAAACTTATAAATGAAGATTTTAAAACCATAAAATATTTTTTTAAATCATTTTTACATTGAAATTATCTTCAGTGGTCATTTTAAAAATATTTCTCAAAGCATATTTTTTTAATAAAATAGATTTCCAGTCAAAGAGAGAAATACATTTAGTTTTTTATTAAAACAAATTATTAATTATATTAAGTACCAAAGACTATAAAAATGGTACTTCTACATGGATATACCTTGAATAAACATATTATAAGTAAACCCATAAGTTTTCTTGAGATATGGATCATAATATTTCATCAAAGGAAGCATAAACATAAACAATCTTGAAAATCAATGTGCTTGTTTCAACAAAATCTTATAACATGGTAAATAAGGATAATACTCTCCATGTAAGAAATGGAAATTAAATTAAGCTTAAAATTTATTAGAATAAGTATATTAATTAAATAACATATAAAATTTATGTATATACAACTCCAAAAATAATTTAGGTTCATAACAAAACATGAGGCTCAAAGAAAGAAAATTAAGACAAAACTATCTTACCGATGTTGTAGCTTTTAAAACATTAACCCCATTAAATAAATATCATATAATTGATATTTAAATACCCATAAATTTATGTATAATAATCATTTCATACATCCATGGGTAGTATACACATCACACAAAAGGAATGGGTGGTGAATAATGAATGTATCTCACGAAAATAAAAAGTGAGACGAAATCCACTTACTATGTGTTTTGACTCTCATCGTACTCATAAAAAAATATTATATAATAAATATATGTTTATTATAAATCTATAACATAACCATGTTATTATATATAGTACCTTATATTATTTCATTATGGCTTTATATTACTTTCTTGTTAACAATTCTATGTTAAGGTTTCACTTTGGGTAATATCTACTTTGTTCTTCGCAATTGTCTTAATATATTCTATATTTGGTCCTTACACTTATATCATGATTTAAATAAATAAAACACCATTATAAAAATATCATTTATATTAAATATATTTTTATTATAATAATATATATAATATATAATTATGAAATTAAATACATTGTTTGTAGAGACGGTAAGTCGTACATATGCATCAACGTTGTTTCCGTTTTTATTATCGTATTGAAAAAATAAATAAAAATGAAATATATATATATTATAATTAAATTAGAATTATTATTCATTTATATCATATAATTTCAATAAACCCATATTTAATACATTCCATATAGTGTGTGAATGAATCACATCACTTCGAGGGGTGGTATCCCACACTTCCTCAAACGAAATTATCATATTCACACCAAATAGAAAGTAAAAATATATTTGTTTTAAAAGGATTAAATATTATTAAATACATAATATATATAATATATAACACATATAAAAATACTTTCCATAATAATTTCCACCATGATAGGTGGTAAGAGAAAAAATTAACATTCATCATTTTGCGAGGTAGTAGTTCACCGTACACATAAACAGTATGTTCATTACCCATTAGATATAAGTTTGTGTGAGTGAAGGTCTAAACCTTAATAAAAAAAATATATAATTATATTTAGGATAATTTTGTTATTTTATGAACATGTAATAAGGATATTTCAGGTGTTTTATAATTAAATAAAATACATGTGACTACTGGAAAGAATTATCTTTTAAATCGGGTAACTCCTTCTGGTTTTCACCAAAGGGATTCCTTGGATTTATTTCTATAAAAAGGAATGATTCAAGGTATAATATTTATAATTTTATGTGTGTATTGGGAAGATAATTTTTTAACCTAATTGGTCTAATAGGTGTGAGGAAGTGGGAGGATAGGAGGCCTTTTATAGTGGAGGAGGAGTGGTGCTCTTGTAAATATTTGTGGAAAGAATTTCACAGAATTTTTTCATGTTCCACATAAATTCAATAATAGAAAAAAGTATATTAAAGATATTATATGGTCTAAATATGGAAATTAAATTGCTCTTGAAAAATTTTATAGGTTATTTTGGGTCTTAAATCTTAGGTTTAGTCTTTTTTGCTTTATTTTTTCTCTTAATCATCATAATTAATTTTAATCACTTTCACTAATATTTTTCATAAAAATATAAGTTAAACTTATTAGACATTATAAATTATTCTAATTTTAAATATGGAATCCATTTTTTGAAATTTCAATAAAATAATTGGCATGAATTAATTTAAATTTTATCTCGTAGTTGGATCAACAATACGGGTTTTCAAGTAAAAATATTCAAAAGTTTGTTATGTTTGTGTTTTTAATTTTACTTTTAAATTCATTAAAATGACCCAAATTGGGTTAATTATTAAAAATATGATATAATTAAACTTTTAAAACAAATTAAAATATAATTTAACATTATAAATAAATTAGATGAAAAAGCTGTTTTGAATTAAAATTCAATATTTTCACTATTCATCCAAAAAATAAAGTTTCTCAAAAAAATAAAAAAAACTCTCCACAAAAAATTTAGACATTATAAATTAAAAAATTAAGTTTATTTTATCAAATTAAATTTATAAATGTGTCTAAAATTAATTTTATTATTTTTCACAGAAGGACACTTAAAGCAATTCATTTGAGAAAATAATATTTTTAAACATATAAGGACTTTACCAAAAATTATATATTTTGTTTTAAAAATATTTTATTTATATAAAACAATTATAAAAATATTTTAAAATTATTTATTAATATTCATATTACTAAGTTTAATTTCATTCTTATAATTATCTCATTTAAATGATTATAATAATAATAATGTTTCGTAGAAACACAATACTGTGTGCAGCGTACGCCAAGTCAGGTTTATACACTAATATATTATATATATTTCATATAATACACCTTTTATATGATATATCTTGAATCTATAATACTTCCTTGTATATTAAGATTCAATTCAATTTATTTCATCTAAGGGGATTCGAATTGAACGATTTCATAACTCAATTTATTTTCATTAAGTTATATTACTTTTTTGTTGTATTTGATGTTATAATATTATGTGTGTAATATATTTTTATTATTTTATGTATTATTTAAACTTTATTATGTTTATTTATATTTTTTCAGATAATCAATTAAATTATTAATCCCCACTTCAATGGTATTATCTTTTTAAGAAGTTTTATTTCAATCTCAACTCCATTGAGAAATATTTGGTATTCTCTATCTATTTTTTATAATTTGTATCTACTTATCCTTTAATATTTTATATCATGAATATATTTGTATTTATGGTATTTAAGGTTTCATTCTATGCTATTTCTTTTATGAGTTTTATTACAAAAAAATTTTCAAAGTAAGGGTTTATGTTGTAATCTCATTTTAATCTGAATTTTCTATGATTGAAATTACATTAAAATAAATTATTTTATAATTGTATAATAAAACCATTTAATTTTCTTATAATAAGGTTATTAAATAAATTTTAATGTAATTATACCATTTTCATCTGTTTTTTTCTTAAAATGGGTGAGAAAATGTTTTTTAGAAAAAACAACTTTATTTCAATTTTTGGTAAAAATTTAATTTTATTCAACATTCATATCTTCATTTAAAAAATTTGAAGGATATTTTTTATATTATCCGATGATTTATTAATGGAATTTTCAACCATGTGTTATTTTTTACAAAATGGTTTTAACAGAATCATATTTTCATTTTCCAAAAAAGTTATTTTTCATCTTTTTACTAAAAATGTTAAAAGAATATTTTTTTAATGTATTCGACATAGATGGAATTTCCTAATTTCATGAAAGCTCATTTATTTGAAGATTAATTTAGAATTTTACAAGGTTTTTTCAAATAAAAAGATTTTCATTATAATTTTTTAAAGAAATAAAAAAGTAATTATCAAAGTTAAAAAGGATATTATCTTCAAGAAATATTTTAGTGACATCTTTATGGTATTCTTATTCATAAAAGAAAAATACCATTTATTTTTATTATACTAAACTATGATATTTTTTAATGATATCATCCTTTTTATTTATTTCGACGTTTTATGATCACTTTGACCAGAGAATGTATTAACATTCACTTTCTTGATTAATCATGTAGTTATTAACTTTCTCTAGAAATATTCACTTAATAATGGTCATTGTAAATTTAATTGATCTTAAATATCCAAATTATTTGTATAGTGGGTATTTTTTGTCTAAACCATATACCATTTTTACATATGAGGTTTTACTATGAAAGTGATTTGATTAACTAAGGAATTATTGGTAACCAATATTCTTTACAAAATACAGATACTTTTTGATATGGAATATTTTTCAAGAATTAAATCGATCATTCAATATATATTAATGATTTGGACATGAAGTGATGGGTGGGGATCGTAATTATATGCCCTCTAGATGCATTGATAGGTATCATGAGACAAATCACTAAGAAACCATTAAATGGGTTTTTGGAATATAACTACTTATACTTAAACTATCTTTTCATAAGGCCTTGATGGTAATAATATCATGAAATATAATATCATGATATCTAGTATTAAGCATTATCTTTATTGGTAATTTACTTATTATTATACATGATATTTATTCATTGATATTATATATGGATTAGAGTCACAATCATGTGATTATTTATATGTAATTATTTGATCATCATTTATTCTTTCCATATTATTTTTCATGCTCAAGTTATTGATTAAATGTAATGTTTTTTAATTTATTAAAATTACCATATTTTGTATCCCTTATTTATTCATGATAGCTTCAATTGAACTTATCCCTTACTGATCATTAACTTACCAGTATTTTTTTCTTCCCTATGATATGAAGAAGGAATTTTTAAATGAGTTCAAGGATGCATAATATTTACTTTCAATATTTTGAAATTTATTTTTTCGAATGTAATATGAGACTCAAGTATGTATCTAGTTTAACAAGTCTGCTAAACTATTTAGTCATTTGGGATGAAATCACTTGTATCTAACACTAATTTAATAATGTAACCACCAACTCTAGGATACTAGGGTTAGTTTATTTATAGTTGGAATTAGATGGAGTTTAGTAAAAACCTTGGGAACTAGATTTAGGAAAAGAAATATTATAAAAAATAACATTATGAATGAATTTGTGGATAAGTCTAAGTATATGATAACATTATAAATTTTTTATAGTAGTGATTATTTGATTTTCCTAAAAATAAATCCCTTTCTAGATACTAAAGTGAATGAGGCTATGTCACAGTTATACATATGGGTAATAACTATGAAAATATTTCAATGGTTTGTAAATAAATTGTCACCTAGTAAATGAAAAGATGACTTGCTTCACACCCTATTTGACACTCCTAAGAGATATTCTTAGGATAATTCAAATTTTACTTATGAACCAACATGGAGTATTTGAATATATGATGACAATGAAAGATATAGAGTAAAACTAAGGTGTCTTAGATTCAAAATATGGTGTCATTATTTAGACATCCTATAAATGATTATATGGTTTTCCACTATAATTATCATTGCTCACACTATACTTTTTGGTTTTAGTAAATGATTATAACCCAAAATAATGATGTTAAAATTGAATATTATAGAGAATGTGGTGATTATGAGAAAAAAAATGGGTTTATAACTCGAATTAAATATATCATGAATGTTTCTATTTAGTTTCCCTGATATATGATTAACAACCTATACCTTAACCAACACTCAGACTCAAAAAATATAAGAATGATTGATTCCTATAAGAGTTTGAGTGGTGGATACCATGGAGGAAAGATGGATTGATTTTCTTCATGTTACAAATATTAAAAATGGAACCTATAATACATTGTAAAAGGAATAAGGAGGTGTTTTATGTGTGTAAAATAATGGCGAAGAGTAATGAATTGCTGAGGAAAAGTGAGGAGTTCAATAGAAATAAATAAATTTCATCCAAGAGATCCATTTATAGTTCATTGTCTTGAATATGGGGAACCTTCTAATTATTCAATTCAATGTCTTATTTTAAAATCTAACTCCTATAATAAGGAAGTACCTATTTCTAAGTAAAATGGTGGATTTATTTATGTATTGGGATTCAATAATTATATTATAGAATTATTTCTTATCTATGGTATTTTGGTTATAAGAATTATAAAATATCTAAACATTGTGTTAATTTGTTTGGAATAATATATGTCTTCATATAAGATTACCTAAATAATTATTGATACCATTATGGGATTATGATTTTGAGTTTTATCATGAGTTTAAAATCTTGGAAACCCCATTTGTGGTTTTAACTGCTAGGATTTTCATTGATTAATTATATTTTGGGAGATGTTTATTTTGGTAAAGGTATATGACACAATTAGGATCATAATTAAGTATTATTTGAGTAATAATAATATCTTTATAATCTTAACTATATTGATGACCTTTAGGGTCAATATAATCATTGATGTTAAACTAATAATAGTCGATTAATATTATTTTATTCCATGGAAAAAATAAGTCGTATAGAAAATCATTGTGGTTAAAAGTGATTTAATGAATAATTTTATATTTGAGGATGTTCATAATTATTTTCAAATGGTATAAGATTTTTATCTATATATTTTTATAAAAATTAAAATCAACATTTCAGATTACAACCTATCATATCGAAAAAGTTCATGTGGCCTGAACCAACAACCAAAGAGAGATAAGGGTAAAATGCCTACCAATGTCCTATGTGATGCCCTGGTTAATGTGAAATTATTTTTACTTAAATAATTTTATGGATAACTATTAATTTTAACTTTTTTTGTTAGTGTTGAATTTTAGAAATTAATGTGTTGGATTAATTATATTGGACAACAAGCGCTAAAAATTTTGGTTTTGGTAAATATTTAGTGATATACAAGAAGGATTGTAACTCTTTATTGTATATTATGATCCTTTAAAAGATAATTTAATTGATTCAGTCATAAACATACATCTTGGATATTCATTTCTTAGAGTAAGAAATGAATTTGAAATTGATAAAAGCACAAACAAAGGATAAAATTGTTCTTATTGAATAAAAAATATATCAAGTAAGTATATGTAATATTATTATCTATCATGGTAGTAAAATAATTTCTTAGCTTTAGGAAAATGATATTAAAATAAAAAGGTTATGCATTTAACTTCATTTTTGAAGAATCAGTGTACCATTCACACCACATTGATTTATGGTTTTGTTATCATTAATAATCTCTTTATCATTCACTTTATTCTGATCAATGATCTTTCTCACTCTCCATAATAATTTATACTTTTATTCCAAGCCCTGATAATTTTTAATACTAATAAACCATGTTATGTGTAATTATAAATGACCTTTATACTTCCATTTATCTCTTTTCAAAAGGAAGTTTTATTGACCCCTTTTACGATGTGGGATTTCAAAAAAATTGTATTTTTAGATAGAAAACTCTTAATTTCCAAGAAAAAGATAAAATTATAAGGATATAATTTATTTTAGGTGGTGAGAATATAACAGCTAGATATTTTAAAATAAGGACATTATGTTTGATAGTGTATATGAAACGCATCATCGAGTTTTAAGTAAACTATTATATACTAATAATATATTATTATTTAATGTAATAGTTATAACCTAGATGTTCAGTTGGCGGAAAGGAAAATTTTTAATCACATTATGAAAATATTTATAAATTATTTATATAATTTATTTATAACTAAGTACTTAAATCTCAAAAAAAATCTTTTTATGCATCCAAAATGCATTTTATTCCAAAATGGTTTTTTTACATATTATATTTGGGATTTATAATTTATTTACACTAATTTTTTATATTTTATTTTATAAAAATATTATCATATTTTATATCATCATATAAAAATTATATTAGGGTGAAATTTTGTTATTTTTTAGAAAATTGATATTTTTTAAGTGAATAGTGAAAAATATTGCTCTTTGTAAAACTGTCATTTTTTACAATTAATTAAGTAAAATAAAATTACCAATATTAAATAAATTCTATTTAAATTTAAAATAATTATTATTTAGTTATATTTAGTTAAATTAATTACATTTGAATCATTTTTATACCAAATTTTGGTATTAAGTTATTTTAGGGATTAAAAATGTGCTTTTCTGAAAACTTTTTCTAAGTGCATAATGTTCCCCCATTTTAATAAATTAAAATAACAATTAATAAGAAAATATTTAAATAAAATTTATATATTATATTAAAAAATATAATAATTTAAATCTATATAATTATGATCACTAGTCATATAGTAAATATAAGATCATCTTTTTCTTGAAAAATCATTTTTCAGTAAGTTTTGCAGATTCATTTTTAACTTCAACATTTCCATGTATATGAATTGAACATGATAAAAATGATTATGTATTTAATAATAATAATTAATATTATTAAATAATTATAACTTAATTTTTTCATAATGAATAATAAAAATAGTAAATATTAATTACCCTGATTAAGGTTGAAATTGGTTTACTTGGGGGTTCAACCAAAGGTTAAGGGTAATTTTTCAATTAAACATGTAAAATTACTATTGATTGGCCATTTTTAAACCTTATACTACAAATAATTATAATCCAAGTTCATTTTAAATAAATTTTTTTGGTAATTTCTTTATCATTTTGTATTTTGAGAAATTTCCCACTGGTTTCCAAGAAAGTCTCCATTGTCACTTATAAAAGGAAACCTCCAACCCTAAATTATTCACACCTATAAAGCCATTTAAATACACAATGACCTAAAAATAGATCTCCCAAACATCTTTAATCACATTATAGATATTATGTTCTTCCAAAAATACCAACCATGGGGTCTTTAATAAGAGATCTGATGGAGGTTCTCCTAAGCGAAAGTAATTGTATTCACCAAACTCTTTCTTTCTACCTATTATTTTAAAAAATACAATTATTTATTAACAAGTTCAATATAATATTAAGATTATATAAAATATAATTATATTTTATTATTTTTATGGAATAATACTTATTCTTCTCCTTCTACATCAAATGAGAAATAGAGTTATCGCTCGTGTGTATGGCACACTACTGTCCCATGAACTGATGTAATCTGTTTTCCAACACTAAATAAAGTGGATAACCATAATTATAAAAGTAATGAATATATATGATTCATATTAAATTATAAAAATTATTTAAAATTAATATATCATCCACTTAATTACCCTTTCACTCATTAAGGGAATGATATTTTCGGTCATGCTTACATACAATCTACCCTCTCCATGAAGCGATGTGGTTCATTTTCCATGTCTAGAATTCAATAATGGTTATAAAAATGTATAAAATGAATATATATATATATATATATATATATATAATTCATAAAATTAATGTCATTTTGGAGATTATGTAACTATATATTTTGTACAATAACTAGAACTTCCTTGACAAAACATCCATGAGAAAACAAAGTAGTTAACACCCAAAACAATGGTAATTATGAAATATTATTTATTAATAGGTGATAAAATTTAATAATATTATTATATATAATATTATTAATGCTAATTTTGTTCTTTTATAAATTAATAACATGTTTAAAATTATTATAAATGAAGTTGAATCAAGATCAAATAAAAGGAAATTTGAGTTAAGGAACATTACCTCAATTTCCCTTTATTGAGACATATTTTAATATCATGAAAATTTTATTTTATATGGTATATATACTACCCCTTTTATAGGTTATATAATGAATAATTCAAACTTATTTTTATATTAATTTAAAATTCAAATTGTTTCATCCAAGTGTATTTTACATCAAATTTATCAAGTAGTAAGGGGTTTCATAACTCAATTTATTTTCCATAGATTGTATTACAACTTCATTATCTTTGATATTATAAGATTTTTTATGTAATTTATTTTGAATATTTTATGTTTTATTTATGATTTTTCATGTTTATTTACATTTTATATAATTAATCAATTTATTGATTAATCCCCACTTCAACAGTATTATATTCTTAAGAGATTTCATCTTAATTTCCGCTCCATTGAGATATATTTTTTTATTATGAACCTATTTATTTTCTGAGGTATATATACTACCCTATTGATATTTTATATCATATATGAATTTATATTCATGGTATTTACTATTTAATTTGATGTTATTTATTTAATTGTGGTTAAAATTAAAAACATTCAAAAGTTGTATGGGTTTATTCTTCAATCTCATTTTAATTGACATTGTTTATGATTGAATTTACATTGAATGAAATTATTTTATTATTGTATAATATACCCCTTTAATTTTATTATTTTCAGTTTATTTATGAAATTTTCAAGTAATAGTACCTTTTTTATCTCTTTGGTACTTAAAATGGTAGAGAAAATGTTTCTTAGAAAATCCAATTTTATTTATCTTTTCATTAAAAAAATATTTTCCTTCCATGTCTAGATTTTCCTTAAAAAAATTAAAGAATATTTCTAATATTATATAATGATTTATTAAATATATTTTTACACCTTTTTAACTTTCAAAGAATGGTTTAAATGGTATATTATTTTTATTTTTTGAACAAGTTACTTTTTTAATTTTTACTAAAAATGTTAAAGGAAACTTTTTTTAGCATACTCAACATGTATAGAATTTTCCATTTTCATGAATTTTTATTTCTTTCAAACATCTATTAAATTTTACAAGGATATTTTAAAAAATATTATTTTTTAAAATATTCTGGAAACATTTAGTTTTAAATAGTTATATTCATAATAAAAATGGTATTTTCCAAAAGAATGTTTTTAATGAAGTTTTTGTACTATTTCTATTCATCAAAGAAAAAAACCATTTATTTTATTTATAATTCACTAGTGATATGTTGTAATAATACCAAATTTATTATTTCTCTAGATATTTGATGATCAGTTTGACCAAAGAAAGTATTTACATTCACTTTCTTGATTAATCTTGTAGTTCTTAAATTTCTCTTGAAACATTCGCTTTCTTCTGATCATTGGAAATAAAATTTCTCTTAAATATATATATTCTCTCTATAATAGATTTTTTTTATTTCCAAAATAAAATATAATTTTAAAATATTGTGTTTTACTTTTGAATTTATTTGATTGATGGGGAATTATTAGTAATATATATTCTTTAATAAATACTGATATTTATTGATAAGGCAAATTGTTCATTAATTAAATTGATCATTCAAAATATGAGCAATAGTTTAGACATCCAATTATGGGGAGTCTTGGAATTATATATCCCCTTTATGAATTTATAGGTCTCAAGAGACAAATTAGTAAACTAACATTAAATGGGTTTTTGGTGTATACCCATAGTTAAACTGTCTTGGTGCAAGGTTGTGATAGTATAGATATTATGATGTTTGATATCTTGAAATAAAATATTAAGAATTTAATTCATTGAGAATTTAGAAATTATTATCCAAGAGATTACTAAATTTATATTATCATCGGATTCTCTTCAAGATCATGTGATTATTTAAATGGTATTATTTGTTCATCATTTATTCTAGTGATATTATTCTTTGTGATCAAGTTACTAATTAAATGGAAATTATTTTCAGTTATTTACATTTCCATGTTATTTATACCATTTAGATTCATGATATATTCCACTTTAAATAAACCTTACTTTTCATTTGTTCTCACCCTTATTTTTTTGTTCCCTAGGATATGAAGAAGGAATCTTTGAATGAGTTCAAGGATGCAGAATATTTACTTTCACTATGTTGTAATTTATATTTTTAAATGTAACGTGAGACTTACTACATTGTTATGACACATAAAATTGATTATGTTTTTAAGATTTATTTATAGTTTAGGTAAGACCCTAGGTCATCTCTCAACGAGCATTGGTGGCCTATAGTGTTTATTTTTAATAAATATTACTAAAAGAGGGGGTGATTTTGAAAATAGTTTTATGAAAATGACTTAACTTAAAGAGTTTAATAGTTGGTAGAATAAGGTAGAGGATTAAGAACTATGAGATAAGGAAATAACTTAATGTTCACTACATATATTGGATAGTTCATTATTCTGCAAATTTCACATGGTTTTCTTTAATTCTTTGGTTAAGGGTTGTCAAGATCTTGATTCCCCTCTTGCCTCTCTAAACGTTGCACAAAGTACCAACCCTTGACACAAAAAACGTGTTGTCAAGGTTTGGACTTCAACAAAAGAATAAAGGGTACCAAATCATACTAATATCTTCTGTATGTGTGAGATAAATAGGATCCATGTGTTTCCCAATAGGAACAACTCAAGTTTCCCACTTGAAATTTCAACCCAATTGGTGCTGAAATGAAAAGTGGTTCACTTAATTAAACCTTAGAAATGAACTCAGAGGAGAAAAATGTTTAGATAAGATATAAGTGAAATATTAAACACACAAATTAAACAAAACCAGTAGAGTATCAAGTGTCGTAACTCCCTCTCAAGTATGTGTGCACCCTCAAAATGATCGTCCACCGTTTAGCTCGCCATCGAGAGGAGGAGGAGGCTCGGGTGGAATTCCCTATTCATCCTTGATTCCCCTATGAGGATATTGGCCTCCAGAAATTCAAGTATGAGTAGAGAAATCTTTAAGGTCTCCAAAATACCAGATCTTTTCCTCCTGGCCGAACTTGAAAATGAGGAGCCCAAGGTTCCATTTTATAGGAAAATGGGAAGGTGGTTTTGAGCACACAGAATTATTAAAACCACTTGTAATAGGTTTTTAGACCTCTAGATAGCCTTATCTCGATTTAGATAAAATAAAAAAGTTGTAGACACACGTCTTGGATGTCTCCACAAAATGTGTGGCACAATTTGGACACATGTATTTTGATATATGGACAGATCACAGCACACAACTTTTGAATCTGTTCAGATTTGGTATACTGGACAGATCAGGTCATAAAGGCCATCATATGGCTGAATATTTCTTGTTTTTCTTCATATTAAATGTATCCCAATATTCTTCTGACAATCCAAAAAAATTTCATCCTAATTGGATTCACGGTCTAGTATCAGTGTTCGGATTAATCCACTGATGTGCTTGGATCCTCGGTAGTTTGGCCCATTTTTCTTGGACATCATCATGGGCCCTCCAAATCACCTTCACCTTCAATGAAAATTTCAAGAAAAGTAACATTGGAATTTTTAATAGAGATAAAAACAAAATAAATTATTCAAACATGGAATTAAATTTGTTATTATTTTTGGAATTTACATTACAAATTAAGTTTAATACAATTGTGTAAGGATGAAAATGAAACAGTGAATCATGGTACGATCAGAGACAAAGGTATTTTTCTAGTTTACCAAGATTACTTAAATATTCATTTATTTAGGATGTGATAAATTATATCTAGAAATAATGTAATAAATTATCATCCATATCTATTCTCCTAGGGTTGGGGTCCTTATAGTCAACTTCCAACGCAATTCTTTATTAAACATTATCGTTAACCAATGCATTGGAAATCTATATCAGGATCCCCAATCCTCGTGAGATATATTGAACTCACCCGTCATCATAATCTATATCAGGCTATCCCAAATTCATAAATAATTTACAATATCTATAACATAATCATAACATATAAAATAATTCAATTTTCAACATAGTAATAACCATTATTCTTTCACTAATTGATTGACACGTGAATAAAAAATGGGTTCCATGAAAAATGGTTTTCTTGAAAATATCTTTGATGTTATAATAAGTCATACATATAATGAATAATAATGATATTATTACAATATATCCCCAATGTATTATAATTAAAATCTAGTTTTGTTTTAATTGATGAATAGAAATTCCATAAAAATGATCATTAAAAACATTCGGGAGGAAAGACCCTATTCATTTTGAAAACACTAAAAATTTATAAAATATTAGGAAAAAAATTCATTAAAAATAAACATGAGAATTTATAAAGGAAACTTCAAATAACTGATTTTTCATAATGGTGGAAAACCTTTTTCATTCCATAGTTGAAAAAATAATGTTTATGTTCACACCATCGTTAAAAAGTACCTCATAAAGAAAAAGACAAGAAGATTATTTTAAAACTTTTTTTAAGTAAAAAAGGTGTAAAAATTAATTTAAAAAATAATTTAATAATATTAAAAATATTCTTGAATAAATTTTTGAAATATTTTATATTGAAGAAAACAATTTTCTGACCAAAAGAGGATAAATAAGGTCATATTTTCTTAAAAACATTTTCAAAAGAATTTTGAGAACCAAAGAGAGAAAGATGGTACTAAAACATCAAAACTACAAAAAATCCATATAATAATAAAAATGAAATGGATTTATAAAAAATGGTCCTATAATTTCCTTAATATAAATTCTAGCATAAACAATCCCAATTAAAAAGCTATTGAAACACAAACCCCTTACCATTTTGGAAACTTTTTAATTGTAAGACCCATTAAAAAATATCTTAAAATTAATATTTTTATATTATTAAAATAATTATATTATTTATATAAATTTTTAAATGGGAAGTATATTCACCTCAGAAAAATAATATTTGTACATAATATAGATTCATGACCCATAGAAATAAAATTTGAGACAAATAACCCTTAAAAATCATAACATAGAATTAAGAATTAATAAATTGAGATATTATGTTTAAAAATATTAAATAAACAGCAATAATTTTAAATACAAAATAACTCAAAAAAATTAATCTTGCACATAATCATAGTGTAATATAATCAATGAATAAGTGATATAACCCAAGTAAATAAGATTGATTTAAGAAACCCTTAACACTAGGTAACTTTCAACTCAAATCCACTTGGATGAAATAATTTGAACTGAAGATTAAAATACCATGAATTGTTAATTATTTATTATATAACATGTAAAATGGTATTATATAGTCCATATAAAGTAAATTAGGTATATAACATTAAAGTATTCCTTAATAAAGTGAAATTGAGATGAAATCCCTTACCTCGCGTCCAAACTTCTTATGTATGTATTTTAACACATATATAATAAAATTATATAAATTATTTTATTATTTAATGGCATTTTATAAGTTAATTTTATTATAATTATACTATTTTTTCATTTATTTTAATGACATATTTAATTACTTATTCGATTAAGTCCATGTTGTGTGTTTTGAAGACGTTTGGTCCATAGGTACAAAACAAATTTGGTATGTTGACCATGGAAAATGTGGCAATTATTAAATAATCTGTAGAAAATTAATCAATAAATAATTATCTTTATTATACATCAATTAAATTTAAAAACAAACATGAAATATGGTTATCAAAAATGAACTATGTTATAATCATGGAGACGGTAGATTATACGTATTCTTGTGTAATGGTTTTATTTTTAAATGATCCTGATAGAAATAAGGTTAAGTATTATTTTATATTTAAATAATTATTATTTTATCATAAATATCATATTTCTTCTTTAAACGCACTTATATAAAGTAACCATATGATGTGTTCATGAAAAAATAATTCCATCGCTTTGTAATGGTGGTAATCCACATGTATGCATGAATGATGTTATCATTTTTCAATGGATGTAATGGTAAAATAAAAGATAAATTATATTTATATAATTATAATTATAATATTCATAAAATATATATACATTAAATCCATAACTATAACAATTTTTTATAGGTGATGATGAAAAACAAATTACATCAATTTATGAAGTAGTAGTTCGCGATACACATGTTCAATGGATTCATTTCACATTTGAGGGAAGGAGAAAAATATAGGTAATTACATTAAAATAATATATATAATTATATTTAACATATTTGTTTTATTATTTCATCATGTTTTAACATGATTTAAAAGAGTTACAATAATAAATAAAACTAAAACATTTGGTTAAAAGTTATATCTCTTCTTTGGATAGCCTTCATTTTCTTACACCTTAAGACCTATAAGGTTGGTATTCATCCCAAAATAAGACCTATATAATTTGGGTAGGGGTTTTAGGAAATAATTTGATCATAAATTTTGTGAAATAAATTGATCTTGATGTGTTTATAAGAGAGTAGAGGGGATTTTCTTCTATAAATGAGGAGAGGGGAATTCTTGGAATTCCATAGATTTTTAAATTAATACAAATTAATTTTAATTTAAAAATCGATAAAAATTGATATAATTCCGATATGGAATAATTATGAGTCTAAATACTCTCATAAAATAAAATTTGGACAAGTTTATGTGATTTTTTCAACCCTGTCTCTTTGTTTTAACACATATTAGCCCTTTTAAAAATTACCACGATATCAATGTTTTTTACTCATTTGGGGTAAAGAAAGTTATATAAAAGGAAAATTGAACAAAAAATGGAAAAATTTTGATATTTTAAACCATATAAAATTCATTTTTATGATTATTGTAATTTTAGGAATTTTAAATAATCTAATAAAATATTTTTAATTATAAAATAACATTAATGTCATTTTGGGGACTATTCAATTAATTTAACTTTGAAAATTGCATGATAAAAATGGAATTATAATATAATCCATTAAAACATAAATAATATGTTATTTTTACCTAAAAAATTATTTATAGACTACAATTCTCTCAAAAATATTACTTTTAGAGTTTTTAAAATCATTTATATGGTTTTTTCTACTGCTTTCACAAGCACTAATTTAGCATTGTATAAGCTCTTAACATAATTAGTTCATCACAAAAAATTAAAAATAAATTAATATGATAAAAAAATTATAATTTTAAATAAAATTTTATAAATGAACATAATTCTTTTTATCACTATCACAAAATAGTATAGATATTAAAACCAAGAGTGTGACAATTTTTACTTTATCGTTTACTTAAATATTGTAAAGGTCAAAATCAAATCTAAAAGTAAGAAAGGTCATTTTTTAAAATTTTTATGATTATGTATTATATGTACTCTTAAAATAAAAAATTAATATTTTAATAAATTTAAATCCTTAACACATTAGTTTTATCCCACATCAAACTATTTTACCTTTACCTTGGTGATAAAAATTTATTATTGGTACTATTCATAAAATCCAAAAATAAAAAGGGATATATTTACCAAATTTTTACCTACAAAATCCAAATATGGAATCAAGTTTTCAATATTTAATTCATATAAGTGTAATAATTTTATTTTAAATGAAACACGCAAAATGCAATGAAAATTGGTTTTTTAGAAAAATGCTTTTTAAGTATTAAAAAAATCTTATACAAAATTTATATATAAAATTTATTCCAATGAAACTAATTAGATTATTTATAATGTAATTAAACTAATTTTTATTTTAAAACATTTTAAAAAATAATGGAACATTGTAAATGCTTGCAACAAAAACATAGTTTTCATTAAAAATTAGTATTTTTCACTATTCACTAGAAAATCAATATATTCTAAAAATACCAAAACATTACCCTAATATAATTTTGATATTATTTTTATCTAATAAAATTTTTAAAATTTGTAAAAAATAATTATGGTATTCTCCAAAAAAAATAAAAAATCCATTTTTGAAGAAAAACGTATTTTGGAGAATAAAATGACAATTAAAAATTGAGTGCTTATTTACTAAGATTTTATCAATATATTTATATTTATTATGAATTATATATATATATATATATTTCATAATTTGATTAATTCTATTCATACCCACCAAAATAATAGCTATGTTATAAAGGGCATGAGATAATAATATTTTGTAGTTTATTTAAGCTCAGTATTGTGTTTGGTATACACTATCGAATATATTGTTCTTTTAAAAAATCATGATATTACATTCTCCCCCATAATTAATTTTTTCTCATAAATTTTTAACTTTATCCCAGTAATCAAGGTTTTTTTATTTGAAAATTATTTGTTTGGAAACCCACATCATAAGAAAGTTTAATAAAGCTTCCTCTTAAAAACAGGGAAATGTAAAGGTTGTCTGGAATAACATATATAGGTTTCCAAAGAGTAAAAATTAATATGAACTGAAAATATGTACATGGAGGAAAAAAGAAAAGTTAAAATAAACATGAAGAGTGATTGATAACATGTATCACATGAAATTTAATGATCATGAGAAATTCAATGACTACAAAATCATAAACCATGGAGGTGTGAAAAAGATCATCGATTTATTGGAAATATATTCACTTATTTACTTTTCAATCCCATAGTTATCTATATGTTAAAATATATGTTCTAAAATTGTAATAACCTATAATTACATCAATATCAAATATCATATGAACCATAAATGTTGTCAATACCTTTAAACTTGTGTCCATAAAATTTAAAACAATTATTTCTCAAATAATTTTTTCATATATTAAACTTAAGGGTTATAAATACCTAAAACATCTATCAAAATTCATTAAATGTATTCAAGCTAATCTCATCGTATAAATATTCAAAATATTTTTCTATACCTTATAACATAAGATCACCCTTAAACTTATAAATCCAGGATATTATTCATAACTATTAATACAACCTCACATTAAACATTATAGTCTACAAAGTTGCCTAAACAATACTCTAATACCAGCTATAGAATCCATGAACCCACACCCCTAGATCCTATAACATATTATTACCTTTTTTTAAGTACTTATTGAATCCTTTTAACCCCCTTTTTGTTTGGGTGTGTTTCGAACCTTTTGGGGATACATATCATTTATCAATTAAAATGACCTAAATTTTGAGGATGTTTGTTTGTTTGGTTTAATGGTTTATGGTTATAAATGTGTTAAAGGATTTGAAGGGTGTCAAGATATTATTATAAGTTTCCCAAAAGGTTATGTATTTGTTCCTTCTTATAGGAGATATTTATGCCTTAGATATATGGATTATGGTGTAAGATCAGTGTTGAGCATAAGTCACAAAAGTTCTTTAGGCTATAAAATTGTTTTACACCAAAAAAGTTATTCTTCTTGCATAAAATCATCTCTCAGGGGTAAATTTTATTGATATGACATGTTTTTAAGATTATATGAGTTATTGAAAATTTACATTGTATGACTGAGATTTGCTTCGTAAATTCCTCATGCCTTGGTGGTTTTATTCTCCACTTGTATAAACGACTTCTATTTTTATGTTTCATCCATATCCCTTGATTTAAAGTTTCTCCCATGAATTTTTGTATTTTTTTTCATGCCTTCAGATCTCATTTCTTTAAGAATTTTATAGTCGATGTGGTAGGTCTTCCTTTGAGTACATGCGGTCTTTTTTCTCCTATTTTTATTATTGATCTAGATTTTTTAATGGTGTTTGTTTTGGTTTTTCTGAGTTCAAATAAATTATATTTTATCTTAGTATATCCTTTTTATTTTTCCATCATTCCTTGTCTTTTGGTGGATGATATACTTATTTCTAATCCCAATCATTGAAGGTGATTAAATTTCCTCCATTCTTGAGGTAGGGGTCTCTATAAAAGGGCTTAATTCTGGAATTATTTTATTTTATTGTAAATTACTAGGGGTTTATTAAATAAAAAATAATTATTTTACATTGAAATGATTTTTTGGATAAGATTCATGTTTTTAAATATGTTTTCTTTAACAACATATTTACATAAATCAATTGTATGGTAAAAATATTTAAATGGAAGTTTTGGTTTTGAAATGGGTATTTGAGCCTATAATTGAAAAGGATTTAATGTTAAAAAAATTTATTAAATATTATCATGATTTTGAAATGGGTTTTTAAAAACTTATCACATTTTGTATGCTTGGGTGCATCAAGAATAGACTTATCACTCTTTGTGTGTGTGATTCCATAAAAGGTTAGATGTCTCTTTAGTGTAGTTAATTTCATTGGAGGTTATATTGGTTGGATCCACCTTATGATTTTATTAGATATTTTCTTTAACATCTAGTATCTATACCCATAGGTTAGATCCCAAATGGATTTCCTTTTCATTTATTGTTGGTTTATCACATGATGGTATATTTCGTGGTTATTTGTTCACATTCTTATCATATAGTGTATCCATGGTTGTTTACCTATTTTCTTTATTAATAGAAATATTCCCAGATTTTTTTGAGTATGGTATGATTTTATGAAAACCTAAAGAATATTATAAATTTTTTTTGCTTTGGGTTAATGCTTTGTTAACTAGATTCGTTTTAAATCTGTAGATGATGCATTCTAGGTATTATAAATTATATAGATTATTGGGTGGTATCCTATTAGGATATATTATCACACCCTAATTTTTCCTTTAGTAATTTGTATATGTTGTTTTATATGACTCTTGTAATGGTAAGGTAATTGTTTAGCGTGTTGGTTTATTTGGTTGTTATCATCTTCATAGCAGAATTGATAGGTGGTGACTGATGGTCACACAAGGACTTATTTACTCTTGTCTTGTATTATCTTTCTGGTTTGACATGTTTATCTTGACATTATATGTATCATTTATATTCTATATTCTTTCTTGATTATACCCTATTGTCTTGACTTGTTTAGGTTTATCATGATATATATTTCTTCCTCTTTGTTTTACTTCACCGTGTGGTGGACCACCTTGGGTGAATTGCCTAGTTTCCCCAAGTTGGTTCATTACAAATTGGTATTAAAGTTACCTTTCTAACCAAAAGTATTGTTACATATCATGATTATTTATAGTTTATTGTTATACAAGATTTAGGGCCATCAGAACTTAGATAGTAAGTGCAAAAAAGGGTATTGAAATCTCACTTTCGTGACTGAATTTGAATTACCATGGTGGTCATTTTTTTCAGATTGATACTTGGTGGTTGAGGTTATTTGAATGAACTGAATATGAGGTTTATTTAAAAATACCATTAACTTATTTTTTCATATTTTTTAAAAAAATCCTTACAAAACTTAAATTTTTATCATTTAAAAGAATTTGTATGGTTACCAAAAGTTCAACTTATTATTTTCAAACCTACTCATGACTGATTGGTTTTTTATCTTGTGATTAGAAAGTTATTCAAATAGAATCTCTTAGAAATATTAGGTAGGAAGATATGAGGTAGGTTCTATAGTAAAATCCTCTTGTGGGCCTTTCTTTGGAAGAATTTGTAATCTTCACTATTCAAACTCTAGATCAAGTAGTCATTAGGAACCTAGGCGAGTGGTAGACCATAGATCTAAATTTACTAAGAATAATCCACCCATATTTCATGGTGACAAAGGACCTCAAGAATCAAATTAGTTACTTAAGAATATTTAGAGTATATTCATATTTATAAAGACTCCTAAGGAATCTAATTTGGGTTTTTTCATGTATATTATTGAGGGGCTAGGAAGGACATGGTGGGACTCTATTATGAAAGATAAGTTCCATGAGGATATTTCTTGGGTATCATTCATGAAAATTTTCAACCATCAATTTTATCCTAATAGATTTAATTTGTAAAATACATGGGAGTTTCTAATTTTAGAGTAAGTGGATCACATCATTCTGAATTATTCCACCTATTTTGTTGATTTGGTGTAGTTGGAACTGGACCTATTCACCAATGATTACCTAAAGAATCTAAGGTTTTAGTTGGGATTTAGGGATGATATTAATTCAATAATTATTCTATTATAACACCTAAACTTTGTGTATTTAGTCAATAATGTGTATTTTATAGAAGCATAAATTTCTAGGGAAACATTTTGGGTGGATCTTTGGTTTGTACGGTTGTAATCTAGGGTGTGCCTTCTGGCCAGAAAAGGAAGAAAAAAGGTAACTAGTTTTCTTCAAGAATAGTTTTAGGTGATTTTTTAGGATAGTGTAAGGTTTTAAGATATTAGTGTGCAATTATTGGTCATACCAATCCTAATTGTATGGAGGTTCCCATGAATTTTCATAATTGTAGAAAATCTGTCCATATGAGTCTTTTTTGTATAAGGATGTTCTAATGTACCATGGTTGGATGCACTCCAACCAAGGGTTTATATATTTATTATGATACCTCCAAGGGTGGGGTGTTTTATCCTTTATCTATAGAGTATTTTCATGTTTTTAATAAATCATGGGGAGGAGCTGAGATTAGATTTCTTTATGTAATGTAGTATGCACTAGAGGAATCTAAAGCAGGGCGAGATACTATTAAAGGAACACTTTTTATTTCATCTTCAATGGGGAGAGATTTTTTGATATATTTTCTACTAATTATTTTAAATTACAAGAGTTAGTTTATTTTTTGGCCTTGATTTCAGAGATTTTATCATTCATATTGCATCATTCCATGTCTTTGGGAAAGAGGTTTGAATAAGGTTTCAAGTGTCCAGAATGTCGAGTGATGATAGCCGACCTTGAGCTGGAGTGGAAAATATTTGTGATTTATCTTGATATCTTCATCCAAATTATTGGAATGGATATTATGATAATAGATAAGGACCATATTGGTTTTCATCATCATTGGGATCTGTTTTAATAAATGGAAGGATACACTCATGTCTTTTAGGGTGACTAGGATTCTAGGTATAGGAGAGTGGGCATATTGTGCCTTATACTGAGGTGATTATATGTTAGTTTTTAAATATTTTTCTTGATTTATTTAATCCTTGTTTGAGTAATCCATTTATTATAGTGGTGTTTTCATTTCCTGAGGTCTTTCTAAATGATTTTTTTGGTTTACCGCCATAGAGAGAGGTCGATTTTACTGTTGAACTACTACATGGTATAATGACCATTTCAATTCCATCTTATCATATGGAACCTGATTAGATGGTGTAAATTAACATTCAGATTATGAATCTCAGGGATAATGGATTCATTCATCCAAGTGTGTCACCATGGGCTTCGACTGTCCTTATTACTAAGAATTTAGATGGTAGTTTAAGGCTTTATGTAGACTATTGAAAGTTAATTTAGGTGATAGTTAAGAAAATATATCATTTTCCCATGATTTATGATCTCTTTGATTAACTTATATGGTCTCATTGGTTTTCAAATAGTGAGCTCCGGTCATGGTACCACCAAATGAGATTCCAATAAGAGGATACACCTAAGACTATGTTTAGATGATGGTATGGGAATTTCTAGTTTTTGATTATTCCATTCAGTCTCACCAATGCTCTGGATGTATTTATGGACTTTATAAAATAGATATTTCATTGGTTATTAGTCCATTTTTATTTTCTTCATGGATGAAATTTCAGTGTTCTCTGTGTCAAAGGAGGAGAACATGAACAATTTAGATATCATTCTTAAAACCTTAATGGAACATTGTCTGTATGGTAATATTTCCAAATGTGAGTTTTGGATTCAGGAAGTGACATTTATGAGAAATTTTTTCTCTAAGAGGGTCATCCTAGTGGATCCCCAAAAGAAACATATGGTTATATCCTATGGGAATCTTATAAATTTTTTTGAGATCAAAGAGCTTCTTGTGGTTGGATAGTTATTATAGAAGTTTTGTTTAGGATTTCTCTATGCTCACTTCTCTAATGATATCTTTAATATGTAAGGGTTTAATTTTTCATTGGAATTAATAATGTGATAGATATTTTTAGGAACTAAAGAATTGGTTGACTTAATCTTCAATTGTTATTCTTCCAAAACCACGTTCTAGTAACGATGTTTTTTATGATGCTTCCAATATGGGTTCGGGTTGTGTCTTGATGCAGGGGAAATAGGTGGTGGCCTATGAATATCCAATTATTCCCTTATGAGAAGAACTACCCTACTCATGATATTTATTTGGTTGTTTTAATGCATGAACTTGTGTCACTAACTCTTTGGGGATCAGTTTACTATATATTCTGGTCATAAAATCCTAAAGTACATTTCCACTTAGATGGATCTGAACATTCAAAATAGAAGTTGGGTTGAGTATCTCTAGACTTTTTATTTTGATATTTATTATAGTTCTAGGAAAGGGAATTCATTATTTGATGTGATTAACAGAACATTACCAATATAATCCTTAACAGAGTTAGGGTAAGAGTAGTATCTAATGATTTTGTTTCTAGATATTAGCTTGGGAGTGGAAGTGGCTAGTGGGTAGGTGCACTTGGATTCGATAAAGGCTGACTCATCATTTGATGATATTTTTTGTCAAAAGCAGTTACATGACAGTGATCACTATAACTTTAGTAAAGTTTTAAATATTGGGGATACCTCAAGTGAGTGGTTTTGGTCTAACAGTGGCACTTTTTATTTCCAAAGTATGTTTTATGTTTCAATTTTTATGATACTGGAGTTGATGGGAAGATGACACCATTCTTTTTTTTCATACACCCTAGGACTACCTTATGTATCATGACTTGAGAAGTTAGTATTGGTGGTCAGTGATGACATGGTTTATTGTGGATTTTGTATCATAGTGTCTTAAGAGTCATAGAATTAATGCAGAGACATGGATACTAGTAGGTTTGTTTTAGGCATTACCCATTACATTATATAAGTGGTATGATATTTCCATGGACTTCATCATTGGTTTACCATATAATTTTACTAGTAAGGATTTGATTTGGGTGATCATTGATTAACTCACAAAATCAACACATTTCATCTCTGTCATGGAGAATATGAAAGTGGGACATCTTAGGGACTCATTTTTTGAGAGGTTGTGAGATTTTATGGGGTTACCTCTTTGAATTTTTTATAGGGACCCTAGGTTCACATCCAAGTTTTTGAAAGTTTTACAAGATTTTACGGTTTCCTAGTTAAAATTGATCTGGACATATCATAAGAAAATGGATGGATGGTTAGAGTGAGATATCTAGGTTTTTGAGGATATGATCTGGGCATGTGTTCTTGATTTTAACGGTTTTGGGTAAAATCATTTTCTTTTGGTCAATTATTCCTATTAAAATATTTACCAAGCCTCATTTAGGATGGGCCATTTTTATTCATTGTATGGGAATCCATGTAAATCTCTCTTGTGTTGGATGAATTTGGGAGAGCGGTCCATGGTTGGACTGATCCTTGTTCAATAAATGGGGGAAAGGGTGAAGTTAATATATAAGAGGTTAATCACATCATAGAGTCATCAAAATGCATATGATAACCTTATTCATTTGAAATTTTAGTTTGATTTTGGTGATTAGGGTTTCCTCATAGTCTCACCTCACTTGCGACATCGTCTGTTGGGTAGACAGACTAAGTTCTAATTGAGGTTTCTTAGCTCCTTTATGATTGTGGAGCATCATGGAAAGGTGTTACATCGATTGAAATTTTCATCTCATTTTACTTCAATCCATTATGTGTTACATGCTTCTCGTTGGTGGAGTTCTCAATCATATTCTTCAAATTTATTGAATGGGGGGATGTTGATCTTGATCCTGACTCCATTATAGTTGAGAAACTAGTTCAGAATATGGTTCATCAAGAGATGTTATTATATAGTAAAAAATTTACCTTGTCTTGTGTACTATTTTAGTGTGGAAAGGATAGTCGTGTGATGTGGGAGTAGTAATTATTGATGAGACAATAGTGAACTTTTCTTCTGTATATTCCAAGATCTTAATAAATTTATAAGGACATAAATGGTTTGTATTAGGGATGTTGCAACATCTCATTACCTTCTTTTATGAACTTCTTTATTCTTATTTGTATTCTCTTTTTATTTGGTTTCATTTTAGAAATTTTCAGTTTAGATAGAATTTATTGGGGAAAATAATCTATAGTTCAGGGAAGTATGTTTGTTTAATTTAATGGATTATGGGAATAAATCTGTTAAAGGCCTTAGAGGGTGTTATGACATTATTGGGGTTTTTTGGTAGGGTCCTATATTTTGTACTTCCAGTAGGATATATTTATGCCATAAATTTTTAGATTATGGTGTAAATTCAATGTTGTTCACAAGCTACAGAAGTTCTTTAGGTTGTAAACCTTGTAGTCTATAAGATGGTTTTATAGCGTAAAACTCATTCTTATGATATAAGATCATCCCTCATGGGTATATTTACTCAAGGTAACAAGTTTTTTATCATATATGAGTTATAGAAAATTTATGGCTTAAGATTAGGATTTATGTTGTAAATCCCCTATTCCTAGAGGATTTTATTCACTAATCATGTAAATCCCTTCTGTTTTGATGGTGTATCCATCTTCCTCAAGACCTATTTTCTCTAACGTGGGTTTAGATCTTTATACCTCCTATGGATCACTTTTCTTAGAGTGTTTGATCACAAGCATTTTTGGTTGTCTTCCTTTGTGTATTTTTGGTCTCATTTTCCCCTATTTTTCTTACTGATCTTAGTTTGCAAGTGGCGTGTGCTGCAATTTTTCTAAGTTATAATAACCAGGATGTGATAATGATCAATCTATTGTATTTTTACCTTTTTCCTTCCTTTTGGAGGCTGATCTACTTGTTTTCAATCAACATTGTCAAATTATATGAGGTTTCCTCTATTCTTGAGGTAGGTGTCTCAATATAAAGGGTTAATTATTGAATGTTCTTTTAAATTCCTTTGGTGTTATTAAATAAAAAATCATTATTTGACATTGGAATGGTTTTTTGGATGATATTTATGTTTTTTAGTGGTTTTCATTAAAAATGTATTTATACAAACCAAGTGTTTTATTAAATGATTTAAATTATACTTTTTAAAAAAATGGTCTTCGATCCTAAAACCTTAAAGTCTTTGATGTTAAACTATTTTAATAAATGTGATCATGGTTTTAAAGAGAATTTTTAAAAACTTATCAAATTGGGTAACCTTGGGTGCATCAAGAACATATATGTCACTCTTTGTGTATATGATTCCATGAGAGGTTATATGTTAATTTATTGTGTATAATTCCAATTGGGGTTATATTGGTTTGATCTACCTTAGGCATAGATTGATGATTTCTTTTCATGTCTAGTATAAATACCCACGGGTTAAATCCTAAATGGTGTACTTTTCCATTTTTTATTGTTTTATCGCATGATGTTATATTTCATGGTTATTTGACCATTATCTTATCTTATAGTGTATCCATGGTGACTTACATATTTTCTTTTATACTTTAAATA
This sequence comes from Viscum album, assembly GCA_963277665.1. Taxonomy (NCBI): domain Eukaryota; kingdom Viridiplantae; phylum Streptophyta; class Magnoliopsida; order Santalales; family Viscaceae; genus Viscum; species Viscum album. The sequence goes on along the minus strand of OY728141.1, from coordinate 1,036,640,053 downwards.
TTACTATATTGGGTGAGTATGGTATGATTTTATGAAAACCTATGTAATATTTTATAAAATTATTTTACATTTTTTTATTTCATTGTAAACTGGATTCATTTTAAAGCTAGAACTGATTTATTCCTGATATTAGAACTTGTATATATTCTTTGGTGGTATTATACTTGGCTTCATACTCACAACCAACTTTTCCATTGGGTAGTTGTATCTGTTGTTTTTTAGGAAAAGGGTAAAGTGAAGGGAATTGTGTAGCCTTCTAGTTTCTCTTATTATTATCGTCATTGTAGAAGGATGTATGGGTGGTGGTAGATGGTCACACAAGGACTTATTTAGTATTTTCTTGTTTTATCTTTCTAGTTTGAATTTTTTTTAACTTAACTTTATATATATCATGGATATATTCTATTACTTTAACATTGTACCCTATTGGTTTTCCTTTTTTAGGTTTATCATGATAAATGTTTCTTCCACTTTGTTATACTTTACCTTGTTATGGACCACCTTGGGTGACTTTTCTAATTTCCTCAGGTTCGTTCATTATAGATCTATTTCTAGAACACAATCTTTACATTTCTATATTTCATACTGATTGATGTGATCCAATTTAATCAATCTAAAACATATAACATAAAAAGTTAATATTAGATCAAATATATACCCAAGGATATTTTGGGTTTATATTTTTAGAGAATTAGAAAAAACTATAATAACTTGGATAGATAAAAAACTAGTTCATAAAAATCTGCATCATCTCAAACTAAGTTCTTCAAATATAGTAACCTTATTAGGCATAACATACTTAAAACCTTTCTTCACTACCAAGGGAAAAGGAAACATAAGAAGGGTGAGATAAAACACACAGTAAGGGTAAACATAAGCATTAAAAATTCAATTTCATCAGTTAGAATAAGATGATATTAATGATATAATGACACAATCAAAGTGAATGAATATAAAATAAGAGAATTAATACCCATAAATTTATTATCATAAAACATAATAAATGGAATAAATATTTAACATAAGGAAATATTCATATAAGAATCAATAATCATGAGCTATGTGATTCTAATCCTGATCAAAGGAACCATTTAAAACTCATTGAAATTATAGATCAAATGTATTTATATCTTGGAAAATTGTCTTCAAAAAACCCTTAAAGTGTAATATTCAATACGGTCAACTTATAACAAAATTATACTAAGAACATAACCAATACTCAATGCATTGGAGGTCTATATCAAGATGAATCTCCATCATGTACTATATTATTCTCACCCTTCATCATAAACAATGTAAAATAACCATAACATAATCATAACATGTGAAAGCTTCCATTTTTCAACATAACAAGAAATATTCTTTCATAGATTGATTTACTCAAGAAAAAAAATGGTTTCCATGAAAATATCTTTAAAACTCTCATAATCCTTCCTAAGAAAGAATAAGGAAGGCATTATAACAACATATACCATTTGGATTATAAGTAAAATAAAATAATCTTGTCATTGATGAATAGAAATACAATAAAAAGGATCATTAAAAACATTCTTGAGGAAATTCTCTTTTTATTTTGAAAATAACTAAAAATATCTAGAATATTAGGAAAATATTTTATTTGAAAAGAACCATTAAAAATTGTAAATGAAACTTCAAAGTGTAGATTGTTCATGATGATATAAAATTCCATTCATGTTATAATCATTACAAAATATTATTTTACACCTTCAGTAAAAAGTACCACATTCAAAAAATGGTAAGAAGATTATTTTTAAAAATTTATGCAATAAGTAAAACCTAGTAAAAATGAATTTAAAAATTCATTGAATAATATTCAAAAATTTCTAGGAATCATTTTGTAAAACATTATTATTGAAGAAAAAGGTTTTTCGAATGAATGAGAAGAAATAAGGATGACATTTATTAAAAAAATTGAACCATTTTGAGTACCAAAGAGGGAGATATGATAATATTAAGAAACCCTTTCATATATGGTGATGAAAATTATTTAGTGAAAAATACCTTAGGTATTATAGGAGAAAATGGAGTCAAAGAACTCACCCAAGTAGATCTCACACAAACCCCACCAGTGTGCCAAGAGGCTCTCGCGTGTCCAACCTGTGCAGACCAAAAACATGAGTAACCAATACATGTGTGAGACACATATGTGATGGACCTGTTAAGATGATATCCTTATCCTAGGTTATGAATTTTTGCTTGTAAATCGGGCCCTTGGTCTCCTCATTTGAGATGATTGGAAGAAAAATAGACTGCTTGAAGAACTACTCTCCCAAGTCCTCCAAACCCTTAGGTAGTGCCCTAAGCCTAAAAAAGGACCAAGGAGAGAAGTGATCCTATGGTACTTCCCTACTATGAAACTTTTACTACACCATTTCTAGAAGAATGAAGGAAAGGCCAATTGTCCCGATCCATTTGGAGAGTGGAGGTTGTCCAAATAAGGTAAAGAGAGTATGGGACTGCATCCTCATGTACTTATTGATTATCTCATGATTTTGGAGGTAGTAAGCCTGAGGTAATTATCAATGGTCAATGGATCGAGGTCCCTCAAGGTCTATAATACCAAGAACCTTAAGTGGAACCATACTCCCAAGTCAAACCCACTATGGTGAAGGCCCCTTTTGTGGCTTGAAACAAGAGTATAAATTATCCAAAGACACCTAAGTAGACCCTTGGAACTTGGATCAAGTCCTCTCCCATGAATTGTTTCTCAAGTTGTTCATCACCAAAGAGGAATCACCAACTTTCCCAGGTACAACCCACATGAGGAATATCTAGATCTCCTAGTACCACCCTGTAGGAGGCATCTCCATCTCACCTAGGTCCACCCTACACGAGGAAACTCTATCTCATTTAGGTCCACCCTATGTGAAGTACCTCTAGATCACCCAGGACATACCCTAGATAAGAACCTTTAGATCGCCCATGAATCAACTAGGTGAAACACCTTCAGTTCTTCTAGTACTTTATTGGGTGAAGCACCTTCATCTTTCACATTCCTTACTTGGGAAAATCACCATGAACTCACCTAGGCCATACCTGGGTGAAGCACCTTAAAATCACCTAGGCCTTTCATAGGATAAGCACCTTCTTCTTGCCCATCCTTATATGGGACAAGAAACTATAGCTCACCCAGGTCTTACCAAGGTGAATTACCTTTATCTCACAATGTACTTACCTAATAGATGAAACTCTAGATTTATCAAGCCTTACCTAGTTAAAGTACCTCTAGCTTTCTCATGCCTTACCAGGACAGAGCACCTCTAGCTTTCTGAGGTCCAACCTATGTGAGAAACCTTCAACTAACCCAAGCTTACCCTGATTGATCCATCCTTTAATCCCTCCCATTAACCATTGATGATAGGGAACCCCTATCCTTGGGAATCCTATTTGACAGAGACCAAATCAAAACCTCCACTGAGACCTCCATGTTTTCATGATCATGGAGGAAGATACACTAGTGTGTATCTCATTTTATTTTTCATTCACTTGGTAAAAGATGTACCACACATAGCCTAAAAATAGGTAGGGTCCTTATAATTCTTACAACTATTCTTTATCTTAGTAAAGAGGACCCCTATCATATATGTACTACTAGGGACCTCCCCATTTTGTGTAGTGGAGAGAACCACTTACTATTCCATTCTAGAAGGGTAAATTACTAGTCTTCCTCGACACTAATCAAAGGGAAGTCACATATAGAAAGGGTCACCCAAGGAAATATCTATGACAGTAAGCACCTAGTATTTCTTGTAAATAATTCCTCCACCTTCCACATCCTTACCCTCATCCACTGGTGGATGAAGGAGATTGTACGGATTATCAGACCTTCCACTTATTCTTTTTTCTCACATAGAGTATGACTCACATGGTATTAGAGGTTAGTGATGATTATTTCATAAGAACAATAAAATATCGCCGACATGGTCCTCCTTTTTAGTATAATCTCCAAACATACTCACTCAAATAGACCTCCTACTAGGTGTAATCCCTAAAACCATGTTACCATCCTCTCAAAGGTCCATATTTCATGGGAGAAAAACCTTCAAAGGAACATATTCTAAATGAATCTACCTTGGGCCTCCTCCATAGGTCTAAGACCAATATATTTCAAAATATGTGGGATTTCATTACTTTACAAATGGGATTCAAAGGAAGACACCATGAGATTCAAACTCATCACCTCAAACTCACCCTAATCTTCTCTGGACTATATTCCTAGTGGGTTTATATCTAACCCAGAGGGCCATATTTCTTGTTGGTATCTCCATAATCATCCTTATTGTTCCATATTCCATGTAAGTTCATATCCAACCTAGGTGTCTATATCCCTTTCAGGTCCCTAGTTCTATTTTGACATAATTCCTGCACTATTTATTGCTAGGTACATTCCACCTAGATGTCCTTATAACATGATGTTAAACTTCATGGTTTGGTCCTCATCATATAACCTCAAAAGTTTTTATATGTCAATTTAAGTGGAACTAAACTACGTGGGTTATCATTCCTTTTACAAGGATACAAAGTAATCCATTCTCATGGGCTTGATCTTGACATCAGAATAACTCCCATCTTCTTAGATTATGATAAATTTCATATCACCCTATTGTGTGGCTTAAAAATAGAATCATGATAATAAACTACATAAGAATATCAAATATCTATACAAATGGTACCATGTATGGAGGACCTTAGATACATACATATGTATTCATTGATGAATAACCTCAGATACATACAGATTATTCAAAACCCAATACAAGCTAACAAATTTTTGTTAATATAAGTGTAACCCATCCTATATTTGGGATTTAATAAATGATTCAATAATATGTATTAAATATATAAGAGATTCTCCGAGTATGTAATAACCCCCCCCCCCCAAATTATGATGAGATCGATCTCCCATCCCATTGACTAATATGATTCCCTAAGTGTTGTTGGAACTATTTCCCAAAGATCACCAAACTTTGTAAATAAGGTTAATTAAACATCATGAATAAGGGAATTGTTGCGTGTTTCTGGTTCCTTGAATAAACCTTATTGGAAACCTCTTAGAAGGTACATGGAAATAAAAAGGTGTGTCTGACATGAAGGGTAGTTCCACCACCACTAAAAAATAACATTAAAACCCCATTTCATTTTACACTTGAAACAAAAAATTTGAACATTACATTATTCTTACAATTAAAAAGAAATAAGGCTTATGCACATCAGGCCATTTTGTTTTCACCTTTCTGAAAAAAAATAAAAATGGTGAAATTGACGTGAATATTTAACCAAATGACAATTTCACCTACATTTTAGTCCACTTTCTTGCTCTCACAAAGTTAAATTAGGACAAAAATGGATCTAAAACAATTTATCACACATGTGTCTGTTTATAGAGATGATGCTTTGAGGGATTTTTATTGTTTGTGCTTGCTATGTACACTCAAGAACTCTCATTATAACTCATTCAATCCAAATAGAATCCCACTAACCAGACCAAACATATGCATTCAATAACCTATAATAAATATCCTAACTTATAGGATATTATTATGAACCCAATATCTTTAACTCCATGTCTCAAATGCACTAGTTCAAGAGTACCACTAAAACAATGATGTACCAACTTTTGAGGTCTTATACAAAGTGATTGAGTAGTCATGAAACAACAAATTGATTTTGATTTTAATGTTTATATATATAATAATGTGGACAATATATTGTCTCTTGGGGATTTTTGGAGGTTTAAATTGTGTATCTGTAATAAAAAGGAATAAAATAGTGGTGGTTTTGAAATGTTTTTTTAAATATCTTAATTAAAGGGTTTAATAGTTTACAAACAAAGGTGAGGTTTTTATAATTTATGAGAGAATGATTTAATTTTAATTTCACTAGAAAAATTGGTTAGTTAATCATTCTAAAAAATATGAATAGTTTAATGGAATCCTTTGGTTGATGGTTTTCAAGATATTGATTCCCCTATTGCCTCTTAAAATAATACATAACTCACTAATCATTGACACAAAAATCATGTTATCAAGGTTTAGACCTCAAGCATAGAGTGAGGGATTACAAAGAATACTAATATCTCATATATGTGTTTTTTAAATAGTATTATTATCTTGTTCAATTAGAACAACCCACTATTACCACTTAAATATCACCCCAATCGGTGTTGAAATGAAAAAAAAATCACTTGATTATAAAAAATCAATTCATTCATAGGAGAAGTGTGTTAAGATAAAACATAAGTGAAATATTTTACATAAAAATAACACAAAATCATTTTAAGGGAAAGTGTTGTAACTCACTCTCCTAGTGTGTGTATCTCCCTTGAAATGATCATCCACTATTTACCTATCTATCTAGAAGAAGTGGAATCTTATATGGATTCCATCTTCATCCTTGATTTCCCTATGAGAATATAGGCCTCTAGAACTTATAGGAAGAGTATTGGACTCATTTGGGTATTCAAAATGGATGATATTTTCTCCCATTTCTAGATTACAAATTGGGTCCCCAAGGTTTCAGTTTATAGGCAAAGTGGAAGGTGGTTTTGAGAACCCAAATTTCAATATACCAATTGGAACATAGATTTGAGCATCCAGATTGTCATATATCACTTTTGAAAGAAACTAAAAAAAAATACTAACTTATTTACTATCTATACTAAATATATGGAATCATTTGGAGGACTGTAAATCAATATATGGCTGAATTATTTAAGTGACCTCAATATTTTAAACAACGAATACTCTCTCCAATGATAGTATGTTTTGGGCCTCAAGATGGACTAATTGGGAATCATGGAATTATAAAAAAATGTATCCCACAATTTTGTATATTATACCACCAATTTTAATCCCTAATGGATGTACATATTAGTATAATTATGAATTTTAGTCCATATATGTTCTAGATCTCTTACGCAGTTTGGCTTGTTTTTATTGAATTTCATTGTGGACTCTCCAAATCACATAAACTTGTAATGTAATCATCAAAAAAAGTAAGATACACCTTTTTAATACTGATAAAAATCAAATTATTGAATCAATAATGAAGTTAATTTTTTTTATTATAATTTTAATTTGAAATAAAAATCAGTTTAACACACTGGTATGAGGGTGGAAATGAATAGTGAATCACAATGAGATCACGCCCACACAAATAAACATTTTCACTCCTAGGAAAAGTCATATTTCCAAAATTATTCATGGATATAGCCCAAAATTCATGAATATTTAACATTGAAAGAAAATATAATTCATGATATCAATGTGATCAAATAAAAACCCATGCCAAGAAGTTGTGTTTAGTGATCATAGAAAAATATGTCTCATAAATTGTATGAGAATAAAATTCAAGTTGATGTATGATAATATTCATAAAAATAAATTCAAAAGTAAACCATGTAACTAATTGTCCATGTTTTTGTATGAAAAAAATTTTATTCTATTCTTTCAACTTTTTATGTAGTAAATATTGGTTATTTTAAAAAAAATATGCTTGATCCTTTCCATTAAACTTACCCTATATCCTTTGCAATAAAATTTCAAGACTCGCTCATTTAAACATTCCCATAAGTCAACCCTTAATATCTTGACCTAAATATCACTATCTGTTATACATTTCATCACTCCCATTATTTAATATTTTATTGTTTTTTTTATTTTTTGGGGGCATACAATAGTCAGATAACAGGAACACATGTGTAGATTAATATTTTACAATAATGAAACATATTTGATAAGGAACGAATGTATATAAAAATAATTTTGAAAATCCAATAAATATTAACATAGAATATATTTACCTTCCATTAAGTAATAAATATTCACACTTAATGGTTTAGTGGAATGTGGTGTGGAGATATTAAGTGACATTATTAGCCTATAAACAACTCACATATAAGGTATCATTAATCTCTAAGGTTTAATATAGGTAAAACAATTTATATCATTGAAAAACAACTAATTTACTAAAAAAACACACCTCAAATTCCATCAGTGGTAAAACTTTTCTTTAAATGTAAAAAAACATGAAATAGGGAAATTAATCATGCATTTTTAAAAATTTCCTTGATTAGTTGGGAATTGAAATAGATTATTCATGTACCAGAAAATAGGGTAAGTTAAAAATACTATATATCAATCAAAAAAGAAAAAAATAAGAAATGTGAAGAAAATTTGAATGAAATCGGGAATGTAGGGAAAAGTAAAAATACTATATAGTAAGTGAAACATAGAAAAAATAAAAAAATGATAAAAAATCATAAATAACTCAGGAAGGTATCCACCCACTCACCCCCCCCCCCCCTCATACCTAGATTGTACAGTGTACTTACTATAAGAAAATGGAATGTCGGAAGGAAGGATAAAACCTTGTAGGTGTGACTAGTAAGTTGCTTATTGAAGGTGGAGTTCTTCCATAGGAGACTCTAGAATGGTCTCATGAAATTGATTCAGCTTATGTCCCTAAATAATGAATGTTTTTTTGGTTTTTTCATTTTGAACCTATCTACCATAAAATCAATAAACATTAGTAATAGTGTATGGGATAATCTAGTGGGAATGAAGCTTACATGGGTGAAACTTCAAGGTTACACTGTAAATGATGACCTTCTTCTGAATGTAGAATTGACGATGAAGGATAAGGAAGTCATAGGTATCCTTGGTTCTCTCCTTTTAGATTTGAGAGTTTTCATATAATTCCATTCAAAATTCCTCCAACTTCTGAATCTGCAACTTCTTATACTCACCTACATCTGAGATATTCATATTACATTTTTTAACAACACAATATTCATGGTGATATACCTATATAGGGAGGTGAAAATCCTTTCCAAACACAATCTGATATGTTGACATTCTAATTAGGGTTTTAAAATATATATGGTACAACCAAAGTGCATCTTCCAAGGATAAATTTCAATCCTTCCTATTGGGTTGTACCATTTTTTCCAATATTTTCTGGAATTTTCAATTTGAACTTTTTTCTTTTCAGTTAGTCTAGGGGTTATATCAAGTAGAGAATTTATATACAACCCCATACTTATATAGTAAGTTATTCATGTTTTTTTTTAAAAAATTGGAACCTTGGTCGCTAATGATGAATATTGGAAAACCAAACTTACTAAAAATCTAAGATCTCACAAAATCAACAACCATTGAGAGTAATTGTTCCTAGTAACATTTTCTTCCAACCATTCAAAGACACAGTCAATAGACAATAATATGTAAAAAAATCAATTGAATTTGTAAAAGGCCCCACTAAGTCAATTCCCCATGCATCGAAGATCTCACAAAATAACATGGGTTTTGTGGAAATTCGTCCCTCTTGGAGATATTCCCAGTGAATTGACATTGTGTGCATGATTTAAAAATAGAGGGGCATCTCTATATAATGTTGAAAAATAAATTCTATAGTCAAGAACGTTTCATGATTTATGTTGGGAGATAAAGTTTCCCCTACAAGATAAATTATGTAATAAACTCAAAATATAGGTAAACTTGTGGTCGAGGACACATCGATGAATAACATATTCAAAAAAAAATATCCAAAAATATGGGCTATCCCTAATGCACCATCGTGACTCATGCTTAATTTTTGGGAATTGTGAAGTTATAAAATATATGGCGACCATAGATACTTCTAAAAAATCACAATGTCTGTAAACAAATTGGTAAGGTATAGTACATCACAAGGAATATGATCAAGGAATAATTTTCTAATTGGGATGGATAAGCCAACCTGGTGGTCTAATGGTGGGAAAATCCTACTAATTTGGTCTACTACCACATTATATTTTTCTTTTTTATCCATGATTTCTATATTAAATTCCTAACACAGAAGAATAAATCTAATAAAACATAGTTTGGCCTCTATTTTCATAAGGAGATAATAGACAGTTGCATGGTTTGAGAACATAATTAATTTTAACCATAAAATGTATGGCCTAAGTTTTTCCACGGAAAACACTGTGGAAATATTTTTTTTTCATTTTTGGTGTTGTTTTATTGGGAAGGGTTTAGTGTGAGAGAGGCATAGGCTATGACATTTGAATATTGATGGGCTCAATGTGATAAGGCTTCCCCAACATCATAGTTAGAGGCATCACACATGATCTCAAATAGTAAATTCCACTAAGGTGGTTCGATTACCAAGGGTGATTTGAGAATCTATTTTAATTTATTAAAATAATCCTCCTATTCTTTATCAAAAACAAATTATTTTTCTTTTTTGTGTAAGTAGGAGAGTGGAAGTGAAATGTTACTAAATTCCTGAATGAAACAATGATAAAATATGGAATAACCTAAGAAATACTACATGTCCCACACATTTTTGGGGAACGGTATGGAAGAAATAATGTCTACATTTGATTTATCTACATGGATACCATCCATAAAAATTACATGTCCAAGTATTATACCATATCACACCATGAAATGGAATTTCTCATAATTTAATACAGTATTATTTTCAAGATATTGATGTAGTATAGAACTAAGACTAATCAAACACTCGTCAAAAAAGGATCGATATACAGTGAAATAAACTATTAAAACTTCCATGCAATTCTCTAGGTAATCTGAAAAATACTAATCATGCATCGCTGGAAAGTACCTAGAGCATTGTATAGACCAAATAGAATCCTCTTATATAAAAAATGTGCCAAAGGGGCCTGTAAATTTTATCATTTCATGATTTTCTTGGAAAATATAGATCTGAAATTATTCAAAATACCCATTAAGGTGAAGAAATGGAACTTCACTACTTGTCTATTTAACATCTGGTCAATGAACAGAAATAGAAAATTATCTTTCCTAATGATTTGGTTTAATCAATGGAAGTCTATACAAATACTCCAACTATTCTACCCGTAGGTTGGAACTAATTTGTTGTTTTTCATTTGTTATTATTGTAAGACCATTTTTTTAGAAACTACCTACACAAAACAGATCCATTTAATGTTATAGATAGGTTAAATCATTTTAGAAGCCAACAATTTGGTTACCTACTTTTTAAAAACATCAAGGAGCTTTAGGTTTAGTCAAATTTGTGTATGTATCACTAGTTTATCATATTCATTTAATAAAATATGATGTATGAACATTTTTTGTCTAATACCTGGAATTTCATCATGTTTCCATACCAATGAAAGTTTATACTCCCTCAAAAATTCAACCAACCATAATTCATTCTCTAAATTAAGTAAACTATCAAAGAGGAAATAAAACTTGATTTTATTCCCAATATATAAATATTTCATGTTTTGAGGTAGTTGATTAAGTTCCATGTTAGGGAAATATTGGATTGATGGATGTGAATGTGAAAGTGAGAGGTCAATGATCTCATATAACTTCTCAATGGTAACATGCCTAGATAATTAATAATCTTTTACTAGTTGCTCAGTATCATATGTAGTTATAAGATCCTCAGTGCTCAATAAATCATCAATTAAAACCCAATATTTACACTTTTCCAAATCCAATCAACATTCAAAATATGAATCACCACCCAAATCATCGAAGAGTGAATAAGAGGAAAACACATTAGAGTATGGGTCAAGGATAAAGTGTAGTTTATGTTTGTCATCAAAGAGATATTCCATAAAATATATGGTAAGAGTGGATTGTTATTTACTAGGGTGATTAATAGAATTAAGAATATTGAGATATACATTTTCTCCACCAAACTCCATAGATAGCATACCACTGTAAACATTGATTTTTTTTTTAAGGAAATGTGTTGCAAGAATGAGAGGGGAATGCCATTGGGTTAGGTTATCTTCTATATCAAGAACTCAAAATATTTTAGGGAAGATGAGTTTCTTTACATGCAAGAGGACATCTTCGATCACTCTAGTTGGGTGTGTGGTGTTATGGTTGTCAAATTGTGTGATTATTCCAATTTTTTGAATCTATCCAACCCAAATAGAAGTATACACAAAGTGAGGTGTCAAATTAATTGAAGCACCTAAACCAAGAATTACACTATAAAATAAATACTCCCTTGTCGTGATAGTAACATACAAGTGCATAGATCCTTTCATTCAGATAGAATCACGAGTAGTATCAAGGTTGAGAAATTCTTTCCAAGGTTTACTCTCTTATTCCTCTTCGGTCTCTATCTGTGGGTGAAGATTTCTAAGAGAAATTTAGCATAGTGAGAAATTTGTTTAACTACATCCATGAAAGGAATGTTAAATTATATATTTTTAAATGTATCCATTATCTCTTAATAAATTTCCTTATCAAAAAATTTCTAGGATTTAGAGAGTCTTTGGGGAAAGGGAGGAGGAATAATTTTTTTATGGGAATCCTCAATGATAACTTTTTTACCCTTTTTGTTTTGTTTTTATTCATAAAGATTTTTTAAGGGTAGAGAATGAGAGTTTTCTGGTGGTTTACATACCCGATTTGTTGAGTCATTGGAAGGTGAAGTTATTTAACATTGTGAAGTGTGATATAATATAAATTTATTTATACTTGGATGGATAATATGGGTCTTATCAAATAGTCTAGCTATAAGGGAGACCTGGGAAGATTTCGTCAAATAGTGGGTGTCATCAGAATTTATACAACAATGAATTGGAGTATAATGTTTATATTTCATTGGGAAAGAGAAAGTTAAAAAAATTAGGGAAGTTAACTCTTCAAACTTCATTCCCACCTTTTTCTTGAATTTGAAACATTTTACCTCATGGAATCCTTGAATGGGAATACTATACATTGAACTAAACTATTGAGTGTTTTTCATTTTTTTTTATGATATTCTTTATAGATATTGGGGTATTTTCCACAAGGGAACCGTATGTATCATTGTCAACAATGTTATGATCAATTGGAATTAAACCTTCAAAAAAGTATTACATTAAAAGTAACTTGCTTATTTAGTGGTGTTGAAAACATGAACAAAGCCTTTTAAATCTTTCCTAGTATTCGTAAATTGGTTCCCCTTGTGATATTATTGTTCTAAAAAAATTCTTATAGAATTAGTTCTAGAGTAAGGGAATTATTCTGCAAGAAAAAAGAATTTAATGTATGTCTAGCCTCTAATTGTGGACTTAAACTAGCACAACATGTCTTTTGCAGTGTATTATAAAGAGAATGGGAATTATCGAATATAAAATAATGATTCATCCACATAATAAAATTTTAATGTTGAACATATAGTTTGGCATTTCTTTAACTTATTATGTGGGTCTTCTCTGTCTAGTCCATTAAATTTTGGTAATATGTTAATTAAACTATATTTTAGTTTGTACTTTTGTTCTTCACCTTTTTCATGGATATATGTAGGTTGGATATCAACATCCGTCGAAGTGAATTTATAGACTATTAAATTATATTTTGAAATTTTATAAATTTTATGTTCAATTTTAATTTTTCCAAAATAAGAGGGTTCTAGAAGAGTCTCATGGTGTGGCGAGTCCTCCTTCAAGGGATTTTCTAGTGTGTCTCTGTGTCACTAATGTAGGATCCCCTCTAGTTTGGGGTTTAGATTAGGTAGATCTCAAGTAGTAGAACTTTTCAAGAACAAAACCTACATAATAAATAAATTGAAATACAAAAATATAAATAATGTTATAATATAAAAACAAATATTCAGAAAAATCACAAATATTTATTAAAAATTCACACTATAAACTGATTTTCTTTCTAGAAACTATGATAAGATTTGATTTTTTTGTCATGAAACATAAAATTTATCATTTTTGGAATGTTAATTTATAGTATCGGGTGGACCCTATACCATCTATCAAGGAGTATTGGAGGTTTAAAGGGTGTATCTTTAATAAAAATGACTATAATAGGGGGATTTTGAAAACTGTTTTTTTAATAGAATGGATTAATTAAAGATTATAATAGTTAAAAAATAGAGGGAAGGTTTTATAATATATCATAGAAGTATTTAATTTCATTTTAACTACACATATTGGTTACTTCATCATTCTAAAAAATAAAAAAGGGTTAATGGAATCCTTTGGATGACGGTTTTCAAGATCTTGATTCCCCTCTTGCCTCTTTAAATGATGTCTAAAGAACCAACACTTGACACAAAAACATTTTTTTAAAGGTTTATAACTCAAGAATTGAGTTAGGACGTCCAAAATATACTAATATATCATTTATGCATGAGAGAAATATGATTCTTGTCTTGTCCAATCGAAACAACCCAAGATTCCCTCTTAAATATTAACCCAATCGGTTTTGAAATGAAATTTTTTTTACATGATTATAACAAAGAAATGAATTCAGAGGAGAATAATGTTAAGATAGAACATAAGTAAAATATTTTACACACAAATTATACAAAACCATTTGATGAACACGTTCCAAAACTCCCTCTCCAAGTGTGTGTATCTCCCTTGTAGTGATCGTCCACCATTTAGAACACCATCGAGAGGAGGGGGAAGCTCATGTAGAACTCAAACTTCCTCCTTGATATACCTATGAGGATAAGGGCCTTCATAAATAATAGTATGACTCCTCTTGGTCTCTAAAGATTCCAATATTTTCTCCCCATTCAAGCTTAAAAATGGGTTCCCAAGGTTCCAATTTATAGGCAAAGTGGAATGTAATTTTTGGAACCAATATTTGAATATACCACTTCACATAGGGTTATGGGAATTCAGAAAGCATTATGTCACTTTTAAATAAAACTAAAAAGTTGTTTCCCCACTTCTTGAATATCTCCACTGAAAATTTGGCATCATTTGTAGGCCTACAACTTGAGATATTTCTGAATTTCAAAAGTTACCTCTAGAATGTGAACAGTGAATATTATCTCTAAATATGGAAAATTGTGGCCCAAAAAATAGATGAATTGGGATTCTTGGTCTTGTAGAGAAATGTATCCCACACGGTTTCTCATTTAACCACTGATTCTTGTCCCAATTATATGCACGTATTAGTAGAATTATTCATTTTATTCCACATATGTTCTTGGGATCTTGTGCAGTTTTTCTTTTTTTTCTTGAATTTCACCGTGGGCTATCCAAATTATCTCTACCTACAATGAAATCATCAAAACAAGTAAAATATACCCTTTAAATTGTGATAAAAGTTAAATTATTTAATCAAACATGAATATAAATTTTTTATCATATTTGTAATTTACAATACAAAATCAGTTTAGCAAAGTTCAATAAGGGTGGAAATGAATTGTGAATCACTATGTGATCATGAAACCCTCCAAGGAATGATTACCTACCAAACTTCCATCCAAAACATGCTGGTGAAAAATAATCAGTATCACCTATTACCATTTTAAATATATTTGGGAGTCTATCCCCTGAATTGAACAATAGGTTCATCCCTTATCTTAGGGTAGCTGATCAAGAGGTCACCAGTGGCCTCATTCCAACAACACATGGGTCCCAAAAAAGGGTTCATTTCATCATCCATTAACACTAATGTCTCAAATCATCAAACCCTTAGCATGATGAGGGTGATACCCTCAAGAGTCTAGCTCAGGTTACTCAAACTTGAGCACTCAAGACAATCTTCCAAGGGTAGCGATCAAACAAAAAAGAACAAAACCATACCTTTATTCCCTCCTGATCATCCTACCAATCAAATAAAGTGGAAAATAGTAGTATGTTAACATACATATCCACATCCACTAATCCTTTCAGCATAGTTTTGAAGCATTCAGAAAACTCATCTCACATATCCTAATAACAAATAGGGGTAAACCCATTTCTCTACCCCCACACAAAGTTGTTTTCAGTATATCTTGATAGAAAATGGAGGATAGGGTAAGACCTACATCCATGATTAAACCATGTAATTTTAATATCTCCCTATTATGACTAATGAAGTCACCCAACATGCCTTGAAAATGATTAAAGTGAAGATGGAAATCCTTTCTCACATCCTACAAACCAACCAAGATATAATAATGGCAGCGGAAGTGGTTAAAGGGAAGGAACACAACCTCACCCCTCGTAATTTGGATGACTCGTCAACATAATTCAAGGTTCAATTTGAAGCAGATGGATATCCCTAATCCCATACTAGAGGTTCATTGCAAAAATACCATCATAAATGAACAACTGGATCATGCCCATGTCCTTGTTTGAGCTGGAGGTCATTGGTCCATCCCAGTGACCACTCTTAGGAAGGCATATATCCCTACCTAAATTTTAGAAATATATCATAAAATTTTGACATAAACATAAGAAAAAATCAAACAAAACCCTGTATATTAAATTCATTATCCATTGTAGGTGGCCCCAGTCACCCATAGTAGTGTATCCAAAAATAAGCCTCACCAAAGGTGATTGGAAAGTAAAGAGCCAGTAAATAATCCATCACTTCTCAATGATGGTGTTCTTAAATCCCTTGAACAATTATATATGGAATATTAAGATCATAATCATACATTAACAAATTATAGAGATATTCATTTTAACTATGATGGTCATCCCCACAACTTTACTACCAATATTTATGGAGGTCCTCCTCAGACATCTTACCATAATCTCTTACTCCATGACCATAATTGGATTGATCACAAGATCGCATCTCCTGGTGAGTTCCATAGAAACTCTCCTCATTTTAAGAAAATAAAATAGCAACAAGTCCCTCCTCTTTCTATCATCCACCCTGAAGGTCCTCCCATGAGTATACACTGTAGAAATTATCCTTGTAGTCAAACATCAAGTGGTGATGGTAGTCTTCTCATGATGGAATTCACTACAAAGATCCTCCATATAGTGACACTTAATTTCATCAAAAAAGGTCCCCCTACCAAATAAACTATGAGAAATACTTCCTATAACAAGGTTCTTAAGGAAATGAGTCAAGTCGGTCCTAATCCCTCATCATTGAAAACTGATATTCTTTCTCAACCGAAAGATATCCCAACGGAGTCATTCTTGGTCCATCCTTGGATTGTATGTCTTCCAATATTATAGAGTATATCCCCACCAACCCTACTATTTGCAATAAAGAAATGAAAAAACATCCACTTTGGTTAAAAATGGTATAAGAACCTCTTGCAAAGGATTAAGAAGATATATTTCTCATGAAAATATAGTTGAAAAAAGATAATAAAGTGGTCATGTTCTGGCCATTATCCACTCCACAATATAACATTCCAATGGTTTTTTTAGAATAATGTTTGCATGAAAACCACCTAAATTTATGGACTAATATTCATCAGCTGAAAATAAAATTGTTTCTTTATGATGAATATTCAAGTTACATCAAGGTAATGGAATAGATACATCATTAAATAAACTTGTAAGCCCTTCTACCGGCACGACACCTAAGATTGAGAAAATAGAATGGTACCCTTCATCACATATGTCTCAGTTAATTAAAAGATTTGGGTTTATTGATCATTGACTACCCATATAGAGTTTATATCAAAGGATGGGGAGAACATGGGGAATTTCATTTAACATTAGTCCCCAATCAACAAATACAACCCAAGGTGACATTATGTAACATCATTACCTCATACCAGCTTTGAGAAATTGTCTCTTCTCATAACAGATGGTATGCTCAACCAAAACCATCCCTGAATGACTCTCAAATACATCGGTCCAGAAGAGAGAGATCCATTAAAATAATATTTCATCAAGTATATAAAAATATTGAGAAAGCCTCTCACTTAATAGAATCCAATTGTCAGGCAGTGCCAATTTCATTAAAAATAGATGGCTCAGGTGTAAATCATAGAATGCACCCAGACCATGCTCGCACAAAGATCTATTAAATCGAGAGGGTAGTATTAGTAGCTAAATCCATAGAAATACATAAGAAACCCTAGCCTACAGGGCTATGGTAATTTTTAAAACAACCATTGTGGCCAAAAAACTAGTCCTTAAATGATGTAAAAACAGAATAGGAGTATACCCAACTCTTAAGGATGGGGTAATTTTTACATCAACCTCCTCCCTAGTTAAATTAAATCTTTTCTAAGTTAATAGGAGTGTAAAAAAGATTAATATTCTCGATTCATCCCATATCATAATCTATTTTCTTCCCAAGGGATGCGTTCAACAAAATTATCTAGAAATTACCTTCAAATCACACTTCAAAAAATAACTTTAAAGGAATTCTTGAAGGGGGGATGAGGCCATGTGATAGTAGAAAACAAAAACATCATATCTATGGAACATATTATCTTAGAGATAATATCTCTTCCAGTAGATGCTTTTGGGGTAACAAGTTCTCCAACCATATAGAGGCTAGTGAAATACTCACGATGATGTTTGAATCAGTAAACATCCTTATCGCCAATCCTACCGACTCTTTAGAAAATCATTCCAAAGTTGGAGAATAAGATAAGGGTATGTAAATTTGAAATACAGTCTATAATGAAATTAATGGAGTGTGTGTGTGTCATAAATCAAAGGCTTACCCAAAATTTAGGAAATCATTCGAATTATCTGTTGCCTACCCCTCGATGGGCTTCATCTAAAGAAAATGGAAAGGCTAAAGTTCAGTACCAACTATTAATGAAGTGTATCAAACCCCACATATTCAAGTAAATATTGGCTTAGTAAAATACATAAATGAGATAAATAATTAGGATTAATGTCAAACTACTCAAAGGAAATATTCTTTCTAGATATGTTCTTCAAATAGAACATCATTCCCCCCTCCCCACACACACACAGCTGATGTCCCTTGACAAGAAGATCTCATCACACCAAAGAGAGTAGATCCATAGTATCTACACAATACAAGATCTAGGAAACCAATATATCTGGATCTTATGATAACCAAATATTGAGTCTTCCCTCCTTTTTCCAAAAGTTCATTCGAATGTAATTCAGGTTATAATAGGTCATCTCACACAGGTTATCAAGAACAAGTGCAGATAGAACCACCACATACATTTAAACTTGGGGTACCCCCTACTCTATCCCCTACTTATCTATTCATATCCACAAGACTTTTCATCATTATTGATTAATTGGAAGCCCAGTGAGAATTTGTGGGGTGAAAAAATGCGTCTATGAATTCAAAAAGAAAACCTTATCCCAAATTGAAATATGTGACTTTTTCCCCACCTAATTTTGGGAATCCTACATTTCCAACATTTGATGGATTGGGGGGTCTTGAAAAATATCTAACACATTATGTGTGTCATTATGGCCCCATAATGGGAACTCCAGTTTAAAAACAAGTATACAAACTCTTTTTTTTTACAAACACTGTCAGGACCATCCTTCGTATGGTATACTAGTTTACCAGTAGGGTTGATCAAAGTATGGGAAGACCTATGTTAGAAATTTATTTGTCATTTCAACTCTACAATATGAAATAAAATGTTCTTTAACCTCTCAAATTTTAAACAATGATAAAATGAGTGAGTCTCAAACTTCATTTTTTGGTGAAAGGGTATGACTAACTCCCTGAATTTGCAGTTACCATAAGAAGATTTTTTGGATCTTTGTATAGATAACTTATGTTATAAGTTTTGAACACCACTCATTCCTATCAAATACACTGGTGGTTTCCAAGACCTTTTTATATTTTCTAAAATATTTTAAGACTCCATCTAGTGAACAAGATCAAAATCTTAACTAGTGTCAAAATCTCAAGAAAAGAGGATGTGAAAAGCATTAACTACAATTATAACTCTAAAACTAGATCCTGAATTGGATATTTCTCTAAAGAATTCACTAAATCATGTAACACCCCTTCCCATGTAGAAACAAGTGAAACAAAAACCTCATAAAGATTAAAGGGAAGATACAAAATGCTCCTAGTTTCATGATTAGGAGAAGAAATTATACTACTTCAGAGATGAGCATGTCCATAGATATTTCTTAGAATCCTTGGAAAACAACCTGTTTAAATTGTTAGAACTTAAGATACATAACCAAGTCAGTCTTGATGATCACCTTAATTATTTTCCCTTTCATCAAATATTAGGTAACACTATATAAGACTATTTTGTTTTAAAATATATCCTATAAAAGATGGATGATTCAGGGAAATTGAAGATGGGAAAACCACCAACACTTATATATTGTGTTTCCACCACCACTCTCGATAAAGAATGTGAATGGTAGGAAGTTTCCAACAAGAATGAATAAAATTTAATTTATTAGATGTATATAAAAAAATTTAACTGAACTCATGATTTTTTCTGATTATAATAAGAACAACTAGTTGTAACCCTAGTCACTTCTTCTATGGAATAGTTGACTCCCTCAACACCACATCCCCCCAAAGGCTAGTATTCTAATAAAATACATTGTCGAAAAATAAGAAAACAAGAACAAGAATACAAAACTACATCTAGACCAAAGTTAGATATGAATTTATTATACTTAGTGTTTTTAGTCCTAAGATAATGGGAATTACATGGACAAATAGTACATGGGAACCATCCCAAAAAATGACGCTATGGTAATCATCCCTTCAGACATAATCCTCATCAAATAGAGAATTAATTTTCAATTCCATTAACTTCATTCACATAATGGATCCATTATCTGATGAAAATTAGTTTTATGAGCTTTAATTATATATGCCAAGCTAGGAAACCCTAGGTAGATGCCAGAAAAGATAGGGAGGCATAGGAAGATGACGTCTTGGTTGAAACTATTATCTCATACACATCCCATCTAGGGATATTTATTTTGCCGAGACTCATAGGAGATCCCATCAGTAAGTACAAGAAGAGAATAGAAATATCCCCCACTTTAAAAAAGAGTCTTACAGTCCTGATCATTCTAAAAGATTAACTAAAAGGGGTGTAGTAGTCTCATCATCCTAGGTAGGTAGGCTAAAATAAAATTTCAAACTATTAGTAAAGATGCCTTCAATATCTATGAAACCACCCAACTCAACTACCCTCGTCACGTTAGTTCCTATAGTTTCTTCTATGGAGAAGATCCTTATAGGGTGAAATTGGCCTTGGACTCAAAAATATGACATCCTAGAGTAATTGGACATGGTTCTAGTGAACCTTTAATCTTTGGATGCTCTAAACATCAAAGGATCAACGAGAATCACTTGTTGAGGATCTAATGATCCCTTGAGAGATAAAAGATGGAGTCCCTACTACTGAGGTATATATTAAAAAGATAAAATCCATATAATTTCATGTGTTTATCTCTTTCACATAGTAGTATATGGATGTTTTCATATAGGGAAATATCAATAACATATACATATCTAGCAGATTAGATGGAATTGGCATATTTTGAGCTTTCATTAATAATGGATTAGGATTCAACCTCATTCAAATCATAACACTCTGTTGATTGGGATATGATTGTTGGGCGAAGAATTGATGGAAAGAGGTGGGGTGAATTTCCTTTTAAAAAATAATTAACAATTTAAAAACAAAGTTAAAAGTGCAGCGGAAATAAAAGAGGCAAGACACAAAATTGATAACGGAGTTCGGCTTAAACCCAAGCCTACGTCTCCGCTCCCAACTCAACTGTTGAGAGATTTACTACCGCTTGCTTTTTAATGGTTTTATCAAGAAACCCACTAGACTTTAAGGTAGTCTAGAACCTATTACAGCTTGCTTTTATTGGTTGAGCAAGAACCCACTTGCTTTTAATGGTTGAGAAAGAACCCACTAGCTTTTAATGGTTGAGCAAGAACCCACTAGCCTTCTTACAGGTGAAGGCTAGCTCACCTATGATTCAAGCCTTTTAAAAGGGAAGGCTTGACTAACCTCTTCACACCTTGAAGTTGGTGTGAAAACCCAAAAGAGAGGATGAGAGAAAGAGATGGGGGTTTGTAGGCACAAACCCAAATTGATGCTCAAAATAAATAAATAATGAAAAACCGAATGAGGAGAAGTCTTGGGCGCCAATGGATTGATGAAGTTGATGAAGAGCGCTCCCAAGTGAGAAGTCTATGGTGGTGCTCCTTGGATGTGGAAGTGAGTTGGAGCAAGTGGGGGTTCCTTGAAGGAATGCGCCGGAGGTTTGCCAAATGATCAAAAATGTGTCTGTGGGCTTCTGTGTGTTTCCGGGGCTTCCTAGTCCTTTATTTATAGAGGGGGAACCCTCAAATGGCCTTTGGGGGTCTTCGGAGCCGTTGGAGAGGCCTTTGGAGCCGTTGGGAGTCAAGTGGACAAGTCTGGTCAAAGCCCAATGGCTAGTTTGACTGGCTCCACCGGCTGACCGGTGCTTGGCCACCAGTTGGCCGGTGCTTTGGAAAAGGGAGAGGGCTCGTTCTCAGGCACCACCGGCTGGCCGGTGAGGAGGCCACCGGTTGGCCGGTGCTGAGGCAGTGGCTGACACTATTTGTCTGGGTTCCACCGGCTGGCCGGTGGTGGGACACCGGTTGGCCGGTGGTCTGGACAGAGGGATTCCTTCTGTCCAGGCTCCATCGGCTGGCCGGTGGTCATCCACCGGTTGGCTGGTGGACTGAAAATCAGTCCACTTTCAGTCCTTCTTGGCCCAATGCCTTGGAAACCTTTTTCCTATCAACAAAAACACTTAAAACAAGATTAGATAAATAAGAGAGTGATTGTGATCATGAAAATTAAACCACGAGGGGTATGAGAGGTACAACAATCTCCCCCTATTTTGATGATCACAATCACCAAAACAAGCAATGTAAAATATTGAAATGAGCAAAGCATGAGAGAAAGATTTCTCCCCCAATCAACCAAGAATTTCTCCCCCTTTGTGATTATCAAAATAGCACGGGGCATAAAACTTGATTGAGGGAAAAGTTTGAAAAATAAGATTAGAGATTTTAAACCAATTGAAATTTTTGAAATTTGAATTGAAAGTTTTGAAATTGAAGGTTTTGAAATGAAAGTTTTGAAATGAAAGTTTTGAAATGAAAGTTTTGAAATTGAAGGTTTTGAAATTGAAGGTTTTGAAATGAAAGTTTTGAAATGAAAGTTTTGAAATTGAAGGTTTTGAAATGAAAGTTTTGAAATGAAAGTTTTGAAATTAAAGCAAAAAGGCTTAAACAATCCTAACTCCCCCTAAATAAAAACAAGAAAACGCCGGGGAGAGGTTTTTGAAACCGAGACAAATTTTGGTCCGGTGAGACACGCTAAGAGGGATTTTTCAATCCACACTTGTCTAGTGGTGGGTCTTCTCCTATGAAATTCATCATTAAAGAAAATAGTTTTGGGCCTTCCATACTGGGCATTTTTGCAATTGCACTCATAAATTAAGTGCCCGGGTTTTTTGCAATAGTTACAAAATTTATTTTGAGAGCTCCCCCTTACAAAAATAGTTGGAGCATGGGAAGAGGAAGCTTGCTTGGAATAGCCAAGCCCTTGGGTGGTTCTAGATACGCGTTGGGAACCTAGCAATTTGGTCAAATTTTCTTCACCTTGGGTGAATTTGGCAAGGGATTACCTTAAATCCTTGATTGTTAATTCCATAGAATCAACATCGGGAAGGTTTTGGATCTTGAGGGACAACTCTTCCATCTCTTTGAGAAGTTGTTCCTTTTCGGAAGAAAGTTTTTTGAAATTCTTTTTTAAAGCAAAAAATTTGGAAGAGAGTTCGTGAAAACCTTCCTCCAATTGATCTCTAGAATGTTGCAGATCCTCATAAGATAAATGATTGAGAGAATTTGAAGAACAAGAGGAAGAGGAGTCGGAAGAGGATACCTCATGAAATGCCATTAGGCATTTTTTACCGTTGTCACTTGAGGAGGAGGAGGAGGAGGAGGATGTGGAGCTATCACTCCATGTGGCCTTGAATGCCTTCTTATTTTCCTTTTGCTTGGCCTTTTTCTTGTGGAGTGGGCAATCGGGCTTGTAATGGCCTTTCTTGCCACACTCGTAACATGTTACCTCGGGCTCGGATTTTTCGTTGGGTTGAGCCTTGCGGGATTTCTTCTTTTTGTTCTTCTTCATGAATTTGTGCATCTTGCGAGCAAGATTCTCCATTTCTGAATCGCCGCTTGAAGAGGAAGAAGATGAGGAGGAGGAGCTTTCTTCTTTTTGGACTTTGAAGGTGATGTTCTTTGGAGTTTTGATCGGTTTGCCTTCCTTTTCAGCTTGCCTCCTCATGGTGATCTCATAGGTCATGAGGGATCCGATGAGCTCTTCGACCGGCATGTTCTTGATGTCTTTTGCTTCTTGGATTGCCGTGACTTTCGGTGCCCATGTGCTTGGTAAGATCCAAAGGATCTTCTTGACCATTGTTTCTGCAGACACATCATCACCAATGGACTTTCTTCCATTGCAAACATCAGTAAAGCGTGTAAACATTTCAGAAATATTTTCAGATGGATACATGGTGAAAGACTCAAAATCTTGACGGAACATGTCCAATCGAGTATCCTTACCTTTGTTGGTCCCCTCATGGGTAACCTCCAATAGTTTCCAGATTTCATGTGATGAGGTGCATGTGGAAACTCGATTGAATTCATTACGATCAAGGCCGCAATGAAGAGCGTTCATGGCTTTTCCATCAAGCTTGAAATTTTTAATATCGGTTTGAGTCCATTTGGATTCATCGGGAGAAGAAAGAGAATAACCATGCATGGCAATTTTATAAATAGGATATCCAATGCTTCTAAGAAAAGTGGTCATGCGGGTTTTCCAATAAGTATAGTCGGTTCCATCAAAGAATGGAGCATGACCCAAAGAATATCCTTCGGGGGCGAAAGAAGTTGAAGCCATCACAAAGGATCTTGAATTTGAAACCGGTTAGGGTATTACTCAAATTTTTCCTCTGATACCAATTGTTGGGTGGAGAAGTGATGGAAAGAGGGAGGGTGAATTGCCTTTTAAAAAATAATTAACAATTTAAAAACAAAGTTAAAAGTGCAGAGGAAATAAAAGAGGCAAGACACAAAATTGATAACGGAGTTCGGCTTAAACCCAAGACTACGTCTCTGCTCCCAACTCAACCATTGAGAGATTTACTACCGCTTGCTTTTTAATGGTTTTAGCAAGAAACCCACTAGACTTTAAGGTAGTCTAGAACCTATTACAGCTTGCTTTTATTGGTTGAGAAAGAACCCACTTGCTTTTAATCGTTGAGAAAGAACCCACTAGATTTTAATGGTTGAGCAAGAACCCACTAGCCTTATTACAGGTGAAGGCTAGCTCTCCTATGATTCAAGCCTTTTAAAAGGGAAGGCTTGACTAACCTCTTCACACCTTGAAGGTGGTGTGAAAACCCAAAAGAGAGGATGAGAGAAAGAGATTGGGGTTTGTAGGCACAAACCCAAATTGATGCTCAAAATAAATAAATAATGAAAAACCGTAATGAGGAGAAGTCTTGGGTGCCAATGGATTGATGAAGTTGATGAAGAGCGCTCCCAAGCTTCTATGGTGGTGCTCCTTGGATGTGGAAGTGAGTTGGAGCAAGTGGGGGTTCCTTGAAGGAATGCACCGGAGGTTCGCCAAATGATCAAAAATGTGTCCGTGGGCTTCCGTCTGTTTTCGGGGCTTCCTAGTCCTTTATTTATAGAGGGGGAACCCTCAAATGGCCTTTGGGGGTCTTCGGAGCCATTGGAGAGGCCTTCGGAGCCGTTGGGAGTCAAGTGGACAAGTCTGGTCAAATCCCAACGGCTAGTTTGACTGGCTCCACCGGCTGACCGGTGCTTGGCCACCGGTTGGCTGGTGCTTTGGAAAAGGGAGAGGGCTCGGGCTCAGGCACCACCGGCTGGCTGGTGAGGAGGCCACCGGTTGGCCGGTGCTGAGGCAGTGGCTGACACTATTTGTCTGGGTTCCACCGGCTGGCCGGTGGTGGGACACCGGTTGGCCGGTGGTCTGGACAGAGGGATGCCTTCTGTCCAGGCTCCATCGGCTGGCCGGTGGTCATCCACCGGTTGGCCGGTGGACTGAAAATCAGTCCACTTTCAGTCCTTCTTGGCCCAATGCCTTGGCAACCTTTTGCCTATCAACAAAAACACTTAAAACAAGATTATATAAATAAGAGAGTGATTGTGATCATGAAAATTAAACCACGAGGGGTACGAGAGGTACAACAATGATGAAGTGGATTTATCCCCTTTTTCCCTAATGGTACATAGGTATAATAAAATTTAATATAAATCCATAATTTACATTAACCTCAAATCATGGTTTAGAGATCTAGTGTCTAACACTGATCTCATGGTTTTCTGAAAAGATATAGGTTTAAATCTATTTCTAGGAAGGCCTTGACTGCTCCAGCATATTGTGATCCATTCTTCATGTCATAAATGCCGCAAATACTATAGATATGGTAATATTGGGATGTGATATAGTGATAAATATTCATTTTAATCTCGTGAATCTCAATATATTGATGAAGGATTCTACTAGAGAAAGGGGGAAACCCCATAACTGATGGAGTATCTTGGTTTACTACCCCAAATGATCTTAAAATGACCCTAGATTACCCATTAAATGACATTGGTAAATAAATATGTGTTTTACATCAGTCAAGTTTAAGAAATAAGATCAGATTTAGAGAGGTTCTTGTTTTTCTTCAAGATATCAGCCACATCAGTTGAATCTAAGGGCACTGAAGAAGTCTTTAAATTTTCAGTTGGTGGTATAAATCAACTAAGAATGCCCAAAATTCGTCCATAGAACTTCATAAGGTCTCCACTTCAACAAAAAATATATATAAGGAATTCATTATATCACTATTGGAAGACATGTCTCAACAAACGAACCTCCCCACTAACATCAATAATTCCCCTTTTTCCCTCATCCATCCTGACATAGACACATAGGAAGTGGAGGGGGAATAGAAAGAGGAAAAAGAGGAATAATAAGGCCTTAGAGATACTCCTTCATAATTCAACGAAGGAGTATCCACTTCTATCAATGAACTATAATAGATACATCTAGGTATAGAGGAGAATCCATGACCAACATTGATCAATGCATTTATGCCTCTCGATGAGAAGGAAATTTCAACAACTTTTCTAAAGCATAACCAAGATTTCATTCCCTATAATTAAAAATATATTCCATACCTTGATCCCAATTTTTCTGCCCATCACTTAGGATTTCTAGGATATCATCCTGTTTATAAGAAGGTAGCCAGAAGGAAACATCTGACTTGTTCCTCCAAGATCGTAGTCAAAATTGACAATCTCATCAAATACTATTTTATTTGGGAAGTCCAGTACCCCAAATGAATCACTAAAATTGTCCCTATCATGAAAAATAATTGGAAAATCATGGTTTTCATTGATTTTAGAGACCTTAACCCACACTATTACAAAGTTGACTTCCTAGTTTTGATTACAGAACATCTGATCAATAAAATTACCATATATAAAGCCCCATATTTTATGAATGGATACTCATGATATAACTAAACCCAAATGGCTATAGAATATCAAGAAGTCACTACCTATAAGTACCCCCAAAGAGTATTATGTTACGGATTAATTCCCTTTGGTTTAAATAATATTGTCACTACAAATCAATGTGTCATGCATCTCATCCTTAAACCCTTCTTGGGAAAATGATTTGCATGTTATGAGGATAATTTGGTGGTAAAATAATATCAATGTTTTTTTAACCTAGATAATTTGAAAATATTTTTCAAAAAACTGTGATAACATAGTCTAAAAAAATCCCCCTAAAATTTTCTTTCTTTATTACCAAAAGAAAAGTTCTCAAATTCATAGTACACCATCATGGAATCAAATTAGACCCTAAAATTTATAATAAATTCCATGTTATATTACCCCATAAAAATATCATAATGTTGAGAGGAATATAAGGAAACAATGGAAATATTTTTTTTGTTTTATAGAAAACCTTGGTGGAATGTGTTTCCCTTTACTAGGTTTATGAACAAAGTAATTTCATTTCAATAGACTGATGACTTCCAAGAATCATTTGATATCCTAAATAAATATCTCATGATCCCAATAGTGTTGATGCCACCATTTGAAGGAAATTTTATCATCATATATGTTACAGCTCTGGAACAGTCACTAAGGGTCTTCCTCACAAATAAAAATTGTGATGGTAGTGAAAAAAGACTTTATTATCTTGGTCATACCATGATCAACACTGAGACTCAGTATTCAAAAATTGAGATGAGCTATTTCATAATAATTTTTTTAGTTCAAAAATTAAGGCACTGTCTATAGCACCATGAGTTTCATTTGATCTCTTGAAATGACCCGCTCAAATATATCCTTAATAATACCATGTTGACTGGATGCTTGGTGCAATGGGATGTTTTTATACAATATTTCAACATCCATTTCATACCATAAACTTCGATTAAATCGCATGGATTAGAAAATTTCCTTGTAGAACATCTCAATGCAGAATAAGTACCGATGAGTACTAAAATTCCTGACAAGAAGAAATTATCTATTTAAGACTATACCCA
Source organism: Viscum album (assembly GCA_963277665.1). Classification (NCBI taxonomy): domain Eukaryota; kingdom Viridiplantae; phylum Streptophyta; class Magnoliopsida; order Santalales; family Viscaceae; genus Viscum; species Viscum album. The sequence goes on along the minus strand of OY728141.1, from coordinate 1,036,611,771 downwards.
AATTTGGGAAATTTACTTAAATAGTGTATCCAGAATCCCAACCAAAAATTTGATACAAGACCCCAAAATCAACAAAGTCAAGTTTGGAGTCATTCTCATTTCTCCAAAAGAGGAAGATCTACCTTACTCCTCCATTCTATTAGAAATATACAATAATAATGAGGATAAATAATAAGCCTCCATTTTAGGCTTGGAATTGGTTTTTAAAATATTAATGACTCACCTAATAACTATACGTGACTTAGAGTTTCAGATTAAGAATACCAATGGTGATTATCCCATCATAGAAGAAGTTTTTAACCCTAATTAATTATGTTTCAGTGTTAGTGGAATAATTTCCCTCCGATCCAACACTAACTCACATCCTACATTCAAAAAAATCTCAATAATATGCATTATAGAATTCTTCTATATCCTTGGAAGATCCAGATCAGGATGAAATAGTCATTAACATCACCCATCACAGAATAGTATCATTGTTTGTTCAAATTATTATGGAAGAGATCAGAATGGTTAACTCTTCCACTAAACCATCAATTATACAAATGGTGGGATTATTCCCATCCTATAATACCTCCAAAATGGGACCCTTCCATCATATAGAGCTATAAAAGAAAAATCCATAAATGGTAATTCAATTTCACTTTCAGTGACAGTCCGGGACATCAGAAGGTTCATTATAAGTGAATATTTAATGGATTTATCCTCAAATTCATTAATATAGAGGAGACAACTATCACAATTAAAGGATATGATACCAGTTCTTACGGTTCCCATCAGTCAGGAACCAATATTTCCAACTAAATCAGGAGGATTGGGTATTTATAGCCTTCTATGATGTAGTATTGCACACAATTTGTCAAAAAGTTTCATTCCTTCCAAGTTCATGCCAAATTTATCTGTAGAAATCCATAGTTAATACACACATATAAATACTCCTAGCCATTTCTCATGCGTAATGAATGTTTTAGGGTCTTACCATATAGCTATGACCAAGCAGTTAAAATATATCCTTACTTCTATTTACTTCTTCTCGAAATGGGATGAGGCATTACCTCTTAAGGAAATTGAGACCAAGAATATCATTTATTTTTTAAAGTCAAACATCATCATTATATTTGGTGTCAACCACAAAATAATCATAAACAATGATGTTAACATCTTCTCATTCAAATTGAAAAGTTCTTACTAGGATAATAACATCGACTCCAACCATTCATACTGTTACCATGCAGCGTAAAAAGATAGATAGAGTATTTAAATAAAAGCGTATCAAATATTATCTATAAAATGGTGGATAGAGAAAATAATTCTTGGCTTTAAAACCCCATTGATTCCTTGTGGGCCTACTGCACTAAAACTCTCACTGCTACTTAGGTGACCTCATATTCACTCGTTTATGAAACATATGCAGTTCTACACATTGAGGCCCAATTTACCTTACTCCAAATAACTATCTAAAGAAAAATATTGGATAATGAGAAATCATAGAAGTGGTTGGATGAGTTAGAGAAACTCAATGAAAAAAGTTTACATACCTTACACCATTGGAAGGTTTACCGAAACCTAATACCACGAGGCTTAAATAAGAAATTTCATCTCCATTCATTCCTATAATGAGAACTTGTTTTATCTCTTAAAACTCCAATGATACATATAAATAAATCCAAAAATCTTAAACCAAATTTGGAAGAACCTTAAATCATATATAATTTATATCCTAATAGATCTTACTCCTTAGTCATGATGGATGGGGAATGCACTATTCCCCCTATCAATGCAAGGTTTCTTAAGAAATAATTCATATGATAACCATTTTCCTAATCATAATAACCTAAACTACAAGGATCCATGGTCCTTGAAACATGACCTTAAAATTCATGAAATTTATATCTTATTCATAAGACATTAAATTTTATGAAAATTTCTATTCCACACAATGTAAATCTATATAGTTCACATCACTATTCCACAACATAAAATTGTGTAACACTTTGTTCCTCACTTGAGTGGTTCCCAATCTTGGTGTTGGTATCCTACCAAACCACCAACCTATATATCCTTCATAACTATGTGTGTATTGATTCCAATCCACATAGGATATTTAGTGGTTCCCAGATCTCAAATATTGATTCCACCCACAATATGAATGAAAAATTTCCCCTCCCAATATACTAATCATACCAGTATAGGGAACTCTTCAATAAGAACTATGTGTAGCTTGATTATCACTACAACAAGATATGTAGTGATGCTTGATCCCCTATACCTAGGCCCATCCAAAGTAAAAAAAAAGGATCATTTTCCCCTTTCCTCTTGCATATGACCCAATTCCATATATGAGATCATAATTTAGGTTCTCTAATTTAGGAATCCATCATGAAAATTAAAATGTCCCCTTCCCAAAATGTGAACTAGATCTATGTAGGGGAATTCTCACTCCATGGACAATACTGGTCCAAATACTTCATTTTTCTCGAACACATCCCTTCCATACATCATACTACTTTTCCTAGGAAACTTAGATCATCACAAACTTCCCTTGGCTACTAGGAATAAGGATTCCCAACTATAAAGGATAGAATTGTTTTGAAAATTAATAATACACCTCAAATTGGATTTTCATAATATATTCCCCAAATGTAATTTCAATCAAAAGTGCATTTTTCATCATAAAAAAAAGTACCCTTGTTTATATATTCTTATAAAACATCATAATAGAAGCTTCCTTTCAGTAAATCCTTCCATATGTGTCCTATATCATTTATCTTAATCTGAGAACCCCTAAGATTGTGGCATACAATTTTCTCCATCATGTATAAATCATGTTGGAACATCCTTGACCCGGTAAGCTCTGAGTCATTCATTTTTTCATAACTCATGTTTAAATATTTTTGACCTTAAACTATAGAAAATATTGGTCCTAGTTATATGAACCCGAACCATAAGACACAAATGGCCTAGTTGATTGAGCTTAAAAGGAATAACCAAAGTTTCTCATTGAATGACCTTAAAAGGTATGGCATATTTTCTTGTTATATGATGTTAAACTGTAGGATAATATCTTTTATAAATGATGTAAAACTATATAGTTTATATCCCTATTACATGATCTAAAACTATGTAACACTTTATTCAACACCTGAGAGGTCCCCAATATTACTTTTGGTCTCCCACCACAAAACCAACCTATATATCCTTATAACTATATGGGTCTTGATTCTCATTTCAATGAGATATTTAGTGACACTAGAACCACTATCTTGAGTACATATATGAAGGAAAATATCCCCCTCTCCTACAGTATATATATATATATATATGATCCTTGAAAGGGAATCTAATGTGGGTCTTTTCATTAGAAGACATATCTTATGTAAAATGACCTCTCTTAGCATAGGAGTTAGATCTATGTAGGGAGGTTCATTTAGAACTACATGTGGCTTGATTTATTCCCACATAGGATATATAGTGACACTGAGATCTAAAAATCATGTGTCCATTCATAGTATGAATGAAAAATTTCCCCTCTGTGCATAAGGTCAAGACCGGCATAGGAAATTTTTCAGTAATAACTACATGTGTCTTTATTCTCACTTCAATAAGATACATAGTGATGCTCAGGTCCCTTAACCAAGGACCATCCATAGCAAAAAAAAAGAGGAGTATGTGTCCCTTTCCTCTTACATACAAAAACATTCTATATAGAAGATATTAATTTGGGTTCCCTCATTCAAGAACCCATATTTGAAACAAAATTGTCACCTTCCCTAAATGTGATATCGATCTATATAGGGAACTTCTCACTCTATGGAAAATGCTAATCTAAATTCTTCTTTTGTGCTCAAACACATACCTTCCACACTGAATACTCCTTCTCTTGGGAAACATGGAACATTTCGAACTCCCCTTGGTAACTAGGAATAGCAGAGCCCAACTCCATAAGAAACCTTTGTTTTTACTATTCATAATATGCCTCAAATTGTATTTTCCTAATTCATGCCCATAAAGGTCCTTTCAATCGAAGACATTTTTTTCCTCATAAAAAAGAGTCATATTGTTTTTATAAAGCTTGATAGTATCATAAAAAATCCAACATTCAATAACTCCTTGTATAAATTTCCTATATAATTTCTCCCCAAGATCATGGTTTACAATTTCCTTCCTTGGGAAGGAATCATGTTAGAAAATCCTTGAATCGGTGATCCCTGTGTCATTTGTTGATTCCATAACTCATGGTAAAACCTTTGAAACCTTAAACTAGAGTAAATAAAGGTTCTATTTTTATGAAAAAAAACTATAAAAAACAAGGTATTTTTCATGAGAACTTTAAATTCATGACCAAAGGTATTTATCTCATGATCTAAAGTCATGATAGACATCCTTCTCATGTGATGTTAAACTACAGGACAATGTCCCCGTCTCATGATGTAAAACAACATGGTTAACATCAATTTTTTACAATGTAAAATTGTGTAACACTTTGGTACTCACCTAAGAGGTCCCCAATATCATTTTCAATATCCTACCACACCACCAATTGATATATCCTTAAAACTACATGTGGATTTATTCTCATTTTGTTGAGATATGCAGTGATGCTCGGACCTCTATCCTAGGTCCAACCATGATGTAAGGAAAATGACCCTTATCCTACATAAAATACATACATATATATATATATAATATCCATGCATGGGACTCTAACATGGGTTATTTCATTTTAAAGTCATCTTAGGTAAAATTTCATCTCTTTGTACATGAGTCAGATCTATGTAGGGAGTTACATCCCAAACTATGTATGGATCAATTCTCACTTTAATGAGATATGTAATGATGGATAGGGGCAATAAATTAGACCCGTCCATAAATATACCCCTTTACAAGATAATTTTTCCAACTTTTGTCCCCTGATTCATCTCTTCAAGTTGGGTTTGTTTCTTATTTTCTAGCGAGGACATCTTTTCACCCCATATCGGTCAAGGATTTGTGAACTTAAATAATAGATTCCCATAGTCATTATTGAAAGACTTGAAAATTCATGAAAAAAAACATACTAGTCATAATATTTAAAATTATATGATTATTTCCTTTCCTCGTGATGTAAAACTGTATAGTTTACATGTCCATCGCCTGACATGTGTTTGTGTGATACCTTGGCCCTCACCTGAGAGGTTTCCTCCATTATAGTGTCAAAAATATACCATGACATATTACATAACTATGTGTGTCTTGATTCCTATTGATATATGATATGAAGTTATGCCAAGATTATTTAACCTATGCCTAGCCAAAAATCCTAATACAAGGTTTGATTGTCTCCCACCCTATCAGTTTTCTAGTACACGCTTCTAAGAAATGAAGGAACCCCTTTCATTCCTTATTTAATACACTGATCTTGACTCACATGGGATTAGGAATCTCGAAAGGTACCTTATTGAATGTTAAAGACATATAGTCTCAAAATTGTATCTATGAAATGGATAAAAATCACTTTTCATATGCTTGTACAGTGTAAGATCTCTCACAATCTTCACACCAAAGACTGATATTGAAACTTTAAACTAGAAATCCTCAATCTCTTATCCACGAGATGTTAAAATATATTTTTCATGTCTATTTAACTTGATTTTAAACCTCATGATGTTGTAGGTCCTCACTAGAGAGGATTCCATGTTTCCTTCATTACTCTCTCACCATGTCATACCATATAAATATGTGTTTCTTGATACATGTCTACATAGGATACATGGTGACACCTATACCACCTATCCTTGTTCCATCCATGAATTCTCTTAACATTTGGCCTCTCATCCATCCCATTAGGTTTTGTAATTTACTTTTATATTTTTTTGGATGTTTGGACTCCACTTTCCCTCTTTTCACATTAGGATATTACCTTTAATGTTTCATACAAGTCTTCCCTAAACATATAGAAACCATGGTACTTATCACATGACCTTAAAAGTAGTGACCTTTATGTCCTATCCATAAGAATTCAAACTGCACAAAAATTTTCTTACTGAATTATGTAATACTCTATGTTTTGCATCCATGTTTTACAATGTGAAAATATGTAACACTTTGATCCTCACCTGAGAGGTCCTCAATCTTGGTGTCAGTATCCTACCACACCATCAACACTTATTCTTACTTATAACTATGTGTGGCTTGATTATTAGTTTTATGGCATATGTAGTGATTCTTAGACCTCTATCCTAGGTCCAATGGATAAGTAAAGAAAATAAACCCTCTCTTTCATAAAAACAAAACTTGTGAAGCTTATTTGAATATGGGTCTTAGAAAAGTAACCCCTTTCATACATATGATCCATATACATGTAAGGAAGCACACACATTTTCCAAATTTTGGTACAAACACTTCATTAATACACGAGACTATCCCCTCTAAACATCATACCCCTTATCCTAGAGGACATAGATCTTGATAATCTTTCATTTTATATTGATGATTAGAGTTCTTAACTCTGACTGAAACCTTTTTTTACTAGGCATAATTTGTCTCAAATAGGGTCTATATAATGAGTTCCAAAAAATGGCCCATAAACCAGAGGCACCTTCAACCTTAAGAGGAAATACTTTTTTATTTGAATTGTTTGAAAACAACATAATAGAATCAACTTTTTAACATGGTCCATGGTCAATATTTTTATACTTTTCCCATATCAAATCCTCTTTATTTGAGATCACAAAATATCATGTATTTTAATTTACCTGCTCACACCGGATGTATATTGGGATATAACTGGCCTAGTAATCCCCATGTGTTTCATAATTTCTTTAATCATGGTCCAATAATCATGACCATAAACTATGTACATCTCACCCAAATGATGTTAGCACTATGGCGGGTAACCAACTTATTCATTGAATGATGTTAAACCACATGGTGTACATATCTTTCATTTAATATTGAAATGAACATCATTCAATATAGAAATGCACATTATCATGGTTCCTCCCATTTACAAGTAAATTATCCATGTGAAAGTACTCCAAATCTCCTATGTATAAATCAAACCTATGTAAGAGTATCCTATCATGGGTTCTCCAGCCATTCATGAACCCGTGTTAAAAAAATCACCTCTCCCCACATAGGAACACTATCGGCATAGGGAACTCAAGAACTATATGTGGATTAATTATCACCTTGAAGGGATATATATTAAAACTTGAATTTTTTATTTTAGTCCAATACATATAGAAAAATGATTGTTCTCCCTTATATATGAGTTATATATATATAGAAAGTTTTATATCCATGGGCAATGTCGATCTAAATACCTCTTTTATGTTTGGACACATCCCTTTCACTGGTTACACTTCTTGGCCAAGAGAACTCATATATTCATAATATTCCATTTTTCTATCATTCATGAGAGCACTTAACTCTGAAATACACCTTTGTTTTTACTATTCATAATAGGCCTCAAATTGGATCGGCATGATGAGTGCCCCAAAATGGCCTATCAACCAGGGGAACCTTCATCCTTAGGAGGAAATCCTTTTATCTTGGTATGATTTAACAATGTCATGACTAAAATCTCTTTTTGAACATGTTCCATGGTCAATATTTGTGCACTTGTCCCTCCCCAATCGTATTGATTTGAAATCCCCCATGATCATGGTTTACAACCTCCCCCTCTATATTGAGGTACAATGGGAGATCATGTTAGGATCAACATGCCATGTATTATTCATCATCCACAAACCCTTGGGTCAAATATTAGTAACATTAAACTATAGAAGCTATTAGTGTTAGAAAAATGATAATAAACTATGAGATAAAATCCTTGTAATCAATCATGTAGTATTAATCAAAGACAATTCATGACCAACTCTATCACACAAGCTAGGAAATCTCCCCAAATCATCTTTTTTTTCTCACACTGATCATGAATCAAGTGATCTTAAAGATATCAGGTGATCAACCCAATTTTTCATGACCAAATTATGTCATAATCAAATTTAAGGAATGTTTTTTCTTGAAGGAAAGTCCTTAAAAGGCTCACTCTTTGTAGTGATTCTCAAATTCAACATTCTAGATTATCCAAAATATAAATTCTTTCCTACACCCTCCCATAATCTTAATCATGGTAGGTAAATCCTTATAGAATCCACTCAAATTCAAAATTAGATTGTGTCCACCTAGTTAATGATAGTATCAAGGCCAAATTTCCCCCATTAGGTCTCAAAATATCCATATTCTAAATATACATAATTCATTACCTTTATGGAACTAAAATCCTATTAGTTTTCTCTTATATATTCATATTCAGGGCATTGGACTCTAATAAACATCTTTATTTGACAATGCATAATACGGCTCGAATTGGATTTCCATAATGCATTCCCTCAAAACATGGCCAATCAAAAAATGAAACTTTCATCCTTAGTAGTAAATACATTTATATATGTGTTACTTGAAATTATCATAATGGAAACTACTTTTAAAACATTTTTCATAGTCATTCCCTTCATATGTGTCTCACAACTTGAAAATCTCAGAATCATGACCTATAATTTGTCTTCAAAATGGGGGGATGATTGGGTATACAGGGACTACAATCCTCATTCTAGATTTTTACACCCATAACTATTGGTCAAAGTTTTTTGACATCAAACAATAGCTTTATTTTTCTATCCTTTGATACCTTAAACTACAATATTAAAATACACAAAGTCTATGACACTAATTTTAAGTCCCTGGAAAGAATAAAGTTATACTCTATAGTTCATGTAATATATGAAAAAATTAGAGAGTTATTCCATTAATTTAATTATGACTTAGACATATGTACATAAGTACATTCATTTAAATGATTCTATTCCGACATAATGTTATTAAATAGGCTAGAATAAGGAAACAAGTGATCAGGGTAAAAAAATAATTTCCATTCTTATATCCAAATTTTGATGACCTTCCAAAAGTTGGATTCTCTCCTCTAAGTGAAGCAGGTGTTACTCAATATAGGTTTTGATCAGTTGAATTGCAGATAATTCCCTATCTACACTTTATTGAATCATATTCATTTTTGTGGTGATGGATTCCTTGATATGATGAATTGTCTCCACCACCATAGTAATGAAATACTTTACTTATTCTGGGACCAAATTCTAGGATTGGTGGATTTTAAAATTAACTCCCTTAACATAATATTATTATTCTTAAATAAATACCATCTTGATAGATGTTTCATTAATTTGGTCATGGTTCTCATTGACTTTCTTGGCATAGCTAAGCTCAACCTAGGACACAGTGGCTTTAAGATCTTCAAATAGTCCCACTAGCTATGCCTAAACCTACCATGATATTTTATCCTATTGCTTATGTTGGATGATTAACTTTTTGGAATAATGGTTCATGCATTAGTAAAATCCTCTATACCCCCCAAAATGTAAATCATGGTTGTGAGTTAGTGAAGTTTCAATGGTAGATCTTCAATAGGTGTATCCAACATTAACCTCCAATTTTCTTTCCAAGAAACATTGTGTGTGGCTTGAAAATAATATTATGCCTCTACATATAAATCATATATGATTTTAAAGGGAGATAAATATTTCATGATTAATTCAGTAAAGGAGGCACTTGGTTCTGGCATTTCCAAATTAGTATTAACCTCTCATTCTACAATTGACTGAATAGCCATATATTCCTATCCCTCAGGATCGGGCACCTAATTTGATGGAATTGGATAATAGGTGGAACTCATCTTTAATATTGTGAAATAATATATAGAAATAGAATGGAGAAAATTAGATTAGTTAACAATACTCGCCCATTGGTGGGTCAACTTATAGATTATAATCATACCCTATATCTACAACTTTTATAGCTTAACCAAGGACATGCAGATGATGGGTACGTCTTTCAAGTTTCTCAGAGATCAGGGAAGAAGGATCTTGGAATTTCACCACATTAAGTCTTGGCACTAGTACCATATCCGTTTGATAAGGGTGAGGAATCTTGGTACCTTTCAACTAAATGGATTCAAAAATATTTTCCATTAAAAAAGATACATGAATCAAGTATTCATTATTAAAATAACATATGTAATTTTTTTTCATGAAAAAATAAAGAATCACATACATCTAAATCCTTATTGAATTTATTGAACTATTATAAAAAGACGGGGATATCAATATTTTCAAGTATATCTTCATATTTCATATCATGAGTTCTAATTTCATGAATTAATTTACCAAACCTCATTTAAGACTCACCTCTAGAGACTCATGGGATATCAGGTTCTGGACAAAACTCTATCCTTACTAATTCACCCATGGTCATTTCAGTAGGAACTTCCTCTTCTAATAACCTAAGACCCAAATCATCCTCCACTGATAAAGTGACAGGTTCAGAATTCATCTCTATAAGGTCCTCCAATACATGATATGGGCCTAGAATATAGTGAAAAATGAGATTCAGTAACTATTATATGACGTCCCATTATAAATAATTGATATTACTAGGTTGTTCTTATCTTGCTATAGTTACTAGAATATATGATGTATGGTCCCCTAAAACTTCTTCTATCAGGGGATAATTATTATCATCAAGATTTCATGACCCATCAGTAGTGTCTTCTTCAAATCCTGAGGGATCAGTGCTAGAACCCTTGGGGGAAGAAAGTGAATCAGATCTAGAAAATTTCAATCATTGTAAGATGGGTATGTTAAGAAAGTTAAAAGACTAAATGATGTTGTGAAGATTTACTATGATTAATACACATAGACAGCGACTATTCCCTCTTCTATTTCTTCACCTGAGATGGTGATGTGTGCATGTTAGTCTTCTCAAAAATATATATTATAAGTGGAAAGGGTCCCCCTTCCATCTCATTTTCCATTAATCTATGGCCAGTAGATAACTCTCTGGGCTCAGGGATAGACCCATCAACCTTGATCAGGTTGCCCGTTGAAGTATATATTAGGGAGGATATTTCTTGGGATCCCTCTTTGTATAAGTCAAAGTGGCATCATAACAGTAGTTTCTCTGCTCAAAAAAATTATTATGGGTTCAAAATAAAGGGAAATAAGTATACATCACCAGTATCAATTAATTAATGCCATTCATTATTTGATTGGTTAGGCACTACCTCAACAGAACTATAGTCAGGCATACTAATTACCTACTTTTTGGCTCATATCCAGTCATCGATTAAATATACTAACATCTCCAACTTCTGAACATACTACCCCAACTCGATAGAATTTGTTTCAGATAGAAGATAATATGTCACTAAAATATCTCCAAGCTATGGGATATGTATGTTAACTTGAATAAATACCCATGAATCATTGATGTCATGGGTTATGCATTTCTAGACTCAGGCTTCCTTAGGATGCACATAATCAGATGTTGGTGTGGTTAGTTTTGATGAATAGTTGAAATCTTTGGACTTTAATTTCCTTTTTGGACTCTCTACTCTAGAGGGAGGTTAGGTGATCAAAGCTTGGGTCTCCTTCCAGTGGTGATCAATAGACCACATTGGTTTAAAATATGTGTTCTTTCCAACTCTATCTTGATCTATGCCATGTGTCTGTCTAAGATTGTTTAGAATATTTTGATGCTTTAATGTCATCGTCCCAAGGTTGATCCTTCCTACCATTCTTTCCACATCCAGCAGTCGGTGTGGCCTCAACTAGAGGGACATTAATTAGTAACACCCATTGAGGGTAGGAAGAAATTTGGGCATTAGAATACCTGGATTTTAACCAAATAGATACACCTAGTGGAGGTATCTTAATTGATTCTTGGGATACCACCAAATCCATGAGAATATAGAATTTACTGGCCACCATTGGTTGTTTCTCAACTTTGACAAGTGGGGGAGGTACATTTGGCTGTTATAGACACTTGAACGGATGATAAAATATGTATGAAGAATATTCTTTACATAGGACCTATAGAATCCCTACTTTTACTTAAATGACTATAACATCATTTTAAATATAAACAATGTAATAAAGTTATAAAACCATGATCCTAAGGTTTGGTTTCTTGGAAAATTTAGGACTATACATAAATTTTACATAATAAAACATAAACATTATTTAATTATTTATTCTATAGATTATTAGTGGACATCATGTTCTCCTTAGTATAAATAATGACCTAAGGATATAAACAAATGAAAGGAGTGAGCTAAAAGTCTAATAATAGGATATAGAAATTCATGAATAAATATAACACAGGAGAGTGTAATAATCATATTCATAAAATAATCATGGGATCGTTATCATAATCATGATCGGAATAATTATATAAATTTATGGAATGTGTAAATTAATAAAAATGAAATATCATGTCTTAGTGGTCAAATACCACACATAGTTATTAACAAATCTAGCAACTTGTCCACACATAACATATGTGGATAATCATAACATCATCATTTTAAAAAAAATAGCATCTTGTTCATGAATATCTCATATTATCTCATGAGATAAATCACATTACCCAATGCATTTTAATTCTATATAATTTTAGGTTCACCTGTCACATCATAACATTTATATAATCATGCATGCCACAAAGAACGTATAACAATCATTGACATAAAATAACACATAGAAAGAAAATTTGTTTCATAATAATTTCATAAAGAAACATTCATATATAAAATTTTGGGTTCCCAAAATAATAATTGAATAGCATATTTGGTATAATAATCATCAATCTTGAGTGAATAAGAAACAATCTCAAGAGAAGTAAAATATGAGTTTTTAGAAGGAAGGGGTATTTTGGAAAAATATTTTCATTTGTCATCAAATCAGATTGAAAAAATGTATATCCTTGTAAAGAAAAGGTAACAATAAAGAAAGTATATTTGAGGAATATTAAAATAAAATCCATAATAAAATTTTTCATGAGACACAATAACCCAAAGAATGAAATTTGGATTTGAGGATCCTCTTACCGTATGTCTGAATTCTTTATTCACATTAATATCCTAGATAATAAAATAAGATTCATTAATTACTAAATCTTGATCCTATTATACATGTATTCTATTCATTATAATTTTATTAAGTTTTTGATGGACATTTTTATGAATTATAGAGTTCAATTTCATCATTCATGAGTGTTCTTTTTCTTGGTTTTCATGATTGGTTCACTTGTATACATGTATGGAATATCACATAAAATGAGAATAAATATCCATAATTGAAATTATATTCTATTTATTAACTTATGTAATTTTAAATGGTCTTATATATTATTTATTTCTAGATATAAGGATTATTTATTAGATAAAACATTAATGACAATCATTTCGATTAATTTGGCGGTTTTTTGATCATCACAAACTAGTTTTGTTTTATTATTTAATATTATGTGTATATTTTAATTATAAAACATTAAAAATGTTATAACATAAATTTTAATATCTGTTTCAAACATTATAATGGGTTTATGACCATATTTTAAGGCATTGAAGGAAAATGAAAACTTTCCATCCTCGAAGGCGATAAATCAACACCTCAAGGATGCCGTTTTCATTTTTAGAATAATAGGGAGAGTAGAAGAGGTTTGGTGGTGGACTATTCCATTAACTTAATAAAATTATATTATATATAAGTTAATATAGTTATTATTCAACTTGGATAAGAGGAGGTTAGGAGAGAATAATAAAATAAAATAAATTGAAAAGGAATTAAAAGAAAATGAAAGAGGATTTTACCTCTTGAATTATTCTTGTTGAGAACCTCCTTAGGTAAATTGGATTTGGAATTTTATTGAGACCAAAGGATCATAGACATGGGGGAGAGGATTATTAAAAGTATTGGGAAGAATTTGAACAATCTAAAAGGCATTGGAGGTGTGAGGGGAATAGGTGGTGAGGGTTGGTATTTATAGGGGAAGAGAGGGGAGTTTTTTTATTTTTTTACATTGGGTTATTATTTAGCTCAAGACTATGAATAGTATTCATTCCCATGACTAAATATAGTAAAGTGATAAGGTTAGTTCTAGATTATGGTTCTTACATTAGAAATGACTCAATAAATAGTGAATTTAAATTAGAATTTTATATACCGTAAATTATCATATTTCACTATTCACCAAAAATTCAAATATTTTAGAAAAATCCAAAAAAACATAACTATAACAATTTTTCAATGTGTAAAATTCAAAAATTAAGTCTATCTTATTTAAAAAAATTCTAAATTTTAGAAATTTAATTTTAAATTAAAATAATCATTTACTTGGAAAATACTGGTTTTAAAGTAATAGCTAATTTTATACCACTTTGAAAAATTAATTAATATCTAAAAATATTATCATATAATCATAAGAAAAAAATATTAATTTATAAATATATTTTCTAAAAATAAAATTTCTTTTAAATCATTATATTAGTTATAAAATTGTAAATAAATATTTATGTTTTATAAAAATACTAACACTTAATTAATAAATTTTAAAACATTTATCTCTATAAACTATGATATATATATATATATATATCGTACCTTTATTTATTAGATAACCAACTTTTATTTAAAGTTCATAGGTGATGTTACTATTCTATTGGCAGATTTATTATTCCTAATAGTCACATTACTATTCCAAAGGTCGAGTTACTATTCCATTGGTATGTGTTCTTAAATTTATAGAAATACCTCTTATTTAATTAATTATTCATTTATAACGTTTTTATTATGTTATCAAATTGATTTTATGTGTTTTATATTAGAATTATAAGAAATTAATTTCCATTTATAAAATTTTGGGTCGTGACATTCTTCCCCTCTTATGAAATTTATTATTCAAAATTTTGATTTACATTCTAAGTTAAAAATAGGTGAGGGAACCTCTCCTTAATTAATTCCTTTGGTTCCCATGTTTCCTCTTAATATTTATGGTTCCACCATATAACTTTGACCAAGTGAGTAGTCTTTTGAGTAGAACTTTATCTCTATATTCCAAGATCTTCACTGGTTACGCCGCGTAACAGAGATCATTTTCAATTTGTAACACCTATAAATTCAGTACATGTGAGTGATCTAGTATGAACTTCCAACAGAGGGGTATGTGGAAAACATAGTGGACTTATGAAATGGTTAGTGGAAGTGATAGTCCATAGGCCATATCTCATACATGTTAAATAATCTCAAAGTGGTTGATGTGTCATGCCCTAGCTCCCGAGTACCCAGAGTCGGTGCCATGCAGAGGATCGAATTTGGTTCAGGCTCTTTGAAACCAGCTATTGCTGAAAACTTCCTTATTAAAAACACATACCTGAAAAAAAAATTAAAAAAACAAAAAGATAGGGTGAGCCTACAAATGCCTAGTAAGGGGTTCTAAAATAAACCAATATAACTTTTGAAAATATTCTTTAAAAAAACTTCCTAAATAAAAGTTATAACATAAGTACACATCATAAAAGTTCTCAATTTAAAAACATACTGTTGGAATTTCAAGGATACATAATTCAATTATAGTCATGCTGAATAAAAGAAATTCCAAACATGTATGACATGAGAATATGTAAGCAAAAATTAAACAGCTAAGAGTAATGAAAAGTCATAGTTGCGCATAAAATAATAAGTTCAATTTCATACACCGAATACTAAATCACTAAGTGCTAAACGTATGTCATGCCATAAATATACAGGACATTATGAAACATAACATCAAGGCCTTGGATAAGACGTCTAATGATTTAAGGCCTCGGCCGAAAATCCATAAGATCATTAACAAAATATTCTACTAGGCGAAAATTTTTCTAGTTAATTAAATTACATAATAATAATGAGGGAATTGCATATGTTGGATCATGTCAAGGCCTCATGCCAAGACCTAGGGGGCTAACTGTAACTGAACCCCAACCCAGAGAGCCTCTCTAACCAGACTCCAACCAAGAGCGCCTCTAATAACTGGACACCAACCCGGACTGCCTCTGTAACCTGACACTAACTCGGAGTGTCTGCTATAACTGAACCTCAACCCGGAGGGATTACTTTTACCGGTCCCCACCCTAGAACATACTAGGTCCAATGAATTCCTCATAACTCATAAATCAAAGTGCACATACAACTTTTATTTATTTAAATAACTTATCACATACAAATTACTTGGTTTCTTAATTCACTTTTCATTTTGTTCAAGGTGTTCCATACCACCCTGAATATTTAATTTTATTATTTATTACCCAAGGTGTCCCATACCACTCTGTGTAATTTAGTTTCTTACTTCATGATATGTCACATGCATGCATTATTGTGTACAACAAAAACAAAAATGGATAATGAAATTATTGTACATTTAATCTTGAAATACATGATATGATAGTTAACATTGAAAATATGGCAAAGATATGTATGGATTAATAAACATTATTTGCACACTAGACAATTACTAAAACACATGAAATGATTGAAGAAAAAGGGTTTTCCACATGAATTGGTAACTCCTTAATTTAAAAATCCTCATTTAATGGAAATGAAATACTTAATAAAAATACATGTCATTAAATATGCTCCCAAAAGGGTTAGTGAACATGCATTTAGAATAAAACATAAGCTTGGTAACCAATTGAAAATATTGTGGAAAATTAAAACTACAAGTGTGCACAACATGGTTTACAAACGTAACACGATTTTATAAATCCATTTCTTCTCTAATTTCTTTTGGTCAAGTCAAATTATATTATTTTGAAACATAGAAACACCACAGCCTTATGAAAACTTATTTAATTAAAACATACCTTATATAATAATATATAAATATATAAACACATATTGGTTTAGTAGATTTCAAAATTAACATTTAATAAAATCATACAAGCATTAACTACATCAAAAATAATAATTAATTTCTGAAATTCATTATTTGAGTCTCCTAATCAGACTAGGGTTATATATTTATAACCATATTTACACCAAGTGTATATACATGGGTTTTACATAACCAAAAAAAGTTTTAATAATTTCTTATAAGTAATATATACTTTAAAAAGTATTTAATTCACCATTATTACTTGATTGAAAACTTAAACCATGTTATGTTTATAGTATATAATCATATGTGTATAAATATATAAAAAATGGGGTCTTGAATAATAATTATAAATCCAATTGAACACAAAAAATAATTCACATCAAAAACATTATTTGACGGTTGAAAATTATCTTTTAAAATTTATAAAATAGATTTAGTTTGAATCATATGTATACTTGTACATACCCGAATACACAAAATATATATATATATATATATATATATTCAATTTTACAAAACCCGTGTTAATGAACCCTTAAATTATTCAAAACTTGAAAATCATTAAATGACACATATCCATTTTGAAAAGCATCAAAACATAAAGGATTTGAATTGCATATATATATATATATATATGAATATACTAACGTATATAAACACATGTTTTGCTTAACGATAAGAAAGAAAAATACTCCCTTACCTATGTGAGATTCTTAGTAAGACATATTTATTATTCTTTGAATTAATTAAAATCGAAAGGGATTGAAAACACATGTACATATTTACATATAAATGTAAATTGTATACATAAAAAGAATTTGGTAAATTGGAAACATTACACAATAATCACTTACAAAGACTTTCAATATGTGTACCTTAATAAAACATCAATATCCTCTTAAAACATTAAAAAGATAAGGGATATATATATATATATAAATATTTGTTTATATATAAATATTTGAAAACTACATATACAGAAATATATATATATTAGTTGTTTTGTAAAATAAAACTAATTAGAAATAATCACTTAAAGAAACAAGATTTTTGATAAATATAAGTTTCAAAATAAATAATTTATCCCTTACATCATTTAAACCTTAAAAATAATTGTAGACACAGCATCCACCATTTGAAAATATAGTTTAGTTTTGATTTGAAATACATGTAAATATATATGTATATACCCGAATATACACATAAGTATATATTGGGTTCTATAAGATGTAAAAATCTAATTGAACCCAAAATATAATTCACAACTAAAACATTATTTGAAGATTGGAAATCATCCTTTAAAATCCATAATTCAGGTTTGTATTGAGTCTTAGTTATACATGTACATACTCAAATATGAATATAAGTATATATTGGGGTTTTCATAAGAAGTACAATTCTAATTGAATCCCAAACTTAATTCGCATCTAAAACATTATTTAAGGGTCAGAAATTATTTCTTAAAATTTATAAAACAAATTTATTTTGAGTCAGAAAAAATTTCTTCATATATATATATATATGTATGTATGTATATACCAAAGTATATAAAAATAGGTTTTTCTTAATGAAAAACAAAACATAAAACACTCTTACATAGACTATACAAAAACAAACTCTAATAAAGCATCTATGATCTCATTTGATAAAACTTAAAATAGAAGGGATCAAATTATACATATGTATATATTTAAAACTATATATAACAGAGGTTTTATAAAATAGAAACGATTGAAAAATAGACCCTTACATTTTAAAAACATCATTGCAAATCAAAACATGATATAATTAAAACTGTGTGTATTAAAACTATATGAATGTATATATTTATATATATCATCATATAAAATGTTTATATTCAAGTTTGAAAAAGTAAAGCAAAGTATATTGAACCCTTACATGTATTCATGGAGGAGTTACAACAGCCAAAGCTTGCTGGAGGTTGAGGAAGAGAGAAAAAAACACATAGGGTTTTCATGTAATAAGGGGTTTATAAAAAATATGTTAATACATATGAAATGAATTTATTCATTCATCATTTATAAACAAATAAAAACCCACTTGACTATTGCAGATTCAAACAAGGGTAATAATTGAAAAAAATATTAAATAAAACTAGCATTTTAAAATATAAATATTTTATAAGAGTCTTCTATGAGAAACTTCGGTTTTGTAAAAATAAAAAAATATAAACCATGTACAAACACAAAATAATTGAGGAGAGTTATGAATGATTGGTATGATGCAGACTGGTGTATTGGGATAGGTTCGGTGAAGGAGAAGGCTTAGAAAATATATGGATGGCTCATGTCATCTGGGATTGATCGAAGGGTTGAAATAAACCCTAATATTTTTTAAAAGGTGGCCAATTAGATGAGTATAGGGGACAGTTAGGATTTGAATTCCTTTTCATGGGTGGTCTAAACACATCCCACATATCCCATTTCAAAAAAAATGAAATAATTCACGTGTTGATTTTTTTAACATACGTTTTTGTCTTTATATTCCCAAAGTTTTCTCTCTCTCTTTTAGAAATCATGATTGACTCTATTATATAATATAATAATTTTATTATTTCACATTTTACTTTAATACACATCATTTTTTTAAAACAAATTAATTAAAAAACGTTGCTTTTCCATAAAAAAACAAATCAAGTCATGTTTATAATATAAAAAATATATAATAGAGTAATAAAAATGATAATTAATTTTTTTATAAACACACAATCATATTAACTGAAATATATATATATATATACACAAAAAATATTTATAAAAAATATTATTTATATTTTTAAGTCAAATCATATTTTTATTCTTTTGATATTGTTATTACTTTATGTTTTTTATATCTTTTTTTAAGGTTCCACGTTTTCTACACCTTACCATTTACTTTTTTTTACTTGTTTGGTTAAATTTACAAAGTCACCATGTAAATTTCATTAATTTAATCTAACCATTCAAATTACCTTTTCATTTATTATTTTTCTTTAAAAAACATTTAACAATTCATGTAAAAAAAATTATCTAAATAAATTCATTTTTTTTATAATCACATATATTTAAAGTAAATGTGTATATATATTTTCCATATGTACTGATTTTTTTTTTATAATAAATATATAATTCATTTTTTTATCATATAAGAAACATTAGTGAATCATTTTATTAAATTTTCATCATATATAATTTCATATTTTTATAATTATAATATACAATCATAGTTTCATAACACAAATGTTATAATAGTGTCAATTTTATAATATATTTATTAAAAATATTTCTTATACATATATATGTGTATATCACATTTTGAAAATCAAAATTTTATAAAAATAAACTCATTATATTCATTAAAAAAATCACGCATTTAAAATATCCAATTAAATAATTATTCGAGAAGAATTAATTATTGTTGACCATAATAGCTATTTTTATACATTAAACAAAGTGAGACAATATTTACATTTAAGTTTTTTACTTTGGTCGGATAAAAAAATAAAACCTAGATATTACTATTAAACGAGAAACAAGTTTTTGGGGCATTACATTATTCCCTCCTTCGAAGAATTGGGTCCTCACAATTCTAAAATACTCATACACAACCATAGCAGAACCAGACACACGCCACTCTCAAGGTCCTTCTACCAGGAACAGAACTGATGGTCAAGTGCTGACGACCTCGGGTGAATTCCTAAGGTTGTATTCAGCTGCTCGATTTCTCTGGCCCAGACACACTGTGAGCAACTAGGGTCGAAACTATTCCTAAATTACTCAGCCTTCCATAAAGAAGCACGAGAGGTGTGGAGGTTGGAAAGTTTTGAGTGGACTAAATCCCTATAAATCCCATGCACCACGTCATTCATGAAAATATCGATGTTGTAAATTTCTTCATACATACTAAAACTCAAGAACTGGAATAGGTAGGTTGGTCGATTGTCACTATCCAAAGCAGCTTCTAGAAATTTACCTACAGCTCGGTAGTTATCAGTCAAAGTGAATCATAGAAAAAGTGTTTCATGAAACTTTCCCCTCTTCCTATAAGTTGCAAATTATTCAATTGCAACATGGTAAAAGTCCATATTGCTTCCATGGTGAAGATTGAGGATGTTTGCGTGTTTCGACACCCGATGGAGTTGTTTACAGGAAAACTGAATGTTTTCGAAAGTCTTGTAGCCCCCTGAACATGACTTGGCCACTATGATTTCTACTCTCTCCATTGGGAGAGACAGATGGCATGATTCAATATCCATCTGAAAATTTTAGGAAACTACTACTTAGTAACACATAATCAAATTTTCAGTATTGTTCTAATATTATCAGATGTCTCCAAAAAGACATAGGACTGGTATTTTTGTTTACAAGAAACATCATACTTAGTAATGCTTAAATAAATTTTTCTTATTTTAAGTTTCAGTTTTCCAGAGTTAACAAAACTGAATCCTCTGATACCAACTATCACGCCCCAGCTCCCGAGTACGCAGAGCGGGTGCCATGCAGAGGATTGAATTCGGTTCAGGCTCTGAGAAACTAGCTACTGCTGAAAACTTCCTTACTAAAAACCCATACCTGAAATTGTTTTTTAAAAAAAAACGTAGGGTGATCATACGAATGCCTAGTAAGGGGTTTTAAAATAAACCAATATAACTTTTGAAAACATTCTTTAAATAGTCTTCTTAAATAAAAGTTGTAACACAAGTACATATCCTAAAAGTTCTCAATTTAAAAACATTCTATTGGAATTTCAAGGATACATAATTCAATTATAGGCATGCTGAATAAAATAACTTCCAAACATGTATGACATGAGAATATGTAAGCACAAATTAAACAGCTAAGATTAATGAATAGTCAAAGTTGCGCATAAAATAATAAGTTCAATTTCATACACCGAATACTAAATCACTAAGTGCTAAACATTTGTCATGCCATAAATATACAGGACATTCTAAAACATAATGTCAACGCCTTGTCCAAGAGGTCTAATGATTTAAGGCCTTGGCTTAAAATCCATAAACTCATTAACCAAATATTCTAATAGGAAAATATTTTTCTAGTTAATTAAATTACATAATCATAATGAGGGAAGTGCATATGCTAGACCGGGTCAAGGCCTTGTTCCGAGACCTAGGGGATAACTGTGACCAGACCCCAACCCGGAGAGCTTCTGTAAGTGAACTCCAACCCAGAGTGCCTCTAATAACCGGACACCAACCCGGAGTACCTCTGCTACCAGACACTAACCCGGAGGGTCTTCTATAACTGGACCCTAACCTGGAGGGATTACTTTTACCGGTCCCCACCCCAGAACATACTAGGTCCAATGAATTCCTCATACCTCATAAATCAAAGTGCACATACCACTTTTATTTATTTAAATAACTTATCACTTAAAAATTACTTGGTTTCTTAATTCACTTTTCATTTTGTTCAAGGTTCCCCATACCACTATGAATATTTAATTTTATTAGTTATTACCCAAGGTTCCCCATACAACTTTGGGTAATTTAGTTTCTTACTTCATGATATGTCACATGCATGCATTATTGAATACAACGACAAATAAAATAGATAATGAAACTGTTGTATATTTAATATTGAAATACATGATATGATAGTTAACATTGAAAATATGTAAAATACATGTATGGTTTAATAAACATTCTTTTCACAAGAGACAATTACAAAAACACCTGAAGTGGTGGACAAAAAAGGGTTTGACACATGAATTGATAACTCCTTAATTTAAAAATCCTTATTTCATGGAAATGAAATACTTAATAAAAATACATGTCATGAAATATGCTGACAAAAGGGTCAGTGAACATGCATTTAGACTAAAACATAAGCTTTGTAACTAATAGAAAATATTGGGGCAAATTAAAACTACATGTGTGCACAACATGGTTTACAAAGGTAACACGATTTTATAAATCCATTTCTTCTCTAATATATTTTGGTCAAGTCAAATTATATTATTTTGAAACATAGAAACACCACAGGATTATGAAAACTTATTTAATTCAATCATACCTTATATAATAATATATACATATATAAACACATATTGGTTTAGCAGATTTCAAAATTAACATTTAATAAATTCTTACAAGCATTAACTACATCAAAAATAATAATTAAATTCTGAAATTCATTATTTGAGTCTCCCAATCAGACAAGGTTTATATATTTATAACCATATACACACCAAGTATATATACATGGGTTTTACAAAACCAAAACATGGTTTAATAATTTCTTATAAGTAATATATACTTTAAAACATTTTTAATGCACCATAATTACTTGATTGAAAACCAAAACCATGTTAGGTTTATATTATATAATCATATGTGTATACATATATAAAAATTAGGGTCTTTCATAATAATTATAAATCCAATTGAACAGAAAACATAATTTGCATCAAAAACACTATTTGTGGGTTGGAAATTATCTTTTAAAATTTATAAAATAGATTTAGTTTGAATCATATGTATACTTGTACATACCCGAATACACACAATATATATATATATATATATATATTCAATTTTACAAAACCCATGTTAATGAACCCTAAAATTATTCAAAACTTGAAAATCATTAAATGACTCATATCCATTTTGAGAATCTTCAAAACATAAAGGATTTGATTTTCATATATATATATATATACATACATATATATTTTAATATAATAAAGTATATAAACACAACTTTTTCTTAATAATATCAAATAAAAATACACCCCTACCCATGTGAGATTCTTTGTAAGACATATTTATTATTCCTTGAAATAATTAAAATCTAAAGGGATTGAAAACACATGTACATATTTACATATATATGTAAACTGTATACATAAAAAGAATTTCGTAAATTGGAAACATTACACAATAATCACTTACACAGACTGTCAATATGTGTACCTTAATAAAATATCAAGATCCTCTTAAGACATTCAAAACAGAAAGGATATATATATATATATATATATATATATATATATATTTGCAAACTGCATATATAGAAATATATATATATATTAGTGGTTTTTTATGATAAAACTAATTAAAAATAATCCCTTACAGAAATAAGATTTCAGATAAATATAAGTTTCAAAATAAATAATTTATACCTTACGTCATTTAAACCTTAAAAATAATTATAAACACAGCATCCACCCTTTGAAAATATAGTTTAGTTGTTATTTGAAATACATGTAAATATATATGTATATACCCAAATATACACATAAGTATATATTGGGTTCTATAAGATGTGCAAATCTAATTGAACCCAAAAAATAATTCACAACTAAAACATTATTTGAAGATTGGAAATCATCCTTTAAAATCCATAATTCAGGTTTCTATTGAGTCTTAGGTATACATGTACATACTCGAATATGAATATAAGTATATATTGGATTTTGCATAGGAATTACAATTCTAATTGAATCCAAAACATAATTCGCATCTAAAACATTATTTGAGGGCTAGAAATGATTTCTTAAAATTTTTAAAACAAATTTCTTGGAGTCACATAATATTTCTTCATATATATATATATATATCTGTATATACCAAAGTATATAAAAATAGGTTTTTCTTAACGAAAAACAAAACATAAAACACTCTTACGTAGACTATACAAAACCAAACTCTAATAAAGCATCGATGATCTCCTTTGAGAAACCATAAAATAGAAGGTATCAAATTATACATATGTATATAATTAAACTTGTATATAACAGAGGTTTTATAAAATAGAAACGATTGAAAATAGACCCTTGCATTTTAAAAACATCATTACAAATCAAAACTCGATAGAATTAAAACTCTGTTTATTAAAACTATATGAATATATATATATATATATATATATATATCAGCATATACAATTTTTATATTCAAGTTTAAAAAATCAAAGCAAAGTGTATTGAACCCTTACATGTATTCAAGGAGGAGTTCAAACAGCCAAAGATTGCTGGATTTTGAGGAAGAGAGAAAAAAAATCAAGTAGGTTTTTCATGTAATAATGGGTTTATATAAAATATGTTTATACATATTAAATTACTTTCTTCATTCACCATTTATAAAAAAATATCCCACTTGACTATTGCGGGTGCAGACAAGGGTAATAATTGAAGAAAATCTGAAATAAAACAATCATTTCAAAATATAAATATTTTAGGAGAGTCTTACACGAGAAGCTTGGGTTTTGTAAAAATAAACAAACATAAACCATGTACAAACACAAAATAATTGAGGATATTTCTGACTGATTGGTTTGATGCAGACCAGTGTATTGGGACAGGTTCAACGAAGGAGAACGGTTAGAAAATATGCGGATGGCTCATATCATCTAGGATTGATCAAAGGGTTCAAATAAACCCTAATATTTTTTTTAAAGGTGGATGATTAGATGAGTAGAGGGGACGGCTAGGATTTGAATTCCTTTTCATGGGTGGTCTAAACAAATCCCACATATCCCATTTCAAAAAAAATAAAGAATTCACGTATTGATTTTTTTAACATACTTTTTTATCTTTATATTCCCAAAGTTTTCCCTCTCACATTTAGAAATCATGATTGACACTATTATATATAATAATAATTTTTTTTATTTCACATTTTACATTAATACAGATCAATTTTTTTATACAAATTAATTTAAAAAACGTTGCTTTTCCATAAAAAAACAAATCAAGTCATGTTAATAATATAAAAAATATATATAGTAGAGTAATAAAAATGACAATTAATTTTTTTATAAACATATAATTATATTAACTAGAATATATATATATATATACAAAATATTTATAAAAAAATATTATTTATATTTTCAAGTCAAATAATATTTTTATTCTTTTGATATTGGTATTACTTTATGTTTTTTTATATCTTTTTTTTAGGTTCCATGTTTTCTACACTTTGCCATTTACTATTTTTTACTTGTTTGGTTCACTTTCCAAAGTCACCATGTGACTTTCATTAATTCATTATAACCATTCAAATTACCTTTTCATTTATTATTTTTCTTTAAAAAACATTTTACAATTCATGTAAAATTTTATATCTAAATAAATTCGTTTTTTTATAATCACATGTATTTAAAGTAAACGTGTATATATATTTTCCATATGTATTGATTTTTTTTATATAATAAATATATAATTTATCATTTTATCACATAGAAATCTTTAGTAAACCATTTTATAAAATTTTCATCATATATAATTTCATATTTTTATAATTATAATATACAATCATAGTTTTATATCAAAAATGTTATAATAGTATCAATTTTGTAATATATTTTTCAAAAATATTTCTTATACATATATATGTGTGTATATCAAATTTTGAAAATCAAAATTTTATAAAAATAAACTCATTATATTCGTTAAAAAAGCATGCATTTAAAATATTCTATTAAATAATTATTCGATAAGAATAAATTATTGTTGACCATAATAGTTATTTTTATTCATTAAACATAGTGCGATTATATTTACATTGATGTTTTTTACTTTTCTCAGATAACAAAATAAAACCTCAATATTACTATTAAACAAGAAACACGTTTTGGGGCATTACATTATTCCCTCCTTCGAAGAATTGCATCCTCGCAATTATAAAATACTCGTACACAACCACAGAAACACCAGACACACGCCACTCTCGAGGTCCTTATATAGGGAACACCACTGATGGTCGGGTGATGACGACCTCATGTGAATTCCTAAGGTTGTATTCAGCTTCTCGATTTCTCTGGCCCAGACATACTGTGAGTATTTATGGTCGAAACTGTGCCCAAATCACTCAGCCTTCCATAAAGAGGCATGAGAGGTGGGGAGGTTGGAAAGTTATGAGTGGACTAAATCCCTATAAATCCCATGTTCCATGTCGTTATTGAAAATATTGATGTCATAAATTTCTTCTTACATACTAAAACTCATGACCTGGAATAGGTAGGCCACTCAATAGTCACCATCCAAAGCAACTTCTAGAAATTTACCTACAACTCGATAGTTATCAGCCAAAGTGAATCCTAGAAAAAGTGTTTCATGAAACTTTCTCATCTGCCTATAAGCTAAAAATTGTGCAAGTTCAACACGATAATAGTCCAGATTGCTTCCTTGGTAAAGATGGTGGATTTTTGGGTGGTTCAACACCCAATGGAGTTTTTTACTGGACAACTGAATGTTTTTGAAAGTCTTGTATCCCCCTGAACATGACATGGCCACTATGATTTCAATTGTCTCCGTTGGGAGAGACAGAAGGTGTGATTCAATAGCCATCTGAAAATTTAAGGAAACTACTACATAGTAACACATAACCAAATTTTCAGTATTGTTCTAATATTATCGGATGTCTCTGAAAAGACATAGGAATTGTATTTTTTTTACAAGAAACATCATACTTAGTAATTCTTAAATAAATTTTTCTTGTTTTATGTTTTGGTTTTCCAGAGTTAACTAAACTGAATCATCTGATACCAACTGTCATGCCCTAGCTTCCGAGTACCTAGAGATGGTGCCACGCAGAGGATCGAATTCGGTTCAGGCTCTGAGAAACCAGCTACTGCTGAAAACTTCCTTATTAGAAACCCATACATGAAAAAAAATTAAAAACAAAAAACGTAGGGTGAGCATACGAATACCCAGTAAGGGGTTTTAAAATAAACCAATATAACTTTTGAAAACATTCTTTAAACAATCTTCTTAAATAAAAGTTGTAACACAAGTACACATCCTAAAAGTTCTCAATTTAAAAACATGCTATTTGAATTTCAAGGATACATAATTCAATTATAGGTATGCTGAATAAAAGAACTTCCAAACATGTATGAAATGAGAATATGTAAGCACAAATTAAACCTTAAAAATAATTTTAAACACATCATCCACTCTTTGAAAATATATTTTAGTTTTTATTTGAAATACATGTAAATATATATATGAATATACGCGAATATACACATAATTATATATTGGGTTCTATAAGATGAACAAATATAATTGTACCCAAAATATAATTCACAACTAAAACATTATTTAAAGATTAGAAATCATCCTTTTAAATCCATAATTCATGTTTGGATTGAATCCTAGATATACATGTACATACTCAAATATGAATATAAGTATATATTGGGTTTTGCATAAGAAGTACAATTCTAATTGAATCTAAAACTTAATTCGCATCTAAAACATTATTTAAGGGTTAGAAATGATTTCTTAAAATTTATAAAACAAATTTCTTTTGATTCACATAAAATTTCTTCATATATATATATATATATATATATATATATATATATATATATATATATACCAAAGTATATAAAAATAGGTTTTCCTTAACGAAAAACAAAACATAAAACACTCTTATATAGAATATAAAAAACCAAACTCTAATAAAGCATCGATGATCTCCTTTGATAAACCTTAAAATAGAAGGTATCAAATTATACATATGTATATATTTAAAACTGCATATAATAGAGGTTTTATAAAATATAAATGATTGAAAAATAGACCCTTTCATTTTAAAAACATCATTGTAAATCAAAACTCGATAGGATCAAAACTATGTGTATTAAAACTATATGAATATATATATATATATATATCAACATATACAATGTTTATATTCAAGTTTGAAAAAGTAAATCAAAGTGTATTGAACCCTTACATGTATTCAAGGAGGAGTTTGAATAGCCAAAGCTTGCTGGAGTTTGAGGAAGAGAGAAATAAATACACATAGGGTTTTCATGTAATAAGGGGTTTATATAAAATATGTTTATGCATATTAAATGACTTGCTTCATTCATAATTTATAAACAAATAAAAACCCACTTGACTATTGCGGATGCAAACAAGTGTAATAATTGAAGAAAATCTTAAATATAAAAATCATTTCAAAATATAAATATTTTATGACAGTCTTACATGAGAAGCTTGAGTTTTTTAAAAATAAACAAACATAAACCATGTACAGACACAAAATAATTGAGGAGAGTACTGACAGATTGGTGTGATGCAGACAGGTGTATTGGGACAGGTTCAATGAAGGAGAAGGGTTAGAAAAGATGCGGACGGCTCATATCATCTGGGATTGATCGAAGGGCTGAAATAAACCCTAATATTTTTTAAAAGTTGTCTGATTATATGAGTAGAGGGGATGTCTAGGATTTGAATTCCTTTTCATGGGTGGTCTAAACACATCCCACATATCCCATTTCAGGAAAATGAAAGAATTCACCTGTTGATTTTTTTTAACATACATTTATGTCTTTATATTCCCAATGTTTTCACTCTCACTTTTAAATATCATGATTGACTCTATTATATATTATAATAATTTTTTTATTTCATGTTTTACCTTAATACACATCATTTTTTTTTAAACAAATTTCCTAAAAAACCTTTCTTTTCCATAAAAAAACAAATCAAGTCATGTTTATGATATAAAAAAATATATAATAGAGTAATAAAAATGATAATTAATTTTTTTATAGACACATAATCATATTAAATGAAATATATATATATATACACACAAAATATTTATAAAAAATATTATTTATATTTTCAAGTCAAATCATATTTTTATTCTTTTGATATTGTTATTACTGTAAGTTTTTTTATATCCTTTTTTTAGGTTCCTTGTTTTCTACACTTTACCATTTACATTTTTTTACTTGTTTGGTTCACTTTCCAAAGTCACCACGTGACTTTCATTAATTCAATCTGACCATTCAAATTACCTTTTCATTTATTATTCTTCTTTAAAAAAACATTTTACAATTCATGTAAAATTTTATATCTAAATAAATTCATTTTTTTATAATCACATATATTTAAAGTAAACGTGTATATATATTTTCCATATGTATTGATTCATTTTTTTATATAATAAATATATAATTCATTTTTTTATCACATAAAAAACTTTAGTAAATAATTTTATAAAATTTTCATCATATATAATTTTATATTTTTATAATTATAATATACAATCATAGTTTTATAACACAAATGTTATAATAGTATTAATTTTATGATATATTAATTAAAAATATTTCTTATACATATATATGTGTATATCACATTTTTAAAATCCAAATTTCATAAAAATAAACTCATTATATTCGTTAAAAAAATCATGCATTTAAAATATTCTATTAAATAATTATTTGATAAGAATAAATTATTGTTGACCATAATAGTTATTTTTATTCATTAAACAAAGTGAGATTATATTTACATTGAAGTTTTTTAATTTTCTTAGATAACAAAATAAAACCTCAATATTACTATTAAACGAGAAAAAAGTTTTTGGAGCATTACATTATTCCCTCCTTCGATGAATTGCTTCCTCACAATTCTAAAATAATCGTACACAAACGCAGCAACACCAGACACATGCCACTCTCAAGATCCTTCTATCGGGAACACCACCGATGGTCGGGTGCTGACGACCTCAGGTGAATTCCTAGGGTTGTATTCAGCTACTCGATTTCTCTGGCCCAGACACATTGTGAGAATCTAGGGTCAAAACTGTGCCTAAATCACTCATCCTTCCATAAAGAGGCCCGATAGGTGTGGAGGCTAGAAAGTTATGAGTGAACTAAATCCCTATATATCCCACTCACCACGTCGTTCTTGCAAATATTGATGTCGTAAAGTTCTTCGTACATACTAAAACTCGGGACCTAGAATAGGTAGGTCGCTCGATGGTCACCATCCAAAGTAGCTTCTAGAAATTTACCTACAGCTTGGTAGTTATCAGCCAAATTGAATCACAGAAAAAGTGCTTCATGAAACTTTCCTCTCTTCCTATAAGCAGAAAATTGTGCAATTGCAACACAGTAGTAGTTCATATTGCTTCCTTAGTAAAGATAGAGGATGTTTGGGCGGTTCGACACCTGATGGAGTTGTTTATAGGACAATTGAATATTTTCGAAAGTCTCATAGCCACCTGAACATGACTTGGCCCCTATGATTTCTACTATCTCTATTGAGAGAGACATAAGGCATGATTCAATAGACATCTAAAAATTTAAGGAAACTACTACTTAGTAACACATAAACAAATTTTTAGTATTGTTCTAATATTATCGGATGTCTCCGAAAATACATAAGACTGGTATTTTTTTTTACAAGAAACATCATACTTAGTAAAGCTTAAATAAATTTTTCTTGATTTAAGTTTTGGCTTTCTAGAGTTAACTAAACCAAATCCTCTAATACCAACTATCACGCCCTAGCTCCCAAGTACCCAGAGTCGTTGCCATGCAAAGGATCGAATTTGGTTCAGGCTCTGAGAAACCAGCTACTGCTGAAAACTTCCTTATTAAAAACCCATACCTGAAATTTTTTAAAAAAACAAAAATGTATGGTGAGCATACAAATGCCCGGTAAGTGGTTTTAAAATAAACAAATAAAACTTTTGAAAATAATCTTTAAATAATCTTCTTAAATAAAATTTGTAACACAAGTACACATCATAAAAGTTCTCAATTTAAAAACATGCTATTGGAATTTCAAGGATACATAATTCAATTATAGGCATGCTGAATAAAATCACTTCTAAACATGTATGACATGAGAATACGTAGGCAAAAATTATACAGCTAAGAGTAATGAATATTCAGAGTTGAGCATAAAATAATAAGTTCAATTTCATACACCGAATACTAAATCATTAAGTGGTAAACGTATTTCATGCCATAAATATACAGGACATTCTGAAACATAATGTCAATGCCTTGGCCAAGACGTCTAATGATTTAAGGCCTCAACCAACAATCCATAAGCTCATTAACCAAATATTCTACTAGGTGAATATTTTTCTGGTTAATTAAATTACATAATCATAATGAGGGAAGAGGATATGATGGATCGAGTCAAGGCCTCGTTCTAAGACCTAGGGTCTAACTGTGACTGAACCCCAACCCGGAGAGCCTCTATAACCGGACTCCAACCCGGAGTGCCTCTAATAACTAGACACTAACTCGGAGTGCCTCTGTAACTGTACACTAACCCAGAGGGTCTGCTATAACCAGAACCCAACCCGAAGGGTTTACTTCTACCGGTCTTCACCCCGGAACATACTAGGTCCAATGCATTCATCATACTTCATAAATCAAAGTGCACATAGCACTTTTATTTATTTAAATAACTTATCACTTACAAATTACTTGGTTTGTTAATTCACTTTTCATTGTGTTCAAGGTGTCCAATACCACCCTGAATATTTAATTTTATTAGTTATTACCCAAGTTGTCTCGTACCACTTTGGGTAATTTAGTTTCTTACTTCATGATATGTCACATGCATGCATTATTGAGTACAAAAACAAATAAAACGGATAATGAAACTATTGTACATTTAATCAAGAAATATATGATTTGATATTTAACATTAAAAATATGGCAAAGACATGTATGGTTTAATAAAAATTCTTTGCACATGATACAATTACTAAAACACATGAAATGATGGATGAAAAAGTGTTTTCTATATGAATTAATAACTCCTTTATTTAAAAATCCCTATTTCATGGAAAATAAATACTTAATAAAAAAACATGTCATTAAATATTGTGACAAAAGGGTTACTGAACATGCATTTAGTCTAAAACATAAGCTTGGTAACTAATAGAAAATATTGTGGAAAATTAAAACTACATGTGTGCACAATATGGTTTACAAATGTAACACGATTTTATAAATCCATTTCTTCTCTAATATCATTTGGTCAAGTCAAATTATATTATTTTGAAACATAGAAACACCACAGGATTATGAAAACATATTTAATTCAAACATACCTTATATAATAATATATACATATATAAACACATATTGGTTTAGCAGATTTCAAAATTAACATTTAATAAAATCTTACAAGAATTAACTACATCAAAAATAATAATTAAATTCTGAAATTCGTTATTTGAGTCTCCCAATCAGACTAGGATTATATATTTATAACCATATACACACAAAGTGTATATAAATGGGTTTTACATAACCAAAACAAGGTTTAATATTTTATTATAAGTAATATATACTTTAAAACATATTTAATACACCATTATTACTTGGTTGAAAACCAAAACCATGTTAGGTTTATAGTATATAATCATATGTGTATACATATATAAAAATTGGGTTCTTGCATAATAATTATAAATCCAATTGAACACAAGACATAATTCGCATCAAAAACATTATTTGAGGGTTGGAAATTATCTTTTAAGATGTATAAAATAGATTTAGTTTGAATCATATGTATACTTGAACATACCTGAATACACACAATATATATATATATATATATTCAATTTTACAAAACCCATGTTAATGAACACATAAATTATTCAAAACTTGAAAATCACTAAATGACACATATACATTTTCAGAAGCTTCAAAACATAAAGGATTTGAATTGCATATATATATATATATCTGAATATACTAAAGTATATAAGCACAAGTTTTGCTTAATGATAACAAAGAAAAATACAACCATACCTATGTGAGATTCTTAGTAAGACATATTTATTATTCTTTGAAATAATTAAAATCCAAAGGGATTGAAAACACATGTACATATTTACATATATATGTAAACTGTATACATAAAAATAATTTGGTAAATTGGAAACATTACACAATAATCACTTACACAGACTGGCAAAATGTGTACCTTAATAAAATAATCAAGATTCTCTTAAAACATTCAAAACAGAAGGGATATATATATATATATATATATATTTGCAAAATGCATATACAGAAATATATATATATATAAATTAGTGGTTTTTTATAATAAAAGTAATTGAAAATAATCCCTTACAGAAATAATATTTCAGATAAATATAAGATTCAAAATAAATAATTTGTTCCTTACATCATTTAAACCTTAAAAATAATTGTAAACACAGCATCCACCCTTTGAAAATATAGTTTACTTTTTATTTGAAATACATGTAAATATATATGTATATACCCAAATATACACATAATTATATATTCGGTTTTATAGGATGTACAAATCCAATTGAACCCAAAATATAATTCGCAAATAAAACATTATTTGAAGATTGGAAATCATCCTTTAAAATCCATAATTCAGGTTTGGATTGAGTCTTAGGTATACATGTACATACTTGAATATGCGCATAAGTATATATTGGGTTTTTCATAAGAAGTACAATTCTAATTGAATCCAAAACTTAATTTGAATCTAAAACATTATTTAAGGGTTAGAAATGATTTCTTAAAATTTATAAAACAAATTTCTTTTGAGTCACATAAAATTTATTCATATACATATATATATATATATGTATATGTATATACCAAAGTATATAAAAATAGGTTTTGCATAACGAAAAACAAAACATAAAACACTCTTACATAGACTATACAAAAACAAACTCTAATAAAGCATAAATGATCTCCTTTGATAAACCTTATAATAGAAGGGATCAAATTATACATATGTATATATTTAAAACTGTATATAACAGAGGTTTTATAAAATATAAACGATTGAAAAATAGACCCTTACATTTTAAAAACATCATTTCAAATCAAAACTCGATAGAATTAAAACCATGTGTATTAAAACTATATGAATATATATATATATATCAGCATATACAATGTTTATATTCAAGTTTGAAAAAGTAAAGAAAAGTTTATTGAACCCTTACATGTATTTAAGGAGGAGTTTGAATAGAAAAAGCTTGTTGGAGTTTAAGGAAGAGAGAAAGAAATGCACATAGGGTTTTCATGTAATAAGGGGTTTATATAAAATATGTTTATACATATTAAATGACTTTCTTCATTGATCATTTATAAACAAAGCAAAACCCACTTGACTATTGCGGATGCAAACAAGGGTAATAATTGAATAAAATCTTAAATAAAACAATCATTTCAAAATATAAATATTTTATGAGAGTCTTACACGAGAAGCTTGGGTTTTGTAAAAATAAACAAACATAAACTTTGTACAAATAAATAATAATTGAGGAGACTTCTAACTGATTGGTCTGATGTCGACAGGTGTATTGGGATAGGTTCAACGAAGGAGAAGGGTTAGAAAATAAATGGATGACTCATATCATCTAGGATTGATCAAAGGGTTGAGATAAACCCTAATATTTTTTAAAAGGTGGCTAATTAGATGAGTAGAGGGGATGGCTAGGATTTTAATTCCTTTTCATGGGTGGTCTAAACACATCCCACATATCCCATTTCAAAAAAAAATAAAGAATTCACGTGTTGATTTTTTTTCTAACATTCGTTTTTGTCTTTATATCCCCAAAGTTTTCTCTCTCAATTTTAGAAATCATGATTGACTCTATTATATATTATAATAATTTTTTTTATTTCACGTTTTAATTTAATACACATCATTTTTTTAAAACAAATTAATTAAAAAACATTGTTTTTCTATAAAAAACAAATCAATTCATGTTTATAATATAAAAAAATATATAATAGAGTAATAAAAATGATAATTAATTTTTTTATAAACACATTATCATATTAACTGAAATATATATATATATATATACAAAAAATATTTATAAAAAAATATTATTTATATTTTCAAGTCAAATAATATTTTTATTTTTTTGATATTGTTATTACTTTATATTTTTTTTATATTTTTTTTTTGGTTACATGTTTTCTACACTTTATCATTTACTTTTTTTACTTATTTGGTTCACTTTCCAAAGTCACCACATAACTTTCATTAATTCAATCTAACCATTCAAATTACATTTTTATTTATTATTTTTCTTTAAAAAAAACATTTTACAATTCATGTAAAATTTTATATCTAAAAAAATTAGTTTTTTTATAATCACATATATTTAAAGAAAACGTGTATATATATTTTCCATATGTATTGATTTGTTTCTTATATAATAAATATATAATTCATTTTTTTATCACATAGGAAACTTTATTAAATCATTTTATAAAATTTTCATCATATATAATTTCATATTTTTATAATTAT
The DNA here is from genome assembly GCA_963277665.1 of Viscum album. Lineage (NCBI taxonomy): Eukaryota > Viridiplantae > Streptophyta > Magnoliopsida > Santalales > Viscaceae > Viscum > Viscum album. The sequence goes on along the minus strand of OY728141.1, from coordinate 1,036,575,951 downwards.
AATATACAATCATAGTTTTATAACATAAATGTTATAATAGTATTAATTTTATAATATATTCATTAAAAATATTTCTTATACATATATTTGTGTGTATCACATTTTGAAAATCAAAATTTTATAAAAATAAACTCATTATATTTGTTAAAAAAACACGCATTTAAAATATTCTATTAAATAATTATTCAATAAGAATAAATTATTATTGACCATAATAGTTATTTTTATTCATTAAACAAAGTGTGATTTTATTTAAATTGAAGTTTTTTACTTTTCTCTGATAACAAAATAAAACCTCAATATTACTATTAAATGAGAAACAAGTATTTGGGGCATTACATGATGTGTCTGGGATTTAGCTTTACTTTCATCCCAAATCTCATAATCCTCTTCCATGAAGATACGCAGAGGAATACCATATCTCCAACCTTAAACTCTAGGTTTTATCTACTATTGTTGATAGAGATAATATTTTCATTATTTTGCATGTGTGTTTAAATTTTTTAATCACTCCTAATTAATCAATATAAGCTAATTTACATCATTTTAGTATTTTATTGATTTTTTGGATTAATTGTGAAAATTGGTTAATTCTATAAATTTTGTAGTTTTCTAGAGATTGTGTATTTCATTAATATATTTTCCAATTTTGATTCAAATCAATTTATTCCGTTTTTCTAGGATTTATATTTATGTGGGATTCATGATTTTCTTCTTAACTTAGATCCAATTCAAAACACATGAGCCCAGATAAATCAGTCAAGAGGATAAATGTTGTTGGGAAATAGAATAGAACCCACCATAGTTAATAAACAATATCTCAGCCTAAATATGTCCAAGTGATCTGATTCTAGTTGGAGGAGAAATATAACTCAAATCTATATTATCTCATTAAATTTAATGGATAAATTATCTCATTAATTTTTCCTTTTAATTCAACTAAATGGGGATATTTAAAGATTATCATCATGCAGAAACGGTAAACTTAAATAATTAAAGCATAATGTTTACTACACATGTCCAATCTCAAAAAAAATTATATAATAGATAGCCAAAAAAAATTAAACAAATTTTAAGCAGAGACATTTTTTATTTTTGGAGTTCTATTGGGAATAACTGAAGAAAACTTTTAGTGGAAGGATTCAAGAGGATACATTTTCCATTATTTCATTCCCCTATTTTCTTTATTTTTAGTTGTGTAATGTTTTCTTATTCACCCATATTTATGGATATCCTTTACATGGACGGTTAATACTAAGATTTATTTGTGTAAGGATATGTTTTTCATTTTGTAATGCTTGAGTTCTTACACATAATAAAATGAAATATTTTCACTCTTTTGAGGAGTTGGTTTCAATTTCTAATAATAGTTTTTATTATCAAGTATGATTGTATTTGGTTTTATATTTCTTTGTTATTTCTTTGTTCAATGATAATTTTATCCCTCTATTAGTTTTTTATCTATATATGATGGAATAGATTGGGAATTAGTGCTGAAGTACTCAGTGATCGTCAGTACGTGTGGGAGGGGTAGTGGATATTCTTGATTGTTTGGGATAAACAAGACCTGATAGGGAATTTCCTATTCAATTGAGGAAATTCACTACAACTATTTCACACATAAGAAGTAGAGTAGATATAGGTGATATCTTTGAAATATTTACTCTCACCATCACCATTTTCTCGAGGGGGTGAGAGTAAGCAATCGTGGAATCTCACTTTAATCGGCTTAGTAGAAGAGGATTGGATAAATTAAAACTATGATAACATTTAAATTGGAAAAATTATGCTAACCTAATCAATCAATTCACATTTTTGTTTTAAATCTCTTTATTTTTCAATTTTCATTCAATATTTTTTTCATTTATTTATTTTGTTTTTTCACTTTAGTTTATTTTCTAAATCAAAAAATTTCAAAAACAACTTCCACTTCTTTCTCAAATTTAAGGTGATAGCTTAATTGTTGCACACTCCTCTCTATTAACAACTTAGTTTGAGCACTATACTATTGTTTAACTTAGTAATTATTTCTTTTTTTCACAAACAATGATATACATGAGTCAAAACTTGGTTTTTTTGTTCAGGAAGGCAGTGCAAACAATCTAATTGTAAATATTCGGCTATTTTCAAATTAAAAAAATAATTAAAAATTAACTCACCTTGGTATGTAGAAGATAGTGTTTCTTTCTTTTCTAAATAGATTAAGGAAATTATAACCCAAATCATAAAGGAGGATTAATTCTAGGATATCATTGAGGAACATAAATAAAATATTGAATACCCAGTGTTAGAGGGATTGGCCAATGAATTAATTGAACATCAGGAGTACTTCCCGTAATTTTATCAAGAAATGGTCACGGTTCAGAAAAAATAAGATTTTGATTATGATAAATTTTAGGTTAAATAACGTCAAAATACTTATAAAAACTGGGTATAAAAGTAATACTATTATTTCAGTATGACCTTTCATTGATGTTGAAACCAGAACTGAAGGAATAACCTGAGGAGGCCAAGGAGGAGGAATTTCCTATTGATCTATGTGTAGAACATCAACATCATGAAGATGACTTAGAAAATGAGTGTGAGGTAATAATTGATCCACCTATTCCTTATACAGTAGAAGAGCCAACACAATTTAATTAATACCCCACCAAAGATGAGGAATTTTAAGAGAATATGGAGGAGACTAACTACACACCTCCATCTACTAACACTCAACTCCAAGAGGCACTTTCCACTATATAATCAATTGAAGTCAATCCACTTAAGGAAGATATTATTTTTTAAAACACTTTTCATTCTGATTTTATAGAAGATGAATTGATTACTACTTCACCTTATTTTAAATTTTCATATTCGGCCAATACTTTTATTGCCTTGGTGGATGAGGAAGAAAAAAAAGATGCACCCGATGAGGAACATATAGAGATTCTCGAACATGTTGATAATTTATTGGAGGGAGTACATTAGAAGATTAAAGTGGCCTTCCCTGAGTTAAAATGGACATAATATTCTTAATTTTAAAGGTAATAATATGATATTGATTCTTCATGTCTTAATTTGGTTCAAATAGAATTTCACTCTGACATTCCCTTTGATTATTCCATTGATGCAGTATACCTTGATAAATCACTAGACAGTGAAGAAAAAGTTGTGCATGTGGAAAACAAGAAAGAGGAGTACTCATTATTTATCCCATCCCACCAAGAAGGTTGTATATAATTGTTCTAATGGTGGATTTAGTGTACTATACCCATGGTGTCCTAAAAATGATGAAGCGCATGCTGGAAAGAAAATTTTTGTTGGTTCATCACAAATAAAATCAACCCACTATCAGATTGGGGATAAATGACTAGAACTATCCGTCTAGAGGTAATCAAAACCCAAGGACCACTTTGGGGATTAAACCAAGTTCTATCCTTATTTTCTATTCTATTTCTAGTTTCATTAATTTCAATAAATATCTTGTGTTTTTTTGTAATTTTTCTAGTATTTTTTAGTGTGCAACCCTTAGGAGCTTAACTTAATGTTGCACTACCAATAAGTGTGGTTGTACCTTTCCTTTACACTTGATTATTTCGATTTAATTTCAAATATTTTTACATTTTTAAACCATTTTAATTAATTATGGACTCTAAATTATTTAATTGTGGGAGAGGGAACCTTTCTAGCATAGGATTTTCATTTGTAGTTTGTTTTTCAAAAAAATATTTTTTTAAATTTGTGTGTGTGTGTGTTTTCTTTTTTTATTTTTATGAAACTTTTAATCTAAAATGATTATTATTTCAATTTTTTAAACCTATTTCAATGATTGAAACAATTTATTCCATGAAACTGAGCTTAAATGAATGTTGAAAATGACTTTGATTCAGGTTCAATTGTTTTGGTAATTTCTTGAAAAGTACTCTGATTTTTTAATCCCATGCCACATCTCACTACCTTTATCTTTGTAATTGTCACGAACCAGCCCGGGTCGACCCTGAACCAGGCACCCGAGCCGGTCCGCGGCAAGTCCCGAGGGGCGTTCCCGATCCCCCCGGGATGGAAACAAGTGCCGGGCATCAAAATTAAGCAGGTGGGAACGATTTCAGCCCAAACAAAAGTAAATAGAACAGAACATATAAACACTAACAGCGGAAAAGAAATAAAAGCCACAGGACCACGTACCTCCATGTGACCTCTCAGGTCACCACCCAACTAGAGAGAAACCTCGCTCCAACACTGAGTGACTCAAACAGAAGACCTGAGCAAGGGAAGACCTGCAACTGAAATGATAATATAGGCGTGAGCATTAAAAATGCCCAGTAGGTAAGCCAAAGTAAACCACTGAATCCAAAAGTTTCCTTTCCCAAGCAATCCGTTGACACAGGTTTGAAAAATACAATTATAAAATAGATTTTTCACATTTAAAAATAAACAACATGTTTTCCCCATTTGGAAACCCAACGCACACTATAAATCACTTTCAAAACCATTTCATGTTTTTATAAACAACACCAAATACAGATGATACTACGACTGTGCTAAAAAGGAACAGGTAAACAGTACAGGCTGAAAGCAAACCAGTGAAACAGAAAGTAACCAAGTAATGCAAGATGATAGTAGTGCAAAAGGACACAAGTAACACTATAAGCTGTAAATAATAACTGAAAGTAAACAATCAAGGTGAACAAGTAACCATGGGTGATCCTAAACATCCCTAGAAAACCCCTGGACGTACTTGGGTTCAGACTACCTGCCGGCGTGGTACTCCATAGTCAATAACCAACTGGCCGCCCTAATAGCCAACCAGTGGCACATCCTTCTTGGCATGTCTACAACTCCAGGGGGTACCAACCCGTCTAATCAGGGTTAGCAAGCAACCGTCACTCGATAATCTACAAGACGCCTAGGAACCCATGGTGGTTGTTGTAACACTGTGTAAGTGGGAGGCCCACGCACGCGTGACTCATCTCACCGCACTTGCCAACCCCTTACACGGACATCGCTACACGACAACCCTCGAAGGGAATTCCCCCTGTAGAGATGCCCTCACAAGTACGTATATGTATATATCTATATGTATAATCACTTCACATTCAATAAAAGTGCCAACCAGGCCTTCACGTCATTTGATTATCAAAACAACTTTATAAAATACCTGGAGTTGTCAAGCGAGCACTTGGTTTTTCAAAAACAAACAGCTTTACACGAATATTTCACAGTATCATTTTAAATAACTCAAAACACTGTTTTTGTATTAAGTAAAGGGCCAAACAGGCATATCTTCGTATATTTCTTTTAAAAAAAGTTCGATGTGTCTCAAAAAGAGGCGAAAACATTTTGTAACCAAGAACCATTTAGAAAAGTCAAGATCTCGAGAAAATAAAAATAAATGGACATAAATGGTAACAATTTCAAACACCATCTTCATTTGAGGGCACATCCATGTGTGCACCTGGTGCACCCATGGATGTGTCAACATCCAATGGTGCGTCAAACCTGCAAAGGGGCACGACAACACTTCCAATTGATACTAAATTTCATAAAACCAACCAGCACAGGATAATAAGATCCAAGAGTGATTTTTACAAAAATAACACCACTTAAAACAACCAATGATCACATTAGAAAATATAGGCATTTAATTCCAACCAAGCTGGCAAAGCATAAACAGGTGCATAAACAGAGGAGCATCCTAAATTTTATTTTTAATCAAATCTTTCAGCACGAAAACACTACCGCAGGTCACTATATAAACAATAAAATGTGCAAAACAACATCTAGTGTACAACTACATAAGCATAAAATATAATTGCTTCAAAACATAGTTTCGAACAAAAACTATCAATTCTAAAACACCAAAATAAGTTACGCATAGCTATCATAAACACGCGAATCATGGAATAAAATTTATTTAAAAAAAATCAAGCATCAAAGGAAATGCATTGGAAAGGAAAACCATGGATTCGCCTACCTCAAACATGGAGCGGACGCGACGGAACCCCAACGGAAAGTAGGACAATCCTTCGCGGACAAACTGTGTACGCTGAACAGTGGAAAAAGCGCACGTCACTCAACCCGCGACAGAAAAAGGATTGATATAAATTAAATATAAACACCAAGATGCCACGAAGGAAAAATAAATAATTAAATAAAAGGATAAATTAATTAATCAATTAATTAATAAACAAATAAGAAATTAAACAAATATATATAGATAAATAACACATACAAAAATAACCAAGAGAATAAATAAATAACAATAATAATTTAGCACAATAATAATATAATAGTAATAACAATATTAATATAATACAACAATAATAATAATAATAATAATAATATGATAACTAAATAATAATAATAATTATAACAATAATGATAATAATAATAATAATAATATTAATATTAATATGATAATAATTATAATAACAATAGTAACAATAATAATATAATAATAATTATAATAATATTTATAATAAGATAACATTAATTATAATAATGACATAATAAAATAATATTAATAATATGCTAATAATCATAATAATAATAATAATATAGTATTAATAATAATAACATAATAATGATTTTAATATTGATATAGTAATATTAATGATAATATTAACATAATAATAACACTAATAATAATAGTATAATAATAATAATAACATAATAATAATAAAAATAAAAATAAATAAAAACAAACAAACAAACTTACAACGGGGGGGAGGGGTTTTGCGCGGGGAAGCCGGAACGGGGCCGGTGCGGGCCGGCGACGGCGAGCAGGGGGGTCGGGTCGCTGGGACGACGACAGGGAGTCGGGGCGGCGGTCGGGCGCGGGCTGAAGGAGGGAGGGCAGGGCGCGGCGGGGCGAGGCGGAGAGGAAGCCGAGACGACGGCTGGGTGCAGGGCGCCGGCGGGAAGGTCGAACGAGCAGGGGGTCGCGGGCTGGCCGAGGCGGCGCGGTGCTGGGGTGAGCGGGACGGAAGGAGGGGAAATCCGCCGGATGGGAGGAGCAGCAGGGCGGGAGGCTGCGGACGCCGGAGGTAGGAGGCAGGACGACGGGGAGGCCGGGACTGGCAAAGGGGAGGTGTAGGGAGCAGGGTGGCTGGGCGCGGCGCGCGGAACGGGAAGCGGCGGAGATGGCTGCGCAAGGGGAAGCCGGGGAGGAGTGGCTGGGCGCGGGGTCGGCGCAAGGCGGAGGAGCAGGGCGGAGCGCGCCGGAGCGGGGTGAGCCGGGAGGTGCGCAGGACGGGAAGCAGGGGGGGTTCGCGGGTGAAGCGGGGCGGAACGCCGGAGAGGGTGTGTGTGAGGTGAGGGAGAGGGGATGGCGGCTGCGGGAGTAGGGGTTAGGGTTAGGGGGGTTAAACAAAATACTATATATATATATATACATAATCAATAATAATAATAATAATAATAATAATAATTGTAATAACCTTATAATAATTGTAATAATAACCATAATAATAATAATAGAAGACTAAATAAAAGAATAAAATCTAATCTTCATAATAATAAAATTTTATAATAATAATATTAATAAAACTTTATAATAATAATAATAAATAAACTTTATAATAATAACAATGAAATAATAAAAAATAATAAAATGACAACATAAAATTCTCAAATTTAAACATCGGGCGAACACGTAGTCACCCGGGCCAACCGCACGGTCACCGCTAACGATGCGATGACCGCGCACTGGCGCGAAACCCTTCAACATAAATAAACGTTAAAAATTCAGACCGAGACCAAGAAAAGAGTAAGATAAGGGTATCTGCGGTCGGGGTGTGACAATTCTCCCCACCACAGACACTTTCTGCCCCCAGAAAGTCACCAGGCCAAAAGTCGGTCAAGATTTAAGTCCATGCCCCAACGGAACTAAAGGAACCAGAGAGAACTGAGAATCTCGGGGATGACCTTACTCTGCACAGGTCACACCTGACCGATTCAAGAGAAAACTGGGGTCCGAGATTGAGGGGAGAACACGAAGGGGTTCTCCCCACCACAAGAACTTAACTAGTGCAGAAAAGTTGACCATCTAAATAGACAACCCTAGAAAAAGGGGGGGTCGACGCGGGAACTCCCAACCGGTTTAAACCAACTCTCATAGCACGAGTGAAAAACAACACCTTCATCGAAACCTTGAACCCTCGACTAGAGTCAACAACTTCAACACCAGGGAAAACCCATAGAAAACATTTGACTAACATCAAATTGGAGACATGATCCGCCGAAGTCCACAAAGAATATCCACATCGACAACATAACTAAAACGAGGTCAACCCACACGAGAGTCAAACACACTTTTAAGAAGGACACACGATTTAGAAACAACACATCCACATAATCCAGACTACTTGGATTGTAATAGAACAAGTCCATGATAACCCCATGGTAAAACAATGAACATACAACAACGTCAAAACTTAACAGTAGAAAAACAAGTACTAAAAGATCTTGATTGTTCCACTGTTAACATGGAACACAAAACCTGGACCAAGGCTTCACACCCCTGGGGACTCCTGACTATGTGCGAGCTTCACCCCGAGACTTGTGGCTGGGGCTCTGATGGCTGAAGCATCTTCTGCCTCACAGTCAGGTACTGACATTCTCCCATCACAGCTTCCTCTTCAAGCGACGCTTCTTGCAAAACTTCTCCAGATGACCCAGACAACCACAGCAATGACACGTCTTCGGAGGGTTGCGACAAGACGACTTTAAATGCCCGAAACGACCACACTGAAAGCATACCATCGAACGATCTGATGAACTGGAAGCTGGGACCAAAGGGGATAACTCATTAGGAACAGGTATCTCTGGCGCCTTTTTCTCACCAGAGGGGGAACTCTTACGAACAACAACAGGGGACGCTGAAGTATTAACCACCCGCACACCAGAAACTAACTCAGCCAAGAAAGCTTCCTCCACCAGTTTCTCGAAACAAAGGTCTTTAGAAGGGAGGACTCGCTCCTTGATCTCTGGACGAAGACCCCCAGTGAAAAGAGAGGTCTTCATGAGCTCATGTGATGCTACCTCTGGAGAAAAGGAAAGCAGTTCCTTGAAATGGTCAACATATGCCTTCACCGTCCGTTGACCTTGTTGAATATGCACAAGCTCTCTCTTTTTCTCCAGCTTCACTTCCTCAGGTACAAACCATTGGGTGAAAACAATTCTAAAGACATCCCACGTCATTTCAACTTGCGTCAATGATAGGGCAACCACCTTCCACTGGTCCAGAGCTGGACCCTCGAACAACTTCATAATTGCACGAACCTTAACATTATCGGGAGTTCCCAACATTCTAAAGGCACGCTCCACTTCCTCGAGCCATTCCACTGCCTCTAACGGACCTTGATCACCATAGAGAATAGGCAGAGTCTGAGGAGGACTAAAAACTGGGCATGACATACCAGAATCCTTAGAGACCTTTCTGGGTGGCATTTCCTGAGAGATATATAAAACACAAATCCAAAACCAACATCAAACCGAAGCAACTTCAATAAAAGCGCTTCATCAAAAACAGTCAGCACAAAGACCAAACAAATACGAACACAACCCAAAACAAAATCTCCTCTTTAAAATTCCCTTTTCATTTTTGATTTCAAAACCACCCTTTCTCAAGATCACTTTCCAAAAACCAATCCACTTTCAAACCAAAACTTTCCAAAACTGTTTCCTCTTTAAAACCAATTTAGAAAACAAAGTCAAGCGTTAAATTTCAAATACACACCCAGGTACTCCCATGACCCGTTGCACATGTCTTTATCCACATTCCATTCATACGTGCGTCAACAAACACTTTCCATGCATTCTCACACATGTGCAGACGTTCATAAAGAGGAACTGAGGTTTCAACCCAAATCATTCATAACCAATTCCAAGAAAACAACAGATTTCTAAATCAAGAGATTTCAGTTTCAAAACCCATTTCATACATTCAAAGTCTTTTAAAAAAAACAAGTCCAATCTTTCAAAAACTTTTTTTCATTTCCAATCACGCACTCACACAAACCAAAACGAAAGCAGCAACCAAATTTGCATCAACCACTGAAGTGAGGGACTAGTAGTCACGCTCAACCTGGCGACATGGTAGTGAGTCATGTCTCGAGTCATCATCGACCACTAGGAGGAATTCAAACCATGTACTCAGACTCCACATGGGTCACTACTCCATGTGAAATCACGACGTAACGTCGGCTTGCCTCCATTGTCATCTCTCAATCCAAGACAAACCAGAAAAGACAAGGACACAATTCCCGAACTACCCCTGGTAACTCGAAGATCAGTGCGAGCAAGAGTTCGCGACGCTCTTCCCGTACTTACCCCTCGAGTTCCGACAGTCCTAATCTCCTCCTACCGGACAACCCAAATAACAAGAACCACCTTTGATACCATTTTGTCACGAACCAGCCCGGGTCGACCCTGAACCGGGCACCCGAGCCGGTCCGCGGCAAGTCCCGAGGGGCGTTCCCGATCCCCCCGGGATGGCAACAAGTGCCGGGCATCAAAATTAAGCAGGTGGGAACGATTTCAGCCCAAACAAAAGTAAATAGAACAGAACATATAAACACTAACAGCGGAAAAGAAATAAAAGCCACAGGACCACGTACCTCCATGTGACCTCTCAGGTCACCACCCAACTAGAGAGCAACCTCGCTCCAACACTGAGCGACTCAAACAGAAGACCTGAGCAAGGGAAGACCTGCAACTGAAATGATAATATAGGCGTGAGCATTAAAAATGCCCAGTAGGTAAGCCAAAGTAAACCACTGAATCCAAAAGTTTCCTTTCCCAAGCAATCCGTTGACACAGGTTTGAAAAATACAATTATAAAATAGATTTTTCACATTTAAAAATAAACAACATGTTTTCCCCATTTGGAAACCCAACACACACTATAAATCACTTTCAAAACCATTTCATGTTTTTATAAACAACACCAAATACAGATGATACTATGACTGTGCTAAAAAGGAACAGGTAAACAGTACAGGCTGAAAGCAAACCAGTGAAACAGAAAGTAACCAAGTAATGCAAGATGATAGTAGTGCAAAAGGACACAAGTAACACTATAAGCTGTAAAGAATAACTGAAAGTAAACAATCAAGGTGAAAAAGTAACCATGGGTGATCCTAAACATCCCTAGAAAACCCCTGGACGTACTCGGGTTCATACTACCTGCCGGCGTGGTACTCCATAGTCAATAACCAACTGGCCGCCCTAATAGCCAACCAGTGGCACATCCCTCCTGGCCTGTCTACAACTCCAGGGGGTACCAACCCGTCTAATCAGGGTTAGCAAGCAACCGTCACTCGATAATCTACAAGACGCCCAGGAACCCATGGTGGTTGTTGTAACACTGTGTAAGTGGGAGGCCCACGCACGCGTGACTCATCTCACCGCACTTGCCAACCCCTTACACGGACATCGCTACACGAAAACCCTCGAAGGGAAGTCCCCCTGTAGAGATGCCCTCACAAGTACGTATATGTATATATCTATATGTATAATCACTTCACATTCAATAAAAGTTCCAACCGGGCCTTCATGTCATTTGATTATTAAAACAACTTTATAAAATACCTGGAGTTGTCAAGAAAGCACTTGGTTTTTCAAAAACAAACAGCTTTACACGAATATTTCACAGTATCATTTTAAATAACTCAAAACACTGTTTTTGTATTAAGTAAAGGGCCAAACGGGCATATCTTCGTATATTTCTTTTCAAACAAGTTCGATGTGTCTCAAAAAGAGGCGAAAACATTTTGTAACCAAGAACCATTTAGAAAAGTCAAGATCTCGAGAAAATAAAAATAAATGGACATAAATGGTAACAATTTCAAACACCATCTTCATTTGAGGGCACATCCATGTGTGCACCTGGTGCACCCATGGATGTGTCAACATCCAATGGTGCGTCAAACCTGCAAAGGGGCACGACAACACTTCCAATTGATACTAAATTTCATAAAACCAACCAGCACAGGATAATAAGATCCAAGAGTGATTTTTACAAAAAGAACACCACTTAAAACAACCAGTGACCACATTAGAAAATATAGGCATTTAGTTCCAACCAAGATGGCAAAGCATAAACAGGTGCATAAACAGAGGAGCATCCTAAATTTTATTTTTAATCAAATCTTTCAGCACGAAAACACTACCGCAGGTCACTATATAAACAATAAAATGTGCAAAACAACATCTAGTGTACAACTACATAGGCATAAAATATAATTGCTTCAAAACATAGTTTCGAACAAAAACTATCAATTCTAAAACACCAAAATAAGTTACGCATAGCTATCATAAACACGCGAATCATGGAATAAAATTTATTTAAAAAAAATCAAGCATCAAAGGAAATGCATTGGAAAGGAAAACCATGGATTCGCCTACCTCAAACATGGAGCGGACGCGACGGAACCCCAACGGAAAGTAGGACAATCCTTCACGGACAAACTGTGTACGCTGAACAGTGGAAAAAGCGCACGTCACTCAACCCGCGACAGAAAAAGGATTGATATAAATTAAATATAAACACCAAGATGCCACGAAGGAAAAATAAATAATTAAATAAAAGGATAAATTAATTAATCAATTAATTAATAAACAAATAAGCAATTAAACAAATATATATAGATAAATAACACATACAAAAATAACCAAGAGAATAAATAAATAACAATAATAATTTAGCACAATAATAATATAATAGTAATAATAATATTAATATAATACAATAATAATAATAATAATAATAATAATATGATAACTAAATAATAATAATAATTATAACAATAATGATAATAATAATAATAATAATATTAATATTAATATGATAATAATTATAATAACAATAGTAACAATAATAATATAATAATAATTATAATAATATTTATAATAAGATAACATTAATTATAATAATGACATAATAAAATAATATTAATAATATGCTAATAATCATAATAATAATAATAATATAGTATTAATAATAATAACATAATAATGATTTTAATATTGATATGGTAATATTAATGATAATATTAACATAATAATAACACTAATAATAATAGTATAATAATAATAATAACATAATAATAATAAAAATAAAAATAAATAAAAACAAACAAACAAACTTACAACGGGGGGGAGGGGTTTTGCGCGGGGAAGCCGGAACGGGGCCGGTGCGGGCCGGCGACGGCGAGCAGGGGGGTCGGGTCGCTGGGACGACGACAGGGAGTCGGGGCGGCGGTCGGGCGCGGGCTGAAGGAGGGAGGGCAGGGTGCGGTGGGGCGAGGCGGAGAGGAAGCCGAGACGGCGGCTGGGTGCAGGGCGCCGGCGGGAAGGTCGAACGAGCAGGGGGTCGCGGGCTGGCCGAGGCGGCGCGGTGCTGGGGTGAGCGGGACAGAAGGAGGGGAAATCCGCCGGACGGGAGGAGCAGCAGGGCGGGAGGTTGCGGACGCCGGAGGCAGGAGGCAGGACGACGGGGAGGCCGGGACCGGCAAAGGGGAGGTGTAGGGAGCAGGGTGGCCGGGCGTGGCGCGCGGAACGGGAAGTGGCGGAGATGGCTGCGCAAGGGGAAGCCGGGGAGGAGTGGCTGGGCGCGGGGTCGGCGCAAGGCGGAGGAGCAGGGCGGAGCACGCCAGAGCGGGGTGAGCCGGGAGGTGCGCAGGACGGGAAGCAGGGGGGGTTCGCGGGTGAAGCGCGGCGGAACGCCGGAGAGGGTGTGTGTGAGGTGAGGGAGAGGGGATGGCGGCTGCGGGAGTAGGGGTTAGGGTTAGGGGGGTTAAACAAAATACTATATATATATATACATAATCAATAATAATAATAATAATAATAATAATAATAATTGTAATAACCTTATAATAATTGTAATAATAACCATAATAATAATAATAGAAGACTAAATAAAAGAATAAAATCTAATCTTCATAATAATAAAATTTTATAATAATAATATTAATAAAACTTTATAATAATAATAATAAATAAACTTTATAATAATAATGATGAAATAATAAAAAATAATAAAATGAAAACATAAAATTCTCAAATTTAAACATCGGGCGAACACGTAGTCACCCGGGCCAACCGCACGGTCACCGCTAACGATGCGATGACCGCGCACTGGCGCGAAACCCTTCAACATAAATAAATGTTAACAATTCAGACCGAGACCAAGAAAAGAGTAAGATAAGGGTATCTACGGTCGGGGTGTGACAGTAATCACTTTCCCATGATGATTCTGAACAATTGCTTTTATATTATTTACATTCACATCACTTCTTGTTAGAACTAAACCATGCTTACTTTAACCATAATTTGATTTATTCCTGTAAAAACTTGAGGGATTGAGGTACTTTTGTTTTAAATGATTGAGGCATTTCATTGGTTTTTAAGCCCCCATTTCAAAATAATCCTTTTCATCATGGCCCATTTTGTAATTTAAATCCTTGTATCCCTTAGAATAAATTAATATCATGTTAGGATAGCCAAATTTCAAGCCAATTTTTTTCTATACAACCTTCTCTTAAATTGAAATTGCATGATCTAATTGAAATTAAGTGTGCGGTAAGCTATCTTGTATTATGATACCTCATTATGTGATACTTTGGGTGGAAAATAAAATGGTTAAAATATGTGTTTGATGCTGAAAAAATAATTCAATTAAAATATGTTTCTTTTCTATAGCTTTCATGATAAGAGAATTTTTGCCTTTCTATAGCTTCTAATGGATAAATAAAGTTGTTACTTTTTTAGAGATATTAAGAAAACTTGTGTTTGAGAAGATAGAAATTTTTTTGTGGAAATTATGAATGGTGTGAACATTCCTTGAGTTTTCATGATGATGGAGCTTATTTTATACTAATGGTAGTTATTAGGATACCATACTTGAGTGAAAATTAGAATCTTCCCATTTTTCTTCGAAAAGAGCCAAGCCCTCCCCATTCGACCTTATAATTTTTCACATAAAAAATTCTTCCAACTAGAATCCACAGATTAACCCAGAAAAATACTCATACTAAACACATTTCCTTGAATCACATCAGGTGGAGAATTATTAATTTATCAAGCCTATGGTGACCCTTACATTGGTTTGGATGAGAAAATCCTTGTTGAAAATTGACATTTGTGAGATGAGAGAAAAATCATGTGAGGTAGATATCTTGAGTAAATGGGAGGAGAAATGACGAGAAAATATATTGAATTTTATGGTTTGATAAGTTGGAATAATTTTTGTTGATGAGTCATGATATCTTTTGTTTCTTGGTATGAAATTGGTAGATCTTGTAATCATGTGTTTTTAATTTCCATTATTTCGATTTTTCATGTTACTTGTCAGGGAGTCAAATTACTAAGTGTGGAAGAATTGATAGAGTTAATTTTTTCATTATCTTTCATGTGTGTTTCAATTATTTAATCCCCCAAAATTAATCAATATAATCTGATTTTCATCATTTTAGTTTTTTTGTTGATTGTTTGGCTTAGTTGGGAAAATTGGTTAATTATGTAAATTTACCAGTTTTCTAGAGATTCTGTATTGTGGTCATATACTGTACAATTTTGATCCAAATTGAGTGATTACTATTCTTTGTACTTTTCTTGTTTGTGGGATTCTATTTTTTTATATGGACCCAGATCAAATTCAAAACACACTGGCCCAGATAAATCAATCAAGAGGATAAATTGTTCTGGTCAATATAATAGACCCCACCATAGTTAATGAGGAATATCTCAACCTAAATATTCCCAAATTATCTAATGATAGTTGTAGGAGAAATAGAACTAAAATCCTCATGAACCCATTAAATTTCATGGATAAATTAGCTTATTAATTCTTTTTTTGAATATGACTAAAAGAGGGATTGGAAGAGTCTCCTCGGGTAGAAATATTTCCCTTCAGTATTTTGAACATAAGTTTTCTAAACGTGTCCAGTATCATTGAAATTTTTAGAGTCAATATCCAAATCAATTTGGAATAACTTTTGATAAGAGATCTTGGTGATTTTCAATGTTTTGTTGGTCATAACTGAAGAAAACTTTTGGTGGAAGGATTTTGGAGGAGAAATTTTTTTTTCTTCCTTTCCACTCATTTATTTATTTTTAGTTTCTTAATGAATTCTTCATACCCTTTCTTCTTATATAACCATCCTATGGATGGGTAATCTGAAGAGTGACTGGGGAAGGAGAGGTTTTCCTTTTTGTAATTCTTTATTTCTTACACTTAACGTTATGAAATATTTTCCCTCTTTTTAAAAGTTGGTTTCAATTTATAATAATGATTTTTATTATCAAGTATGACTCTATTTGGTTTTTGATTCTTTTGTTTTTATTAATTTTACAATGATAACTTTCTCCCCCCATTAGGTTTTAATCTATATACGATTGAATAGAGCATGTATTATTGGTTAAGTACTCGGCGATTGTTAGTACATGTGGGAGGGGTAGTGGATATTCTTAATTATTTGAGATTAAAAAGACCCAATCAGGAATTACCTATGTCAATTGAAGGAATTTGATGAAACTCTTCCACACATATGAAGGAGATTAAATCAATTTGAGATCTTGGAAAGATTTAGTCTCACCATCATCATTTGACCATGGGAGTGAGAGGAAGCGATCATGGAATATCACTTTAATCAACTTAGTATAAGAGGATCCGATAAATTAGAACTATGATAACATTGAAATTGGAAAACTAATCCCAACATGATCAATGAATTCATATCTTTATTTTCAATCTCTTTCTTTTTCAATTTTCTTTAAATATTTTTCTTAGTTTATTCCTTTTGTTTTGTCACTTTAGTTTATTTTCTAAATCGAAAAATTTTAAAAACAACTTCCACTTATTTCTCAAATTTAAGGGGATAGATTTTTTATTTCACACTTCTATCTAGAGACAACCTAGGATGACCACTGTAATGCATTTTAACTTAGGAATTTTTTTTCATACCCCACGACAGGCACATTTTAATTGCCTCCATATCTCTTTTGTTGACATTGGTCTACCTTGGTGTGTTTTTGAATGGTTTTAACTTTTCTACCATTTCTTTGACCATTTTATGTCCTAGAAGCTTAATTTTACCAACTTCATCATAGTATGTCAATGTTCTTTATTGTTTCCCATAAAGGGATTCATATAGATCCATTTGGATGCTCAAGTGAAAACTATTGTTGTAAGAGAATTCGGTCAAAGGCATAGGTTGGTCCCGTTATCTTTTAAAATCCATATAACATGCTCTTAGTGTGTCTTCAAGGTTATAATTAGTCTTATCTAATTGTACATTGGTGTGAGGATGAAAATCCATATTAAAGTTCCTCTTAGTTTTTATAGCATGTTGTACACTTTTCCATAACTTGGAGGTGAATCTAGAAACATGATCAGATATAATTGATAGTGGTAGTCCATTAATCCTTACCACTTCTTTGATATATATCCATGAAATTTGATCTAATGAGAAGTCCTCTCACATTTTAATAAAGTGAGATATCTTTGTAAGATGATCAAAAACAACCCATATAGAATTGTTTCCTCTATATGTCTTTAGAAGCCCAATTACAAATTCCATGGGGATGTTTTCCCATTTCCATGTTGGTATGGGTAATGGATGTATCCTCCACTTATACATTTTCCTTTCAACCTTCACTTGCTAACATACCAAGCTCTTCGATATATATTCAGTGATATCATTTTTCATATTTTCCCACCAATAGTTCTCTTAAATATGTAAATTCATCTTTTTTCTCTCTAGGTGAATAGATAAGGTTGAGTTATGTGAATCACTTAGAACCACTTTATTTTTCTCTGTATCAGATGGTACACATAGTCATGACCCATGTTTTAAAACTCCTTCCCTGTCAATTTTTAACTCCGAGGATTTCCCATTTCTCATGGATTCCACTATAACGTCCCGGTTCCGGAAGCTACCTAGAGGCGCCCCATACCCGGTTGGTCACATGGCCTCAAGCGCATTTCTCCAAATTCCAGAGGCTGCCGACTAGGAGCGAGGGCCTTGGGTTTGATAGTGGGGAAACTATGCCCTCATTGGAAGAGTACACAGCGGAATAAAAATAAACATGCAACAGTGGAAGTGGTAATAACCAACAATATAACAGTGGAAGACTAAATCGACAAACAGGGGCACATATATATATATATATGAAATGATGCATAATATAACTCTAGGAAAGCAGACAAACAAGTCACAGTGCTGAAAACACTACATTCCCAAAACAAGTACAAAAGAAAGTAAAACAGCTCCTCAGCATCACAAGCCAAATCTTGGTCCCATGCTCTCCTTCTCCAAGCAATCAAGTTCCAGAAGTCGAAGTGTGTTTACCCTTCTCTATAACTGCAAAAAAATAGTCTTCTTGGGCCCATAAGCATGGCCCAAACAGGGTGTGAGATAAAATCCCAGTAGGCATTCACCCGAAGATCTTTTCCTAACAGTCAGTGAGTATATAGCAGGTAAAAGTACAATAAGCAGTAACCAGCAACAGCAAGCAGTAGGCAGTAAATAGTAAAGAGTAAAATAGGATGATACATAGTAGCAATCAATCCAAAACCAATCAACAGCAGTGAAACAAACATCCAAAAAGCCGGAAACCCTCTGGGAATTACTCGCAGCCATCCCCTCTGGTCTTATCCAAGAAGTACCACAACCATCTGGGTAGTGCACTCAGTCTAACCCCTCTGGCTTGGTCATACGAATTTATGAGACTCTCTGGGGAATCTCACTCGGTCAATTCCCCTTATAGTATAGGGTAGATAGGGACTCTCTTGAGGAAGATCATGCGGTCTAACCCTCTTAGCCCCAAGGTCTAGAGACTCTCTGAGGAAGCTATCTCGGTCAATTCCTCCTATAGCATCAGGTAAACCACAGACTCTCTGAGGAAGCTCACTCGGTCAATTCCTCCTCTAGCCTAGGAAGATTATTAAAGAGATTCAAACAAGATAAGACTCTCTGAGGAAGCTCACTTGGTCTACCCTCTTGTAGTCTATAAAATCCAAGACTCTCTGGGAGCTCACTCGGTCCATCCCCTCTGTAGTCTATAATATCTAAGACTCTCTGGGAAGCTCACTTGGTCTATCCCTTATAGTCTATAGAACCAGGTTCTCTTAGCCCCATTCCATTCAGTGCATAATAATTCTATAAGGCCCAAGTACACCTATATATCTACTTAGCTAAACAGTCTACAAGGCAACAAGCATGTCATGATTTTAACTTTAACCTATAACCGCAAGGCATGAAAACAGTTGTAGCAGCCAAAGGCAAACGAGACCCAAAGGTCGTAAACAGAACAAAGAAAGGGAAAAACATCCAAGCACAACAAAATTATCCTCTAACATAGTAAAATTTACCTCTACACAAGCATACAAGTAAGGCAGGAAAACAACAAGGGAAAAAAGTTAAACACACAATACCCCATTCATGGGTATTGGTGGAAATTGCACATAAAACTCAGAGACTTTGAACGGTAAGGCAAAAAACACCTACCTCAATCCTAGGAGATCGATATACTTGAACCAAGATGGCTGATTCTCCTTAGAACATTGTAGATCTGAGAAAATGCACAAAACGTTCAACCTTAGATAACTAGAGAAGGAGGAAGAATTGAAAAATAAGGCTCAAGTAGAAGGAAAAACTCACTGCTAGGCTTCCAATGCAATCGACCGTGATCGAATCAGAGAATGGACGGAGAGGCGGGATCTCGGGGAAAAACTGGTCATACGGGTCTCTCTCGGATGAACCAAACCTAGAAGAAGAGGTTTATGATGATGAGGCATGACCCCGGTCCGTTTAGTGAAAAAAAAGTACACGACATGTATTTTTAAAGTACATGGTGTGTAGTGGGTTTTTCCATACTCTGCCAAAATCGTCCTCTATGTCCCCCCTACACACTGTGTGTGTGGCCCGGACACGGCCATCACACGGCTTAGAGCGGGAAAAGAGTACATGCCGTGTACTTAGAAAGTACACGGTTTGTACTTCAAAAATTTCCAGAAACTCCATTTTTCTCAAAAACTCTAGAAAAAGGAAAAATATACCTGAAATGAAGATCCCTATTCTTACAAACTTTCCCCCTTAAAGAAATTCATCCCTGAATTTCCCTAGAGAGGCATAGAAGAAGAAAACTCGAATATCTCTGTCCACTGTGATCGAACCTCAGCCTCCCTCTCCCAAGTCTTGTCCTGTACTCACCCGTGCTTCCATATCACCCGTACCAGAGGAACAGACTAGCCTCAGAGAACCTTCGTACTATGATCGACAATTTGGATAGGATGCTCTTCAAACAAAGCATCTGCTTAGAGATTAACCTCCTCAGGTTGAAATACATGAGACGAGTCTGAAAAGTATCGTCGGAGCTGAGAGACTTGGAAGACATCGTGCATCTCTCGGTACCTCTAAGTTAGTTGCAACTGATAGGAAACCAGCCCCACTCTCTCTAACACCTAAAATGGCCCGACGTACCGCGATGAAAGCGTACCCTGTCTCCAAATCCTCTTGTGTCCCAACCTCGGTGCAACATGCAGGAAAACCTGATCTCTGACCTCAAACTCCAGAGGTCATCTCCGCTGATCATCATAAGACTTCTATCGAGATTGTGTTATAGCCATCCTCTTTAGAATCAACTTTATATACTCTGAGGTCTCCTGAACAAGATGAGGTCCTAGCAAAGCTTCCTCTCCTGCCTCCATCCAGCATAAGGGTGATCGGCATGGCCTACCGTACAAAGCCTCATATGGTGCCATCTAAATGGTCACCTAAAAACTGTTTTTGTAGGCGAACTCCACAAGAGGTATATGCTTCTCCCAAGAACCATCGAAGTCTAGAATGAAAGCTCGGAGAATATCCTCAAGCACCTGGATCGTGCGCTCAGACTGGCCATTAGTCTGGGGATAGTATGTTTTACTCAAAAGTATCTGTGTACCCAAAGCCTTCTGAAGTCCCTTCCAGAATCGAGAGGTAAAGCATGAATCCCAATCTGAAACAATGGTGTATGGAACTCTATGTAGACGTACAATCTCTCAGATGTACAGTCGTCCCATATCATCAACACTGAAGGTCTCCTTGATTGGAAAGAAGTGTTCTACCTTCGTAAGTCTGTCAACGACGACCTAAATAGCATCACTTCCCCGAGGTGACCTCAGTAACCCAGTCATGAATTCCATCGCAACATCATTCCACTTCAACTCCGGAATGGGTAACTGCTGTAAGAGCCTTGCTGGTCACTGATGTTCTGCTTTCACCTGCTGACAAGTGGAAGATCTCATGACAAAACCAGAAACATCCCTCTTCATACCTGGCCACCAATATTAGCGATGAAGATCCTGATACATCTTGGTGACGCCAGGATGAACTGCCCAAACTGAGGAATGAAAATCCCGCATCATCTCCTCATGTATGTCTGCTGGCACCCATACGCATCCCAGGAAATGTAAGATCTCATCCTCACCCACTGTCCATCTAGGAAGAGGGTCCCCTCCAGACACACTCTCCTGCAGAACCAATCCCTATGAGTTTGATATCTTCCTCATTCGTACCCGATCAAGAAGTGTAGAGGTAATAGCTACAGAAGATAGGACAGTCTGTCCTGACCTATCATGCACATCCAAATGCATCTCAAAGAATAGAGTCATAAGCTTCCACTCACTGCTGGCCTCCTGAACTGCCTGAATCTGAGTTCTCTTGCTCAAATAATCATCCACTGTGTTGCCCTTTCCTAGTGTATACGTGAGCTCAAAGTCAAAGGACTGAAGATACTCAACCCCCTACACTATCTTAGATTCATCTCGTGCTGAGTGAAGATATATTTGAGACTCTTGTGGTCGGTAAAAACCACAAAGTGATCTCCCAGAAGATAGTTTCTCCAACAGCGTAAGGCATGACCAATTGATGTCAACTCCAAATCGTGTGTCGGGTAGTTCCTCTCGTGTGACCTCAACTGCTGAGACCCGTATGCAACGACTCCATCTCCCTGCATAAGAACAGCTCCCATCCCGATACCTGAAGCATCACACTAAACAGTGTTACCCTTTCCCGGCTCCAGCAAGACTAGTATCGGTGCTGACGTCAACCTCCCTTTTAGCTCCTGAAAGGCTGACTCACAAGAATCTGACCATAAAAACTTCACCCCCTTCATGGTCAGACCTATCAATGGTGTTTTTAAGAACGAGAAGTCCTGAATGAAGCGTCTATAGTATCCGTCCAGCCATAGGAAACTCTGCACCTCAAAGACGTTCTTCGGCTACTCCCAGGAAACTACAGCTCTCACTTTCTCTGGGTCCACTGACACTCCTGTCTCTGATATAACATGACCCAGGAAGTGAATCTGATCCTTGAAAAAGTGGCACTAAGAGAGTATAGCATATAGCTGATGCTCTCTCAGTGCACTCAGAACAATCTCAAGATGTGTGTCATGGTTGTGTCGAGTGTGAGAGTACACCAAGATTCCGTCCACGAAGACCACGACGAAAGAGTCTAAGTACGGATAAAACACTCGGTTCATCAGTTCCATGAAAACTACAGGCGCATTCGTGAGACCGAATGGCATGAAACTATACTCAAAAAGACCATACCTTCTTCTGAAATCTATCAGAGGTATATCTGATGGTATAACATGCAACTGATGATAACCATACCTCAAGTAGATCTCCGATAACACTCAGGCTCCTCGAAGCTGATCAAAGATATCATCGATCCTTGGTAATGGATATCGGTTCTTTATCATCAACTGGTTTAGCTTCCGATAATCCAAAAAAATCTGAAGGGTACCGTCTTCCTTCTTTGAAAACAGGAGAGGAGAACCCCAAGGAGATGTACTAGTTCGGAAAACCCGTTGCCTACAACTCCTCCAAATGCTTCTTGAGCTCATGAAACTCATGTGTAGCCATCCTATAAAGAGGAATGGACACTGGTGCCGCTCCCGGAACGAGCTCAATCGAAAAGTCTACCTCATGCTCTGGAGGAAAACCTGAAAAGTCCTCTAGAATGAGATCCCTGAAAGGATCCACCATAGGAGGAAAGTCTAACTGTGAAGTCCCCTGGTCATCCAAATAAAGATTGGAAATCTGGGCTGTAACTTCCCGTAGCCCATGATGCTCTGGTCTAGCTATACCCACCTGTACATCCCACTCGCCTCTATGAAGGAAAGATCCGCCCTCTAGTGATAAGAAACTCACCCTGCGGCGATAGCAATCAACGACTGCCTGGAAGGGAACTAAAAAGTCCATACCGAGAATGGCGTCATAGCCCATCATTTTTAGGACATAGAGGTCCCATAAGAAATGACACCCCACAACCTAGAGAGGGAACTCTCTACACTGTCACACGCTTTATTTCCTCATTCCCAACGGCATGTCAAGAGTCAACAAGTCGGCAGAAGAAAAGATACAGAGCCCAAGGCTATCCACAACTGCAACAGAGATAAATCTATGGGAATCCCCAGTATTGAAAAGAGCTGAAGATAATACTGAGGCTACTAAGATCATACCTCGAACTGTAGAAGGGTCGGTATTCTGCTCCTGATAGGTTTTCTCCACGGAAAAATACTAGCCTGAACCATGGCCTTGCGCCCCTAGATGACCGCTCTGAGCTGATCCACTCTACTATCGCTGATGACCTGGTGACTAACCACCATGGTCGTGACCTCCACCTCGGCCTGAATGGCCGGAAGAACTCTAGTTCCCTGACTGGTGGGAAACTGGTGAAGCATCTCCAGATCGCGGGGTCATAGAGGAACCCCTACCACCAGCTGAAGGTGAGAAGATGTGACAGAAGCGCTGAAGATGGCTCATCTTACCGCAAGATCGGTACTCCATTGGATCTCTCTAGCACTGAGGCCTAGTATATCTACTCGTACCGCACTGGTAGCATACAACTTGGCCTCCAGAAGATGCATCACGCAAACCTTGATCTCCTCAAGAAGACTCTCTGTGACGCTTCCTACTGTTCGTAGGAGGAACACCAGCTCTGGATATCAAACCACCCTGGATCACTCCTCCAGAATCTCTCAGATTGCGCTCAGTGATCAGCGGTTGGTTGACAATATAGGATATAGAAGTCAACTGGAAGATATTCACCTAGGAACAGATCTCTTGCCTGAGACCATCTTCAAACTTCCTAGCAAGAAACAACTCATCACCTGTTGGGATCGGTGTGAAATGCTGCAGCTCAGTGAAGCGAGACGTGTACTTCATAACAGAGAGAGTGCCCTACTGTAGACTCATAAACTCCCGGGCTCGATCGGCCCTCAGGGTCTCCGGGTAGAAGTAGTCATAGAAGGTACGTCGAAAATCGTCTCAAGACATATCCTGATGACGCCCTAACCGTGATATCACCTCCCACCACCTCTTGGCGATGTTCCAGAGAATATAAGTATCCATCTTTACCCTTTTCCCAGAGGGATCTCTAGGTGCTCAAATATGGTCAGTGTGGCCTCTATCCATGACTCTACAGCCTAAGGTCCTCCATCCTCTAAAAAAGTAGGAGGATGTTGCTGCTAGAAAACCCGCGTCAACTCAGCCATCTATGGGGCAGGAGGTGATGCTCCCTAGAAAGTCTGCACCATCCTAAGAAATCCTTCCATGAACTGCACATCTGTGCCTGCGACTGGTATGACAGCTGGTTCCATGGCTGGCTCGACTGGAGGATCGGCAGGAAGTCCCTGATCAGCCATATCTGGCGTCTGATCACTTCCTGACCACAGACGTACAACCGGAGTACATCTCGGAGGCATAGCTCTGAAAGGTCAAAAGTATACCTTAGATCATAAAAACAAGGACAGAGAACATAAGAGTACAAAATAGGAACATGGGAATAAAAACACTCAAGTTACAAAACATGACTACACGGCGTGTCTTCTTAAGCCACTGACATGGGCGTGTACCCCTGCCCTACAGGTCGTGTAACATCACGAAATACACGACATGTTGACCCAACACAGGTCATGTACTTGAAAAATATTCCCCTACTCGAGTCTCCTTACACGGATAACTCACACGGATCAAACTAACCTCAGACTACACGGCGTGTTCCCTAGGGACACAACGTGTACTAGGAACTGACTTGGCGGACCATGTTGTTAGTTACACGGCCATATACACGACTGGACCTTACACGGCATGTTCCGAACAAACACTGCGTTTATAGGAGAAGGTGACATCATCCCGTGTTGTTCATGACACGGCCGAGTACCTGGGAAAAAATACATGGTGTGTTCCAAAAGCAACATGGTGTGTCGTAGAGAAGGTCACACCGACCCGTGTTGTTCGTGACACGGTCGGGTACCTGGACAGAACTACACGGCGTGTTCCATTATAACACGGTGTGCTCTACTCAAGCTTCCCCATCCTGTGTTGTTAGTGACACGGTCGGGTACACAGCTCGAAACTACACGGCGTGTACATAGGTACATGGCGTGCTCCTGACGTTATTTTCACAACATCGTGTTCCTGCACACACAGTAAGTAACACGGCCTAAAAACTACACAGTGTGTAACCGGAAAGTACACGTCGTGTACTCTGGGTTTTTCCAGGCAGTAGCTCAGAAACTGCACAGAATCCCAGAAACACGGAAAACAAGGCAAAGAGGTGTCAAATTCTGATCCGTGAGGGCCCATACTCCCCGGGAATCAAAGCTTGGCATCCCCTACAATCATGTATAAGAGAAAACAGGATCATGATCCACCAATTTTCGATTCAAGAGGGCCCATAACACCTTAAGAATCAAAATTTGGCGTTCATTTAAATAAAGTACAATACAAACAATTCTCTAACTGGCAGTAGAGATTCTATCAAGAATCTATCACAACGGCATGCATAATCTACACAACGTCTATCACAACAGCATGCAATTACTAATGCACCCTAAATGGCATGGAAAGAATGTATGGCATGTGATTCCTACAAGTTACTATATGATGAATTAGATGGTATACCCTCATCTCATTGGGTTGCGGCAGAAATAGAATTGTAATATCAAAACAATAATAGTACAAAGCATGTGAATCACTCTAGGTGAAATCGTATCAACCATAAAATCTCAAACCAGAAAACTGCAATAACGAGGTAGTATGGCTATTCCCTGTAAACAGGTTATCTACTCCCGGGCACAGCTTATTACCAAGTAACGAATCCATCCTATCCCTGTCTAAGTCTCCAAACAGTAATACAAGAGAAAAGAATTCCTCTGATACCACTTTGTAACGTCCGAGTTCTAGAAGCCACCCAGAGGCACCCCACACCCGTTTGGTCACATAGCCTCAAGCACATTTCCCCAAACGCCAGAGGCTTCCGACTAGCACCGATGGCCTTGGGTGTAATTGTGGGGAAACTATTCCCTCATTGGAAGAGTACACAGTGGAAGAAAAATAAACATGCAATAGTGGAAGCAGTAATAACCAACAATATAACAGCAGAAGACTAAATCGACAAACTGGAGCACATATGTATATATGAAATGATGCATAATAAAACTCTAGGAAAGTACCCAAATAGGTCACAATGTTGAAAACACCGCAGTACTAAAACAAGTACAAAAGAAAGTAAAACAGATCCTCAGCATCGCAAGGAAAAGATTGGTCCCATGCTCTCCTGATCAAAGCAATCAGGTTCCAGAAGTCTAAGGGTGCTTTCCCTTGTCTATACCTACAACAACATAGTCTTCTTGGGCCCAAAAGCATGACCCAAACAGGTTGTGTGATAAAATCCCAGTAGGCATTCACCTAAAGATCCGTTCCTAACAGTCAGTGAGTATATGGCAGGTAAAAGTACAATAAGCAGTAACCAGCAACATCAAGCATTAGGTAGTAAATAGTAAGCAGTAAAACAGGATGATGCATAGAAGCAATCAATCCACAACCAATCAACAGCAGTGAAACAAATATCCAAATAGCTAGAAAACCTCTGGGAAGTACTCACAGCCATCCCCTCTGGTCCTATCCAAGAAGTACCACAACCCTCTCGGCAGTGCACTCAGCCTAACCCCTCTGGCTTGGTCATACGAATTTATGAGACTCTCTGGGGAAGCTCACTCATTCAATTCCCCTTATAGTCTAGGGTAGTCAGGGACTCTCTTGAGGAAGATCACGCGGTCTAACCCTCTTATCCCCAAGGTCTAGAGACTCTCTGAGGAAGCTATCTTGGTCAATTCCTCCTATAGCCTCAGGTATACCACAGACTCTCTGAGGAAGCTCACTCGGTCAATTACACCTCTATCCTGGGAAGGTTCTTAAAGAGATTCAAACAAGATAAGACTCTCTGAGGAAGCTCACTCGGTCTACCCTCTTGTAGTCTATAAAATCCAAGACTCTCTGGGAGCTCACTCAGTCCGTCCCCTCTGTAGTCTATAATATCTAAGACTCTCTGGGAAGCTCACTCGATCTATCCCTTATAGTCTATAGCACTAGGTTCTCTCAGCCCTGTGCCAGTTAGTGTATAATAATGCTATAAGTCCCAAGTACACCTATAGAGCTACTTAGCTAAACAGTATACAAGGCAACATGCATGTCATGATTTTCACTTCAACCTATAACCGCAAGGCATGAAAACAGGTGTAGCATCCAAAGGAAAACGAGACCCAAAGGTAGTAAAAAGAACAAATCAAGGGAAAAAACATCCAAGAAAAACAAAATTATCCTCTAACATAGTCAAATTTACCTCTATACAAGCATACAAGCAAGGCAGGAAAACAACAAGGGAAAGAAGGTAAACACACAATACCCCGTTCACGGGTATTGGTGTAAATTCACATAAAACTCAGAGACTTTGAACGGTAAGGAAAAAACCACCAACCTCGATCCTAGGAGATCGATATCCTTGAACCACGATGGATGATTATCCCTAGAACATCGTAGATCTGAGAAAACGCACAAAAAATTCAACCTTAGGTAACTAAATAAGGATAAAGAATTGAAAACAAGGCTCAATTAGAAGGAAGAACTCACCGTTGCGCTTCCAACGCAATCGACTATGCTCGAGTCAG
This sequence comes from Viscum album, assembly GCA_963277665.1. NCBI lineage: Eukaryota > Viridiplantae > Streptophyta > Magnoliopsida > Santalales > Viscaceae > Viscum > Viscum album. Next base: position 1,036,547,967 of record OY728141.1, on the reverse strand, counting down.
AGAACGGACGGATAGGTGGGAGCTCGGGGAAAAACTGGTCGTACGGGTCGCTCTCGGATGAACCAGACCTAGAAGAAGAGGTTTATGATGATGAGGCGTGACCCCGGTCCGTTTAGTGAAAAAAAAGTACACGGCGTGTATTTTTAAAGTACACGGCATGTAGTAGGTTGTTCCGCACTCCACCAAAATCGGCATCCATGTCACCCCTACACACCGTGTGTGTGTCCCGGACACGGGCAGCACATGGCTTCGAGCAGGAAAAGAGTAAACGGCGTGTACTCAGAAAGTACACGGTGTGTACTTCAAAAATTTCCAAAAACTCCATTTTTCTCAAAAACTCAAGAAAAAGGGAAAACATTCCTGAAACGAAGATCCGGGTTCTTACTTCCACCTTCTTCTAAATTTACACATCATTTCTTTGATCATTCTTTATTTTCTCGATAAGGGATGGTTGAAAAATCATTTGAGAAAGAATTTATGATGTTCCTTTCTTAATTTTTTCCATTTCCATCCTTTTCAAATCTAATAAGATTGGATCCTTCTCAATTCTCATAATTCATAATGTTGTAAGATCCTTTCAACTTAGAGAATCCACCACTTTATAATCCTTACCAAGATGGTATTGTATTGAGAACTCATAATCCTTGAAGATATCTAAGCATATTTGATGGTTCATATTGAGATCCTTCTATTTGAATTTGTATTTAAGGCTCTTATGATCAGTATATATCTCACACTTCTCCCTATAGAGATTATATCCTCATATTTTCAATGTGAATATCACATATGCCAACTCTGGATCATGTGTGGGGTAGTTTTTGTATTGAATTTTTAATTTCTTTGGGTATAGGCTATAACTTAATCATTTTTCATCATTACACTCCTTAATCCCTTCATTAAAGCATCGTTGAATACCACAAAGAGTTCCCCACTTGTCGTAAGTGTGGGTATTGGTGTAGTGAGAAGCCTCTTTTACAACACCTTGAAGTAGTCTTCACATTAATTGGTCCAAAAAAACTTTTCTCCCTTCTGATTCATCTTGGTTAGTTGGTTTAAAAATCATGATATGTTCTTCAAAAAATATTAGTAACACCCAGATGTACTGAAGAAACTATATATCTCTGTTACATATGTTGTCTTGGGTCATTATTCGATAGCCTTTATCTTGTAAGGGTACATAAATATTCCTTTTCTGGAGATAACACACCCCAATAATGATAATTCCTCCATCCAAATCTCACATTTACTTTGATTTTAATAAATGTTCTCCCTTCTCAAATTCTTTAGTAGAGTATTCAAATGCTCCTCATATTCCCCCTTGATCTTAGATTATATAATCATAACATCAATAAAGAATACCACTAATTTTTCAAGGTAATATCTAAAGACTCTATTCATTAATTCCATGAATATTTATTGATAATTAGTTATTCCAAATGGAATCACTATGAACTCATAGTGTCCATACCATGTTTGAAAGGTAGTTTGGGAATATATTCCTTCTTCACCTTTAGTTCATGATATCCTAACTAAAGGTCCAACTTAGAGAAATAAATTGCACTAATTAGTTGATAAAATAATTCATCTATCAGTGGAAGGGTATACTTTTTCATTATCTTGATTTTTGTGAGGTAATGATAATCAATTAACTGGTGAAATCATTCCATCCTCATTCTTGATGAAGGAGACTGGGGCACCCCATGGTGAATCACTCGGGCATATAAAACCCTTTTCCATATTCTCTTGTAATTTCTTCTTAAGTTCCTCTAACTCAGTGGTGGCCATTCTATAAGGTTTATTTGATATATTTAGAGATCCAAGAATATGTTCAATAGATAACTCAACCTCTTGGTCAGGAAGAAGACTAGAAAATTCTTTAGGGAACACGTCACTATAGTCCCTCACAATGAGCATGTCTTCAAGAATGATTATGTCCATTGTTTCAATAATTTGATCTTTATATGCTTTCCTATATGGAAATAATATCCACAATTGAGATGATAAGTCTTAAGAATATTCATCCTACTCCTTATAATTGTAAAAAAATGGAGGATACCATGGGGATGTAAAGTGTAATCTCCCTTTCCAGACAGTCGATGTTGGTTTTTTATAATGATATCCAATCCATGCCCAATATAGAATTAAACTACACCAATAGAAGTAAGAAAATATTTTATAGGAGGCTAAATAAACAAACATTAATCGGGGAGAATTTATATATTTTTCATTCAATAATTTCCCCATTTTCTATTCTCACAGATAACTGATCCTCCATATTTTGAGGTGGTGTTTGACTTCTTCTACTAAACATCCAATATATGAAAGAATTCATAGAACCAGAATCAAGTAGTACATTCTCTATTCTTGACTTAATAACCAGTATACCTACCACCACATCATTATCAGGCTCCACCATAGAAATAGTGATGGAATAAGCTTTCTCATTCTCTTTTTCCTTTGGTTGATATGGACAATTATTACCCTAAAAAATTCTATGTTTAGTGAACTGGCTTGCATAGTTCCCTTGCTTCTTATAGTTGGAACATTGAACCATGGGTGTTGCTCTCCTTTAATAAACCACAATTTCATTCTTCTTCATTTCTCTAAAACATTCATGAGCTTGGTGACCTTCTCTCTCAAACTTGAATCATTTCCCCATCCCTTCCAAGAAATTTTAATGATTATTCATCCCACATTTTCTATATGTGAGTGGTTGAGTTTTCTTTCCACCTTTTCCATTATATCTTCCATCATGACATGCCATATTTCATTTCTTCTCTCCATAGCTAGGGGTTATTCTCCAAACTCCATCAACACTTTGATATCATATTGAGAAACTTATTCATAAATAATAAATTTTGGAATTACTATAGATTTTTGAAGGTTTTATTTTAAACCACTAAAGATTATATCTAATTTTTTTGTCATTGTTGATAAAAAATGAGGCTTGCCTTGAAATAATTTTGAAATTTTCTTTATAATCTATGATAGATTCAACTTTATTTTTCTTCAACTATATTAATTCTCTCTCTATATTTTTTTAAGAGTTGGATGGAAATACTTATTAAGAAATATTTTCTTAAAGTCTTCCCACTCCATCTATTCAATTTCATCCTTCGTCTTGGTGTTCTTAATCAAAACCCACCATTGTTCAGCCTCTCTGTCAAAATAATAAATGTATATAGTTACCTTCCCTGTCTCATAATAGTGAATCATATAAAATATCGTCTCTATTGAGTTGAACAACTATTTCATGACAAGTGGATCAGAAGATCAACTAAATGCTAGTGGTCATTGCCGCATAAAAGTCTCGATATCCAAATTCTCCCTCTTAGGGTAAGGAAGATGATGCAATTTATTCAGGTTGTTTTTCATAGCCTGAGATATTTTGGTAAGCATTGTCATGAAATTTTTAAATCCATGTCCCAAGGCATTGGGGATGTCGTTCAAGAAATCGCTACATTGTCCCACACATAGGTTATTGGCATGGTTTCTCTAGGTTCCCACAATTTTCTAAAATTGAAATGGTTTGAACAAAAAATAATTCAAAAATTAATAAATAAATAATTTATTCCTTTGTGCAATTAACTCTAAATTCATATCTTATATGATCCCTATGTTTATAATTTTTTTCGAAAACAAATATTCTTGGGTGTTTATATATACTTAGTCTTATACTAAGGGTTTTAACTAATGTTCTCTAATACAATTCCCAAATTAACTAAAATTTTCTTTGATACCAACTATAGTGATCCTAATTTTTCTTACATGACTATTACATCATTTTAAAGATAAACATCATAATAGAGTTACAAAACCAGGATCTAAAGATTTAGTGTATTAGGAAAATTAGTACCATACAAAAATGTTACTTAATAAAACATAAACATTATTTAACTCCTTCTTCTATAGCTTATTAGTGGACCTTATTTTCTACTTGGTATAATTAATCTCCTGAGGATATACATCCAAGAAAGGGGTGAGATAAAATCCTAGTAAGAGTATATAGAAATACATGAATAAATATAAAATTGGGTGAGACTAATCATCATCATCATTACATAATCATGGTATCATAATAATAATCATGATAGGAATAATTTGATAATGTCATGGAATGGGGGAATGAATAAAAATGAAACATCATGTATTAGTGGTCAAATACCACACATAGTTGTTAACAAAGCTAACATCATGTCCACAAATAAAATATTTGCATAATCATAACATAATCATTGTTAAAAAAGATAGCATCATGTTCACGCATATTTCATATTATCTCATGAGATACATCACATTACCCAATGCATTATAGTGCTACATTATAATTCTATAGTGTTAAATATTACATAATCTTGAGTTGAGTCAATAATTCCACATTGAGGATCTTTTCGTGTTTAGAGTTTTAGAAAATTAGGCCATAACTATTACATTACATCTCAATAATTACTACGTAGACACTTCTACTCTATAAAAAAAATTTAACAAAAATAAATCTCCTAAAATAAACCAGAATTATATTTTTGATATAAATATTCTTGAATTATTACTTTCTCTTAACCTTCCTTATACCCTATTAAAAACATTTCAAAAACTAGGGATGATCATGAAAATATTTGTAAGGGATATAAAATAATTAATGAAAATATTAGTCCATGAATACATACAAATCAAAGAAGTCATACTTTTCAATAATAAACATAAGATCTTTAAAATACCTCATGAAATCATAAGATTTATGAATAACACGTATAAATGATAAATCATAAGAATGACTTGTGGAATACGTAACATACTTACATTATAGATTTCACAACTACATAGGGAGTTACATTTGAAATACCAATCATAGCATATTCCCCGAATCTCTTAGGAAAAATATTAAAGTTTACCTATGTCACATTACCCAATTAATTGGAGAGAAATCTCAGGATCACCTACTATAGGTTTATCATGGAACCACCCATATACGTAAACAATCCCGAAGAACCACAACATATTCATACCACATAAAACAAACATAAAGGAAAGATAAAATATCCACATTTCAATCACAATAAATCATTTCAAGATATTGAAATAATAAATTCATTCTCAAAACCATTTTCAATACCAAAAAAATATATATACGGTATATGGTATTTATTTTCCTTTTAAAAACATTATGACTTGTTAAGGAAGCCAAATATCAAATAATACTCGTGGAATGGAAAGATCATTTCCCCCACATATGTTAAAAAGAAACATTATATTTTTCATTTAGTAAAATCATTTTTATAAAACAGATTCCCTTTAAATGAAATTAAATTTCAAAGGGGTTTATACACCTTATAAAACAAAGTTCTGTATAAATAAATATATACCTCAATGAAAGGAGATCGAGATGAAGTCCCTTTCCTTGAGTCTAACTCGTCAGATATGTTCCTTGTTATTCCTAAATAATAAACGTAAGTTAATTTCTACTTGCTTCAGAACCTTTTTTAAGTTTATTATTCATTTTTTATCCCATATTACCTTGTTCTAAACATTACATAATTTTATAATTTAATATCGGTTGTTTTGTCAATATTTGGTACTTGAGTCAAAAATGAACTTTTTATAATTACAAATTGTCTATGTGGTAAAAATTCCATTATCTCCAGAATGATATTCATGATTTAGATATAATATATATAATATATATCCATTATAAATATTTTTTTATAATATTACATAACATTTGGATATAAGAAATGAAATACACCGTTCATGGAGACGGTAAGTCGTACATACTCATGAACGCTACTTTAATTTATTTTTTCATATTTAAAGGAATTAAAACTAAATGATACATAAGTATATTGTAATTCCAGTATATTTTAATATGTTATATATGTTACATAAGTTCATTAACCTCATTATTTATACGTTCTATGTATGGAATTAACGATTCATATCACTTTGAGGGGGCGGTAGTCCGCACTCCCTTGAATGAAATTATCATATATAAACATTATGGAAAGCATAAAAGTATGCCTTAAATAAAAAAAACATAAGAATATAGAGCATATAAATATAATATATATCATATATAAATATATTTCTATATTAATGGCCACCAAGATTGGTGGTAGGGAAAAATTGAACAATCATCATTTCGTGAGGCAGTAGTTCGTCATCCACAGAAACAATATGTTCATATTCATTAGATGGAGGTGTGTGTAAGTTTAGTTATAATACCTATCATAACAACATACTAGTATATTTATTATATGGGTTTTTTTATTTAATCAAATAATAAGAATATAATATGGAGTGAAGAAGTAAAATAATGGAAAGGAACTTTAGAGATTATGTTATCTCTAAAACGTGTAACTCCCTTTGATTTGAGCCAAAAGGCTTTCTTGAATTGAATTAATTCTAAGTAAATTAATCAAGGAGGAAGAGAAATATTTCTGGAGATAATTTAGGAATATTTTTTATGATACAAGGTGCTTTAGAGGTGTGATTAAATGGGAAGAGTTGATGCCCTTTTATAAGAGAGAGGAGGGGCACTTTAGGAAAGTTTAAACGTATTCTTTTATTATAAAATTATTTTCAGTTTCAAATGGTCCCAAAGTAATTTATTTAAAATATAGAATTATTTTGGGTCAAACACCTCTCAACAAATATATTTTATACAAATATAGGTTGCAAATTTAACCATATCTTTTAGCTTTAACCCTTAGTTAACTAATTTAACTCTTAACATGTCTTTTTGTATATTCATACTATATGGTTAATGTAGTCACTATAAAATGAAAATAGAACCTAAATTGGTTTTCTAATGATATTATAAACATTATCTAAGTAATTTTTTCAAATATTAGATTTTTATGACTGTTAAATAATTTAATAAAATAGTATTGGTTTTAAAAACTCATTTGTGTTAATTTTTAAAATATTCATATCATGACTTTTTAAAAATTCATAACAACTTGATTATTTATAAAAAACTTCATTAATTAAAATATAAAAAGTCATACTAATCCATAAAATTTTTGGATGGCTTAAAAAGTTTTAAAATAAATTTATTTTAATATTTATAATATCATTTATTTAAATCATTCATTAATAAGGTAATCACAACATCATCATTGTGTCATAAATATATTTATTTATTTGATGTCTAAAAATTATAAATAAAATTCCATGATATATGAAATATTTTTATATTTATAATTTTTATTTATAGTTGAATTAATCACTTATATAACCCCATATAAAAATTGTTTTAGTAAAAAGACATGTTTATGTTTTATTTTTCTTTACTTTAAATTAATTCTTATAAAATTTAATTTTTACATCAAAGTGGCTCCATGGTGTCCCAAAATCAACCCATGTATGAACATGGTCGTAAATATTTAATCCAATTGTACTAGGACTCAATTTAGCATAGTTTAATATTATTATAATATTTTTATTTACCCTTATTTACCATATTTAGCCTTTAACCATGGTAAATAAAATATTTACTGATGTGACTATTCAGAATGTCTAAAAATAAAAGGAACCTATTTATACAATTTGTACCTCCTGATTCCAAATATGGAATCCATTTTTTCAAATTCAAAACATATAATTTTCAGTAATTAATTTAAAATTAATTTTCATTGTCAAAACACAAAAACATGTTTTTATGAAGTAAAAAGTATCAAAATATTGACATGTGTTTATGTATAATTCCAAAGTAAAATTACTTAAAATGACCATAATTTGATTAAATGATAAAAATATAATCCAATTACACTTTAAAACTAATTAAAAATACAATATATCTATATAAATAAATTAAATGAAGAGATAGTTTTGAATTAAAATGCTGTATTTTTTACTATTCATTAAAAAATGAACTTTACTAAAAAAAATAGTAAAATTTCATCCAAATTAAATTTTAATGTCCTTATTATATAGAATAATTTTATTTTTACAAATATAATATATAAAAGTGAAAGAAACTAGATTTAAAAAGGGTTCTCCATCAAAAGGTGGTAAAATTACCTTTTAGAAATATTAGAGTATTTCATGCTTAAAATAGGATTCATTCGTATTTTAAGCCTCTAAAATTTATTGGATAAATGTAAAGACATTTAATAACCATTTTTTAGTTAGTTCTGTTCATTCATGTCAATACAATTTTTAGGCGTTAACTACCATTTTAAATAATAATATTATTATATTTTTTTTTGTATAACTCAAAGTTGTGTGCAACATAAGATTTCAAAGAAACCCATTTTTGTGTCTTGAGTATGCTATTGTAAAATAGTGTCCTATTTAACATAAAATTTATATCTTATTCATAAATATTAATACATATGAAAATGTCATATTCTTTATTTACCTGGGATATTACATCCTTCACCCCTTTTGGAAATTGTGTCCTCAAAGTTTTATTCATTTATCAAATTAGTGGTGGTTTTTCTCTCTCATAGCATTTTCATATTCCCATGTTTCCTCTTAAACCATATGGTTTTTCCACAAAACCATTACCTAATGAATTACCTTATACCACAATAATTTCTCTCTTCAGTGAATAATCTGGACTGGTTGTTCTTCATAAGAAATGTTCTCTTCCAACTAAACTACCTCTGGACTCAAAACAAGAGATGGATTTGGTATGTACTTTCTCAACATTGAAACATTAAAAACATTGTGTACCTAGGATAAATATGGAGTTAAATCCACTATGTAGGAAATAGATCCAACATTCTTTGGGATTTCATAGGGTATAATGAACCTCAAACTCAACTTTCCCTTCTCACCAAAATGCATCACACTTTTCCGTGGAGAAACATTGAGAAAGACATGACCACCTACCACAAAAGATAGATCCTTATACTGGTTATTCGCATAACTTTTCTACCTACTCTAAGTTGTTCTCATGTTCTTCTGAATGAATCGAATTTTTTCTACCATCTCGTCTATGAATTTTGGTCCCATCAAATTTTTTTCACCTACTTCATCCCAAAAAGTTGTAGTTTGACACTTATTTCCATATAATTCCTAAAATGGTTCGATCTGTATACTGGAATTAAAAACTATTATTATAAGAAAACTCAACCAAAGAAAGGTGTTGGTCCCAAATTCCTAGTTAATCTATTGAACAATCACATATCATATCTTCCAAGGATTGAATTGTTCGTTCTAACTACCCATCTGATTGAGGATGAAAAGTTGTACTGAAATTTTATTCAGTTCCTAATGACTTATAAAGGCCCTTTCAAAAGTTAGAAGTGAACCTAGTATCTTAATCAGACACAATGGAGAGGGTAACTCCATGCAACTAGACTATCTCTTCAATATAAAATCAAGAAAGTTGATCTAGAGACAGAGTATCTCGAATAGGAATAAAATTATTAGATTTAGTCAATCAATCAACAATAACCCAAATTTTGTTATTACCTTGAGAAGTATATAGTAATCCCACTACCAAATCCATGGACACATTTTACCATTTCTACTCTAGAACTGGAAAAGGATAAAGCATACCTTTCAGTAATTTCTAATCTTCTTTAACCTATTGAAAAATAAATCATCTCAAGGTAATGTAAACAATAACTCTTTTTATTTCATCCCACCAATAATACTCCTGAAGATCTTTTTATATCTTCGTACTATGAGCATGATCTGAAAACTGAGAACTACGATCTTTACATAATAACTCTTTCTTCAACTAAGAATCACAAGGAACACATAACCTCCTTCCAAACCTCAAAACACAATATTTATCAATGTTAAATTCAGGTAACTTATCCTTCTAAATCAATTCTACCTTCTTCTGCACCTCACTGTCTTATTTTGGTGCTTTCTTTATTCTGTCTTCCATAGATGATTTCATTTCCACCTGAAAAAAATAGAGGAATTCCTTTCACCAAGAACTTATAATCCTGAATTCATCAAATCAAAAACCAATGTATCTCATTCCAAACATAGCATAGTTAATGTAGCATTACTCTTTTGAATCAAAGCATCAGCCACTTTATTTTCCTTTCCTGGATGGTAATGGATTGTTCAATCAAAATCCTTGATTAATTCTAGCCATATCATTTGTCTCATGTTTAATTATTTATGAGTGAATATGTAATTAAAACTTTAATGATCAAAATATATTTCAAACTTTACTACATACAAATAATTCCACCAAATTTTTAAATAATAAACAACAACCGCTAATTCCAAATCATGTGTAGGTTAATTTAACTCACGAGGTTTCAATTAAAGTGAAGAATAAGAAATTACCTGATCATTATGCATAAGAAAACAACCAATTCATTTCAACTAATCATCACTATAGATAACAAATTCACCATTTCTAGAAGGCAGTTCCAAAACTAGAGCATTCACCAATCTTCTTTTCAATTCCTGAAAATATTCATCACAATCTTTTGTCCAGATGAACTTAACAGTTTTCTATTTAAACTATGTCAGTGGGCTAGATAACCATTCAAAATTTTCAACAAATCTCGGATAATAACCTTATAAACCAAGAAAACTACAAATCTCGATTATATTTGTGGTTCTTTTCCATTACTTAACAACTTTTGTTTTAGTAGTATCAACTTTTATGCCATATTTAAAAACAATGTGACCAAGGAATGAAATTTTTTGTAACCAAAACTCACACTTTCTGACTTTCCCATACAATTTATTTTATTTTAAGTTTTGTAATACTACCCTTAAATGACTTTCATGCTTCTCTTTACTTTCAGAATATACCAAAATATCATCAATAAACACAACCACAAAATTATCCAAGAACTCATGGAAAATTATATTCATAATATCCATGAATACAATAGGTGAATTGGTTAACCCAAAAGGCATCACTAAAAATTCATAATGGCTACATATAGTATCAAATGTGGTCTTTGGAATGTATGATTCCTTTACTTTCAACTGATGGTACCCCAACCTCAAGTCAATCTTTGAAAAATATTGAGCACTATGGTGCTGATCAAATAAATCAATGATATGAGGAAAAGGATACCTATTCCTAACAGTGATATTATTCAGAGTTATATAATTAATTCAAAGTCTCATTGAACCATATTTTTTTAACAAACAAGATAGTATAACCCCATGGTGATGTGCTAGGTTAGATGAAACTTTTATCTAATAACTCCTACAATTGATTATTTAACTCTAAAAGTTCAATTTGATCCATTCGATAAGGGTTTTTGAAATTGTATTAGAATCAAGAACTAAGTCAACAATAAATTCAACTTTCTAATCAGTTATTATACCAAGAAACTCGTCAGGAAAAACATCAAGATACTAATTTACCACTAGTACATCATTAATTTGAACATTTCCTTTGTTTTCAACAATATGTGCATAGTAGATGTTGACACTAGAAAACTCATCCCCAAAATTTTCCAGATGCTTCCATACATGATCCAACATTGTATCCCATTTCGCAATATTCGATTTGGTAGGTCGTAGGGCCTGAATGGATTTATGGATTAGGAGTTATGGACATTTGAAGTTGGGCAGGAAAACTAATTTGTGAAGCCCATTCGCGAAGCCCCCTCCACGATCGTGGAGCACCTCCAGGAATCAAGGAGGCAGGATACTCCGTGAACCCCTTTTACATTCACGAACCCATAGTCAAGCAAGGAGGTGGGATGATCTGTAAACCCCCTTGATGTTCGCGAACCCGCCATGAAGCAAGGAGGCGGGACGAATCTTTGAAGCCCTTTGACATTCGTGAACCCGCCAAAGAGAAAGATCCATCTTCACACCGAGAAATATCTTCTCCATGGAGCCCCTTGCCTATAAATACCTAGCTCACCCCCCTTCGCCAAAGGTCCACTCCGCCCCTTGGGCATCTGATCTCCTGGTTCACGGAGCTCCTATTTCCTTCGTGAAGCGGCTCCGTGAGCCCATGCTCCTCGAGCAGCTTTCTTCGCAATGATGCTCTATGAGTCCATTCCCCACAAGAAGCTTCCTTCACGATGCTGCTCTAGGACCCCGGTACACCCTGAGAGGGGAGGGGTGAATCAGGTTGTCAACTTCTTCTTCCAAACAAATGGATCTTGTTCCCACATTGTAAAGAACTAGTTTAACCTCTATGATGGATATGAGAAGCAATCAAATATTCACATGCAAAGAGATGACAGGACACTTTTTAATTGGTTCACCACTAAGGGATACGTCCAAGGAGCATACCCCGACAGGTTTTCGGTCATACCTAATTCCACTATTCTTCACTAGTTGTAGATTACAAAGGTTCAGGAACAATAACTTTGTCCTAGGCTCACTGCATTTACAACTATGTAGGGATAGCCCACTGCATCCCTCGGGTTACTCCCGTTGACTCCCCCTAGCTCACTACCTTCGGTGAAGTCCCAGCCAGTTTATAGACGTTAAGGTCTCTTCAATAGATTCTCATTGAATTCTTTGCCTCTGGTTAGCACGAGACCCTTCTTGCATCGAAGTCCTGAATTGATGCTCTTGAACACACTAAACCACTGATCCGAATAATCAAAAACTGCAAACAGGATACACAGATGATCCCACGTAGCACCTACCCTTTTCACTAAAGTTCTCACTTTTGTGCATAATATATGATTTTTGCACGGGAAAATATTTCGCGCAACTTCATCTTCTTACGCACAACCTCTCCTTTTTCGCAGAGCACAAAATTTCTCATGCAGATCATAATTTTTCACGCCACTCAGACTCATTCGCGCAACTCAGAATTTTTCACGCAACACCAAAGTTTTCACGCAACCTCATATTTTTTTGCACAACCTCGGCCTCTTTCATGTAACTTGGCCTTTTTCACGCAATCCCCTTTACACAAACCTTTTATGCGCATCATCACTCGGAACTTCTCTAAGTCTTCAACTATATGGAATGAGGGGGGGTCACCTCTTATTTATAGGTGTCTTAGACCCCCACGCACAAAACCCCCTATAGCACGAAAAACCTCTCATACAGCGCGTAATATTTCACACAGGTACAGTTTTTTGTGCACATCTCCATGTTTTTCATGCAGACCATGCCTTTTCCATTTTTCAACGTTTTGATTCTGAAACACTACTTGCACGAAAATCCTCACTCCATTATTTTCACACACCATGCTGTCTTTTGCGCCCAACTCAAATATTTCACACACAACCCACATTTTTTGTGCACCACTTCCTCTTTGTGCGCACCTTCTTTTACCAACAATCCATGTCTTTATTTTCCAATATTTAGGCCCAAAAATTTGGCAAACACTGGTAAATGGTACTACCTTCAATACCATTGTCTGCTTGAACTGTATGATCACTTTACTGGGAAACATTCTGAACTTCTAATGAGGATTGACAACAAACACAATCCATACTCCAATTCTGTCCTAGAACAACCATGGTTCCAAAAATCTCCCCCTTTGGGTTTATTGTCAATCACCAAATAAATTCAATAGAGAATCATCCACATGCAAACCAAAAACATAAGAATCAACTCATCCAACACTCTAAGTCTACTTGAGCAATGCTCGGTGTAGAAAACAACAGAGGGAGCTTTAATTGGGTGCCCATGTTTTGGAATTCTCAATGATGCCCAATTAATTCTCTTACAATGTCACAGAATCATTACATGTCCATGACATGCCTAAACATTCCTCAATTTATTCTTTTTCCCCCATTGAAAATTTACCCAAAGACCGGTAATTTTTCATTGTTCATCTCAAATCACACTCCCCCTCGATAGTATCTGCCCCACAAAACTTCATCACATCCATAAACAGATTAAAACTAGTTAACATAACTGGGGAGAGGGTTATTTCAAAACCTCCTTATGCACTGGGAGGCGGCTGAACACCGAGGTTCAAAGGATGCTTCTCAAACACAGCCACTGACAGTGGCTTGGTCTTGATATCAGTCGCTTTCTCATTAGTCCCCATATGATCCATTCTAATCACTCCTTGCTCAACTTTTTCTTTGATAAAGTGATACCTGATTTAAATATGTTTTTTACGAGAATGATGAATAGGATTCTTTGTAAGATCAATTTCATTCTTGTTATCATAGTAAATTATCATTGGTTACTTCACCTCGTCACCAATATCTGTTAGTTGTTGCTTCATCCATAGCATTTGAGTGCATTCCTTTGTGGAGGAGATATAATTAGATTCAGTAGTACTAAGAGAAGTAATTTCTTTTTTCTTGCTCAACCATCCAACACATTTATTCCCAATATAGAATTCTCCACCACTGGTGGACTTTCTGTCCACTACATCGTCAGCCCAATCAGCATTATAAAATTCTGATAATTCAATGTCCCTTCTTGTAGCGTATTATAAGCCACAATTGTGAGTTCCTTGAATATACACCATGATCATTTTTACTGATGTCATATGTTGTTCCTTCGGATTACTCTGAAAGCGGGATTCTAAGCATGTTGCAAAGAAAATTTCTGGTCATGTTACTGTCAGGTAAAATAAGATTCCAATAATCCTCTTGTATATTATGGGATCTACAAAGGTCCCATCCTCATGCTTTCCAAGTTTGGTTCCAACCGCAAGTGGAGTTAACATCAGTTTTGGAGTCATGCATATTAAACTTCTTCATCAGCTCTCTTGCATAATTTTTTTGAGAAATGAAGTGTAATCCTTCTTTTGAATCACCTGTAGCCCCAAGATATATGAGATCTTCCCAATCATAGACATTTTAAATTCTGATTTCATGTTATTGGAAAATTCATCCACTGATTTCTATCAGCTGCCACCGAATATAATGACATCAATGTAGACAAGAACCATTAACTGATCTTTCGGAGAATTCTTCACATATAGATTGTGATATACTCCTCCTCTTTTGAATTCTAGCTTCTTGATATAAGAGTCCAGTTGGGAATACCATTCTCGTGAAGCCTACTTCAAACCATATAGAGCCCTCATTAGTTTTCAAACCTTTGTTTCATCATTACCAAGAAGAAAACCCATTGGTTGTTCAATGTAGACATCTTCTACGAGTACACCATTCAAGAATGTTGTCTTAACATCCATTTGATATACTTTATATCCTATTTGGAGTTCCATGGAAAGGAAAATCTTGATTGACTCCAGTATAGCCACTGGAGCAAAGGTTTCTTCAACATCAACACCTTCAATCTGGGAGTATCCATTACATACCAATCGTGCCTTATTTCTAACAACACTTCTATGCTCATCAAACTTGTTCTTGAAGATCCATTTTGTACCAATCACATTGTGACCTTCAAGTATTTGGACAAGATCCCATGTATGATTCTTGTCAATATGATCTAACTCTTCATTCTTGGCTTTCACCCAAGATTCATCCATTGTTTATTCTTCAAATGAGGATAGATCCACCATCGATAAGAATGTAGATTGTTCATTAATCCTCATTTTCCTCGTTTGTGTGGGTTTCGTCCAATCCCCAATGATGTTGGATTGATCAATTTCTACTCTTTGATTCCTCCTCTAAGGTTCAGTTGAATTTTCTCCAGCTATAGTTTCAACTTCAGATTCTTCTTCTGAGTCAACATCACGATGTGGCATCTAGGGGTTTTGTACACCTTCCTCCATTTCTGTACGTGAATCTACTCCATGTTCACATTAATCTTCATATTCTATCACATCAGCATGGGAATTATTTGAATCATTTTGGGGTTTTCCCTCAATGATATTAACTTCATTTCTTTCCACAATCCTCCCCAAGAATGTATTAAAACACGTGTATGCTTTGTTGTTCATTGGATATCCAAGAAAATTCTTTCATCATCATTGTCACCAAACTTCCCTTGATTTCCTTCTTTATTTCAGATGAAACATTTTCTTTGAAAAATAAGAAAGTATTTCAATGAAGGCTTCCTTATATGCCACAATTCATATGGTGTCTTCGTTTCTCCCATATAAAGCCCCGTTCAATTCTGAATATGCACTACAGGTTTAACATCTTCTTTCCAATAATAGTGAGAGATACAACTCTCAATCAGCATAGTCCTGGCCATATTGTTGACCTATCGATTCCGGCGCTCAACAACTCCATTTTTCTGTGGAGTTCTCACAGCAGCTACCTCGTGTCGTATTCCATGCTTTTATGGGTAATTCTCAAACTCAATGGATGTGTATTCCCCTACATTTTCAGATCGCATGACTTTTATTGTCTGTCCAGTATCATTCTCAGCAATACAGTGATAATTTTTCATGCAAACAAGTATTTGTCGCTTCCTGTGAATAAACATTACACAATCCATTATACTATAATCATCAATAAAAAGGATGAAGTACCTCTCTCCATCAATTCTAGAAACATTTATCTGGCCACATACGTCTGTATGTATAAGATTAAGAATGTGTGATTCCCTTTTCTTCTTTGGTCAATATGAATTACATACCAGCTTCCCCCATATGCAATCATCACAAGTCTTTTCATATTCACATTTCAGAATGGGGATATCCATGACTATCTTCAGCTTAGATATCTTTTCCATGTCTTGTTGATTAATGTGCCCCAGCCTTCGATGTCACATGTTGTTTTCTTCTTCAATAGAAAAAAAGCATGAGTTCACTTTGCTATCAACCTGATATATGTTTTCATCTGTTCTTCAGCCTTTCATAAGATAATTCCTTGTTTTCCCCTTTACCGTGTATCCTTTTTGATTGAAAGTTACTAAGATCCCTGAGTCCCAGAGTAGACTCACACTAAGGAGATTGTGACGTAGAGCATCCACATAAAGAACTTCAGTCATCTTTACCTCTCCATTGGCGAGAGCAGTATTCCCACTGACTATAATCTTCAAAGCACCATCATTACCAAACCTCACTGTTCCATCAACCTTCTTTTTAATGTTCTTCAAAAGGTCATCATTTCCCATCATATGGGAAGAGCATGCACTTTCAAGAATCCAGGTGCTGTTTCTCTTTGTAGCTTTGAGGGAAACTTCTACAAGATTGGATTTCTCTATCTTCTTCTTTTCTTTCCATGAGATATTGGATTGATTATAGAATACTGATGGACTTCTAATAATTTCCTCAACATAATCAGATTATTCATACCCATAATCTTCTTCCAGAGGAGAAAACCTGTTTGTGAGAACAACACCATCAGGAGGGTGAATACTGACCCATCTTTGAGAGTTGTATGAATTTCTCTTGTCATACCTCTTCCTAAAATACACAGATTTATGTCCAAAGTTAGAGCAATGAAAATAATAAACATAGAATTTATTTCTTCTATAAGATGGAGGATATTAAATTGGTCTCCTTTGATGACTTCCCAGATCTTTCACATTCAAGTAACTCCTTGCCTCTTCGCAATATGACATGGTATGACCCAGATATCCACAAAACTAACACTTCCTGATGGGAAATGTCTTATCACTTAAATTTATCCCCATGCCTTCTTCCTTGGGAGAATGGTTGGATTGTCTGTCATTTTTGAAAGTTTAAGGATAATATTCAGTTCTTCTTTTAGTTTGGATTGAGGGTTTTTTCATCACTTCAGGAAACCTTTCAACATGTCCAACTTTCATCTTGTCTTTGTTTTGGCTCTCTTAAATTCCAGGAGTTGATGTCCCTACTTCACAACCAATTCCACTCTTTCCCATGCAAGCGGTTCTTTGATCACTCAGGATTTTTCCAACCCCATCTAAGCCACACTTGGATCTTACTAGTAACTCTACATCTGAGAATCTTCCAAAATGAATTTTCTTCTTACCCTCATTTGTGGTTGATCGACACTCAAGTTTACTCCAAAGAGTAACAACTTATTCCTCGAGACCCTCAACGGTCTAGGACTTCTCTTCCAATCTGGATGTAAGGTCATTTATGACCTTTTCTTGTTCTTAAATTCTAATCTTCAATTCCACAATGTCGTCTATGATTTTAAGGATTGAAGATTGAACTCTCACTAGTTCTTCAAGTCGTTAAATTTCAGAATCAAGCTCATCAACATATTCTAATAATTCTTCCACCATTTCCTTCCTCTTACTGCATCTCTTGCATTTGTTCTCAAGATTTGAAAAGGCATACTTTATTTTCAACTTGGGGTCACCATTAGGATTCATATTATTGTCTCTGTCTTTATCGATTGATGGTTCTAAATTTTCAATGGTAGCAATCATGGAAGCATGGTTTCCAGTTTTAAATTATGGTTCTTCTTCTTCATATAATTCAATATCATCCTCTTCCTATTCATAGAAAAAACTCTTCTTTTATATGTTCTTTACATATTTGAAGTCTCCCTTTTTGAAAAACCATTTCCGAGGCTTCTCAATGTCTACTGCTTCACTTTCTTCATCATCTAACTTTCTTTGGAATTGAGAGGCAATGTGCCCAACTATTACACAGTGAAAGCATGTTATAGGTAACTTACCTTTAAATTTACCTTTTCCCTTCTTCACCTTCTTGGAAATTAGAGAAATAATTTCCTTTTCCTCATCATCTTCACCACCACTATCTTATGAAATTTTCAGTTTTTCCATAGATTTGAATTCCATTTTCTTGCTAACATGAGTCGTAGCTTCTTCGGGTTTGACTCTCATCTCATATGCCACCAGACTAATTAGTAGATCATCCAAAGATAGTTTAGATAGATCTCTTTCTTCAAGGGTTTACACCTCTTAATTGTATATAGGAGGAGGTCTTCATAAGATTTTCTTTACGATATCAATGTCTTTGATATCCTCTACAAGCCCTCAAATTTCTCTTACTACTTCAGTGATTCGATTTAAGAATGAATCTACATTCTCATCTAGATGCATCTTTAGATCGTCTAACCTATTGTGCAGAACTTGAAGTTTTTCCTCCTTCACTTTGTTGTCTCCTTCATAGATATTTTCAAGTTTATCCCATATAGACTTTGCTGAGGTGAAAATCATTACCTTTAGATAGATCTAATCAGAAAGAGCCATAGTGATAGCGTTCTGAGCTATAGCATCTGCATGAAGAACTTTCATGTGTGTATCAGTCATAGCAAGACCTGTTGGATCAGTAACATATATTACTTGCACAGTATCAAAGAGGACTTCCATTCCAAGAGATCTTAAATGAGATCTCATTCTATTCTTCCAAATCTGAAAATCACTTCCACCGAAGAGAGGGATTCCCCTAGCATTGACAGCATTCTCCATAACGACAAAGTATATATCAAACACCAGCAACCTACTCTGATACCACTTTTAGGACCCCAAGACAGCCTAAGAGGGGAGGGGTGAATCAGGGAACTTTTTCTTTCAAACTGATGGATCTTGTTCCCACGTTGGTAGGAACTAGTTTAACCTGTATAATGGATATGAGAAGAAATCAAACATTCACATGTAAAGAGATGACACAACACTTTTTACTTGGTTCACCACTAAGGGATGTGTCCAAGGATCATATGCCGACATGTTGTAGGTCAAACCTAATTCCACTATTCTTCACTAATTGTGGATTACAAAGGTTTGGGAATAGTAACTCTGTCCCAGGCTCCCAACCTTTACAACTATTCAAGGATAGCCCACTGCATCCCTCTGGTCACTCCCGTTGACTCCCCTAGATCACTGCCTTTGGTGAAGTCACAGTCAGTTTATAGACGTGAAGGTCTCTTCAATAGATTCACATTGAATTCTTTGCCTCTGCTTAGCACGAGACTCTGCTTGAATCGAAGTCTTGAATTGATGCTCTTGAACACACTAAACCACTGATCTGAATAATCAAAAAGTTAAAACAGGATACATAGATGATTTTGTGCAGAACCTACCCTTTGCATGCAAGTTCACACTTTTTCACGTAATACATGATTTTCACGCGGAAAAATATTTTGCACAACTTCATATATTTACGTGAAACCTCTCCTTTTTTACGTAGCATGAAATTTCTCACGCATATTATAATTTTTCGCGCATCTCATGCTTTTTTGCGCAACTCATAATTTTTCGCGCAACACAAAATATTTCCCACAACCTCAGATTTTTTTCACACAACCTCGGCCTCTTTCACACAACTTGTCCTTTTCCACACAACCCCCTTTACACAAAACTTTTATGCACATAAGCACTCGGATATTCTCTAAGTCTTCAACTATACAGAATGGGGGTGGTCACCTCTTATTTATAGGTGTCTTAGACCCCCGTGAGCAATACCCCGTGTGGTGTGAAAAAACCACTCATTTGGAATGTAATATTTCGTGCAGGTACCGTTTTTCGTGCACATCTCCATGTTTTTCACGCAGACCATGACTTTACCATTTTCGACGTTATAATTCTAAAACACTACTTGCGTGAAAAACCACACTCCACTATTTCGTGCACCACGCTGTTTTTCATGCACAACTCAAATATTTCACGCACAACTCACATTTTTGCGCACCACTTCCTCTTTGCATGCACCTCCTTTTACCAATAATCCATGTCTTCAGTTTCCAATTTTTAGGCCCAAAAATTTGGAAAACACTGGGAAATGGAACCACCTTCAATATTGTTGTCTGCTTGCACTATATGTTCACTTTACTAGGAAACATTCTGAACTTCTAATGAGGATAGAAAACAAAAAAAACCATACTCCAATTCTTGCATAGAATTTCCATTGCTCTAATAGCTTCTCCATGAGTCCATGCTCCATGATCACCCTTTGCTCTATGAGAGACCCTTGCTCTGCTAGCCACCTTTGCTCCAAGAGATCCCTTTGCTCCGAAAGAGCCCTTTGCTCCGCGAGAGACCTTTCCTTTGTGATTCCATGCTTCACGAGGCCATGCCCCGCAAAACTACATTGTGAAGGCCTATCCTTTTCAATGCTCCTACCTTCGTTCCCCCTGGTCCATACCGGTTGGGTTTTTTCCCCGCACCCCCGCTCTAGGTCAGTGTCGGGTTGTGGTCATGTCCCTCCAAGTTGGGCCCTTCGCTACCACCACTCACCCCTATGAAAAATGGAGAGCCTCACTGTGAACTTTTCGGGCCAGGATGTCGGCAATTTCTATTGCGCCCTTATGCATAGCCACCTTCCATATACGGGATACCCTGATTCGAGATACTCTTCCAAACATCATTAAACACCTTAAGTCCACATATTCTTCTTGGTTTGTTTCCCATGCCATGAGTTGATATTCTCATCATTAATTCCCCTAAGTGCCTCAATTAGAACCATTCCTCAAGTAACTCATCTAAACCCCATCACTTGGCTCCAATTCCAGGTTGAACCAGAATGGCCCACCATTGCGTAATTCCCAACACCAACCATTTCTAGGAACTTTATGGCTAATAGTCCTATCTACATGAATTTAAACTGTAGTAATCCATGTATTCTCAATATAGGATGCCTCTTTCCTAATACAAGAGATGCCTTATACTCCAAGATTGAGATGCCAACAGTCCTATCAACAGGACTATAAACTATAGTATGCCCTATGTTTCAACCATAGGATGCCTCTTGATCCAAACAAGAGATGCCTTATGCTCCAAGAATGAGATTCAAATAGTCCTATCTACATGACTATAAACTATAGTCACCCTATGTTCCAAACATGGTATTCCTCTTTCTCTAAACGAGAGATGCCTTATGATTCAAGCATAAGATACCAACAGTCCTCTCTATATGACTATAAACTATAGAATTCCCTATCATTCAATAATAGGATGCCTCTTGTTCCATATAAGATATGCTTTATGTGACAAGCATAAGATGACTCATGCCATGATTGCAGTGGCATAATTTCAAGAGCATTAGAATCCATTCAAACATTCCATCACTACACCTCATGCTTTTCATGTCCTTCATTTGAATCTTCATCCTCTTCCATGTCTAAAGGGACCCCCTAATGGCCTGGTCTCATGCCGCATCGACTCACCTACCATCATGGGCCAACCCCCTTGAAGACTTAGGAAGACACTTTGAGTTGGGTCCTATGATTCAAACATGTTCAATGGTCAACCCTCATTTGTTTGTCCTCATTTCAGGATAATGCGATATGGACACTGTGTTTTTAACACGGTCAACAGTTATCCTCCATCACCACGCAACCCTCACCGCGTTCCGAATGTTGGGAATGTGATTCACACTTTTCATTCCCTTTTATTTGGATTGATTCCATCACACTTGGTGTTATCCCGCTTGTGCATGAGTGCATAAGTGTAGGCCTCAATCATATACCTCAACCCTCCAGTTAGTTGGGATGCCCTCATGGCCAGATAGGAGGAAGACATTATGGGCAGCTTCCTTGCATAAGATCCATTCACCAATGCCGCTCCATAGCAGCACCCGAGAAGCATCCTCACGTAAGCCCCATCCACCATCACCGCTCCATAGCGGAACCTAGGCAGCTTCCTTGCATAATCCCCATTCACCATTTCCACTCTATATAGACACCCTAGAAGCTTCCTTTAATAATCACCATTCACCATTGTCACTCCATAGTGGCACCCAGGCAGCATCCTCACGTAATCCCCATTCACCATTGTCACTCCATAGCGGCACACGGGCAACTTCCTTGCGTAAGCCCCACTCACCATTGTCGCTTCATAGCGGCACATGGGCATCTTCCTTGCATAAACCGCATTCGCCATTACTACTCCATAGCGGAACCCAGGAAACGTCCTTGTGTAAGCTCCATTCACCATTTCCACTCCATAGCGGCACCCGGGCAACTTCCTTACATAAGCCTCATTCACTATTGTCACTTCATAGCATCACCTGGGATACTAACCATGCATTAGTCCTTCTTTCCTCTTTGGGTTACGATCATGTGTAATCCCCACTCCATTTCCCATGGACGTACCTTTCGTGATGTGATCGTCAGGTCTTTGTTGTCTCTTTTTTCTCACACTGAGAATGACTCAAGTGGGATTAGAGTAATCACTAACCATGAAATGCACCTTGGAATCCTGGAGGGTAAGCCCCACACCTGTTCTGAACTACGTGGTATTTGATCCTTGCTAAGGAAAGGTATGTAGGAATCCCCCATGAGGTTCAATCCCACCATCCATTGGTCCTGACCATCTTCACATCGGTTCACCAACACCTTGGGTAGCCTAGATTGTAAGCCCCATGCCCCACCTGAACTATGAGGTCTTTGATCCTTGCCAAGGTAGGGAATGTAGGAAGCCTCCACAAGGTTCAATCCCACCACCCATTGGTCACTTAAACCCCCCTTCACGTCGGCTCACCAACACACCAAGCATCCTAGAGTGTAAGACCCAAACACCATCTTAAACTATGTGGTCTTTGATCCTTGCCAAGGAAGGGTACGTAGGAAGCCTCCCTGAGGTTCAATCCCAACACCACATTGGTTCTGACCACCTTCACATTTGTTCCCACCTTCTTCTGAACTACGTGGTCTTTGATCCTTGCTAAGTCAAGGTACGTAGGAAGCCACCACAAGGTTCAAGCCCGCCATCTATCTTGGACCTAGGTCCTCTTTCACATCGATTCAACCCCATCCTACATGACGTTAAACTATGGACCCCAATTAGTAGTAATCCATTGTTCCCCCATTCAGCGGTAAGCCTTTGTCAACCTCATTCAGCGGTAATCCGTTGAAGTCCCCAATCGATGGTAAGACGTCGTCAGATGAACTACGCGGATATTGATTCCCTACCACAGGGATACGTAGGAAGCCTCCATCAGGTTCAATCCCACCACCTAGGTCTCATCCTGATCTATCCCTCGATCCCATGCGTTCCCATAAGATCATTCCCCAACCCGGAGGTTTTACTTCCTCCAGGTACCATCCTTATGTCCATTCTCACGGGTCGCCTCCTCAGGTGTCCCATCGTCTCACTGAACTATACGGACTTTGATTCCCTTCCATGGGGATACGTAGGAAGTCTCTTTGAGGATCAATACCAACACTACTGTCACCTTCATGACAGTACCATATCATTCCCCCTCTACTACATTCAACTCTCCATCATCCATCCTAATTCTCACCCAAGTCGCCATATCCTGGTGGGATCATGTCATCCACCTCCTCAGTGCTCCTAGTAGTAATTGGGCTGCTATACATGTGTAAGCCCCAGCATGTATCTGGTTCGTTGTCATTTGTATACACCCTGATTCATCACCCCTTTAAACTACGTGGGTTTTGATCCTTATCATCTACATAGGGTACGTAGGAAACCTCCCTGAGGTTTAATCCCAACCAATGGTAAACCTTGGTGTCCCCCATTTTGGGGTGAACTCTCCCTGATTTTCCCTTAGTGGCGTTTAGATCAACCATTATGGTGTGACATATCCCCTACATGGGGGGGCACCACCTCGGATCCATCCTCATTGGGCATTCTGATCCATCCATCTTCCTGGTGTTCCCTCCTTGGAATGTACCAATCTGATCCGTCTCTATGGGATGTTCTGATCACTCTTATTCTATCTCCACAAGATTTTAAACTTGCAGCCTACCATATGATAAACATGAGATTCCTGACAAAAATCTCGGAAGACACGCCTTTGGAGTAACCATCTCCGCTTGACGTTAAACTTGTGGCATACCCTGTGTTAAACATGAGAAGCTGAGGATAACCTCAAATACATGCCAATGGAATACAATTCCCTGCATTCGATGTGCGATGCCTCAAGTTATGCACCCTTGAGATTCCCTCTCATGAGGAATAATATAGGTTACCCAATGTCCATGCATCCTGAGATGCCCCGACATACCTGATGTCATTATCTACTCCAACCAAAGGTTGCTACCATGTCAAGAACCCATGGAGTGTCCTGATGGAAGTAGTGTGATTAACTAGTATCCACAAAGATATGGCACCAAGAATGAGATTCACGAACCATTACTTAATCTATAAGGGAGATGTGGACTAGGTGACGAGTTCCAAGGAGGAATCCACAAAAGGAAGAACCAACATCCCATCATCGCATTTCAATTAAAGAGAAAACATCCCTGAATAAGGAATGGATGTCACCCACCATTGGAAAGTAGGAATGCGGGGCAACAGCTGCACGTCCTCCACAGAAGGATGTGTGCGCCCCGGTGAAAGTGTCGGGAATAGTAGCATTCATTTCCATCTTTTACTAGTTTCTCAGCTTCCTGATATGTTATAAAAAGTAAGGGGCCATTCTTGTACACAAGCTTAAATTATTTCTATAAAGAAACATCTTTATCTCTACAGTCAATATTAGCATGATAAACGGAAATCTAATCCATACAAAAAATAACATCAAACTCTATTAGATGCAAAACAATAAGGTTTTTAGGTAGATTCTTTCCACACACAAGTACGGGAAGGTTCTTATAATTTCTTTTTATCTCGACATTTCCTCTATGTGTTTTTACCAAAAGTTTAGGATTCATATCTTCAAATGGAATTCCTAATTTACTAGAAAATTTCTTATAAATGAAATAATGTGTAGACCCTGAATCAAACAACACATTGGAATAATTTGAATAAACAAAAAGTGTACCTAATACTACTTAATTTGAGGGCCCAACATCTGTTGAAGTAGTTACAAAGGATTTCAACACCCCTTTGTTCTTTTAGACCGGCTTTTTTCCATCATTTGAGTTCTTTTTCGGACACTCATTTGCATAATTACCTGTTTCATTGTACTTAAAACATTTTACTGATTGAAAATCATATTTTTTCTTACCATTACCCTAATCTTTTTCAGTGTAATTTTGAGCCTTATGTCCCATTTTACCACATCAATAGCACTTACAAGAATTAAAAAAGCATTTCCTAGTGTGCTTTTTACCAAAATGTTCACAAACTCTAAACTTAATTTTCTTACCATCAGACTTTTTTGGAGAGTTCTTCCCTTTCGCCTGCCACCTCAACCTCTTATTCTGTTGTTTTTTAAAGAACACATGATCATTAGAAAACTCCATTTCCACATTCTCTACACATCGAACAAGTTTTTCATAACTTTTGAACTCATGAGAAGCTAAACCCCTTTGATACTTTGGATTTAATAAAGACTAAAAATGATTGATTTTACTATCAAGATTCTGTATGAAATTTAGAGCATACATTTCCAGTCAAGTGAATTTGGCTTCATAAGCAGTCACTGAGTAATCCTCATGCATCAATTATAGGAATTTTTTTCCATCCTAAGTCAAACCTCCTTAGGAAAATATTTATCAAGAAACATACCTTTGAATTCATCCTAATCAAGAGCATCAATCACCTCACTACCCCTAATATTTTTAAACATTGACCACCATTGATCGGATTCACCTTCAAAATGGTAAATAACAAGACTAACCTTTTGATGTTCTGAACACCACATGACATCGAAAATATTTTCTAGTGCTTTAATCCACACTTCAGCTAGCATAGGGTCAGATGATCCTTTGAATGATAGGGGATGTTGCCTCATGAAATGCTCCACTACTGACATTCTCCTCTATGTTTGATTTGGATGATCACATGCATGGATATTACCACCATTTATATCTTGAGTCAATTATTCTATCACTGCAACAAACTATTCAGTTTCGATTCCGACCATCTTAGGTTGCTAATTTGGAAGTTTGTTTTCATCTTGATGTCGTCTCATCATATCTTCCATGTTTCCTCTACGGTAAACCATTCTGAACATATAAATATCATTGGCGAAGAAACATGGTAATATTCAAATGCTATATTTTTTAAATATTACCATAAATTAATTAATTTAACAATATCCTAATTCCTAAAGTTATCTAAATAGACCTCTGATACCAACTGTAAGGCCTCATCCTTAAACATTACATAATCTTGAGTTAATTAAAGAATTATACATTGAGGATATTTTCAGGTTTAGAGTTTTATAGAATTATTCCATAACTATTACATTACATCACAAAAATTACAAAGAAAACACTTCTACTCTATCCAATTTTTTCACAAAAATAGAACTCCTAAAATAAAAAAATAATTTTTTTCTTGATATAAATATTCCTGAATTATTATTTTCTTTTACCCTTCCTTATACCCTATGAAAAAACATTTCAAAAACTTGGGATGGGCATAAAAATCTTATTAAGGGATATAAAATAAGGAAAGAAAACATTAGTCCATGAATACATACAAATCAAAGAAGTCATACTTTTCAGTCATAAAAATAATATCATTAATATACCTCATGAAATCATAAGATTTATGAATAACACATAGAAATATTAAATTATAATGGTGACTTGTGGCATCCATAACATACTTACATTATAGCTTTCACATCTACATAGAGAGTTTCATTTGGAATACTCATCACAGAATTTTCCCTAAATATCTTAGGAGAAACATTAATGTTTACCTCTGTCATGTTACCCAATGCATTGGAGAGCTATCTCGGGCTCACTCACCCTAGGTTTATCACAGAACCACCCATATACGTAAACAATTCCCAATAACCGTAACATATTCATAACACATAAAACAAATATAAAGGAAATATAACATTTCCATATTTCAATCACAATATGTCATTTCAAGATATTGAAATAATAAATGCTTTCTCAAAACCATTTTCTTGACCAAAAAACATAAAAAAGGGTATATGGTATTAATTTTCCTTTTAAAAACATTATGACTTGTTAAGGAATCCAAAAATAAAATAATTCTTATGGTGGTGCAAAGGTGGTTGTCACCACGTACGTTAAAAAACAAACATTATTTTTGTAATTTAGTAAGACCCTTCATAGAAAAATGATTCCCTTAGAATGAAATTAAATGTAAAATGGGTTTATACAATGTATAAAAGAAATTTGTGTATAAATGAAAATATGCCTCAATGAATGGAGATTGAGATGAAGTCTTTTACCTTGAGTCTGACTCATCGCATTTGTTCCTTTTTATTTCTGAATAATAAACTTAAGTTAATTTTTACTTTCTTAAGAACATTTTTTAAGTTTATTATTCCTTTTATATCACTTATTACCTTATTATAAACATTATATAATTATTTAAATTAATATCGTTCATTTTGTTGATATTTGTTAGTTGAGTCAAAAATGAACTTGTTATAATTACAAATTGTATATGTGGTCAAAATTCCATTACCTCCAGAATTATATTCATTATTTAGATATCATATATATCATATATTTCCAGTATATATATTTATTTATAATAGTACATAACATTTGGAGATAAGAAATGAAATGTACTGTTCATGGAGATGGTAAGTCGTACGTACGCATAAATGCTACTTCCATTTTTTCATATTTAAAGGAATTAAAACTAAATGATACATAGTTATATTTTAATTCAAATATATTTTTATATGTTATATATGTTAAATAATTTCATTAACACGTTCCTTTATATATTCCATTTATGGCATGAATGAGTCATGTCACTTTGAGGGGGCGGTAGTATGCACTTCCTCAAATGAAATTATCATATTTACACATTGTAGAAAGCATTAAAGTGTGCTTTAATTAAAAAAATAGAACCATAGAGACAATATAAATATAATATATATCATATATAAATATATTTCCTTCTTAATGTTCACCATGAGAGGAGGTATGGAAAAATTGAACAATCATCATTTTGTGAGGCAGTAGTTCATCGTCCACAAAAAAAAATATGTTCTTATCTATTATATATGGGTGTGTGTAAGTGTAGTTAAAATCCTTCTCATAAAAACATCCTAGTATATTTAGGATACTGGTGTTGTTATGTAATCAAATAATAAGAATATAATAGGGAGTAAAAATATAAAATAATGGAAAGGAACTTTAGAAAAGATGATACCTCTAAAATGTGTAACTCCCTTTTATTTGTGCCAAAAATCGTTCCTGAATTACCTTATTCCAAAGTTAAAGCTTCTGGGAGGAATAGAAGGATGTTGGGAGCTTATAAGAGGGAGGAGGGGCACTTTAGGAAAGTTTGAAAGTATTATTTTATTATAAAATGATTTTGGGTTTCAAAAGGTCCCAAATTCATTTATTTCAATGATAAGATGTTTTTGGGTCTAAAACCTCTCAAAAAATAGGTTTTATACAAGTATAGGTTACAAATTTAACCTTATCATTTAACTTTAACCCTTAGTTAACTAATTTAACTCTTATTGTGTCTTCTTGTATATTCATACTATATGGTTAATATAGTTACTATAAAATGCCAATAGAATCTCAAGTGGTTCATTAATGACATGTTAAACATTATATAAGTCATTTGGTCAAATATTATATTTTTATAACTATTATATCATTTAATAAAATAGTCTTTGTTTCAAAAACTCATTTATGTCAATTTTTATACTATTCATATCATGACTTTTTAAAAATACATAACAACGTTATTAATTCGGAAAAAAACTTCATTAATTCAAATATAACAAGTTATAACCATGCATAAAATTCACTGATGGCATAAAAAGTTTCAAAATAAATTTATTCTAATATTTATAATTTCATTTATTTAAATCATTCATTAATAAGGTAATCACTACATCAAAATTGTGTCATAAATATATTTATTTATATGATGTCTAAAAATTATAAATAATATACCATGATGTGGGAAATATTTTAATCTTTATAATGACTATTTATAGTCGAATATAACACTTATATAACCCCATATAAAAATTGTTTTAGTAAAAAATACATGTTTATGTTTTATGTTTCTTTACATTAAATTAATTCTTATAAAATGTCATTTTCACATCAAAGTGACTCCATGGGGTCCCAAAATCGACCCAAGTTTGCCCATGGTAGTAAATATTTCATCCAATAGTATTATGAAACATTTTAGGGTAGTTTAATATTATTATAATTTTATTTATTACCCTTATTTACCAGATTTACCCTTTGACCATGATAAATAAAATATTTACTGAAGTTTCTATTCATAATGTCTAAAAATAAAAGGTACCTATTTAAAAAATTTGGACCTCATAATTATAAATATAGAATAAATTTTTCCAAATTCAAAAAAAAAGTTTCAGTATTTAATTTGAAATTAATTTCCATTGTTAAAACCAAAAGGCGTATTTTTAAGAAGTAAAAACTACCAAAAGATTGACATGTGTTTATGTCCAAATTCAAAGTAAAATTACTTCCAATGAACATAGTTGTATAAAATAATAAAAATATAATTCAATTAAAATTTAAAAATAATTAAAATGAGAATCTATTTGTATAAATAAATTAGATGAAAAGACAGTTTTGAATTAAAATGTTGTATTTTCCACTATTCATTAAAAAATGAACATTACCAGAAAAATACCAACATTTCATCCAAATTAAATTTTCAGGTACCTATTCTATATAAGAATTTTATTTTTCCAAATATAACATATAAAAGGTACAAAAAATAGATTTAAAAATGGTTCTCCATCAAAATGAGGTAAAATGACCTTTTATAAATATTAGAGTATTTCATGCTTAAAGTATGATTATTTTTTATTTTAAGCCTATAAAATTTATTGGATAAATGTAAAGATATTTAATAAAAATATTGTAGTTAGTTCTATTAATTCCCGCTAATACAACATCTAGGAGTTAACTACCATTTAATATAATAATAATATTATATTATTATTTTGGTATAACTCAAATTTGTGTGTAACGAAAGATTTCAAAGAAACTCATTTTTGTGTATTGAGTACGCTATCAGAAAAAGTGTCCTATTTAACATAAAATTAATATATTATTCATAAATATTAATTGATATTAAAATTTCATATTCTTTATTTACCTGGGATAATACATATATAATTATGGGTGCACCAATCACATCATAACATTTACATAATAATGCATGACACAAAGAACTTATAACAATATTTTCCATAAAATGTCCCATAGAAAGAAAATGGGTTTCATGAGAATTTAATAAAGAATAAATTCATGGATAAACTTTGGGATTCCAAAAATATAAAGGGTATAACATACTTGGTATAATAATCATCAATCTTGAGTGAAGAAGAAACAATCTCAAGAGAGGCAAAATATATATTTTTAAAAGGAAGGGTTGTTTTGGAAAAATATATTAATTTGTCATAAAATCATACGGTAAACATGAATATTCTATAAAATACAATTTAAAAACAAAGAAATTATATTTTATAAATATTAAAATAATATCCACACAAAAACTTTCCATGAAATACGAATAACCAAAAGAAAAGAAGTTGAGTTTGAGAATCCCCTTACTTTATGTATAAATAATTTATTCACTTTAATATCATGGATAATAAATATAGATTCATTAATTAATAAATATATAACATATTATACATTTATTGGATTCATTATAATTTTTTTAAGCATTTTTATGGCCATTTTTTGAGTTATAGAATTCAATTTCAACATTTAGGACTATCTGTTTTCTTGGTTTTCAAGATTGGTTCACTTGTATAAATTTATGGAAGATCATAAGAAATGAGAATAAATATCCAAAATTGAAATTATATTCTATTAATTAACTTCCATATGTTTAAATGGTCTTATATATTATTTACTTTTCAGATATGATGATGATTCATTAGATTAAATGTTGATTCAACCATCACGAACTCGTTTTATTTTATTATTTATTATTATGTATATATGTTAACTATAGAACACAAAAAAGGTTATAAAATAAATTTTAAAATATTTCTCAACCATTATAATGGTTTCATTACCATACTTAAAGTTTCTAAAATAAAATAAAACTTTTCATCCTTGAAGGTGGTAAATCAACACCTCATGGACGACGCATTCATTTTTAGAATAAAAGGGAGAGGAGAAGAGGTTTGATAATGTGTTATTATATTAAAATAATATAATTCAAGTATATATCATATAATATAGTTATCAATACACTTGGATAAGTGGAGGTGAGTAGAAAATAAGAAAATAAAATACATTGAAAAGGAATTAAAGAGAATGAAAGAGGATTTTACCTCTTGAATTCTTCTCATTGAGAACCTCCTTAGAGAAATAGGATTTGGTATTTTGTTAGTAAAAAAGGTTTCTAGATATGGGTGAGAGTATTGGGAAGAGTATTAGGTATAATTTGGACAATCATCAAAGTTTTAGAGTTGTTAGGGGAATAGGGGGAAAGGGATGGTATTTATAGGGGAGGAGAGGGAAGTTTTTTTATTATTTTATTCATTATTTTTCTATTTTGGCTCAAGAATATGAATTGTTTTGATTCCCATGACTAAATATAGTAAAGTTAGAATGTTAGTTTGAGATTATGGTTCTTACATTAGTAATAACTCAATAAATAGTGAATTTTAATTATAATTATATATATCGTAAATTACAGTATTTCACTATTCACCAAAAATTCAAGTATTTTCGAAAAACCTTAGAATTTCACCTTAATTTTTTTCAAAAATTAGAAATCAAAAATAAACTCAATTTCATAAAAAAATATTAATTTGAAAATTTTAATTTTAATTAAAATATTCATTTACTTGTAAAATACTGATTTTTAAATTATAATTGATTTTATAACATTTTGAAAAATTAATTATGGTCTCATAAAATTATATTATAATCATAAGAAAAAAATATTAATTTATAAATATATTTTATGAAAAAAAATTAATTTTAAATAATTATATTAATTATAAAACTGTGAATAAAAAATTATAAACAAACCAACACTTAATTAATAATTCTTAAAACATTTATTTACTTATACTATGGTATGAATATATCATATTCTCATTTATAAGATACAAAAATTTTATTTACACTTTAATATTTTAGTTTTCTATTCTATTGGATGATTTACTATTCTTAATGATCACATTACTATTCCAAAGTTCAAGTTACTATTCCATTGGTATAGGTACCATAATTTCTAGAAATACCTATTAATTCATTAATTATTCATTTATAAGGTTTTTATTATGTTCTAAAATTTATTCTATGTGGTTTATATTATTATTATAATAAGTTTATTTCCATTGATACAATTTTGGGTCATTACATGACCTCACTGTTAATCTAGGTTTCTATCACGCTATCTTTGAACACGATCATGTATGACCTCCAGACATAATTACCCTATCTGTTGTAAATTAATGATTCAATAGGTGGATAACCATTTGGGAATAAGTTAAACTCTTCTATTATGTTAATATTATTTATATCATCTCCATAATCTAGAGATAATAGTTGAATACTAGAAACTACCTAAATGAACAGATGAAATTAGACTATGGGAACTTCAACTCCACTCAAAACAGTATAAGAACTGATGTTTATTTCAATCCACCCACACATAACTTCAAATGGCCTTGAAATTTGGAATGGGGCCTTCCCTACGTGTACATGAAATAAGTACTGAAAATTGTTTT
The DNA here is from genome assembly GCA_963277665.1 of Viscum album. Classification (NCBI taxonomy): domain Eukaryota; kingdom Viridiplantae; phylum Streptophyta; class Magnoliopsida; order Santalales; family Viscaceae; genus Viscum; species Viscum album. The sequence continues at coordinate 1,036,514,774 of OY728141.1, read as the reverse complement.
TCCAAAATAGTAACAAAAATCACTATGTGTATTCCTAATGCTAAGTTTTATACTATGAAAACCATCATAAGCCTCACATTTCCATTAGATTCATGGATTGGCTGGAGGTAGTTCCTCAAACACATTTCTAGGAAGATGGAAACTAGGTCCCACTCCTTGTATCTTCATGAAGCCCTTCATTCATGTCTTAGAATAAACACCATCCTTTAGGAGAGGGTCCTTTTATAGAACCTTATTAGCCAACTTTAATATCTCATAGATCGAATTTAGAATCCATTAAATGTTATCACATGTTGATTTTGGAAGGATAAATTAATCAAAAAATTATATGAGAATGGGACCTTTTGAGATCTTGTAGATCTCCCAGAAACTAATTTAGACTTTACCATGTTTTAGATGATAAGTATTTTTATAATGGATCTATTAGCTCAACAGCTCATGGATGATATCCGGATTCTTTTACACATATGTCTGGTTCACCCAAACAGCTTCATAAATTCCAAACTTCTTTGAGATTGGTTCAAAAAAAATTACAATTTTGGCACACCTTGTATGCTTACATACATTCAGGTTTAAATCCAACTTCAGAATAGAAGTCCCAATCCTCTTTCTATAATTTTTACTGATCCGTCTTAGAAGAAAAAAATATCGATGGATTATAGTGATGTTTTGACTCCTCGCATGAAGCTTCAAATATAGGGCACATAAACTATTATGCATGATGCATGCATATTGTATTATTACCACATTGATGGACACACATCTAAAAGAGATATTTTAAGTACGAAAATTGTTGTACTCCTAAATCCAGGACATTGGTAGATAGCTTTGTAGCTTTAGTAAATTGTATATTTTATAAGCATGTTGTTATAAAGTGGTGGTTGAATTTTCATTACATACTCACGTTGGTACTTCTTCAAGTATTTTTCCAAGTCTAGAATAGTGGAGTCGCACATGTCACAATAATATGGCCTGAAGACATTGAGTATTTCCTTGGAATGTTTGGTATCTTTTTCATCAAATATCCTTTGATTTTCTATTCAAATTGGCAGAGGAAACACCAAGTTGTTCATTAGCATCAAGTTTTTTATTTGGATTTTTCTTTAAAAAAGAAACAATTTAATAAAGGAGTGACCTCATGATAGTTAATCACTCAAGTGACCTCACGTAGGTCACTCACTCAAGTGAACTCAAATAGGTAACCCACTTAAGAAACCTCACCCAAGTTACTCTCTCATGTAATCTCGCACAGATCACTCACTCAAGTGGTTTGGTAGATGTATCTCACCAAGGTCATTTTAGTGTACATACCGAAGGTACGTGAGACAACTAGTACGAAAGAGTAATACATAAGGGGTGCATAGAATACTATCAGGGTGAGATATAATAAGTGGTGTTAATGTAGGGGGAATGATTTAGATAGGTTGCTCTATTTATAGATGCCTGATCACCTGTATGATTGAATAGTGTGGTAGACCATTGTGAATGACTTGCATGACTAACCCACATGGTGTACATATATACTTCATATACCCTCTCTTTCATAGAATATGTATGTAGCGATGTTAAAAGAGAACCTATGGTTATTCAACCACATAGAAATCAATGAGTAAAGGATTCATCAACATCAATATTCCCCTCTACCTTAGGATCAAATCCACTTCTTCCGATTGGACCCAATCCTGATGGGGGTTTTTTAAACTCCCTTTTTTACATGGGAATGATAATATTTTGGAGTAAATACCTCAAGTATTATAGGATCAAAGGTATTCAAAGAACTCTCCAAATTAGATGTCATGAAAACCCCACCTATGAGCCAAGAGGCCCATGCAAGCCCAACCTGTGTAGCCCAACATGATCAACCAATGCCTTTAAGATGGTCCTACATGTGACACCTACGTGATAGACCTACATAGATGATCTCCTTTTCCTAAGGTCTCTAGTTTTTCTTATAAATAGAAACCTTGGGCTCCTAATTTGACACGACTAGAAAAAAATACAACTTTAAGATCTTCTCAACCAAGTCCTCCAAACCCTCAGGTGGTGACCTAAGCCTATAAATAAAGAGGGAATTAGAAATGGTCAATGTATTAAGGTACCTAAAGGTCTATAATACCAATAACATTGAGAGAAACCACTCCCCATATTCACACCCTATTCAAAAAAAACTAGGAATAAGGTCCCTTCCATGACTTGAAACTTGAGTGTTAGTCATTCAGATACACCCGAGGAGACCCTTAGAGCTTAGAGTGAGGACTCACCCAAGCACTATTTCCTACGTTCTTAATTCCCCAAGAGGCATCTCCAACTCACCCAGGTCCACCATAAATGAGTCATATTTATCTCTCCCATGTCCACCCTATGTGAGTAATTCCCATATTACCCAGGTCCACCTTATGTGATGCATCTCTAGCTCACCCATGTCCACCATACGCGAAGCACCACAAGCTCGCCTAGGCCTTTCCTAGGAGAATCACCTTCAGCTCACCCTGGTCTTACCTAGGTGAAGAAACTTCATCTCCCTCAATCCTTACCTGGGAAAAGAACCTTGATCTCACCCAATACTTACCTAGTAAAAGAACCATTAGCTCCACCAGGTCTTACCTGGGAAAATCACCTTAAATTTTCCTAGAACTTACATGGGAGAAAAAATTTAGCTCACCTCGGCCTTACCTAGGAAAAGAACCTCAATCTCATAAAAGACATACCTGGGTTAAGTACCTCTAGATATCCATGACCTTACCTAGGTGAAGAACCTCTATATTTCCTCGGCCTTATCTAAGAAAAGAACCTTTATCTCACCTAGGCCTTACCTGGGAGAAGCGCCTCAAGCTCCCCTAGGTCCACCCTACACAAGACACCTTCATCTCACCAAATTCCACCCTGCATAATCCACACTCTGATCACTCTCCTTCACCAATGATGATAGGGAACCCCTATTTTTAGGGTTCCTATCTGAGGGAGACTAAATTGAAACCCCCACCGAGGTCTCTATATTTTCACAATCCTATAAAAAATCACAAGAAAATATCTAACATTCTATTGCACATTTCATTAGTAAAATATTTCCAACAATTATCCAACTAAAAAATTAGGGTCTTTTTAATGCTTATAATTGTGAATTATCTCAATAGTGAGGACTCTTATCATGAATTTAGTGATAGGTACCTCCCTATTTTGAGTAGTGGGTGAACCACTTGTTTTTACCTTTCATAAGGGTTAATTATAAGTCATTATCTCCACCTATCAAATGGTAGTCACCTATCAAAAAGGTCACCCATGGGAATCCCTCTTGGAGTAAGAACATGGTCTTTCTTCAGGAAATTACCTAGCCTTCCACATCCTCACCCCCATCCACCATTAGATGAATGATATTGTGTAGATTTTCAGATCTTATATTTCCTCTTGTTTTTTACATAGAGCATAACTCGCATGGGATTAAGGGTTAGTGGTGATTATAGTATCGTCACAACAAAATACCACTAACATGGGCCTCCTATTTGGTATAATCCCCAACTATACTCACTCAAATAAGGATCCTACTAAGTATAAGACCCAAAATAATCGTATCATCCCCTAAAATAACCATATTCCCAATGAAAAAAACCCTCAAAGGGGCATATTCACAATGAAGAAACCTTGGGACTCCTCCATAGATTTAATCCCCAACCATTCCAAACTATGTGGGATTTTATTCTTGACCAAATAAGATATGTAGGAATCCTCTCTAAGGTTAAAACCCAGAACCCCAAAATCACCATAATATGCTATGAACCATATTCTTAATGGGGTCAAATCCAACCTGGAGGGCTATATTTCTTAAGGTTCCCTCTATCACCATGATTATTGATTCATATTTCTAGTTGGTTCATATCCAACCTAGGAGGTTGTATCCCTTACAAATCCATTAGGATATTTCAATACAATCCCCACACCATTCTTGGCTAGGCACCTTATGCCTAAACATCATTATTGCATGATGTTAAACTACACGGTCTAGTCCTTGTTACATAACCATAAAAGGTATGATGTGTCCCATTAAGTGGAACCAAACTAGGTGGGTTTTGATTCCTTTCACAAGGATATGTTGGAATCCCTCTCATGGTCATGATCCCAAAATCAAAACAACTCCCATCTTCCTGGATGATGATAAATTCCATAGTGCCTAACTACATGGCTTAAAATAAGCATCATGATAATAAATGACATAATAATATCTAATCCATATAAAAATTGTACCATCGATGGAGTACATTGAATACATACATATGTCTACATCGATGAAGAACCAATGATACATATATATGATTATAAATCCAATACAAGTTAACAATTGATTTTTAATATAATGGTGACACCTTCTATATTTGGGATTTCATAAATGATTCACGAATATTTCTTAAATCTATAAGAGAGCCCTATAGTAGAAAATAATTCCCCCCAAGAAGGTGTGATGAGACTGAACTCATATCCTCTTGACCAATTTGAGTCCCTTATTATTGTTACAACCATTTACCAATGACCACCAACCTTTGGAAATTGGGTCCATAAAACATCATGAATAAGGGAACTGTTGGGTGTTTCCAGTTATATGAATAAATGCCATTCAAAACCACCTAGAAGGGATGTGGAAATAAAAAGGTGTGTATGATGTGAAGGGTCATTCCACAACTACCAAAAAATATAATTCAAACCCAAATTTATTTTCTATATGAAACAAAAATGGAAAACTCAATGTAAACCCCATAGTTACAAAATAAATAAGCTTTACACACATCGGGCCATTTTGGGATCACCTTTCTAAACAAAATAGATACTAAAACATCCAAATTCAAGAAATGTCTAGATAATAATTAAAATTAAATGGGTTTATTAAATAATTATCATATAATTTCTTTAATTTAAATTCAATAAAAAATCCCAATTAAAATGGGATTGAAACATAAACCCCTTACAACATTGGTAACTTTTGAATCCTAAGGCCCGTGAATTAATAGATTCAAGTAAATCTTTAAATATCATGAAAATAATTAGATTCATTATGTAACATATCAAAGGTAAATTATATACACCTCATAAAATATTATATGTAGATAACATAAATTTATGTCATAATGAAACCAAATTTGAGGAAAATAACCCTTAAAAAGATCATAACATTGAATTTAGAATTAATATATGGAGATATTATGTATAACGATCATAAATACAAACAAAAAAGAGGAAATACAACATAAATCATAAAAAAAATTGATTTTACACATAATATGGGCATAATATAATCAATGAAGAAGTTATATGACCTAATGAAAAAATATTGACACTACTAGAAAAGGGGTATATCCCAACATTTCTATACCCACGGTTTAGAAGAAATGTTAGTATAGAGGTCTCGGACCAAGCCTATACCAAAGGTTTTTAAGAAACTATTGTTATATGTTTTTCTATACCAACGGTTTTTTAAAACCGTTGGTATTGGCTTTGAATTATTTCAAGCACTCTTCGGCTCCTCCTCCCCTCCTACTAAGATGATCCTTACTACTCTTGTGAATCTAAGAATCTCCCTTACCCTCAGGTGACCTTGTATGGACTCCTCCGTCACCTTTGATGATTTTGGCCACCTTCCCTCCTTTGAAGACTTTGGTCACCTTCCCTCCTCAGGTGAGTTTGACCACCCCCGCTGACTAATGATTTTGGCCGCCCCACTACCCTCTTCACATGATTTTGTCCACCCCACTCTTTCTCTAGTGATATTCTGTTGCATTTTTTGAGAGGTAACATTTTATTATCTCCACTAATTTCTTACCTATCGTATTTTTTTTAAAAAATAAACTATTTATTGAATTTGACATGGTTTGGATGTTTTTTGTGGGTCAGTTTTCTATTGCATTCATTTATATTGATTTTTTCTTTTTTAGAAAATGGGTGGAATTTTCTGATTGAAATGGTATCTTGATGTGAAATGTTTTTTATAGACTCCCAATGTTTGATAAAATTATATTGTTTGTTTTCATAATGGAACACACGTGTTTTTTGGTATTATAAGAAAAATGAGGCTTCAGAAGTGGGTTATGTGTTAAAAGATGGATTTCATGTTTTGATGGTATTTTTTAATTCAAAATATGAATAGAGGTATCCCACGAATTGCGTGGTTATAATTGTTGATGAATATATTTTATTTTTTAATTGTATTGTCATGGAATTTTGTTTTGTGAACAGAGGTATCCCATGAATTGTGTGGTCATTATAACTAATTGGACAATTGTCCATTAGGCCTATAGACCTATTCTCCATTATGCGTAATAGGACAATTGTCCATTAGGCCTATAGGCCAATTGGTCATTAGGCATATAGGACTATTGTAAATTATGTCATTATGCCTAATTTCCAATTGACCTATAGTCCTAATGGCCAATTGGCCTATAGGCCTAATTTCCAATTGGCTAACTAGGCCTAATTGACAATTAGATTATAGGCCAAATGCCCAATTGGCCTATTTGGCCTATAGGGATAATGTCCAAAAATCATGTATACCTAATTTCCAATTGTAATTTTATTCCTAATATAATAATGTCCAATTGTCCTATAGGCTAAATGGCCAACTGGACATTAGTCTTATTAGATCTATACGCCAATTGGACATTAAGCCTATATGATAATTGGACATTAAGCCTATAGAACAATTGTCCATTATGCATATAATCCAATTGGCCATTAGGCCAAATAGGAAATTTGACTATAGGCCTAATGGATAATTTGACTATTGGCCTAATAGGCCAATTGGACATTATTCCTACTAGTCTTATGGGTTAATTCGCTATTAAGACTATATGATAATTGGACATTATGCCTATATGCCAATTGGCCATTATGCCTAATAGTCCAATTAGCCATTATGCCTAATAGGCTAATTGGAAATTACACCTATAGGTCAATTAACCCATAGGCTTAATAGGCCAATTAGTTGTTAGGACTAATATACTAATTGGCCAATTGGCCAATAGGCCTAATATACCAATTGGCCATTATTTCTAATAGTCCAATTGGCCATTAGGCCTATAGGCCGTTTTTTCATTAGGACTATGGGACAATTGTCCATTAGGGACATAGTACAATTTGTCATTAGGCCTAATAGGACAATTTACCAATAGTCTTATAGGAAAATTGGCCATTAGGCCTAATGGAATAATTTCCAACTGGCCCATAGCCCTAATGACCAATTAGACTATAGCCCTAATGGCCAATTGGTTATAAAGAAAATGGATAATTATCCTATTAGGCCAAATTTTCTATAGGATAATTACTATATTTATTTTATAGATAATTCATTTATACATTTTTTCATTAGGCCTAATAGGAAAATGTGGCAAGTTCTAACACACTTTTGATGTGTTTTCATTTCATTTCATAAAACATTATGAAAAATAATTATTTTTTCATTTCATTCTAGTTTGTTTCACCTCTTGATATTCTTAGGGAGATCTTTGGATAATTACCATGATAGTGAATTCTTAAATTTCATGGATACCCACATTGGTTCATTATTTGTAGTCATTGCTTATAGCATATGTTATTTCTATTATTCCTTTATTTCTAGCTACTGGTATGTTTTTCCGACTTTAATATTAAAATTGGTTGTAATTATTTTTTTAAATATGGTTTACATTATTTATTAGAAGATAAATTTTTTTCCTTTTAATATAATGGATAGAATCTGGATGTTTCTTATTTATTGTATTTCAACCAGATTTCAAAATAATTTGGAAATATTTTTATATTTTCCTATTCACAATGCTTTAGATGGAGGTTGTATATAGTTTCCATGCTATAATTGTGTTGTAAGACCATGGTTAAGCTATAAAGAAGTTATATACCATATAAAAAAAGTTGTATTTCAAACATAATATTCTGTTTGGTATAAACATGGAGATATGGGACAATCTTCTACTATTCGTGAATGAAAAAAAGAACTAGTATGGAGAATTTGATATTTAATTAGTTTCTATTTATACATCATCATGAGATAGATAATAAGAAATTTCAAGAAGAAAATTGTTTAAATGTACATGAGGAAAATACTAAAGATGATGGTGTTGATAGTGTTAAAAATTTTAATAGATGACGCCAAACTTCTAGTATATCAGGAATTTACAAAAAAGACCAAGTTGGAATTTTTAATGTGGTTATATCATGTCAAAACCATGTGTGGAATTTATAATACCGCCATTAATTATATTCTTACATTTATTAAGTACTTTATACCTAATGGGGAATATGTTCCCTCAAATTATTTCAAGCTATGTAATTTAATTAAGAAGCATGTATTTTCTACTAATAAATTTCATGCTTATTAGAAAGACTATAATTTATTTTGTGAGGAAATAACTGACCATAATGATAGTAAAGAATGTGGTAAATCTCAATTGAAATAAAATTCAGATGAAACACTATCTCTTGTTCCACAGAAAGTCATATGGTTCTTTCCATTGATTCCCAGACTTGAAAATCTATTCATGTCTGCAAAAATCTTAGCCAATATGTGACGGCATGATGATGAGATAATTAAAGTAAATGATGAGTTGGTTTATCCTATAGATATAATAGCATGGCAGGAATTTGACGCACAACATCCTAATTTTGTAGTTGAGGTTTGTAATGTCAGATTAGGTCTGTCATGTGATAGTTTTAATCTGTTTGATCATATGCTTACTACTCACAACATGTGGAAATTTTTTATTCATGTTTATAATCTTTATCTATAAAGGTGTATAAAAAGAATTCCACTTTCTTGAGTATATTGATATCTTGGAATTCTGATCTCGGTAATGATATAGATGTCTACTTTTAGTATTTAATAACAGAGTTTAAGTATCTTTGGGATATGGGTGTGCAGACATTTGATTCCTCTTCAAAAAAATAAATTTCATATGTGTGCTTCCCTTCGATGGACTATAAATGATTTCCATAATTATGCAATTATGTCTAGTAAGAGAATGATGGAAGAATTATCATGTCATATATGTATGAAGAATACCTAATCGATAAGGCCTAAATATCTTCATAGTTTTAGTTTCATGGGGCATCAACATTTCTTTTCAATGAATCATCAATACATAAAGAATCATCATATGTTTGATAAAAAAATTTAAATTCAATGACCACCTAAATGTATTTCATGTAATTTTGTTCTTAATGAATTTAAATATTTTAGTTGTTCATTAGTTAAAGGTCACTATAAATCTAAAAAGAGGAAGAATTTTGACACTAAATCCACTTAAAATTAGAAAAATATAAGTATCTTTTATGAGCTTTCATATCAGTCTAACAATTTTTTATTTAATTTATTAGATGTAATGCATATTGAAAAAAATATATGTAAAATTTTGCTTTTGATTATTTTAAATATCAAGGGGAATACCAAAGATGACTTTCTATTACAGCAGGACTTTTTGTATTAGGGTATTTGACTAGAACTACATCCTTTGTGTATCGGTGAAAACAAATGGAAAGTTTCTTATCCTTCTTAGGTGATGACACCATTAGAGAAAAATCAATTTCTATAAGTATTTAATAATATCAATTTTCTTAATGGATATTCTAGTAAAATAACTAAACGAGTCAACAGAAGGAATTTCAAACTAAAATCTCTAAAAACTCAGGATTATCACATCCTTATTTATGAATTGATTCTAACAGAAATTCAGCATTTTCTATCTAATAATGTAAGGGTGATAGTGATTCCCTTGTGCTATTTTTTAGATACTTTTGTGCTAAAAGTTTATCCAAGGAATTTTTGATAAAAATGTAGTAGTATGTGCTCTTAATTTTTGTGAGATGGAAAAAAATCCTCTTTTTTCACATGCATGCTATATTTAGCATCCCCTACTCCAACTGAAACACTTCTTGGGGGACCAGTTTCTTTTAATTGGATGTATATTACTAAAATAAATATGTGCATAATTAAATCATATGTTTGAAATAAGAATTATCCTAAAGTTTTGATTTATAGAAGTTATCTAGATAAACAATGTATATATTTTTTTGATGTATTTTTCTGGTGTGAGCACCATACATAACTGGACAATGAGAAATGAATATGAATAGTATGGGAAAATTGAGCCATCATTTCCATATCTTTCCAAAATTATATATAAGCTGAAAATTTGATCCTCTGGAATAATAATTCTTTGTAGCAGTTAACATAACATTATCATGTTTTCTTCTCATTTTCTATACTCGATTAGTTGTAACAAGTTTATACCCATTTATTATTAAATATTTTCATTCACAAACCAAATAATTGGGACCAAAATCCAATGCTCTTAATTATTGAGAAATGGAGTAAATAAGTAAACTCAAGAACTTAAATACTTATGAATAATAAAATTAAATGGATATCTATATTTTAATCTAATTAAATTAATGTTCATACCATTGATTTCAACAAACTAGGAAACTCTTGGCTATGTAAAGCATTTTTCCTTATCAAAGGAAAGGATCAATGAACTCTACTTATAATTTGATTATGTTCCCTACATAAAGTGATAATAAAATTATAAGGTATATATGAAATTTCATAATATGATATAACATTTAAATATCCAAATTACGTTATTGATATAGTCATCGAACAAACCACAGTTAAACAAGACCATGTGATGTGCCATATCACACTCTTCAAGGCTCAATGTAGCAAATGTATAAGACCCAAAAATTCCACCTATTTGGGGAAGGTACTATTTGATCCCAATTGATAGGTGTATGAGCATTTTTCGCCTCCTTCTCTTCCCTTAGTGAGTGTAATAACTGTAATTTTTTTCTTTTACATTACATATAATTTTTTTTCCTTTAGCTTCCACTCAAGTGCATAAAGACCACCCAAATCATGCATTGGAATATACACTTTTTCAGAGGCTACTAATCTAGGATAGTCCACAGATCCATCACAGTCTATTGATTAGCCTATAATAGGTTCTTTTTATTATAATTGTGTCAAATTATATCAATTTTTTTCATGTTGTACCATGACTTAATTCTTCTTCTTTTTCCCCTTATTTTTTTATTCAGTGGGATCTTCTTCTAGGAAACATGGGCGCACTCATATGTAGAAATCCTAGAATCTCCAAACATAGATAATGGTTGACTATAAAAACAAAAAATATATGGTAGGTGATAATGAAAGGTAGTGTAGAAGATTTATGGAAAAATTATCCAAATACCATGATATCATTCCGGTGGAACCATTATTGTGGAGATAACTTAGTAAATACATCATGGAAAAATCATGGGAGCAGATATGGGTAAGAAAATATTATAAAATTAAATCTATATTATTGTTGTATTTATATGAAATAACATGTTTTTTATATATTCGGTTTAACTTTATTGATGTAGAAGATAATGAGACTACAAGATTGATAGATGTTGGAGGGTTATCACAATCATAAAAGCACAATTTGTATGTTGCTTGGAAGAGAAAAGTTGGTTTTTATTTATAGGTTGCGCCCACATTTCCCAAATTTCCAAAAACTCAAAATCAAAAAATTATTGCACATTGGAATAATAATGAGTTTAAGTTATTACCAATCTGTAATAGTTTTCATATAATGATTAATTCTTATTACACGTATTGTAATTTTTTAGGAATCAATGAAGAAAAACAAAAAGAATAAAGATTCAATGACATATGTACACAAATTGGAGGGCACTAAAATGCCTGAGCATGAGAATTTCTAGGTACTTTAATCTAAATTAAAATAATGTCCTTATTTATATTGTTACTTAGTTAGATTTACATGCTTAATTTTAAGTTTTATTTTCATTAATACCTTTAATAAAATTCTAAAAATACCCCTTTCAAATGGCCATTAGTCATAATGGCCAATTGGACTTTAGGAATAAAGACCAATTGTCATGTAGGCCTAATGGCCAATTGTCCTATTTGGCCTAATTTCCTATAAGACAATTGATCGTTAGACCTATGGGCCAATTGGACATTATGCCATTAGGTCAAAGGGACAATTGGTCTATATGCCTAATAGTCTAATTGGTATTTAGTTCTATAATCCAATTAGACATTATGAAGTTTGGCCTAATAGGCCAATTGAACATTAGGCCTAATAAGCCAATTGGCCATTAGGCCTATAGGCCAATTGGCCCTTAGGCCTAATGGAATAATGTTCAATTGGATTATAGGCCTAACGACCAATTAGAATTTAGGCCTAATAGGCCAATTGTTCGTTATGCCTATAGTCCAATTGGCCTTTATTCCTAATAGGCCAATTGGTCGTTAGGCCTATAGGCCAATTGGACATTAGGCATGTATGCTAATTGGACATTATGCCATTAGGCCTAATAGACAATTGGCCCATTAGGCCTAATGTAATAATGTAAAATTTTCTTATAGGCCTAACAGACAATTGTCCCTTAGGCCTAATGGCATAATGTCCAATTGCACTTTATGCCTAATAGGACAATTGGACACTAGAACTATAGGCCAATTCGAAATTAGGCCTATATGCCAATTTTCCATTAGGCCAAATGGCATAATGTCCAATTGGCCTATAGGCCTAATGGCCAATTATTTTATAAGCCTAACAGCCAATTGGCCTATAGGACCAATCACCATTATTCCTAATAGGTCAATTGGCCTTTTGGCCTATTGGACAATTAGCCATTAGGCCTATAGGCCAATTGGGAATTATACCATTAGGCCAATAGGAATTTAGGAATAATTGGCCAATTAGCCATTAGACCTAATGGAATAATGTTCAATTGTCCTATAGGACTAAGGTCCAATTGGTCTATAGGCCTAATTGATTCAACGACCTAAACATTTTGAATAATAATTGTTTTTGGAAAATGTGTGTTATATTATAACACAAATAAACTATATATCATTAATAATAAAGCAATTATATTGTAATGTGACCATCAATTTTCAACTATTATAATATCTTTAGTCAATATGATGGTTGGAAACTATACTATTAACATTATGATTATTATTTATAAATAGAATTAACAAGGGAAAATTAATGCAGTAAGAAGAGTAGATGGACTCATCTAGTAGAGTTGTTACATACAAAGACTATTTGTCATATATTGGGTGGGAGGAAGCATATTTGGGCTTCTCTCTTGACCAAGACCAATATTATCTTCAATATGTTAAAATATAATGAAATCTCCTAGGGTAGAAGTTCAAATTATTAAATATTACCACTCGAGAAATTTTTTTTGAGCCACCCTAAGAGTTTATCACCGTCGCACACCTAACCCTTAGGTCGTATGTGGGTGCTATAAGGGGTTATGTGGTAAGTATGTAGTCACTTAAATTGTAATAAACTTTATTTTAATAAAAAAATTATTTCATCATTTTATTTCAATAATAGTTTTTCTTAATAAAGTACATGTTTAATTGAAAAAAATTTAATAAATTGAATTTATAGGTATAAAATGTAATTTCTAGAGATTTATCATACTAAGATAATTATTACGGTAAAATAAACATAATTTTTTAATTTCAAATGTCAAAATTAATCTAGTTTAAATTTTTAGTATTTTTCTACAAATTTTCATGTTTTTTATAAATAATAAAAAATACTGTATTTTTCATTTAAATAATTATTATACTTTAAATAATAGATTCTATGAAATGATTTTCAAAAAAAATATAAACACAGTTGTAATCAGAAATATATTTAGTGTCTGATATAGTCAACTTAATTTCTTTGTGAATAGTAACTTGACCATTTGGAATAGTAATGTTACCCTTATGAACAGAAATATGACCAATGGAATAATACACTCACCTAAGAAAGTATAAATATAATTTAAGCATAAAAAATAGTAATGTGATATAATTATATCATAGTATAAGTAATTAGATTTTTTAGAAATTATTAGTTAAGTATTAGTATTTTTATAAAACATAAATTTCTATTTACAAATTTATGATTAATATAATGATTTAAAATAAAATTCATTTTCATAAAAAATAATAAAAAATTAATATTTTGTTTTATTATGATTATAAGTTAATTTTAAGGGACCTTAGTTATTTTTTCAAAGTTTTATAAAACTAGTTATAATTTTAGAATTGGTATTTTCCAGTAAATAATGATTTTACTTAATAATTAAATTTGTCTTATTCAGAAAATAATTTTCATAAAATGGATTTTATTTTTTAATTAATAATTTTTATATTAGGTTAGGGTTAATTTATGATAATTTTATAAAATACTTTAGTTTTTCATTAATAGTAAAAATGCAATTCGAGTTTTTCGGTGAGTTTAATAACATCATAACTTTGTCATAATGATGTAATAATTAATTTAAAATTTTGGATAACTATTATGTATTAAAGTAACTCAATAGGTGTCCCAATTGTTAAATACCAAGTGAAAATACCATGTTCAATCACATGGTTTTTCAAATACCACTACTAAAGTGTCCTCTGAAATTAATAAAAAACTCCTTAACTTTTTCTATAAATACTCATCCACTGCTTGGTTTCCATTCATTAAAAAATTATTATCCATGAATTTATGATATTTTTATCTCTAAATGAGTCCTCCCAAGGTGTCCTCATTCCCCCAAGGTCCCGATCTTCGAGTTTTAGTTGTGACTCTTAAATGTAAGGGAACTCTCAACTTCTCTTTTCCTTTCATATTTCCTTTTTATGTGTTATGTATTTAAAATTTTTATACCATGTTGTTATATAAATTTTATTTTATAAATTTACTATATTAATATAAATTTATGAATGGGATACCCTTTTCCCCTCTCTTTTTAATTTTTTCTAACAGAATTTTTCATACGTGTTATGATGCCGGATTTTCCCCTCAAAATTTCTCTCTTTTTATTTATAAATTATTTTATTTTATTTTGTGAATATCCAAAACCTCTATATTTTATAGAGGTATTCACATAGATTTAAATATTATATATTTTAATTCTGGGTTTAATATACATGAAACCTACCTTTTATTTCTGTGGGATTAAAATAAAAAAATCATCAAGTTTTTAAGCACTTTTTAAAATGCCATAATTTTCAATGTGAAACTCTTATATTTTACTACCCATGGGTTATTTATGAGGTGTTTTATTATGATATATGTGGCTCAAATTAATTAATAAATAATAATGGTGTACCTTAATATCTCTCTAATTCATTGGGTAAATAATTTAATCACTATAGATGACAGGTTTTAGGATACCTTGGTGAATAACCTTTGTAATTTTAATAACATCTCAATGATAAAACTTAGTGACATGCTTATGAATGACTCAATTAAATGTTCTAGCCACATTTAAAAGTTACAATTCAAGTTATATTTTTATGATATTCCTCATGGTCTCTTTTTCATTCTATATTTATATTCTTCAGGTTCTTGTCAATATATCTCAAGATCACATGTAAATTATTTCACTTGTTTTACCTTATTAGGCCTTATAATCACCCTTTCCATTGATGTATGACCCCAGGTTATGAGATGAAATAAAATTACATAGGATGAACCTTGATGAATCCCTTCAATTTGAATATAATATTGTTTTAATTTTTTATGTATTATGTACCTTGTTTCCAAGACACTAATCTTTAAAAGATCCTATGTTTGTAAACTGCTATGTAAAGTTATGTAATAAAAATGTGGGTGCCATAGTTTGTATCAAAGGATGGTTTAGTTATTTTTGAAAATTATTAATAACCCTATAGAAAAGTTATTTTTGGTTTAGATATTTTTGGGAATTAGGAATAACCCTTGAAAAAATATTAAATATAAGAAAAATTCTTGGTATTTTGGTGAAATATTAAGCAAATGGTTTCCAAAAAAATAAATATATGTCTAGATATTAACAATTGGATATGGATCTGTAAAAAATGTATCTAGGGATAAAACCTTAAAATACTGCATTGGGTTAGACTCAAATAGAAATTGGTTCACAACAATAGGCCTTTTTGTACTCCTAGTTTAACACTCCCAGGGGATATATTTGGTTAATCACAATATTTTTATGAACTATTTTAAAGGATTAATAGGAAATGTAATTGTTGTTAATGAGTAAAAAATCTAATCATGATTATTTAAGACAAAAAAATATTTCCGAGTTATAATATTATTAAAATAAACATGTTTCTAATTAATTTTATCTTCTTTTAGAAAATGGCAGGAAATAGGAGAAACCGTGTAAATGGTGAGAATAATCGACCATGAGCCAACGGCTCTCAAATGGAAGATGGAATGGAAACCTTCATGAAAATGATGAATCAAATAACTCAAGTTATAGGAAATAAGTTGAATCAATCTAATAGAATGGTTTTACCATGAAGGAGAAAACTTTCCATTGAGTCCTTTCTGCATTAACAACCACCAATGTTCAGTGGATCTGCCGACCCATTGATTGTGGAACTTTGGATAAGATCTATAGAAAAAAAATTCTATAATTAATTGTTTAGAATAAGAGAAATTCACTCTGTTTGTGTACTGTTTAGAGGGATTAACTGATCAGTGGTGAGAACTGATTAAAAACATGAAGCCAAGATGGGAGATTTAATCTTGGGAGTTGTAAGAGTTCAGAGGAATATTCTTTAATAATTCTTTCCATCATTCTATGAGAAATAAAATGAATAAGTAATTCCTTTAACTAAAGAATAAGGTGAATGAATCTGTTGATGGTTGTGAGATAAAATTCAAAATACTTTATCGTTATACCTATATATTTTTTGTGAAACCTAATGGGGAGTTTGATAGATTATTCGGTGGATTAATACCTCATATACGGAATAATTTATCCAACTGATACTATGATAGCTATAAGGAAATCATATAGAGTGCTATGAATGTCAAACTGGACTTCAGTGAGATGTAGTAGTCTTACAAATCAAATGAGAATAATATATCTCTAGATCTAAACATAAGGAGGGTCCTTCATCATGGAACAGTAGGAAAGTAAGTGCAATATTACACATGAAATAAATGTGGGAAGAAACATTCCAGGAACTACCTACTTAGGAGAGGGAAGTGTTACAAGTATGGAAGATAAGTCCATATCACTCATAACTGTTGTAGTGAAATAAATCCATAACTTCTCAACAAAAACAAAAAAAGGAAGACAGTTTAGGCCCCCTAAAGCCCAATGCTTCAAATGTGGATATCTTGTCCACTTTTCCGATCACTATCCAAATTTGAGGTTATTAGAGGGGAATCACCATCAACCTTAGCATAGGAAAATGGAGAAAGTTTGTTCTTTTTCCATCACAGCTGCTAAATTTGATGCTACAAATGATGTGGTGTCAGGTACTCTCATTATTATCTCAAAGCTACTAAGTACTTTGTTTGATTCTGGCTCTATTCATTCCTTTATTTCCTCCAAGTTTTCAAAGAATATAGAATCAATTCCTAAACTACTATAAGTAGAGTTATCATTCAATACTCCTAGTAGGATTATCCAAGAATAATCAATGTATATAAACTATAGTATTTACTTGCATGAGCACAATCTTATCACAAATATAGTAGTCATTCTCATGTTGGAATTCAACACTATAATAGGGATGGACTAGCTCTCAAATTATAATTCTAAGATAAAATACATAAATAATAAAATATTCATAGTCTTGAGTGGTTAACAAATAGTTATATTCAAAGGAGATGTATCTTAACCTAATCTTTGTTTAAAAGCACCACTCATATCCTTCTTTATGGAGTTGATAGGTGAATATGAATAAGGGGATGGAAGTATAATAATAGAAAAGTTTTCCATCATTTATTAATACATTGAAGTATTTCCTGAGAAGTTTCTTATACCACCCATAGAAAGAGAGGTAGAGTTCTCCATTTAACTCGTACCTAGTTCCAAGATGATATCAAAAACATTATATCGAATGAAAAATGTGGAGTTATATTAATTAAATAAGCAACATGAAGATCTTTTGGAGAAGGGGTTTATCCAGAAAAGTGTGTCTCCTTGGGAATAACCTATTCTCTTTGTGAAGAATAAGGATGGATCAATGTGGATGTGAATTTATTATAAAGAAATTAATTGGATCACAGTGAAGAAAAAGTATCCTCTTAAAAAAATTGATGATTTACTTGACCAGCTTCATGGGGATCAGTTCTTCTCTAATATTGAACTTTGATATGGTTATCATCAATTGAGGGTGAATAAATAAGATATTCTAAATACCACCTTCAGATCAATATATGGGAATTATTATTTTTCTTTTATTTTCTTTGTCTAGACTAATTATCTTGATATTTTTATATATTTTATGAATAGAGTCTTTAAGGAATACCTTGATAACATTGTGGTTGTTTTTATTGATGATATTATGATATATTATAAAAGTTGTGAGTGTGAGGATCATCTAAGGGTGATACTAAAAATCTAAGGAATGAGAGGTTATTTGGAAAATTTATCAACCATGAGTTTTGGTTACATAAATTTTCTTTCTTAGGGAACATTGTAACCAGTGAAGGAATATTAGTTGAACCTAAAAAGACAAAGGTTGTAGAGGAGTGGACTTATCTGATAATAGTAACTAAGATTCATAGTTTTGTTAATTTAGTGGGATAATATAGGAGGTTTGTGAAAAAAAATCAAGAATTTCTAATCCACTAACCAAGTTAACTCGAAAAGGGGTCAAGTTCATCTGTAAAAAGGAGAGTGTGTAAAGTTTCTAAGAGCTAAAGAATAGATTGTTTATTACACTCGTGTTAACTCTACCCTCTATTTTAGAAGGATTCATTGTTTTTAGTGATGCATCTCTAAAAGGGATTAGGTGCATCCTCATAAAAAATGAGAAGGTGACTGCTTATGCATCTTTATTGTTCAAACCTCATGAGAACTATCATACGCATGACCTAGAGCTGGATATGGTTGTTTTTTATCTAAAGATATGGAGGAACTATCTTTATGGGGAGAAATGTGATATATACATAGAACATAAAAAAAATTAGTATATTTTCATGCAAAAGGAATTGAAAATGAGATAGAGGATATAGTTAGAACTTCTTAAAGACTGTGATTTTTCAATTCATTATCTTTCTAAAAGATCAAAGAAAGTCACAGATGCATTAAGTAGGAAAGACCATGTTTTTATAGCAATGATGATGATTCACATATGTCCTTTGATCAAAGACCTAGTAACACTAGACATGGGAATAGTAAGGGAAGGGACATCATAAACCTTATCCCAAATAATTTATCAACCATCATTACTAGTGAAGATCAAGAAATATCAAAGAGATGATCCTTTATTGCAGAAGAAGACAGAGGTAGTGAATAATGGGAAGTTTCTTGAGTTCAATATTGATCAAGAAGGTGTACTGAAATTTCATACAAGGCTATGTGCTCCATCTACTCCAGAAATAAATAAGGATTCGATGGATGAAGCTCATATATCTACATTATCTATACATTCTGGATGTACGAAAATGAATAAAGACCTTTGTGATCATTATTGATAGGATAACATGAAAAGGGAGATAGTTGACTACATTGCAAGGTGCCTTGTGTGTTAATAAGTGAAGGAAGAGTGAAAACTTCCTAAAGGCATATTACAACCACTTCCCATACCATCATGGAAGTGGGATGATATCACTATGGATTTTTTCACTGGTCTCCCAAAAATATCCAAAGTAAATAATGTGATATGGGTTATAATGAACCATATGACCAAGACAACCCATTTTATCACTATTTGGTAAGATTTCTCTCTTAAATAACTCACCAAGATATATGTGAAGGAAGTGGTAAGGCTGCATGGTGTTCCACTTTCTATCATATATAATCATGATCCAAGGTTTACATCCAAATTCTAGAAAATTCTTCAACATGATCTGGGTACGGAATTGAATTTTAGTATGTCATATCACCCTCAAAATAATGGAAAATATAAACAAACTTCTCAAACACTC
Organism: Viscum album; assembly: GCA_963277665.1. Taxonomy (NCBI): domain Eukaryota; kingdom Viridiplantae; phylum Streptophyta; class Magnoliopsida; order Santalales; family Viscaceae; genus Viscum; species Viscum album. The sequence continues at coordinate 1,036,494,852 of OY728141.1, read as the reverse complement.
AAGGACATACTGAGAACATTCTCTATATAATTTAAATTTGGATGGGATCAATATATCCCATTAATTGAGTTCTTATAAAATAATATATTCCATTCAAGTATTGAAATGGATCTCCATGAATCTCTATATGGAAAGAGATATATAACTCCTACTTGTTGGGAGGAAACTGGTGAGAGAGATCTTCTTGGTCCTGATCTTGACCAAGAGTTGATAGAAAAGGTTCATGTCATCCAACAACACATTAAGGCCTCACAAAGTCTGTAAAAGAGATTTTATAACAACCATGTAAGGGACTTGGATTTTTATGTTGGTGACAAAGTCTTCCTTAAAATTTAACCATAGAAGAGAGTCATGTGATTCGGGGAGTAAGGGAATCTTAGACCCAGGTAAATTGGACCCTATAAAATTATTGATCGTATAGGACCACTATCCTATCATCTAGAACTTACAGCAAATATATCTCAATTTCATGATGTTTTCCTTGTGTCTCTCTGGAAGTAGTATATACCTAACCCTTCACATGTACTAAATCAAGAGATGGTACAACTGAAACATGATCTCTCTTATGAGGAGAGACGATAGAGATCTTGGACCGTAGGTACAAGGTTATACGCAACAAGAATACCCACCTATTCAAATTGTTACGGAGGAACCACATATAAGAATAAGCAATGTGGTAACCATATAAGATAATGAGAAAAAAGTACCCACACCTTTTCTAAACTGAGGGAACAAGTTGAAATTTCAGGGAAAAATTTTTTTAAGGGAGAAGAATGTAATGACCCAAACTTTTTGAATAATAATTATTTTCAGAAAATATGTGTTATATTATTACATGACAAAACTATATCTCATTAATATTTAATTAAGTGTATTTTAATGTGGCCATTGGGTTTTTATCGTTATATGACCATTGGTCATTATGACTTTTGTAAACTATAATCTTAACATTATGATTATTGTTTATAAATAGAATCGAAAAGGGAAAATCAATTCAAAAAGAATATTTGATGGCCTCATCTAGTAGAGTTGTGCCATACGAAGCCCATTTATTAGATCTTGGGTGGGAGGTAGCATATTTGGGATTCTCTCTTGACTTATCCCAAGCTGAGCTTTAACATGTTAATCTTGTACAAAATCATTTATGGGATAAGTTCAAGATAGAAGAGGTTGCCACTTGGGAAATAGTATTTGAGCCACACCAAGAGTCTATCATCATAGCACAACTTACCCTTAGGTCGTATGTGGGTGTTATAAGGAATTATGTGTTAAGGCCTTAGTCACTTAAATTATAATCCCTTTTTTTAATAAAACAATTATTTCATCATTTTCGTTTTAAAAATAGTTTTTATTAATAAAATATGTGTTTAACTGAGAAAATTTTGATAAATTTATTTTATAGGTAAAAAATGTAATTTTTATAGATTTCTCATACTTAGAGAATTATTATGGTAATAAAAACATCATTTTTTAATTTCAAATGTAAAAATTAATATAGGGTGGACTTTTAGTATTTTTCTAAGTTTCATATTTTTTATGAATAGTGAAAAATACTATATCATTAATTTAAATAATTATTAGACTTTAAATAATTGATTCTATGAAATGATTTTCTAAAAACAGACATACACTGTTGTGATTAGTAAGATATTTACAGTCTGATAGGATCAACTTAATTTTTTGGAGAATAGTAATTTGACCCATTTGAATAGTAATGTTTCCCTTATGAATAGTAATATGACCAATGGTATAGTAACATCACCTAAGGAAGTATAAATATAATGTAGGCATCTTAAATGGTAGTTTTATATAATTATATCATAGTATAAGTAAATAAATGTTTTAAAAATTTCTATTTAAGTATTAGTATTTTTATAAAACATAAATGTTTATTTACAAATTTATAATTAATACAATGATTTAAAATAAAATTAATTTTCATAAAATAGAATCATAAATTAATAGTTTGTATTATTATGATTATAAGTTAATTTTATTGGAGCTTAATTATTTTTTAAAAGTGTTATAAAATTAGTTATAAGTTTAGAATTGGTATTTTTTGAGTAAAGAATGATTTTACTTTAGAATTAAATTTATCAAACCTAGAAAATAATTTTCATAAAATGGTGTTAATTTTTTTATTTCAGAATTTCAATATTATGATAGGCTGAATTTATGGTAATTTTATAAATTAATTTAGTTTTTCGTGAATAGTAAAAATACAGTTTCAGTTTTTCCATATGTTTAATGACCTCATCATGTTTTAATAATGATGTAATAATTAATTTAAAATTATTGTCCACTCTTATGTGTTAAGGTAAATAAATAGGCTTCCAAATTGTCCAATACCATGATAAATCCTATGGTTTCGTGAATACCACTATTGAGGTGTCCTCTAAAATTAATAAAAAAACTCCCTCGATTTCGCTATAAATACCCAATCATTCCATCAATTAAATTAATTCAAAAATCATTATCCATAAATTTATGATAGTTTTACCTCCCAAAAAGTACACCCAAGGTGTCTTTAAGACCACAAGGTACCGATCTTTGAGTTTTAGGAGTCACTCTTCCAGGTAAGGGAACTCTCAACTTCTCTTTTCCATTCATGTTTCATTTTTATGTGGTATGTATTTCAAATTTTCATAGCATGTTATTCTATCCATTTTTTTAATAAGGATGGAATAATCAATTCATCAGGTCCATAAACACTGCATGAATGGCCCGAAGGCCTTCTTTTTTTATTATTGATAATCCCCCTTTTCTTTATTAAGATTAATTTATGAATAGGAGACCCTTTTACCTAAATTTTTAATGTTTTCTAAAACAATGTTCCATACCCAATATGTTGTTGGATTTTCATCCCAAAATTTCTCTCTTTTTATCAATAAATTATTTTATAGTCTTTAGTGAATACCAAAACCTCTCTCTTCACTATGAGTATTCACATATATGTAAAAATTATCTATTTTAAATCATTTATTAACATACATGAAACCTGGCTTCTTTTTCTATGGGTTTAAAATGAAAAAATCCTCATGTTTTTTAGAACTTTTTAAAACACCGTGATTTTCGATATGAAACCCATCTCTTTTATTATACACAGGTTATTTGTGAGATGTTTTATTGTGATCTATGTGTCTCAAATTAATTAATACATATGAAGGGAGTTCCTTAATAGTTCTCCATTGTATTGGGTAATGAATTTAATCTCTATAGATGGTAATTTTTAGGAAACCTTGGTGAATAACCTTGGTAATTTTTATGACACCTGAGTGATAAAACTTTGTGATATGCTTATGAATGACTCAATTAAATGTTATATACACATTTAAATGTTATTATTTATGTTATTTTATTTATTATATCCCTCATCTTCTCTTTTTCATTCCATATTTATATACTTCAAGTTCTTATCAATATTTATCAAGATCACATGTAAATTGTTTCACTAGTTATCCCTTATTCGGCCTTCTGCTCACCCTTTACATTGATATATATCCCCAGGTTATGATATGTAATAAACATACTTAGGATGAACCTTGATGAATCCATTCAATTGTAATAGAACAATTTTTTAAGTTTTCATATATTATGTACCTTATTTCCAGGACCCTAAACATTAAAAGATCCTTTGTTTGTAAAATGATATGCAATGTTATGTAATAAAAATGTGTGATTCCATAATTTACAATTATCCTATTAGGCCTAATGGCTAGTTAGCCTATAGGTCTAACATCTATATGGCTTATTAGGCCTAATATCCAATTGGACTATATGCCTAACATCAAATTAGCCGTTAGGCCTAATAGGGTAATTAGACATTATGTCATTAGGCCTAATGGACAATTGGAAAATTTGGGTTAATTTACAATTTCTTTATAGGCCAAATAATCCAATTTGACTATAGGCCTAATGGATAATTATCCTATTAAACCTAATTTAATAATGTCGAATTTCTCTATAGGCCTAACAGTTAATTGTCTTATAGGCCTAACAACCAATTAGACTATAGGATTAATGGAATAATTTCCAATATGCCTATTAGTCATTAGGAATATAGGCAAATTGGAAATTATTCAATTAGGCCTAATGGATAATTTTCCTATATGCCTAATGGCCAATTGGTCTATATGCCTAATAGGCCAATTTGATATTATGGAATTAGACCTAACGGCCAATTGGACATTAATCCTAATAGTTTATTAGGCCTATAGGCCAATTGGATATTATTCCATTAGGCCTAATAGAAAATTTGCCTATAGGTATAAAGGTGAATTAGTTAATTGGCCAATTGGGCCTAATATCCAATTTCTCTATAGTTCTAATGGAATAATGTTCAATTGGCATATATTCTGAATGGAAAATTTACCTATAGGACTAATGTCCAATTTTCCTATAGGCCTAATAGAACTAATGGCCAATTTTATGTTTGTCCTATAAGCTAATTGGTTATTATGCCTGTAGTCCAATTGGTTTTCATGCCTATAGGCCAGTTTTTTGTTAGGCACATAGGCCAATTGGTGGTTAGGACTATAGGAAAATTGGTCATTATGTCTATAGGCAACTGGTTGTTAGGCCTATAGGCCAATAGGGCATTAGTCCAATAGATTAATTGCACATTATTCCATTAGGTCTAATGGCCAATTAGTCGATAAGCCTAATGTCCAATTGGCCTATTAGGTCTACTATCCAATTGGCCTATATGCCTATAATCCAATAATCTTATATGCCTAATGACCAATTGGCCATTAGTCCTAATGGGAAATTGTTCTATAGGTCATTAGGCCTAATAGCCAATTGGCCTCCAGGCCTAATGGCCAATCGGCCTCCATGCCTAATGGTCAATTGTCTTCTAGGACTAATAGAAAATTGGCCTATTAGTACTAATGGCATAATGTCAAATTGTACTAAAGGAATAATGGTCAATTGGCCTATAAGACTAATATAAAATTGTTTTATAGGTATAATGGGAAATTGGCCTATTAGGACTAATGGAAAATTGTCCATTAGGACTATAGGACAATTAGACATTATACTATTATGACTAATGACATAATGTCGAATTATCCTATAAGACTAATGCCCAATTTTCCTATAGGTTTAATGGAAAATTGGTCTATAGTCATAATAAGAAATTGAGATATAGCCTATTAGTCTTATTGTCCAATTGGCCTATATGATAAATTTCCAATTTGTAATGAATGTTTATCACATTAATTATGAATTTTTAATTTATTTAAAAGTTATTCCATTTTATTATTATTCAATATTATAAAATTATTACACTGTTAGTATGTTTATACTAATCAATTTCTTTTACAACAATCTATATTGGGCATTGAAGGTTGTCCACCTCGAGTTAAATTATTTTTCTCAAGTAGGAAGAATGAAGATGGAAGTGTAGTAAATGGAAAAACACAAGAAAATATTCTATGTTCTTTATTTATATTTAAAATATTTATATGAAATTATGAATTAAATATCCTTTTTATATTTTTAATATACTATCCTGGAGGCCCTTGATGATAAAGAAGTTGAAAACTTTGGGTCGAATGATAATTTGATTCAAGTTTTAGGTGATAAGAACCAAGGAAAATTTTGATGTCGGCCTGGGAAAAAATAACCCCCTCTAGGTATTTTTCCTCATCAGGATCCTCTCAAGGATCTCAGATCGCCGAGCTGCAAAGCGCTCATGCAGAAACAGCTGAAGAAAAAAATAGCTTTAGAGAAGTGCGAAAAAATTAAATAGGAGCGTGGAAGAAGTAAGATGATCATTGAGAATTTCCTAAAAGCTATATAGGTTATCATTAAATTGCTTCCATAATAGGATCATACTAATATTGATTCATATATGGAATCGATGTATTCCTTAATTGATTCCCTGAGTGACTTCAATAAAGGTCCAAGTGGTGATCGATATGAAGGTGGTGGAGATGATGTTATTGATGATGTTGTTGCTTCATATGATGTGGTTGGTGAGGATATTATTGATGTAAATAATGAGGTTTCAAATGGTGAGGATGAAGATGTTGGTGATGGGGAATATATTGATCCCCTTCAATTTTTACTTATTTGGAAGGATACTTGTGCATTTTTGTAATAACTTAAATTTATTTTTTTTATGGATGAATATGTATATTTTAGTATTTTATATGGTTTTAAAATTATTACAACTTGTTTTTTGTATGATATATGTAGAAAACATGTATTTAATTGATTGTATATTTTTTGGTTTATTTGATTTATTGGTTTAGGCATTTGGGGAAGAAGGAATTGGGGCTGCTTCCAAATGCGGGCAACAACCAACACCTACAGTTTTTGAACTATGGGTATAGGTTCTATGATGGTTTTCAAAATGTGGGTATAGAGTTATACCAATATTTCATTGAAACTATGGGTATAAGAAAAGACATGGAACCTATACCCACGGTTTCTATAGAAAATGTGGGTATAGATATATACTGATGCCTTAACTAGAAATGGTTCTCAAAACCGTGGGTATATTCTATAACTGTGATTTTAGGGATATACCCACAGTTTAAAAACATGGTTATTGGTTTCTTTTTCAAGTAGTGTTAGTTAAGAAACCCTTACAACTCAGTAACTTTTAATTAAAATCCATTTGTATAAAATAATTTGAATTGATACTTAAAATTTAAAAAAAATATTTGTGATATAAAAAGTAAAATTTAAGTACATACATCACATAAAATAAACAAGTTTTATAACATTAAAACATGAATCAATGATAGGAAATTGAGATAAAACACTTACATTGAGTCCAGACTTCCCAAGTATATATATTAACTCCTATATAATAAATTTATATCAATTATTTAATTGTTAAATAAACTTTTAAAATTTAATTACACTATCATTAATCCAATTTTTTCATTTATTTTAAGGACATATTCAATTACTTATTCGGTTAATTCCATGTCATGTATTTAGAGGACGTCCAGTTCATAGTTGAAAAATGACTTCAGTGTGATGACTGTGGTAAAAGAGGTATTTATTCCATAATATATATAATAAAAACAATGAAATAATTATAATTTTTATACATTAGTTATAATTAAAAAATAAACCATAAAATATGGCTATGAAAAATGAACTATGTTACAATCTTGGAGACGGTAGGTCGTATATATGCATGAGTAACATTTCCATTTTTTAGTGATCATAATGGAAAGAAGGTAAATATTATTTTATATTTTTAAAATTATTATTATATAATAAATTTCATATTATTTTTTAAAAAAACTTATATATAGTATCCATGTGATGCGGTCATGAAAATTCAACCACATCGCTTCGTGGAGGTGGTAATCCACCCGTACATACGAACAAAATTACAATGGTTGGAAATTTAAGAAAATAAATGATAATTTATATTTAAATAATGATAATTATTTCATTTATATCATATATAAACATTAAATCCATTATTATAAATAGTCATGAGATGCGGTGATGGAAAACGAATTACATCGGTCCATGAGGTGGTAGTCCTCCGTACACATGAATGATGAATTAATTTAACATTTGATAGAATAAGGAGGTGGATATAGATTATTACAATAATATAACAACATATAAGTATAATTAATATACTGTGATTTTTATTTCATCTTTTTTTAATATGATTTGAAATATTTGGAGGATGAAATAAAAAATAAAACATTAGTTTAAACGTTATACCTCTTTTTTGGACAACCTCCATTGCTTTACACCTTAATCCCTCTAAGGATTGTATTATTCCCAAAATAAGGCCTATATAAAGTGTCAGGGAATATTATTAATGTATTTGGATAGTTATTTGTTGAACCAAATAGATCTTGACGTGTCTACAGAAGAGGATAGTGTGTTCCCTTTTGTAAATGAGGAGAGGGGCATTCTTGGAATTTCATAAAGTATTAAATTAATATAAATTATTTTTCCTAGAAAAATGGATCCAAATTTATATAATTATAATATAAGTTTTTTATTATTCAAAATAACCTCATAAAATAAACGTTTTTACAAGTTTATGTAATGTTTTAACCCTTATATCTTTGTTTTTACCACCTATTAACCCTTTTGAAAATTACAACAATATCTATGTTTTTTACTACTTAGGGGTCAAGAAAGTTACTCTAAAAAGCGAAGTGACCAATAAAAATAAATTGGTTGATATTTTAAACCATATCCAATTCACTTGGATAGATATAGTATTTTATGAATTTTAAATAATTTAATAAAATATTGTTTATTATAAAATATCATTAATGAAATTTTTGGAACTACACAATTAAATTGATGTTGAAAATGACATGAAAAAAATGTAATTGAAATATAATCAATTAATATATACCTAATATATTATTTTTATATATTATTATTTTTACACTAAAAATAATTCAAACAATATTACTTTCAGAGTATTTAAAATCTTTTACATAATTTTTCTATCACTTGCGCAAGCACTGAGTAAGCATTGTATATGCGCTTACAGAAATTATTTTATTACTAAAAATTAAAAATAAATTACCATGATAAAAAAAATTAATATTTTAAATATTTACTTTGAAATGAATATAATTGGTTTTTATCCCTATCACTAAATATTATATACATTTAAAGCAAGAAAACGAAATTTTTTACATTATATTTTACTTTAATATTATAAAGGTCAAAATCAAAACTAAATGGAAAAAAAGGCTCATATTTTCAAATTTTTTATGATTATGTATGAAATAGACTCATAAAATAAAATAAATTCAATTTTTTTATTGAATTTAAAGCCTTATTAATGAACCCATTTAACCTTTACCATGGTGATGAAAATTTATTATCGTCACTATTCATAATAAAAAAAGGGAATCATGTACCAAATTTGGACTTCATGATTAAAAATATGGAATCCATTTTTCAAGATTAAATTCCTAAAAGTGGAATAATGTAATTAAAAATTAAACCCAAAAAACAAGATGAAAAAATAATTTTTTCCGAAAATACATTTTAAGTTTTTAAAATGTTTCATACCAAATTCAAGTCTAAAATTAATTCCAATGAACTTAATATGATTATCAATTATATAATTGAACTATATTTAAATAAATAAATAAATAAATTGAACTTTTTAAATGACTGAAACAAAAATGTAGTTTTCAATAAAAATTATTATTTTTAAATATTCACTACAAAATCAATTTATTTAGAAAAATATCAAAAATTCACCCTAAAATAATTTTGATATTAAAATATAAAAAATTATATTAATTATATAAAATAAAAAAATTAAAATTTCTTCAAATTATTTATATTATTCAATCATAAAAATAAAAGACCAATTTTTAAAAAACGTATTTTGAAGAATAAAATAACTTTACAAAAAAATGAGTGAATATTTCCTAAGAATTTATCAATATATTTTTAATAATTATGACCTTAATATATATATATTTCATAGTTTGGTTACTTCTATTCATTCCTATCAATTCAATCACTATGTTATAACAGTCATAAAATAATAATATTTTCTGGTTTGTTTAATCTCGATGTTCTGTGTTGTGTGCATTATTGAACATAGTGTTCTCTTAAAATATTGGTATATTACACTTAGTGTATGATTTAAATAACACTTAAATATTCTTATCCTCCTCATTGTCTAATTATCCATATAAAAATACAATATAGTCATTGAATATTAGCTATATATTATACTTTTCTACACAAAACCATAGATTTAGAAAATTATTAAATAAAATTATTTTCTAAAAACATTATACAAAAATGTCATACTGTTTACACCCATTATAGAAAAATTTATTTCACAAAATATTTTATGAACATTTTCCTATTAAATCACTATATACATATCACTTTATAGAAAACTATAACGATAACATAATGAAATTAAAGGGTGACCTAACAAACCAGTCAGGGGAAAACATAAGAGATTTCAAAAAATATATTATGAGAGAATATGTGGTGCATCATAATGAAATTGAAAAATGAAAACCATGTATTGTGTACAAATAATCATTAAATGTGACATAAGAATATATCAGGACATAAGAATTGATGAGTTTCTAAAGATTGAATTACAATTATTCTAGACAGCATGAGGAAAAAAGAAACCAAAAACCAAGATATGCATGATATTAAAACAAAAATATGTATAATATAAAAAAAATTATTATAACTTACATCAAATTTTGGTCAATCCACAATTCTTAAACACACATTTGACAAAGATCCTATTGGGGTGGATCTTTTCCCTCTTGCCTTTTTGTTTGGATAACTAAAAAACCTATCTACTATTTTTATACCCATTTAATTTTTTGTAGTTTGAAAAATATTGACTCTGATGAATTTCAAATTCATAGTTTGTTATTTTATTTATTGTGTATTTATTTTTTTTTCTTGTTTTTTTTTTGAATAAAAATATAAACTATTATGTAACATTCTTTAATATCTTTTGTATCTTGTGTTTCGAGAATATTACTATGTTAAATATATTATGTGTGAATTTATTTTGAACATATAGATATGAAAAATCTTATATATATATATATATGTAAATTTCAAAAATAATAGCTTCTTATATATTGTTTTGAAAACTATGATATATTATGTATTGTGTTTTATCAGTTTAAATATATTACATATCATGGTTTTTTACTAATTAAAATATGTAATATATTATAAATAATATTTAAATATATTATATATGAAGATCTATATTTAAAATTAACATTACACATCTTAGAGTTTTCAAAAATTGTGGTTTCCGAAGATAAGGATATTGAAATATATGTTGTGACACACTATTTCATGTTCATTTTTATATTTATTCTTATTTTCATTCATTCTGGATATTTCTATTACTATAATTATTTAGGAAATATGTTTTTATATCCAATGAAGCTATTATAAATGTTTTGTGTAGGAACAAGTGCGATATGTGATCTTATTATTTTAGCAACTCATTAAGATATATGAATAACATATTTTCAATATGAAATACAATATTCCAATAACATCTAAATTAATATAAGTATATTGTGTGTGATTCCATTATGAAGTGAACACATTGTTAAGTGGTTTCATCATACTAAATTCGAAGAAAAATTATATTTTTATAGTTATAATGTGGGAATTATTTTATCATTATATCCATTATATTTAAATAGAGATAACATTAATATTTTCATATTTATATTTAATCTAATTAATACTAGTTGTGAAGACTATTAGAAAAAATACATGTAAAATAAGATCATGGGGATTGTGTTGAATAAATTAGTAATCATAATTCATCTTTAAATAAATGATTAATCACTAAATCACATGCATATGAATTATGATTTACTAAAGTTATTTATAATTTATAAGCCACGTCATTCTGATACTTCTGCATTACTAAGACAGTGTTGTATTTCCTAAAGCTTTAGTGTTCTACTACTTAGTTAAAGGTTAAAAGTTTATTATTTCAAAACTAACATTACATTTTTTTTTCTTTTTCTTTGTTTTATCTATTTTATATTTATGTCTTTTGTATTGTTTAATATTGTATATTTGTTATTGAGTTACATCAAAACACACACATAGTTATTCCTCTATTAAAAGGAATTGTCTTAGTTATGTTAATCTAATAAAAATTCAATATCACATAGGTTTTTTCTTGTCCTTAGAAAAGGGAATAGGTTTCAAGGATGTGCCTCTGAGACTGAAAATTAAAAGTGAATTTATTATTACTTGGTCTAGTGGAAGGTTGTATTGTAATATGGTTTTCACTACCTTCAAAATTGAGATTATAGTGGATCCCCAATGATCGTGAAGTGTAATAGTGTGTGTGATGAGTATATTTAGGATCTTTATAATCCAAAATTCTTTAAATATTTGTATTCTATTATATTTACTTTTACTGTGTACACTCTTCACTCACTAAAATATTGGATGTGTATAATTGTTTTATCTTATCCTATGAATTTTGGTATACTATTTTAGTTACTCTAATTGTATCATGTTTTCAAATTCACTCCCTCTTATATTTCCCATATACTATCCTCAGACATAAAATTTGTATCAATTCATTGGATCTTATGGATATATTCAAAATTTAACCTTTAGCTTATACTTAACTGTATTAGGGGAGGATAAAAAATATAAATAGAAAATCTTAATAAAAATTATCTCTTGATTCCTTAAAATACCAACTTACTTTGATGAAAATTCATATGGATATTGGAAATATAGAATGGAATCATACCTCATGCACCTTAGTCTTGAACATTTTGTTATCATATTAAATCCATAGAAACTAACCAATATTGATCTCTATTGCTTAACTAGAAATGATGCATTTATTTATGTTTTAAATTATAAAGTTATTTATATATTGTATTAATTTATTATTAGAATTTTTTTTAGTCACATATCATCTTGTAAAACTTCTCAATACATATAGATAATTTTAAAGGTCATCCACTATTGCATATAAAAATTGAAGAGAACCAATATAGTAATGTTGATAGCTAAATATCAATACTTTAATATCAGATAAGAATAATCTATTAACCAAATTTTTTATAGATTCATAGTAAAACTAAATATAATGATTTATCTTGGTGAAAAATTGGAAAACATAAGGATGGTTGAGAAAGTTCATATATATTTACCCTATAAGTTTCATGCCAATAAGGTTTTCATTGATGAAAGTAAGAGTTTTAAAATATTGTAAACGTGATGAGTATATTGTATCACATCTATAATATGATCTTGATATAGAAATATTGAGAATTGAGTTAATGAGAATGAGAAAGGTATTTATTTAAAAACTATTGTTACTTACACTATCTCCTTTGATAATGATTCCGGTTCCTTGACTAATAGAAATGAGAGGCAAACTAAGGTCATAAAATGAGCCTATAGAAAATTTAAGAGAAAAAATTTCATAAGAGATATAATAAAGGTCATAAATAATAGAAATAATGTTACTTGAAATTTTAATATAAGATATTAGACCTGTTATGAGTGTAGGAAAAGACACATCAAGCCTAAATATCCCAGGATAAAGAATCAAAGAAAAGAAAAAAATTGAAGAATAAAGAAAATAATTCAATATCTTCATGAAGTCATAGTGATGATTCATATCGATATGATCATTATGAAAGTTAAAATGAAACTGGAAACCTTGATTTTATAGAGAAAGGTAGTAAGATTTCAGTTTTAACTTATCTCAAATGTTATTCATATAACGTGGGTGAATAATCAATAAAGGGTGTAAATATTTTATTAAAGGCTAGCATGGATGAAAATTAGAATTTTAATTCATATTTTGATTCTAATAATGATTCTGCAATTTTTGATCCTAGTATTAAAAATATTTAAAAGAAAATTGATTAGTTGTAAGATATTTTTATTACTATTGGAGATCTATACATGATGTTGAAGAAGCATCAAAAAAGTTTTTTAAAATAGAATAATAACATTGACTCCAAAATTTATAATCTAAAATAAGGAAATAAAAATTTAAAGTAAGAGAATGATAAATTCTAAAACACTAATTCTAACTCAATTTCAAAATTTTTTTAAATACCTTGATGTTTTTAAAAAATAAAATTATTAGATTAAGGCTAAATTATAATTTTTTAATGAATATTTATCTAAATTCACTATCAAAATAAAAATTTTGGATAAATTTATGAGCAAGAAAAGGATTATTATAAAAAACAACAAGGAGTTTAGAGTTTGTTATGATGGATTACTAACTCAGATATAAAATAACATATTTTTAAAAGGTAAAAATATTGTTATTTCATCCATAAATTATTTTAAATATGGTGAATTTAGAAACCATTCATTATATTTTCTTTAAAATATATTCAATATCTTATTCATAAGAATGATTTGATATCAAAGTCAGTTTTCAATATTAAAAATTCCACCACTTAAAGAGAAAGGGTTTATAAAGTATATTTCTTGAATAATATTGGACCTAATATAGCCTTCTTGAAGAAGATAACAAATTTATATTGTCCCTTAGTCATACCTTTTAAGTTTTATTATATATATTATAGCATGAAATTTTAATGTTTTTTTATTTTTAGTTTTCATTTTTTAGGGGGAGTTAATCATTTTATTTCATAAATTATTATAATAAAGTGTTTTTTTTGTTTAAAATTTCTTAAATATAAGATTTTTATATTTTTAAATTTATCTTGATCATGTTGTAATCTAAATGTTTTAATCATGTCAGTTTCTTTTTAAAATTTGGGGAAGATATTTCTAGTTTTTCTTTAGCATACAAAATTTTTTAACTATGATTATTATTATTTAAATGTGGATAATTTTTATATGGTAAGCCTTAGAGTTTTTAAAAACCATATATTTTATTGTGATTTAACTTTTTTATTATTATTAAAAGGTGGTTATTTTTTATGTTTTTAGATTATTAGTTTTATAATTATCAAAAGGGGGGAAATTATGGGAGTGGTTACTCACCCTCTTATCCATTGGTTTTAATAATTAAAAAACTCTCTCTATTTTTTTTATACTTGTTAAATTTTTTATAATTATTTTGACTCTAATAAATTTTAAATTCATAGTTAGTTATTTTATTTATTTTTTTAATTATTTTATTTTCACGTTTTTATGTTGAATAATTTCTCTTAGTATAGTATATTTTGTATCATTCTTGAATATACTATATATGTTTTGTTTCAAAAAAATTCTAAGTTAAATATATTATGTAATAATTTCTTTCTTCTATATTGATTTTAAACCTCTTATGAATCGAAATTTCATAATTTATGGCTTCTTACATATTATTTTGAATGGTGTGATAGAATATGTATTTTGTTTATTTTTTTAAATATTTTAAATATCATTATTTATAAATAAATTAAAATATATTTTATATTCTAAATAATTTATAAGTATATTAAATATAAATCTCTCTATTTATAATTTATATTTAACATCATAGAGTTTTTAGGAAATTATGGTTTTTGAATATAAGTATATTTCAATGTATGTTGTAACACTCTATTTAATGATCATATTTATATTTATTATGGTTATGAGTCATTATGGATATTTATCTTACTAAATTTGTTTGAGAAATATGTTTTTATACCTAACTATGATACTACATGTTTTTTTGAAGTGTTTGAAGTCGAATCAAATGAAATATGTAATCGGATTATTTTAATGACTCATTATGAAATATAAATTTTTCATTTATGATTTAAAATGAAATAATATGATAAAAACCAAAATAATATCATTATGTAGTGTGAGATTTCATTTTTAAGTGAATTCATTGTTAAGTGGTGTTTTTAGACTACATTTCAAGAGAACACATCATAAATATCTCGAATGTGGGAATTATTTTATAAGTATATTTTAAATATTTAAATATAGTATATAGGCATTTTTGAATTTTTTTATTATATCTAACATTTAACACCCCAAGTTTTTAGTAATATTATTCCTTTTATAAAAAAAATTTATAATTATTAACTTTTTTAAAGTAATTGAAATTGATTAGAAAAAAAGTCATACAAAATATGAATTAAAATAATAATTATGGTTGTTGTTTCATTTTTTCAATGATGTGTCAATATGAATTTGGTGATATTGATGGAGATAATAGATTATGCTTAGAGAATTGTTATTGACTAACTTTATGGAATTTTATGTTAGGCTTAGACAATTCTCCATGATAACTCTGATAATTGTGAAATTGATATTCAATTTCAAATACATATTATTAGGATAGCACACTGAACACTATAAGTGGAATACCATGAAATATTTTATTATTCCATGAGGGATTAAAATCAGGCCATGAAAAATTTTATTTATTTTTTATGTTGAAAATTGAAGAGATTTAAGAAAAACCCATGAAAAACTAAAAGGTCGTGAAAAATATGTTTTTTAAAGAGGATTTTTTATGGCATGAACTATTATTAAAAAAAATGGAGAAGAACTTGGATTAGAATTTTATTTTGACAAAATAACTTGCAAATTTATAAGAAGTGTTTGAAAAAAATTTATCCAACCAAGCCTGTTAAAGGACTACCTCAATCCCACATGTGTGGGAGGAGGACCTCAACCATATCGGAGAGTAGGTCTATGAAGCATATATAGTGGCAGGTATAGTTGGGTAGTGTATAGGGTTGTAGAAGTGCACACTCATCAGAGTTCATGTTCCAATAATGCGGGTGGGCTAGTGCATGTCAGCGCAATCTGTAGGGTGTGTGTGAGTAGTGTAATGTGATTTTTGATCCCCCACATAATTGGAATAAGATTTAAGTGGAATATTATATATTACCAAGTGACTACCAACTGAATGATTTTTTGATGGGATGAGAGAAAATTTTAACATTTTTCCTCTACTTAAAAAGTTATAAAAATTTCTCCCACCACTTGATCGAAGTGATCTAATCTATTCGATCAGCACAAGACAATTTCTTTAACCTCAGATTTTTTCTGAGTTTTTTAGTGTTCTTATGTTCATGAAAAATAAATATAGGTATTTTATGTGGTTTCAATTGTTAATACAATCCTAAGATACTAATTTTATGAGACCATGAACCTCCATACATGAAATCTTCATCTCATATGTGTAAAATAATTCAAAGAACAAACTCAGTATGAATGTAAGAGAATTTTCAAAAGGCTATCTGAATATGTGGAAGATTTTGAATCTATGAAAATCATGTGATCATTACATGCACATGATAATGAAAATTTGAACTCACATAATAAGGTAATTATTGTTTTTCAGCCTAACTATTTTGAGAAACAACTAAACTCTTTGGTGTTTTTGAAATTCGTGTCATGGAATAAAAAGATAAGTCTCAATGTGGCTTGAAAAGAAGATTTGAGGTGGTGAAAAGAGGCAGTGATCACCACCTATAAAAGGAGAATCACATTTTTTATGGCTGTTGCTGCTAATATTGTGAGAGATCTCATTTTCCAAAGAAAACATATCCATCGTGAAGACTCACTTTTGTGCAGATAAAAATCATGAATCATTTGACTGCGCAAATGAGAAGAGGATATCCCACAGGTATTTTGAATTATACCTAACACACCTAAATGATTCACAAAGAACTAGTTTTGTGAATCCCTTTAGGTTTGTGAAATATTATTAAGAACAATGAGAAAATGTATACAAACACTCTAATTCATTAATGAAATATAACTAAGATATCACATGTAATTTTGTGTGAAGAGGAAGAAAGTGTGTTCATATTGTTGTGTGAATAAAAATTCATATAATACATGAGAATATTTTCATGAATTCATGATCATGCACACATGAATGAGAAAATTGAGATAACTGAAATAGAACTCAAAATTGCACACAAAAAAATAATAAGAATAATTTTATATGCTATCATTTAAGCTAAAGAATAACATTCTTTGTATCACACATTCATGAGGATTTAAAAGTCAAGATGAAAGTGGATTGAGATTTTGTAAGTATTATTCTTGCATAAAATAATACATAATTATTTGTGTGCACTAATTACACACATTGAGGGAGGCCAGGTCTTCATTTTCAGAAGGATGAATATCCCAAGTATAGTTTCATTGAGGAAACTGGTAATTTATAGGTGATCATAATTTATTGATTAGTACTAATAAACTTAATAAGTGGTTGTGTAAGGTACTTGAAGTGTACACAATCTAGTAAGATAATATGATCTTATAGAGGAATATAAAGAAATCATCTTGTAGTGGATCAAGCCTAGAAGAAAATCTTAAAGTCTCTAGGATGGATCTAGGAGTAGAGGAATTATTTTCACTTAAATTTAGAATAAAAAAAACGTTAGTTAGAGTTTGGAGAAAGATATGATGGTTGGAGGGTATAAATATTTTTGGTGGAAGATTTGAAAAAACTAGGGGTAAAAGAAGAATCAACTAGAAGATTGATTACTAGAGTTTATAACCATTTTCTTCCTAAACCATTACAATTGAAAAAAATATTATAGTGGAGAATCCAAGTTGGGGGGTATAACCAGAATGGTAGGAGTGTGTCTTTATATCAAACCTTTTAAATATTGTGTGTTACTCCCTTAATTATTACTATTGTACACAAGGTGATATTGATATATATCACAGAGTGGATTGAGAACCTTAAAAATTTTAAGAGGTTGAATTAAAAAATAAAGGAATTCATAAAACAAGTTTACAACTAATTATCCCCACTCTTAGTGGAACATAATCCATCTTAGGGCTCTACACTAATAACATTTGATTCAATCCTGATTGGACAATTACAAGATAAAAGTAAACTATGTATTTCACACCATGGATTATTACCCACTATGGATAAATTACATCAATTAAAAGTTCATAAATAAATAGAGGACAATAGTTAGAAAAGAATAAAATATTCACAAATATGAAATCTCTTGGATCATCTTCAACCTTGAGGATCACCAACAGCCAAACAAAACCTATAATATGGAAGATCTCTCTGGAAGGATAAATCATTATGAAAATCTATCATATGAAATAAGAATAGTACCTTATTAGGTAAGATTAAAATGAATAAATGATTTAGTAAGTCTATATATATGAATAGAATATGTTCATTATAAATATGGTCATTGAAAATATAGTTGTTTCAAATATGGTTATTGGTTATATATCAAATAGATGTACTAAATTTGTATATTTTTAAAAAATACAACTCAAAAATAAAATACAAATATGATATTAAAATATTATGAGTATATATATTTATGAGTTATATATTAATATTATTTTTATTTTTATTATTATTATAAAAATATGATATGATATATATATATATAATACAAATAAATATTTCAATATAAATATAGTAAAAAAATTAAAAGTTAAAATATAAATAATTAATTAAGGTTGTTTGTTAAAGAATATTTAGTATAAAAGTAATATTTATTTTCAAATAACTGATTTATAAAGTATTATATAGTTTATCCTAATAAATTAATTTGAAACTTTAATAAAATTATTATATATTAACTAATATATTAACAAAAAAAAATTTAAATCAATGTGATATAACATTTAGAACATATAATGTTTAAAAACTTCAATTTTTTAATAAAAGATCCTGGATCTCCCAGCTCCTTATGCTCCCAATAGTTTCCCTTCCCTGCCTCCTAGGGTTTCATGGGTCTACTTGATGGGGGAAATTTTTCTTGCTCCACCTATTTTCTTTCTTTTCGTTCTATCACCTTCTTTTTCCCCCTCTCAACTGATTCAACTTGATGGTGTGGACATCACTCCTCACTCACTGCCCCTCTTTCAATCTATACCTGCACATCATTCCCCCATCTGGTGTATGTATGGGGTTGATTTAGATGGTTTGGTTATGTGCTAGTGGTGGAGACCAGTCTCCTTCCTCTTCACTACCCTTTCTGTCCTACCGATCATGTTTGATTTCACTTTTTTCAAACTCGATTTGGGATCGGGGCTGACTTGGGATGGTGTTTGAGAGGAGCTGGAAGCAATATTGGTTTAGGTTCTTCCTCAGTGCTGGCCTTGTCCCTTTCTCATCAATTTTTTCTTCTCTATTTTTTAGGTTTGGTTCTTCCTTCTATGATTTTTCCAATTATCATTTGTTTTTTGGATTCTTTTTATTTGGTTTTATTAACTATAGATTATGGTCTGGACTAGTGTTTTTGTTTCTCTATTTTGGGCTCATTTTTTTATGGTGGTATGCAGATTTTTCTCCCATGTTGATGACAATGCAGTTTATGGTGTGGTCCTATACTAATTCCTCTATCCACTCAACTGTTCTTTGATTTCCTGGGAAAGTTATCCTTTCCTAGTCAATATGGTGTGTGGGTCTTCAAGTGGGTTCTCAAAGGTGCGGTTTGAGTGGTTTAGGTTCTCTGAGAGGCCGACTGGCACACTAATAAAGGTTTGGAAATTTGTGGTGTTCTGTTATGATGTTTTTGTGGTGTAAATGTTGTAGTTTAATTAGGAGATGTGAGGATAGTGTTGTACTTGGTCACCAATGGTATCTGATGGTCTCCAACAACTAGTGTGGTAGTTGAACAATGCTTTGATGGTGGTGATATGATGACAATGGTGAATCATGATGATACAGGTGGTGACGTGTCTAAAGTTATTGTGAGTGATAGATCATGATCTTCTTGGGAGTTGTGTCTTTTTAATTTTTAACATTGAATATGGTTTTTTGTTCTCACTTGATGGTTTGTAGGTTACCGCTCATCATTCAAAATCAACTTTTGAAAATCTATAAAAAATAAATTTTCAGTCAATAAAAGAAATTTTATTTATAATTTATATTTTTCACTTAAAATATAAACATTTAAATTTTATAACATAAATTTTATAAAATAAAATTCATTTTTGAATTAATTATATCAAAATTAGCTTAAAATGAATCACTTAGGTTTTTCTAAAATAATATATTATTTGGAGAATGGTGGAAAATGTTGATTTTTCTAAAACCATTAATTTTATATGACTTAGAATTTTTTGAAACCTTTTTTATATAAAAAATATATATTTATCAAATAAAATAAAAATTTTAAAAATAATATATTCATTTTATAAAACCCAAGAATATCAATTTGTAAAAGCATGTAATATTTTATGAAAACTATTTTTCATCTATTTATTTAATTAAATTTATGCATGGGGAAATTAGGTTTTGGATATATTTTAATGTAACATAACAATTATAATAAAAATAAAAATATTTTTAACATTATTATAATTAATAAAATTGATAATTTTTTTCAATACGTAAATGTTATACTAAAAAATATGTGTTTTCAAAAAATGGGTGTTTACACGTTATGTGCGGTGATACTAAAATAAATTTCTCCAATTATTATAAATTTTATATTATAAAATGATTTATAAATTTGAAATAATCATGTTTTAATTATTAAATAATATCAATTTTAATTTTTTCTATTAAAATTAGTTTCCAAATGTGAAAGTAGAGTTACCACAGTAAGAGTAAATTAGGGTAATTTTGGTTTAACATAGTGAAAAAGGTTGAAATATTTGAAAACATATTTAATATTATATTTTGGAGTGATTATTGGATTTATATAATTCCCCACTCCATTATTTGACATTTATTTATCCTTTTTCCTGGAATAATGGAGTGATATTTTTGGGAAATAATGAGTTTTTACAAAAGTTTCCTTTTCATCGCTTATAAAAGCAGACCATATCCTCCCCAATTATAAACCCATTACAAAGATTTTTCTTAACCAAAAATCTGTAAAAGTCTCTCTTAAACATCTTCCCTTTATGTTTGGATCCTTTGTCTCACCAAAAAAACCCAATATAAGTATTCTTAAGGATTTACCCAATGGAGAACATTCAAGGGAAAGGTAATGCACTCAATCCAGCTTTTCTAAGTTTATTCCTTCTTATACACCCATAAATTCCCCTCTATCCATGAAGGTATTATAACACCATAATTATTTATTTTATTCAATTTTTTTATTCTAATGTAATATCCATTATATACTTTCCTCAAAAATCATTGACAAAAATGAAAACATCATCGCGCGTGTGTATGCACTACCACTTCCATGAACGATATGTTTGGTTTTCCATGGCCATCTAACATTGATGAATTTTAAAAATTATTTGGTAAGAAAAAATTATATTTTATACACTATTAATCTTATTTAATTATAATATATTAAAATATATAAGTAATAAAAATAATAAATAGTTATAATAACTTTAACCTCCTTAAATAGACTTATCAAGAAATATTTCTTAGTTTAGATATTTTTGGGATATCATTTAAAAATTTATAAGTATTTTATTAATGGAAGAGTAAATTAAATAAAACTCCACAATTATTTATATCATTAATTTATTTTCAACACCTTTAACCATGGTCAACAAACCTAAAGTGTTATGAATAAATTAACCAAACAACCTCAAATAATTGACGTAGGCAAAAACTATATTGAAAATAAGTAAAAAAAGATAATAGATGGACCCTAGAAAATAATATATATATATATATATATATATATATATTAGTTATATATCTCATGAACTTAATTTAATTATTTATGAAGTTCATTACAATTGTAGAGAACTTTCAGGCTCAAGGTAAGGGTTTCATCACAAAGTTTCCTTCTTTGAGACACGTCTTCTTTTATGAACCTAATTTCATTTAAATGGTGTGTATAATTTTGATTGGATATTTAATATCATGTAATATATTTATTTATGGTATTTTAACTTTAAATTAAATCTCTCTCATACAATGGGTTTTTATTAAAAACAAATCTTAAGATGTAAGGTTTTCATCTCAATCACTCTTCATTGAGGAATTCTTTGATATTATACACCAATCAACATTTTTATAGTGTATCAACTTCCCCCCATGACTTTTAATATAATAAATTATTTTTTTACTTGTAAAATTTAGTTCCATTCATTCTCTTCCTTTTTTAGGCTATGATCAGTGTTTTCCTCAAAATATAATGGTCTTTCATAACTCAATATAATTTCTTGAGTTGTAATGTTACTACTTGAAGTTACAATTTCATTTCATATAGTGTAAAATATTTATATATTTAGAGATCCCTTTTGATTAAATTTTTCCTTAATTTTGAGTTATAATTTATTTTGAAAATCCAATTATATTAATAATAATTCTCATCCATTTAAATAATGGTTTCCCCTCCTTGTCCACAACTTCCATTCCCAATAATTTTTAATTTTAATTAAAAACCAAATTAACTTTTTTCTCATTGTAACATTATATTTATCTTCTAATATTTTATAAATAAATTTTTATTATCTTATTTTTTTATGTTTTATTATAACAAGGGTGTTTTATTACATTAAAAGAGATCTTTTGTACCACCTTTGTGACTTTCTGGTTACAATCCCCTTTATTTTTCTCCCTTTTTATTCCATATTTCTCTCATGTACCTATTCTTTTTTACACATTTCCATTACATGTATTCCATGTTTAATATATTTTTCATTTTTTGGATTATACATTTTTTTAAAGTGGTATGTTTTTATTCCTTATTCTCCAAGATCCTTCTCATGAATTTTCTAAATTAAAACTCCATGTTCAAGAACTACGTTACTTTTACAATAATTAATGTTAAAAATTATTTAATTCCTTCTTCTATTAAAAATCATTATGATTTATACTTCTATTTTTTTCCTAAAAAAGAATTATGAAACCCACTTCCTTATCATTGGTTTTATCATGCTTATGAATTATGTATGGATTTTTTCTATTATAGACCACATATGAAGGTTCATATTATGATTTTATGATTGGTTCCATTATATCCATCTAATTCATTAGGTAATGTAAATTTTTCATGAGATTCCATGTATGGTGCATGACTGGATAGCCTAAGAACATTATGTATAGTGCATGAGAGGTTATCCTAAGAACACTATGTTATAAATTTTGTTATCTTTCTTATATAATTATTATGATTGTGGTTATCATATGTTATGTTTACATAGAGGTTATCCTTGACATATGATTATGATGACACAATATTTTATGTTTCCATTTTCTTATGATTTCATGATATTATTCAACCATTCCCTTATTCCATGTTTTCATGATTATTATCCTTTTCTTTATGTTATTTTGTTATCCTTCTTGACACTCATGCATTGCTTTATTTTCATTTTTATTCCCTTTCGGTTATTTCAAGTTCACTTGTTTCATTGTTTATTTTAACTAGGGTATCCTATGCAGTTTTAGATAATCTATTAGAGTTCAGAGAATTATGTGTAGTTTTAAATAAATATATAGTTTCTACATTTAAGAAAATTTATTCATATACCTAATATTTCAAATATAATAGGCCTATCGATCCATAGTTTTTATTTATTGAAAAATTATGTGAAAAATAGTGAATTAACATGTGTTTAATTCTTGGGTCACTATAATGTGTATAAAAGGAAGTTCTACGTATTTTTTGAAATTATAATGACATAACCTTAGTTAAAACCCTATGGATAAGTTAAATGGATAAGTATAAGTATAGGAGAGAATCCTAAAATTTTTAAAGTACATATCATATGGTTTTCTATGTAATTACATCCCTTTCTAGATACTAGAAAGTGGTTTTAGAATACTAGGCCAAAAAGGGACTATATACCCTGAGAGGGGGGTGAATCATGGTACGGATATTCTTTTCCAAATTCTTCTCTCCCCACTCGATCTTGACCACTTTATCACAATGGTCACTTTGTTTTCACTTGTGTGTTTATTATGATCACTCCTTTTCTTCTTTATATGATGATGATGCTTTGGATGCAAGGCAGCGAAGTAAGTAGAAAGAAAAAGGATTTTTACTTAGTTCACCTTCACTAGGCTACATTAAAGGAGCATGAAACGAATATGTTTTGTTATACAAAATCCACTAAATATCACTAAAAATAATTTTCAGGATATATCACTTATATTACCAATCTAAAACCTTTACAATGTTTAGCGTCATCTCATTTCTTTCCCAAGGGTCACTCCCTATTTCTCTCTCTCCCTAGCTCACTACCAGTAGAAAGGATCATCTTCTTCCTATTACTTTTTATACTACTCTTGAAAGGGATCCACTCACAGTTTATGGACTTGTAGGTCCGATCATTATCTATAATAAATGAATCATCCACTGTATGTAGATCATTTTTTTGAATTCCAATTTTCATCCATTGATGAATACCTCTTTTCCACTAAACACTGGGAAAATAACCTTGGAACTACCTTTATAAAGCTCACTACTTCACAAAGCTCCCCATTTTGATAATCACAAACCATCCTTTTCAAAGATCCATTGTAAAGATCCATTGTGATGCTTTGTTTTGAATCTCCATTGTGAAGCTCTATTGTGAAGCTCCATTGACAAGCTCTATTGTGAAGCTCCATTGTGAAGATCCCAATTTTGCAGAGCATAAAAAAACTATTGTGAAGCTCCCAATTTTATAGAACTCAAAAAAGTTGTTGATAATATCCTTTACAAAGCTCATTTATGAATATTCTTAGCAAAGCTTCCAATTTCGCAGAGCTCAAAAAAGCCTCTATGAAGCTTCTTCGTGAATATCCTTAGCTAAGTTCCTTCATGAACTTCTTTCATGATTTAAGAGACTTAATATTTTTCATGAAAAACTCTCTACTCTTTTCAAGTGGGTCTAGGCCTATTTAAAGGTGATTCCACCAACCCTTGAACCTTCCATTTAAGGTCAACACCATGTCATCCCATTTGGAAAAGCCCTGAAATTTCAGCATAAATTCTCTCTACTTCACAAAGCACCATGGAAATTTTCTGACCATGATGCTCCATCGTGAAGCTCTTTAGTGAAGTTCTTTATCCAAGCTTTTTATTGAAGCTCCTTTGCGAAGCTCATTGTAGTCGCAGAGCTCACCATCACCATTCTTCATGTCTTTTCCAAATCCACATCATGAATCCCAACTTCAAAAAAATCAGGCCTTTTCTATATTTTGATGAGATCTTCAAGGAAACCAACTTTTCACAAAGCTCACCTCTTCATTTCGTGAAGCTCGTAGTTATCATAGAGTTCTCAGTAAAAATTCTTCATGTCTTTTCCAAAAATAACTTCATGAATCCCATCTTTACAAAATTCATCCATTTTCCATATTTTTATGATATCTTTAAGGAAATCCACTTTTCACAGATCTCACAAAACGTTAAATATTGGACCCCAAAAATTTGGCAAACACTAGAAACTGGAACCACTATGTATCTGTTCTTTTTATACCACCTCTAGATCTTACATTCCTTGATCTCGTACTTTGTCAAAAAACACAATCAACCCAAAAATGCTTCAATGTTACCTTAAGGGATTTTTTTCCCAAAAATATCCCCCTTTGGGTTTGTTAATAACTCTTCTCATAAAAATTATTTACACTTTGATACTTCACTGAAGCTTCTTCCAACATCTACCACCATTCGCCTTTTTCTATTCAGATAGCGACCAAAGATTCACTCACCACATGCTCTAAGACCACAAGAACAACGCTCAATGTGACAAACAATAGTAGTGTGAAAATTTCATCAATGAATCACTTCATTTCTGACACCATTTGTAGATTCCATACTGATACTAATAAATGAATTTCATCACAAACTGCAATTTTCATGATATCTAATCTTTGATCGATCACTTCAAGAATCATCATATTTAAAAATCATACTCTCCCTATGTTTTTTCTCCCCCTGCCTCATTGCTCCACCTGTCAACTTCTACCCAATTCTTTGACTAAGACATTTTCTACCTTATTTTTCCATAGTTTCTTCCCATTTAGGTTTCACTCTTTCTCCCCCTTGTCAAAGAACCCAAAGGTAAATCTTTTTGGGTTGTCAATAGAGTAAAGAACACTGATTAGAACATTAAGTAAAAACACATCATAACTTGGGGAGAGGGGGTCCCACATTCACACTTTTTTAAGTGCGGGGAGTGGACTGGACTGCCAGAGACATTTGACGCCACTAAAAATCTTCCTTGGGTAAGGTCTTTGTCAGAATTTCTACAACCTGTAGTTCTATAGGCACAAACTCCAACTTCACAAGACCTTTCTCCACCTTCTACATGATAAAATGATATTTGATCTCAAAGTGATTTGTCCTTGACTGATGGATTGTATTTTTTCTAAGATTTATAGAACTAGAATTGTCACACTAGATTCTGATCAGAGACTTCACTTCAACTCTTATATATTCAATCTGATTCTTCAGAATCTGATCTAGCTTGGAATATCATACTCTTGGTGCTTTCTTAAAACCATTTAAAGCCTTCTTCAGTCGACAAACTATGTTCTCATCTTCATTAATTATAAAACCATATGTCTGGTCAATGTATAATTCTTCTTCTAGAACCTCATTCATAAATGATGACTTGACATCCATCTAGAAAATTTTGTACTTTCATTGCACTTCATATTTGGGAGTACCATTTGCACACTATTCGTTCTTTATTTTGAATCACTACACCATATTCATTCATCATGTTTTGAAATACCCATTTAGTCTTGATGAAATTATTATATGTTGTACTCAAAACAATCTCTCATGTCTAATTATTCTCAATTTGGTCGAGCTTGTTATTCATATATGGAACCCAATTCTCATCTCCAGCTGCTTCACTAAAACAATTAGGCTCTACCAGTGATAAGTAAGATGCTTTCTATAGAGTCCTCATATTCCATGTCTTCACTATCATTGTTTAATTAACAATTATATCTTTCAATTCAATTTCATCTCAGCTCTTTGACTTTCACGTTGATATGGATTTGACTTCCTCATGGTCATTATCAGTATCTTCTTCTCAATTAGCATTTTCCTCTTTTACTCCCCCTAAGTCTCTTACCTTCTTATCACTTTCATTATACAACTAGTCATTGTGTTGTATAATATTATTTTCATTTTCTACTACACTTACATCATTTCGTTCAACTACATTTCTCATCTTCTTGTTAGAACATTCTTAATATTCTATCACAGCTTCATGGTAACCTAAAAACATACATCTGATAACATATAGTCATAATAAAACAAATAATCATGAGATACATGAATTTTACTACTTGTCCCTCAATCATTATTCATGAACATAAAAATTCATCCTTTCTACACCATTGAGATCTTGCATCTGATTAATAGATCAAATGATCCCCCTCTGATATGAAACTCTTCCAGTTGTTAGGCCCACTATTTATACCCAAAAACATTCTTTTTCTCCTACATCATGTCTTCATCATGTAACCCTTCAAAATTATCCATAAATAAAACCACTATGCCTACTTAGTTGGAACTCAGTGTAGTAAACAATAGAGATAGTTAATAACACTATGACAATATATTTCACTCAATTAGTTCCTTCTATATTCAATTCTGATAAGTGATTTGAATCAGTTTACATTCCTAAGAACATAACATCACCACAATTCATCTTATAATGTGACTTACCCTTGGATCATATCTCCCTAAAAACCTAAAACACCTGAACATCAGTTAGTATCATTTAAACACATATGGAGAGGAGTTCTTCTAGAATCCTCAAGATGGGGATTGTTGTAGATCCTGAGGAGCCAACCCTTTGATTCTTTCTTGCAAATCATTGCACTCATTCCCTTCCTTCTCCAACTTCCTAGCCAACTTCAACTATTCTAGACATATGAATAGGCATTATTTACCCACATTCTAAGTCTTCTTCTAATACTCAGGTTCTGTGGGTTTTTCCTTCTTCAAAATTTTGGGTTTATACCCACTAGTAAAAATATCATTCTTTGAGGTTCCACCTGAATTCCATTTCTCTTGACTCTTTCTCTGAGTGTAAATCTCTCAACTATCCATCTTCTCTTTATTATTCCTCCATTGGAGGGATCTTTTGTTGCATTCACTTCCCATTGTGTGGCATGACATGTGAATTTTTCATGACATTATTTATTCATTTTTCTTTTGTCAATTGTCTGAGTCATTCCACCATTTCTTATTGGGTTTGAATCTTACAATGATTTCACATTCTTCTTACTCACAACTGGATTTGATCTTCCCTTTTTCTTCTAGGTTTTTTCACATTCTCTCCAGGAGATTTTTTGTGACTATAACATAAGAGGTGATTGATACACCTTTCATCGAGCTCCTTGTTATTTCCCAAAGACAGTAAA
Source organism: Viscum album (assembly GCA_963277665.1). Classification (NCBI taxonomy): domain Eukaryota; kingdom Viridiplantae; phylum Streptophyta; class Magnoliopsida; order Santalales; family Viscaceae; genus Viscum; species Viscum album. The sequence continues at coordinate 1,036,466,174 of OY728141.1, read as the reverse complement.
CCTATTTTTCATCTTACCATGTTGTATTCTAGTATAATATTTTTCTTTGCACACCACCTATGTTGGATATCTCATTATGGGTTCCTTTTCCTTCCCCTCTTTCTTCTTTCTGCACTATCTGGCCAAATTCCCATGATTAGAACATATGAAACATCTTCCATTAAATTCATACCTCATTTCATCATTTTTCAATTGAGATGTTGATTCTTCTTGAGTTCTTCTTGTGAAATTGATTTCATGGGCTTCCTGAAACATACTCATGGTGTGTCCCATTTTTTCACAATAGAAGCACTTCATGGATACTTACTTCTGAGAGAGTCATCTTCCATACTTCTCAAGATGATTCATCTTATTCTTAGATTTAGAAATGTTTCTATCTTCAAAGCATGAAATATATTACAAATCATCTGAACAAAATCTTGTTGTGTGGCCATAAATCTCACAGAAATAGCACATGTTGTCACTAATTCTGGTAAATGTCCTCTTAGTTAAGTCTCCATCACCTGCAGTATTTTCTTCATTTTTGTAACTATTCACGAGTCTCTTTTTGTCATGCATGGGAGGGGATTCATAAAATCCAATACCAGTTTTCCCCAAACTATATGGTCTTTGAGATGAGAAAATATGTTGTTGGTTCTCTTTAGAAAAAAAATATTTTTTTCATTTTATCATCACTTGCCGAAGGATAATCAAATTGTAAGTACAGGTCATCCTTCATTTTAGGATTTCCTGGGTTATTAGATTTATCCACTTCTTTCTCTATTAACTCTAGAAATTCTTCCAAATTTTTAATCTTCATTTCCCTTACTTCAAGTTGATCATTGAGTTCTATCTCAAGATTCTTCCTTCTACTCATCGCATCCTCTAACTCATGTGTGAGCTTATCCACCATTTCACATTTCTCCTTTACTTTCAATTTTTATTGTGTAATATAATCAGCATAACATGCACTCTCCTATTATAGTCTTTGATTCTCCAGAACTAGTTCAGTTAACAGTGTAACAAGATCATCATTTACGGATTTCAAATATTGAATGTTATTTGAGTTCAGATGCTTTCCCTTATCATCATATTTGTGTTCCTCTTTATTTGGATACATATCTAGTAGTTCTTCAAATCCGTAATCATTCTTTTCCCCCATATCATTAGCCACATCAATAAGCCGTTGATTTAATCCTCTTATCTGATTGACCTAGATTTATAGTACTCGGATCCAAATATCTTTAGATTTAACTTTTTTATCCATTTTCTGATCCAATTCCTTTTTCATGTCTAAATCGTATACTGTTTTCCTTATTGAAATTTCTTCATCATCAGTAGTTTCGGCATCACTTTGAATTTTAAGTACTTCACTCGTTCCTACATCATTATTGAGTAAATCAATATTTTCCCTATCTGATTCATCCAACCATTAATTTATCAAGCTGTATGATTCCTTTAGTTTAATAACACGTTTTCCATAAACACTTCCAAACTGAGGAAAACCATATGACTTCTTCTTCTTCTTTGCTGTTTTTACATTTTCCATGGCAGACCAAGATAAGAGTAGGCTAAATTTTTAACCACACAAATAGACTGAACCAATTCAGAGAAAACAAACATGATAAAAAAGCAACCTTCTCTCTGTTACTAATTGTTAGGACCAAAAGGTTCTAATATACCCTGAGAGGGGGTGAATCAGGGTATGGATATTCATTTCTAAATTCTTCCTGCCCCACAAGATCTTGACCTCTTTATCCAAAGGGTCACTTTTTTTTACTTGAGTTGTAATGTCCCGGATTTTTTTCCATGTATTATTTTAATATTATATGGGAATTATTTCGAGACCAAGATCTGAGACGGCGTGTAGTTTTGAGGCCCAGTGAGACCAGAACAAATATTTCAATTTAATTAAATAATTAAATTACGCACACATGTGGTTTTCCTAAAAAATTGGAATAACTCCTAAACAGGTGCTCAGATCAGAAATTTGAAGGCACCGTTGCATTCAGAGCAGCGATTTTACCTTAGGCGAGGCCTAACATCGGTCGGCGCATGTCGGTGGTGAAATCTAGTTTTTGGGACATAAGAGTAATAAAATATTTAAATAAAAATATTTTATTCTGCAGCAAAATCTTTTAAATCTGCTGCAATAGATATCTCTTATTCTTTTTTAAAATAAAGGCCTACATAGGGGTCCAGTGTTAAAAATATCATGACCCTAAAACCCTTGGCGACTCTGGAGGCTTGGGAGAAGACCTCCCGATGCGGCGAAGATGTTCTTGATGATTTTCGCCAGCGATGATGACTCGGCGACCGGATCTTCACCAACTAATTCCGCGGATCTAGGTAGGATTTTTATTTTGATTTCCTTCCCCGTTTTTGATTTCCACGAATAATGCGGACTAATCCACGAACATATTAGCCTGCGGATTGATCGTTCTTGCGGGATGGGATTTTGCGGGAATCGTGGGAATTTGATTCTTGAAATTATTTTTGTTTCGTTCAACCTCCTAACAGTGACAGACCAAGATCGACATGAACATTGATCGAGGTTCATCCCTCTCTATTTGTTGTGTTCTTCTCCCCCAAATTCTCGCGTTCTTCACTACGTTCTACACGTTCTTCACGGGGATATGAACGACGGATCGTTTCAAACCTGTTGTGCAATGCAATGATCCCAAATTGAAGATCTGGCGTCGGTACAACCCTACGAAGGTGCGGCTGCAGTGGCGACGGACGGATCGAAGTGGATTGGAAGATATCTTTCTTCAAATGATTTCCACATGGGTGAACAGAATCGGATTTAGGAGTCGATCGAAGGGCCAAAACCCTCGTATTTTGCATCACAATGTTGAGTTAACCCTTGATCTTGAGTTTTGCGGAAAACGGACCAGAGAAACGTGATTCAGAAGTTCGTACGAAGCACGAGGAATAAGACGGCGTTTCTGGAAATTTCCCGACTACACGCCGTGTAGTATGGGCTACACGGCATGTGTTCTTCGGCGGGATTACCTGGCATGTACCCCGGGAGTACACAGACATGGGAAGGGTACACGGCCAAGGATATGCCGTGTATACTCCTCCCCGGCCTGATACACAAAATACCTCGTGTACTGGCACACGGGCAGGCGACACGAGCAGAGACCGTGTATAGGCACATGGCCAGCGTACACGAAGCGAGCCCCAGGTGCTCTGACATGGCGTGTGATTATTCAACACGTCGTGTAGTTACTTTCTATCAGAAAATCCGAATGACATGGGCCGGTTACATGGGTAGTACCTAGAGTCAAGGAACACGGTGTGGACTTTTTCTACACACCGTGTGGTTTAGTTTTACAAAGCATGAACGGATGACATGGGCCGTTTACACGGGAAGTAACCAGGGTCAAGGAACATGGAGTGTCACCATACTACATACGATGTAACTTGTCTTAATTGTCTTGATCCACTTGTCTTCTGTGACTTGGACTAGTTTTATTAGGGTTTGTACCATTGGTCTTTCTTCTGAAGTTTTCCAGTAACATTTTCTACATTCAGTAGTTTGATCCCTTTAGCAGGACCTCCTAAATAGATTTTTTGGAATCCCCTCTGTGATACTTGGATCCGGATCCTCTATTCATTCCTGGAACCCTATGTAGAGTTCTTGGTATCGACGTGACCAACTTTACCAAGGTGACGATCTTCTGCTTAGACGATTAGCTCAGACTGAGTTGTCGGAATCACCCCATGACTTGGCTATGATCCTCATCTAAGCATCATGTTCTCAAAGTACTTTTGGAGTGTGTTCTCCTGGAAGGAGTACTTTGTATCTCTCTCCTCAGACTTAGGAGTGTGTTCTCCTTGTTATATGCTTAGTGGAATCTTCATGCTGGACCTTAGTGGTGGTTTCGCGATAGTCGAACGTGCATGAGTATATCTGGAAGTTCTTGTTATATGTTCTGTAGACATATACTGTGTGGAGTTGACTGTATCTTTCCTTTGTGGTATTCTCCCTTTTTTTTATTTCCTTTTTGGTTTTGGGGTGTCCTACTAGGTATTATTATACTCACCCCTGCATGGACTTTGCCCGCACGTGTCGTGCCATGTGCAGACGAGCGAGCCTTTGACAAGATTCTAGGTGGACCAGGACTGGACGGTGCTCAGTGAGATCAGGCGGGCCGAGGTGTGTTCCTACGGCTACAGACTGTTGTCCCATTACCCTTCCTACAGGTTGGACTTTGTTACAGACTTTCTTTTGGTGGGATTGTACTTTTGGCCCAGGGCTTTACACTTACTGTACTTTACTTTCCTGTCATACTCTATTGGTTGGGATTTTTAGTGTATGCATGCATTTCCATTTTTATTAGTTTTTACTTTTCAGCTTTGGGGGCTTGGGGATGTGTGTGCATGTGTACAGGTTTATAGGAAATGCCTCCCATGTTAGTATCATGCCTACTCGATGCTAGTCACCAACCCTTGCCCTATTGGAGGTGGGCTTTGGGAGTTGCGGCTCGGGCCCCACTGGGACGGGTCAAGAAAGAGTGGTATCTGAGGTGGTCGGTTCTACCTTAGGACCAAGATTCTGTGAGTTGGTTTGGGGCACCAGTGTTAAGTGTTTTGAGTTCGGATTTCAGGCCAGGGACCCCAGTGTTGGTGCGGGTGGCCAACGTATCCATACACTAGGACTCTGATAACTTTCTTTTCGACTCGGAACATGAGAACACTAGTTTCAAGGGAAAATAATGGTACATTCATCATATAGGAATGGGTTGTGGTTTCCATGCCCTTCTTGAGTCAGCTATCTAGATATACTCACTGACTGAGATACATCTTGTTTCTTTACAGGATGCCTCTGTGACATGCACCCACTAGGATCTAGTAACTCCATCACGAGGATGACCCCCTCAGTGATGAAGCTTCGATACAGGGACCGGATCCCCCAATTTTACCATCAGGTGGTGTTCCAGTTATCCTGCCACCTGTGGATTAGTGTTTAGTTCTTGTTGTACCAGTGGAGGAGGAGCGCAAGCTGAGCACACTCCACGAGTTTCAGAGACAGAGACCCCCCAGGTTTCGAGGCGAGCCTGACCCTCAGGCAGTAGAGGACTGGCTTGAGGTAGTGACCAGAGTCTTCTGTTTGGTCGGGACACCAGCAGACCAGATGGTGATCCTTGCAGTGATCCTTCTATCGGGCTCCGCATGACGATGGTGGAGTTTGGTTATCCAGACCCACGACGAGGTGACTCTTGCATGGTCGGAGTTTGAGTGTCTCTTCAGAGATGAGTTTTCACCGGTTACCCTGAGAGTAGTACGTATACTGGAGCTTCTTCAGCTCCAACAGGGAACCATGTCAGTGTATGACTATTCATCGAGGTTTACCGACCTCTCGCGGTACTCGATGGATATGGTCAGAGATCAGTACTTCAAAGCGTAGACTTTTGAGTGGCGCTTGTGCAGAGATATCCAAGCTAGCATCATCCCTATGAGAATTCCTACTTATGCTGGGGTGCTCGAGCAGGCTTTGGTGGTCGAGAGCTTCTTGGAAGAGCAGAGACAGCCAGCAGTTGTCGGTAGTGAGCAAGCTGGAGCAGAGACCTCGGCAGTAGGGAGCCGACGTCCGGGACCCAGGCATGGGAGACGTTTTCAGAGGAGATCCTAGGAAAGAGGATATTCCATGCAGGGTTCACAGGGCGCATCCAGCCAGCCTCAAGAGAGGTGATGATAATCTTATGGTGGTAGGGGACATCTCGCTCTAGATTGTCCGACCCGCCGTAATACTGACATGGGAGCAATGGACAAACCACTAAGGTAGAGGCAATGTGTGGAGAAGACAGATCCGCCAGGCGGCGGACGCGGTAGAGGAGCTGGGAGACGAGCTGGAGTTGGTCGGCATTTTGACCCCTTACCACCACCACCCCCAAAAGGTCCACCCAAGGCTCAGGGAGCTGGTGGACAGAGGTAGGGACAACTGTAGGCGGCAGAGGCTTATGACCCAAGTACTTCCAGAATGATTAGAGGTACAATATGTGTCTTTTATACTTTGGTTGTAGTACTGATAGACATAGGTTCTAGTCATTCCTTTCTGGCTTCTTATCTTTTTTGAGACCATGATATTCCAGTTGAGTCGTTGACTCAACCTTTACGCTTAGAAACATCGACTGGAGAAGATTCAGAGATCACACACCTCTGTAGACAGTGTGACCTGACCCTTGGAGGCGAGAGTTTTGGTTGGAACCTCTTGGTGGTAGCGTCGAGGCCTTATGATGTCATTCTTGGTATGGATTGGCTATCCCCAGTTCATGCCCAGATCGACTGTTTTAGGAGAAGGGTGCGGTGTGTCCACAGTGATGGAACAAGGTTCTCTTTTTTCGGTGAAAGAGAGACCCAGGCAGCATAGGATGGACTCGTGCATAGGAAGGCACAACCGATTTCATATCAGTTGGCTAGCATATCCCTTGGCACATCAGATGTTACGAGTTTCCAGTTCCCAACAGTAGTGGATGAGTACGAGGAAATCTTTCCGGAGGATTTCCCTGGACTACCTCCCCGTCAGGAGATATATTTCTGCATTGAGTTGTAACACAGGACGATTCCGATATTAGCATCAACATATTGGATGGCTCCTGCAGAGCTTCGTGAGATGATAGTGCAGCTGGAAGACTTGAAAAAAAGGGCTTTGTGAGACCCAGCGTTTCATCCTGGGTGGCCCTAGTGTTGTTTGCCAAGAAGACAGACGGGAGATTGAGGCTATGTGTGGATTACCGGCACTTGAACCAGGTGACCGTGAAGAACTGGTATCCCCTACCAAGGATTGATGACCTCTTCGACTAGTTGAGAGGGGCACGATGGTTCTCGAAGGTTGACCTATGATCAGGCTATCACCAGTTGCGAGTACGGGATAAGGATATACCAAAGACGGCTTTCAGATGCCGCTACGGTCACTATGAGTACTTAGTGATGCCCTTCGGCATGATGAACACCCCGAAAGTGTTCATGGGACTCATGAACCGAATCCTTTTCCCTATCTAGATCGGTTCGTAGTGGTCTTCATCGATGATGTCCTTGCGTACTCTGTGTCTGAGGAGGAGCATGTGAGACACCTAAGGATGGTTCTGGACACACTCCAAGAGCACCAGTTGTACGATAAACTCTCGAAGTGTCAGTTCTGGTTACAGGAGGTCCACTTTCTGGGATACGTTATCTCAGCAGATGGTGTAGCAGTGGACCCAGCCAAGGTGGAGGCAGTACTAGCATGGGATCCGCCCCGGAGCTTGATAGAGGTGAGGAGTTTCCTTGGGTTGGAAGGATACTATCGGAGATTCATCCTTGATTTCTCCAGGATTACAGCACCCGTGACATCTTTGACCAGAAAGGGGTAGCCTTTCGTGTGGACCGAGAGATTCTAGCAAACTTTCCAGCAGTTGAGACAGAGTTTGACGAGCGCCCCAATCTTGAGATTACCGGAGGAGGGTGTCGAGTACGTAGTGTTCTTCGGCACATCAAGAACTGGTCTTGGTTGTCTCCTGTTGCAAAGGCAAGCGGTGATTGCCTATGGCTCATGCCAATTGAGACCCCACAAGAAAAACTACGTGACCCATGATCTTGAGTTGGAAGTGGTAGTCTTTTCATTTAAGATGTGGTGGCAATACCTGATGGGCGAGCGGTTTACCATCTACTCTGATCACAAGAGTCTCATATATATCTTTTCTCAGAAAGATCTAAATTTAAGGTAGAGGCGGTGGCTTGATTTCTTCCAGGATTACGAATTTGAGATCATTTATACTCCTGGGAAGGGGAACATAGTGGCAGATGCTCTCAGCAGGAAATCCAGTTCGTAGTTGCTGGATGAGGCGACGAGACAGTTGGCCTCTTTACAGTTATCCTTCATGGATGGAGATGAGGGAGCTTACCTTCAGTCAATGGTTGTTACCACTCCACTCTTATAGCGAGTCAGGGAAGCAAAGCACGAGGATTCTAGCTGTGAGACACTACGTGCTCAGATATCTACAGGTGTTGCGGCTGATGGATATTCAGAAGGTGGGGAGCACGTTGTTCTTTTCAGAGGGCGTACAGTAGTACCAATGACGTTGCGGGAGGAGGTTCTAAGGGAGTTCCATACATCCCCCTTGGCGGTGCATCCACGCATGGAAAATATGTATCAAGACCTCCGACGTCAGTTCTGGTGGCCAGGAATGAAGAAGTGTGTGGCACAGTTTGTTTCTCGGTGCCTTACTTATCAACAAGTAAAGGCTGAGCACCAGGAGCCAGCAGGCTTGACTCAGCCCCTTGAGGTGCCAAAGTGGAAGTGGGATGGGATATCCATGGACTTTGTGATGGGTTTACCGCGTACGTACAGGGGACACGATGCCAACTGGGTGATCATTGATCGAATCACCAAGTCGGCCCGCTTCCTAGCCATACGGGAGCATAGTTCATTAGAGATCTTGGGACTCCTCTATGTGTAAGAGATAGTTCGACTTAATGGAGTTCCATCCACGATCTTCTTAGATCGTGATGCTCGTTTCACATACTGGTTTTGGAAGGGATTGCAGGAATCTTTTGGGACTCAGTTACGCTTGAGCACAGTGTTCCATCCTCAGATCGATGGTCAGACGGAGCGGACCATCCAGGTTCTGGAGGATATGCTTTGAGCATGCATACTTGACTCCGGTCGTAGCTGGGAGGATCAACTACCACTGGTGGAATTTTCCTATAACAACAATTATCATTCCACTATTAGTATGGCACCATTAGAGGCTTTGTACGGGCGACCTTGCAGGTCACCACTTTGCTGGACTGACCCAGGAGAGTCAGCACTGATGGGACCAGAGATGGTGAGAGATACTATAGAGAAGGTGTCGGTCATCCAGGAGCGGATGAAGACTGTACAGAGTCGGCAAAAGTCTTATGCCGATAAGAGGCGGAGGCCCTTGGAGTACGAGGAAGGAGACCATGTGTTCCTTCGGGTCTCACCTCGACAGGGATTACGGAGATTTGGCTAGGGCGGCACGCTATCTCTGAGGTTCATTGGCCCTTTTCAGATTCTAAGTAGAGTTGGAAAGGTGGAGTATCGCTTGGATCTACCTCCTCAGATGGACCGGGTACACGACGTCTTCCATGTTTTGCAGCTACAGTGGTACGTGCATGATCCATCGCATGTCATCGACTGGGGCGAGCTAGACATAGATGATGGAGCGACCTTTGCTGAGTACCCAGTGGAGATCGAGGATCGTCATGAGAAGATCCTTCATGGATGATCTATTCCCTTAGTGTGTTTCTGGTGGCAGCACGGGAATATCCATGAGAGCACGTGGGAGAGGGAGTCTTAGATTCGCGTGCAGTACCCACATCTTTTTTAGTAACCCTTGTTTTGGCTTTTCGGGGACGTAAAATCCCTAAGGTGGGAATGATGTAATGTCCCGTATTTTTTTCCATGTATTATTTTAATATTATATGGGAATTATTTCGAGACCAGGCTCTGAGAAGGTGTGTAGTTCCGAGGACCGGTGAGCCCGGAACAAATGTTTGAATTTAATTAAATAATTAAATTATGCCCACATGTGGTTTTCCTGAAAAAGTGGAATAACTCTTAAATGGGTGGTCGGATCAAAAATCTAAAGGCATCGTTGCCTTTAGAGCATCTATTTTACCTTAGGTGAGGCCTAACATTGGCCGGCGCAGGTCGGTGGTGAAATCCAGTTTTTGGGACATATGAGTAATAAAATATTTAAATAAAAATATTTTATTCTGCAGTGAAATCTTTTAAATTTTTTGCAACAGATATCTCTTATTCTTTTTTTTAAATAAAATCATGTGCCGGAGTCCAGAGTTACAAACCTCATAACCCTGAAACCCTTGGCGGCTCTAGAGGCTCTGGAGAAGACCTCCCGACGCGACGACGACGTTCTTGAAGATTTTCACCGGCGACAATGATGCAGCGACCGGATCTTCACCAATGAATTTCACGGATCCAGGTAGGATGTTTGTTTTTATTTCCTTCCCCATTTTTGATTTCCATGACGAACGCAGACTAATCAATGAACAGATTAGCTTGCGGATCGATCGTTCTTGTAGGATGGGATTTTGCGGGAATCGTGGGGATTTGATTCTTGAAATTATTTTAGTTTTGTTCAACCTCATAACGGTGACGGACCAAGATCAACACAAACATCGATCGAGGTTCGTCCCTCTTGATTTTTTGTGTTCTTCACCCCCAAATTCTCGCGTTCTTCACTGCGTTCTACGCGTTCTTCATGGGGATATGAATGACAGATTATTTCACACCTGTTGTGCGATTCAACGATCCCAAATTGAATATCTGGCATCAATACAACCCTACAGATGTGCGGCTGCAGTGGCGATAGATGGATCGAAGCGGATTGGAAGATATCGTTCTTCAAATGATTTTCGCACGGGTGACCGGAATCGGATTTCGGAGTCGATCGAAGTCCCCAAACCCTCAGATTTGGCATCACGACTTCGAGGTGACCCTTGATCTTGAGTTTCATGGAAAACGGACTCGAGAAACATGATCCGGAAGTTTGGCCGAAGCGTGAGGAAGAATAAGGCGTTTCTGTAAATTTCCCGACTACACGCTGTGTAGTATGGGCTACACAGTGTGTGTTCATCAGCGGGATTACTAAGCGTGTAACACGGGAGTAAACGGACACGGGAAGGGTACACGGCCAAGGACACTCTGTGTATACCCCTCCCTAGCTAGACCCAGCCAGATACATGGGATACCCCGTGTACTAGCACACAGGCAGGCGACGCGGGCATAGACCGTGTACGGGCACATGGCCAGCGTACACGGAGCGAGCCCCAAGTGCTCGGACATGGTGTGTGATTATTCAACACGTGGTTTAGTTACTTTCTATCCCACAATCCAAATGACACGGGCCGGTTACACGGGAAATACCCGGAGTCAAGGAACACGACATGTACTTTTTCTACACGTCGTGTAGTTTGGTTTTACGCAGCTTGAATGGATGACACGGGCCGTTTACACGGGCCGTTTACACGGGCACTACCCGGGGTCAAGGAACATGGCGTGTAACCATACTACATGATGTGTAACATATCTTAAATGGCTTGATCCACATTTCTTCTATGACTTGGACTAGTTTTCTTAGGGTATTTACCCTTGGTCTTTCTTCTGAAGGTTTCCGGTATCATTTCCTACATACAGGAGTATGATCCCTTCAGCAGGACCTCCTAAATAGAGTTGTTTGAATCCCCTCTGTCAGACTTGGAGTCGGATCCTCTATTCATTCCTGGAACCCTAGGTAGAGTTTTGGTTATTGACCTGACCAACTTTACCCGGGCATCGATCCTCTGCTTAGAGGATTAGCTCAGACTGAGTTTTCAGAATCACCCCATGACTTGGTTGTGATCCTCATCTGAGCATCAAGTTCTCAAAGTACTTGTGGAGTGTGTTCTCCAGGAACGAGTACTTCGCATATCTCTCCTCAGACCTAGGAGTGTGTTCTCCTTGTTAGGTGCTTAGTGGAATCTTCGTGCTGGATCTTAGTGGTGGTTTCACGATAGTCGAACGTGCATGAGTATATCTGGATTTTCTTGTTATATGTTCTGTAGACATATACTGTGTGGAGATGACTGTATCTTTCCTTTGTGGTATTTTCTCTTTGTTGTATTTCCTTTTTAGTTTCGGGGTGTCCTACTGGGTATTGTTATAATCACCCCTGCACGGGCTTTGCCCGCATGTGTCGTGTTTTGTGCAAACGAGCGAGCCTTTGGAAGGATTCTACGTGGACCAGGACCGGACGGTGCTTAGTGAGATCAGGCAGGCTGAGGTGTGTTCCTACGGCTACAGATTGTAGTCCCAGTACCCTTCCTCACAGGTTGGACTTTGTTACAGACTTTCTTTTGGTGGGATTGTACTTTTGGCCCAGGGCTTTACACTTACTGTACTTTAATTTCCTGTCGTACTCTGTTGGTTGGGATTTTTAGTGTATGCATGCATTTCCATTTTTAGTAGTTTTTACTTTTCATCTTTGTGGTCTTGGAGATGTGTATGCATGTGTACAGGTTTATAGGCAATTCCTTCCATGTTGGTAGCATGCCTACTCGGTGCTAGTCACTAGCCCCTGGCCTATTGGAGGCGGGCTTGGAGAGTTGCGGCTCGGGCCCCACTGGGACGGGTCGTGACATGAGTGTTTATTATGAACACTCAATTTATTTTTTATCTGATGATGCTTTGGATGCAATACAGGAAATAAAGTAGGAAGAATCATATATTTTTACTTGGTTCACCCTCACTGGGCTACATCAAAGGAGCATACAACGACGATGTGCTACTGTACCAAATCCACTAAATCTCATTGTAAATAATGTTTAGGCTAGATCACTTCTATAACCAAGATCACATCCTTTACAATATTTAGGATCATCTCACTACTTTCCCAAGGGTCACTCCCTATTTCTATGTCTATCTCACTGTTGGTACAAAGGATCATCATTTTCCTCTTTCTTTTCTCATTGCTCTTAAAAGGGATCCACTCACAATTTATGGACTTGTAGGTCCAATAATTATCTATAATGAATGCATCCTTCACTGTATGTATATGATCTGTTGAAGTCCAATTTTAATCAACTAATGAATACCCATTTTTTCAATAAACACTAGGAAAATAACCTTGTAACTACCTTTTCAAAGCTCACTACTTCATAAATCTCCCCATTTTTCCTTACCCAAACTCGCCATTGCAAAGATTTGTTATGAAGATCTGTTATGAGGCACTATTGAAAAGCTCAGTTGTGAAGCTCTATTACAAAGCTACATTGTGAAGATATATTAAGAATCCCTGTTGTGAATCTCCCAAATTCACAGAGCTCAAACAAGATGCTGTAAATCTCCCTCATGAAGCTCTCTTGTGAAGCTCCCTTGCGAAGCTCCCAATTTTACAGAACTCAAACAAGCCATTATGAAGCTCCTTAGTGAAGCTTCTTAGAAAAGATACCAATTTCACAGATCTTAAATAAGTTTTTGAAAATCACCTTTATGAATCTCCTTAGATAATACCCTTCATGAACTTTCTTTGCGATTCAAGAGACTTAATATTTTTTGTGAAAAACTCACTACTCCTATCAAGGGGGTCAAGGCATATTTATAGGCAATTCCACTGACCCATGAAACTTTCGTATGAACTCAACTCCAAGTCATCCTATTTATAAAATCTCGTAAATTTTAGTATAAATTATTTCTACTTCATTAAGCACCAGGAAAATTTTGGGATCGTAAATCTCCATCGTAAATCTCTTTAGTGGAGCTCTTTAGCAAATCTCCTTCATGAAGCTCCTTCGCGACGCTCTTCATAACCATAGAGCTCACCATAAACATTCTTCATGTATTTTCCAAATCCACTTCATAAATCCCATATTCTCAAAAGTCATTTTTTTCTATATTTTGATGATATCTTCAAGGAAAACCACTTTTCACAAAGATTGCCTCTTCTATTCGTGAAGCTCATCGTTATCACAGTGCTCTTTGTGAACATTCTTCATGTCATTTCCAAAACCACTTCATGAATCCCATCTTTGTGAAATTCATCCCTCTTCCATATTTTGATGAGATCTTCAAGGAAAATCACTTTTTGAAGAACTCACCAAACTTCAAATTTTGGACCCCAAAAATTGGGAAAACACTGGAAACTAATTCCATCATGTATCTACAATGTTACCTTGAGGTATTTATTCCCAACATTAGCTCCATAATAGTTTTAGTTAGAGATAATAACCTTGAAGAGGTTTTGTTGGGTATTAACTCAACTATGAGCTGATACACAACAAAGGGGCCAAAATAGACACTTGGATAGACACTTTCAGTGGATATTTTTTGGTCAATAACATTCACTTTCCAAACAATTATTAAGGATTTATTTTCTATTTATGTTAAAAGATTTGGTTATGATTTATGATAAAACAAAACTTAATATAACCTAGGTAGAATAAAAATATTTATAGGATTAACCAAGTATGAAATAGTTGAAAATAAATTATATTAAGTTGAAATGAAGGTTTCATCATAGGAGACATCTTAGGATTGAGATTTCATATTCATATACTATGACTATTTTTGATATTGTCATAACCATTTTGGTTTTAGTATTAATTATAAACAATATAATGAAGATAAAGCTGAGAAATGAATATATAAGGAAACCAATATGTATTATAATAGAATAAGGGAGAATACTTAAATGGTTGAAAATATTTGTATATTCATGTTATGATAGAAAAGGTGAGTTTCCTATTATAACCAAAGGTAGTGAGGTTGATGCCATAATATAAATTAATCATTTTTATTTTTATAATTGAGTGATATTTATCAATAGTATTCTAGTATATTATAAAAATTATAAGAGTGATGTGAAACATCTAAGGATTGTTCTTCATTAGTGTTTCTTTAAAGGTATGGAAAGGTATATTAAATTTTATCAACAAGTTTGAAAAGATATTTTTGAACAAGGTTATATTTTTAGGGATAACTATTAAAGAAAAAATAATAGAGGTGTGGATAACTGATGTTATTAATATTTTTACAACTTATTATATTCCCCCTTTACTTATTTTATATGAAATGTGCATAATTTGTGTGAAATATTAATGTTTTAATATTAAGTATAATATTTGAGCATTTTTAGAAGTAGTCAAATTGAGTCAGTTTAATGTTTTAATTATAACTATCACTATACTGATCCAAATTGTGTGGTTCTTGTTTTGTAGGATTCTAATTTAAATATACAACATTTCATTAGAAGGAACCATGATCCAATTCTTCCATTTGAAGGGTCATATGGTCCTCACAAACAAGACCAAAGAATCTGTGAACAAACTGGACCATCCTTGAAGTTTGATTTACTGGGTTCAATAGAGAAGTCCAAAGACCTTCAATCTCCACCATAATTCGGGTGACACTACATTGCATCTTGGATAAAAATTGCATGGCCCAAATCCAAGTACAAGGGGCCCAAATAAACCTTTGAAGTCCAGCCCACCATTCTGGCCGAGAATTAAAATCAGTATAGTATGCATGACATATCTCCTGATGTAAGCATCCAATCGAGCTGAGATTTTTCAGTGTGAAAGAGGAGATATAGGCGGCCGACTTTGTTGAAGAAGTCATTCAAATTTGAAGGCATCTTCCTGTTCAAAAATCCATTCACATTTTGGCCATCGAAAAAGAATGGATAGAAATGGACAGTTTACCTTTGTTTAATCAACCGGCCATAACTTTGGCTCCAATTGTCCAAATGCCTCCAAATTTTGAGAGTAGTCGGCCAACATTATTTTCTACAACTTTGAAGAAGGATTTATTTGAAGATTCGGCTGTCTGTATAGCTCAATTGGCGAAGCAAGTGGAGGGACAGATTAGGAATGCAAACAGTCCACTCCTTGGGCTATAAATACTCTCCCCTTCTCTCCTTGAGAGGGGTTGGCATTTCAGAAGAGAGGAGATAATATTGGCACGACCAAAGCTTTGCCAAAGGCTTGGGAGGACCTGCCAAACTCAAGTTTTCACTTGAGAGACCTTTCCTCCTCTCTTTCTTTTCACTTACTTTTGTGTTCTTCATTTTTGTAATCTTGTAATTCCCTTTCTTTGTAATTCTGTTTTAATGCAAGTTACTTCTTCAATATCTCTTATTCTCTTACACATTCTGTATTTTAATATTAATGTTCTTAAAATAGTTTAAATTCAGTTCAATCCCCTTCCCTTCTTAAGCTTCCTCATTCAATCGAAATTCCATTTTTGATTCTTAAATTATTTCGTGTGTGTGTTCGGCACACTACTCTTATCTTGTCCCTTTCTTTTTCTTCTCTTTATAATTCATCACCATAAACATATATTACCAGATTATTAATCACCCAAATGGCTGAGTAAATCTCTCATTGGGGTGAGTTATAATTTAGGTATGTTAAGTGATTGAGAGCTTCTGCTCGATGAATATTCTTTGAATTAACATTGTGTATGTTGGACTTAACATGTCATGGATTAATGACTTGTTTTGTTTAACATGTGGTTTCCATGGATTATTGGAACCATAAATACACAACCATAAATAATATATGATTGAGATTATAACCTTAAGTTAAGTTAAGTCTTGGTTTAAAGCCTTAACACTTAATAATTCTAATCAACATCATCTTGTGACATGGGTGTTAATTTAAATGCAATATAAAGCAAAGCTCGAGGATATCAAAAGCTTAACTAACCTAATGATGAACTCACCCCAATCTTTATCAATTTGGTAAATCAAACATCATCCATAAATCATTTTAATTAAGCTCTGCAAACAAACCCCCCTAATCAAAATACAATCAACTAAAAACAATCGACTATTACGAAGTACCATCACCGAGGATTCGACCCGAGTGCTGCTATACACATTAGCAGAGCACCGGAACTTTGAACGGTCGATAGGCGACAATCGGACGCACTTTCAAATGGCGCCGTTGCCGGGGATGGTGCTTTAAGTAGTCATTAGTTTCTGGTTATTGTCAAGAAAACACAAAAAAAAAACAAATTTTTTAAAAAAAAATTGAAAAAAAAACACAAAGAAAAACCCGTCTTCTCATAAAAATCATAAACTGAAAAAATACAAAGAAAAACCCGTCTTCCTCTTTCTTCCAAAATCTCTCTGAATGCCCCGTAGCCTTCCAAACAATCCCTCGGATTTGTTTGACCCTGAAATTGAGCGAACACTTCGCCAACTTAGGAGGAACATAAGAGATACTCAAATAATTCAAGAACCAATCATTGCCCTACCAATTGAATTAGATATGGCCAATCCTAGGGAACAAACATTGAAAGAACTTGCTGCCCCTGATATGAATTACCAACCTCTTGGTATTCAATATCCAAACATTGAAGCTGACTTCGAACTCAAATCGGGTTTGATTCATCTTCTCCCTCATTTTCACGGGCTAGCCGGTGAGGATCCACATCTTCACCTTAAAGAGTTCCAAGTAGTATGCTCTACCATGAAGCCTCAAGGGGTTTCTGAAGAACAAATCAAGCTTAGAGCTTTCCCCTTTTCCCTAGCGGATTCTGCCAAGTCTTGGCTCTACTACCTCCCACCTGGTTCCATAAACTCATGGGTTGACATGAAGAGACTTTTCCTTGAGAAGTTCTTTCCCGCTTCCCGAACAGCTTCTATCCGAAAGGAAATAAGCGGCATCCGTCAATTCCCTAATGAATCACTCCATGAGTATTGGGAGAGGTTCAAAAAGCTTGTGGCAACTTGTCCACACCATCAAATCCCTGACCAACTCCTGATCCAATACTTCTATGAGGGGTTATTGGCTATGGAGAGAACTCTCATTGATGCCGCAAGTGGCGGTGCTCTTGTTGACAAAACTCCTGCAGCTGCAAGAGATCTCATAAGCAAAATGGCTGCAAACACGCAGCAATTCCATACTCGAGCACATGCTCAAGTGAAACAAGCCCAAGAGAATCAATCCATAGAGCCCAACAAGATGACTGAGTGGATGAGTGAACTTACAAGTCTTGTGCGTCAACTAGCGGTGGCTACCAAAGCCCCAACCTCATCTTCTCCACAGTCACTATTCCCTGGACCTATCAAGAATTGTGGAATATGCAACTCTCCATCTCATCCGACTGACACATGTCCACAACTTCAAGATGATCCATCTGATTCATCTAGTCCAATGGAGCTCAATGCGGCATATGCTCAGCGAAACTTCAACCCTCAACAATCAGGTCAGTTTGTTAGAAACTTCAACCAACCCCACTCTGAGCCCTTCTCTTCTACCTTTAACCCACCTCTGAGGTATGGTAATCCCATTTCTCATCCTCCTCAGTTCCCTCATCAAAACCCAAACCAGTTTCAATATAGTCAAGGTGTTGGTAACTTCCAACAACCTTATCCTTTTGTTCCTCAACCTCAAAGGAACAATCCTCCTCCTGGATTCCACTATCCTAACGAGCCTTCCCAATTCCCCACCCAATTCAATCGATTTCCCAAGAACCAAAATCAAGGCAATCCCAACCAGGGACAAGCCTCTTCTTCCAAGCAACCATGGGAAAGTGCCGTGGAAGATCTTGCTTCCTTCACCCGTTCTAGCCTCAAGAACATTGAAACCCAAATAGGTCAACTTGCATCCCACCTGAGCCAGCAACAACAATCAAATTCTTCCCAACTCCAAGCTCAACCATTACCCAACCCTAAGGGTAATGTAAGTGCAATTGCACTTAGATCGGGAAAGCAAATTGCTATGCCCCATGCTGATTCCTCTACCTCCCCTTTCAATGTTGATCTAGAAAATGAAAAGAACAAAAAGCTGGAAAAGGAACTTGAATCCACTCCTTCACCTTCTTCCATTCCACTTAGGAACCCAATTCCTTTTCCTCAAGCCATCTCCAAGCCTAAGAAGTCCTTTGAACCTGATCCGGAAATGCTTGACATGTTTAGACGTGTTGAAGTGAACATCCCCCTCTTAGATGCCATCAAACAAATCCCTAAGTATGCCAAGTTTCTTAAGGAATTGTGCACCCATAAGAGGCAACTTAGGAACATTGAAAATGTTTCAACTCAACAGTCCATTCCCATGAAGTGCAAAGATCCAGGGACCTTCACGGTTCCATGTCAAATAGGGAGTTCCAACTTTGATGATGCACTCATAGACCTTGGAGCCTCAATAAATGTCATGCCCAAATCCATTTTCTCCAACCTTGGTCTAGGTCCCTTGCACCCAACAGGTATTGTCATTCAATTAGCCAATCGAAGCACTGCCAGTCCTGAGGGGATAATTGAGGATGTTCTTGTTCGGGTCAATGATCTTATCTTCCCAGCTGATTTCTATGTCCTTGACATGGAAGGTGAGACGACCTCTTCTCGATCTCCCCTAATTCTAGGAAGACCATTCCTCATGACTGCGAGAACCAAGATTGATGTCCACTCAGGCATCTTATCCATGGAATTCGGTGACCAACTGGTCAAGTTCAACATTTTCCAAGCCATGTGATACCCATCTGAGGATCACTCTGCATTCTCAATCCATGCTTTTGAGGACACTTCTAAGATTCAATCGAACCCCAATCCACCTTGTTCTTCATGTTCTAATGATAAAGGATCTTGTGAAATCTGCACCATGATTAACAAAGTCATAAATGGTGAAGTTGATGTGGACCTCTCATTCATAGACTCCATCAATCTAGAGGAACTTGAAAACTCTCTTGAATCCCACATCAACTCTGATCTCTACTGCTCCACCTTGGACAGTGTTGAGGAAAATGATCCAAACCCATCTGGAATCCCTTCTCCTGCTCCTAACTTTTCTAGCTCTCAAATCAAGGCTGAAACTGATCTAAAACCACTTCCTTCACACCTCAAGTATGCATTCCTTTTCCATGATCCCTCCTACCCTGTCATTATCTCTGCTTCACTTTCTGAAACTGAGGAGTCCCAACTTGTTCAAGTGTTAGAGGAAAACAAAAATGCCTTAGGCTGGACCCAGAGTTTGACCTTGTGATAAAAGATAAACCTGGAAAAGAAAACCCCGTGGCTGACCACCTGAGTAGAATTTCTAATTCTTCTCATTCTGAAATAATTGATCCTGAATTTCCAACTGAACACCTCTCCTCTCTCACTCCAAAGTTACCATGGTATGCCCCAATTGTCAATTACTTGGTTTCCGGTGTTTTCCCTGAATATTTTTCAAAAGAACAAAAAGAAAAGATGAAAAGTGATTCAAAGCATTATTTTTGGGAAGATAATAAACTTTGGAAAACCGGGGCTGACATGGTAATCAGGAGATGTGTTGATGAAACTGAACAATCCTCCATCTTGGAATTCTGCCACTCATTGCCTGGAGGTGGCCACTTTGGACCACAAAGGACTTCTCGAAAGGTCCTAGATTCTGGATTCTTTTGGCCTTCACTCTTCAAGGACTCACACGAGTTCTGTCAATCATGTCCCACTTGCCAAAAGTTTGGCACAATTTCCAAAAGAAACGAAATGCCTCAAAAGCCATTAATCTTCTGTGATCTTTTCGATGTTTGGGGCATCGATTTCATGGGACCTTTTCCCCCTTCCAATGGATTATCCTACATTCTTCTTGCGGTCGATTATGTTTCTAGGTGGGTTGAGGCCAAACCCACTAGGAAAGATGATGCTCAAACTGTGAGTGAGTTCCTCAAAACCCATATCTTCCATCGATTCGGAACACCACGTGCTTTGATAAGTGACTTAGGAACTCATTTCTGTAATAGAACCATGGAGTCACTTTTGAAAAAGAATGGGGTTGTACATAAAACATCCACTGCATATCACCCTCAAACAAATGGAATGGATGAACTTTCTAACAGAGAAGTGAAAAGAGTGCTTGAAAGAATTGTTAAGCCCACAAGAAAAGACTGGCCCGATAGACTTGGTGAAGCACTTTGGGCCTATCGAACAGCCTATAAGACACCCATTGGGATGTCTCCATTTAGGCTAGTCTTTGGTAAAGCCTGTCATTTACCAGTTGAAATCCAACATAAGTCATTTTGGGCTGTCAAAACATGTAATTTTGATTGTGAAAAATCTGGTGAAGAAAGATTGTTGCAGTTGACTGAATTGGAGGAGCTTCGACTCGATTCGTATGAGAACTCCATTCTCTACAAAGAAAAGGCAAAGTCACTCCATGACAAGTACATTCTTCGAAAGGTATTTCATGAAGGTGAAAAGGTAATGCTCTTCAATTCTCGATTTCGACTTCACCCAGGTAAGCTCAATTCTCGTTGGGATGGACCTTTTATTATTACTAATGTTTACCCATTTGGTGCAGTGCAAGTCGAAGACCCTTCTTCAAAAAGAACATTCACGGTAAATGGACACCGGTTAAAGCATCACCATGAGAGGCCATTCACTTCAGGTTCCACATCGACTTCCATTGACCCACCACTAGATGGAAATGGCGACCCACCAAATCCAAACCAGGGGGCACCTCTTTCCCTTTAACTCTCTCTCTATCTCTTCCTCTCTCTACCTCTTTCTTCTTCTTCCTCTCTCTTTCATTTTGTTACCACTTTATTCATCAAACCCTTTCTTTTTATCTTTCTTGTGTGGGTGTGTATTTTAAAAAAAAACCTTAAAAACTAAAAAAAAAACAAAAAACACAATTACTTAAAAAAATTACAAAAAAAGATTCATGCTTACTCACCATCTAGTTTTGAAATTTTGTCCAACCATTTTGGGGAGTCAAAAGGCTTGTTTTAAACTCAAATATATTGAATTTTTATCTCAAACTTGGGTAAACAATTTTGTGTCAATAACAAACATTTTGAATGAACAATTTTTGGTGGAAAATGATTCTCCCCTACCGTGAGGAATAACATTAGCCTTCATGCCAAGGTCATCTATGGCCATCTTTTTCATTGTGTGTCTTCACCACTGATTGTGAGTCTTGCGTTTGTGGACCTTCGAGCTGAATTTCCATCTTTTGTGTGCATTAATATGATAGAGGCATTTTCTAAGCCACATGAGAATCAGAATAGCCAAATAGCCTCCCGTTACCCTTACATTGATCCTACTTTTGAAAGCCCCTTTGAGCCTATGAAACCCTTTCTTTTGATAGCCACATTACAAGCCTAATACCTTGTCCCACCCAACATCTTCATGGATTTTCATTGTACAATTTATTGAAATTTAAGTGTGGGGGGAATGGACTTCATTTTTGGGCGTACTTTCATTGATTTCCAATGTGTCATCATATGCTTGAGGGAAAGCTTCCATTCAAGTGTGGGGGAGATGTTGTAATTCTGTGAGCTTTGGGTTGTATATGTGTAATTTTCATTTGTACAAAAGTCATTGAAAAGTGTTCAAAAAAAAAAAGAAAAAAAATTATAAAAAAATGAAAAATAAAAAAAAAAGAAATGGGTTGTGTCTTGGGTGGGTCAAAAATCATTCATCATCAACCTTTGATCATGTTATAACTACTAAAATTAGTTCCATGAGGAGATCAAGCATGGTTTGGGAGATGACTGTGAGACTTGTTTCAAGCACAACTTTCGAAAGAAAAAAAAAGAGCAAAAAAAAAAAGAAAAAAAAGAACACTTGACTCATCTTGTATTGTGTCATTATTGGAAGTCTTCCATGTTGTACATATTCCATCATCTCAACCTATTCCATTTTCTATCTCCCTCACTTTTCATTCATCACACATTCATTCCCTTGTAAATATGTGTTTCTATTTCCTTTCAAATCAAATTTCAAAAAAAAAATGTGCATTGATTTTTCCATGTTGGTGTTTTTAACCCCTCTTTTCCTTTGGACATTATATACCTACCGTCCCATAGCCACTGAAAAACCCCTTAAAAGACCTCTTGATTATTGTACACATTAGATTTGGGAATGGAAGCTGAGAGCTCTTACAAACTCTTGATTTTCACTTTTTGTTGGTGAATGAGTGAACCTCCTAAAATACATTTTTATCATCTTGAGAGGAGTAAGTTTGGAGTGCCTACATTTTCCAATTCAAACCTTGAACATGAAAAAATGAATTGTTTATGATGCATTATTGTGAACCAAATTTGTGATGGAATTCAATATGGATGAGTGAAATAGTCTAAACCTCCCCTGATTGGAGAAAACAAAATTTTAATATTTGTTGGTGAGTGAAAATGATTTTGTCATGTTTTTATATTTGTTGCACATGAGGACACGCGCAAATCTAAGTGTGGGGGAGTTGATGTTATTAATATTTTCACAACTTATTATATTCCCCCTTTACTTATTTTATATGAAATGTGCATAATTTGTGTGAAATATTAATGTTTTAATATTAAGTATAATATTTGAGCATTTTTAGAAGTAGTCAAATTGAGTCAGTTTAATGTTTTAATTATAACTATCACTATACTGATCCAAATTGTGTGGTTCTTGTTTTGTAGGATTCTACTTTCAATATACAACATTTCATTAGAAGGAACCATGATCCAATTCTTCCATTTGAAGGGTCATATGGTCCTCACAAACAAGACCAAAGAATCTGTGAACAAACTGGACCATCCTTGAAGTTTGATTTACTGGGTTCAATAGAGAAGTCCAAAGACCTTCAATCTCCACCATAATTCTGGGGACACTACATTGCATCTTGGATAAAAATTTCATGGCCCAAATCCAAGTACAAGGGGCCCAAATAAACCTTTGAAGTCCAGCCCACCATTCTGGCCGAGAATTAAAATCAGTATAGTATGCATGACATATCTCCTGATGTAAGCATCCAATCGAGCTGAGATTTTTCAGTGTGAAAGAGGAGATATAGGCGGCCGACTTTGTTGAAGAAGTCATTCAAATTTGAAGGCATCTTCCTGTTCAAAAATCCATTCACATTTTGTCCATCGAAAAAGAATGGATAGAAATGGACAGTTTACCTTTGTTTAATCAACCGGCCATAACTTTGGCTCCAATTGTCCAAATGCCTCCAAATTTTGAGAGTAGTCGACCAACATTATTGTCTACAACTTTGAAGAAGGATTTATTTGAATATTCGGCTGTCTGTATAGCTCAATTGGCGAAGCAAGTGGAGGGACAGATTAGGAATGCAAACAGTCCACTCCTTGGGCTATAAATACTCTCCCCTTCTCTCCTTGAGAGGGGTTGGCATTTCAGAAGAGAGGAGATAATATTGGCACGACCAAAGCTTTGCCAAAGGCTTGGGAGGACCTGCCAAACTCAAGTTTTCACTTGAGAGACCTTTCCTCCTCTCTTTCTTTTCACTTACTTTTGTGTTCTTCATTTTTGTAATCTTGTAATTCCCTTTCTTTGTAATTCTGTTTTAATGCAAGTTACTTCTTCAATATCTCTTATTCTCTTCCACATTCTGTATTTTAATATTAATGTTCTTAAAATAGTTTAAATTCAGTTCAATCCCCTTCCCTTCTTAAGCTTCCTCATTCAATCGAAATTCCATTTTTGATTCTTAAATTATTTCGTGTGTGTGTTCGGCACACTACTCTTATCTTGTCCCTTTCTTTTTCTTCTCTTTATAATTCATCACCATAAACATATATTACCAGATTATTAATCACCCAAATGGCTGAGTAAATCTCTCATTGGGGTGAGTTATAATTTAGGTATGTTAAGTGATTGAGAGCTTCTGCTCGATGAATATTCTTTGAATTAACATTGTGTATGTTGGACTTAACATGTCATGGATTAATGACTTGTTTTGTTTAACATGTGGTTTCCATGGATTATTGGAACCATAAATACACAACCATAAATAATATATGATTGAGATTATAACCTTAAGTTAAGTTAAGTCTTGGTTTAAAGCCTTAACACTTAAGAATTCTAATCAACATCATCTTGTGACATGGGTGTTAATTTAAATGCAATATAAAGCAAAGCTCGAGGATATCAAAAGCTTAACTAACCTAATGATGAACTCACCCCAATCTTTATCAATTTGGTAAATCAAACATCATCCATAAATCATTTTAATTAAGCTCTGCAAACAAACCCCCCTAATCAAAATACAATCAACTAAAAACAATCGACTATTACGAAGTACCATCACCGAGGATTCGACCCGAGTGCTGCTATACACATTAGCAGAGCACCGGAACTTTGAACGGTCGATAGGCGACAATCGGACGCACTTTCAATAACTCTTAGGTTTAATATATATTTGATGTTGAGCTAATAAAGGGTTGATTTATTTTGAAAAAATTATTTAGATAGTACTAGTAACCCTAGGTTTGATAATAAATTCATGATATTTTTAGTGAAGATCATCTCATTTTTTGGATTATGATATATATATATACTATTTTGTAACTTTATGAACTATTGGTTGAATATAATAGAATATTTTTTAAAAAATATATAATTTCACTATGGTTTATTGTATTTAAGATTCAAATGGTTTTAGGAAATATATGTTATGGAGAGTTTATGACTAGGGTATATGCATACTTTGGTACATGATTTTATAAATGATCAATGTTGTTTGAGGACAGATGAGTAACCTAGTATATCTTAAGAAAGTAAGGTATATTTTATATTAGAAGTTAGATAATGAATGATGAATATGTTAAGGACACCCTCACCAATATTCAATAATTAAGTGTAATGAAAATTGTGAGCACGAAATTTATTTAGGGGGGAGAATGTAATAACCTAGGTTTTTAAGAAGCTTATTCCTTTTATAAAAATATGTTTATAATTATAAACTTTTTTAAAAGTAATTGAAATTGATTAGGAAATATTTCATATGATATTTGAATTAAACTAAAAACACTTTATTTATCTATAAGTGGAACATTAAAAAATATTTAAAAAATTATGTATTGCATACCATGGGTTATTACTCTCCATATATGAAGTATATCCATTAAAATTTCTTAAATGAATGGGGGAAATAGATAGAAATGAATAAAATTTTCATGAAAGGGAAATATATTGGATTATATTCAACCTTGAGGATCATCAATAGCCCAACAAAACCTATAGTGAGGAAGATCTCCATAGAAACCGAAATCATTATGAAAAATCTATAATATGGAATAATAATTGTGCCATATGAAGTGAGAGTGGGATGAATAAAAAATTTAGTAATTATATATATAGAAATTAAATATGGAGGTTACAAACATGGTCATTAAAAATATGATCATTGAAAATATGGTGGTCTAAATTATCATCATTGGTCGTATATCAAATAGGTATACTAAATTTGTATGTTGCTAAAAAATATAACTCACAACGAAATACATATATGATATTAAAATATTATAAATATATAATTATGTATTGTGTTCAAATATTATTATTATTATTAAAATATGTTATGATGTATATATAAAATTTAAATAAATATTTCAACACTAATGGCGGAATAAAATTAAATTTGAGAATATAAATAATTAATTAACGTTGTCTCTTAACATTTATTTAGTATTAAAGGAATATTTACTTTGAAATAACTATTTTATTAAGTATCCTATATTTTTTCATAATAAATTAATTTCAATGTTTTAAAATAATATTATATATGAACTAATATATTAACAAAACTTAAATTAGAAATCAATATGAAAAAATATAAAATTATAATATTTAAAAAATCTATTTTCCAATATATACAGTTTTATTTATATTTTTTATTTTTTATTTAAAAGATAAAAATAGAGATTTTAGATTTTTAATTTTATAAAATAAACTTCATTTTTAAATTAATTATATCTAAATAATCTTAGGATGATTTTTTTTTAATTTTCTAAAATAATAGATTTTTTGGTGAATGGTGGAAAATATGTATTTTACTAATAGATTCACTTTTATATGACTTATAATTTTTTGAAACATATTTTATATAAGATATATATATAAGTAAAATAAAACATTTAAAAATTTTATGTTCGTCTTATAAAACCCACGAATATCATTTTATAATATCAAGTAATAGTTAATGAAAACTATTTTTCATATGTTTCTTTAATTAAATTTATGTATGGGGAAATTATTTTTTAGATTTATTTTAATGAAAAATTACTCTTCTTTGGAAAATAATAATATTCTTAATATCATTATCATTAATAATTTTGATAATTGTTTGAAATATATAAACTTTATACTTAAAAATACACATTCAAAAAATTAGTGTTTAAGCGTTATATTCATTAACACTAAAAATAATTTATCTAAAGATTAGAAATATTATGTTATAATATTATTTAAATTTTTAAAATAAATGTGATAAAATTATTTAATTAACTCAATTTTAATTTTTTCCCATTAAAATAAGTTTTGAACGGGGAAAGTTGAGATACCACTATAAGGATAAATTAGTGTAAAAGCGTTTTAACATAGTGAATATTGTTAAAATATGCGAAACAAAACTTGTATAATATTGGGTTTTTAGCGATTATAGGCCTTATATATTTTTAAACACAATTTTTGTCCATTTTTAGATCTTTTAGTCTTGAATAATTAAATGATATTATTGAGAAATGGGGAGTTTTTACAAAAGTGTCATTTTCTTCACTTATAAAAGCAGATCACCTCCTCCCAATTTATCTACCCATTAGAAAGCCTTATCATAACCAAAAATATTCTATAGTCTCTCCTTAACACCCTAATCATTTTTTTGGAGCCTTTGTATCACTATAAGACCAAGATAAAGATTCTTAAGTAGTTACCCAAGGGAGAACTTCCAAGGTAAAGGTAATAATATCAACCCAAATTTTCAATGTTATTTTCTTTTTATACACCCCTAAAGTCCCCTATATCTTTGAATTTATTATAAAAACATTAATTTTACTATGCTAAAATTTTATTTTACTAATTTAAAATCCATTTTACACTTCCATCCAAAATCATTGAGAAAAATGAAAATGTCGCCATGCGTCTGTGCGGGCTACCACCTCCATGAATGACATGTTTTGTTTTCCATGACCACATAACATGGATGAATTTAAAAATGTATTTATTATATAAAAATTATATTTTTTAAACTATTAATCTTACTTAATGATAATATATGACAATCAATAATTAATAAAAATAATAAATGATTATAATAATGTTAACCACATTAAATGGCCTTATCGAGGATCCTTTCATATTTTGGATATTTTTGGGATAAAATTTGAAACTTTATATGTTTTTTCTTAATAGAATAAAAATTTTAATAAAACTCCACAATTTTTTATATCTTTAATTTATTTTATAACTCCTTTGACCATGGTCAACAAACTAAAAGCATTATGAAGAAATTTACAGAACAGCCTCAAGTAACTAACATAAGCGAAAACTATATTGAAAATAAATACCAAAAGATAATATATGAACATTATAAAATTAAATATATATGAATAAGTTTCTTGGTTATATTTATAATGAACATAATTTAATGATTTATAAAGTTAAGTGAAATTTCAGAGTGCTTTGGACACAAGGTAAGGGTCTTGTCTTAAAATTTATTTCTTTGAGACAAATCTTCTTTTATTCATTAGTTAATAATTTTGGATCAAGACTATCAATAGTGTTTATTATTGTGAATAAATACAGTAACTAGTTCATGTGAGTTTGAACCAATGTGTGATTACCTCATTTATACATCATCCATGACTTAATAATTCATGTATTTTTTAAATACTCTAAATTACCGTATTTCACTATTCACCAACAATTAAACTATTTTAGAAAAATCCAATAAAATTAACCCTAAACATTTTTCAACTTGTATATTTCAAAAATGGACTCAATTTTATGAGTATATTTTTAAAATATTATAAATTTAATTTTTAAATAAAATCATAATTTATTTGAAAAGTAATGATTTCAATATTATACCAGATTTTATGACACTTTGAAAAATTAATTAAGGTCTGATAAAATTATATTATTATAATAATACAACTAAATATTAATTTACAAATCTATTTTATAAAAATATATTTTATTTTAAATCATTATATTAATTATAAAATTGTAAATCAACATTTATGTTTCATAAAAATACCAACAAATAATTTATCTTTTTAAAAAATTTAATTACTTATTCCAAGATATAAATATATTATGTTTTAATTTATAAGAAATCCAAATTTTATTTATAATTTCAAAGGTGAGTTTACTATTTTATTGGCCAAATTACTATTCCTAATGGTCATATTACTATTCTAATGGTTAGGTTATTATTCCATTGGTATGGGTTTCTAAATTTCTATAAATACCACTTATTTTATTCATTCTTCATTTATAAAGTTTTTATTGTGTACTCTATGTGATTTTTATATGATTTATACTATATAACATAATTATAAGACGGGAAATTTCATGGATAAAATGCGGGGTTGTTACATTCTTCCCCCTTATGAAATTTCACCCTCAAAATTTTGTTTTACATACTATGGTGAAAACAAGTGAGGGTAATTCTCTTTCATCACTTCCTCTAGTTCCCATGTTACCTCTCTGTGCTTATGGTTTTTCCATTGTACTTTGACTAGATGAGTAATCTTGTTGTGTAGAACTTTATCTCTATGGTACAAGATATTCATCATCTTCTCCTCATAAGAGAGATCGTTTTCTAACTTTACCACCTATAGATTTAGTACATGTGATAGATATGGTATGTATGTCCTCCATAGGGATACATGGAATTCATCATGTACTTGATACATGGTAGGGGATGTGCTAATAAATAGTCCACATCTCTGAAATGATCAAGAATCTCGAAGGGGTTGATGTATGTAGGACTCATCTTTCCTTTCATTAAAAATCTCATGATTCTCTTCCATACAGATATATAGAGGAATACCATGTATCCAACCTTAAACTCCAGGTCCCATTGAAAATTATCTGTATAGATCTTCTGAAAACTTTGGGCAGCCCAAATATGTTGTTTAATGGTTTTTCACCTTTTTTACCATTTCTTCAACCATTTCAGGTCACATTATCTTCTATTTACTAGCTTTATATCATCATGTCGATGTTCTATATATTTTCAATAAAGGGATTCATATGGTCCATTTAGATGCTTGAGTGGAAACTATTATTGTAAGATAACTTGATCATAGGTATATTTTGGTCCCATCCTCCCTTGAAGTCCATTGAACATACTCTCAACATGTCTTATAGTGTATAATTCTACTCTCAGATTGTCCATTAGTTTGATAATGATAAGATGTAATGAAGTACAATTCATTTTTTAGATAATGTTGGAGACTATTCAAGAACTTGGCGGTAAATCTAGGATCTCAATAAGATAAAATCGATAGTGGAACTCAATGAAGCCTCACCACTTCTGTAATTATATTCATGAAATTTGATTAAGTGATAATTCCTCTCGAATTTCAATAAAGTGAGATGTCTTTATAAGATGATCAACAATGACCGATATAGTACTATTTAATCTAGATGTCTTTGGAAGTCCAATGACATATTCCATAGTGTTGTTTTCCTAATTCTTCCATATTTTCAATGAAAATATCCCAGTTTCCAACTCTAGATCATGTGTGGGATATTTTTTCTCATGAATTTTCAACTTCCTTGAAGAATAGGATATCACTTTATCATTTTACATTAGTAAAAAACCTAATCCATTTTTTGAAGAATCTCTATATACCACAAAGATCCTCCCACTTGTTGAGATTATGAGTATTGGTGAATTGATAAGCCTCCTTTTGAATTATTTGAAGAAGACTTCACATTCACTAATATAGAAAAACTTTTATCCCTTACAAGTTATCTTAGTTAGTGGGTTTGAAAATCATAATAAGTTCTGTACAAATTTTTGGTAATACCAAGCTAGACTAAGGAAACTACGAATCTCTGTTACATATGTTTGTCTAGGCCACTTATCAGTTGCCTTTATTTTAGAAGGGTCCATATATATCCCTTTTTTGGTGATAATGTTCCCCAAGAATGATACTTACTCCATCCATAAATCACATTTACTTTACTTTTTATGAAGTTTCTCCTTTAACAAATTCTTTAGCATGGTATTCAAATTCTATTTGTGTTCCTCCTTACTTATGGATTATATCAAAATATCATCAAAAGATACTACCACAAATTTGTTTAGGTAATCTCTAAAGACATTTTTCGCTAATCCTATAAATATTTATAGAGAATTATTGACTCTAAATGGAATCACTATTAACTCATAATGTTCATACCTCATTTAAAAGGCAGACTTGGGAATATCTTCCTTATTCACCTTTAATTGGTGATATCACAACTTAAGGTTTTCCTTATAGAAATACCTTTCCCCATTTAGTTGATCAAACAAGTCATATATCCATGGAATTGGATACTTTTTATTTATCCTAATTTTTTAAGCTCATGATAAACAATGTAGAGGTGCATAGATCCATTCTTCTTCTTGATGAAGAAGACTGGCACATCCCATGGTAAATCACTCAGTCATATAAAACCCTTGTATAGATTCTATTGTAACTGCTTCTTCAATTCCTTCAAATCAATTGTTTCTATTCTATAAGGTGTATTTGATATAGTTTGAGATCCCAAAATAATTTGAATTGAGAACTCAACCTCTCAGTCAGGAGAAAGACCAAAAAAATCTTTGGGGAACACATTAGTGTAGTCCCCCAAAATGATAATGTCTTCGAGTATGATCCCCTAATTTTTTCAATAATTTGATATATATATATATTCTTTATAATAAGGTGAAAATATCAACAATTGAAATGATAATTCTAAAGGAGATTCATCCTTTTTCTTACACTTGTATAGAATTGGAGGATGCCTCGGGATGTGTAGAGTGATCTCCCATTCCAAAAATTTGATGTTGGATTTATATAAATATAGCCAATATATGCCCAATATAGCATCAAAATTTATCAAAGGAATTATGAAAAGATTTATTAGTAGGTTTAGTCCAAAAACATTAACTAGGGAAGAGTTATATACTTTGGATGCAATAATTTCTTCATTTGTTGTTTTCACAGATAACTCAAGCTCCATATTTTGAGGTGGTGTTTGAATAGATTTACTAAACTTGTAAGATATAAATAAATGTGTAAAAATATAATAAAACAGTAAGGTCTATATTCTCGAAGGAATAACCCGTATACCTATCACCATGCCATTTTCTGGATCCACCTCAGTAGTGGTGATTGAATATTCCCTTACTTGCTACCTTGGAGGGTTTTATTGTTGATTAGCACCAAAAATCTTAGCTTAGGGTAATGGATCACATAATACCTATGATCTGTGTAGTTGAAATGCTTCATTATAGGCTAAGTTCTAATATGAAACTTAATTTATTCCTATACATTTGTGGTATTCTTAATCTACCTTCGAAAATTATTATCTATATTCCCCTCTCTTCCACATTTGAAGCATCTCTCGGTTCCCCTTAGGCAGTTTTTAGGATGCTTCTTCCTACACTTTTGACACATGGGATGTTGGGTTTTCTTTCCATCATGGGATTTATCTATTGATCATCCCATATTAAACTCAATTTTCCTCTTTATTTCTTTGGGCCCATGAGACCACTGAGATTCTCTGATCTCCTTTTCAACCTTAAGGGAACAATGTGAAATCTATTCATAGATTTCAAAGTCTCTAACCACTAACAGATTTTATAGACTCTAATTTTGTCTTATAAAGAAGTGAACTAACTTGATTTTAGTGTTCATGAAAAATATAGAGGTGTATCATGAAATACTTTTAAATTTTTCCTCATATGCCCTGATAGACTCGTCTTCCTTTTGTTTCAGCCCAAGTAACTCCCTTTCCATCTTAATATGGAGTGTTAATGGAAAATATTTATTAAAAATATTTTCTTGAATGATTCCCAATCCATGGAATCAATTTCTTCATTGGAATTTATTTTCTTGATCAGTTTCCACCATTGATTAGCTTCCCCATCAAAATGATAGACCACCATCATAACTTTCTCTTCCTCTGAGAACTAGATGAAAGAGAATATATTCTAAATAGATTTAATCCATTGTTCTTCAATGAGGGGATCATAATATTTACTAAAGTTAGAAGGCCTTTTACAGATGAAGTATTTGACTGGAAATTTCTCTTTATTATGAGAAAGAGGGTGTTCTACACAATTCAAGTTATTGTTCATAAGTTGATCCAGTTGAGCTAGTATAATCATGAAGTTTTGAGAACCCATTCCCATAAAATTTTAAATTTCATTAGGGAAATCATCACATTACCTATCACATTGGTTGTTGGTATAAGTTTTTTTATTTCGAGGAATTGAATAAAAAAATATATTATGATTAGGTAGATTGAATACTTAGCTAATAAGTATAATAAAATAAAACATTTAATATAGAAGGATAAACTTTAAAATGAAAAGTATATCCTAACTTTTGATTCCCTAAGTTTCAATCTAGGTTATTCATGGTGATATAATTCTCCCTATGGTTATTACTAATGTTTTCTAGTCCTAATATCAAAAAATAACTAGATCGTGGTCTGATACCAACTATAGAGACCCTATACTTTTACACATGTTATTAAATATTTTTAAGAATAATTAAACATCAATTAAATGCCAAGGATAGTAAAGTCTAGTGTCTTTGTAAGATTAGTTACATAATTATAAAACATGATATCAAAATAAAAACATATTTTATTTAATCTCAATAAATTTCTCCTAACTTAATTTTATATTTTACATCTAAATAGGATAAACTAGGGAATACAAGAATAAAAGGGATGATCTAAAAATACTAGTAAGGAAATAAAAATAGGAATAAAGAATAGCACATGGGTTAGAATGCATGACATAATAACATAAAATGGCATGGAACGTGAATAAAAATAAGGAAGCATAGCATGTAGATCATGGGATCGAGTCTCATGGAATCATAGGAATGTGGAAACAATATAAAACATGAAATAAGCATGAGTCAAGGATAACTACCAAGACCATTACACATGGTGGACAAAATCCCATAAATGAATCAAGTTTTCTCCCTGTCTAAACATGACATATCATGAGAATAAACATTACACAATGCATTAGAGTGATATTTGGTTTAACCCATCATAAAATTTTCATGAATATGTTTTATAAATGAATAATCTAATATAAACATAAGGTTTCTCATGGAATGAAATGGGTGTCAAAATCATTTCATAAAGCATAACCAAGGGTCCTGTCATAAAAGTTTCCATGAAATTATGGATTTAAATCAAAAATGGACATACATATGGTAAAACGGGAATAGATCATGATAAATGATGTTAAAAGAAATTTAAAACAAGGAAAAATAGTGTGTAATAAACTTTATAAATGAGCCTCTTTAGTGTGGTTTAAGGGAAAATATTAAAGTGTCTTTAAAGCAGGAAAAGGCATAATTGTTTTCATAAAACCAGAAATGAATAAAGATTTTTTTTCTTAATAAAATGAATGATTTTAGAAAAATAATGTTTTATTAAAATATATTATGGATTTTAATTTAAAATGGGTAAGAAATTGAGAAGTTCTATTTAATCGGGTTTGCTTATCAAGATCAGTTGATATGGGAACTTTATAAAACTTGTATTTCCCCGTCAAAGAAATAATAATTAATCTAGATTCATATGTTTAGAACATCCACATATAATTTTGGAGGATTATATAATAATATTTAAGAATTACATTGGGGAAAAGAGATAGAAATCATAACCTAAAGGAAAGAAATGGAGGTTCGGAGAGAATATCTTACCTTGTGTCTGAAAGTGTTTTGTACGTGTACTTAATGTCCTCTTGAACTTCTTCTCCTTGAGAACATCCTTAGGAAAATTGGGTTTGTTCTTTTGTTGATTCAAAAGGCTCCTAGACATAGGATAGATACTTGGGAAGATTATTTGGTAGAATATAAGAAATCTCCAAGGCTTAGAAGGTGTGAGGGGAAGAGGTGATGAGGGGTGGTATATATAGAAGAGGAGAGGGGTGTTTTTTTATTATTTTATTCATTATTTTATTATTTTGGCACAAGAATATCAATATTATTGATTTTTGTGACTAAATATGGTAACTAGTTGATTTTAGTTCAAAACAATGGGTACTTACCTCATCCATACATCATCCATGACTCAATAATTCATGTATTGGTTTAATATCATAAATTAGCATATTTCACTATTCACCAAAAATTCAATTGTTTCAGAAAAATCCCAAAAAATCACCCTAACCATTTTTCAATGTCTAGATTTGAGAAATTTAATACATTTTATGAAAATTATTTTATAAATGTTAGAAATTTAATTTTTAAATAAATTCATCATTTATTCAAAAAATAATGATTTTAATATTATAAATGATTTTATGACACTTTGAAAAAATAATTAAGGTCTCATAAAATTATATTATAATTATAAGACATAAAAAATATTAATTTATGATTATATTTTATGAAAATATAATTTTATTTTAAATCATTATATTAATTACAAAATTTTAAATAAACATTTATGTTTTATAAAAATACCAAGACTTAATTTATCTTTTCAAAACATTTATTTACCTATTACAATATATAAATATATTATGTTTTCATTTATAAGATGCAAAAAATTATTTATATTTTCATAGGTGAGGCTATTACTCTATTTTCCATATTACTATTTCTAATGGTCGTATTACTATTCCAATGGTCTTGTTACAATTCCATCGGTAGAGGATTTTTAATTTATATAAATACCTATTATTTCATTCATTTTTCATTTATAAAGATTTTATTGTGTTCTCTATGTGATGTTTATGTGATTTATACAATATATTATAATAATAATAATAATAATAATAATAAGGGAATTTTCATTTATAAAATTATGGGTTGTTACAATAAGTATGGTATGTATATGTTTCAATCACCCTATGTGTATATGTAATTGGGTGCCCAAAATAAGTTTCATTATAGCTGTTATGTGAATTATAAAAAACATGGGCATTTCATAAGTGGCATTGGGCATGTGTGCAGGTGTCATCTTACATTTTGTATGTGTTCTCAGGTACCATCATAGATGTCATCTCCCCCAGTGTAAGTATTATTATGGCTGGGATACAAGAATTTGATAAAGGTATGGAGCATATGTGTTATTAGACCAAAGATTATATGTGTATTTCCTCTAAATATATGTGATATTCATTATATGTAAGTTTCATACCAGAATATATATGTCATCCCAGGCTATGAAGTTGTGATCAAATACTTAAAGAAAATTGAGTATTAATGTGTAACAACATTTCATGAGGGAACTAATTATGGATTAACTTTGATATTATATTCAATATTCCATGAGTATGTTTGCTCATTTTAGACAATTCTTGATATATTATTTAATTTTGTGAACATCATGGAACTTAAAAAGGATCCATGATTCAAGATGAATATAAAAGAAGTAGTTTCAATATATTTTTAGTGGAATAAATAAAAATGTATTCTATTTTGTAAGGTGAGTAGTTGTGTCACAAAGGTACAACATACAAGAAATATGTATTTGAGT
The DNA here is from genome assembly GCA_963277665.1 of Viscum album. Lineage (NCBI taxonomy): Eukaryota > Viridiplantae > Streptophyta > Magnoliopsida > Santalales > Viscaceae > Viscum > Viscum album. The sequence continues at coordinate 1,036,430,259 of OY728141.1, read as the reverse complement.
GGTTCTATATTATATAAAAAAATTTATAACAAAATAGGTCTTAAATAGTCTATACAATAATATTTATGTTTTCCATGATACATGAAAAGCAAGAAAAGGAACTAGTGATGTGGACTCTACTGCAGTACATGGTTTACATATATTTTTAATAAACCTATTGGAATCAAGTTTTGAAAGTGGTATTTTCCAAATTTCGGAAAAGGAAAAAATAATAAAGTGCATAAGGGAGCTTACCTAGGTCCTTATAAAATATTTTAGTAGATACAATGGAAGTAAAAAAAATATATCACCATATCCAACGTCTATAAAACTGGAGAGAGAAGAAGAGAGGTGGGAATCTATTGAAACATATACTCATATGTGAAGAAAATAATTATGGTATTACCTAAATATATACATTTAAAAGGATGTAGAGGAACTTATGTTAACCAAATGATCTAAAATAAAAAATAAGAAGTAGGATATTATTACATTGTAACAAAGTAAGGAAGATGGTGGAATATGTTCATTACCATGGTTGGTTGGTGAAAGAAGGAGAGGTAATTGAGTCCTGATATGGGAGATCAAAGTGAAGGTGGTTGTCACTATGAAAAAAATTGAAAAATATGTTCTAGATTTAGTCTGGAAAGAAGAAAGGTTGTTTTATGAGGATTTCACAGTAGAACTGTGAAGGATAATCCCATTTAGAGTTTGGTAGTTCACTAACACCAATTGAGGATACACACTTTAAGGGACCAAATTCCAAATAACCCTACCTTTATGTCTTACCAGATATTTGTGGTGTCGAGAAGGAGTTTGTGTAAAGACTCTTAAATTTCAAGGGAAATTTTTTCTTAATTTTTTTTGGAATTTTACGAGTACGCAGTTTCTGATGGAACCTGATTCCGAGGCCCGGTGTGCCTGGAATCAATTTCTGAATCTTAGCTCGGGTACGTTTAGTGAACGAATGAGCGGGTTTTTCTAACTTTTGAACCGGTGCTCGGAATCAAAATCTGAGGACACCGTTGAAACCGCAGCGCCGATAATTGCTTAGGAAAACCTTTTTTGGAGTTACATTTGCTCGAGTGAGGTTTTTAATTAAATGGGTTAACTAAAGAATAAAATAAAATATTGTGCTACAAATTTTATTTCTATTCTAAGTACTTTAAACCTACGCATGGAGATGGAGTGGGACCCACTAAATCCTAACTTCTCTATGTAGGATATTAGTGAAGTGGGGCCCACACTAGCCCCACCTTTTCAACTTCCCCAAACCCCCATTATTTTGTAACACACCCGCACCCCCTTATTAAATGGAAAGTCAACTCTCACATTAATTGGACTGTTAAGAATCTTCAATTAGTTCAATTAATTGAATGAATTCTTTTGAATTTCAAATGGAATGTTGGCTTGTGTGTATTAATTAAATAATACAAATTCTTATTTCATTAGGGGTTCCTTCGTTGTGTTGAGAGGGAGAGTTCCACGAAGAACCTCATCTTCCTCCTTGAAGAACGCTAATTCCTTGGAGATCGACGACGTGACGCCGTGTACCGCGACGCCGACGATCCTCTTCACCGCGACGTCGTGTACCGCAACACCGACGATCCTCTTCACCATGACGCTGTGTACCACGATGTCGATGATTCTTACAGAGCCGCCTTATGAGACGCCATCTTCCGCGATGTCTTATTTCCACGACGAACCTCGTTTGACGACTTCATCGAGGTAGGGGTTAATTTTTGTTCGTTTTTTCTTTTCCGTTCATCGACTTTTATATTGGGCCACCCATTATCGTAATAATGGGAGGAGGTCGGACCGCACGAACACGGCCGACCTTCCTCCCCCTTTGATGTTGTACTTGTTGTGGCATGAGCAAAGGCGGCATGGTGCAACAGCACCGCGCGGAAGCAAGAGGAACGGTCGAAGATGCGCGGCGCCGTCGCGTCGTGCCGTTGAGGTCGAACGAAGTCGCGGCGCCATCGCGCTGCGTCGGAGAACCACGAAGACACCGCGGCCGGAGCGATGTCACAGCGGAGGGGCGCGGCGCCGTCGCGCCGCCCCGGTTGGACCAAGGTCGCGGCCTTTGGCCGCAGCGGAGCAGGGAGCGGTGGCCGGAACCGTCGGCTGTCGGTGCGTCAGAGGGGAGAGACCGCGGGGTCCCGTGGTGGCAGCACGGCCGGCCAGCCAGGCCGGACGATCGGAGAAGGTCGGGGGTCGTAACCCCCGGCAGGCCAAAGGAGTGGCCCCCACATGGGGCCGCTATTTCAATCAGGGGGGAAGCGCCCCCTCCCCCCCCTGTTTCTGCAACAGCTCGGCCGAGCCGAGCTGTCTGAACACACGGGCCGCGCCCACGCCAGGCCGGGCCGGACCGCCCAGGTCGGGCCGGGCCGGGCCGTATAGGTCGGGCTGGGCCGTGCCAGTCAGGCCAGGCCTCGCCCTAATGGGCCGGACCCGGACCCGGGTCGGGTTGACCCGGTTCTGGCCGACCCAGGGGGTCTTGGGCCGGGTCGGTCTGGGCCCAAAACCCCCTATTCCCAGACAGTTCCGTTCAAATGCCTATAACATGGGCTACGGACCTCCGATCGATGCACTGTCAGTTAGGATGTGATCCTTGGATCGATATGGTCGTTTTGGTATATTACACTCAAGGTTTTGCAGAACTTTGGGTATGGCCTGGTTAGTTTGAACACGAAACCAACCGGGCCCTCGGAGCGAAAACGCTTATAACTTGAGCTCCGGACGTCCGATTGACGTGCTGTCGACTTTGTTGGATTACTCTTAGTGAGACGGACCTTTTGGATTACTCCTCTCGAGGTTTGGATGCAGTTGGAGTACAGTCAGGTTGGTTTTGACTTAAAAACCAACCGGGCCCCTAGAACGAAAAAGCCAATAACTCTCAGACTGGTTGTCTGATTGACGTGTCGTCTGTCGTGTTGAGTTCCTATTGACAAAACGGAACTTTGGGATACATCAACTCTGGACTACGTGTCAGTTGATGTATCGAACCCCTTGGCTCGTGGAGCGGACCCTCCTGAAATCAATCATGTTGTGTGCGGGAACCCTAGAGCTGGCTGCGACTACGACGACGATGACGACTACACTGAAATCCTTCGTGGGTTCAGCAGCGACGACGACTGCACTAAAATCCTCTGTGGGTTCGGCAGCAATGAAGACCATACTGAAATCCTCTGTGGGTTCAACGGCGATGACTACTGTTCTTGTATCCTACGTGGGTCCGGCAGTACTACTGTTCTTGTATCCTACGTGGGTTCGGCAGTGTTTGACTATGTTCTTGTATCCTACGTGGGTCTGGCAGAGTAGTTGTTCTGTATCCTATGTGGGTCCGACAGCTTAGCTGGTCTAGTATCCTACGTGGGTCCCAGCTTAGATGAATCAGTGGCTACATCTGATCTTCTCTTTTACCTTATGAAGAAGTATACATGTGTGAGCTGAGTCTTGAATTTCAATCATTATCTTCGATATGATTGACTTGCTTTCCTATGTGGATTGTGTTGTGCTTTCCTGTGTGGATTGGGTTGTACTATCTTGTGTGGACGTGATCGAACTTGGACTCAGATGTTGGAGCCGAACTAGATTTGATGACTTAGGTATATGTATGGGCATATACCTAAGTAGAGTTGGATGTTGCTTCGTGATTGTATCTTTCTTTTTTGGATTATCCTTTGTGGATTCTAGGAGACCTTCGGGGGTCTCTGGGTCCCTACTAAGTAGTGTATACTCACCCCTACATGGGTTAAGACCTCACTACGTTGTGTTGGATGCAGACGACGAACAGCGCTGATCGTGGTTGAGGCTTGTGGAGCAGTCAGTACCTAGAGGTGGACCACTGGGCGGGACGTACACAGAGCGGGCGGCTGGACCCGAGGAGCTAAGGAGGCTATCTGTACCCACCCTTCAGGTGGGACTTTCAGTGGACTGCTCGACGTTGCTTCTTTACTTTTAGTTGTTGTACTTTCTTTCCAGTTGTACTTTACTTTCATTTTGGGTTTGTATTCTGGCCCATTTACTTTCCGCACTTACTATTGTACTCGGTTTACTTAGTGTTTACTTCTGTTGGCTTACTCTGTGGTGTTTGTTTACTTTATAAAGGCAATGTCTTCCCCTTTTTGTCGGGATTTACGCCTTGGTGCTAGTCGCCAGCCCCTCGCCTATGGAAGGCGGGCTTGGGGTAGTCACAGCACAAGTCCAGAGGACGGGTCGTGACATTTTGTAGATGTTTCAAATTCTAGATAGGTTTTCTGGGTATTCAAAGAGTCTCCACACTATGGTGCGGGGCGTGGTGGTGGCTTTCTGTCATTGGGTTCTTAGATATTGGTCGTGGAGATGGTAGTGTGGTGATAGGGTGCACCATGGTGATTAAAATAGATTAGTTGGTTGTGATGTTAGGATTTTCTCTTTGGGGGAGTGCATGTGTGAAATGGTAATCTTATAAATTCCTAATGAGGGTTCTAGGTATAGTTCTTTGGGAGAGAAATTGTGTGAAATGGGTAGCTGGAGCTAACCACACTATGGTCCTAGGCTTGGTAAAGAAAATATAGCTGGACTTTTTCTGTTACGTCATAGTGGATGGTCATAGAAGATGTTGGAGGAGCCAAAAAATTATTTGAACACACCATGTATGAGGTTATATAAGTGGTATAGTCTATTTTTAAAATATATAGAAAAGGGGGAAAGAGAATGGGAGAATCAGATCACTTTTGGATGAAGGAGTCCATGACATGTCGAGTTGTTCATGTATCATGGAAAGGATATTTAGGATTTCCCTAATAAATTGAGGGTTTGTACTTCTTTGCGTTTATTTCCATCCTCCTCCTTTAAATCTTGTCCGACTTTAATCCCCCTTTTTCCTTTAATCATTTCTATTGAGGACTCTAACCTCTTGGACCATGGGTAATCGAGCACCCGAGAATTAATGTAGACTCTCCTACCGTTTCTCTTTAGTTCTACCCTTTTTTGTTTAGATGTTTTTTTAATTGGACCCATCTATTCCAAGCAGGGTTCTGAGCCTGTTTTGGTGATGAGGTATTATATTCAGGTTTTTTTAGTTTTTCTCTTGAATCTTGGTGGAGTTTTATCCCTTTGTTATTTTATTATGAGTGTGGTTTTCTTTAAACTGCCAATCAAGTTAAGGAATCTTGGTTCTCTCTTGTTTTTTATAAATGTGATATTAGCATGATTTTTTCCCTTTTGGGTGGATGGTAAGAGTTATGTTAATAAATATAATTAATTAGACTTAATGAAATTAATGGGAAAGGGGAGATATCACATGTTATTTAATTATTTACATGATATTGATTTTCCCTAAAGGTATGTCAGTTGTTATTGATTATGGAATATGTTTATCACCATGATCAATTTTTTTGTTATAATTTTGAGCCTTATTTTTATTAAAAACTAATAATTGATTAATAATGTAAATATATTATTTTATCTAGTTGTTTTGGAACAATAAGTTGTTATTCCCCCTATTTTTGAAGTTGTATTGATGTGATGGATTTTTTCAATTGATGAAATTAAGGGTTTTGTTTCTTACTTAATATAGATTATGGGATATTGTGTTAATGTGGATTGTGTGTGGGGATGAGGTAAGTGGTTATGATTGGTAAGGGACTATGATAGATTTAGTTGTGGTGTGGTGATGTGTGATGCAGGGATATGGAGTTGATATGGGGATGGTTGATGGAATTAATTATTGGCTTGGTTGGTGCTCAGTAGTTATGGGATGAACTTGAATGGTAAAATGGGAATGAATGTGGTTGGAATTAATGTGTCTCAAATGAAATAATTCATGGAGTGGATAATGAATGGTCAATAATAAATGAATTTTGCAATGGTAAATGGAATAACAATTCTTGATTTAAACATCAACGAAGTGAATAGATAAGAGGAAGTTAATTGGTAATTAGTGAATCTAAAAATTAGTTAACCTAAGAAGTAAATTTAAATTTTTTCATGTGTGTGGGTGTTTGTGTGTATGGGTGGATAGTGATAGGGCATCAATGTTGGCATGCGTTTGGGTTGATGTTGAGGTCGTATCAATTAAGTGGTTTGGATATGTGGAACCACAGGTTGGACTTGTGTGTAACTATTATATATTTTATTTTACTTATGGTTTCCATATTCACCCCACCCAAGTCATGTGTTTACATTGACATGCAAAGGTTTTGGGTTCTGGGTGTTTTCTCCAAATATCCAGGTTGGAGATGATGGATGGTTGGCTACCCCCACTTCCCCACTCTCTCTTCCAAGCAATTTTATAAAAAATGGGTTATGATGGCTTGAATTTATAGTTCTATAAAGGTTGTGTTTGATGATATTATAATGTGGTTTATTCTAGGATTCATGCATGGTAGTAGGGAAGTGGTGTGGGATACCCTTTACTAATATTATTCTTGTTATATTATATTATTTGGATGTGTTATTTAGTGAGTGATACTTGGTGAGGTTGTTAACTAGTTGTTTTGTGGGTTATTGTTGATTCTTTTGTATGTTCACTAGGGAATTGGTATGCTCATATCACATTTTCACAAGATTCCTTAGGTGTGATCCTGCTTAGTATACATGTTATGCCCACCCAACATATACAAAAAATCAATTTTATGTTATTAGGAGGGATCTAGGTATTGATATAGACATTACTATCTAGAAGCTTGGATATATTGAGTTTCTACCATAGGGTTTTCTTTTGGTAGTCTCTTGGAGACCTTTATTTATATTCATATGACATAACATGAATTTTATGATTTTTTTGGCTTTTATTTCTTCATGTTATGGAGTTTCTTTATTAATAACATCATATATCCCAACACTACTTCCTTTTATTAAGGGTAATTCCTTCCATATGTGTGTTGTTATTTATATTCTTGGTATAATTCGTCAACCCAGAGCCTGCTGAAGGTGGGAATCAAGGGTCATTATCACTCATCCTTCATTACTGACCCAAGAAGGATACCTTTGTAGGGAGGGGGAATGACATAGTGGTATCAAAGGGTTAGGTTAAGGGATATGGTGGATCTTGGGGTTATTTTATATGATGATTACATGGGTTTTGTAGGTAAATGGTACTGGTAGATCTTGTTGCATGATTTAGACCAAGGATATTATCTAGGACATGAGATTTTAGGGGGTCTAGGATCTAATGCAATGACTTTGAAATCATTGAAAACCCAGTTGAGGTGGTTTCACATGAAGGATATATACCTAGGAAAGGTACATATATCATTATTTACTTCACATGTGATTGAATGGGGTGAATTTGGGAATTCAAAAATTAATTTAATGAAATGAATTTAATATTACATACTATTGAGCTTAGGTAATCATTGTTTTCTATTCTATTGTGACTCTTAAATGTCATTGGAATGTGTTTCAGGTTTATGAGTTTCAATAGGATAACCTATTTGACCATTAGAGGGTTGATATGGATAAGGAATCTTATCAGTGTTAGAGTAAGTTTTGTTCTTTTTAGAAACAAGCTTTTGTGAAGTATGATTGAAGTGTATTTAATCTGGTGATGGATTGATAGTTAGAGGAGATTGAGAATGCCTTCATTTTGATATTGGCCTAGGTGGAGTAATAGGTTCCACTAGTAGTCAATTATATGAGGGATGAATAATGTTAATGGTGGAATTTTTATCTCTGAGAGTGTAATAAGGTATATTTTTTTGTGTTTAGACTTCCATAATGAGTTCTTGGTGGAGTTCTTATCATCGAAAATGAAGGTAGAAAAGAAGAAGGAGATAATTTCTATTTAGTAGGGGATTATGTCTGTATAAGATCTTGGAATCAGGTATAAAGATATTTTTCATTTATCCCCTAATCTTTTCTCTGATGAGGAGTCTCATGCACGTTGTCTTAAGGAAGTGTTTTTCACATCCATCCAGTATATGGTTACACTATTTACATTGTTGATGTATTTGGAAGTATAGAAGAAGACAGAGGTCATCAATAGGATTCACTCATAATAAGGTTTGTTGCAAGAGGGTATCCAAAAGGTTTTCTCAAGTAGTAGTTTTGTTGGTGGATAATTTCATATTCTAGGGACTTTAAGGTTTTAACCAGTGGGGAGTCGGCCTTAGAAGTTTTATTCTCTCTTTCATAAGGCTAGTGGCTCCCATGCCTTTCCTAAGGGATCTGAAATATTTTTCTTTGTTTTTGGGGGTCATAGTAACCACTAATATCAGTTCCTAGTGGTATTTAGGGACTAGCATGTTATTAGAGTTAGGTTCAACCTCAGCCTCATCAGTAGTTTCTAGTGAGGCCATATCATCTCTATGGGATGTAAATTTATGCTTCACCAAGAGGATATATTGCGAGTAGGGGACGACCATAGGATGCTCCCCATCTTCAAGGGCCCTGACCAAAGCATGACTATGGAGGTGTTCAATAGTAGTGAGGTATATTATATGGGTATTTATAGTTTCATGTTGTGGAGATACCAATGCCAGAGGTTCCATAGATCATCAGAGGTATGATTAGATTTTGTCTACTCTCATGTCTAACTTGTTTGATTTGAGAGTCTCACACTACACTATTTCACCTACCTTAGTCTATGATTTTTGACTATATGTGCATATGTTTCTCATACCCATGGTATTTAAGAGACAATTCATAGGCCTAAATTTCTTGTTTGATGTGTGTTGAGGGTGTTGACAGATGATGGTGAAACATCAGCCATGTGGGAATTTCTTATTATGATAATACATCCATATGATTTCATCCTAAGCATAGATTGATTATATTTTGTGCGTGAATTTATCAACTAATTTCATAGGAGAGTCACATTCTCTATTGGGGATATTCAGCGATCAATTTTCATAAGTGATTGGGGGTATCATATGGGAATTAGGAAAATGGATCCCCTTATTTCCTTTGTAATAGCATCAATTTTTAATGATAATAAAACCCTCTTTTGTTAGAAAATTATATGTATTTTTATGTGAAAATTTAATTTTTCAATAAAAATCACTTTATAAATTTAAAATAGATTTATGTAATGGTAAAATCTCTTTTAACACTTTATAATATTTTATAAAATATTTTCAGAGTTAGGCATAGATTCAGCATGGGATTTAGGGGCTCGTATAGCCTCAGTGTTGATATAATAAAAAATTAAATAATATTATATCACAGACACATGATTTTTCCAAAATAATGGAATATCTCACAAATGGTATTTCAAATAGAAAATACGACACTATCATTAGGTATGAAATGCATAGATTATCCAAGGTGTGATATAACTTTTGTGTGTGTTGGGTGTTTAGTTAAATCACACATATGAGTAATTTTTTACATTTATTACTATATTTTTATTATTTTTATTATTTTTATTATTTTATTCATTATTATACCTTCTTCTTAGTCACACACACTCCACACACCACCATTTATTCACATGGTTCAATCTGAATTCAGGGTAAATCAACTATTTTTACCTGTTTAAGTTGGAAATGATGTAATGGGATGAAATTAAATTCTCGGCATTCAAGTTTTATATGAATCATATATTAAATCATTAGATTAATTTTTTGGTTTTTTAAATAACATATGTAGATTATATTTCTAAATGGTTGAACCATTTAACTTCTGGTGTTGTTGATCTTGATGATTTTAAGAGGCCCAAAACTCTTTTATGCACGATTGGTGAAGCCTCCCTTGATCTTTTTGACGTTCTTATTCCTGGTTCCAAGTATAATGGTTTTTCTCCTTGTTTTCTCCATAATCACTATGCATGTAAGGGATAATAGGTTAGATTTTTTTCTTTTAGTTCACTTATTTTCTTCCATTTTTCTTCTCTTCTAAATTGTAGAAAACAGTGGTTGATTTAAAATAAAATGATAAGCCTAAATTATCTAGGGATCATTTATAAATTTATTAAAGGGTGATTATATTAAATTACCATAAGATTATAATGTGAAAAATTATCCAAATATAATTATAAATAATTATCAAAAGATAATTACATTTAATTAACAAGGATAATTTATATAAAAATTATCGAAAGATAATTATTGAAAAATAATCAAAGGATAATTATCAAGAATTATCAAAAAATATTTATATTGATTTATCAAAAGATAATTTATTAAAATTATCAATAGATAAAATATTGAATTATCCTAGGGTAATTTAAAAAAAATATCATAAAATAATTATGAAGGTATAATTAATGAAAAATTATCATAAGATAATTATCAAAGGATAATTAAGAAAATTATCATGGATAATCATATAGTTTTATCAAAGAATAATTATAAGGAACAATTATGTATGATTTAGGACTAATCTAGATAATTATTTATATTATCATGTTTGGTTTTATAAATATTCATGAGGAGAAGATTACTAGCACTTTCATTGGCTGAAAATGATAATTTTGAAATTATACGGGAGAAAGAAAGTATAATTGCATGTGATATTTTATTTATTTATTAAATAAAACAGTTGTTTTTTGGTTCTAGGAACCCACGATGAACAACAAGAATTGAATTGTTGAAAAATATGATAATAATTCCAAAGGGGATGTTTTCTTGACATTTGATGTTTCCACTCAAAATATTTTGAATAATATAGGGTGGTTTATCCTTATCGTTGACATTGATGACTTAGAGGTAAGAAGTTACTTACCTATTGGGGATTTTATTACACTTGTTTCCATGTTGTAATTTTTATATTCGCATAATTTATAACTATTCTTGAATTTGATAGCATGTGGGTGTGGGTGTGTGTGTGTATCCCATGAGACCTGCTATGATTCCATAAGTATTTTTAGAGTATATTTTTTCCATTTTTGACTATGATCACATATTTTTATGTGTTTATTATATGTTATCATGATGATATGTTATACCAAATTTGTATGCTTTACCTGATATGTGTGTTACCATTCATAAGAGGTTGTATTTGGTACTTGAAATAGGTTGAGCATTGTGTGTGGTTTATTTCAAGAGTATTGTGTGCATAGATTGTGATGAATATAATGATTAAACTAGTCACATGATAAATCCATAATAGTATGGGGGCCTAGTATGAGGTACCATGTAGGGGAATGAAGGTCTAGGGACCTAACCCGAGCTAGCATGTTAGGTTCATCATGGTCTGGGGGCCTGACCTGAGACATAGATTGGGTATGTTGGTAGGGGGAATGACCTGTGATGGGTCTAAGATATGATAACCTGGGGTCCTGATTTTAATTCATTCCTTGATACCGTTGAGATATGGTATTTTGATCTAAGTGGATGTTCTTTTCTCATTTACAAAATTCTATGATTAACTGTTTGGTATAGATCTGAAGTAGGTACAATCAGGAGTTTGTGGCGACTTGGTTAGTGCATGGCCACTTGGTTTTGGATTGTATGTTTATTTTCATGTTACACATTTATTAATATTATGAAATACACTTGTTAAAATTGAAAAAATTTGGTTAAAAATGCATTGTTGGTGTCCTAAAAAGTCTTATACTTACACCCCACTCAGGAACTTCAGTGTGCTTATAGACTTCATGACTAGAGATTCAACAAAGGTCAAGGACCCTATGGTGGATGGTTGGTAAGAGGATCATTTAGTTTTTAGAATATTGGGATGGACATTGGTAGACCTAGATATTTATTTATTTATTTATCTAACACTTTATACACTATAAAGACTTTCCACTTTAAGATCTTCTTATTATTGTATGAAATATATGCCATTATTTAATTTCTACATGTTCACTCTAGTTATTTATCATATTATTTATGATTTATTATTGATATTATGACAAGATATTGAGGGTATAGTCTCCCCATTAACAAACTCAAACCCTCACTACTAGTCGTAAGCATCTTTTATATGGGGAGGCATGCATGAGGTCTTGTGGAATTCAGGATTGGACCCAGTGGTTAGGGTCAGGGTGTTACAAATTGGTATCAGAGGACTAAGATTCACATAATTGTTTCTTATCTTTTCTTGATTTGGGATAGGGTAAATATGAGATGGCATAGTTGGGAATCAGGCAGGGGAACTATGATAGTGTTTATCCAACATTGTATAGTATGTTTCTATAAAGTGGGAAAAATTATGTTTTGTTATACTTGTTGATTAAATTCACCTTGGATTATGAACATGATGTTGATATGTGATTTATTATATTTTAGGTACATTCATGAGTCATGACTAGGCATGTAGTTTCTCATTCCATATATATACATGTTTTTTTGTTGCATTTTAGTTATTTAATTAAATGACTTGATTTTTTTATATGATTGTGCTAGTTTCTCTTTGTGTGATATATCTAGGTTTTCTTATTGTTATGATATATCTTTATTGTAATTAATTACTTGAACTAAGCATGATGTTGTGTTAGTATATATATGATGACTTTTAATCTTGTATAGGTATGGATACTAGGGTTGGTACTAAGAGTGGTATACATAGGTTTATGGGTAGACTCATAGGAGAGCCTTGTGTGATCCTATAGACTAAATAGGTTTTATTTTAATGACTTTATTTTTTTACAAAGTGCTTCTTTCACATTACAAAATTTTCACCATGATGTAGTCTTTTGGGACCACTTGGGAAGTAGTCCAGAATACTTTCACAAGGGATGATTTTTCTACTTTACCATTGGAAATTTAGGAGAATTCAGTTGATCATACTCATGAACCTTCTCTATGGTTTGGGAGGTACGGCTTCAATCGGAATAATTTCTCTTAGTGATTTTCCTAGTAATAGGAGTCTATAACTATGGTTAAATATTCCCAAACATCAATTCTAGTATTATTTATCCTTCCTGGAATCTGGAGTCCCTTAGGATGAATAATAATAGGTTGAAATATTTGTGGGAATCTTTGACTTGGAAAAGAATTTAAAGGATCATCAAGTTAAACTGAGATAGAGATCATATAGGGTGTGTAGCGCATTTTGATACCCTCTTATCATATGAAACCATATGATCTGAAGGATATCAAGTTGAATCTTAGTGTCTTTACAAAAAATATCTTTATCAATACTATTAATTTATCATGGGTTGCACCTATGTCATTCTCTAAGAAGTCATATGGTACTCTTAGACTCTATATCGATTACCAAAAGCTGGACTAGGTGAAAGTGAAGAACAAATACCTATTACCTAGGATTAATGATCTTTTCAATCAGTTGTAGGGAGCCTGGTGGTTCTACAAGATTATTCATTGATTAGCCTGTCACTACCTATGAGTTAGAGAGGAAGACATTACAAATATGGAATTTCAGATTAGGTATGGGTTGTATGAATACTTCGTGATGTCGTTCAAACTAAAAAATGTACTGGTAAGGTTTATGGCCCTCGGGAACAAGATCATACACCAATACCTAGACTCATTAATTATTTTTTTTATCAATGGTATTCTCATATACTCACTGACACCAAAACAACATACTAATCACCTTGAGACAGTCATGATCACACTTCAAGCAAATCATCTTTACACAAATCTATTTAAGAGTGACTTATGGATTCATGAGGTGAAGTTCCTAGAACACATGGTGTCTAAGAGAGGTATATTCATGGACCCAGTGAAAATGGATATAGTGAAAACCTAGAAAAATATTTAGAAAGTGTTGAATATTAGGAAGATTTGGATCATAGAAGGATATTATCATCACTTTATCTAGGACTTCTCTCAATTATCATCACTCATAATTATGTAATGAATAAAGGAGTAAATTTATAGTGGATAGAATACTGTGAATAGGCATTTATTGAGTTGAAGAGGAGGTTAACTATAGATCCAATGATCATACTACCTGATCTAAGGATTGAATACATTGTATAGAATCAGGTGTTGGTTTAGGAGTAGTATTGATACTATGGGAACAGATAATAGATTATGGTTCATATTAACTATGGCCCCATGAGTGGAACTATCCTACTCATGACATGGATCTGTAAGTTATGGTTCATACTATGAATTTCTTTTATCACTTTTTATTTGGTGGGAGATTTTTTATCTACACTAACCATATGATCCTTCACTATATCTTTACAGATAGGGACCTAAATATAAGATAGAGGTGTTGGATTGGGTATCTAGAGAAATTTTACTTTGAGATGTATTATGCACTAAATAAGGGAAATGTATTTGTAAATGATCTTAGTCATAAGATACAGGTTGAGCCAGAGTTTGGAGAGTAGCCTCTGGAGGAGTAATGGTTCTTGATGGGCTGGTTGGATGATTAAAGTATGGATTCTCACGAGGGTTAGGGATATATGACTTTTTATCCCTTAGTGATCACATCTTCTCTTGTGGACCGGGTGAAGGATGGATTGGATTTACACTCATAGTGTGATATGATGAGAGAATAGCTAGATAGAGGTGAGAAAATACCCAAGTAGTTGTTGGATGATGATGATGTGATCATGGTACATAGAATAATAGTTGTCCATTCTTCCATCAGATAGGATCTAATGAGATATTTGAATACCTCTATATAGGTGGTACATCCTAGTGTGTCCAAGACATATCACCACTTCAACCGGCAGTTCTGATGGTTGGGGATGAAGAGGGACATCTCAGGGTTTGTATATTGATGAATTACCATCTAGAGGGTAAAGGATGAGCACCAACATCTAGGTTGGTTTCCCTAGAAACTTTAATTCCCCATGTGGAAGTGTGAGGTAATCATGATAGATTTTTCAATGGGGTTACCTAGGAACCTGAGGAGTTATGACCCTATTTGGGTGATTTTTGGTAATCTAATGAAGGTTTCTCACTTATTACTGATCATATAGGCTCACTCTATAGATGAGAGAAGAAATATATGTGTCAATAAGATCATAAAATTACATAGAGTACCCTTGATAATTGTATCTGATAGAGATTCAGGTTTTGAATAAATCTTTTCACAGGTCTTGTAGAAATCCATAGGGACTCAGTTGAGATTAATCATAGTATACCATACCTAGATATATGTAAATTCCAAGCATACAATACACATACTAGTGGATATGCATCAATATTTCATTCTAGACTTTGGTAGAGAATGTTATAATTAGCTATCCTTGGTTGAGTTCACATACAATAATACTTACCAGACTTTGATTCAGATGGTACCATAAAAGTTTCTTTAAGGGAGACCATGTTTATCACTAATTTATTGGCATGAGGTGAGTGAGGAAATAATTTTGTGGAGTATTTTAGTTCAGGATAGTTGTGAGATATTTAATCTAATTCAGAAGAGGTTGATCACTACTCAGAATAAGTAAAGATCATATACTGACCATAGGAAGAGATCCTTGTAGTTTGATGTGGGTGATAAGTTTTTATTTAGAGTGACTCCTAGATTAGGTCACTAATGTCTAAGGAAGTAAGGTAAGATATCTCCAAAAAAAATTGGACCCTTTGATATCATTGAGTGGGTTCGGAGAGTGGCATGTTTTCTATATCTTTCTTCTTTCTACTGAGGTATGCACGATGTGTTTCATGTGTCACACCTATAGAGGTACATGGCCAATCCTACACATAGAATTGACTATGAGGATATAGATTTAGAGCCATATGTATCTTATTAGGAACAGTCGGTGTGGATTATATACTGGATCAGGAAATTCCTTCAAGGTAAGATGATACCACCTTTTCAGATTCAGTGATAACATGGATGGAACTAGAAGGAGACATGGGATTGGGGGTCCGATCTTGGAGCTTAGGGTCATGAGTTTCCTTAACAAGACATCTAGAGATACTTCTCATGGGAGATAAGTCATTAGAGAGGAATAATTGAAATATAATCAATTTTTAATGATAATAAAACTCTCTTTTTTATAAATTATAAGTATTTTTATGTGAAATTTTAATTTTTAAACGAAAATCACTTTATAAATGTTAAATAGATTTAAATAAGGGTAAAATATATATTAACACTTTAGAATATTCTATATAATGTTTTTAAAGTTAGGTGTTGAGTTAGGATGGGATTATGAGTCCCATAGTTCCTCAATTTTGATATAATAAAAATAGTAAATATGTTATATCATGTGAATTTTATTTTTATGAAATAATGGAATATCTCCAAAAAAGTGTTTTAGATGGAAAATATGTGAATTTCATTAGGTCTGAAATGTGTTTTTTATACTAGTAATGACATAACCTTTGAGTTTTGTGGGTGTTTAGTTAAATTTCATGTAAGGGAACTTTTTTACCCATTTTCTTATAATATTATTTTATTTCTATTTATTTTTTATTATTCTTAATACACACACCTCACACCATTATTTCTTCATGTGGGTTTATTTGAATTCATGGAAAAACAAATATTTGACTCCTTTAAGTTGGCAACGCCTTAATAGGGTGAAATTAAAGGCTCCATATTCAATTTTTACTTGGGTTTCTAAATGGTAGAACCATTCGGCTTTCGGTGTTATTGGTCCTGATGATTCTAAGAAAACCAAAAATTCTTTATCCATTATTGATGAAGTCTCCCTTGATCTCCTTGGTGTTATTTTTCCTATTTATAGGTGTGCAATCTACTCTCCTTGTTTTTTCAAGGTTTATTGTGCATGTAAGGGATAATAACTTAGCTTTGTTTTCTTTTATTGTACTTATTTTCTTCCATTTTTCCCCTATTATCAATTATGGATGACTATGGTTTATTTTAAATAAAAAGAGAAACCTAAATTATTTAGGTATAATTTATAAAATTATCAAAGGTTAATTACATAAAATTATCAGAATATTATAATGAAAATAATTATCCAAATATAATTATAAATAATTATCATAAGATAATTTCTTTGAATTATCAAGGATAATTTATATAAACATAATCAAAATATAATTATAGTAAAATCATTAAAGGATAATTTTCATGAATTATCAAATGATATTTACATCAATTTATCAAAGTTTGGTTTATTAAGATTATCAATAGATAAAATATTTAATTATCAAAAGATAATTTATGAAAAAAAATATCATAATAAAATTATGAAGGGATAATTTTGTAAAAATTGTCATAAGATAATTATCAGAGGATAATTATAAAAATTATCAAATATAATCATGTAATTTTATCAATGAATAATTATAAGGAAAAATAACATATAATCCCATAATAATATAGAGTGAAATTTATATTATCACATGGAGTTTTATAATTATTCTTAAGGAGAATATTTCTAGCACATTCATTGGCTAAAAATGATAATTTAGAAATTATCTAGGAGAGAGAAAGTATCATGGAACATTATATTTTATTTATTTTTGAAATAAAATAACTATGTTTGGTTCTAGAAACCTATGATGAACCTCAAACATTGACTTGTCGACAACTATGATAATAAGTCTCGGGATGATATGTACATGAATGTTGAGGTTTCCACTCCAAATTCTGAACCACATAGGGTGGTTTATCCTTTCTATTGACAACAATGACATCATGGTATGAAGTTCACTACCTATATAGTATTTTTTTTATACATGTTTCTTTGTTATAATTTTTTTGTTAAAATAATTAATAATTGTGATTAACCTTGATCGCATATGGGTGTGTGTGTGTGGATCATGAGACCTGATTTGATTCCGTGAGTATTTCTAAAGTAGTTTGTTTCCATGTTTTATTATAATCACATGTTAATATGTGTTGATACTATGTTCTCATGATGATATTTTATGCATAACTTGTATGATTTACCCTATGTATATGTTACCATGCCTTGGAGGTTGTATTTGGTACTTGAGACTGATGAATCATTGTGTGTTGTTTATTCCTAGAGGGGGAGTGTGCATAGTTTGAAAAGATGATGATGATAGACCCGAGAACAAGGTAATGGAATGATGTTCTAGGGGCCAAACCAGAGGAATCATGTATAGGCATGATGGTATAGGGGCCTAGCCTGAGGTAGCGTGTTCGGGGCATGATGGTTTGGGGGCCTAACCTGAGGCATAAATAGGGTATGACGGTCAGCAAGACTGACCCATGATGGAGTCAAGATATGATGTTCTAGGGTCCTGATCTAACTCAATTCCTTAATACTGATAAGATATGGGATTTAAATCTTAGTGGTTGGTCCTTGATCATTTACATAATTCCATGATTAACCTTCTAATATGGAGCTAAAGTAGGTATAGTCGGGGTGTGTGTGGTGGCTTGGTTAGTATAAAACCACTCAATTTTGAATTGTATGTTTATTTTATTATTATTTATTTATTATTATGTTTTAAAATTGTTATACATGATAACACAAGGTTAACGATGCATTGGTAGTTTCCTACTGAGTTTTGTACTCACATCATACTTGGGTATTTAGGTGCACTTATAGATTGCATGACTAGATATATGATGAAGGGACAAGAAACTATGATGGATAGTTGGGTAGATGATCACATATATTTTATCATATCGGGATGGAAACTAGAGGAAACTACTATTTATTTATTTATTTATTTATTTATTTATTTATTTATTTATCTATTGTTTTGATACACTGAAAAGGATTTCTTCTTTGGGAGCAGAATACTATTTTATTACATGTCTTCCATTATTTAGTTTATAAATGTTCACTCTGGTTATTTATTATATTTTTTTTTATTTATTATTTATCTTATGACATGATACTGAGGTTACAGTCTCTGTATAGTTGGACTCAGACCCTCAATTTTGGTTGATAAACTCTTTCTTACGGGGAGGCATGTATGAGGTCATGGGGAATTTAGGTTTGGGCCTATTGGTTTGAGTTTGTATTTTACACCTTGATTTAAGGGTTGTAAGTGAATATAATGGGTGTTGAGATGGCTGAGTCTATTATATTCATCAAGGGGTCTTGATATGCTTTCCCTGAGGAGGTTGTAACGCTACCCCCTCAACATGATATCTAGTTTGGGATAGATTTACATCTGGGTTCCTCTCCAATTTCAATGGAACCTTATCGGATAAAACCTTATAGGATATCAAATTTGGGTATTCAAATAGATTATATAATTCATAAGAGTTCCATTAAACCTATTGTGTCACCATAGGGTTACCTGATGTTATTTTCTAAGAGGGAAGATGATAGTATGACGCTATGTATAGGATACCAAAGACTAAATCATGTGATGATAAAGAATTATTACCATATTCAAAGGATTTATGATCTTTTCTACTAGTTTAGATGATCTAGTTTGTTCTCTAATATCAATATTATAACACCCAATGATTTTAAAATAACATTCTGTTCGATAGTGTATACAACATGCAACACTAAGCTTAAATGAACCATAGAATATTATTATGACTGTTTTAACATAGTCATTGAACTGGTGGGTATGAATAGAATTAACAAAATTTTGATATATATGTATATAATTTATTACTAAATAAAAATTTATTGGTTAATTCTCATAAAATAAGAAATTAATATTTAGTAAAGTCATTTTATTCTTCTAAAATACGTTTTCTTCAAAAAAAGATTTTTATTACTTTTTTTAGTAAATATTATAATTAATTTATGGAACTATTGGAAATTTTATTTAATAAAAATAATATAATTTATTAAATCATCATATAAAAACTACCTTATAGTGAAATTTTTGGGGATTTTTCTATAAAGATTTATTTTTCAGTGGATAATAGAGAATAGTGATATTTATTGAAAACGGTCTTTCTCTTTCAAGAATTTACAATGTTTCATTTTGTTATAAAATGGATTAAAAGTAAAATTATTTATATTATATTATTATTAATCCAATTATTTTTATTTTAACAAATCTTAATGTTAAATTTGGTTTAAAAACATTTTTATACTTAAAAAGATATTTTCTAAAAAAACTATTTTTAACTATGTTTTGTGTTTTAATCTTTAATTAACTTCTATAACTTATAGAAATTTAATCATTAAAAAATAATTCCATGTTTTTAATTTGGAGGTAAAAATTTTTAAATTAGGTCCTTTTTAATTTTTTCATTATGAATAGTAACCATGGTAACTTTTTATTACCACGGTAAAAGTAAAATGGGTTAATTCAGGTTAAAACTAATGTGACAAGGCTTTAAATTCATTCAAAAACATGATTTATATCATTATATGATTATAATTCATCCATAATAATACAAACTTCTAAAATATTACATTTTTTTCATTTAACTTTGATTTTTACCTTTATAATATTTAAGTAAAATATAAAGTAAAAAATTTCACTTCCTTACTTTTAATATCTATAATATTTTGTGAGAGAGAAAAACATATTATATTTGATTATAAATATTAATTTTAAATATGAATGGTTTTTTATCCTTTTATTTTATTTTTTATTTTTATTGATGAAATAAGTACCTTAAATACATATTCAACGTTGACACGGTGTATGTGCAAGCAGTAAAAAAATCAAGTAAATTTCTATAAAAACTCTAAAAGTGATATTTCTTTTAGTATTTATGATGTACCATTAATATTATTGATAAATATAAAATATTATCTATATTTTAAAGTTTTATATACGAATTAATTTGTTTTTATTTTGTTCTCAAAGTCAAATTATTTGAATAGTGTCAAAAATGATATTAATAATATTTTATGTTTATTAATACTTTATTAAATTATTTAAAACACATAAAAACATTTAAATAGAAAAATTATGATTATAAATGGTCTTATATTTCATCCATTATCCATTTTTGATCCAATTTCCAACTTATAAGTAAAATTATAACCCTTTAATATTGAAAATTCCATTACCACGGTTAAGCTCGGAATTGATTAACCAAGGGGTTAAACCAAAATATAAGGTTTAAAATGATGTCTAAACCTTTAAAAATTATATTTTTTATTATATAAAGATAATATCATCCTCATATTCAAATAAATATAATTTTTTATATATTTTATATGAATTAAACACGTATTATATTATAATATTTCATGTATTTCTAAAAATGACATTGATGATATTTTATAAAAAATATATTTTATTAAATGATTTAAAATTAATAAAAATAATATATTCATAAAATTTAATTGGATATGTTTTAAAATATTAATAGTTGTCTATTTATGGGTCATTTACCTTTTTATAATTAATTTCTTAACCCTTAAGAGTAAAAAACTTGGATATCATGGTAATTGTCAAAATGGTTAATTGGGGGTTAAAACAAAGAGATAAGGGTGAAAACATCATATAAACTTGTAAAAATTTTATTTTATGAGATTATATTGACTCTTAATAATATTAAATTATAATAATATCAATTTTCATCCATTTTTACATGAAAAAAATGTATTAGTTTTATACTTTAAGTAATTCCAAGTGTGTACCTCCCTTCACTTATAAAAGAACTCCCCTTCTCTCTTTTATTCACACCACCTTTATCCATATATATCAACCATAACTGATAAAATTATCACATAAAAGTATATATCCATTAATTTTAGGTAGTTTTCTTCTTAAAATACCCTTCCAAGGTTCATATAAAGGGATCTAAAGGAGGCCTACCAAATAAGAGGAAATCATCCCACCCGGCCTCTTTTAATTTATTTTTTATGTTACCCCCTATAAATCTATGATATTAGTCATAAATTAATAAATTTATTATAATAAATATATTTAATGTTATTATTATTATTATTTAAATGCCATTATTCTCCCTCTTTTCCATCAAATGGGACTAGAAAGTATCTTTTATACGTACGTGTGGACTGCCACCTCCACATAGCAATACAATTCATTTTTCCATCACCATATTTCATGAATGGTTATAATGATCGATTTAATGTTTATATATGATATTTATAATATAAATATTCTTCTAAAATTATAATATCATATCTATCTTCTTACATTTCCTTCCTTTGTAAAATGATAATATCGATTGTGCATGTGTGTGGACTACCACCTCCATTAAGTAATGTGATTCATTTTTCATTTATGATTTACATAGATTGTAATAAGGATATATTTAATTAATATATGTGATATATATGATATAATTATTATTAATTAAATTAAAATTATTATTTAACATTATTTCCTTCTATCCGTTAAAAACTGAAAATATCATTCATGTGTATATACGGCCAACCATCTCCATGAATAGTGTAATTTATTTTTCTATATATACATTTTATGGATGAATCTAAATATATATAATATTTATATCTTTTTAAAAAAAATTATATGATGTAAACATGATCAAAGTATAAGGATGTGAACTGTAAAACTAAAACTTCCAAGAAAAACAAAATAATTAACACTCGGAAATGACAATTTTAATAAGGAATTATTTATAAATGGGTGTTGAAATGTTATAATAGGATCATATGTGATATTTTATGTATTTTAATGATTCTATTATATAATTATAATAAATTTAAATTTATTATCCATGAGTTTAAATCACTTTAAAAATAATTCTAACTCGAGGTAAGGGATTTATATTTCAATCTCATTTTAATCGGGGTTGTTTATGCTTCAATTTTTATTAAAAAAATTATATGATCCTTTGATGATAAATATATTTCATTTCATTGTCCTATTTTTATTTATATAGTATACATTTTTTCATTTAATTTTCCTCATTTTAAGTACTTAAGATACCAAAAGAAAGATTTTATGGAAAAACAACTTTAATTATCTCTTCGGTGAGAAATAATTTTTATTACATGCCCATGTTTTATAAAATGTTTTCAAAAATGTTTTAAAGAATGTTTCTACTGATCGATATTTTTCCCATGTTTTACTTTCTATAAAAAAATTCCAAGGAATCTTCCTATCACTTTTCAAACAAGGTACTTTTGACTTTTTATAAAAAATTTGAAAGGAATATTTATTTGAATGTACACATCTGGAATAAAATTTTTCACCATCCATATCGTTCAATAATTTAAAGTTTCATTTATAATTTTCATAGGTTATTTTCAAAGAAAATTTTTTCCTTAATATTTTGAAAAAAAATTAATTTTTTAATATGTGATTTAAAAATGAGAGGGGTATTTTTTTCAATAAATTATCTTGTGATCTTTTCAATGAATTTATCATCTATAATAACATACTTTGATATTACTTAAGATTTACTAGGGATAAAATCAAATGATACCTTTTTTATTTTTTACATATTTTTTATGGTAATAATGATTAAATATCAATGAAACCCATTTTCTTTTCAATGATTTATGTTATGATGACTTTTTTTAGGATCTTAAGGAATTCATGTGAACGGATTTATGATTATGTGATGGTTGGGTAGGAATTATATATACCTAACATGAATTGGTTAAATATTAATGTTCTATGAGCTTAAAGGGTGCATTAGAGGTTTTCCCAATCCCAAAAGAGGGTACACAGGAGGTTATATCAATCCTGAAAAAAGGTACACTGGAGGTTATCCCAATCCTAAAAGAGGGTACATAGAAGGTTATCCCAAGCCTGAAGTAGGTACGTAGTTAATTATATCAAGCGTAACTTTTTATAAATGTCTTAGTGGTTATCCTTTACATAAAATTTATATTATTATAATTATACCACAATTTAATCCACTATTTTATGGCATGATCTTATGCTAATGATATGTTCTCATGGATCATGTTATTTGATCACTTTATGATCCATTTATTAATAACTATCAAGAATTATATCATTAATCATGTTTAATATCTAACTATTTCTTGGAATTAATTTTAGGGGTTAAGATATGGTTATAATACCCTTTATTCTCATGTTATTTTTAAATGATCATTTATATCTCTCTTTTTTACCCTTACTGAGCATATAAGATCGCCCTTTATTATATTCTGTTTTCTCTAAGATATGAAGAAAAAAAATTTAAGTATGATGTGTCTAAAAAGGGTGATAGTTGTGAATAACTAAGTGGGTGATGTTGTAGATCTCTTACGAATAAGTTTTTTATACATAAAATTTTCCATAGAAACTAAACTTATATAGTTCTAGTGTGGATCATAATTCTATTTCATGAATATTCATCAAATAAGATGTAATATTTATGTTTAAAATATATGGGTCACTTTAATTGGTATCAAAAAAAATTAGAGAATCTTTGGATATTAGGATTATATAAATTCATTGAAAATATTTTGGATAAGGCTAAGTTTAGGATAACACACTAAAGTTTTGGAAAGATAAATATTGTGTGGTTTTCTTAGAAATACATTCACATCTAGAAACAAAAGGTGGATATGACTTTGTAATAGATAAATATAAGGTTAATAACCCCCCAAAAGGGTTGTTCAAGTATATCTTGAACATAATTCTAGTGTATGGTGATTGAACCCTTATCGCGCACTAGGTTTGACACTCCTAGAGGATATGTTTAGGTTAATCATATTCTCCTTATAAACCATTATGAAGGATTTTCATAGATGATAACCAAGGATATACAAGGTTAAACATAAGTTGTAATAGGTTAGAAATAAGGTGTCATGATTTATATATTATATAAATTATTTTTCATGATTATATGATTCCTCAATATGACTATTGTTTCTCACACTATAATTTTTGGTTTTAGTCAATGATTGGAACCATGAGGTTTCATGTTAATCTAGAATATAATAAAAAATGGAATGATTGTCCTCATGAGCATCCAAATTAAATGAGTATTGGATTGTGAAACCTTGTGATTGTGTCTAATTAAATATCTCATTCTATGATTTAAATTATGATCTTGGGTAAGTTTCTTGACACACCTAATAAGAGAAAAATGTAATTTTATAAATAACATTAATGTAAGTAGATGTATCTTCATACATATCTAGGAAAGATCGCTCAGGGAAATGTCTCATAAGAATGATAAAATGTTTAATGTTTTGAAAACAAGAGAATATATTAATTAATTTATGAGAAAAAATAAAAATTTTGATAGAAGGATATGAATTTCATACTAATATACCATTTATAGTTTATTATTTTATGTTTTTAGAATATGGGAATTATCCAATACAAGGGTTAACTTATAGACCAAGGACAGTCCCATATTATGCCAATATTTGAAGTGAAAGGATTGAAGTGTTTATTTATTAGTATTTGAGAATTATATAGAAGTTTTATATATATGATATTTTGGTTATAAGAATCGTGAAACTTATGAGGATTATTTAAAAATAGTTTTCTCTTTAAGTATTTGAAAAAATATTAGTGGCAAGGGATATTTTTGGGTGAAACATGACTGGGGGATAGATATCCCTTAATACATACTTGATGTTGAGATAATAATGTTTAGTTGGGATAAATATATGATGAAGAAAAATGGATAGTATTGATGACCTTGAAATTGATTAGTGATTGGATGACAATGTGATTTATGTGATCTTTGGTAAAGTTTTATGCATTTTTTATTTATATAGTATATTGTAATGTGTGTAATAATTTATATTTTCATTAAGGATTTATGTGATGGAATTTTTAGGTGACTTGAAACTTTTAATAGGTTTTAAAAATAATGCTCTATTAAGGTTTAAATAAACCTTTGGGTTAATATATGATTTGATGTTAAGTTTATTATGGTATATTCGATAGTGGGATGTAGATAATGTTTATGGTTAAAAAGTGATTCATTGATAAGGTAATCTTTTGGAAGATATTTATGGTCAAGTTAAGGATTATCTTGTAGGTTAGTGTATAAAGTTGATTCATGGTATTTTGGGAAAGTTCACTAAATTATAATATTACACATTGATTTATCATGGTGATTAATGATATTTTGAGAGATGTTTCATTAGTTTTAGGTATATGAAACCTTTAGGTTTAACATGTGATTTAACATGAAAGATTATTTGGCAAGAATACAATTAAATTTTTGGGGATGTAAGCTAAAAGTTATGATATTTCATTTGAGGTTAAATCATTATTTAATGCTGAGGTAATTTAGGTAATTTGGGATATAGCATTATTTATTTATGGAATGATATAAATTGAACCTTTTGTGTTATTTTGGAAATTTTAGAGTAAAAGTTAATATTTCTTTACATGAAGGTTTATAAATTTTGGATATTATCTTACCTTATGATAATCATTTTGTTTTTTCTTAATTTTTAAAGATAGGAGAAATATTTTTTTATCCTTTTTGGATTATTTGATCCATTAGAAGTTCAATTTAGTGTTTCAGGCATGAAAAAAAATCATCTTCAATACTCATTGTTTAAAGAAAAAGATGATATTTTTGTAAAAATTTATTAAAGGGTGAAATTATTCATGTCAAGTATATTTCCTTATGTTATTATTATAAATGGAAATGGAATTACGCAACTATAGTAAAATGATCTTGAACAAAATTATCATATTACATTCATTTCTGATGAATCGATGTTCCTTTTCACACTTTATTAATCTATAGTTTTGTGGTTATTAACTTTCTCGTGTTCATTCATTTTTTGTATGATTAATTATCTTTGTCACTCTCTATCATTATTTGGAAATTAATTTTTCTTCCATGTCCATATTTTTACTTCCAACTAATTTTAACCTATTTTGAAACTTAATTGTGTATTATTCTAGAATAACTTCGTATTTCCTTTTCCCTCTTTTGAATAGGAATTTTTATTAACCCTTTTATAATGTGAGTTTTCAACATATAAATTTTCAAATATCAAACCATTGATTACTGAAAACAAGTTAAAATTGTGAGGAAATAATTTATTAAAATGGTTGGGATAATTTAGCACCCTATTATTTAAAAACAACACTATGTTTGATATGTTATACAACACGTAACACCGAGCTTAAAAGAACCATGGAATATTATTATGATTATTATAACCTAATGGTTGAATTGGTGGGTATGAATAGGATTAACCAAATTTTAAAAAATATATATATAAGTAAATAATCAATAAAAATTTATTAGTTAATTATTAAGAAATAACCACTCTATTTTTAGTAGTAATTTTACTCTTCAAAAATACATTTTCTTCAAAAAATGTAATTTTTTATATATTTATGATGGAATATTATTATTTTTTTAGAAATTTTAGAATTTCTATTTAATAAAAATAATACTTTTTGAAATCATCATATAAAATTTATATTAGATTCATATTTAGGTATGTTTTTACAATGATTGATTTTTTTCAGTGAATAGTATAAGGTATTGATTTTTATTGAAAACTATCTTACCATTTAAATTATTTACAAATTTTCATTTTGTTTTATAGTGGTATAAAACTAAAATTAGTTATATTATATTGTTAATAATCTAATTAAGTTAATTTTTATCAATTTTATGGTTGAATTTGGTATAAAAGTATTTTTATACCTAAAAAGGCATTTTTTTTTAAAAAAATTTCATTGTGTTTTGTGTTTTTATCTTAAATTAATTTCATCCAATTCTAAAAAATTAATATTGAAATTTTAATTAAATATTTGTAATAAATAGATCCAAATTTTTTAAATATAACCCTTTTATTTTTTTCATTATGAATAGTAATCATAGTAAATTTTTATTACCACAAAAACAGTAAAATAAGTTAATTGGGGTTAAAGATAATATTATAAGGATTAAAATTGTTTCAAAAACTTGAATTTATTTAATTGGGTGAGTATATTTGATCAATAATCACTCAAACTTATAAAATATTACCTTTTTCTATTTAACATTTATTTTGACCTTTATAATATTTAAGTAAAAGATAAAGTCAAACATTTCGCTTCCCTACTTTTAATATATATAATATTTTTTTAAAAGGATAAAAACAACTATTATTAATTTATAAATATTTATTTAAAATATTAATTTATTTATTTATCTTTTTAATTTAATTTTTATTTTTAGTAATGAAACAATTACCTTAAATTATTATGAAACGCAAACACATTGCTTGTGAAAACAGTAGAAAGATCAAAAAAATATTTCAAAGACTCTAAAAGTAAAGATTTTTGGATGATTTATTTTTTCTTGAGAATTTTATATATAAATTTAAATAATTAGGTGTTTTTTAAAGGTTTATAATCTAATAAATTTTCTTTCATTTTGTTTCTAAGGTCAAATTATGTTAATAGTGTCAAAAGGACATTAATGATATTTTAGGTTAAATAATACTTTATTAAATTATTTAAAAATAATAAAAATTTTGAAAGAGAAAAATTATTATAATAAATTTTCTAAATTTTTATAAATTTTCCTTTTATGATCCAATTTTCACATTATAAGTAAAACTATAACCTTTTAATATTGAAAAACTCATTACCATAGTTAAGGTTAAAATTGGTTAACCAAGGGGTTAAACCAAAACATAAGGTTTAAAATGATATCTAAACATATAAAAAATTGATTATATAAAGATTATATCATTCTCATTTTAAAATAAATATCCGTTTAGAACCATTTTACATGAGTTAGAAACATATTATATTATAATATTTTATGTATTTCCAAGAATTATATTAATGATATTTTTTAATATATAAAATTTTATTAAATGAATTAAAATTAATAAAAACCTTATATTCAGAAGAAAAAAATGGTATATGGTTTAAAATATCAACCATGGTATATTTATTAGTCGCTTTCCTTATTATAGTAACTTTCTTGACCCCTAAAGAGTAAAAAAACATTTATATTATGATAATTTTCTAAATGGTTACAGAGGGGTTAAAACAAAGAGATAAGGGTAAAAACATCACATAAACTTTTCCAAGTTTTATTTTATGAAGTTATTTTTAATAATAATCATCTTACCTTCCAAATATATAAATTTTCATCCATTTATTCAATTAAAATTAATTTATATTAATTTAATAATTTATTTAATTCCAATAGTGTCCCTCCCTTCAGTTATAAAAGGACACTCCTTCTCTATTTTATTTACACCACCTTAAGGCATCTATATCAAACAAAACCTAAAACATTGTCTTATAAAAACCCTACTCATTAATTGGATGTTTTTTCTTCTTAAAATACCATTCAAAGGTTCTTTAATAAGGGATCTAAAGTAGACCTTTTGAAGAAGATGTAATCTTCATACTAGACCTATTTCAATTTCTTCCTTATTATACCTCTTATAAATATATGGTATTCATCATACATTAATAAATTAAATTTACTATATTTACTAAAATGTTATTATTATGTAAATACCATTATTCACCATCTTTTCTATCAAATGGAAGGTGAAATTATAACTTGTGCATACATGTGGACTACCACCCCCACGTTGTGATATAATTCATTTTTCATAACCATATTTCATGGATTATTATTATGATGGTTTTAATATTTAAATATTTTATTTTTAAAATTATTATTATTATGTAATTATAATATAATATTTAACTTCTTACCATCTCATCCATTGGAAAATGATAATGTCGCTCTTGCATATGTGTGGACTACCACCTCCATGAAGCGATGTGATTCATTTTTTATTTATGCTTTAAATGGATGGTAATAAAGATATATTTAATAAATATATATGATATATAAGATATAATTATTATTCTATAATGGTGAATTATAATTTATATTTATTTCATTTCATTATTTGAAAATTGAAAACATTGTTCATGCGTATGTACGACCTACCAACTCCATGAATAGTGTAATTCATTTTTCTATCACTAACTTTTATGGATGGCTATAAATATATATATGTAATGGATATATATTATATTTATATCATGTTTAACATTATATATATTATGAAACCATGATCAAATTATAAGGACTGGAACTGCAAAACCAAAACTCCCATGAAAAACAAAACAGGTAACACCCATAAACGACAATTTTAATAAAGAATTATTTTTAAATGGGTCCGAAAATGTTATAATAGGATATTATATGATGTTATAAGTATGTAAATGACTCTATTAGAGAATTATAATAAACTTAAATTTATTATACAAGAGTTTAAATCACTTTATAATAAAGTCAAACTTGAGGTAAGGGATTTATGTTTGAATCTCATTTTAATCGAGTTTCTTTATACTTGGATTTTTATTAAATAAAATTATATAATAATTTCTTGAAAAATCCATTTAAGGTTCTTCTCATATGTTTACTTAATGATAATAAATATTATCTTATCATTTTACTCACTTTTAGTACTTAATAGACTGAAATAATGTTTTAAAGTAAAATTGAATTTAATTCTATCTTCTATTAGAAATCCTTTTTATTCCATATCCATGTTTTATAAAAAAAATCAAGAATTTTTTTACTAAAATAAAATTATTTTTTAAATTCATTTTTAATAATTTTTGACTTGATATAAAAATTCTTCATTGGAATCTTCTATCATTTTCTTGACAAGGTACTTTTTACTTTTTACATGGAATGTGAAATAAATATGTTTTTAAAATACACAACATGAAAAAAAATTCCCATATTGATGAACATTAAATAATTTGAAGAATTATTTACAATTTTCCAAGTTTAATTTCAAATAAAAAAGTTTCCTTAATATTTTGGAAATTTTTAGATTTTAAATATGTAATTTTAAAATGACAATGATATTTTCCTCAATAGATATTAAAGTTATATTTTAAATAAAATTTTCATTTATGATAACATCCTTCAATATTACTTAGAATTTATTGGGTATATGATTCAATGATACCATATTTATTCTTTATCTATATTTTTTATCGTTATGATGATAAAATATCGATGAAACTCATTTTCATTTCCATACGTTAAGTTGTGATGAATGTTTTTATGATCTTATGGCATAAATGTGAATAGATTTATGTTTATGTGATGGGTGGGTTCATAATTATATATCCCTCCAAATAATTGGATAAATATTAGTGTTTTATGAGCACAAAGGGTACATGGGAGGTTATCTCAAGCTAAAAAAGGGTACATGAAAGGTTATCCTAAGACCAAAAGAGCGTATAAGGGAGGTTATCTCAGTCCTAAAAGAGGGTACACAGAAGGTTATCCCAAGAATGAATCTAGAACATGGGATATTTTTCAATCCTAACTTATTATTAATTTTATATTTTTTATCATTCTTATATGATTTCTATGATTATGATTATACCACACTTTATTCTCTTACTATGCACTTGGTTTGACACTCTCGAGGGATATGCTTGGGTTAACTCATATTTCCATTATAAACCATTATGAAGTATTTGAGTATATCATAACTAATTATATCCAAGGTTAAACCTAATTTTTCATAGATGAAAATAAGTTTTTACTATTTAGATATCCTTTGAATGATAGTGTATACATCATGCAACACAGAGCTTAAATGAACCACATAATATTTTTATAATCATTATAACCTAGCTGCTGAATTGGAGGATATGAATGACATTAACAAAATTTTTAAAGATATATAAAATTTCCTTATCAATACAAATATATTTGTTAATTATTAGAAAATAATCACTCAGGTTTTAGTAAAGTCTTTTATTATTCAAAAATATGTCTTCTTCAAAATTACTTTTTTTTCTTTTTGAGAGGGAATATTATAATTAATTTCTGGAAATTTTAGAAATTTTATTTAATAAAAATAATATCATTTTTTAAATAATCATATAAAAATTATCTTACAGTAAAATTTTGGGATTTTTCTATAAAGATTGATTTTCCGATGAATAATAGAAAATAGTGCATTTTATAGAAAATTATCTTTCTGTTTCAACCATTTAAAAAGGATTCATTTTGTTTTAAAATAGTTTAAAATTAAAATTAGTTTTATTATATTATGAATAATCCAATTAATTTAATTTTAATCAATTTTATGTTTGAATTTGATATAAAAATATTTTTATACTTCAAAAAGCATTTTTCTAAAAAAACAATTTTTTATTGTGATTTTTGTTTTTATTTTAAATTAATTTCTACCAATTATATAAATTGAAACTTGAAAAATTAATTCCATGTGTGGAATATTTTGTTCAATTTTTTTTAAATAGGATCCTTTTATCATTGGTTATTATGAATAGTAGTCATAGAAACTTTGTATTACCACGGTAAAGGTAAAATTGGTTAACTTGGGTTAAAATTAATTTGATAAGGCTTAAAATTCATTAAAACACTTGAATTTATTTCATTTTATGATTTTATTGTTTCTATAATCATCCAAAATTTAAAAATATTACCTTTTTTCAATTTAACTTTTATTTTGACCTTTATAATATTAAAGTAAAAGATAAAGTCAAAAATGGTTCATCCTTGATTTTAATATCTATAATATTTTGTGATGGCAATAAAAACAACTTTTTTAGTAATAAATATTTATTTAAAATATGAATTAATATTTTTTATCATGGTAAATGGTTTCAAATTTTTAGCAATAAAATAACTACCTTAAATGCTTATGCAATGCTGAAAAAGTGTTTGTGCAAGGAGTAGAAAAATAAAATAAATTATTTTAAAATATCTGAAATTAATATTATTTTGGTAATTTATAGTTTAGCAATAATTTTATAGATAAATATAACATATTAGTTATGTTTTAAAGGTTCATATTTGAATTCATTTTTTGTGATTTTGTTTTCAAAGTCAAATTATGTGAATAGTGTCAAAAATGACATTAATTGTATTTTATGTTAAATAATAAATTATAAAATTATTTAAAAATCATATAAAAAATAATTAAATAGTACAATTAGGATGATATATGGTCTAATACTTTAATCCCTTTTCCATTTATAATCCAATTTTTACCTTATAAGTAAAATTGTAACTCTTTAATATTGAAAATTTTATGACCACGGTTAAGGTTAAAATTGGTTAATCAAGGG
The DNA here is from genome assembly GCA_963277665.1 of Viscum album. Lineage (NCBI taxonomy): Eukaryota > Viridiplantae > Streptophyta > Magnoliopsida > Santalales > Viscaceae > Viscum > Viscum album. The sequence continues at coordinate 1,036,397,617 of OY728141.1, read as the reverse complement.
GTTAAGCCAAAAGATAAGATTTAAAATGATATCTCAACCTATAAAAATTTTATTAGTTAATTATATAAATATCATATATTCCTTATCATATAATCCATGTCATTTTGGAACCATTTTACATGAGTTAGACGCATATTATATTATAATATTTCATGTATTTCCAAAAATGACATTAATGATATTTTATAACAAATAATATTTTATTAAATAATTTAAAATTAATAAAAATCCTATATTTTGATAATTAAATTATATATGGTTTAAAATATAAACAATGATTTATTTATGGGTTAATTTTATTTTTATAGTAACATTCTAGACCACTAAAGAGTAAAAAGCATTGATATCGTAATAATTGTTAAAAGGGTTAAGGGTGGAATAAAACAAAGAGATAAGGATAAAAGAATAACCTAAACTTGTAAAAATTTTATTATATGAGATTATTTATACTCATTATAAAATTATATTTTAATTACATCAATTAGGATCCATTTTTCATCAAAATTATTTTATATTAATTTAATACTTTAAGTGATTCCAAGAGTGCCCCTCCATTTACTTATAAAAGTATGCCCCTTCTCTCTTTTCTTTACACCTCCTTCAGAAATATATATCGATAAAACCCTAAAAATTTTCCTTATAAACTTATTTATACACTAATTATATGTTACTTTATTCTTAAAATGTCATTCTAAGATTCCTTGGGAAAGGATCTAAATTAGGTCTACCGAAGAAGGGGTAATCTTCCTACCCGACCTCTTTATATTTATTTATTATTTTACCTCCTATAAATATATTTTATTAATCATAAAATAATTATTTAAGTATCCTAAATATACTTAAATTTTATTATTATTATGTAACTATCATTATTCACCCACTTTTTCATCAAATGAGAAGTAAAATCATCGCTTGTGCATACATGTGGACGACCACCTCCACATAGTGATACAATTCTTTTTTCATAACCATATTTCATGGATGGTTATTGTGATGGGTTTAATGTTTTTATATGAAAATTATTATATAATTATTCTTCTATAATTATAATATCATATCTAAATTCTTACCTTACCATCTGTTGGAAAACAATAATGTCGCTCGTGTGTATGTGTAGACTACCACCTCCATAAAGCGATGTGATTTGTTTTTCATTTATATTTTACATGGATAGTAATAATGATAAATTTAATTCATATATATTATATATATTATATTGATTATTTTTTTATTTTGAATTATTATTTATCTATATTTCATTCCATCTATCAAAAAATGAAAAACAATGTTCATGGGTACGTACAACCTATCGTCTCCAAGAACGGTGTAATTAATTTTTCTATCACTACCTTTTATGTATTAATATATATATTTATATATATATATGATATTTTTATCATGTTTAACATTTTTAAGATTATGGAATTGTGTTCAGAGTACAAGGGCTAGTACTGCATAACCAAAACTCTCATGAAAAATGAAACAGTTAACACCTGAAAACAACAATTTTAATAAAGAATTATTTATAAATAGGTGTTGAAATTTTATTGTATGATTATATATGATATTATAAGTATGTATATTATTCCATTATATAATTATAATTAATATAAATTTATTATACAAGAGTTTAAATCTCTTTCAAATCAAGTCAAACTTGAGGTGAGGGGTTAATGTTTCAATCTCATTTTAATTGGGATTTCTTATGCTTGAATTTACATTAATGGAAATTATATTATCCTTTATTGATAAATACCATTTATTTTATTCTCATTTTTTTTGTTCAAGATAATAATTTTTTTCCTTTTATTTTTTCTCACTTTAAGTACTCAAGATAATTAAATATTTTTTTAAGGAAAATCAGATTTAATTCTCTCTTCTGTCAAAAATCATTTTTCTTCCATATCCATATTTTCTAAAATGTTTTCAAGAATATTTTTACTAATACCTAATAATTTTTTAAATTATTTTTTACTCATTTTTTACTTTCTATAAAACTGTTTCAAAGGAATATTTCTATCATTTTCCAAATGAGTAACTTTTTACTTTTTACCCAAAATGTGAAAAGAATAATTGTTTTAACATACATAGAATGAATATAATTTATCTACTTTATGATTTTCCAATTATTTGAAGCTTCCATTACAATTTTCAAAGGTTTTTTTTAAAAAAAATCTTCTTAAATATTTTGGAAATTTTTAGATTTTAATTATGTGGTTTAAAAATGAAAATTATATTTTCCTCAACAAATATTATGGTGATCTTTTAAAGAAAACTTTCATCTATGATAATATACATTGATTTTTCTTATGTTTTAATGATTATATTATCAAATTATTCCATATTTATTCTTTCTCTAGATTTTTTATGGTTATGATGATGAAATATCGATGAAACTCATTTTCTTTTCCACAAGTTAAGTCATGTTCTCATACCCTTTATACTCATGTTATTTTTAAATGATAATTCATATAACCATTTTTACCATTAATGAGCATATAATATCATACTTTATTATGTTTTATTTTTCATAGGATATAAATAAAAGTTTTAAATATGATGTTTCTAAGAAGGATTCTAGTTTTGAATAACTAAGTTAGATATGATGTAGATCTCTTTTGAATAAATTGATTATGTATCCAAATTCCTAATGACACTAAACCTATATAGTACTAGCATGGATAATAATTCTATATAATTAATATACATATAATAAGATTTAATGTTTATGTATGAAATGTATGGGTTGTAATAGATTTGTGGTCTGGATATCATCAGTTGAGGGTAAGGGAAAAAGGCATCCCAAAGATTATATTCTGGTGTAGATATAGACACTTCAAGTTTGTAGTTAAGTTGTTCGATGTCACAAACACATAGTAAATGTTCATGGAACTCATGAACTCTATATTTCATGATTTAGTGAACCATTTCATAGTCGTCTTCATCAATGATATTCTCTGTAACACCCTGAGATTTTATGAGATATATTATTTTTAATTTCTTTGATGTCTTCTATTATAAATTACACCAAGATAACCTTTTACTATACGAAACTCCGTATTATCTTTTAGTATACGTAACACTATTCTTGGCTCGTGCTATACACAATTTCAAATTCGTTTTGTGGAAATTATTCTACACAACATTAAGTATAGATTTTGTTTAATGTTTAAATGAAATAAGTTTTGATTATGTTATAAGCAACACCAAACGGAGCTTTCACTACACGCAACCTTGACTTGGCTTGCATTACACACAATCAAGATCCTCCTCGATAGCGTGTGTAGTATGCAAAACCTGGTTTCACTAAACAAGATATTATTAAAATATTACTATGAACTAGCCGTTATGAATAGTAATACCCAATTTTTAAAATTTTATAAATTTTATCATTCAAAATGGACTTTATTTTTGGATTCGGAATATCGAAATTAGCCTAGGGTGAATTTTTGTTATTTTTCTGAAAACTTTCAATTTTTGATGAATAGTGAAAACACTGGGTTACTATTTAAAAACCGACTTTTTATTTAAATAATTATTTATTTTATTTAAATTTATTTTAGGTCAAAATTGATACATAATACCTATATAAATTAAATTTAATTCATTGGAGTCATTTTATAAAAAAATTAGATATATAAAAATTTTATTGAACTTTTCACCGTCTTTTATCCACCTCCTAGGAGAATCAGGAAATTCACATAAAACTTAATTTTACCACTTCTGTAAGTGGAATTTCGAAAATCTGAGAGACATGTTTAATATCAAGGAGTAAAATTTGGTTCAATGAGATGAAAATAATTTTTGGTGAATAGTAACTTTTTACTTTTATTTACCACGGTTAAGCAAATAGGATAATTAAGGGTAAAAATGATATTATTATTACCCTAACATATGTCCTGATTCTATTGGATGAGTGTAATTTGACCTAAAAAAACTTTAGGAATATAATATTATCATTTAGGTCCACTTGTATTAGATTAGGACATTTATTATTATTTTATTTAAAAAAGAGTTAAAATAGTTAAAATCAATGTTTAATAACTAAAACATTTTTAATATAGGGTTATACATAAGATAAATTCGACTATAAATATTAATTAGAAATCTAAAAAGATTTCATACCTAATGGTATTTTATTTATAGTTTTTAGACATTAAATAATTTAATTTATTTATGACACAATGGTGATGTAGTAATTACCTAAATAATGAAATATTAACATAATTGATGTTATAAATACCAAAATAAATGTAATTTGAGACTTTTTATGAATTCCACTAATTTTCTAGGTTAATATGATATTTTATTATTTATTTAATTAACTTTTTTATAACTAATAATGTTTTTATAATTTTCAAAAAAATCAATTACCAAATAGTGTCAAAATTGACATAAAATAGTTTTTAAAACAAATATTATATTATTAATTGTTATAATATTCTTAAAAAACTAAGGTTCGTCCAAATGACTCATATATGGTTATATATATTAATAAATAACCACTAGGGGTTCTTTTATCTTGTTATAGTAAGTTTATTAACCATATAGTGTAAGAAAACAAGAAGACATGGTAAAAGTTAAATTATTTAACTTAGAGTTAAATCTAAAAGATAAGGTTAAAATAGTAACCTAAACTTGTATAAAACCTATTGGTTGAGAGTATTTTGACCCATCCCCACATTAACTTCGAAATAAATCAATTTGGAGCTATTATAAACCGAATATGACTTTATTATAAAATAATATTTTAAGTTTTTTCAAAGGTGCCCCTCTCCTCCCTTATAAAAAGGGAACCCATTCCCTCTTCTCTTCACACCCTTTTGAGCCTTGAAGCTCAGCCAACCCCTGAACATTTCTCTTATCCACTTCCCTAGAAACATTCTGTAGATTTTGGTCTTCTCAAAAGACCAACTCTACTTCCTTAAGTGGAATCTTAAAGGAGGTGCGTCGAAGAAGAGGTAATCTTTTCTTCCGATTCTCTCAAGTTTCTTTCTTCTTCTACTTCTTCTTAATTAGTTATTTCACTATAAATTAATAACATCAGTATAACTAATATACTGATATATTATTATGAATATTAAACAACCATTTTTCACCTTCTATCCATCCTATGGAAAATGAAATCACCGCGCGTGCGTACATACGGAATATTGTCTCCACGCCATGGTGTAATCTATTTTCCACCACCACCTTACACGGATGGGTGTAATGGTGTAAATAAATAACTATATATGATTATTATAAAGTGATATTGATTTTTAAATATTATACATACACTTCAATACAATTCCAAGATCATGGGAATGATATCATCGCTCGTGCGTACGTACGGACTACCGTCTCCACGACACGATGAGATTCATTCTCCATGTTAACCATTCATGAATCATTATAAAGTATATATAATGAATAATAATTAAATATATGAAATAATAATGATACTGTATTTATTTATATATATATGTATGTCATCTACTTAATCCCATTCAATTCAATAAGGAAACGAAAACAGCATTCATGCATACGTACGGACTAACATCTCCACGACGCGATGAGATTCATTCTCCATGTTAACCATTCATGAATGATTATAAAGTATATATAATGAATAATAATTAAATATATGAAATAATAATGATACTAGATTTATGTATATATATATATATGTGTATTTATGTATGTAATCTACTTAATCCCATTCAATTCAATAAGGAAACGAAAACAGCGTTCATTCGTACGTACGGCCTACAGTCTCCAGGAACGGTGTATTTCATTCCATTTATAGATATATTATATATATATGTATATGAAGAGTATATATTATATATAAATCATTTTTTACATTCTGAAATTAATTAAATCATGATAAAAGTAATAATATCAAGAACAAAAAATCGAAACACATATGATAAATGAAACGATTTTACCCAAAACGCTACTTTAACATGGAATTTACAAAAGAACGGGTAATATAAAGTCATAAGTGAACCATATATGATATCATAACAATGAATATGATTCTGTAATAAGTCAATGACATTATTTAAATCATTATATAGTAAGTTCTAATACATACAAAGCATATCCGACATAAGGTAAGGGATAATTATTCCAATCTCATTCTTATCCGAGATTGTTTATTCGTAAGTATTTACTGGGGTTATGTTTATCATCCATGTCCATATGTTCTCAAAATGTTTTCATAAAATGTTAACTTTTCTTCCATGTATGTTTAAAGTCATTTTTACCCTTTTTTACTTTTACCACATCGTATGGAAAGAATCTTTATTTTATTTACCATAAAAGGTACTTTTTGACTTTTCTGACAAAAGTACGAGAAGAATGTTTTTTTAACTTATACGGAATGAACGTATTTTTACTGTTTCATATCGCCTAATTTTCATGAAGCTTACTCTACAAGATATCATGGTTATTTTCAACAAAATACTTTTCTTTTAACATTGTGTGGCATTTTTTGAAAAGAAAATGATTTTGAAGAAGAAAGGATATTTTCCTCAAAAATTCATTTCAAGTGTTTTATCAAAACTATTTTCCATCTAAGATGACATTATTTATCATGTTTATGTTTCAAGTATAATGTATCTATTATTTACATGGTCTGATTTTTCTTATGATGAAATTATTTCCATTAGTTTTATATGGATTATGTGATGATGGGATGATGTTTATGAAACCCATTTTATTCTTTGGGTTATGATGAATGATTTATGTTTATTTTGTGGCACAAGTAAGAATGGTTTCATTATGAGATGGGTGGGACCTATATCTCCCTCCAATGCATTGGGTAATAATTTATATATCATGAGATAGACATGGATGGAACAGTAAGTTAATCTGGTTCAGTGTTACAGGACTGAAATGAGGAGTGAACTTGATTCAGAAAGGGAATTTTTTCACTTAGATGGTCTTGGCAGCAATGCCTTGGCTACTATAGAAATCATAACATGTGCTAAATGGTTTCCAAAATTACATGTTTTATTCCCATTCTATTTTTTCATGGTTTATGTTCCATTATTATATATTCCTTACGTACTTCCATGATTTATGTCTTTGCTCAAGATTTTGATGTTTAGATTTTATGTTCAAGCTTTTGTATTCAAATGTTTATGGATTGTTTTATGTTCTCTATGTTTACCCTTAATGAGAATTTGAGCTCACCCTTTTTATGTTTTATTTTCCCTAGGATATAAAGAAATTTTTTAGGTAAGAAAACAAAAAGGGGAAGATCTTTATGGGAGATGTTGAAGATCTTTCACCATGATTATAAGATTACGTTCTGAGTTTCCAAATACACTAAACTATTACAATACTTGAGTTTTGGTTTTTGTTATGTATTAAGTATTCTGAAAAAGTAATGTAATGTCCATGTACGTCAAGCTTTGGGTCTCTATAGTTGGTATCAGAGGAAAGGTTTAGTTAACCTTTGGAAACTAGGATGTGAAAACTTTAGTGAGATCCCTAGAGATATTTCTAAGGTATGTCTAGGGATGTCTCTGAGGTTAAGTATAAGTATAGGTTATAGTCCTATAATTATGCTAATGATATTAGAATTAAACCTAATATGTTAGATATTTAAGTTAATCCCCCTTTATTATGATTTTGGCCTCTCACACTGTTCTTTTTGGGTTTTAGAAAATGGCTGGAAACAGGAAGATTCACGATAATGGAGGATATGATGGACAATGGAATGATATTATTCATGAGAAACCAAATGAAATTGGATCTGGAAGTCCGCATATCGTTATTATGCATAATCAGAAATCTCATAATATGATAAATAATCTCAACTTTGGTAAGTTTCCTGACTCAGTTAATAAGAGAAAGATGGAGTTTCATGGTGATCATAGAGGAAAGAAAGTTCAATTTCCCCCATGTAAATCATGTGGGAAGAGGCATCAAGGAGAATGTATCAAAGGAACTAGAATATGCTTTGGGTGTCGAAAAGAAGGATACAAATCTAGTAATTATAAAGGAAAAGGTTCAGTTAAAACCATGGACAAGGATAATGGTATTTCTAAGACATCAAAAATGGTTAAGTATTTTAAATCTGGAATGTACGGGAATTATGAAAACCAATTCCCTAAGGGAAAGTCTCATGAAGAGAAACAGCATGGTCGTATGGGTAGTATTTATGTTGATGATGATGAAGAGACTAAAAATGATATATGAGATGAAATAATTGTTCAAGTTCGGTCAATGGTTTAATAAGGTAGTGGAATGATTACAATTTTATCAAGAGTAATGTTGTATAAGTAATCTCATGGTACTATGGAATAAAGAGACATCTAAGGATTATTACACTATGGTTTTTCCTCATGTTTTTGAAAGTATATGTTGAATGGTACTGGTAACCATGAAAGGTTATTCAGATATTTTTTGAAAGCATCTAATATGCGCATAAATAAGGGATAAAGAGATAATGAAATGTTTGATAGTATTAATGAGCTCATATAAGGAAAAAGTGATATCATGGTTTGAGTAAATAGAATTTTTGGGATTTTGGTATGTGGAAAGAGTTACCTTGTGACAGCATTCATGTTTTCACTGTGGTTCAATAGAATACATGATTAAGGTATTCACATGTTTGGAATGTGACAAACAAGATATATCATATGATATATGGGGGATAAATGATGGTATTCACATGCTCGGTAGATGACATTTCTAGTAATTGTTTTCTTTATACGATGAGCTTGGATAGAAGTATTTTCGATAAGCCTAAAGATTGGAATGAATTAAGTTAGACATAAGACGGTATTGTTTAAGGCTAGAACTTTTTTTCGATATTATTGCAGGAATGTTATTATAATGTAGTTTTAGAAAAAGGGACAACCTGTAGGACGGACGACAACCTGTCGCATCGGACAAGGCTGTGGGAATCGAACCCACAACCAAAGTGCAACAGGCCTTTATCGCCTACCACTGGCCAACAGGAAGTCCCTGGTTATTAGAAACTAGTTTTATTATATTAAGCGGTATGATAGATGAAGTATAAGTCCATTTTTGGAATCATATACGATTAACCTCGCCATATATGAACTTATGTATATTTGATAACTTTTTCTAACCCTATGTTTGAGACAGATGGAATGACATATCATTCTATCGCGTGATCTGCTAACACTTCATGAAAGACAAATTCAACTTCATTTCTTTAAGAGATGAAGTGGAAATTGTTCAAGGCATGAGCAATGTTGAGATTGTACCAAAATCAAGTAAGTATTTCTTTTAATTCAAAAATTAATCAACTTTAGGGAAGTGATCTTGAAAACCAAAAATGTTGTCCTAGTGCTCTCATATCTGATGAATCAGATGGTACCTTAGATCATCACAATTTTATGGCTTTGTGACTGTTGGATTTTTTATAGCCATGTTCTCTACCACTCTCCATCAGAACTTGATGGTTATATTTCTCTTCCATATCCATATTTTCACCTACGTTCTCCTATGTGGAAACCCAGTGATTAGTTAATTTGGGTAACCGTTACGTTTCATAATTTAGTTTTTAAAGTTTAGTTTTGGTATTCCTTTTTACGATGTGGGTTTCTATGAAAGAAAATTTCAAGTAGAAAACCATTTATAACCCCGATGAATTTCAAGGGAGAAATTCATTTTAAGGGGGGTAGAATGTAACACCCCGAGATTTTATGAGATATATTATTTTTAATTTCTTTGATGTCTTCAATTATACATTACACCAAGATTAACTTTTACTATACACAACTATGTATTAGCTTGCAGTATATGCAACACTATTATTGGCTCGTGATACACACAATTTCAAATTCGTTTTGTGGAAATTATTCTACACAACATTAAGTATAGATTTTGTTTACTGTTTAAATGAAATAAGTTTTTATTATGTTATAAGCAACACAAAATGGAGCTTTCACTACAGGAAACCTTGACTTGTCTTGCATTACACACAATCAAGACCATCCTCGATAGCGTGTGTAGTACGCAATACCTGGTTTCACTAAATGAGATATTATTAAAATATTACTATGAACTAGCCGTTATGAATAGTAATACCCACTTTTTGAAATTTTATAAATTTTATCTTTCCAAATGGACTTCATTTTTAGATTCGGAATATCGAAATTAGACTAGGGTGAATTTTTGTTATTTTTCTGAAAACTTTCAATTTTTTATGAATAGTGAAAACACTGGGTTACTATTTAAAAACCGACTTTTTATTTAAATAATTATTTATTTTATTTAAATTTATTTTAGGTCAAAATTGATACATAATACCTATATAAATTCAATTTAATTCATTAGAGTCATTTTATAATAATTTTAGATATATAAAAATTTTATTGAACTTTTCACCGTCTTTTACCCACCTCCTAGGAGAATTTGGAAATTCACATAAAACTTAATTTTACCGCTTCTGTGATTGGAATTTTGAAAATCCGAGAGACATGGTTAATATCAAGGACTAAAATGTGGTTCAATGAGATGAAAATCATTTTTGGTGAATAGTAACTTTTTACTTTTATTTACCACGGTCAAAAGTAAATCGGGTAATTAAGGGTAAAAATGATATTATTATTACCCTAACACATGTCTTAATTCTATTGGATAAGTGTAATTAGACCAAAAATAACCTTAGGAATATAATATTATCATTTAGTTCCACTTGTATTATATTAGGACATTTATTATTATTTTATTTAAAAAAGAGTTAAAATAGTTAAAATCAATGTTTAAAAACTAAAACATTTTAAAGATAGGGTTATACATAAGATAAATTAGACTATAAATATTAATTAGAAATAGAAAAATATTTCCTACCTAATGGTATTTTATTTATAATTTTTAGACATTAAATAATTTAATTTATTTATGATGCAATGGTGATGTAGTAATTACCTAAATAATGAAATATTAACATAATTGATGTTATAAATACCAAAATAAATGTAATTTGAAACTTTTCATGAATTGCACTAATTTTCTAGGTTAAAATGAAATTTTATTATTTATTTAATTAAATTTTTTCGAACTAATCATGCTGTTATGAGTTTTACAAAAATCAATTACCAAATAGTGTCAAAATTGACATAAAATAGTCTTTAAAACAAATATTATATTATTAATTGTTATAATATTCATAAAAATATAAGGTTCGTCCAAATGACTTATATATGGTTATATATATTAATAAATAACCACTTGGGGTTCGTTTGTCTTATTATAGTAAGTTTATTAACCATATAGTGTAGGAAAACAAGAAGACATGGTAAAAGTTAAATTATTTAACTTAGAGTTAAATCTAAAAGATAAGGTTAAAATAGTAACCCAAACTTGTCTAAAACCTATTGGTTGAGAGTATTTCGACCCATCCCCACATTATCTTAGAAATAAATTAATTTTGAGCTATTATAAACCAAATATGACTTTATTATAAAATAATATTTTAAGTTTTTCCAAAGGTGCCTCTCTCCTCTCTTATAAAAAGGGCACCCCTTCCCTCTTCTCTTCACACCCTTTTGAGCCTTGAAGCTTGGCCAACCCCTGCCCATTTCTCTTATCCACTTCTATAGAAACATTCTCGATATTCGTTTCTTCTCAAAAGACCAACTCTACTTCCTTAAGAGGAATCTTAAAGGAGGTGCGTCGAAGAAGAGGTAATCTTTTCTTCCGATTCTCTCAAGTTTCTTTCTTCTTCTACTTCTTCTTCTTTAGTTGTTTCACTATAAATTAATAACATAAGTATCACTAATATACTGATATATTATTATAAATATGATACAACCCTTTTTCACCTTCTATCCATCCTATGGAAAATAAAATCACCGCGTGTGCGTACGTAAGGAATACCGTCTTCACGCCGTGGTGTAATCTGTTTTCCACCACCACCTTACATGGATGGGTATAATGGTGTAAATAAATAACTATATATGATTATTGTAAAGTGATATTGATTCTGAAATAGTATACATACACTTCAATACAATTCTACAATCATGGGAATGATATCATCGCTCGTGCGTACGTACGGACTACCGTCTCCACGACGCGATGAGATTCATTCTCCATGTTAACCATTCATGAATGATTATAAAGAATATATAATGAATAATAATTAAATATATTACATAATAATGATAATTTATTTATTTATATATATATATATATTTATGTATGTCATCTACTTAATCCTATTCAATTCAATAAGGAAACGAAAACAGCATTCATGCGTACGTACAGACTACCGTCTCCACGACACGATGAGATTCATTCTCCATGTTAACCATTCATGAATGATTATAAAGTATATATAATTAATAATAATTCAATATATGACATAATAATGAAACTGGATTTATGTATATATATATATATATGTACGTCATCTACTTAATCCCATTCAATTCAATAAGGAAACAAAAATAGTGTTCATGCGTACGTACGGTCTACCGTCTGCATGAATGGTGTATTTCATTCCATTTATTGATCTATAATATATATATGTATATGATGAATATATATTATATATAAATCATGTTTTATATTTTGGAATTAATTAAATCATGATATAAGTAATAATATCAAGAAAAACATGTCGAAACACGTACGATAAATGAAACGATTTTACCCAAAATGCTGCTTTAACATGGAATTTACAAAAGAACGGGTAATATAAAGTCATAAGTGAAACATATATGATATCATAACAATTAATATGATTCTTTAATAAGTCAATGACATTATTTAAATCATTATACAGGAGGTTCGGATACATACGAAGCATATCGGACATAAGGTAAGGGATAATTATTCCAATCTCATTCTTATCCGAGATTGTTTATTCGTATGTATTTATTGGGGTTATGTTTATCATCCATGTTCATATGGTCTCAAAATGTTTTCATAAAATGTTTAATTTTCTTCCATGTATGTTTAAAGTCATTTTTACCCTTTTTTACTTTTACCACATCGTATGGAAGGAATCTTTCTTTTTTTTACCATACAAGGTACTTTTTGACTTTTCCGAAAAATGTATGAGAAGAATGTTTTTTTCTAAATTATACGGCATGAACAGATTTTTACGGTTTCATATCGCTTTATTTTCATGAAGCTTACTCTTCAAGATTTCATGGTCATTTTCAATAAAATCCTTTTCTTCTAAAATTGTGTGGCATTTTTTGAAAAGAAAATGATTTTGAAGAAGAAAGGATATTTTCCTCAAGAATTCATTTCAAGTGTTTTATCAAAACTATTTTCCATCTAAGATGACATTATTTATCATGTTTATGTTTCAAGTATAATGTCTCTATTATTTACATGGTCTGATTTTTCTTATGATGAAATGATATCCATTTGTTTTATATGGATTATGTGATGATGGGATGATGTTTATGAAACCCATTTTATTCTTTGGGTTATGATGAATGATTTATGTTTATTTTATGGAACAGGTAATAATGATTTCATTATGAGATGGGTGGGACCTATATCTCCCTAAAATTCATTGGGTAATGATTTATATCTCATGAGATAGACATGGCTGGAACGGTAAGTTAATCCGGTTTAGTGTTACAGGACTGAAACGAGGAGTGAACTTGATTTAGAAAGGGACTTTGTCCTCTAAGATGGTCTTGGAAGCAATTCCTTGGCTACTATGGAAATCATAACATGTGTGGAATGGTTTCCACAATTACATTTTTTATTCCCATTCTATTTTATCATGTTTGATGTTCCATTATTATATATTCCTTACGTACTTCCACGATTTATGTCTTTGCTCAAGATTTTGATGTTTATATTTTATGTTTAAGCTTTTACATTCAAATGTTTATGGATTGTTTTATGTTCTCTATTTTTACCCTTACTGAGCATTTGAGCTCCCCCTTTTTATGTTTTCTTTTTACCAGGATATGAAGAAAGGTTTTAGGTAAGAAAACCAAAAGGGGAAGATCTTTATGGGATATTTTGAAGATCTTTCACCCTGATTAGAAGATTAAGTTCCAAGTTTCCAAAGACACTAAACTATTATGATCCTTGAGTTTTGGTTTTTGTTATGTATTAAGTATTACGCAAAAGTAATGTAATATCCATGTACATCAAGCTTTGGGTCTCTACATTCTCATATACTTAGGTCCTAAGGAGAATCATTCTAAAGAACTAGGGATCATATTATAGACTCTCTAACACCACTAAATCTTTGGGAAATTTTCCAAGTGTAGGTTCAAGATATTAGAGGATCACTTCCTTAGATATGTGGTTTCGGAGCACAAACTATTTTTGGATCCCTTTAAGGCTGATACAGTTATCTATTTGGTGGAACCCAAGAATATGGTGGAGGTTCGAAACTTTCTTGGACTTTCAGGTTATTATTGGAGTTTTTTATCCAAATTTTCTTAGATTTTGGCCCCATCGATAGCTCTAACCAAGAATCACCATGAATTCATTTAGACCGATCAGTGTTAGGTGGATTTTCACTACCTAAAATAAAAGTGATTTGGAACCCTAGTTATCAAGTTTCTAAAGTAGGGTTTGATGTTTGAGAAATTATATTATGCTTCTTGTTTGGTTCTAGGTTGATTCTTGATGTAGTAGTGGGTGGTTATCTTATATGGGTCCTAGAAGTTGTGGCCCCATGATAATAATTACACCACACATAACTAGGATTTTATGATATTATTTTTTTCCCTAAATCTCTAGTGACATTGCCTTATCGGATAACACTTTGTTGTCTTCACAGATCATAAGTGTTTGAGGTGTTTTTCCCTCATTGTGACTTGAATATATAATAAATAATGTGGATAGTTTTTCTCTAGGATTATGAATTTAGGATCTTCTACATATCAAGGAAAAGAAATTATGTGGCTAACACACTAAGTCAGAAGTTGTGGAAGGATGTTTTTCAAGAATCTGGGGATTCTTAGAGGGAAATGGAGGTGTTGGAATCCATACACCTTAACGAAAAGTTGGTTTACAATAGAGGCTACTTGTTTCAGATTATAGTGAAGTCTTATATAGTGAAATGAGTGGAGGAGTCTCAATGTTGATACTTAGAAGTGGAATTAATGTTAGATTGAGTTTTTTAAGGTGATTCCCTAGAAGGGTGTTCAAAGGACAATCAACATCGGTTGATATTTCAATGGAGGTTGTTTATCCTAATGGTGATGTGTGAGGGAGTTCTTAATGAGTTTCACATATCACCTTTAGTGGTGCACCTAGGAGTATCCAAAATGTATCATGGTTTGAGTGTGCAATTATAATGGATCGAGATGATGTGGGCAGTGGTAAAGTTGGTGGCACAATGACTACTTTGATATCAGTTGAAGGAATAGAATCATTTTCCTTGTGGTGTATTGTAGCCTTTAGATGTCCTTGAGTGTAAGTGGGAATAAATCTCAATGGACTTTGTCATATAATTACCCCAGGATCAGGTAGTATGTGATCTTATATGGGTAATCATGGATCTACTGATGAATTCATCTCACTTCTTAGTTATCATGGATTTAAGCACCATGAATATTTTGGAAATGAGGTGTGTGGGTGATTTTTTTTTGGTTACATGAAGTTAAAAGGTCCATTATCTTATAATAGGACACTTTTTTTACCTTGTGAGTCTAGAGAGGATTATATTATTCCTTTGGCACTCATCTATCCTTTACATTTCTTTTCATCCTTAGATAGATGGGTAGAAAAAGAAGACCATCTAGACACTACTACAAAAACAAGCAAGGGAAGCGCTACCCTTTTATCAGCACTAAAAAATCACTGATAAAGGGGAACTTCTAACAGTGCTAAAAAAAGCGATGTTAAAGGACCCCCTTTATCAGTGTTTTTTTAGCACTGATAAAGGCCCCCCTTTATCAGTGCTTTTTTTAGCACTGATAAAGAGGACCCCTTTATCAGTTCTTCTTTTAGTAGCACTGATAAAGGGGGGATTTATCATCACTTTTTCCTACTGGTGATAAATTTTATGTTTTAAAAAAATCATGAAAAATAATATATTGTTATATAATTATATTTATATTGATATAAATATAATATATATTTTTTAAATATGTTTTAGATAAGTATAAATAGAATGTTACATTTAATATATAAGAAATTTAGTGAAAATGGATTTAAAATATTTAAAAAAATATTATTAATTAATAATTTTCCCATTATTATTGATTAAAAATCATTTAATAACAATTTGAAGACACAAAAAATCAAAAAAATAATAAAAGATCTAAAATAAGTTGAAAATGTAACTCAAACTTCAAATGGACATAACTTTTTATTTGGGTGTCCGTTTGAGCTCTACAGCATATAAAATCAAATTCTGTGATGAGATATATGCGCCAGTGACCCAAGAAAAGTATTTGTCACATTTTTTAATGATAAAAAAGTCCCATAAGGCCTCCAAAACTGAGTTTTTAGTCGGGATACCCCGATTTGTTAACATTCAAACAAGTATAACTTCTGATCCAGATGTTTGTTAGTCTAGTACCACATATCATATCGAAGATTGTTTCATTTTCTTCGATTTTACTGGTTTTGGAGTTTAAACAGGCTTCTTTATTATAATTTATGGTCATTTTAACATTCTATGGATTTTCAAATACACATATATATGTATTTATTCGTAAATATATATGTGTTTGTGTGTGTGTGTGTGTCTCTATGTGTGTGTGTTGTATATATGTATGTATTTATTTATTTATTTATTTATAAACACACATAAAAAACATATTTCATAAAAGTATTTAAAACTAATCTTATAAGTATATATTAATATACAAATAAATAAACAGATAAAAAATTATAACTATATATATATATATATTAATATATGAATTAATATATATATACTAATATATGAATAAATATATTTATATTAATATAAATCTATATCTATATATGAATAAATATAACTATATATATATAAATAGATATATCATTAAATAGAGAAAAAACGAAATGGCTTTGTGGTAAAGGTGTAGCCGCGAAAGGGGGGTGGTCGTGGGTTTGAGTTATGGTGGAAGCATAGGGGTGCACGCATGTGAAGATGTGTGTGAAGGGAAGCGCACAGGAGAGTGTGAGGGGTGGTCCACCTAGTGCTGATAAAGGGGGGTCAAGCGCTGTTAAAATCTCTCCCCATGTTATATAATTATTTTTTATTTTATTTTTTACTTTTTTCAGTGGTTTTGAAAAGCACTGATAAAGGTCCTTTTTATCAGCGTTAAAAAATCATTGATAAAGGGGTGTTTTATCAGCGCTTTTTTAGCGCTGATAAAAGGGGACTTTATCAGTGCTTTTCGGAGTGCTAATAAAAGGGACCCCCTATATTAGCATTGAGCTTTATAACACTTTTTTAGCACTATTAAAGCCTGTTTTGAGCACTGATAAATCCCGTTTTTGTAGTAGTGAGATGTTGGAAGATATATTTTGGGTGTGCATCTTAGACATTATTTGATCATGGTTAAAGCACTTTCCCTTTGTTTATTTCACATATAACAATATCTATCACTCATCTATTGGCATGGAACTATTTGAGGAATTGTATAGGAGGTCGTGCCATTCTCTGTTGTGTTGGATCAAAGTTGGAGATTCATCTATTCTCAATACTAAGGTGGTGTAGAGTACAACCAAGAAGTTATATATGGTTCATGAGAGGATGAAGGTGGAATAGGACCATAAAAATATTTATGTTGATCGGAGGAGGAGTCACTTGCAGTTGCAGGTTAGATACCATGTGTTCCTGGTGGTTTCCCCTCATTATGGGTTGTAAAGGTTTGGTCAAGAAAGTAAGTTGTCACATCGGTTTTTCAAATATTTTATGTTGATGGATCATGTTGGTGATGTGAATTATCTATTAGAACTTTCTACACAAATTTATAGGATCTACAATATCATTCAAATACCTCATCTTCGTCAATATATTCATGATGAATCTTTTTTCATTGATTGGGGTGAGTTGGATATCAAGGGTGATGCAACGCTAATGGAATGCCTAGTTGAGATCCAAGACCGTCAAGAGAAAGAGTTTTTATGTAGTTTAATCCCATTGGTTTGTGTTCTATGAAGTTATATAAGATTAAAAAAGAGTGCATGGGAATGTCAAATAATGATATGTGCCTAGTATCCCAAGTTTTTTTAAGTTTTGGTTTTGTTTTTCCTTCCTTAAATGATGTAATGCTTGGATGTTGTTGATTTTTGAGATGTGCCTTTTCTCTTTCTAGTAATTTGTATTAAGACATAAAGTATATAAAGAATATAAATCCCCTTCTCAATCAAGATAGATTGTATTATGAAACATTTTAGAATTATTCAAGCAGGTCAGTGCTTCACCTGTAACGAGATCCTTGAGAGGTATCTCACAAGATGGTTGTTTGTACACTTCACTTTCTACCCTTTATTTATAGATTTTTTTTATTATTGAGTATGAAAATCATTTTATAGGTATCTTATGTGAGGTCCTAAATTCCAAAAACCCTTGATTTACATTTTTTCCAAGGCTTGGTGGTACTAAGAGGGATTTTGGAGATGTTTCAAGGACTAGGGAGGTGTTATGACCATTTAAATGGTCTCCACACCATGGTGGAGGGTGTGGTGTTGGCCATTTTAGCATTGGGTGATTAAAGGTTAGCCATGGGGATGACAGTATGGTTCTAGGGTGAGAAATGATGAGTTAAATTTCCTAGTTGGTCATGGTGTTTGGTGTGTTACTTTGTGGGAGCACTTGTGTGAATCGAGCACCTTAGAAACACCTAGTTAAGGGTGTGGTTCTAGGTGTGGTTATTTAGGGGTGTGACTATGTGAAACAGGGATATATAGCTCACCATGTCGGGGTCATGGGCATGGTAAGGAGAAAACAACCAGTCTTTTTGTGCAACACTACAGTGTCTCACCATGGAAAGTGTTAGAGGATCCAATACTACTTGGACCACATCATGTATAAGGTTGTGGTGGCAGTAAATTTTGATTTAAAAACACATATAAAAGGGTTAAACGGACAAGGGAGAATCAGATATCCTTTGAACAAGGGAGGACACATCATAATGGGTTGTCCATATGTTGTTCCAAGGATATTCAATATTTCCCCTATAATTTAAGAGATCGACCTCCCTTTCCTTGATTTCTATTCTCCTCATTCAAGTCTTGGATGACTTTAGACCCCCTTGAAATATTTGATCATTTATTTTGATGACTCTAACCTCTTTTATAGTATGTAATCAATAACCCTTGAATCAAGGTACCCTATCCTACCCTTTCTCTTCTGTTCTCAATTTTTTGTCTATATTTTCATTTTGGTGAGACCCTCTAATTCAAGCCTAGTTTTGAGAATTGATTGGTGATGGGGTGATGTGGTTAAGTTTTGGTGGTTTTTCCCTTCAATCTTGGTGGAGTTTTTTCTTGTGATTATTCTATTGTGATCATAGTTCTCTTCAAATCTCCAATCAATGTAGGGGATTTGAGTTCTCTCTTATTTTTTGAATATGTAATATTATCATGATTCTATTTTTTGTGGATGGTAAGAGTTTTCTTAATAAATATAATTAATTAAACTCAATAAAATTGGTGGGAAGGGAAAGATATCGCATGTGATTTAATTTTTTCCATGATATTTCTTTTCTATGAAGTTTTTTTTGTTTTCATTGATTAGGGAATATGTTTTTTTCCATGATTAATGTTGATGTTATACTTTTTATCCCTATTGTGATCAATAATACATAATTTATTAATAGTGTTAAGTTGATAATTGAACTGATTTTGTGTGAATAAGAAGTAGTTATTCCCCCCCCCATTTGTGAATTTTTTAATGATATGATGTCTTGTGTGATTGATAAAATTAAGGGTGTGGTTTCTTATTGGATATAGATTGTGGTTTATTGTTGTAATTTCTCTTGTTTATGGGGTTTTGGTAAGAAGTTATGGTTGGAAAAGGGATGGGATGGATTAATTTTTTTTATGGTGATGTCTGTTATGAGGACATGGAGTTGATGTGGGGTTAGTTGATGGTGTTGAGTATTGGCTTGATAGTTTCTCAGTAGTTATCAGATGAACTTGAATGGTAAAATGAGAATAAACATGGGTCAAATTAATATGTGGAAAATGAAATCTTTCTGAAGTGGATAATGAATGGGCTGAGAATAAATGGATTATAGAATGGTAAATGGAATTATGTTGTTTTTTTAAGCATGAATGAGATGACTAAATAATATGAAGTTGGTTTGTGATTGGTGAATATAGAAATTGGTTAACCTAAAAGGGAAAAGTAAATTTTGGTTTGTGTTTTGGTAGTTGGTGTGGGTGGGAGGATAGTGTTGTGGTAGTAATGTTGACATGCATTTGTGGCGATGTGGATTTCATAGTATTTTAGCAGTTTGGTTGTGTATAAATATAGGTTGATCTTATGTGTAACTATTATTTATTGTATTTTAATTATGATTTTAATTTTCACCCCACTCGAGTCATTTTTTTATAATGATGACAAATGGTTTTGGGTTGTGAATGTTTCCCCCAAATATCTAGGTTGGTATGCATGGATGTATGGCTATGCACTCTTCCCAACTCTCTCTTCTCAGCAAGGTTATTACACATAGGTTGTGATGGATTTTAGTTATATTGATCCAGATATAATTTTTAATGATAGTATTATATAGTACATAGTGGGGTCGTGCATGGTAGGAGGAGGTAATGGTGTTGATGTATTTAATGTTCATGTTACCCTATTATTCTGGTTTACAAAAGTGTTTATGGAATAATTGGGATTTTATGGTTTAAACATGCGGTATGATTATGATGAGGTTGTAATACAGTGATTGTAATAGGTTGAGATTTGGGACATTCCCATTATGATGAATCTTTTGGTGATATGAGGTTAATGGATACGAAAGGTACGGGATAATCAAGATGTATGATGTTGGGGTGTGTGAGTGGAAAATCAGTAGGTAAATAGTGTGTGTTGCCCATTTTACTAATATTATTATTCTTATATTACATTACAAGTATAAGTTATTTGGTAACTTAACCTTAGTGAGGTTGATCACTAGTTGATTAATAGGCACTTTTTGGTTATGTTTTTTTACTAGGGAATTATTATGACCTTATCACATTTTCATGAGAATCCTTAGGTATGATCCTATTGAGTATACATGTTATTCTTACCTTATGTGTATAAAAACTATTTTTTAGGTTATTAGGAGAGAGTTTCAAATAAATATAGACATTTCTATCTTGGATTTTGGAGCTGTTCAGTTGTTTTCAAAATATTTTCTTTTGGTATTATCTTGGAGGCTTTTATTCCTATTTGTATGCCATTAAATGCATTATGGGATTTTGTGGTTTGTATTCCTTCATGTTATGAAGTTTGTTAGTGGTTGACATTTTATCACCAGATCCTACTTCCTTATATTGATGGTGATTACTTCTATATGTGTGACTTTCTTTATAGCCTTGTTGGTAGTCACCAACCTAGGGCCTAATCGAGGTAGGACTCACTGGGTCATTATCTCTCTTCCTTTATAGTTGGTCTAGGAGGGGTACCATTGGAGAAAGGATTCGTGACACACCAGTCCATGAAAGTGATGTTGAGGGATATACCTACAAGTCTATAAATTCTAGGTTTCCTACCCCATAGGAGTGCACAAATGGGGAGTAAGGGTAGTGTTCCTTAGACAAGGAGTGACCGAGAAATAAAAAATTATAGGGAAATTATCCCATACATTGAGTGACCATGACCTCATTGTATCCATCAAGCATTAGTATTCCTAGTTGATTTAGGTGCATGACACATCTTTATTGAAAGTTCCATGGACTAGCATAGTGTGGGTGAACCAAGTAAAATCCTAGTGTTTGTATTCATGTGTATTTAAATTTATACAAGACTCAAAGTATGATAAAGAAACAAAAAAAATATCTTGTAAAGGTTGATCAAGTGAAGGGATAATCAGGTAAATATTTAAAAAAATTAAAAGAGTGATGCTAATTGCTATGAGGTCAACATCATAATGAGGCTGTGAGGGGTTTTAAGAAAAAATAATTAATTTGTAAAAGATTTCATACCCTAATTCACACCCCCCCCCCATGCTATTTTAATATAATTCTTTGAGGGTACTAACAATTTCTATCGAATTATATGGTATCTTTTATTGGATTTGTTGTGATCTAACTTGATCTGATTGGTTTTGAAGTTTAAGTTTCAAACTATATTTATATTCTTTATAGCTATGAATAAGGTCAATACTTCAAGAATAATAAGAGTTTGTGGATAATTCAACACTATGGAACAATTTTTGGGAAAAGTTATATTTATCAGAAACAATCTAGAAACCATGAGGAGAAAGGTATATAAATATTAGGTTGTAAATCTATTAGTTCAGTAAATAATGATGTAGGAATGTATGTTGAGGTTAGTATACCAAGTGAGGTTAGATTCTATTATGATGAGGAGTTCTTGAGGATTCCAAAAGTATAATATGTCTACTTATCATAGGAGTTTGATTAGAAATTGAAAGAAGGTAACTTAAAACTAAAAGAAAGAAATAAGTCTCAGTTTATCCATGTTAAAATGATAAAAATTTAGTTTTAAAAGTTAAGAGGCCTAAATAAAATAGTTGTTGAAGTGGAAACATATCTTAGAGGGGAAATAACTTTCAATATGATGTGTTATAATAGATGTCTTCCAAGGTGCAGCAGCTTCACAATGATTCTAAGAAGAAGGAACCCGATTCAAAATAGGTTCAAAAATCAAATTCCAAGAGGAAGGAACTCACTATACACATGGTAGAACTGTTTGAGTATAACCAAACTATTCAATGGGGTAAGGTATATCTCAAAGACACAATTTCTAAAATAAATTCTAAAATTAAATATCAAAATGATATTCTAGAAAAACATTCCCATGTGTTGGTGGGTGAGATTTTTAGTGGAAAGACTCTTAATAAAGATATTAATTCCCAACTTCAAATTAAAAGTAAAAAAATCTAGAAATTAGAAGAGAACTTGGTATCAACAAAGAATAAAATAGAACAATACAATGATTAGGATTAGACTAAACTAAAATATGATTTAAATTTTTTGTTTGACTACCCTTTGGTAGGTGATGATGAAAGGATGTAAAAGTATTTCATTTTGTAATAAAGAGATTATATTCTGAAAAAGGCCTTAATCCATGGAAAAAACTGTTTCTAGCTATGATGGAACCTCTCCATGGCATGAGAAAAATAAATATAAGGAAATTATCAAGAAGAGGGAAAGTTTTATAGGTGCTGGAAGAAAACAAAAAAAACCTTTACAAAAGTTAATTTCAATCCAATGATATACACATGAAGGTATGGTAATATGTTTAACTTTCATGGGATGCATGGACACATTTATATCTTCCACACTAAAGCATTGGAATACATTAATTATTTTGAATCGAGAGGGAAACTTGAAAGAATAAGTTATCATTCATAAAAAAGGAGGTATGTTTACTATTATAATAACTCTTACAATGAAAAAAATGTCCCAAGTGTAGATCTAAGGATAGTTTTAGCAAAAAATAAATATAGGAACAATCCTAAAACCAATGAAAAATTTATTCCCATGAAAAAAAATTCAAAGGACATTTAAATAATAGATCTATGATAAAATTAGTGTGAAAAGGAATTAAAAATCTACTATCGAACCAACGTTATCTTAGAGAAATAGAAAAAGAATTAGAAGAAAGAGAGATATTAACATGTTGATAAAACTAGAAGTGCTCATGTAAAATAAGTTTCCTAATGGAAGGTATGAATTGAAAGTTCTAATAATTCTTATGGGGATAGTCAAATCACCAATAAGGTTTGGAGAAAGATGTAATTTCTTGATAAAAAAGAAGAAATATGTAATGGTGAGACAACCCAAGGAAGAGTAGATTCTGTTTTGGGTTATATATAGAATAATAATACCAAATATACTAGTAAGAATTTGGAGTCTATCAAAATAAATTAAAATTAAAAGATGGATTTAAAATTGAAGATTTTAATCACTGAAGATGATCAAAAATAAAATAAAGATAATGAATTTAGGGTATTACTTTCCCTAAATCTGAAAAGGGTAAAGGGTGGTGTTGAAGAAGCTAGGTTGGTCCAACTTGTCCAACCTCATTTTTCAAATAGAGTAATATGGAAGGTACCCCTCTCCCCATGTACTTCAATGTTTCAAAAAAAATTGAAGAGGTGTAAAATTTAGTGGGAAACACAATCAATGTGGTAGTTTTACTAGAAAATCACATGATAATTAGTTCAAGGAAAATCAGTTTGAGATATAAAATGATTCATGAAAGAAGTAGATCTGAGAGTATTTAAAGATCTATTTGGAATTATTCATGAACAGTAGTAGTAAGGATGAATATGAACCCTCAAGAAGTGTTAAGAAACCAGTTTTTTTCTAAAATATAGAATTTAAAATGAATGATGGAATTTAATTCATTTCTAAATATGGAGTTATGTGAAGAGCATACATAAGAACCAAAAAAGGTGTTAAAGCCTTATATGAGTCTCAAATGGTATCATGCTAAATCAAAGTCAAAAAAAGTGTAATCATACCAAGGAATTGGTGGAATTATCCCACTAAAAGAAAGTGGATAGATTGGGAGTAGTAGCATAAACATAAAAATTGTCATGTTTATTTACATTAATCACTTAACATTTAGTATCATCAGTCTACTA
The DNA here is from genome assembly GCA_963277665.1 of Viscum album. NCBI lineage: Eukaryota > Viridiplantae > Streptophyta > Magnoliopsida > Santalales > Viscaceae > Viscum > Viscum album. The sequence continues at coordinate 1,036,372,940 of OY728141.1, read as the reverse complement.
TGTACATAATTCTAAAATATGTTAGCCTGGAGATATTTTTTCCAACAAGTGGATTCCCACAATAAATAAAAGTTCAATACAAAAAGATCTAAAATTCAGGGGGTGTTGGTTCAAAATTTTCAAGGTTTTTCAACATTATATAGAAAATGGAGAATCCTGTGAAGTGATAAAAGTAATGGAAATCAAATGGTATCACTATATAGTTCTAAAAATTGGTATAAATTATCTATTCAAATGTTATTCTCTCACAATCATGTTTGTTGATGTTTATATCCTAAAAATGTGTATGTGAAATTATGATGATATCATAGGTTGATTTGTATTGAGATAGTGAAAGGCCTTTATCAACATGTGATTAATTGGAAAACTAGTGAGTGATATGGATAGATTTGAGGTTGTTTTCAAAAATTCATGTTTCCTACACTAATCCCAATATCAGTAGTCTTAGTGGATTTATTGACTACTCAAATGTTATGTGTTAAGTTTATTTACTTGGTCTCTTTTATTTTATGTAACTAAATAAGAGGAAGTGGTTAGAGATTGGATGGAGGAGTTATGAAATAAGTGAATTTAACCTAAAATTGGTATCAGTTTTTGACCTAAAATATAGAGGATCTCTCCCATAATAATGGGGGAGAAGATTGGAAAATGATATGATCTTCCCTATCCACAAAGAGGGAGAAGTATTCATCCCCATTCATAAAGAGTGAAAAGGAATTTCTCAGGGAGGGAGAGTGGAATCCCATGAATAAGAACCTCTTGTACCCCCATAGAAAAAGGGGGTGATATTTGTTGGAATTCTTTCCCAATAATTATAAGGGGTAAAGTTAGAGTCAAAAGGAGTTGAGAAGAATTCCCCAGTCAAAGTGGGAACATGAATTAAAATGGGATATATTTATTATGAAGGGAGATAAGATCTAGAGACACTCAAATATAAGGAGAGGAAACAAATATAATATGATTACTTTTTAACCCTTTTTATTCCATTTTCAATAAGGGTGATAATATTTTATAGTGGAAAGGGTGTTATATTATCAAAAAAATCCAAAGAGTGATATTGTTGAAACCCTCATGGATTTTTGTGTTGTATTTGTTCACAATACATGTGAAATAAGGTTAGATTCATGGTTATTGATAATATGGTGGAGATGGTGAAATGGATATTTCAATTGTGAAGATTAGAGGATTTATACGGACTCGTCCATGTAGGATTCACAAGGGTGAAACAAGTCAAGGCCAAATGATATTTTTTCAAATGAATATTGCATATTATACTTGTTGGATTCACTGAAAAAAGGAAATGGATGAAGTCATGGAGGTACATTTAGCCCATGATAATCATATAAAAACACTTAGAGAATTTCATGGGATGTTTCATGAAGTTTAGAAGCTATTTGGAATAATTTTTTAAGTAATTATAGAAATTATGGTTTAGTATAAGATTCTAAAAACTAGAGAAGTGTCATCTATATAAGTGTCAATCACCCTCTATGTCTGTGTCATTGGATGCCAATATAAGTTTCATTCCATTTTATATTTGAATTGGAAAATGAATGGGGTCTACATAAGTTTCATTGGGAATGTGTGAAGGTGTCATAGTTCTCTATGTACATGTTCCAAGGTACCAATGTAGGTTTCATCACCCCCAACCTAAGTGTTTTCAAGTTTGGGATATGATAATTTTGCAAAGGTAGGGAGAATATGTGTCATTGGGATTGATTGTACATGTTTTTACCCTCTATGTATTTATGATCTATCATCTATGTAAGTTTCATCCCGGGTTAAATAGGTGCCATACTAGGTTGTATAGGTGTGATGTGATACTTATAAAATTCAAGTATTAACCTAAAATAGCATTTCATGAGGGAGCTAATTATGGATTAATTTTGATAATATTTGCGACATTCCTATGGGATTCTCCCTCATTTTATAAGATTATTTACTTTTACATCAATGTTTTAAACATCATGGGGATTCAAAGGGAACCATGATTAAACATGGAGATGAAGGACTGAGTTGTAGTGTATTTTTAGTGGAATAAATAAAAATATATTCCATTTTGTGTGTTGAGGAGTATTTCTACAAAGGTGAATCATTCTTGGATGATGTCTTAGGTCAGTATCATATTATTATATAGAAAATATTTTGTGATAAAAAAATTCTTCAACAAGTTGGTTTAGAACATTTATGTTGTCTATAATACACACTAGGCCACAAAATTAACTAGAAATGTTGATTTTATTACAGCACATGGGTTGTGTGTATTTTTAAAACATGGTTTGTTAGTAAGTTGTAAAAAAAGTATTTCCCTACAAATAAAAATAAGTGAGAGGATAGAGTAATTGGCTCATCTCATTATAGATGATATTGGTAGATTTGGTGGAAGAAAAAAATATATCTCAATATCCCACACCTGTAAAACTATAGAGATAATAATATAGGTGAGAACCTTATTAAAACATATAACCATATGAGGAAAGAGGAATACACTCACAATGGTTATTCCTTAAACATATTCATTCTAAATAATAAAGAGGAATTGATTCTATCTTGAAGATATGATATCTAGATGAGTTATAAGATAATTTTTTCATTGAAGTGAAGTAAATAATAGGGGATAAGATGTTCACAAACATGAATGGTAGATAAAAGGAGGAGAAATAGATTCCTGATAGGGTAACTTAAAGTAAAGGTGGTTACAAATGTCAAAATAAAGTTAAGAAGGCATTCCAAATTTTTTTCTAGAAAGAATCAAGGATATTCACATAGGAGTTCACAATAGACCTATGAAAGAGTATCCTATATGGATTTTAGTAGTGCATCTAAAAAAATTGGGGATACACCCATCCATACAAGTGTTGTTTATAGATAAACCTAAAAGACTATAAATTGTGGGTTTCCTACCCCTAATAAATGCATGAAGGAGGAGTAAGGGTAGTGTGTCTCTTAGGAAAGGAGTGATTAAGCCCTAAATACTTATAGGTAATTGAGCCTAAGTGTGGAGTAACCACAATCTTATTGTATCCATTTAATAGTAGTAAGCTTAGTGGATTCCAGTTCATGATACATCATTATGGAATGTTCCTTGGACTAGCCCAGTGTAGGTGAACCAAGTAAAATACTTCTATTTAGGTGCATGTGTGTTTACATTTTTACAAGACAGAAAGTTAGCTAAAGTAACAAAATAATATCTAGTGAAGAGGTGATCATATCAACTATTTAAAAAAAGAAAAAGGGTGATCCTAATAGTTATAAGGTAAATATTAGACTAGGGTGGTGAGTATTTTTTATAAAAAATGTTTCAGTTATAAAAGATCCATAACCTAATCCCCCCTAACCCACATCTCAATTTATTATCACCTAAGTCCCATGAGGGGACGAATAATATGAAATAAAAAATGGGAATAATTTTCTATGAAAAAATTTTAAATTAAATTTTCATTAATTTTAAATAAAATTTTTATAGCTTTAGTCTTTGTAGCATGATTTGATTTTATCTGTTCAGCTAGGTTATGTACTCTCTGTGGATATTATTTTAAATTTGTTTTATCTATTTTTTTACTTAAAGTGTATCCTTTTTTATCCCTCTATTATGTTTACCCCTATTTGAGGCCTTGGGTTAGCCTTGGTAGTTGATTTTTATGTGTCTTAAAATCTGGGATTTGAGGGATTACTGTGAGGTTGGATTGTGTGAGAGTGTTTCTTAATAGTGTCAAGTTAGAAAGTTTTTTCAGGTGTTTTGTCTCATGTTTATACTTTATTCTTTATGAATTGATTGGTTTTTAGCTATGATATTTGTTCCTCCATTTTTTTCTATAAGTTTATTGTATCTACGTTATATTTATTGATTCTAGGCACTGTGAGTGGTAGTTTCATGGGTATAGGTTCAGTGATGTAAAGAATTCATGGTAGATTCGCTATGATTTCTTTAGTGATAGTGGATGGTGCCTAAATGTTGTTTGGATTCTAGAATGGGACAGCATTTCTCTTGGTTTGTAACTCATGATAAGTGGTGTTTCTCATGGTTTATTGATTTCCCTAGGATGTTGGGTTTTGTATTTCACTTGCAGTGGTATCCAGTTTTGGAAATCTCATTTTGGTATAGTTTTAGGAAGTTATCTCTAGAGGTGTAGATTATTAATCCAGTTCATTTTTTATTTGATAGTTCATTGTATATAAAGTAATCATATTTTTAGAGTGTTCAAGTGATGTTTTGTATATTAAAGTTGAAAGTGAAAGTGTTTAGACCTAATCTTCCTTTTATGAATTTAGGTGGAGACTTTGTTTTAATTTTTAGTTTTATATGTTTTCATTGTGTGAGTTTCTTTGTTAAATTTTTCATTTTTACTTGTTCATTACTGAGTTATACTATTGGTGAATAATTTGAGATGATTTTTTTCATGTTTTTTTAGATAAGGGATACTATTATGTTATACTTTTGTGTTTTTAGGTACTAGTAGGTGACTTCGAGAGATCATTAGATGGAAACTAAGGTAAGTAAATTTATATCTTCTAATTATAAAGTTGTTTAGATTTTTTAATTCATATCATGTAGGTACATATTTTAGTGTCATTTAATCCATGTATCATGTGTTTTATTAATTCATGGTTGGAGAAAAATATTAATTTCATAGATTTAAGTTCCCTATTTAAGTGGTAATTCATGAATTGATGGTTTTAGGTGGTGTAGAATCATCATTAGATTTATGAATTTAATTTTCAAGATGTTGATATATGAAATTTTCTTTAATAATTGTTTCATATGAAAATTTATTATACATTTAATTCCTAATATGTATAATTACGATTTTTTAATTGATTTAGTGTTGTTAATTAAATTATTTTTCAACATGCGTGATTAATTAATATATTTTTTCATTAATTTGTGAAATTTTAATATGTAATATTTAAATAGGTGATTGGGTTGTTGATTTTTATTATTTGGATTTTTTTTAATATTATTTTTATGCTTTTTTAACTAGGCTTGTTTCATGGAATGTCTTGTGGACTATATTTTAACTGATCCACTTGAATTTATTGGTTTTGATTTGAGTTGTTGATCTCTTGCATCCTATGGATCCATGTGGATTCAGTTGAATTCAGTCTATCCTGGATCAATGATTGTTCTTTATGACCTATTTTTTAGTGGTTATGTGCCCTTTAGTTTGTTACGAAGGATATTCCATCAATCCTTATATTCAACCTATTTCATCCATTTATCTATCCGTGTGTGTTACACCTACCTCCTTCATTGCAATATTATGTTACCTCAGTTATAAGGTTATATTTTTTATGTTATACTCTAGTTCTCCATTGCATGAGAGTTATCTAGTTTGGTGTCTCATTTTATCGAGAGATAAAGAAGAGATAGAGAAGGTATCATGTTTTATTTCACTAGAGAAGAAGCAGAGACATCCCTGCAACTATTTTTGAAGCTTCATTAGAACTAATGTGGTGATGGTGATCCCTTAGATTATATTATGTATTATTGTCTAGCTCGTATTTTGATCGCTATGTGTAGTTGTGAACTTGGAGGAAAACAGTGATGACTTAATGAAAATGACACCAACCCTCTAGCATATAGAATATTTGAAATTCCAAACTAAGCCCATAGAAAGGGGTATCCATCAATTTTTCTTATTCTTTGTCAGTTTCTTTTGATTCTTGTACAAGTTATACACTTGGTGATGTGATATTTGTGTGAGTGAGTCCATGTAACAATTAATAATTTTATCAATGGAATTTCCCTTCTAAATATATAATTATTTCATATTTAGCAATATAATATTATATAATTCACATGAACCACGTGATGAAACCAAAAAAATACTATAATAATTTTAATATTACATTTAGAGAATAAAAATTACCATAATTATTGAAATTATTGCAATGGGAAAAAATAAAGAATAAGACAATAATAATAGGAAAATTTGAACCATCTCGATCCCCTAGAATAATTTCACTCATGAACAAAATTGTAAAAATAAAGAATAAGATTAGTAATGAAATAACCATTTTTAAAATGAAAAAATATAAACTTTAGAAAAAATATAATTGAATAAATAATGAATTAAATCTATGGTATTTATAGAAAGTAGGGAACCCATATGACCATTACAAATATGGACTTAGGAATAGTAATCTAATTATTGAAATAGTAACATAACCATTAGAATAATAATTTGTTCGTTAAAATAGTATCATCTTCTATGGAAGTGTAAAATAATATTTAATTGTCTTATAAAATGATTATATGACTTATTTATATCATGATATAAGTAAATAAATATTTTAAAATTTATAAAATAAGTGTTCTTATTTCTATAAAACATATATGTTTTTTTCGATTTTTTCTATTTAAAAGAAATATTATTTTCTCAAAATGGTTTAATAAATTAATATTATTTTTTATCTTAATGATAATATAATTTTATGAGACCTTAAGTAATTTTTCAAAGGGCCATAAAATTAAGCACCATGTAAAAAATGAAATTTTTCAAATAAATGAAGATTTTATTTAAAAATTAATTTTTTCATATTTATAAAATTATTTTCATAAAATGGAATTCATTTTTTGAATTAAAACATTCAAAAATGGTTAGGGTGATTGATCGTACCACGATTCACTGTTTTATTCCACCCTTACACCGTAGTTTTAAACTAGTTTTGTAATGAATATTCCAAATATAATAATAAATTTCACTTTACGTTTGAATCAATCAATTAATATTAATCAATATTATAATCATCAATGTTACTTGTTTTTATTGTTTCAATGTAGGTGGAGGTGATTTGGAGGGCCCTTGATGAAGTGGAAGAAAAATGGGCCAAAATTGCATGGATCCATGGACATATGTCCACTGTTTTGCATATTACACAAAATACGTGCATCCAAATGGGCTGAAATTTTGTGGGACTGTCCCAAATTTAATAGGGTATATTTAATATTAAGTAAACCAATCCTGATTCGGCTTCTATGGGGCCCATTAGAACTGATCTGTCCAAGACACCGAATTTGGAACAAGTCGAATGCGGTGTTCTGTATTTTATCAATATCTTGAGCTGTAGTTGTCCAAACGGTGCCAAACTTTCGGTGGAGACATTCAACCGGTAGGGATACAAATTTTCTATTTTCTCCAAAGCGAGATAAGACTGTCTGAAGGCCAAAACGTGTGTTTCAAATGGATTCATAAAATTTGTGTGCCTAAAACCACCTTCCAATTTTCATATAAAAGGGCACCAAGGGAACCTCATTTGGAAGTTCGGAAAAGGAGTGAAGTTCTACCAATTTGGAGTCCTATAGGAGTCTCATAATCATCTTGGAGGTTCTGTAGGCCCCTATCCTCATAGGGGAATCAAGTATGAAGAAGGAGTTCCACCCGAGCTTCCTCCTCCTCCCAATGTCGAGCTAAAAGTTGGGTGTTCGTTGTGAGGGAGCTACACACATGTCAAGGGAGTTTCGATGCATACACTAGCTACTGGTTTGGAGTAATTTGGGTTTTTAAACATTTCATTCCATGTATCTTATTTTATTTCAGATTTGAATGCTTTATTTGATGCATGTGAGTGTTATGCTCTTAATTTCTAACTGATCGGTGTGAGGTTTTGAGTGCGTGACTTGTGTAGTTCTGATTGGACATCACAAGAATCCTTTTCATACCCACCTTATTGATATTTAAATATTATTTGGAATCTATTATTCCATGAAAAATTATTGTACCTTGACATTACAATTGTTACTTCAAGGTTGGGCCCTTAAATCATTGAAATAAAAGCTTAGGAATTAATCGGGATTCCAATTAACTCCAACCAAAGAAATACTCTAAACCTAAGATGAATCTATATGAAAAATGAACTTGATATGTTTGTAGTGAAATCACATAAACCCTTTTATCTCATACCTTTCAAAATCCACTAGGTCAATCAACTTTTAAGCTATTTCAACTAAGTCATTTTTTTTAAACTCTTTTCAAAACCACCCCCTCTCTTAGTCATTTTTATTAAAAATAAACACTCTAAACCTACCAACGCTCCTTGAGATAAGACCTAGGGTCTACCCTAGACTATAAATCAACCTTAAAAACATAATCAATTTGACATGTCATGACAACGCGGTCATTGATTTTTTTATATTTTTCTAAAATATATGAATTTTTGTGAATAGTGAAATATTGTAAAATATGGTATTTAACATTATAAGATAAATAAATGAATTTTTGAGTCATGGATGATGTAAGAACCCATTATTTAGAACTTTAATGAGCCATATACTATATATTTTCATAATAATAAATAATTTTATAGTATTAAAAAATAAACTAATGAATATAATATTCAAAGACACTCCTCTCCTCCCCTTATAAACACCGCCCCTCACGACCACTTCTTCTCACTGCTTATAATCCTTGGAAGCTATAAAATTTATACCCATTTTTCTTCCCAATACTCTATCCTATGTACTAGTTCTATGGGTCTCACCAAAAATCCAATTCAAAGTGACTTAAGGAGTATTTCAAGGAGATTACATTTAAGAGGTAATATTCTCAATTTAACTCTTTTAAATTCATTTATTCTTACACCTTATCCTCACCTCACACATAAAACGTGAAAGTATTAATACAATATCATAAATATACTTTAATTTTATTGTGTTAGTATAATATTCATATTCTACCCTCCCTTATATTATAAAATCAAAATATTGTTTACAATATTGTTGGTTAACCGCCACCATGAACAAAAAATTTCATTTTTCACCACCACCTTTAAGGATGGTCATAAAAATATTATCATGGTCAAATAAAAATATAATAAGTTTTATATAACTTATTTTATGTTTTTTAATGTTTTAATGATCATTTTATTAAAGAAATCTAATTTAGTTTGTGATGGTCGGTAAATCCACTTAAATGAACTAATAGAATAACATTAATGTTTTTACAAAAATAATCATCTCTATGTAAAAACACGAAAGGATATTTAGAACCATTTAAATTTGTATAAGTAAATTAATACCATTTAATTTAAATTCTATAGTTTTATTCCCATTCTACAATAACGTCAATAATTATCCACAACTGATCTAACCTTGGAACAATGAAACGAACACTCTCAAAACAATGAAATTAGAAATTATATCTCAGTGAAATGGATATAAATGAACATAATAAAATTATAGTAAATAAAATATAGATTCAAAAGGTTTTAAATTATTTAATTAATAAATTTAATTTTATTATTCATGACAATAAGTGTGAGTGCATAAAAGATTCATACATAAGGTAAGAGATCTCTCTGAACCATCTTTTTTCATGAGGTTAGGGCCTTTATCTTTCTAAATCACTTTATTTATTTCCTTTTAATGTTATATAATGATTATAAATTGTGTATATATGTCTCTCACATATATACATAGCTTATTCTCTCTTCCTTTGATGGGGTTATAATGCCTTAAGTTCATTTCTAAAATGCCTTCTTTAGGGAATTTATTTTGATTATGATATGAGGTAAGGTAATGAAATTCATTTTTTTCCATGAATAATTGTTAGATTTATTTATTATGATTAATTCCATTTTTTGTAACACATATTCATGTAAATTTTATGATGGGTATTCCTATATAGCACTCCAATGCATTGGGTAATGTTTTTTTCTCATGAGACCTCATGTATGGGATTATGGAGTGAACCTAATCCACAATGGGACTCTATCCACTATGTGATGTTGTCTTGGTTGTTATCCTTGACTTATTCTTATGTCATTTTTTGTATTGTAGGTACATTCCTATTATTTCATGATCTTTTGATTCCATTTTTTTATGTTATTCCTCTATATGATTATTCACAATCCTTTCTTATTTATAACATCATATTATGCCTTTTGATTGATATGTTATGTTTCTTCATCATGTTTATTCCCTTACTGGGATTTATATCTCGCCCATTTATTTTATGTATTACCTAAGCTATCCTATGAATTTTTAGGATATCAATATAATTTTGCGTCTCATTATAAAGAGTAAAATAAATAAATTTTATTTTCATTTTAATTTGATGTTTTATATACCTTGTATTCAAAATACATTAGACTTATCAATCCTTTAGTTGTATTTAATGGATATTTATGTTAAAAATCATATAATTATTGGGTTACTATATTTGGTATTAAAATAAATGTCTATTTATTTTCAGATTTTGGGACTATAATACTTTAGTGAGAACCCTAGGGATAATTCTGAGTATAAGAAAATATCTATAAATTTTGGTGAAGTATAGAGTGAGTGGTTTCCAAGAAAATATATCTCTATATAGATACTATGAGTGGATATGGATCTTTCACAGTTGTACCTAGGGGTAATATCCCCAAATAGGGAGCATTGGGTATTAACTTGATCATCACCTAGTGTATGGTAAAGAGGACTTACTATGCACCTAGTTTGACACACATAGGGGATATACTTTGAAAAATTCACAAATTCTTTATGAACCAATATGAAGGACTTAAATAGATTGTTAGTTTAGAAAAATTAATAGGAAAATCACCATGGATAACCCAAATTAAAACCTAGTGACACAAAAGTTAGGATTTATATATCATTTATAAGTTATTCCTTATAATTTCTTAGTTCCCCTTTTATATGTTTATTAGTTAAAATATTGTCATCCTATTTTCTCTTCATTTTAGTTAATGGAAAGAAATAGGAGTAATCGTTCCAAAAAACAATGTGATAGGAAATGTTATGATTTCTTTAATTATGTGCCTAAAATTATGGGAGAAGGTACTGGGAAATTCATGGTATTAATGGATCAACTGACTCATGCTATGAAAAATAACTTGAATCATGTGGAATTACCTCCTTCTCCTAAGAAAGAGAAATTTGTGGTCAATTCCATTATGCAACAAAGGTCCCCTACCTTTAGTGGATCTTTTTATACAATAATTGTTGAAAAATGGATTAACTCTATTTAAAATATATTTTATATCCTCCAATGATCAAAATAAGATAAATTCATGTTGTTTATCTACCACCTTGAAGGGAAAGCTGATCAGTGGTGGACACAGATAAAGAACATGAAGTCCAAATAGGAAATTGATTCCATGGAATGGTAAGGATTAAAGAAAATATTTTTAAATAAATATTTTCCATGAACTTTCCATCTTAAAATGGAGAAGGATTTCCTCAAACTAAAGTAAAAGGAAGATGAGTCTATTTGGTCATATGAGGTAAAATTCGCAAGTCTTGCACAGTATACCTCTGGATTTATCATCAATGCCAAAATTAAGGTGGGCCATCTATTTAGTGGGTTAAATATGAGTTTATGAAAATATTTTTTGATTTGATACTTTTACAACTGTGAAGAGATTGTTCATTGTACCCTCAAGATCGATATAGAGATTGAGGACTCATAGTGGTCTCATGGGGAAGGAGATAAAAATCACAAAATGAATTTTTCTTTAGTATTATCTATAGATAAATCTCATAGTGGAAAAAAATCCAACTTCTCGTGTGTTAAAATGTGGGAGGAAGCATCTTGGAAACTATATAAAGAGAATTATGATATTCTTAAAGTGTGGGAAATAGGGGAACTATTCCAATCAATGTCGAAGGGATATGAACAAACCCACTAATATAATGGAAGAAAAGAAGGTTCTCATCAATTCTCAATATGTAGTCCAGTGATTCAAATAAAATGAATATGATCATTATTTGAACCAATGAACTAATCCAAGGGTTGTTAGAGATAATCAATGAAAAAAACCCCTGAATCCTAGAGAGCAGGGAAGGTCATATGTTATCACTACTATTGAGGTGGATCCTAAAAATGATGTGGTGACAGGTATGTTGGTTATTAATTCAAGAATATCAAAAAAACCTTTTGATTCTAGTTTTACACATTCTTTAATATCTTTAAACTTTAGTACAACTAATCAATAACCACCTTAAAACATAGGGGTTTAGCTATTTTTGATCATATAAAATAGATTAGTTATTAAATTCCAAGTATAAAAATCATCTCAGGTCAATGTTTGTGGAATGAACCTACTATGATATATTTTTTACTTCCTTTAGTGAAGTTTTATGTAATATTGAGCATGGATTGGCTGTCATTATATATATCTATTAGGTCCACTAGGCTAGATACCCTGAAAGGGGGGTGAATCAGGGTATGACAGATTAAAACAACTACCCCTTTTGATCTTGTTTTGCTGTTAGAAAAAACCCTCTTCTCTCTCTTCTTCCCATTGCAAAGTATGAATAAACATTAAAACATGCATAGGACACAACAATTTTTACTTGGTTCACCCTCACTGGGCTACATCAAAGGAGCATACATTCGTAGTGTGTCGATGTACCAAATCCACTAAAAGCGCACTACTGTTTACAAATATTGGGCTAGATCACTTCTATATCTAGCCTCACTGCCTTTACAAAGTTTAGGGTTAGCTCACAGCTTTCACAAGGGTCACTCCCTCTTTCTCTCTCTTTGGCACAATTTTGGTGTAGAGGATCACCTTCTTCCTCTTCCTTTTCTCGCTGCTCTAGAAAGAATCGACTCACAGTTTATAGACCTATAGGTCTCTTCATTATCTCTAATGAAATCTTCATCTTTAACTATTGATAGATGCTCTGTTGACGTCCAACTTTCAACCACATATGAATCTCACTTTGCACCGGATGTACCGGGCAACCCCAATTTTTACGCGCAGCCTCTACACTACCTTGCGCTTAATTTTATAATTTTTGAGTGAAATTCACTTTTTGCGCAACACCACTTTTACATGAAACCGCTTATTTTATGCGCAGACTTTTATTTAGGTTATAACACTTATTTTACATGAAACAGTTTTCTTTTACGTGCAACCTTTTCTTTGCGTGCAAACAATTCTTTTACGTGCAAACTTGTTGTTTTTGCACAAATCCCTTGTGCCCTCCAATTTCGCCCACCAGAGCTCAGATACTCTCTAAGTCTTGAGCTCCATCGAATGAGGGGGTCACTTCATATTTATAGGAAAAATTGACCCCTATGTGAAAAAACCCTCCTTGAGCGCATAATTCACTTCAGGAGTGAAAAACACATCTTTCGCACAGCATCGTTTTTCGCGCACTGCTCCAATATTTCATGCAACTCATGACTTTTCCAATTTTCGAGCTTCTTATATCAAAACACCTCTTGTGTAAAAATCACCAATCCTCTATTTCACACACCACACTAATATTTCGCGCACCACTTTCCTTTTTCATGCACCACACAAATATTTCACACACCACATTCTTTTTTAGTGCACGTCCTTTTTCAAAAAACACATCTCTCCATTTTCATATTTTCAGGCCCAAAAATTTGGCAAGCACTATAAAATAGCACCACCTTGTATCTGCTCTTTTTGTACTGCCTCTAGATCATTCATTCCTTTGTCGAGTTTCTTTAATCAAACATGGATAGCCAACAACATCTCTTGAACCCAAAAAACCACCATGTAAACCCCCTTTGTCAACAAATTTGTAAATCGTGGTCTGCTTTGTCAATAAATACAACACGGAGGTCTGCTTTTTCAATAAACACAATCACCTCAAAAATGATTCAATGATACATTGAGGTATTTTTTCTTAACAATATCCAACATCAATTGTCGGGAGATGGAGATAACTCTTCTCATCTTGATTCATCCTCTGATTTTGTTCAAGCATAAGAGGAGGATGAATCTTATTTGGAATGTTCATATTAATTTTGGATATTAATTCCTTATGATAAATCATGTTTAGCTCAAATGATTGATACAAATGAGAGAATTGTTCTTAAAGACATCCCCATTGTAAGGGACTATACTAATGTATTCCCTGATGAATTGGTTATTATTCCTCCTAACTGATAGGTTGAGTTGTCAATTGAACTTATACCTAGATCTCTAACTATATTAAATACTCCTTATAGAATATACAACATTGAATTAGAAGAACTGGAGAAGTGGTTATAAGAGAATCTGGAAAAGGGTTTTATATGCCTAAGTGCATCACTTTGGGGTGTGCCAATCCTCATTGTCAAGAAGAATAATGGGTCAATGTGCCTCTGGATTGACTATCATGAGTTTAAAAAAATCAAAATAAAGAACAAGTATTTCCAGTCATGGGTAGATGACTTGTTCGATCAACTGTGTAGAGACAAGTACTTCTCTAAGGTGGAACTTCTATCAAGATATCTCTAATTAAAGGTGAAAATTAAATATATTACAAATATTTCCTTTCAAACAAGGTATAGACACCATAAGTTCATAGTGATTCCCTTTAGAGTCATTAATGATCTAGTAATCGTTATCGACTTAATGAATAGAGATTTTAGAGATTACCTCGAAGAATTTGTGGTAGCCTTTATAGATGATATTTTAATATACTCCAAAAGAAAGTAGGATCATGATAAGAATTTAAATTCTATGTTAAATACTTTATGAATATAGAATCTATATGGAAAGTATAGTAAATGTGAGTTTTGGATAGATAAAGTATCATTCTTGTGGTATGTTATATAAATACCCAGCATTATTCATAAAAAATGTTGATTTTTAGTCAAGAATTCACATTATTTCACTTTTAGGATCATTTTAGGTTTCTAGTTTTATAGAATTAGGTCATAACATATACATAATAAAACCATATAATAAAAATTTGACACTTTCAATTAGTATACATTTTTCTAACAATATAAAACCTTTAAGATAAAATATTATTTCTTTTCGTGAAAAATCTTAATGACTTTAAACTTAACTTATTAATTTCCCTTACCCATCCTTAAACCCTATTTAAATCATTTTAGAAAAATATGGGATGAGCATAAAAATATTATTAAGGTACATAAAAGTAAAGAAAAGTGTTATTCCAGTGAAAAACATGAAAACTCATGTAATATTTACCTTTACCTTAAAATTTATTTGAGTGTATGAAATAAAACATTTTCACATGAAAACAAACATATGTTTTTCCCAAATAAAGCCTTTAAAATCCATATCAAGAAATTAAAACCTATTTTTGGTAACTTAGAGCATCATATTCATATCCCTTTCAAAACCCTTTTAATTTAAATAACTATATTCCTGGCTTCCAATATAATAATTACTCAATGTATTGAAGATATATAATGGGGATCACCAATTATATAAGCTATATCAGGCTTGCCCATTTTTTATGAGCTATAATAGGGGTCAACCCTTCATATAAGTTATATTGGTCTCACTCGTAACCTATAACAGGGATCAACCCATCTTAAAAGTTGTATAGGCATCACCTGTTTCTTTTATGTATCAAAAATTACTTTGGTAGGTTCACTATTGGTCTAAGAGTTCATTATTTCAACATATCTATAATAATAATAATGAAATATTTATCAAATTTATATATCAATTATAATTTTATGTCCAATTATGAAATATGGTTATGAAAAATAAATTACATTACGATCATCGAGACAGTAAGTCGTACATATGATGTAAGAAATATTTATATTTATAGAATGATAATAATATCATATATACCATATTATTGTTTAAATATACTCATATATATCATTATTGTTATGTGGTTATTAAAAAAATCATATCACTTTGTGGAATTGGTGGTCCACACCTCCATGAACAATGTTTTCATTTTTTAGTGTAAGAAAGAAAATGATATATTATATTTTCAGAATGATAAATATGTCATTAATATCATTATTTAATTTATATCATGTATATTAATTATATTTATCCTTATTACCTTCCATGTAAATCTTTTTTGAAAAACAAATCACATCACTTTGTGAGGTTATAGTCTTTCGTACACACGAACGATGTTATTGTATCCCCTACGAAATGGAAAGTAAGAAGTTATATGTGATATCATAAATATAGAAGTATAAATATGTTACAAATATAATATAAATATATATATATATATATTAAAAATACATCATTAAAACAATCTGTTAGAGGGAATGATGTAAAACGAATGACATTGGTTCGTGAGGTGGTAGTCCACTGTACACACGAACGGTGATTTCGTATCCCATTTGATGAAAGATGATATGGATTTAGGATATGTAATTAACATAATAACATATAAGTATATGGGATATACTTTTTTTATTATATAATGATAAATGATTAATATTTTAATTAGGTGAAAGAAGAAATAAAATAAAGACGCTCGGTTAAGCATGATGCCTCTTCTTTAGGCGACCACCTTAGGTAAGCACCAAATCCTTCGTAGAATGGTTTTCTGATCAAACTAAGGGATCTAGGTCATAGGGAGTAAAGTAAGGAAGATATTTAGATAGGTATTGGCTGATCCAAATAGATATCAATGCATGAAGAGGATAAAATAGGGGATGTCTTTTATAAGTGAGGTGAGTGTCACATTAGTAGTTTTTTAAAAGAAAAAGGTGTACCCACATTTTTCACTTTCCACAAGGCACCAAAATGGATCATTTTCGATCATTAAACATTATAAGGTTGAAATATGGCTATAAAATATATTTTAAATAAGTTTATATGTCATTTTAAACCTTATCTATTTAGTTTAACCCCTAGTATATCTATTTTTACCTTAGCCATAGTAATTCATTTTTACTATTTTCACTATTCATTATGATCAAAAATTAAGTTGAAATTATTAGATAATATAAATTATTATGATTCAAAATATTGAATTAATTTTAAAAAATTCAATTCATATAATTATAAAAATTTAATTTTAAACTAAACCCTTAGAGGGGAAGAAAAAATGGGTTTTCAATGAGTGTATTTTTCAAACAAAAGATGATTTTATATTAACTCTATGACTGGTAATAATCATATTATTAATTTAAATTAATATTTGTTGATATATAATTTATAATTTTAATTTAAATATTTCCTCATTATGGGTTTTTTAATTGGTTAAAAAGGAGAAACATAATGTACTTTAAAACAGTTTTCAGAAAAATCCCGCTTTTAAAACCAAAAATAAATGTATTCTAAAATACAATGTAAAGTTGATTAAAAATAATTTAAATGGGTAAAATTTAAACAAATAATACTTATGTTACATTAATTAATATTAAATTCATAATGGTAATTTTAAATTACTTAATTTATTGAAAATAAATGACATTTTAGAGAAAAAAATGTTATTTTTCACTATTCACTAAAAAATCAATATTTTCCAAAAAATACCAAAATTTCACTCTAATTTAATTTTGATATGATGATTTCAAAAGTGAAATTAATTTTTTAAAATTAAAATTTGATAATTTATAAATTTATCTTTAAATAAAACCTTATAATAGAAATAGTTTAATTAAAACTATTTATTTTTATTTAAAAATTACTTAGTATTTTTATAATGAATATAACTATATTATTCATATTAATAAACATGAAAATGATTTACTCTATAATTAATTTGGTTTGTACATACACCCCTACCTTTGAAATTTTTTGCTCATAATTTTATTCTCTTATTAAACAAGTTGGGATATATTTCCCTCATAGCATTTTTAAATTTCCATGTTGTCTCTTCAAACATATGATTTTTCCATAAAACATTAACCTAGTGAATCACTTTATTTTACAAAACTTTCTCTTTATTTTCAAGGATCCAAATATATTTTTACTCATAAGAATGTTTCTCTTCCAACTAAACTACTTCTGAACTCAAAACATGAAATTAATCTCACATATATTTTTTTATCATCAAGACAAGAAAAACATTATATAGCTTGGAAAAATTCAAGGGAAAAACACTCAGTTAGAAAATTATCTAACTTTATCTAGGGTTTCATATGTTCCAATGAACCATGGTCTTAGATTTTCTTTTTTACCAAAATTCATAACACTTTTTTAAGGAGATACCTTAAGAAAAACATGATCACCTACCTCAAAAGAAATATTATTCCTCTAGTTATCTACATAAATTTTACACCTTATCTGAGATGTCTTCATATTTTTTCAAATAAACAACACCTTCTCATCCATTTCTTATAATCACTATGGTCACATAAAATTTCATTTTCTAAGTTTATCATAAAAATATGGTGTCCAACACCTCTTTCCATATAATACTTCAAATGGTGTCATATGTATACTAGAATAAGAATAATTATTATAAAAAAAACTCAACCAAAGAAATATGATTATACCAACTCCCAAGTAATCCATTGAACAAGAGATAATAATATCTTATAAGGTATAAATTTTTCACTCAGAATATCCATCAGATTGAGGATTAAAAGTTGTCCTGAAATTGTAATTCAATACCCAATGAATTCAGAATTCCTTTCCAAAAATTATATGTGAACCTAGGATCACAGCTAGATACTATAGAGAGAGGCACTCCATTTAACCTGACTATATCCTTTAGATATAGTCTAGAAAATTGATCCAAATACATAGTATCTTGAATGGTAGGGAAATGCAGATATTTAGTTAATTTCTCAATAGTAACCTAAATCGCATTGCTACCTTGATAATTCATTGACAATTCCACCATGAAATCCATTGATATATTATTTTTGTTTCCATTTTAGCGCTATAAAAGTTTAAAGTATTCCCTTAAATAATTTTTAATCTTTTTTAAACTACTAACAAGTCAAACACTTCATGGTAAATTCATAAATATCTCTTTTCATTTCATCCCACTAGTAATAATCCCAATGATACCTATACATATTAGTACTACCTGTATGAATGTAAAATAGAGAACTATGAGCTTAACTCAACAAATATTTCTTCAATTGGTAATCAAAGGCCACATATAATCCTTTTCCAAATCATAAAACACCTTATTCTTCATTATTAAAATCAAAAAACTTACCCTTCTTAACAGATTCTACCTTTTCCTACAAATAATGATCCTCCTTATGAGATTACCTAATTATTTCTGAAAAAGTTGATTATGTTAAAACCTGAAACAAAATAGAGGATATCCCTACATCCACAACTTCTAGGCCAAAATTCATCAAATCATTAACCAAAGTGTCATGTTCCAAACATAACAAGGTTAATATAGAATTAATTTTCCAACTCAAAACACTGGCTACTTTTTCTACTTTTCTAGGATGTTAATGAATCTTTAGATCATAATCCTTGATAAATTCTAGACATCTTCTTTGTCTCATGTTTAGTTATTTTTAAGTGAATATATACTTCAAAAAAGTTTGATCAGTATATATTTCACACTTTACTCTATATAAATGACGCCTCCAAATTTTTAAAGAAAAATCACAGAAACTAATTTCAAATCATGTGTATGATAGTTTAACTCATGATATTTCAACCAACATAAAGAATAAGCAATTACCTTGTCACGAACCAGTCCGGGTCGCCATCCGACCCGGCGCCCGACCCGGTCCGCGGAAAGGCCTGAAGGGCGTTCCCGATCCCCACGGGCTGGCACAAGTGCCCGGGTATCAAGAGTAACCTATGGGAATGGTTTACCCAAAATAGTATACACAAACACTAACAAGATAATAAAATGAAACTAGGAAATTGACAACCAACCAGACCATTGAACTGAAATCAAATTTAAAGGTTTACAACTAGAAACAACGTCCAAAAATAAACGACAACAAAAGAGACTAAAACTCTAACTCAAACCTCCAAGCGACAAGAGTGGTGTAGCATCTGCATGACACAACACCAACCTACATGAGAAGACCATCAACGACCAGAACCACCATCGTTGAGCATGATGTCACAACCTGGAATACACAAGAAACAAAATCTACATACACCCAAAGGTGTATGTAGGGTGTGATCTAAAAGCCCAGTAGGACATCACCCAATAAAAAGGTTCCATGCCATAACATCAAAGAAATAATTTAATGTGCTTATTAAAAATTATACTTTCAAAAAAAATGTTTTTAAAGAAAACATTTACAAGCTAAATACTAAAATAAAACACTAAGAGAACCCATTTCACAAACACGATTTGAAAGAGGAAAAGAAAAATTCATTTAAGGGCATACTTACACATACTCACACAAACACACACACACACACACATATATATATATACTCACACACACACACACACAAGTGGTCCTCCATATGCCGACGGAAGGCACCACGACATTGATGGTAGAGCACTATGGGAGAATCCCCTAAGGTTCATCTAGCTCGAGTGGGACCCTAGAACCTCGTTTCTCGGTGAAACAGGGCTTAGAAACCACGACCCTCAGAAAACGTGGCTTACAAGACCACGACCCTCAGAAAACGTGGCTTAGAAGGCCACGACCCTCAGTCATCATATGTTTAGTTAGTGTTTCAATCGTCAATCCAGCTAAGTGAAACAGGGACGATACCCATCCGGCTCACTAGCACACTAGTTCTAGTACGCCCACCTAGATACCCAGGGTTTTCCCTTGTGATCAAACATGTTCCACATTCACATAACACATCACTTTCACATTTTACAAACCAAACATGACATTACACAAAAAAATCACCACTTCCATACCAAAGCACTATTTCAAATACACACGCACACCAAGGACATGTCTCATTTTATAAAAATACACCACTTTAAAAATGAACGCGTATTCAACTCCTACAAATCACCATTTTAGCGTCATATAAATGTACCAATAAATCATTTGAGTTATTATTGAAATAATTTCAAGAAAAAACACGAAGACTTTACACCAAAAATAGCTTGATTTTATATAGAGGCGTCACTTTAAAACTTGATACACGAGGTAACCATATAAAAACTTGTTTTCCATTATTCAAACAATTTTGCATTTCAACTTCAAAAGTACACAACCAGGAAAACACACCAAAAGTGATTCATATACTTTAAAAATGTCTATTTAAATACATAAACGCCTAAAGTGACTTGAAAACACCTTTCGCACCTACCAAACAAACCTCAAAAACCTTTCAACCATGTTTTGCAATCAAAACATCACTTAAATAAACAATTCCTCAATTTATAAAACATATCGCATGCAAAAGAAACCATTACAAAATCAATTTCACAAATTGACCCTTCTAAAACCTCATTGGCACTCTATAAACAATTATTAAACACTTTTAAAAGTTTCCACAACATGATAAAAATGAAAAAGAACATAACCATTTTTAAAGAGAATGCAATTTTCATCATGCACGCATGTCAAACAATTTTTAAAACTCCTTTCATACAACTTATTAAACACAACCAATAATTTATACAACAACACGTATATAAACAACAAAAGCATACTATTTAGGAAACCCAATTTTCATCAAACGAACACGCCAAAACATTATAAACATAGATCACACCATGAAACTAATTCATAGAACATATTAAATTAAACTAAACAAACAAATTAAATTATCTAAACGATGAAAAGGCATGGAACCACCTACCTCACTTGGTGAAACTTCCGGAAAATGATGTGAAAAAGTATTCACGTCACATTTGCACAACAAGGAACCTAGCGTGAATCCTAAACAAGGCAAAAATCACCCGAACAATAAAATTAAACCCATAACCCTAACTGAACCACACTAAATTCAATGAAACCCTATAACAAAGGGGATTTACCCAATGTGGAGGCTTCCAGAAGGAGTTGAAGGGGCGTTGCAATCGCCGAATGGGTCGGCCGAGGGGTGCATGAGGGGGTCCAGTGGGGTTCCAAACCGGAAGGAGAGGGTTCGGTGGGGTTCCGAGCGGGAAAGTTGTGTGGCGCCAGAGGGGAGCCGTGCGAGCAGAATTGAGGGAGGGGAGGCCGACGCTGGTGAGGGGAGGTCGCTACAAAGTAGCACACCAGGAGGAGAGGGAGTAGGGGCGATGCGGTGGTGGTCCGGTGTGGGAGGGGGCTCGGTGCGACGGCGCGACGGGGAGCAGGGGTGCGGTCCGGTGAGGTGGTGATGTCGGAGTAGGGTAGACTCGGGAGGAGGCCGAGGGAGGTGATGTGCGGTGTGAGGATGTTCAGAGGGGGAGGCGGTGGCGTGATGAGGAGAAGAAGGATATGGGAGGGGGTGATCCGGCAACAATGGCACGGGAGAAGAAAAAAAAAGCAAACAGCACATAGGGTTTGAGGGGGGTGTCTGCACGCGACAAGGGAGAGAAAGTGAGGGAGAGGAAAAATAAAAATAAAGGAAAGATAAGGAGAAGAAAAAAGGAATGGAAGGAAAAAAATAAAATACAATAAATAAATAAAAAGTGTATCTCAAAATAAACATAAAAAAATATCTAAATAGATCCAAATGAAAAGATAACTAAATTAATGTATTAATTGCAATAATGATAATAATGATAATAATAATAATAGGAACATCAATATTAATAATACTTAATAAATTTTAAATTTTTAATACTATTAATAGTAATAGTAATAATAATAATAATAACACTAATTAAAATGGTAGTGATAATATTAATAACTTAATAAAATTTATATTCCCAACGCTATCAACAATAACAATAATAATAATATTAACATCCCCCAATATTAAAACAAACCATTAAATCTTTATCACGTTACTTATTTAATTTTATTTTCATTTTATCTCTTAAAATTTATTTCTTTATTAATAAATTCTTTATTTAATTGGTTGCACGTCAAGAAGGCATGTGTAGAACCGAGCGAGGTCGCGCGGCGACCCAAGCGAGGTCGCGCAGCTTCAACAGTGGCGCACTGAACGCCAAAAAGGCCACAAAATGTGTTTCAGAATAAAACTCAGAAATTTTAAGTTCGGGTCTCAACCTGAACTATCTGATGCCCAATAAAAATAATAAAATAAATAATATAAAAAGTACGGGCGTGACAATTCTCCTCACCATAAAGCTTTCTGTCCCCGGAAAGCCATAGCTAGGGTTGAGGTACAAAGAAGAAACTGATACCCCACTAAAGTTCAAAGAGGATCTCCACAACCAACAAGCGAAAATCAGAAAAAGAAACATGATCAGAAAAAGTGACTCAAATGACAACCTCAAGAAGCATGTAAAAAGACTTTCTGATATGTGTTGCCCACCCCAAAGAGCTACAACGGCTCCAGTTGACTGATCTAGGAAAGCAACTCTCGCACCTGTGGAAACCAACCTCACAAACCAAAATACCTCAAGCATCATTAAACGAAAAACACACCATTTTATTGGAACGAAGATACAAGACCAACCCACATCCAAAGAATACTTCAATAACCTACCACTAAACCATCTCTAGGAACAAAACTGAATGGCCCATCACGGGAAAGCCTGATGGGTCTCTCCACTATTAAAAACTTTCCAACGCCTGAGACGAGACTAGAAAATCGACACGAGGAGGCCCGGACGGACTCCCCACCATTAAGAACCTACTATCTCCCAATATGGGTTTGGAAAATCGACATTGGAAGGTCCAAACGGACTCCCCACCATTAAAGAAGAGTCCAACATCGATTCATTCCAGAGATATTTGTACGAGATCCGATGTGGGTCTCCCCGCCATTAGAACTAACAGCAGATAAAAAACTTTAGAAAAAAATTCTCGATGGTGACGAAACACCCCACCACAAGGGGCGGGGAGGGAGGGGCCCGACTACCGGGGCATCAAAATCATGACCCAAGACAAACCATCATTTCCACATTCCTGGATGATAATTATTCAGATTTGGGACAGATTTACTCAACAACCCCCATAAGGCCAATAAAGCAATTACATCCAGTGGAACGCGACCCCCAAGACTTTAATGCACGAGATGAACACTCCTCCACATGGTCACAAAAACCTTATGCAACCAGACGGATTATTCGAACAGAACAACCATAGAAAACAATTTAAGCTGCTTTCACTTTCAACACCGATGACAGAAATGAAATTGGGGTTTCATACAATCCCGGGGTTCCTGACCACGTGCCAGCTTCACTCCGAGGCCTATGGCTGGAGCCCTGATGTTTGAAGCATCTCCTGCCTCGCAGTCATGAATTGAAGACTCCAGATCAAAGCTTCACCTTTTGGTGTCACATGCAACCACACTACAACCAAGGAAACACCAGCAACCACAACACATTACGACATCCAACTGATCATACACTGAACATTCATCAACACAAGAGCATTAATGGTGCATGTGCATCACCCTTTGTCACACTGGATGAGAACACGACACCACGAATCATCACCTAAACATGATCATTGCTGTTGAGAGGAACATTATACGGAGAGGGACTTCAAACTGAGTCTTAAACAACACGTGATTCCTGCAGTTGACTGTAGCATCCCCATGTGACTGGATCTTCCACACTAGTGGCCTAACGTAGACCCTTTCTTAAACGAAACCGACAAAGGACCAAAGGTAATTTAGAATAGTGGCATGCACCGACCACTCTAGGCTACTTCCACCTCTCCCCACTGGAATCTCCTTCACCATTTCCAAACATAACTTTCAAATTAA
The DNA here is from genome assembly GCA_963277665.1 of Viscum album. Lineage (NCBI taxonomy): Eukaryota > Viridiplantae > Streptophyta > Magnoliopsida > Santalales > Viscaceae > Viscum > Viscum album. The sequence goes on along the minus strand of OY728141.1, from coordinate 1,036,348,565 downwards.
TGAGGTCAAACTTCACCCTTGACAATCAAAGAGAACTTACACTGCAAGATGTCGCCGAACATGGCCCTTGAAACCGATGAAAATACTACAAAGCCCTTCAAGACATGGTTAACACTGAAAATTCTGAACCGTCTTCACCCTTCCCCGCTGGATTTCATTTCGTCGTTTCCAGGGGAAACCTTCAAATGAAACGACGTCAAATTTCATACCCGACGACTCAAAAAACTCAAAGAAACAAAAACTCTGTTCAACTCCCCTCGCATCTGTCATCCCACTCTGAGAGGATCCACTTAGTTGTAAAAAGGAGAGGTGGGTTCAATTCTAGAATTCAAAAAGAAAGTCATTTGATAAACTGGAGTGTCGGCCAATGGGGAATTCCCCGTAGTCATACTTCAATCACATGTCAACGCTTTATGGGGGGCATACACTAGTCAAGAAAGAAAACTATGGACCCAACCAAACTGGTCCAACGGTCAAGACATACCACAAGAAAACACCAAACGTGCAGGGGAAACTACTGCAAGGGCTCCCTGATGTACTCTTCAAAGGAATTTACTGACCACATGCTTGCATACCAACTTACAAATAAGAACTCAAACTCGGGACACAAATCATTCAGAAAGGATCCTCGGCTCAAAAGGCCTCACATCCGACATTTCCAAAACACAAAGACATGCCACACAAACACCATTTACTAAAACACCAATTTTTTTTCCTTTAACAAAACATTTTGAAAATAAGAAAACCCAGTGGGTTGCACAAACACTAATGGAGTCCAATGAACCTCGCACATGCATGTTCTCATGCCGCACCGGCACCCACCTCATGTCCATCTAGGCTCTCATTCGCTCGTGCCATTAACCATTTCCCTTTTTGCATACACTCATGCATGTGGTTTCCCATGAGAGCGCCAAGGATCAAAACCAAACCTTTCAATTTTTCAAAACCAAAACATCCAACCCACACTTTTCAAACCTCACACACCATTTCATCTTTAAAGTGCTTCATTTGAAAACATTTTCCAAGACCAAAACATTTTTACTTAAAAACCAAATTTCCACGAATCTAAAACAAAGAGACAAGAAATGATACAAGAGAAAACTTGTGTCAGCGGGTGACTGGAATATATGGTTGGTGGCCATACGCCAATCACACCACTGCCATGGAGGGTATTCCAGGACAGCGTCCCCAGCTCCTCATGGCTTGCCAGACCCTGCGAGCTCACTACGACCACTGACCTAACCCCTTTTTCATTTCCCTTAGACACGATTAACCGCAAGGACCAAAAACTCAGACAAACCTCAACATACTTTGGTAACTTGAGTCCCTCCACGAGGTGTGTTGGCCAGGCACCTTACTCGTAGCTAGGACGTCGAGTCCCGACAACCTTAACTCAAGTCTATCGTGACTCTAACCCGAAAGAACATGACCCAAGAGAGCAACCTTTCCCTCTGATACCAATTTGTCACGAACTAGGTCGGGTCGCCATCCGACCCGGCACCTGACCCGGTCCGCGTCAAGGACCGAAGGGAATTCTCGATCCCCACGGGCTGGCACAAGTGCCCAGGTATCAAGAGTAACCTGTGGGAACAGTTTACCCGAAATAGTATACACAAACACTAACAAGATAATAAAATGAAACTATGAAATTGACAACCAACCAGACCATTGAACTGAAATCAAATTTAAAGTTTTACAACTAGAACCAACGTCCAAAAATAAATGAAAACAAAAGAGACTAAAACTCTAACTCAAACCTCCAAGCAACAAGAGTGGTGTAGCATCCGCACGCCACAACACCAACCTGCATGAGAAGACCATCAACGACCAGAACCACCATCGCTGAGCATGATGTCACAACCTGGAATACACAAGAAACAAAATCTACTTACACCCAAAGGTGTATGTAGGGTGTCATCCAAAAGCCCAGTAGGACGTCACCCAATAAAAAGGTTCCATGCCACAACATCAAAGAGATAATTTAATGTGCTTATTAAAAATTATACTTTCAAAAAAAATGTTTTTAAAGAAAACATTTACAAGCTAAATACTAAAAGAAAACACTAAGAGAACCCATTTCACAAACACGATTTGAAAGAGGAAAAGAAAAATTCATTTAAGGGAATACTTACACATACTCACACACACACACACATATATATATATATATACTCACACACACACACACACAAGTGGTCCTCCATATGCCGATGGAAGGCACCACGACATTGATGGTAGAGCACTATGGGTGAATCCCATAAGGTTCATCTAGCTTTAATGGGACCCTAGAACCTCGTGTCTCGGTGACACGTGGCTTAGAAACCACGACCCTCAGAAAACGTGGCTTAGAAGACCACGACCCTCAGAAAACGTGGCTTAGAATGCCATGACCCTCAGTCATCATATGTTTAGTTAGTATTGCAATCGTCAATCCAGCTAAGTGAAACAGGGACGATACCCATCCGGCTCACTAGCGCACTAGTTTCAGTCCACCCACCTAGATACCCAGGGTTTTCCCTTGTGCTCAAACATGTTCCACATTCACATAACACATCACTTTCACATTTTACAAACCAAACATGACATTACACAAAAAAAATCACCACTTTCATACCAAAGCACTATTTCAATGACACACGCACACCATGGACATGTCTCATTTTATAAAAAATACACCACTTTAAAAATGAATGCGTATTCAACTCCTACAAAGCACCATTTTAGCATCATATAAATATACCAATAAATCATTTGAGTTATTATTGAAATAATTTCAAGAAAAACCAAGAAGACTTTACACCAAAAACAGCTTGATTTTATATAGAGGCATCACTTTAAAACTTGATACACGAGGTAACCATGTCAAAACTTGTTTTCCATTATTCAAACAATTTTGCATTTCAACATCAAAAGTACACAACCAGGAAAACACACCAAATTTGATTCATATACTTTGAAAATGTCTATTTAAATACACAAACACCTAAAGTGACTTGAAAACACCTTTCTCACCTCCCAAACAACCCTCAAAAACCTTTCAACCATGTTTTTCACTCAAAACACCACTTAAATAAACAATTCCTCAATTTATAAAACATATCACATGAAAAAGAAACCATTACAAAATCAATTTCACAAATTGACCCTTCTAAAACCTCATTGGCACTCTATAAACAATTATTAAACACTTTTAAAATTTTCCACAACAGGATCGAAATGAAAAAGAACATAACCATTTCTAAAGAGAACGCAATTTTCATCACGCACGCATGTCAAACAATTTTTAAAACGCCTTCCGCACAACTTATTAAACACAGCCAATCATTTATACAACAACACGCATATAAACAACAAAAGCATACTATTTCAGAAACCCAATTTTCATCAAACGAACACGACAAAACATTATAAACATAGATCACACCATGCAACTAATTCATAGAACATATTAAATTAAACTAAACAAACAAATTAAATTATCTAAACGATGCAAAGGCATGGAACCACCTGCCTCACTTGGTTAAACTTCTGTAAAATGATGTGAAAAAGTATTCGTGTCACATTTTCACAACAAGAAACCTAGCGCGAATCCTAAACAAGGAAAAAATCACCCGAACAATAAAATTAAACCCCTAACCCTAACTGAACCACACTAAATTCAATGAAACCCTATAAAAAAGGGGATTTACCCAATGTGGAGGCTACCAGAAGGAGTTACAGGGGCGTTGCAATCGCCGAATGGGTCGACCGAGGGGTGCATGAGGGGTTTCAGTGGGGTTATGAACCGAAAGGAGAGGGTTCGGTGGGGTTCCGAGTGGGAAAGGTGTGCGGCGCTAGAGGGGAGCCGTGCGAGCAGAACTGAGGGAGGGGAGGCCGACGCCAGTGAGGAGAGGCCACTACAAAGTAGCGCGCCAGGAGGAGAGGGAGCAGGGGCGACATGGTGGTGGTCCGGTATGGGAGGGGGCTTGGTGAGACGGCGCGACGAGGATCAGGGGTGCGGTCCGGTGAGGTGGTGATGTCGTAGTAGGGTAGACTTGGGAGGAGGCCGAGGGAGGTGATGTGCGGCGCGAGGATGTTCAGAGGGGGAGGCGGTGGTGTGATGAGGAGAAGAAGGATATGGGAGGGGGTGAGCCGGCAACAATGGCACGGGAGAAGAAAAAAAAAGCAAACGTTGCATAGGGTTTGAGGGGGGTGTTTGTGCGCGACAAGGGAGAGAAAGTGAGGGAGAGGAAAAATAAAAATAAAGGAAAGATAAGGAGAAGAAAAAAGGAATGGAAGGAAAAAAAATAAAATACAATAAATAAATAAAAAGTGTATCTCATAATAAACATAAAAAAATATCTAAATAGATCCAAAGGAAAAGATAACTAAATTAATGTATTAATTTCAATAATGATAATAATGATAATAATAATAATAATAAGAACATCAATATTAATAATACTTAATAATTTTTAAATTTTTAATACTATTAATAGTAATAGTAATAATAATAATAACAATAATTAAAATGGTGATGATAATATTAATAACTTAATAAAATTTATATTCCCAACGCTATTAACAATAACAATAATAATAATATTAACATCCCCCAATATTAAAACAAACCATTAAATCTTTATCACGTTTCTTATTTAATTTTATTTTCATTTTATCTCTCTTAAAATTTATTTCTTTATTAATAACTTCTTTATTTAATTGGTTGCACGTCAAGCAGGCGTGCGGAGAACCAAGCGAGGTCGCGCGGTGACCTAAGCGAGGTCGCGCGGCGACCCAAGCGAGGTCGCGCGGCGACCCAAGCGAGGTCGCGCGGCGACCCAAGCGAGGTCGCGCGGCGACCCAAGCGAGGTCGCGCGGCGACCCAAGTGAGGTCGTGTGGCTTCGATAGTGGCGCGTTGAACGCCGAAAAGGCCACAAAATGCGTTTCAAAATAAAACTCATAAATTTTAAGTTCGAGTCTCAACTCGAACTATCTGATGCCCAATAAAAATAATAAAATAAATAATATAAAAAGTACGGGTGTGACATACCTGATCATTTTGTATCAGTACACAACTAAGTCCCTTCAAATAAGTATCACTATAGATGAAGAATTTTCCATCTCTAGAAGGTATGTCCAAAACTAGATCATTCCCAAATATTATTTTTAGTTCCTGAAATCAATCATCAAATCCTTTTTTTTATGAATTTAAATCGTTTTTGAGATAACTTAGTCAGTGGACTAGACAAGTAAGAAAATTTTTCAAAAAACCACTAGTAGTAACCCACTATTCCAAGAAAACTATGAATCACTGTGATATTTTTGGGCCTTTTCCAATATTCAAACTTTTTTTTTGGTAGGGTCAATATTTATTTCATCATTAGAAAAAATATTTATAAAGAAATAAATTTATTACAACAAAAAATCACATATACTAAATTTCCCATATAGTTTATTTTCTTTTAAGTTTTGAAAAACAATCCATAGGTTTCTTTAATGTTCCTCCTTACTTTTAGAATACACATAAATTTCATCAATAAACACAACCAAAAAATTATATTAAAACTCATGGAAAACTCTATTAAGGTCTATAAAAATTTTAGGTTCATTAGAAAACCCAATGGAATAACTATAAACTCATAGTGACCATATCTAGTTTGAAATGAAATATTTAAATGTCATCCTCCTTCAACTCAACTAATTTTACCCATACCTTAGATAAACCTTTGGAAAATATTGATATTTATGGAGCTAATAAAATAAATCATTGATATGAGGAAAAGGATATTTGTTCTTAATAGTGATGTTATTCAAGGATCTATAATCAATGCAAAGTATCATTTAACAATTTTTATTTTTAACAAACAAAATAGGATCACCCCATGGTGAAGTTCCAGGTCGAATGAAACCTTTATCTAACAACTCCTGCACATGAATTTTCAATTATAAAAGTTATAATTGAGCCATTATATAAGTGGTTTTAGAAATAGGTTTTGTATTAGGCAATAAGTCAATAGAAAATTCAACCTACTGATCAGAATTAACACCAGGTAAATCATATGAAAAAACATCCATGTATTTATTAACTACTGGAACATCATTAATTTGAATAGTTTCTTTATTTTCAATAATATGAGCTAGGTAACTTTCACTATAATATCTAATAAATTTCTCAGCTTCTAGGTAAGTTATTAAAGTCATGAAATCATTAAACATAACTTTCTTAGATTTTTAATCTATATTAGAATGATAAAATGAAATCTAATCTATACCAAGAATGATATCAAACTCTATTATGGTCATATCAATAAGATTTTTAGGAAATACTATCCCACTAATGATAATAGTAATATTAATATTAATATTTTTTACTTTAATACTAACACTTTGAGTTTTAAACAAATGTTATACCTTTCTTTCATGAGGTGATATTCCCAATTTACTTGTAAATTTCTCAAAAATTAAAGAATTTGAACATCTAGAGTCAAATAGGGTATTGGCATAAATTGAATAAATAAGTAGCATACCTATCATTACATCATTTGATATCTCAAAATCAACTATATTAGTAGAAAAAAAAATTCCACATCCTTTTTCATCTTATCTTGATGATTTTCAACTTGAGTTACTAACTTTGGACAAACATTATCATAATTTATAAATTTATTACAACTAAAACATCTCACCATTGTATGGATATTGGTCATCCCATTATTTGATTATTCGGGACTCTTTTCCTTGCTACTAGAAATTGGGGACATCCCCATGCATCTATACCCATGTTTTTACTAAACTGTGGGTATAGAGTCTCTAAAAAATGAAAAACCAACCGTTTTTAAAAAACCATTGGTATACGTTGATCAATATCAATGGTTTTTTTAAACACATGGTGTAACACCTTGACCCCAGTGACCCAGAGTTAGTGAAATATTACATAACATTTGCATGAACACAAGATATCAAATCCCTAAAGACCAATCAGTTTAGTAGCCTTGGAAGTACTAGATACAAACATAAGTTTTACATTACATTATGAAATGAAAAAAAACAACATTGTGTCTCCTTTGAAAACACTCATATACCTTAGCTTAACCCTATAATTTAGTCATAATATACTTCTTTTCAACCTGGGGAAAATAAAACATAGAAAGGGGTGAGCTCAGATGCTCGGTAAGGATAACAATATAGCGGAAACTTTTATAAATAAGAATAAACATTTAAGGCAGTGTATAAGACTAAAACACAAGCCTTTTAAACTTAAAATTCAGCATAACATGGAAAATATATATCAAATAATTCTATTTATATATTCACATGGATATTCTACTGGTCTAATAATCACGTGTAATATCAATAGAAAATTTCATAATGATGGAATGCATAATGCCAGACATCATAACCACATAGTCAAGGACTCGTGCCAAGACTACAAATAAGATTTTGTCAAGGCCTTGTTCCAAGACACTAGTTTATCTCATGAGACCTACCGATGCATCAAGGATCTATAGCGGGCTCCACCCATCACTTACTAATTCCAATGCATTCCTCATATAAAAAGGTTGAAACATAACATAAACATTCGTATTAAAACTATAATATGAGATTTTAATACTTTAACCATAAACCATGAATGGTATAAAAATAGAACATCTACAGTCAAACATATCACAAAACCTTCAATAAAATATGTAAAATTTTATCATAACAAATCAACTTCAAATAAGTGTAAAATCCAACAAAGGATAATGACAAATATTAAATTAATCCAAAAGATATTTGAGTAAAATATCTCTTTCTAATTTGAAATAATTTAAAAGTAAAGAAAAAATTTATTTTAAAAATATTCTTATAAGATTGTAAGGGAAGATTTGAAAGTATTATAATGGTAGAAAATAGTCACACCTTTCATATAAGTTAAAAAACATTCTTACCATAATTTTTCAAAATGGTTATAAAGTACATTGTTTTGAAAGTGACAGAAAGATTCCTTTAAAAAATATAAAGAGTAAAATATAGGTATAAATTAATTTAACCCATAATATAGGAAATAGTAAAAATGTTTTGAAATAAAATTTTAAGAAACATAGATGTGGATGATAAATAAGTCTCAGTTGATACTTACATAAAAACAAACTTTGATAAATAAAGAGATACTAAAATTAACCCTTAACTTGAACTCTTCCTTAGTTGAGGATACGTTAACCTCTTGTATAATGGTTAAATAATTATTATTAAATTATAAAATAACCTCATATATAAATATGATATCATATATGATCTTCAAATATTGTTTTGTTAATAATATTTATGCTGTATCACTGTTTCGGGTGTTAACTGATTCGTTTTCCTTTATATGTTTTTCTACGTAAGTCATGTTTGTTATGGATAAGATGTATTTGATTCATATCCAGAATGATATTAAGTTTATAAAAATTATTTTTATTCATAAAATGAAAATTATTCTTGAATGGTTACGATGGAGAATGAATCTCATCGCGTTTGTGGAGACGGTAATACGTGCGTACGCATGAGCGACAATACCATTCTATTGATGGTGAAATTGTATGTAATTGGATGGTATATCATATATATAGAATAATTAAGATGTTATATTTATTATTTAAATCAATTATACTCATTATTATACCCATCCATATAATTAAGCATTGAATAACAAACTACACCACGATGTGGAGACCGTAAGCCGTACATACACACGTATAGAGACTTTATCATTTATAGGATGGATAGAATAATGAATATGGTTTTACCATATTTATAATAATATATAAGTATTTAGAAGGTACTGGAGTTATTATTTTGTTATGGAATCAACAAATAAAGATAAAGTGGAAGAAGAAAATAACTTTGAAAGAGGTGATGAAATAATTACCTCTTCTTCGGGTTCTTCCTTTTAATTTGATCAAAAGGGATTCCTAGATTAGATTTATGATCAAAGTAAGGCCTCTAGGTCAATGTGAAGTTAGTTGGGAGGATATTTGAGTAGTTTTTTTCGGATCCAAATGGCTTTGTAAGTGTGAAATTAAGATAAGGTGAAGTACCCTTTTATAAGAGAGGTGAGGGTCACTTTAGGAAAAGCTTGAAATATTATTTTATTATAAAATCATTTTTTGTTTCTAATAGGTACAAATAGATTTCTTTCGAGGATAAGGTGGGTATGGGTCGAAAACCTCTCAACCAATAGGTTTTAGACAAGTTTAGTCACCTTATTAACCTTATTTTTTAGATTTAACCCTTAGTTAAATAGTTTAACTTTTACCATATCTTCTTGTATTTTTATATTACATGGTTAATAAAATTACTATAAGATACCAAGAGAACCTAAAGTGGATCATTAATGACATACCTATAATTATATAAGTTTTTTGTCCAAACATTATATTTTTAGGAGTAGTTTATCATTTGATAAAATAGTATTTGTTTTAAAAACTCATTTATGTCAATTTTGACACTATTTAGTATTTGGTTGTTTTGAAAGTCATAAAAACATTATTAATTCAAAAAAATAATTGAATCAACCCTAACATGTCATATTAACCTATAAAATTATTGGAATGCATCAAAAGTCTCAATTTACATTTATTTTGATATTTATAACATAAATTATTTTAATCCTTCATTAATAAGGTAATTACTGCATCATCATTGTGTCATAAATAAATTTAATTATATAATGTCTAAAATTTAAAAAAAAATACCATTATGTAGGAAATATTTTTTTATTTATAATTAATATTTATAGTCTAATTTATCTTATTTATAACCATATATTAAAAAAATTTTAGTTATGAAAATTTCAATTTAACACTTTTAACTCTTCTTTAAATAAAATAATAATAAAAGTCCTAATCTAATATAAGTTGATCAAAGAGGATCATGTTTTATTCCTAAGGTTGATTTTGGTCTAAATACACCTATCCAATAGAATTAGGACATGTTTTAGGGTAATTATAATATCATTTTTACCTTTAGTTACCCTATTTACTTTTAACCGTGGTAAATAAAATTCAAAAGTTACTATTCACCAAAAATAATTTTCATCCAATTGAACCACATTTTACTTACTGATGTCAACCATGTCTCTTGGATTTTTGAAATTCAATTCACAGAAGTGGTAAAATTATGTTTTATTCAAATTTACAAATGTCCCTAGAAGGTGAGTAAAAGACGTTAAAAAGTTCAATAAAATTTTATACATCTAATCTTATTAGAAAATGACTCCAATCACTACGGGAAAAAAGGGCATTTGCGACGGGTTATTTGTGACGGGATTAAATCCCGTCGCAAATAGCCCTGTTAAAAACTTATTTGCGACGGGGTTATTTGCCCGTCGCAAATAAGTAGACTTTTGCGACGGGACAGCTTTCCCCGTCGCAAAAGGACTGGCGCGGTTTGCGCGCCAAATCGCGGGAAAACTATTTGCGACGGGGGAATATTCCCGTCGCAAATAACCGGCGACGGTAAAAGGTATTTGCGACGGGAATATTCCCCCGTCGCAAATAGTATGTCGGCAGGTGGTTATTTGCGACGGGACCCGTCGCAAATAACTATTTACCCGTTGACCGTAATAAATGTTGGCTAAGGTATTTGCGACGGGTACCGTCGCAAATAATACTATTTGCGACGGGATACCCGTCGCAAATGAGCCCGTCGCAAATAATCTAACCTATAAATACCCCCATCCGTTTTTTTCATTTCATTCTCATTCTCTATCTTCTCCTTCTCTCAGAATTATATTTCTAGAGTTCAGTTTTTCTCCAGTTTAATTTTTTTCTCCGGAGCTGATATTAAAGTTTTGAAGAACGATCAGAACAGATCAATTTTCAAGGTATTTATGTTCATTTTAATTTAATATTTATTTTTAATTTTTTATTAGTTTCAATTATTCTTAATTAGTTGTAATTTAATTATGTTTACATTGTTTTATTACTTAATAAATTTAAATTATTAGTATTATTCATAGTTAATGGTAATTAGGAATAATTAGTAATAATTTTTAATAATTAAGAATAAATATTAATAATTAGTAATAAATATCAATAATTAGAAATAATAACATTATTACATTATTAGTCTATTTTATTATTAATATTAAAATAATATAATTTTTTATATATATACAATTCTCTTTTCATCTGTGTGTTTGCTGTCTTCACATGTATTATTTGTATGTGGAGATAGAAAACGCACAGATGAAAGGAGAATTGTATATAAATTAGAAAATTATATTATTTTAATATTAATAATAAAATATATTAATAATGTTATTATTTGTAATTATTGGTAATTATTTCTAATTATTGATAATTATTCATTTAATTACTAATAATTAGGAACAATTATCAATAATTATCAATAATTAAGAATAATTAGTAATAATTAGTAATAATTACCAATAATTAGTAATAATTAGTAATAATTATCAATAATTAGTAATAATTACCAATAATTAGTAATAATTACCAATAAGTAGTAATAATTACCAATAATTAGTAATACTTACCAATAATTTGGAATAATTACCAATAATTAACAATAATTAGTAATAATTAGTAATAATTACCAATAATTACCAATAATTACCAATAATTAGTAATAATTAGTAATAATTACCAATAATTACCAATAATTAGTAATAATTAGTAATAATTAGGAATAATTAGTAATAATTAGGAATAATTAATAATAATTAGGAATAATTAGTAATAATTAGTAATAATTAGTAATAATTAGTAATAATTAGTAATAATTAGTAATAATTAGTAATAATTACCAATAATTACCAATAATTACCAATAATTACCAATAATTACCAATAATTACCAATAATTACCAATAATTACCAATAATTACCAATAATTACCAATAATTAGTAATAATTAGTAATAATTAGTAATAATTAGTAATAAATACAAAAAATTAGGAAAAATTAAGAAAAATTAGGAAAAATTAGGAAAAATTAGGAAAAATTAGGAAAAATTACTAATAATTAATAATAATTAGTATTAATTAGTATTAATTACCAATAATTAGTATTAATTACCAATAATTAGTAATAATTACCTATAATTAGTATTAATTACCAATAATTAGTATTAATTACCAATAATTAGTAATAATTACCAATAATTAGTAATAATTAGGAATAATTACCAATAATTAGTAATAATTACCAATAATTAGTAATAATTACCAATAATTAGTAATAATTAACAATAATTAGTAATAATTAGTAATAATGAACAATAATTAGTAATAATTACCAATAATTACCAATAATTAGTAATAATTAACAATAATTACCAATAATTACCAATAATTGCCAATAATTGCCAATAATTACCAATAATTGCCAATAATTACCAATAATTAGTAATAATTAACAATACTTAACAATAATTACCAATAATTGCCAATAATTAGTAATAATTGCCAATAATTAGTAATAATTGCCAATAATTACCAATAATTGGTAATAATTACCAATAATTAGTAATAATTACTAATAATTATCAATAATTAGTAATAAATATCAATAATTAGTAATAATTAGTAATAATTAACAATAATTAACAATAATTAACAATAATTACCAATAATTAGTAATAATTAGTAATAATTAGGAATAATTAGTATTAATTACCAATAATTAGTATTAATTAACAATAATTAGAAATAATTACCAATAATTAGTAATAATTACCAATAATTAGTAATAATTATTATTAATTACCAATAATTAGTATTAATTACCAATAATTAGTATTAATTACCAATAATTAGTATTAATTACCAATAATTAGTAATAATTACCAATAATTAGTAATAATTAACAATATTTACCAATAATTATCAATAATTACCAATAATTACCAATAATTACCAATAATTAGTAATAATTACCAATAATTACCAATAATTGGTATTAATTACCAATAATTGGTAATAATTACCAATAATTGGTAATAATTACCAATAATTGGTAATAATTACCAATAATTGGTAATAATTACCAATAATTGGTAATAATTACCAATAAGTAGTAATAATTAGTAATAATTACCAATAATTAGTAATAATTAGTAATAATTAACAATAATTAACAATAATTACCAATAATTAGTAATAATTAGTAATAATTAGTAATAATTAGGAATAATTAGTATTAATTACCAATAATTAGTATTAATTAACAATAATTAGTAATAATTACCAATAATTAGTAATAATTATTATTAATTGCCAATAATTAGTATTAATTACCAATAATTAGTATTAATTACCAATAATTAGAATTAATTACCAATAATTAGTAATAATTACCAATAATTAGTAATAATTAACAATATTTACCAATAATTACCAATAATTACCAATAATTACCAATAATTACCAATAATTAGTAATAATTACCAATAATTACCAATAATTGGTATTAATTACCAATAATTGGTAATAATTACCAATAATTGGTAATAATTACCAATAATTGGTAATAATTACCAATAAGTAGTAATAATTAGTAATAATTACCAATAATTAGTAATAATTAGTAATAATTACCAATAATTAGTAATAATTACCAATAATTAGTAATAATTACCAATAATTAGTAATAATTACCAATAATTAGTAATAATTACCAATAATTAGTTATAATTACCAATAATTAGTAATAATTAACAATAATTAGTCATAATTACCAATAATTAGTATTAATTACCAATAATTAGTATTAATTACCAATAATTAGTATTAATTACCAATAATTAGTAATAATTACCAATAATTAGTAATAATTAGTAATAATTACCAATAATTAACAATAATTACCAATAATTACCAATAATTACCAATAATTAGTAATAATTACCAATAATTAGTAATAATTACCAATAATTAGTAATAATTACTAATAATTAGTAATAATTAGTAATAATTACCAATAATTAACAATACTTACCAATAATTGCCAATAATTACCAATAATTAGTAATAATTACCAATAATTAGTAATAATTACCAATAATTAGTAATAATTTCCAATAATTAGTAATAATTACCAATAATTAGTAATAATTACCAATAATTAGTAATAATTACCAATAATTAGTAATAATTACCAATAATTAGTAATAATTACCAATAATTACCAATAGTTACTAATAATTACCAATAGTTACCAATAATTACCAATAGTTACCAATAATTACCAATAGTTACCAATATTTACCAATATTACCAATATTTACCAATATTTACCAATATTTACCAATATTTACCAATAATTAGAAATAATTACCAATAATTAGAAATAATTACCAATAATTTGGAATAATTACCAATATTTACGAATAATAACATTAGTACATTATTTGTATATTTTATTATTAATATTAAAATAATATAATTTTCTATATTATATACAATTCTCTTTTCATCTGTGTGTTTTCTGTCTCCACATGTAATATTCGCATTCTTTTTCAAAATTATCAACCTACTCGCCAATGGAGAGGTGAAAGTGAATGAAAATATTACATGTGGAGACAGAATGTTAAACACACAGATGAAAGGAGAATTGTATATAATATAAAAAATTATGTTATTTTAATATTAATAATAAAATATACTAATAATGTAATAATGTTATTATTATATAATTAATGTTTATAAAAAAATTATATTAGTATTATTAAAATAATAAAAAATCAATATAATATTAAAATTATCAATATTTGTAACATGTTTTGCTTTATTCTCAATATATTCAATCTTTACTTGAGTATTTTTTCTAACAAATTATTCAAAACCAGTAATGCTTTTATATTTTATAGAGAAATATGGAACAACGAGGTCATCAACAATTATTATTAGGTGACCGCATATGGATAAATCAACGTAGAAATCCAAACGGTTCTGGTTTAAATCCAGTATATGTTGAGGGTGTGGAGACTTTTTTATCATTTGTGGCATCAAATTCAGAATTTGTTTCAGAAGGAAAAATAAAATGCCCTTGCAGAAAATGTGCATTGAGAACGTTTGACACATTTGACAAAGTGGGAGAACATCTCTTGCGTTTTGGTTTTCAACCAGATTATGTTTTTTGGTATCAACACGGTGAACGCAGTTCCAGAGCAGGTGATACCAACTTGATTCCGGATCCATCCCGGTTTCAAGATTTAGTACATGATGTTGTAGGTTCATCTGTTCAACATACAAAAACTCCGGCTGATATAGCTTCAAATCCTGAGTTGGCACCGTCTGAATTTTATGAGTTGTTGAAATCTGCTGAGGATGCATTATATCCTGGCTGCAAGATGAGAAAATTAGAAGCAGTTGCAAAATTTATGGCTTTCAAATCAGATAACGGAATGTCAAACACCTGTTTTGACCAGATATTTTCTTTGCTGAAAACACTGTTACCCGAAGGAAATGTTTTACCTGCAAATTACTATGAGAGTAAGAGGCTGGTTCGAAATTTGGGACTTACTTGTCAGAAGATTCATGCATGTTCAAATGACTGCATTTTATATTCTGGGGAAAATGAGTCGTTGGATAGTTGTCCTACATATGGGCAACTGAGATATAAAGAAGGACAACATGGGAAGTCTGGTTTGATTCCTGTAAAACAGTTGAGATATTTTCCGCTTACATCCAGACTTCAGCGTTTATTCATGTCTAAGAATACAGCGACAATGATGTCATGGCATAAAGAGAATATTTCAACGGATAAAAGCTTGAATCATCCAGCCGATGGTGATTCATGGAAACATTTTGATAGAGTGCATCCATCCTTTTCTTTAGAAGCTAGAAATGTTCGAATGGGCCTTTCCAGTGATGGTTTCTGTCCGTTTGGATCTTATGGTAGTCAATATTCATGTTGGCCTGTTTTTTTAACTCCGTACAATTTACCTCCATGAATGTTGATGAAGGAGTCATATATCTTTTTGACTTTACTAATTCCAGGACATCCGAAGAAAAATATTGATGTTTATTTGAAGCCATTGATTGATGAATTAAATTTATTGTGGAGTACTGGTGTCAGTACATATGATGTTGCAACGAAACAGAATTTCATACTGAGAGCAGCATTGATGTGGACAATAAGTGACTTCCCGGCTTATGGGATGTTATCTGGCTGGAGTACACATGGTCAGAAATCATGTCCTTACTGTATGGGAGAGAACAAAGCATTTATGCTCATTCATGGAAAGAAACCTTGTTATTTTTACTGTCATTGTAGATTTCTTCCAGCTGATCATTCTTTTCGCAGAAACAGATCTCATTTCGTGAGTTGGCAGATGCTGACCTAACTTTCGATGCGGATGCGTTGCTGACAGATGACCCTCATCCTGCAGGCGCTCCAGGGAGTACGCGGAGTGGGCGCGGTCTTGCACGATTGATGATTCTTGACCCCGTCCCTGAGCGACGTCCACGTCTTGGGTTTGATCCATGCACACAGAGGTGTGATAACCTGTGTGATAACCTGTGGATTTGACTAAGATTTCATTAATCTATTCACATAATAAATGTTTATTATTTTTTCAGTTTTCCGCATATAGCAGTCGGACAGGGCAGCGCTATTTTGCGCAACTATTTCTCTCAGTCGTGGACCACATGGGAGCAGATTCCCATTGATGTGCAGCAGGCCATGTTCGGCCATTGGTTGGTACGTACGTAAATAAATAATTTTTATTTTGAAAATTATTTTATTTCTAACTTGATATTTTGATTTATTTGTAGGGTTTATGGTATCCGATCGAGGATACCATGCATGACGCCATCCACGAGGCATGGGAGGTGGCCATGCGTGATCTCCTTCGTCAGTTTTTGCACAATTTAAGAAAAGTTGCGATGAAGAAAGCAGGAGTGTCAGATTTTGAGGATTCATGTAGAGCACACCGACCAGAGTATATTTCATCCCACGTATGGGATGGATTATGTGCGTACTGGTTGAGTGGTGCCTTTCAGAGGAGATCATCGGTGGGGAGGCAGAATCGGGGGAGACAGGAGGTGACTCATCGAGCTGGGAGTCGTTCTTTCAGTACTCATAGACAGCATCTGGTACGTACATTATTTATAAATATTTTATATAAATATAAATATTAACAGTTTATTTTTTATTCTTATAGGCTGTCGAGCACCCCGATATTACAGAGTACGACGTATATCGGAGGATGTATAGTGATCCTGCTACTGGGGAGCTCAGAGGTGATCGTCAGCATCACATCATGGTCAGTATTATTTGTTTTCAAGTTTAAAAATTAACTGCATATAATATATTCACAATTTTAATTTTAAATTGCAACTATAGGAGTCATATGAGGCCGCAGCGTCACAGGCCCAACCTGAGAGTCAGGCCGAGTCATCAGATCAGACCACTGCCCGTCAGTTTGATGAGGCGGCATGGATGCAGGACACCCAGTATTCCTTCGAGAAGGGCCGGGTAGTTGGTATCGGCTCTCGACTGACTCCCGGAGATTATTATGGCAGTGCTGCGATGTCGGCGTCCAGCTCGAGAGGAGCTCGTGCATCTTCTTCTACTACACAGTATGAGGATCAGTTGCGATCTCAGACTGCACAGATAGAGAGTCTCCGACAGGAGCAGGAGCAGATGCGTCAGCAGCATGAGGAGGAGCGTCGACGCCAGCAGCAGTTGTACGAGGAGCAGACGAGTCGGTGGCAGAAGCAGCATCAGGAGCAGATGGAGTACATGCGTCAACTCACTCATGCTTTAGGGATGGAGTTTCCTTCACCACCATCTGCAGATCCCCCACCTCCCCCCCCCCCCCTCCCCCCCCCCTCCTTCAGATTAGAGTATGTATTTATGTTATAAAATTTGGGAAATCAAAATATATTTTTTTCTATTCTTAGTTTTTGTCTCATTATAAAATATTAATAATATTATATTTTTAAATAACAATATTAATATGAATAATAATATTATTTATATTTTATAATATTAAAATATATATATATATATTAAAATTTTATAATATTATAATTTAATTATATTTTTTGTAATACTTGAATTATTTTAATATTTGAATGTAAAATAATTCTATTATTTTTATATTAATTAAAATAACTTATTAATATTTTTTTTATTTATGAATTATAATTCTAATATTATTATATTAATTAAATCATTTATTAATATTCTATTATTTTTTATTTTTGAATTATAATTCTATTATTATTATATTAATTAAAATAATTAATTATTTTTATTTGTGAATTATAATTCTATTATTATATTAATTAAAATAATTTATTAATAATTTATTTTTTTATTTTTTTATAGTATTTGTGACGGGATACTATGCCCGTCGCAAATACTAGTATTATTAATAGTTTTTTATTTTTTTAAAAAAATAGTATTTGCGACGGGACCAGTTGCAAATACTATTTATAGTTTTTGCGACGGGATACTATGCCCGTCGCAAATACTAGTATTATTAATAGTTTTTTATTTTTTTTTTAAAATAGTTTTTGCGATGGTACCGTCGCAAATACCTTTTTAAAAGTTTTTTACAAAAATACGGAATACTATTTGCGACGGGGAGAATGACCGTCGCAAAAAAAGGCTTTAGCGACGGGCCCGTCGTAAATAAGTGTTGTTGCGACGCCGTTTTCAGCAACGGGCTATTTGCGACGGGCCCCCGTCGCAAAAAGCCATTTGCGACGGGATCCCGTCGCAAATGCCCCGTCGCAAATACCTGTTTTTCTAGTAGTGAATGAATTACATTGAAGTAATATAGGTATTATGTATCTATTTTGACTTAAAATAAATTTAAATAAAATAAATATTTATTTAAAAAAATCGATTTTAAACAATAACGTAGTGTTTTTCACTATTCATCAAAAATTGAAAGTTTTAAGAAAAATACAAAAAATCCACCCTAAGATAATTTTGATATTCTGGATCCAAAAATGAAGTCCATTTTGAGAAAAAATTATAAAATTTCAAAAAGTGGTTATTACTATTCATAATGGATAGTTTGATTGGTCGTGGTGTACTAGAGCTCGAAGTTGCATACAGCGCAAGCTATTGTATTATTCAAAGAGAAGTATACTATAGAAGCTTTGGGTGTTACATTATTCCCACCTTGAAATAATTATTTCCTCAAAATTTCTAGAATACTACTGCATAAAAAGATTTGGGTGGTTCTTTATCATAAGTTCCTCAGGATCCCACGTTGTCTCTTTCATATTATGGTTTCTCCATAGAACTTTTACCAGACGAGTCCTTCGGTTTCTCAACACTTATTCTCTAGTATTAAGAATCCTGATAGGCTCTTCACAGAAAGACAGATCAGGTTCCAGTTCTATTTCTTCCTAGGTTAGTACATGCATTAGGTCAGGCATGTATTTTCTCAATAGTGATACATGAAACACATCATGAACTTTAGAGAGACTTGGCATCATTGCCAAAAGATAAGCTAAAATTCAATTCATTCTAGAATTTCGAAAGGTCTGATGTACCTGGGACTTAATTTACCCATCTTACTGAATTGTATAACACCCTTCCATGGAGATACCTTCAAGAAAACATGATCTCCTACTTGAAATTCCAAATAATTCCTTCGGTTATCGGCATAGCTCTTTTGCCTTCTTTGAGATACTTTGATATGGGTTTGGATAATCTTCCCCTTTTCCATTGTTTCCTCAACAAGTTCTGGGCCTACGAGTTTTCTTTCACCAACATCATCCCAACTAGTTGGTGTGTGGCATATATTTCCATATAACGCTTCATATGGTTCCATCTAAATACTTTAATAGAATCTATTGTTATAGGAAATGAGAGGACCAGTTTGGGATATACCTAACACTGAGAGGGGGGTTGAATTAGTGTTGGGGAGTTTTTAAACCAATTCCAACTTTTATCCATGTACCTCTAGACCTGTGAGGATCTTGATTCTCTTATTCTATTTTCCTTGTCGCATGCAATAATAGAAAGCGGTAAAGATATGCACACGACATTTTTACAAGGTCCACCACTCAATAAGAGTAGCTACGTCCTTGCCATGCATAGGGATGACCAGTGCATGGATTCTCCACTATAATGTAAAATGATGTTACAATGGAGTGACTAGGAAAGCAATCCTCTAGCCAGTGTGAGTCCCTACACTTTGGAGGGGGTGGGAAACAATACTCTTCCCTAGACTGGTGAAATCCTAGTCCAACTTGCAGCCTCTAGCTGGTTCTTTATACTGCCTAAGGAGACAGTCTTCTTCCTTCTTCAGTAAGGTAGGTTCTGCTCTTGATCTTCTTCAGTTCTCTTCACTTGATTACTTGCAAAGTAGTAGGCAAGCAATTCTTCCTTTTTCTTTTCTCTTCTTCTCTTGTGAAACACTAACTGCACTAGACTTCTTCTTTCTTCTTCTCAGTGCAACAACCAACTGCACTAAAAATTCTTCTTTATTCAGCTAGAATCACATACACCAATGTGATTATTCAAACACTAAGGATCATCTCACATAGAATCATCTAGATTAAACTGCCCTGAATACTCTGTTCTTCTTCTTCTCTTCCTTCTCTTCTCAATACCAACACCTGAGTGTATTGGTATACTGAATTCTTCCTTTGTGCAGATATGATTTCAATTGCACGTCTAGTTCTTATTCACTTCATAAAGCACAATGAGAGTGATGAACAACAGTCGTGCGAGTGCGGTACAACTTCTCTTTGTGAAACCGAATGGTTCACAGTTCTTTCTTCATCGTAAAGCTGCTTCGAGAGTGCTATGCACCTATCGAATTCCCGCGGGACCCCCAAATTTTTCATGCACCCTTCTAGGTGAATTGCGCGTAAAATTCAAGCCTTGCACGTAAAAACACCTTTTGGTGCGAAAAACCTTTTTCTCACAACTCTTCTTTTTTGCGCAGAACTTCCTATTTCGCGTAGTAGTTCCTTTTTCGCACAGCACTTCTTCTTTTCACGCAATACTCTATACTTTAATTTTTCCGTGCATCAGAGCTCGATATTTGTCTATGTGTCGAGTCACACACAATGAGAGGGGGTCACCTCATATTTATAGGTAGTTTGGACCCTGCGCATAAAACCCCTTTCTGCACGTAAAACTGTCTCTCAATTCTTGAGATTACGCGCACCTTCCTTGATTTTTCGCGCACCTCAGGACTTTTCCATTTTTCGAATATCCAATCAAAATACACCAATTGCGCGCAAAATTCCACATTGTATTCCATATTGCTCCCAACCCAATCTTTCCTGCGACGTCATATTTCGCGCACTTCTCCAATATTTCGCGCATTTCATGCCTTTTCCAATTTTCATTATTCTAAGCATGAAGCACTAATTGCACGCAAAATTCTACACCACATTCCATATTGTGCGCAAACCCATCCTTTCACGCGACATCGTATTTCGCGCAATGATCCAATTTTTTACGCAGCTCATGCCTTTGCAAATTTTTGAGATTCTGATCTCGAAACACCTTTTGCACGAAAAACATCATGCCTCTATTTCGTGCATCCCGCATATTTTTCGCGCAACCTACTACGATTTCACGCACCACTTTATTTTTTCGCGCAACATGCCTAAATTTCCGCGCACTCCATGCCTTTGTCATTTTTTGATGTTCTGGCCTTGAATCATGCCTTGCATGCAAAAATATAAACCATCTTCAATCTTGCATGATCCATATATTTCCAAACACATTTCTTCATCTCCTGATTTTTAGGCCCTAAAATTTGGTAAACACTGGAAAACGGCGCCACCTTAAACTGTGCTTTTCTGCCATCCCCAGATTTTCCATTGCTTTGTCATTTTCTCTCTTCACTGCTTCCCATAACCATTCTTCTGCTCTTATCATGAATCCCACTATCATGATATTTATCCTTTGATAGATCAGCTTTAGCATCATCAGAGTTGCAATGGGAACTGAAACTTCCCTATCCTTCAGTAGCATCATTCCTTCCAATCAAAACTTTATATGACTGGCATCATCATTTCTCCCCCTTTCCTTCATAAGGATTGCATCACAAGTTCTTCTAAATCATGATATGTGTGAAATACATACCATTAATGCATTGTCTGATTTGGATATAATGCGAAATGCATGGCTACTTCAGAATTCCAAGCCCTTCCACATTCTCTCTTCTTCTTCATCCATCATTCTACACTTCATGAAAATCATATGATTTTATTCTTCAAGTAATCTCTTTCATGGATTTCTATCATGAATAATTTTATGGTCTTCTTCAAATCCTCATTCTTCTTCAATCATCCTCAGATGGATGATACTTCTCCATTATGATCCAATCATCCTCAAATGGATGATACTTCTACATTCTTCATTGTTGTAAACAATGTGTCACAATTGACACAAGTTCTTTGAACTTAGGATCAGCTCAACAATCATCTGAATTTACTTCATGGAGAATTGTCCAAGCATGACAATCAATGCTATGATTACATAACAATTCTTCATGCATCCTCACTACAGTCGATCTCCATTAACTTTGGAGTCCTGCTTCATCTCCTTCTTCATTTTGACCAGTATTGACAACTGTTGACAACAAATACAATCTTTATACAAAAATTTGTCCCAAAAGGAAAATTCTACCATAGGTAAATATTGATCCCACATACCTCGAAATTCAAGTGAGAAAGATCTCAACATGTATTCTAAGGTTTGAATAGCTTGTTCTGATTTTCCATCAGTTTGAGGGTGGTAGGAAGTACTCAAACGAAGTTCAGTATCCAGGGCCTTCTGAATAATTTTCCATAATCTTGATGTAAAATAGTGATCATGATCAGAAACAATCGATAGGGGTACTCCATAAAGTCTTACAACTTCATTAATATATAGTCTTGTTAAACGTCCAAGTGGTAAATCTTCTCTTATAGTAAGAAAATGTGTTGATTTGGTAAGATGATCAACAATGGCCCATATTGTATCATTACTTCTAGGAGTATTTAGTATCCTTATGACAAATTCTATCATAATATCATCCCATTTCCACTCAGGTATCAGAAGAGGTTGCATGACTCCTCTAGGATATTGTCTTCCAGCCTTAACCTGTTGACAAACCATACATCTTGACACATAATCAGCAATCTCCCTCTTCATTTTGTCCCACCAAAAATGTTCCTTAAAATATCTATACATCTTAGTGATACAAGGGTGTATAGAGAAATTGGAGCTACAAGCGTCATCCAACAATTCCTTTTTTAGATCAGGTATGTCAAGAACACAAAGTCTCTTCCCAAATTTCAAAATTCCATCTTCATATATGAAGTAGATCAATCTCCCATTGTTCACAACATTAATTTTATTTTGAAACTCCTCATCATCAGTCTAAGAACTTTTTATCCTTTCTAGTAAATATGGTTTGGAAACTATTTGAAAAATTATTGATGTTTCACCTTCCATGATTATTCCCATATCCATCTTTACTAGATCCAGGAATATAGGATCCCTTTCAACACTCATCTTATTCAAAATTCCATGATTCTTTAGGCTCAAAGAATCTTCCACCTTATTTTCCTTCCCCGGGTGGTAGTGTATAGTGAAATCATAATCCTTGAATAGTTTAAGCCATCATTTTGCCTCATGTTGAGTTCTTTCTGTGATAAAATATACTTCAAACTCTTGTGATCAATATATGTCTCACATTTTTCACTATAGAGATAGTGTCTCCATATATTCAAAGAAAAGATCACAGGTGCTAAATCAAGATCATGAGTGGAATAGTTTTGTTCATGAATTTTTAGTTGTCATGATGCATAGGCAATAACTCTATAATTATACATAAGGACACAACCAAGTCCTTTCTTTGAAGCATCACTATAAATAACAAACCCATCATTCCCCGATGGTAGATTCAAGATAGAAGCATTGACTAATATTATCTTAAGTTCTTCAAAACATTCTTTACATCTTTATTCCAAACAAATTTAACCCCTTTACATGTGATCTTGGTTAATGGGTTAGCCAATTGGGAAAATTTCTGGACGAAATGACAATAATATATTAAACCAATAAAACTGCATACCTCATTTATACTCATCGGTGATAGACAATATTTTATTTCTCTTATCTTAAAAGGATCAAAAAATATTCCAACCTTAGAGACAATATTTCCAAGAAAACAAATCTCCTAAATCTAGAATTCACACTTGCTAAACTTCCCATATAATTCATTCCTTCTAAGAGTCTTTATAATAGTGTGCAAGTGATTTTCATGATATTTATAGATTTTGGAGTAAACCAAGATATCATCAATAAATACCACTACAAAGTCATCAATATATTCCTTGAAAACTCTATTAATTATATCCATGAATATAGAGGGTTCATTACTCAGTCCAAAAGACATTATTGTAAACTCATAATGCCCATACCTGGTATGAAATGTTGTCCTTGGAATGTATTCCTTCTTTAAACAAAACTGATGATATCCAAGTCGAAGGTCAATATTTCAAAAATATTGAGCTCCATGAATTTTATCGAATAAATCATCAATGTGAGGTAGGGGATAATTGTTCTTTATTTTTATAGCATTGATCTCCCTGTAGTCAATGTACAACCTCATAGATCCATCTTTCTTCCTAACAAAAAGAACAGGGGATCCCCATGGAGAAACACTATGGTGAATAAATCCTTTATTAATCAATTCCTCTAGTTTTTTCATTAGTTACACTAATTACATAGTGTCCATTCTATAATTGGTCTTCAATATGAGCCTTGAACCAGGAATTAAATCAATGGAAAACTCAATTTCTCATTCTGGAGGATGTCCAGGTAAATCCTTTAGAAACACATCAACATATTTTTTCACAATAGGTATGTCCTATATTTGAACATTCCTTTCCTCACCCATAGTTATTTCACTCTCTTCCTACCCAATAATTGAATTTAGTAGAGCTACTGGAGTGGATCTAGATAAAAATTAGATGGTGATGTTTCTTCTCTAAAGATAAGGTATTACTTATCATCATAGAAAATTGTAACCTCCTTCTTCTTAAAAAAATTCCACATCATGGTCTAAAATCCAATACATATGTAGGATTATATCAAATTAAATCATGGTTATACTGATGATATCAGCAGATAAATCATGTTTATATGCCTTAATGGGAATTGATTCACAAAACATTATTTCAATGACACTTCCCTTAAGATTTTTGACTGACAACTCCATTGTTAAATAAAATTGGAAATGTCTAATTTTTTTAGAAAACTGGGAAGATATGAAACAATACGATGATACAAAATCAAATAAATCATTGGATAAATTTGAGGAAACCATTAAATTACCTTCCACCACATCATTCAGAGCGTCAACCTCAGTTGTAGTGATCGCATAAGATTGTCCTTTCTCCCTTGTAATTTTTTGAGGTAAGTTTCCTTGGTGCTTATGACATTCATTTTAATAATTCCCCATTTATCTACAATTATAGTATTCAAATTTTAAATCCTCTTTCTTCCCTTGCAATCATGATCTTGGTGACCTTTTTCTCCACACTTGTAACAGACTCTAATTCCCTTCAAGCAAGTACCTGGGTGTTTCTTCTCACATTTATTGTAGGATGGAAATTCAACTTTTCCCTTCTTCCCCTTATTTCCATTTCCAGAGTTTTCAGCAGATCTCTTCTTATCTTGCTTTGCTTTAAAGTCATAAGACTTATAGAATTCATTTTCTATCTTGATAGGACATAAGACTATATCTTAATATGAAGAGAAGTATTGTGAGACTAATACTCAATGGAGAAATTTTTTTAACACATAAAAGAATAAATCAATCTTACTACTTGGGTTATGTATATAATCTACAAAATTCCTTCCTAACAATGTAAAGTTATCCTCATACTTTGCGACATTCTCATCCTCCTTTTTCCTTAGACTCATAATATTTCTTTTTATATCCACTCGATGGTCATGAGGGAAGTATTTTTCTAATAAAATGTATTTAAACTCCCTCCATTCGATATTTTATACTTCTTCATCCTCCTTTGTGTTTTTAATTAATGAACACCATTGATTTTCATCTCCCATGAGGTGATAAACTACCATGAAAACTTTTTCCCTTTCTCTATTCCCCAAAGAATGAATTATTTTCTCTAAGGAACTTATAAATTTATTAACTACAAATGGATTTGTAGTACCATTGAATGTTGGTGGTTGTTTCCTCATGAATTTCTCTAACATTGACCCTACGCGTTGTGGATTAGGGTGCTCCATATGGGTAAGGTTATTATTCATAACCTGAGTGAGTTGTCCTGGTATGGTTATAAGTTGTTCAGTACTAATTGCATCACTATCGCCACTATAATTATCTTGAGTAGGAGGTGAATCCCTAAACGGATTATGTGTATTGATACAATTTTCATTCCTTCCACTAGGTGCCATTTCTAAACAGTGGCATACTGTAGATTAGTTTATGAATCGCAATACATAATTCCAAAATGGTAAAATACATAATAGAAATTGAACATTTTATGCATATAATCCATAATCATAAAAAAAATTCTTTGAGTAATTATTTACTCATAAATTCTTCATAATGGTTTGTAAAGAAAATTTTAATTGTCCTAAGCATATCACTCATAATTGTCATAACCAAGAGTGTAGAAAGGCCCATTGTCATGTACCAGGATACCCTGGGTCAAGCCTAAAACTCCTTGTCAGATTTTTCACTCCTATTAATATATGTTTTAGAGCCTCCTTTACCAGCTAGTATCCATACGGGGATGTATTGCTTGAAAAATAAAAAAATATCTACATTATCAAAATTCGAGGAAGTTCTTCTATACTAATCCTCAAAGTCTATCTTAGGGTAATGTTCACTAATCAGAGTTTTTCTAAATCTAGTTTCCAAATTTTGTACTAAACTTCTTATGATACCAACTGTGACACCCCAACCCTAGTTACCTAGAGTCGATGCATTATTACATAACATTTTCATGATCAAAAGGGATCAAATCCCAAAATACTAATCAGTTTAGTAGCCTTGTAAGTACTAGATACATACATATGTTTTAAATTATATTATGAAATGAAAAACAAAAACATTGTGTCTCCTTTGAACACACTCATATACCTTATATTATCTCTATAATTCAGTAATAATATACTTCCTCGCATCCTAGGAAAAATAAAACATAGAAAGGGTGAGCTCAGATACTCAGTAAGGATAATAATATAGTGGAAACTTTCATAAATAAGCATAAACATTTAAGGCAATGTATAAGACTAAAACACAATCCTTTTGAACTTAAAATTCATCATAACATGGCAAATATAAGTCAAATAATTCCATTTACTTATTCACATTGATATTATACTAGTATAATAATCACATGTAATTTCAATAGCTAATTTCATAATGATGGAATGCATAATGCTGGACATCATAACCACATAGTCAAATATTCAATCCAAGACTACAAATAAGATTTTGCCAAGGCCTTGTGCCGAGACATTGGTTTCTCTCATGAGATCTACTGATACATCTAGGTACTATAGTGGGCTCCACCCGTCACTTACTAAGTCCAATGCATTCCTCATATGAAAATTTTGAAACATAACATAAACATTCATATTAAAACTAGCATACAAAATGTTAATACTTTAACTATAAACCATGAATGTTATAAAAATAACACATCCATAGTCAAATATATCACAAAATCTTCAATACAATATGTAAAATTGTATCATAATAAAACAACTTCAAATAAGCGTAAAATCCAACAAAGGACGTTGACATAGATGAAATCAATCCAAAAAATATTTGAGTAAAATATATCTTCCTAATTTGAAATCATTTAAAAATAAAGAAAACATATATTTTGAAAATATTCTTATAATCTTGTAATAGAAGCTTTTAAAGTATTATAACGGTATAAAATAGCCTCACCTGCCGTATTAGTTAAAAAAATTATTACCTTAATTTTTCAAAATGGTCATAAAGTACATTGTTTGGAAAGAGACGGAAAGATTCCTTTTAAAAAAATTTATAAAAAGTAAAATAGGGGTATAAATGACTTTAACCCATTATCTAGGAAATATTAAAAATGTTTTGAAATACATTTTTAGGAAACATGGAAATGGATGATAAAGAAGTCCCAGTTGATACTTACATAAAAACAACCTCAGATAAATAAAGAGATTGTAAAATTAACCCTTACCTTGTACTCTTCATTAGTATAGGGTAAGTTAACCTTCTGTATAATGGTTAAATCATTTTTATTTAATTATACAAGAACCATATACATAAATATGATATCATATATGATCTTTTAATATTGTTTTGTTAACAATATTTTAGTAGTATCATTGTTTTTTGTGTTAAATGATTCATTTTTTTTATATGTTTTACTATGTAAGTCATGTTTGTTATGGATAGGATGTATTTGATTCATATATATAATGATAATAAGTTCTTATAAATTATTTTTATTCATAAAATGAAAATTATTCTTGAATGGTTATGATGGGGAATGAATCTCATCGCGTTCGTGGAGACGGTAATCTGTACGTACGCACGAGCGACAATACCATTCTATTGATGGTTAAATCATATCTAATTGGATGTTATATCATATATAAAGAATAATTAAGATGTTATATTTATTATTTACATCAATTATACTTATTATTATACACATTCATATAATTAAGCGTTGAATAAACGACGTGGAGATGGTAAGTTGTACGTGCGCACATATAATGACTTTTTCATTCATAGGATGTATAGAATAATGAATATGGTTGTAACATATTTATAATAACATCTCAATATGTATAAGTTTCTGGATTTATTATTTTGGTATAGAATCAACAAAGAAAGATGAAGTGGAAGAAGAAAATAACTTTGAAAGAGGTGATGAAATAATTACCTCTTCTTCGGGTTCTTCCTTTTGACTTAATCAAAAGGGCTCATTAGGTTGGATTTATGATCAAAGTAAGGCCTCAAGGTAGAAGTTAAGGTAGTTGGGAGGAAATTTGAGCAGGTTTTGGCTGATAAAAATGGATTTTGAGGTGTAAAATTAAGAGAAGGGGAAGTGCCCTTTTATAAGAGAGGTGAGCATCACTTTAGGAAAAGCTTGAAATATTACTTTATTACAAAATAAATTTCGGTTTATAATGGCTCAAAATGGATTTATTTCGAGGATAAGGTGATTATGGGTCTAAAAAATCTCAACCAATAGGTTTTATACAAGTTTATGTTACCTTATTAACCTTATATTTTAGATTTAACTCTTAATTAAATAGTTTAACTTTTACCATGTCTTCTTGTATTTTTATATTACATGGTTAATAAACCTACTATAAGATGAAAATAGAACATAAAGTGGTTCATTAATGAAATACCTATCATTATATAAGTTCTTTGGTATAACCTTATATTTTTAATAGTATTTTATCATTTAATAAAATAGTATTTTTTTTTAAAACTCATTTATGTCAATTTTGACACTATTTAGTATTTGGTTTTTTTAAAAGTCGTAAAAATGTTATTACTGCGAAATAAATCATTGAATAAACACTAACATGTCATATTAACCTATAAAATTATTTTAATTCATCAAAAGTCTCAATTTAAATTTATTTTGATATTTATAACATAAATTATTTTAATCTTTTATTAATAAGGTAATTACTACATCATCATTGTGTCATAAATAAATTTAATTATTTAATGTCTAAAATTTATAAATAAAATACCATTATTTAGGAAATATTTTTATATTTCTAATGAATATTTATATATTAATTTATCTTATTTATAACCATATATTAAGAATATTTTAGTTATGAAAATTTCAATTTAACACTTTTAACTCTTCTTTAAATAAAATAATAATAAATTTCTTAATCTAATCCAAGTGGATAAAAGAGGATCATATTTTATTCATAAGGTTTATTTTGTTCTAAATACCCTTATCCATTAGAATTATGACATGTTTTAGGGTAATTATAATATCATTTTTACCTTTAATTACCCAAATTACTTTTAATTGTGGTAAATAAAATTCAAAAGTTACTATTCACCAAAAATAATTTTCATCCTATTGAACCACATTTTACTTACTGATGTCAACCATGTCTCTTAGAGTTTTGAAATTCAATTCAAAAAATTGGTAAAATTACATTTTATTCAAATTTACAAATGTGCCTATAAGGTGGGTAAAAGACGTTAAAAAGTTCAATAAAATTTTATACATCTAATATTATTATAAAATGAATCCAATGAATTACATTAAACTTATATAGGTATTATGTATCTATTTTGACATAAAATAAATTTAAATAAAATAAATAATTATTTAAATAAAAATTTGGTTTTAAAAAATAATGCGGTGTTTTTCACTATTCATCAAAAATTGAAAGTTTTCTGAAAAATACCAAAAATTCACCCTAAGATAATTTTTATATTTCGAACCCAAAAATTAAGTCCATTTTGAAAAATAAAATTTATAAAATTTCAAATGGTGGGTATTAATATTCATAATGGCTAGTTTTATTGGTAGTGGTGTGCTAGAGCTTGAAGTTGCGTATAGCGCAAACTATTTTATTATTCAAAGAGAAGTGTAATGTGGAAGCTTGGGGTGTTACATTATTCCCTCCTTGAAATAATTCTTTCCTCGAAATTTCTATAATACTACTGCATAAAAAGATTCGGGTGGTTCTTTATCATAAGTTCCTTAGGGTCCCACATTACCTCTTTCGTCTTATGGTTTCTCCATAGATATTTTACCAGATGAGTCGTTAGGTTTCTCAACACTTTTTCTCTAGTATCAAGAATCCTGATAGGCTCTTCACAGTAAGATAGATCTGGTTCTAGTTCTTTTTCTTCCTAGGTTATTACATGCGTTGGGTCAAGCATGTATTTTCTCAACAGTGATACATGAAACACATCATGAACTCTGGAGAGACTTGGCGGCATTTCCAAATGATAAGCTACAACTCTAATTCATTCTATAATTTCTAAAGGTCTGATGTACCTGGGACTTAATTTACCCTTCTTACTGAATTTTATAACACCCTTCCATGGAGATACTTTCAAGAAAATATGATCTCCTACTTGAAATTCCTAATACTTCCTTTGGTTACCGGCATAGCTCTTTTGCCTACTTTGAGATGCTTTGATGTGGGTTTGGATAATCTTTACATTTTCCCTTGTTTCCTCAAAAAAATTTGGGCCTACGAGTTTTCTTTCACCAACATCATCCCAACAAGTTGGTTTGTGAAATATATTTTTTTATAATGATTCATATGGTGTCATCTAAATACTTAAATGGAAGCTATTGTTATAGGAAAATTCACCCATAGGTAAATATTGATCCCACATACATTGAAAGTCAAGTGAGAAAGATCTCAATATGTATTCTAAGGTTTAAATAGTTTTTTCTAATTGTCCATCAGTTTGACGGTGGTAGGCAGTACTCAAATGAAGTTCAGTATCCAGGTCCTTCTGAATACTTTTTCATAATTTTGATGTAAAACGGGGATCACGATCAGAAACAATCGATAGGGGTACTCCATGAAGTCTTACAACTTCATTAATATATAGTCTTGTTAAACATCCAAGTGTTAAATCTTATCTTATAGCAAGAAAATGTGTTGATTTGGTAAGACGATCAACAATGACCCATATTGTATCATTCCTTCAAGGATTCTTAAGTATCCCTATGACAAAGTCCATCATAATATCATCCCATTTACACTTAGGTATGGGAAGAGGTTGCATGACTCCTCTAGGATGTTGTCTTCCAGCCTTAACCTGTTGACAAACCATACATCTTGACACATAATTAGCAATCTCCCTCTTCATGTTTTCCCACCAAAAATGTTCCTTCAAATATCTATAAATATTAGTGCTACCAGGGTGTATAGAAAAATTGGAGCTACAAACATCATCCAAAAATTCCCTTTTTAGATCAAGTATGTTAAGAACACAAATTCTTTTCCCAAATTTCAAAATTTTATCTTAATATATGAATTCGATCAATCTCCCATCATTCACAACTTTAATTTTCTTTTGAAACTCCTCATCATCAGTCTGAGAACTTTTTATCCTTTTTAGTAAAGATGGTTTGGCAACCATTTGAAAAAGTATTGATTTTTCACCTTCCATGATTATTCCCATATCTATCTTTACTAGATCCAAGAACATAGGATCCCTTTCAACTCTCATCTTGTTCAAAACTCCATGTTTCTTTCCTCTCAAAGAATCTTCCACCTTATTTTCCTTCCCCGAGTGGTAGCATGTAGTGCAATCATAATTCTTGAGTAGTTCAAGCCATCATCTTGGCATCATGTTGAGTTATTTCTGTGAGAAAATATACTTCAAACTCTTGAGATCAGTATTTGTCTCACATTTGTCACTATAGAGATAGTGTCTCCATTTATTCAAATAAAAGATTACAGATTCTAACTCAAGATCATGAGTGGGATAGTTTTGTTCATGAATTTTTTGTTATCATTATGCATAGGCAATAACTCTATCATTATACATAATGAAACAACCAATTCCTTTCTTTGAAGCATCATTATAAATAACAAACCCATCATTCCCCGAAGGTAGACTCAAGATAGGATCATTGACTAATCTTCTCTTCTATTATTCAAAAAATTCTTCACACCCTTTATTCCAAACAAATTTAACCCCTTTACATGTTATCTTGGTTAATGGGTTATCCAAATTGGGAAAAATTATAGAAGAAATGCTGATAATAACATGTTAAACCAATAAAACTCCATACCACATTTATACTCATCAGTGCTGGACATTCTTGTATTGCTCTTATCTTAGAAGGATTAATATATATTCCATCCTTAGAGATAATATGGCCAAGAAAATAAACCTCCTGAATCCAGAATTCACACTTTCTAAACTTCCCATATAATTCATTTCTTCTAAGAGTCTTTATAATATTGTGCAAGTGATTTTCATGATATTTATAGCTTTTGGATTAAACCAAGATATCATCAATAAATACCACTACAAAGTCATTAAGATATTCCTTGAAAACTCTATTCATTAGATCCATGAATATAGAGGGTGCATTAGTCAGTCCAAAAGGCATTATTGTAAACTCATAATGCCCATACCTGGTTTGAAATGTTGTCTTTGGAATGTCTTCCTTCTTCACACACAACAAATTATATCCAAGTCGAAGGTCAATATTTGAAAAATATTAAGCTCTATGAAGTTTATCGAATAAATCATTAATGTGAGGTAGGGGATACTTATTCTTTATTGTTATAGCACTGATCTCCCAGTAGTCAATGTACAACCTCATAGATTCATATTTCTTATTAACAAAAAGAACAGGGGATCCTCATGGAGAAACACTATGGCAAACAAATCCTTTATTACTCAATTACTCTAGTTTTTTCATTAGTTACACTAATTCCACAGTGTCCATTCTATAAGTGGTCTTCAATATGGGCCTTGAACCAGAAATTAAATCAATGGAAAATTCAATTTCTCATTCTGGAGGATGTCCAGGTAAATCATCTAGAAACACATCAATATATTTTTTCACAATAGGTATGTCCTCTATTTGAACATTCCTTTCCTCACCCATAGTTATTTCACTCTCTTCCTCCCCAATAATTGAATTTAGTAGATATAATAGGGTGGATCTAGATAACAATTATATGGTGACATTTCTACTATAAAGATAAGGTATTCTTTATCATCATAGAAAATTGTAACATCCTTCTTCTTAAAAAAAAATCCGCATCATGGTCTGAAATCCAATCCATACCAGGGATTATATCAAATTAAGTCATGGTTATAACAATGATATCAGCAGATAAAGCATGTTTATATGCTCTAATGGGAACTGATTCACAAAACTTTGTTGCAATGATACTTCCCTTAGGAGTTTTGACTGAAAACTCCCTTGTTAAATAAAATTGGAAATATCTAATTTTTTTAGTAAACTGGGAAGATATTAAACAATAAGATGATCTAGAATCAAATAAAGCATTGGCTAAATTTGAGGAAACCATTAAATTACCTTCCACCACATCATTCAGAGCATTAACCTTAGTAGTAGTGATTGCATAAGCTTGGACTTTCTCCCTTGTCCTTTTCTTATGTAGGTTTCCTTGGTTATTATGACATTCATTTTCATAATTCCCCATTTATCTACAATTATAGTATTCAACTTTTAAATCCTCTTTCTTTCCCTTGCAATCGCGATCTTGGTGACCTTTTTCTCCAAACTTGTAATAGACTCCCATTCCCTTCAGGCAAGTACCAGGGTGTTTCTTCCCAAATTTACTACAGGATAGAAATTCAACTTTTCCCTTCTTCCCCTTATTTCCATTTCTATATTTTTTAGTAGATCTCTTCTTCTCTTTCTTTATTTTAAAGTCGTAAGACATAGTTAATTCCATTTATATCTTGATAGCACATGAGATTATATCTTCATATGATGGGAAGTATTGTGAGACTAATTATCAATGGAGAAATGGTTTTAACCCATAAAATAATCAATCAATCTTACTCCTTGGTTACGTATATAATCTCTATCATGCCTTGCTAACCTTGTAAAGTTATCCTCATACTTTACGACATTCTCATCCTCCTTTTTCCTTAGACTCATAATATTTCTTTCCATATCCACTCGATGGTCATGAGGGAATTATTTTTCTTAGAAAAGATCTTTAAACTCCCTCCATTCCATATTTGATACTTATTCATCCTCCTTTGTGTTTTTAATTAATGAAAACCATTGATTTTCATCTCTCATGAGGCGATAAACTGCCATGACAACTTTTTCTCTATCGCTACTCCCCAAAGAATCAAATATTTTATCTAAGGAACTTATCAATTTCTTAACTACAAATGGATTTGTAGTCCCATTTAATGTTGGTGGTTGTTTCCTCATGAAGCGGTCTAACATTGATCCTCTGTGTTTTGGATTAGGGAGCTCCATACAGGTAAGGTTATTATTCATAACCTAAGTGAGTT
Organism: Viscum album; assembly: GCA_963277665.1. Lineage (NCBI taxonomy): Eukaryota > Viridiplantae > Streptophyta > Magnoliopsida > Santalales > Viscaceae > Viscum > Viscum album. The sequence goes on along the minus strand of OY728141.1, from coordinate 1,036,313,597 downwards.
GTCTTAGTATGGTTATAAGTTTCTTAGCACTGATTGCATCACTAGATCCACTATAATTATCTTTAGTAGGAGGTAAATCCCTACATGGATTACAAGAATTGATAAAATTTTCATTCCTTCCACTAGGTTCCATTTCTAAACAATGGAATATTATAGATTAGTTTATGAATCATAATACATAATTCCAAACTGGTAAAATACCTAACAGAAATTGAACATCTTATGCATATAATCCATAATCATAAAAAAAATGTTTTCTTTGAGAAATTATTTACTCATAAATCCTTTATAATGGTTTTTAAATAAAATGTGAATTAACCTAAGCATATCCCTTGAAATTGTCATAACCAAGAGTACAGAAAGGCCCATTGTCATGTACCAGGATACCCTGGGTCAAGCTCGAAACTCTTTGTTGGATTTTTCAGTCCTAGGTACATATGTTCCATAGCTTTCTTTACCTGATCGTATCCCTATATGGATTTATTTCTTGTAAAATACACAAAATCTCTACATTACCAAAATTCTAAGAAGTTATTCTATACTAATCCTCAAATTTTATCTTAGGGTAATGTAATCTAATCTGATTTTTTCTAAATCTAGCTTCCAAGGTTTTTACTAAACTTCCTCTAATACCAACTATAACGCCCCAACCCTAGTTACTCAGAGTCGGTGAATTATTACATAACATTGGTATGATCACAAGGGATCAAATCTTGAAATACTGATCAGTTTAGTAGCCTTGTATGTACTAGATATATACATAAGTTTTAAATTAAATTATGAAATGAAAAACAAAAACATGGTGTCTCCTTTGAACACACTCATATCCCTTATCTTATCCCTACAATTCAGTCATAATATACTTTTCGCATCCTGGGAAAAATAAAACATATAAAGGGGTGAGCTCAGATGCTCAGTAAGGATAACAATATAGTGGAAACTTTCATAAATAAGCATAAACATTTAAGGAAATGTATAAGACTAAAACACAAAACTTTTGAACATAAAATTCATCATATCATGGAAAATATAAATCAAATAATTCTATTTACTTATTCACATGGATATTCTACTAGTCTAATAATCACATGTAATTTCAATAGCTAATTTCATAATAATGGAATGCATAATTCTGGACATCATAACCACGTAGTCAAGGCCTCATGCCAAGACTAAAAATAAGAATTTTTCAAGTCCTTGTGCCAAGACACTAGTTTGTCTCATGAGACATACCAATACATCTAGGTACTATAGCAGGCTCCACCCGTCACTTACTAATTCAAATGCATTCCTCATTTAAAAAGGATGAAACATAACATAAACATTCATATTAAAAATAGCATACGAAATGTTAATATTTTAACTATAAACCATGAATGGAATAAAAATAGCACATCCATAGTCAACCATATCATAAAAATTCAATACAATATTTAAAATTGTATCATAATAAAACAACTTCAAATAAGCGTAAAATCCAACAAAGTATTTTGACATAGATGAAATCAATCCAAAAAATATTTGAGTAAAATATCTCTTTCTACTTTTAAATAATTTAAAAGTAAAGAAAAAAACTATTTTAAAAATATTCTTATAAGCTTGTAAGAGAATATTCTAAATTATTATAATGGCGGAAAATAACTACACCCGTCGTATAAGGTAAAAAAATTATTACCTTAATTTATCGAAAAGGTCATAAAGTACATTGTTTGGAAAGCGATAGAAATATTCCTTTCGAAAAATTTTATAAAAAGTCAAATAGGGGTATAAATTACTTTAACCCATAATCTAATAAATAGTAAAAATGTTTTGAAATACATTTTTAAGAAACATGGATATGGATGATAAATAAGTCCCAGTTGATACTTACATAAAAACAACCTCAGATAAATAAAGAGATTGTAAAATTAACCCTTACCTTGTACTCTTCCTTAGTAGAGGGTACGTTAACCTTTTGGATAATAGTTAAATCATTTTTATTAAATTATAAAAGAATCATATACATAAATATTATATCATATATGATCTTTTAATATTGTTTTGTTAATAATATTTTAGTAGTATCATTGTTTCGAGTGTTAACTGATTCATTTTAATTTATATGTTTTGATAAGTAAGTCATGTTTATTATGGATAGGATGTATTTGATTCATATCTATAATGAAATTAAGTTCTTAAAATTTATTTTTATTTATAAAATGAAAATTATTCTTGAAAGGTTACGATGGGGAATGAATCTCATCGCGTTCGTGGAGACAGTAATTCGTACGTACACACGGGCGACAATACCATTCTATTGATGGTTAAATCATATGTAATTGGATGGTATATAATATATAAATAATAATTAAGATGTTATATTTATTATTTACATCAATTATACTTATTATTATACACATCCATATAATTAAGTGTTGAATAACAAACTACACCACAACGTGGAGACGGTAAGCCGTACGTACGCACGTATAGTGACTTTGTCTTTCATAGAATGTATAGAATAATTAATATGGTTATAACATATTTATAATAACATATAAATATGTTTAAGTTACTATATTTATTATTTTGGTATGGAATCAACAAAGAAATAGGAAGTGGAAGAAGAAAATAACTTTGAAAGAGGTGATGAAATAATTACCTCTTCTTGGGTTTCTTCCTTTTGATTTGATCAAAAGGGCTCCTTAGGTTGGCTTTATGATCAAAGTAAGGCCTCTAGGTAGAATTTAAGGTAGTTTGGAGGATATTTGAGCTGGTTTTGGCTGATCAAAATGGCTTTGGATGTGTAAAATTAAGAGAAGGTGAAGTACTCTTTTATAAGAGTGGTGAGGGTCACTTCAGGAAAATATTGAAATATTATTTTATTACAAAATAATTTTCGGTTTCTAATGGTTCAAAATAAATTTATTTCGAGTATAAGGTTAGGATGGGTGGAAAACATCTCAAACAATGGGTTTTAGACAAGTTTAGGTTAAATTATTAACCTTATCTTTTAGATTTAACCCTTAATTAAATAGTTTAACTTTTACCATGTCTTCTTTTATTTTTATATTACATGGTTAATAAACTTAATATAAGATGAAAATATAACCTAAAGTGGTTCATTAATGAAATACCTATCATTATATAATTCCTTTGGCCAAACCTTATATTTTTAGGAGTATTTTATCATTTAATAAAATTGTATTTTTTTTAAACTCATTTATGTCAATTTTGACACTATTTAGTATTTGGTTTTTGTAAAAGTCATAACAACGTTATTACTTCGAAAAAAAATCATTGATTAAACCCTAACGTGTCATATTAACCTAGAAAATTTGTTTGATGCATCAAAAGTCTCAATTTACATTTATTTTGATATTTATAACATAAATTATTTTAATCTTTCATTAATAAGGTAATTACTACATCATCATTATTTCATAAATAAATTTAATTATTTAATGTCTAAAAATTATAAATAAAATACCATTGTCTAGGAAATATTTTTAGATTTATAATAAATTTTTATAGTATAATTTTTCTTATGTATAATCCCATATTAAAAAAATTAGTTGTGAAAATTTGAATTTAACACTTTTAACTCTTCTTTAAATAAAATAATAATAAATTTTCTAATCTAATATAAGTGGATCAAAGAGGATCATATTTTATTCCTAAGGTTTATTTGGGTCTAAATCCACTTATTCAATAGAATTAGGACATGTTTTAGGGTAATTATAATATCATTTTTACCTTTAATTACCCTATTTACTTTTAACTATGGTGAATAAAATTCAAAAGTTACTATTCACTAAAAATTATTTTCATCCTATTAAACCACATTTTAATTATTGATGTTAATTGTGTGTCTCGGATTTTTGAAATTCAATTCACAGAAGTGGTAAAATTATGTTTTATACAAATTTGCAAATGTTCCTAGAAGGTGGGTAAAAGACATTAAAAAGTTCAATAAAATTTTATACATTTAATCTTATTACAAAATGACTCTAATGAATTACATTGAATTTATATAGGTATTATGTATCTATTTTGACTTAAAATAAATTTAAATAAAATAAATAATTATTTAAATAAAAATTCGGCTTTAAACAATAATGCAGTGTTTTCACTATTCATCAAAATTGAAAGTTTTTAGAAAAAGAGCAATACCCTAAGCTAATTTTGATATTATAAATCCAAAAATGAATTCCATTTTGAAAAATAAAATTTTAAAAATTTTAAAAAGTGGCTATTACTATTCATAACGGCTGGTTTGATTGGTCATGGTTTGCTAGAGCTCGAAGTTGCATACAACGCAAGCTATTGTATTATTCAAAGAGAAGCGTACTATGGAAGCTTGGGGTGTTACACATGGGTATATAGAATTAACTTAAAACTCAGCCTCCCCAATACCCTCTTCATACATAATCCCTAGTATCCCCCTCACTTGATCGAGTAGTTGTTTCCTCTTCTCCTTCAGTATTATCCTCCCCTAATTCAAGGATTATTTTATTCTAATCTTCTTCAACATCATATTTGTTAGTTCTGAATCCTTCTTATCTTCTATTGACTGTTATTTTCTTTTTTATCAATGTACGTTATTCTACTACAAAATGTTTTAATAACTTCTAATCATTATTTTTTTTAATTTTTAGTTTAATAGAGATCAAATATAGTCTATTATATTCCTATAAGTACTATTTTAATTATAATTTATTCATTTTGAAAAATGTTCTAGTGATTCTTATCAATTTAACTTAAATTTGAGAATATTTTGGTGGAATATTTTAGGTATTTAGATATTTTTAGTATTGGGAATCATATTTAAGTTAACTACAAGTGTTAAATTTGGTTTTTATTATCCTTGATTTATGGTATTTAATTATTGAATTTCATTTTGTTATAAAAATTGGTTTTAAAATTTTTATAAATTTTTTGATGATCAGTGGAATTATGTGGAGTTCACTTATGGTTAAAATCAGTGATCATCGCTAAACCTCATTTCCAAATTACTACACTTATTTGGGGAATTTTTTTATTAATTAAAATAAAAAATATTAATAAAAATTAAATTTTTTATTTTTTAAAAATTTAAAGAGGAGGTTTCATGGAATAATTAATAAGTTAATTTAAAAAAAAATTCATGAAAATATTATATATGTTTTAAAATTTTCCTTGGTTTTTACATTTCTTCTTTTCACTAAAAATATCTTTCCATGTGAATTTTAATTATTAGAAAAATTTTGGTCACTTTTAAATAAATTATTTAATTAGAGGTTTTATTTTTGAATTATATAAATTTTATGAAACATGTTAAATTCTATATTTTATATTTTTACTTTGAAATATTTTGTAATTACTTGACTACTGTTGTCTTTCTTATGTTTTTATTGTATAAACTAATTCATTATTTTTGAGGTATTATTAAGCTATTATTAATAATAGTTATATCATGAACCATGGTTAAACTATTTATTAGATTATTTTAACCCAAAAAGAAAGAATTTTATGATGATTTAAATGATTATAATATTATTTTTAGGCATCGATTATAGAATATATTATTTCTATTATTATTTATTTTTATAGCTACTAGTATGATTTGATGACTTTCATATTAAAATTGGTTGTAATGAATTTTTTAATTATGGTTTATATTGTTGATTTGAATATAAATTTTTCCCCTATAATAAAATGGATAGAAGTTGGATGTATCATACTGATCAAATTTTAACCAAGTTTCTAAATAATTTGGATATATTTTTAGATTTTTTATTTAACAATGCTTTAGATGGAGGTCATATACAGTGTACATATTATAATTGTTTTGGAAGACCATGGTTAAGTCAGAAATAAGTTAGCTACCATATAACAAAATCTATATTTCAAACAAACTATTATGTCTGGTATCACAATAGAGAGACAATACAAACTTATACTATTCATGAATGGAAAGAAAAAAGTGGTATAGATAATTTTATATTTGATCAGTTTCCATTTGTGATTCATCATGATAGATAGATAGTATATTAATACAAGAAGACAATGATATCAATACACATGATGAAAAGAATGAAGATGGAGATATTGGGAGAGTTAAAAATTGATGGATGATGTCAGAACTCTTGTGTATCATGAATGTAATAAAATGAAAAATTTAGAATTTTTAATGTGGTTATATCATGGAAAAACAATGTATGGAATTTATAATACCTCCATTTATTGTATTCTTACATTTTTTGAGGGAATGGTGTAGATATTCCCTCAAATAATTATAAGGAATGTAAGTTAATTAAGAAGCTCTTATTTTATACTAATAAAATTAATGCTTGTCTGAAATATTGTAGTTTATTTTGTGAGGAAATAGAAGATCTGAATGATTATAAATAATGTTCCACATCTCGATTGAAATAAAATACATATGAAACACCATCTCATGTTCCATAGAAAGTCATGTAGAAATTTCCAATGACTCCCATGCTTCAAAATCTATTCATGTCTATAGAAATATCAACCAATATGTTATGGAATGATTCTAGGAGAATTAAAGGTAATAATGAGTTACTTCATCTTACAGATGGACTAGAATAGTGGTAATTTGATTTGAAACAACCTGGTTTTTCAACTGAGGTGTATAATACTGGGTTGGGTCTATCCTATGATGGTTTTAATCCATTTGGTTATATGATAATTGTGCATAGCACATGGCCAGTTTTTATTCATGTTTATAATCTTCCTCTGTGGATGTGTATGAAAAAACCTTTCACTTTCTTGAGTGCGCTGATATTTTTACCTTCTGACCCCAGAAATGATATAGATTTCTACTTACAACCTTTCATAAGAGAGTTGAAGAAGCTTTGGGATATGGGTGTGTGCACATTCGATTCTTCTTCCAAAAATATATTTCAGATGTGTGTTACCCTTCTATGGAAAATAAATGATTTCCCTAGTTATGAAATAATTTCTAGTTAGAGAACTAATTAGAAACTATCATGTACTATTTATATGAATAATACATGATTGAGAAGACATAAATATCGTTATAGTTTCAGTTTCATGGGGAATCAAATATTCTTGTTAATAGATCATCAATATATGAAGAATCATTGGTAGTTTAATAATATTTTTGACACTAAATAGCCACCTCAACATATTTTAGGAACTAATGTGCATAATTAATTGAAATATTTTAGTTTTTTATCATGGAAAGGTCAGATGAAATCTAAAAATAGGAAGAATGTTGACATTAAAGCCACTTACAATTAGAAAAAAAATTATCTTTTTTGATTTTTCATATTAGTCTACCAATTTGTTACATAAGTTTTTAGATTTAATTCAAAGTGAGAAAAATATATGTGAAATTTTTCTTTCAATTCTTTTAAATATCAAGGGGAAGACCAAATATGACTTATGATCTCACTGGGACTTGTTGGTTTGGGGTATTTGACCAGAACAGCATCTTATGTGTATTAGTGAAAACAAATGGAAAGTTCCTTATGCTTCTTATGTGATGAAACCTTTAGAGAAAAATCGATTTCTATAATTTTGTATAATATCATGATTACTGATGGATATTCCAGCAATATATCTAAATAGGTCAACAGAAAGTAGTTGAAACTAAAATACCTAAAAACTTATGTTTATTGCATCCTTCTTTATGAATTGATTCCAATAGAAATATGACATTTACTATCCAATAATGTAAGTGTAATAGTGATTCTCTTGTGCATTTTTATAGACCTTTGTGCTAAAATTTTATCCAAGTATTTCTTAATAAAAATGCAGCAAGAGCCACCATTAATTTTGTGTGAGTTGGAAAAAAAACCTCCATCATTTTTCACTTGCATACTACATTTAACGGTTCATGTTCTAACTAAAACACTTATTAGGGGAATTTTTTCCTTTTATTGGATGGATCCTAATGAAAGAAATATGTTCACAATGAAATATTATGTCTTAAATAAGAATCATCCTGAAGATTCCATTATGACAGGTTATTTGGCTCAAGAATGTATGGATTTTTTTCAATGTATTTGTATCATGTGGGCATAATACATAACCAGAAAATGAGAAATTAAGATGATTAGTATGGGTAAATTTATCCCTCATTTCCATATCTTCCCCAAACAAGAGGAATTCTCGATTCATATACACTGTATACATTGAGCCTTGAAGAGAGGGATAATGCACATCACACAGTCTTGTTTAACTGTGGTTTGTTTGATGACTATATCAAGTAAGTAATTTGAATATTTATATGTTACCTCATACTATGTAATTTCACATATACCTTAAACTTTTATTATAACTTTATTTAGGGAATATAAACGAATTATAAGTGGATTTCATAGATATTTTCTTTTGACAAGGAGAGAGGATTTTCATATCAAAGAGTTTCCTACTTGGTTGAAATAAAAGGTATGACCATTAATTTAATTAACATAAAATATAGATATTCATTTAATTTTATTATTCATATATATTTCAAGTATAGAGTTTACCGATTGAATATGTCTCTCAATAATTAAGAGCATTGAATTTTGGTCCCAATTTTTTAGTTCATGAATATAAGTATTTAATAATCAGTGGGTATAAATTTATTACAACTGATCAAGTAGAGATTATGAGAACACAGCATGATGAAATTATGTTAACTATTACAACTGACTATTATGAAAGTGCATCATATAGTAGGTCTTGATATGAAAATTTTTCTTATTATGGACTTGTTAAGAAACTATTGTTATTAGGTTACTACTCTCATGATTGAGTCACCATGATGAAATGTAAATGGTTTGATTCAATGAAACAACATGGTACATTTATTAATGATTGTAGATTTAGATTTATTGAAATGACTCAATTCATAGCTACCTATGAACCATATATTTTAGAATCAATGGAAAAAATAAGCATTTTATGTGAAAGATCATCTGAGAGATTATTATGATGAAATTATTGAAGTGATCCCAAGAAATATTTTTCATGATGGTGGGGATGAAATTGAAACTATTGAAACCCCCAATGGTGTTGACCAAATATTTTATTCGATGACTCAAATTGTCCCATTGTGATAATTTATGTTAAGCCTAAAGTAGTTGTGGGTAATATATAGAAGCAGCCATATATATTTTTAGTTTATTATGTTTACATTGAAATGAGTTTCTCAGGTTGGTACTACAATAATTATTTTAATTTAGTTTCACTTTCTTTAAAAATTTAATTCTTATTAATTATATTGAATTTTTGTTTTTAGGATGCATTGGAAAAAAAAGATTTTATAACATATTTACACACTTTGGGGTTCACTAAAATTCCTAAGCATGAGAGGATCTAATTACTTTAATATAAATATAAATAATATCTATATTTATAAGGTTGTAAAAGCCCCTTTAATAGAAAAATGGCCAAATGGTAAAATGGCCAATTATCCAACTTTCCAAAGGAAAATTGGCTAATTGTACAAATGGTCAAATGGAAAAAAATATTCAAATAGACAATTTTCCAATTTGCTAATTGGCTTAATGATCAATTAGAAAAAATGGCCAATTAGACTATTTAACCAAATGGTCAAAATATTTCTTCATTTTAATGATTTATTCAACCGCTAAAATTTTATTTCATTCATGGTTTATCAATTTTATATTATTCAATAACGTACTATTATAGTAATCAATTTCATTTTCAGAAATCAGCATTAGGCATCGAAGGTTGTGTGCCTCAAGAAAATTTATTTTTCTTGAGTAGGAAAAAAAGGATAAAAGTGTTGTAAATGAGGGTCCTAGCTTGAGCTGATGGTACTAGTGGTGGTGGTGGTGGTCATGTCACTACTACTGATGATTATTATTATTATTATTATTAGTTTGGTGCTCCAGGAACCAATTTTGGTGATGATTATGATGGCACTGATGGTGATGAGGGAGATATTGATACCCTCTATTTTTTAGTTTAGGTAGAGACATGTGTGGATGACTAAAACTAATTGATTATGTGGATTTTATATGTATGTTATAGTATTTTCAATGGTTTGAAAACTGTTTATAAATTTATTATTGAATGATAAATATACAATAATTTTAATGCATTAAATTTTTAGCATGGTTTGTAATTTATCTATAGGTTCTATAAGAGGTGCTCGATGGGGGTGTTGTTGTCCAATGGGAGTAGGGCTCTATACCCATGGTTTAAAAAATAATGGGTATACATGATTTATGTACTAACACTTGTACCCATGGTTTATGGAACCATGCATATAGTTTATACCCATAGTTTCAAGTGAACCTTGGGTATTAAGAAATATGCATAGCCTATACCCATGGTTTCTATAGAAACCATGGGTATAGGTATATTTAGATGGCTTAAGCACCCACAGTTCAAATAAACATGGGAATATTATATACCAATTATTTTATAGGCTATAACCATGGTTTGGAACTATGGTTATGGGTTAATATTCTAGTAGTTTCTTATAATCATAGACCATATGAGCAAAATTACCACACTGATAGTACTTTCCATATCATAATGAACATTCCCCAAAAATATATTATACTACTCTTGGAGCATGTTAGGGGATTACCTCCAGACTTATTAGTTGGTTTCTTCTCTGCTACTTTACACCTTAACCATTTATTACTTTTTTCATCTCAAGTATTATAAGTTTCAGCAAACTCCATCTCAAATTTCTCATCACAAAAAACAACTTTCACATAACTTTTAAATTATCATGTAGCCAAGTCTATTTATAAACTTGAATACAACCCTGAGTAAAATATATTAATTTTAATATCAGTATTCCAAATAAAATTTAGAACATACTTGGACAATATTGTGAAGTTTTATTCATATGAAGCTATAGAATCTTCATCTTTTTACCTCAATTATAAGAATTGTTTTTCCATTCATAGTCGAACAACCATAGGGAAATATTTATCAAGGAAAAGATCCTTTAATGTTTCTCACTACATGGAATTAAGATCATATTTATATTAGGTTATGTTAACCAAATACCACCATATATCATATTTACCTTCAAAAAAATAAATGGTAAGGGTTATATTTTAATGTTTCGAATATCCCATGACTTCAAATATCTTCTTCGGGGAATTTATCCATCCTTTTACTACCACAAGGTCATATGATCCACTAAATAGTGGGGGATGTTTTCTCATTTAATTATCTACTAACATCATGTTACTCTATGGTATATATGGATTCCCTCTAGAATGGATACCACTAACATTTATATCTTGTGTCAACAGAGAAATCATAGTAACAAACTACTCAATTTTGATTTGAACCATCTCAAGATGTTGATTTAGAAGGATATTTTCCTATCAATTTATTCTAACTACAGATTCCCTATTTATTTTATGGAAAATTATTCTGAAAAAAACATAGTTTATATGAATCAACATAGTAATATTTAAATGATATATCATTTTAACTTAACCATAAGGTAAGATATTTCAAGTTCATATTATTATCATTATCCTAAACTCTAAAGTTCTAAAATAAACTTTGATACCAACTATAATGACCTAGCCTTATATATAACAAAATATTGAGTTTTATTCAAGAATTCACTTTATTTCACTTTGAGTATATTTTCAAGTTTAGAGTTTTAGATAATTAGGTCATATCTCATACATAAAAAAACATGTAATAAAAATTTAAAACATCCAATCAGTATCCATTTTCTCATAATATAAAACTTTTAAGATAAATCATGATTTCCTTTCATGAAAAATATTTATGAATTTCAACTTTGATTCTTCCTTTCCCTTACCCATCCTTAAACCCTATGAAAATAATTTTAAAAAAATGTGGGATAAGAACAAAAAAAATGAATAAGGCATATAAAAAGAAAGAAAACTATTAGTACCATGAAAAACATGAAAACTCATGTAGCGTTTACATTTATCTTCAAATTCTTGTGAGTGTATGAAGTAAAAAATATATGAAAAACACACACTTTTTTCCCAAAGAAATCCTTTAAAACCCATAGCAAGCAATTAAAAACCCTTTTTTGTAACTTAGAGTATCATATTCATAAAACCACATCAAACCCATTTTAATTATAATAACCATATGGGCGACTTACAATAAAATAATTACCCAATGAAATAGAAAGCTATAATGGGGATCACCCTACATATAAGCTATATTGGGTTCACCTGATTTTTATGAGCCATAATGGGTCACAACCCTTTATATAAGCTATATCGGGTTCACCCATGATCTATAATAGGGCTCAACCCATCATATAAGCTATATTGGGCTCACTAATTTCTCATATATAATTTTCAAGTACTATTTCATGAATAAAACATTTTATGCTTTCAACTTTTCATCATAAAACCTTTTGAAAAATAGTTTTTAACGAATACGAAAAACTTTTTTAGATATCAAAATACCCTTTTCTTTTAAAAAATAATTTTCAAAACCAAAATACCCTTTTATTTTCAAAAAAAAATTAATACCAAAATACCCATAAAAATGGAAGGAGGGTTTTTATTTGAAGAAAACATGAAATCTTGTAAAGGAATCCAAGTTAAAAATAATTTTTATGATGGAGGGGAAAAAATTTCACTGTATGCGTTAATATAGAACATTCCTTATATATTTTTTAAAGAAAGTCAAACATTCCATACAAATATTCCCATTTTTAAAAAAAATTAAATAAATACAAAAATTTACTTTATAAAACTCTAGTTTCTATAATAAAATTATTTTAAAAACATGTACATGATTGAAAAATATATTTATAAGGATAACATTAAAAGATAATTTTTTTAAAGAAAATTCCTTTATTACTTTAGAAATATTTGAATAATAATCCTCATGAAAGAATAACATTAAAAAAAACTTTAAATACCATGAGAATAGAAAAATTAATTATATAATATTTCAAATGGGTTTTATATACACCTTGTAATATAATATAGGTGTATAGCATCAAAATATTCCTCAACGAAAAGAAATTGAGATGAATTCCCTTACATTGAGTTCGATTCCTCATGTTCATATTTTATCTTACTGAATAATAAACTTATATTAATTATTTAATTTATTAACCTTTTAAATTTTATTTTTCATTTTATTTCATTTATTACCATTTCATATAAAATTACTTAATCAATTAAGTTTACGTCGGATGTTTTGACGATATTTGGCTTATGTGTCAAAATGACTTTGATAGGTCAATTATTGGTCTAAGAGGTCATTATTTAAAAATATAGGGAATAATAATCATGAAATATTTATAATATTTATAAATAAATTATACTTTAAAAACCAATCATGAAATGTGTTTATGAAAAATAAACTACAATACAATCATGGTGACAGTAGGTTATACGTATGCAGGAGTCACGTTTCTGTTTTTCAACGATCGTTGTAGAAAGGGGGTAAGTAATATTTTATATTTATAGAATGATAATAATATATAATATATATATATAAAAACCATATTATTTAATTAAATATACTTATATATATCATTCTTATGATGTGATGATGAAAAAATAATTACATCGCTTCGTGGAGGTGGTAGTCCACACGACCACGAACGACTTTATCATTTTTTCAGTGTAATAAAAAATTGATATATCATTTTTTAGAATGATAAATATGTCATAAATTTAATTATTATGTCATTTATATCACATATATTCATTAAATTTATCATTACTACCATCCATTTAAAGTGTCATTGAAAAATAAATTACATCGTTTCGCGAGGTAGTTTTCTGTTGTACACATGAGTGACGTTATCATATCCCCCATGAAATATAAATTAAGAAGTTATATGTGATATCATTGCTTAATAATTATAAATATGTTAAAAATAATATATATATACTTTAAATCCATCATTACAACAAGTTGTGAGAGGCAATGATGGAAAACGAATAACATCATTTCGTGAGACGGTAGTCAGCAGTACACACGAATCATGATTTTGTATCTCATTTGATGGAAGATGGGATGGATTTAGGTTATTAAATTAAAATAATAATATATAAACATATTTTAGATACTATTTTTATTATATAACTATAATTTAAGAATATTTTAAGGATATAGAAGAAGAAATAAAATAAAGACGCTCGGTTAAGCATGATACCTCTTCTTCGGGAAACCTCCTTAGGTAAGCACCAAAATTATTATTAAGATAGATTATAATCAAATTAAGGGATATAGGTACTATTTATGTAAGTATTTAATATATTTGAGCTGGTATTTTCTAATAAAAATGGATTTTGAGGTGTGAAGAGGAGAGGAGAGGGGATGGCCTTTTGTAAGTGAGGTGAGCGGTACACTTGTAATTTTTGAAAGGAAAAAGGATTTGTCTATATTTTTCACATACCACAAGGCTCCAAAACTAACCATTATTAAGAATTATATGTGATAATTTATAAATATTATCATAAAATATATTTTAGACAATTTTATATATCATTTTAACCCTTATATTTTTATTTTAACTCCCCGGTAAATCCATTTTTACCTTAAACGTGGTAATTAATTTTTACTTTATTCACTATTCATTATAGTCAAAATTTAATTTGAAATTATTAGATGATATAAATTATGTTTATTCAAAAAATTTAATATTTTTTACCAAATTCAATTAACAAAATTATAAATTTCCAATTTAAAATTAAACCTGCAGACATGATGAAAAATAGGTTTTCAAGGAGTGTATTTTTCAAGAAAAAAATGAGTTTATATTAACTCTATTACCAATAATAATAATTATATGAATTTAAATTAAAATTTATGGATATATAATAAATAAATTTCATTTAAACATTTTCTCAACATGGGTTTTTTTTAATTATTTGATAATGAGAAACATTATGCACTTTAAAACAGTTATCAGAAAAATCTTATTTTTAAACCTAAAAATAAATTTATTATAAAATACAATATAAATTTGATTAAAAATAATTTAAGTGGATTAAATATAACCAAATAATACTTATGTTACTTTAAATCATATTCAAAACATAATTATACTTTTAAATTGCTTAATTTATTGAAAGGAAATGATGTTTTTTTGAAAAATTGATATTTTTTACTATTCACTAAAAAATCAATATTTTCTGAAAATTCAAAAAACTTTCTCCCTAAGTTAATTATGATATTTTTATTTAAAAAATAAAAATAATTTTTTAAAATTAAAATTCTCTAATTTAGAAATTAATCATTTAAATAAAACCTTAAAATAAAAGAGCTTAATTAAAACTATTTCTTTTTTTATTTAAAAATTTGTTAGTATTTTTATGATGAATATAACTAGATAATTCAAATTAATAAACATGAAAATGATTTATTTTATAATTATCTAGTTTATTACATGTTATCACCAACAAAAAGATATTTTTGGACCCTTCTAAGCCAAAGGCATTTGAGGAGTGGATCAGACCAACATCTATAATAGAGATCTGTAGTTTCCTTAGACTAGATGGGTATTACCAATGATTTGTGAGAAACTTATCATGATTTTAAAACACACAAACCAAGTTTAATTAAAAGGGATTAAATTTTATCTGGACTGATTAATGTGAATATAACTTCAAGGATTTAAAAAATAGGCTTATCAAAGCACCGGTATGCATGTCTCCCTCAAGTGAGGAACTTTTATAGTATACAGTGATGCTTAAAAAAGGGTTTGGGTTGTTTACTAATAAAAAACAATAAAATGATATTCTATGCCTCAATTAATTTTAAATTTCATTAGTATTGTTATATAATGCATGATCTAGAGTTGGTTGCAGTGATCTTCTCATTAAAAATATGATGGAAATATCTATATGGGGAGAATAGTAAAATATATATGAATCATAAGAGCCTAAAATATATATTCACATAGAAGAAGATAAATATGAACTAGTGAAGATGATTAGAGATAATCAAGTATTATGACTACATAATCCACTACCTACCTGGGAAAGAAAATAAAGTATAAAATGATTTAAGTAGAAAGGATCCAGAAAACTTATCAATGATGAGAATTGAGAAGGATCCAATCTTCTTATAATTTCATAGAATGGACATGGGAGTCATAAAGGAAGAAACATCATCATTCCTTTCTCAAATGATATCTCATCCATGCCTTCTGGAGAAGATAAAGGATTCTCAAATAGATTATCTAGAAATATAGAAGAACATAGAAGCTGTAAGAAAAGAGAAATTATCAGAATTCAAAATTGAGGAAGAAGGAGTTGTAAGATTTGGGTCACGACTATGTGTACCAAAAAATCCTGAGTTAAAGAAGGATTTGTTTAATGACACACATATCTCGACCTTTTCCATCCAAACAAGGATCAAGAAGATGTATCAAGATCTCCAATAGCACTATTGGTGGGATAATATGAATAAGTAGATCACCGAATATACATCTAAATGTCGGGTATGTCAGCAAGTGAAGGTTGAGAGGAAAAAATACAAGGGGGTGATGCAACTATTACCCATACTAATATAGAAATGGAAAAACATCACCATAGACTTTTTCACTGGTCTTATAAAGATATCAAGAGGAAATAATTCAATATGGGTTATGGGAGATCATCTTATAAATATTGATCACTTCAATTCAATTCGAGAGAACTTGTCACTTGATCAACTTTAAAGGATATACATCAAAGAATTGATGAGGCTGCATGGAACACCACTATAGATCATATCTTACCAAGATCATAGATTTACTTTCAAATTCTAGAAGAGTCTCTAGAAATCTCTAAACACATATTTTAAATTCAATATGGGTTATCACCCCTAAATTTATGTCCAGTATAAGTGGAATCTCTAGACACTTCAAGGAATGTTGAGAGAATGCTCGATGGAATTTAAATAAGGGTGGGATCAATATATTTCTCTGGTCGAGTTCTTATACAATAATAGATTTCACTCAAGCATCCAAATGGATCTATATGAATCCATTTATGGGAAGATATGTAGAACAAATACCTTATGGGATGAATTTGGTGAATTCAAGCTAATGGGATCTGAAATGGTCGAGGAAATGGTAGAAAGGTTAGGACTATTCATCATCACATTAGGCCTACTTGAAGCCAACAGAAGAGATATGTTGAAAATAATCTATGAGACCTATAGTTTGAGTTCAGAGATAAATTTTCCATATTTATATCTCTATGGAAGAGAGTCATGAGGTTTGGTAAGAAGGGAAATCTAAGTCCCAAGTACATTATCCTCTTTTAGATTCTTGATCGCATCAGAGTCATAGCCTATCAACTATAAATCCCACTAACCATTTCTTAATTAAATGACATATTCCATGTATCACTCTTGAAGAAGCACGTACCATATCTCTCACATGTACTGAATTCAGAGGTGGTATATCTAGAAAATGATCTCTCTTATGAGAATAAACCATTGAATATAATGAACCGTAGAGACAAAGTTTTATACAACAATACAACTCACCTATCCCAAGTATTGTGGTGAAACCAAAAGTATAAGAATGTGACATAGTAACCAGAGGAATCCATGAAGAAAAAGTACCCTCACCTTTTTTCACCCCCAAGTATGTAAAATGAAATTTCAATGGAAAAAGTTATTAAGGGGGGAAGAATGTAATGAACCAAAATTTTATCAATGGAATTTCCCTTCTGAATATATAATTATATCATATTTAGAAACATAATATTATATAATTCACATGCACCACATGATGAAACCAAAAATATTTTATTATATTAATTAAAACAATATATTTAGAGAATAAAAATGGTCATGAGAATTTAAATTATTATAATGGGACAAAAAATAGAAAATGGGACAATAATAACAGGAAAGTTTGGATATTCTCAATCCCTCAGAATAATTGCACTCATAAATAACACTGTAGTTTTGAAGCTAAAGATTAGTAAGGAAATATTCATTTTGAAAATAAAAATAGATAACCTTAAAAGAAAAAATAATTGAATGAATAATTAATAAAATATGAGGTATTTATAAAAATAAGGAAACTCATATGACCATTAAAAATTTGATCATTGTTATAGTAATATGACTATTTGAATAGTAACCTGACCATTAGAATAATAACCAGAATATTAGAATAGTATAATCACCTATGGAAGCTTAAAATAACATTTATAAGGCTTATAAAATGATAATATGAAATATTTATATCATGATACAAATAAATAAATTTTTTAAAAATTATAAAATAAATGTCCATATTTCTGTAAAACATATAAGTTTTATTTTCATTTTTTTAATTTAAAAGAAATTTTATTTTCACAAAATGGTTTAATAAATTAATATTATGTTGCATTATAATGATAATATAATTTTATTAGATCTTAAGTAATTTTTCAAAGGTTTAAAAATTAATCATAATATTAAAATTAATATTTTTTAAATAAATGGTTATTTTATTTAAAAAAATAAATGTTTCATATTTAAAAAAATATTTTCATAAAACGGAATTTATTTTTGGAATCTAAAATTTGAAAAAAAATAGGGTTAATTTTTGATATTTTTATAAAATAATTGAATCTTTGGTGTATAATTAAATACAGTAAAATATGGTATTTAACATTATACGGTAAATACATGAATTTTTGAGTCATGGATGATGTAAGTACTCATTAGTTTAAAGTCACATGAACCATTTATTATATATAGTCACAAAAATAAATAATATTTATAGTATTGGAGAAAAATAATAAACTGATGAATATAATATTCAAAAACACCTCTCTCTCCTCCCCTTATAAATACCACCCCTCACCACCCCTTATCATCACAACTTATAAGCCTTTGATCTTACCAAACTTATTTATATTTACCTTCCTAATCGTATCACCCACATATTAGTGATATTGTTCTCACCAAAAGACCAATTCCATGTGCTTTAAGGAGTATTTCAAGGGGACGAAATTTAAGAGGTAATATTCTCAATTTACCTCTTTTAAATTCATTTTTTATTATATATTATTATATCCTCCATAATCCAATGTTTCATGATGACTCTAGTATCATAAATATACTATAATTTTATTTTTTTAATGGAATATTCATCTTCTAACCTTTCTTATTTAGATTCTAAAATGAAAATGTTGCTTACAATATGGTCGGTTCACCACCTCCATGAACAACACACTTCATTTTTATCCACCACCTTCATGGTTGGTCATAAAAATATTATTATTGTTAAATAAGATTATAATAAGTATAATATGAATTGTTTAAAGTTAGGTAATGTTTTAATGGTCATTTATTTAAATAAAACTAATTTAGTTTGTAATGGTCAGTAAATATGCCTAAATGAACTAACTGAATAACATTAATGTTTTTACTAAAATAATCATACCTATTTAAAAAATTGAAAGGATATTTGGTTATAGAAGAACATTAATACCATTTAGTTTCACATTTTCAATTTTAGTCACATTTTACAATAACATAAGTAATTATCCATAAGTGATCCGACCTTGGAACCATGAAACAAACACTCTCAGAACAATGAAATTAAACATTATATATCATTAAAATGGTTATAAATTAAATTAATAAAAATATAGTAATTAAAATATAGATGTAAAATTTTATGAATTAATTAATTAATTAATCTAATTTTATTATTCAGGATGTTAAGTTCAAGTGAAGAATGGATCTAGACATTAAGGGATCTCTCTGAACCATCCTTTTTCTTGGATTTATAAACTTTATCTCTCTAACTCACTTTATCTCTCTAACTCACTTTATCTCTTAATATATTTAATATTATGTAATGATTCCAAATTATGTATATATTTCTCTCAAATTTATACCTAGATTATTTTCTCTAACTTTTATGGGGTAATGCATGCCTTAAATTCATTTATCAAATGTTTTCTTTATGAAATATCATTTGATTATGATATGAGGTAAGATTATTCCACTCACTTATTTTCATGGATAATTATTATGTTTATGACTTATTATTTATTTACTTTTATGGAACACATAATATTGTGTATGTTATGATGGGTTTACCCAAATATCACTAATGAATTGGATAATTTTTTTGTCTCATAAGATGTCTTGTATGAGATTAGGGAGTGAAGCCAATCCATGATAGGACTCTATAAACCATGTGATGTTGTCTTGGTGGTTATCCTTAACATATAATTATGTCATGTTTTGTGTTATTTCCACATTATTATGATGTCATTATCTTATGATTACTGTTCTTTATGTTATGTATTCATATGATTATTCACGAGCCTTTTTTTTATGATATCATGTTATGTCTTTTGGTTGATATGTTATACTTATCCATAATTTTTATTCTCTTTAATAGATTTAAAGCCCACCCTTTAATTTTAGTATTCTCCATATTATCTTATGTATTTTTATGAGCTCAAAGGTAATTAGAATCTCATTATGGAGACTAAAATAAAGATGTTTTATTTTAGTTTCAATCTGATGTTTTCAGTAAATAGTATTCCAAAGAAACTATGCCTCCTAATCCTTTAGTTTTATTTAATGGATATTTATGTTAAAAATCATACAATAATATGTGTAAAATTTTTGGCTCACTGTAGTCTATCCAAGATCGAGTCCATATGATTCATCTTCAACTCGGTGTTGATCATGAGCCTTAAAGCTGCAAGAGTGTCATTCTTTAGATAGTTTGTATGGCCCTTTTGTTTCGTTTTTCCTATGTTATACTCTAGTTTGGTTTCCTAAATAGTGAATTATATAATGATTATATCCTATTCATGTTTATCAATTAATCAAAGCACATAAATTCATGTGCCCTCTAGTGCATTTTATTTCATTTTATCAACCTTATGAATGCTGAAAATATTACTTTTGGTTCGATGATTCTTTATCAATTAAATTCTATTTTGATATTATTTAAACCATGTAATTTCTACCTCATGTTAATTTGTTATATCAAATAAATACATGTGTTAGAACACTGTTATTATGATCATGTTAATCATGCATGCTATTGGTGACATTTATTACATGGTGTAAAAGATTCTTTATGTACATGAACATGCATATGGTTTCAGAAATGTATATATTCAAGTCTGGAAATTATATTCCCATGTTTGAGGTTATGTTTTTCATTGAATCATTATGTACAATTTATCTGTTATATTCATGAGAATATAAATGATGCTTTAATTTTTTTTGTACTGTCGCCCTAGAGTGTTCATGTTTTACAGTGTTGTAAAATAATCTTTACTTTTTTTACTAGAATCTATTATTAAAATATCATTTTAATAAATTTGGACATATTTCTTCTAGTTTTATAATTCTTTATCGATTAATTTCTATTTTGATATCGTTTTAAATATAAAACTGGTGTAATTATCATGTTAATTATGCATATTGTCGCTGAAATTTCTTTCTAGATGTAAAATATTCTTCATGATTAATAAAAAATGTAAATATAACATATTAGGGATGTGTTAAGGGTTTATATTTTAATTCCTTCTATTTTATATTTCTTTTAAACTCAAATTATGTGAATAGTGTCAAAAATAACATTAATGATATATTATGTTAAATAATACATTATTAAATTATTTAAAAATAATAAAAATCATGAAATAAAACAATTAGGATGATAATTTTTCTAAAATTTCATCCCTTTATATTTATAAGCTAGTTGGTACCTTATAAGTAAAATTATAACCCTTTAATATTGAAAAATTCATTGCCATAATTAAGGTTAGAATTGGTCAACCATGGGATTAAACCAAAAGATAAGTTTTAAATAATATCTAAACCTATTAAAATTTGATTAGTTGATTATATAAATTGAAGTGTCCAAAGTATCGTGCATTCACACTGAGAGGGGGTGAATCAGGTGTGACTTGTTTTTACTAAATTATTTTCTTTAAAAATCACTTCAAACCTATGTCACCTGTTAGGATGAGTGGATCCTATATTCAATGCATAATGTAAATGAAACACAACACATAATATTTTTACAAGATTCGGTACTAAGACCTATGTCCTTGATACAACCAATAATTACCCTGGTTATATATTTTTTACTATATGTAGATGATTACAACCAAGAGAAGTCCCATTCCCATCAACACTGATTCCCACAGTGTTCCACTCTAAAGTCCCACTAGAGTTTACTAGTTCCCATCTACACTAATGAATCTTGAGTCCCATAGGGGGATCTTTATAATTCATCCCACTGTGTTACTAGCATCCCACCATCCTACTCTAGAGTCCTATTAGAGACTTACACTACTTAATAGTACCACTAAAGGATTCACAATACTGAGTCACACGATATTTGTTCCAATAAGAGGATGATCTTATAATCTTCCTCCACAAGCTTGCTGGATCAAATTGGATCATGTAAAAATCAAGAACCTTTGCACTGGTGATATTCTTGATCAACAAATTCTGATCACCAGAATATGGTCATCTACCTTAGTATAACACAACTCAAGTAAGAATTATATCTTCTGTAGAAGACCTGACCTCACTAACTGCTGAAACTCAAACACAGAAATTCTTCTGAAATACTAATGATAAAATTGTCCCAGCTTCAGTCTCAAATCACAGCACACTGAATATGAAATTTAAATTTCACATTCACATATTCATACTTAATGCATGAATATGATACATTGTGTGGAATTATTAATTTGTGTTATAGCACACATGCACAAGGTTCACACTATCATAAAATGTAGGCACACACTTTATGAAAAGAATAATTATGCCTCAATATTTTTTTTATGAACATATAAACTTGATGCATGTGTATGCCCTATTTTTCACTCAACCTTTCACATACACACTATCCATTTTATTATTTTTTTATGTGTGCATGATAATGAATTTAAACATTCATAATTTCTTCTTTTGTGAAAAACTTTAAAGTCCACTATTTTACTCCCTTATTCACGCGCTATCCGGGCCACTTTGCATATGCTTTGAACCATGTATAAACTCCTCACTACCTCCATGAATACATAAACTTCATGCAACTATTATTCATACAAAACATTGTACATTACTCTTATTAATAGCTTCTACACATGTATTACAGCAACACTCACTGTATAATTATTTTTGTGCAATAGTGTGTTACTCTGTCTTCATGAAAACTCAATGCATTCACGCAAGCATATACTGAAATATAATGTCTCCTTCATGAAAACATTCATCACAAAATATAGTGCAAGTATACACTATTATGTGGAAACCCAACACCTTCATGTAAAAAAAGGCTATACAGAACTTTAATTCACCACAAGGCTATCTGAGTATGAAAAGAATATGTCGAATAGTTGTGTCCTTCTTCTTCTTTATGCAAACATTAGTAGCACGGAACTTATCTTCATAAACTAGACAGATTCATGAATCTTAGTTTCCCTCTCAAAAATATCTCTCATATGTGAAATAAATTCCACTAGAAAATGAGATTGGATTCTTTATTTATAGGCATCGACCATCTCCTCATAACCTTCTAGAATCATGATGGCTGGCTCGCTTCACAAATGATCACTAGGATGGTGATTCGGTCGACATAGAAGGAGCTTCAAGTGAACAGGAGCTCATGTGAGGATTCTTGGAGAAGTTAACCCATATATATCAATTGGATGGTCTAGATAATCATGGTCAGATCGGATAGGTAGATTTCAAATGAACATATCACATGGTCAAGGTTCATTTCGGATATATAAACAGCAAAACTCGATAAAGGTGATTGAACATCCTAGAAAAATCAATCAAGAGATCAGATGGTTCTCGATCATCTAGCGAAATCCTGCATCAAAATAGATTAAGTTTCACCACTTACTTATAATACATAGTTCCATAGCAATGAATTAGAAATTTCTTCCCCCTCTCTGGTATCGCCCCATACTGGTTCTCTATAGGCACGCTCCTATGCTCACCTCTTTCTTCGTGCTTCACCGTACGGTGGCACTCCACTGCTACTCTTCCTCACATAGACGTTCCCACTATCTCAACTAAAGCCTCAAGTTTTTCATCATTGGGGTTAATCTTGGCTGCCCACTGGGGTGTATTTTTTCCCCTTAGCTGGTTGGCTGGCCAATTTTTAATGTTCAGTATATTAAAAACTTAACAAATATTCACATAAAATTAAAAGACAAACCAACTCAACCATATAAAAAATGTTATTTTTCACTTATTATTTTACACTTATTCCAATCATTGTTGTATACATTTGTGTCAAACTCAAATAACCAAATACATATGTCTTCTGAACTAAAAACTAGCTTTGTAATCATCACATTTAAAATTCATTGACTTTTCATCTTCTTAATTAATTGAAAATAATTTCAACTTCACCAAATCACTTGAAAACTTCAATATCCCTCTTTGGATTTATTTTCAATACCCAATTTATATTAAAATTTAATGATATATTCTCCCCCTTATTGGTAATAATTCTAAAGTTATTAGCATGGGAATAAATTCTCATCATAAAAATTCAAATTGTAAAAATATCCTCTTCTATTCTGACACATATTATCTGATTTACTTCTAGAAGGATGTAATCACTACTAGATTAGGAAAGAGCTAAAAATAATCATCTCTAAGTATACATGAGAAATTCTTTATATATAAAACAAAATTGATCAAATTTAACATCAATGTTGCCATTAAACTTTTAGCATGTGATACCAATCACTGAAACCACTTATCATATGTTGTTCAAATGATCTCCAACAATTCTCCTGAATAAATCTCAATAAATATATTAGAAATATTTAAGTGCAAGAATGTATTTCCCCTTTTTCCATAAAGTAATAAATCACTCTCCTTTTCAATATTGATGAATCTTTATCATGAAAATAGGAGTCGGTAACCAACATACCTCAATGATGACAAGCTTCAATTTCCTAACATTTTTAGAATTATCATATTTATACCTACCTATAACTTATGATATTCACATGATTCCAACTAAGATAGAAATATCTGAAAAATGATTTTATGTGCTCCCCCACAAGATATGCTCATAATACTTCTTCATCGTGATTGACTTTCTTCAAGAATAAATTCCAAATAACTTCTAATATTATTTGAGATGTTTTAAATTAAAAAAATGATGCCAATAGTCTTCCATGATGGTTATCTTTCTAGATATAAGATATTAATAGATTTTATAAATTCAGGTCTTCCCCTGAATATATGTTTCACCTTTATTTCCTTGCATGAGAAACAAACAAAACATATATGGGAATAAGTTGGTTCTTCAATGCTCCTCAATTAGAGCAATAGGGATAAGATTTTCATCTCAATCCAAAAATATTATTTAATGAAAAAGGCTTCTTCATATTTTCTAGCAATGCAGTTTCATTTATATCTTCTTAATCTATCTTTTTTTCCTCTTCCAACTACTCTAGCCATATGATCAAACACTCTTTAGGAACATTCTCAGTCTTCACTCTGTCTGTAGACTTCCTTTTTGAAACATTCGAAGTTTCAAATTCTTTCCCATTATTCTTCAATAATTCTCTTTGACCAGATAACACTGTCAAAAAAATTACTTTAATGTCCAGACATGTTGAACCTATCACACACAACTTTACAATTCAATATGTTACCACTTTTCAGAAACTTTTCATATTATTCCTCAGTAATGTTATTCTCCAAATCAATCATGTTATTTTTATTCTGAATTAATTTTCTCTTTGATTTCAGCTTTATTTCTTCAGTATGAATGTTCATGGACAATTCACAGTGATCCATGATGTGACCTGTATTGCCACAATAGAAACATATTTTCTTTGGTGAGAAGTTATTCACATCATTCTTCATAAACTTCTTGAGAGTTTTTTTCTAATAACTTTCTTCTATTATTCACATCCCAAGGTTGATCTGTCAACTTCATATCTTACCTGCTTCACTTTATATTGTGGTCTTCTATTCAAATTGATAAATTATTTGTGCATAACTGATACATACCATCACTCATCAAAACAGTTACTACTTCTATTGAAATAATCACATAAACTTCTAAAGTAATCATATTTTTTCTTGATAAATTGATTCTCTTTATGTGAATTATGCTTATGTTTTGTAGGTATGAAATTTTATTCATCTTTGCTTCCCATAAATGCAAGAATTTTGTAATTTTCATACAAAGACATATTGTGCCAAAAATTAATTTTATGATGCCAAAACTTCCAATAGCACCAGTAGTAGCCAAAAAATCTTCATTTATTCTTTTGTAACATATTCTGGATGCATTTTAAATTATATACTTTTGGGTTGCACATTTATTCAATGAGACATTAGTAGATTTATATTTAGATAATCTCATGCTCTTATTTCCACTAGTTTGATTATTTTTAAAAATAGGACTCTTATCATATGAATCCTTAACAATGATTCTTTTCTTATCAACATGAGAAGTATCAACTTGTGTCTCTTTAAAATTTCTCAGTTTCACTTCTAGTTCAAGACACTTTAAGTTGAGATAAATTTTCTCATCTTCAACTGATTTCATTCTTTCTTCCCACTAAATCTTTATCTTCTGAATATCATCTTTATGCATATGATTTTCCTTTAATAACAAATTGTTGAGCTCCTTAATTATTTCTACTTTATCAATCATTTTAGAATCTTTTAAATTCATAGATACATTATGCAATTTTTCAAGTGCATGGATAACTTATGTAAAAACAATTTCAAAAATTTATTTCTCACAAATATTACTTTCCAATTCTTCAATAGATCCAGAATATATTTCTTTGCAGAGATATATTGTTTCATCCTTGGATTCCATAAGTCTTGTGAGAGTGTTGTAAATGCCAAAAAATTTAGTGAATACTTATTATATAGCATTTTCCTCTTATTATAGTTATAGTTTTTCATCTAGAAGTTCCTTGAAAACTATGCTCATACATGTGACCACTTCTTTGGGAAGTTTTTTTAGATGCTTTATGATTTCATAATTGAACATATAATCAACCCAGCTTAAACTTGTTTCATCAACAGATTTCACTGAACAATTTACACTCTGAGTTCCTTAAGATGCCAGTTTATTTTCATTCATCTTTAAATTTTTATTCAGCTTCTGTACCACTCTTTTCTGCTTGTTTTTATCTGATTTGACTGAAACATCAACATTTATAACATCAAGAGTAGATATAGGCTTTTCCATATGAATTTCCTTTGAATTTTATTCAAAATAAAATCTAAACATCATATAATTATAATATAAACCACTATACAAGTAAAGTAGATCCAATCGGAGGTAACTTACCCTCTGATACCAATTTAAGTGTCCAAAGGATCACAAAGTCACACTGAGAATGGGGTGAATCAGGTGTGGATTGTTTTTACTAATTTTTTTCTATTTAACCCCCTTTAAATCTCTATCACCTATTAGGATGAGTGGATCTTGTATGCAATTAAGAATGTAAATGAAACATAGTACACAATATTTTTACAAGGTTCGGTACTAGGACCTATATCCTTGCTGCAAGTGGTAATTACCCTGGTTATATATTTTTCACTATATGTAGATGATTACAACCAGGGAAAGTCCCATTCCCATTAACACTAATTCCCATGGTGTTCCACTCTAGATTCCAACTAGAGTTTAAAAGTTTCCATCTACACTAGTGACTCATGATTCCCACTGGAGAATATTTATACTGCATCCCACAGTGTTACCAACATCCCACCGACCTACTCCAAAGTCCCACTAGAGACTTCCACTACTTCAAATTCCCACTAAAGACTTTAAAATCTTGAGGCACACAAGATATGATCCACTAATAGGATGATATTATAATCTTCCTCCACAAGCTTTCTAGATCTAATTATCCCGTGTAAAAATCAAGAACATTTCCACTGATGTTAGTCTTTCTCAACAAATTCTGATCACCTAAATATAGTAAACTACCTCAGTAAAATAAAAAGGAATTATTTCTTCTGCTAAAGACCCATCTTCACTAACCATTGAAACTAGAACATATAAATTCTTCTGAAATACTGATGATAAAACTGTCTTGGATTCATTCTCAAATCACTTTAAATTTAATATTCAATTTAAATTGCACATACACATATTAAAACTTCATGCATTCAAATGATACATTTCACGGCCTTCTTAATTTGTGTTATAACACCCTTTCACATGCTTCACACTATCATAAAATATAGGTACACGTTTTATGAAAATAATAATCATGCCTCAATATTTTTTAATAGATGTATAAACTTGATACATGTGTCAAACCTCTTATAAACTCAACTTTGCACATACACACTATCCATTTTATTATTTCTTTGTGTGTGTATGAGAATTCATTTAAACATTCACAATTTCTTGTTTTTCACAGAACTTAAAGTCCACTATTTTACTCCATTATGCACACATTGTTCAGTCCACTTTATATATGCTTTGAACCCCGTATAAACTCCTCAATGCCTCCATGCATACATCAACTTCATTCAACTATTATTCATGCACAGCACTATGAACTAATCTTATGAATGGATTCTACACATATAACAAAACAACAATCATAGTATAATTCTTTTAACACAATAGTGTGTTACTCTGTCTTCATGAAAACTCAATGAATTCACGCAAGTATGTACTAAAATATAATGTATCCTTAACGCAAACCTTCATCACAAAATACAGTGCAAGTATACACTATTATGTGGAAACCAAACACCTTCACCTGAACAAAAGATACACAAAACTTCAATTCATCTCAAGTCTATCTGAGTATGAAAAGCATATGTCGAACATTCGCGACCTTCTTCTCCTTCACGCAAATAGTAGTAGCACGACACCTAACTTCACAAACCAAAAGGATTCACGGATCTTCATTTATCTCTCAAAAATAGCTCTCGAATGTGATATAAATGCCAATATCAAATGATCTCGGCTTCAGTATTTATAGGTGTTGACCATCACCTCGAAACCTTCTAGAATCACGGCAACCAGCTCACTTCACAAATGATCACTTGGATGGTGATTTGGTCGACATAGAAAGGCCTTTGGGCGAATAAGATCTCGTGTGAGGCTTCTTGGAGAAGACAACCCATACAGATCAATAAGACGGTCTAGATAATCATGATCAAAGTGGAAAACTAAATGTCAAATGAACAGATCACACAGTCAAGGTTCTTTTCAGATATATAAATAGCAAAACTTGGTAAAGGTGATAGAATGGACTAGAAAAAATGATCAAGTGATGGGAAGGTTATGAATCATCCTGCACAATCCCATATCAAAATGGCTCAAGTTTCTCCACTTTCTTATAGTACACAGCGCCACAGTAATGAATCAAAAATATCTTCCCCCTCTCTGGTACTGCCCTATACTGGTTCTCTATGGGCATGCTCTTGCACCCACCTCCGTCATTGTACCTCTCTGCATGGTGGTGCTTCGCAACTGCTTTTCCTTACATAGGTGTGTCCACTATCTCGGTTGTGTCCTTAAGCTGGCCAGCTTTATGGTTGATCTTGTCCACCCACTGTAGTGTGCTACTTCCCCTTATCTGGTTGGCTGACCAATTTTTATTGTTCAACATATTAAAAACTTAACAAATATTTACATAAAATGAGAATCCAAACCAACTCAACCATATGAAAAATATTATTTTGAACTTATTATTTTACACTTATTTTAATCATTTTTGTAGAAATTTTTTTCAAACTTGAATAAACAAAGACACGTGCCTTCTGAACTACAAACCAGCTCTGCAATCATCGCATTTAAAATTTATTATTTTCTCATCTTCTTAATTAATAGACAAAAATTTCAACTTTAAAAAATCACTTAACTACTTCATAAATATCATATCTTCTTTATATTATAATATATATCATTTTGAAACCATTTTACATGATTTATAAACATATTGTATTATAATGTTTTATGTATTTCCAAAAATGTCATTAATGATATTTTATAATAAATAATATTTTATTAAATTATTTAAAATTAATAAAAACTGTATATTAAGCCAATTGAATGATATGTGGTTTAAAATATAAATAATTTTCCATTTATGGGTCACATTTCTTTTTATAATCACTTTCTATATCACTAAAGAGCAAAAAACATTAACATCACGGTAATTGTCAAAAGGGTTAACGGGGGGTTAAAACAGAGAGATAAGGGTGAAAGCATAACCTAAAATTTTCTAAATTTTATTAGATTATATTATTTAGACTCATTATCAACTTATATTATAATTATATCTATTTTTATCCATTTTTTATGAAAATTAATTTATATTAATTCAATAATTTGATTAATTTCAAGAGTACCTCTACATTCACTTATAAAAGTACACCCCTTATCTATTTTATTTACACCTCCTTGAGAAATCTATATTGACCAAACTATACCAAATTATCTTATAAAATTATGTAGACACTAATTATAAGTTATTTTCTTCTTAAAATTCAATTCCAAGGTTTCTTAGGAAGGGACCTAAAGGTGGCCTATCGAAGAAGAGGTAATCTTCCTACCCGACCTCTTTCAATTTATTTCTTATTTTACCTAATTAAATATATGGTATTAATCATAAAATAATAATTTCATTTTCCTAAATGTTATTAATGTTATTATTATTATATAAATATCATTATTCTCCCTATTTTCAATCAAATGAGAAGCGAAAGTATCGCCCGTGCGTACGTGTGGACTACTACCTCCACATAGTAATACAATTCATTTTTCATCACCATATTTTATGGGTGGTTATTATAATGGGTTTAATGTTTATATATGATAATTATTATATAATTATTCTTCTATAATTATAATATCATGTCTACCTCCTTACCTTCATATCTATTGGAAAACAATAATGTCTCTCGTGCATATGTGTGGACTACCACCTCCTAAAAGCGATGTGATTTTTTTTAATTTATACTTTAAATAGATAGTAATAAGGATATATTTAATGAATATATATGATATATATGATATAATGATGATTTTTTAAAGGTAAATTATTATTTATCTTTATTTTGTTCCATCTTTCAAAAAGTGAAAATAATGTTTATTTTTACATAGGACCTACCATCTTCATGAATAGTGTAATTCATTTTTCTATCTCTAACTTTTATTAATTGATCTATATATATATTTTTTATATTTTTTTTAACATTTTTTATATTATATAACCATGATCAAAGTTCAAGGACCAGAACTGCAGAACCAAAACTCCCATGAAAAATGAAACAGTTAACACTTGAAAATGACAATTTTAATAAGGGGTTATTTATAAATGGGTGTTGAAATGTTATTATAGGATAATATGTGATATTATAGGTATTAATATGACTCTTTTACAGAATTATAATAAATTTAAATTTATTATTCATGATGTTAAATCACTTTTTAATAGATTCAAACTCGAGGTAAGGGATTAATGTTTCAATCTCATTTTAATCAGGATTTCTTATTCTTAAATTTATATTAAAGGAAATTATATGATCCTTTAATGATAAATACCTTTTAGTTTCTTATACTCTAGTTATTTTTTTATAATATGTGTTTTACTTTCATTTTTTTCACCTTAAATACCCAAGAGACTAAAAGAATGTTTCTAAGGGAAATCGGATTTAATTATCTCTTCAGTGAGAAATCATTTTTCTTTCATATCCATGTTTTTTAAAATGTTTTAAAGAATGTTTTTACTAATATAAAATAAATTTTTAAAGACTTTTTTACTCATTTTCTACTTTCTATAAAAATATTCAAATAAATATTCATTTCATTTTCCGAATGATTTACTTTTTACATTCTACTAAAAATGTGAAAGGAATCGTTGTTTTAACATACACAGCATGAATGTAATATCCTACCATCATGGATTTTCAATGCTATGAAGATTCATTTACAAGTTTCCAAATTTATTTTCAAATATAATGTTTTCCTAAATATTTTGTAAATTTTTAGATTTTAAATATGTGATTTAAAAATGAAAGGGATATTTTCCTTATGAAATATTTGAGTGATCTTTTAAAATACTTTTTAATCTATGATAAAATAATTTGATTTTTATTAGGATTTACTAAGAATATGATCCAATTATACCATATTTATTCTTTTTATATATGTTTTATGGTTATGATGATGAAATATTGATGAAACCTGATTTTTTTCATAGGTTAAGTCATGTTCTCATACCTTTTATGCTCATGTTATGTTTGAATGATCATTGATATATCTCTTTTTTTACCCTTATTTAGAATATTAGATCACCCTTTATTATGTTTTCCTTTCCCTAGGATATGAAGAAAATTTTTAAATATAATGTGTCTGATAAGGGTTTTAGTTATGAAGAACTAAGTTGGAGATGATATAGATATCTTTTGAATAAGTTGTTTATATATCCAACTTTATAAAGACACTAAACTTGTATGGTTTTGGAGTGGATCATAATTATATAAAATTAATATTCATCTAATAAGATGTAATATTTATGTATGAAATTTATGGGATGAAATTGATTTGTGGTTTGGATATCATCGGTTGAGGGTAAGGGAGGAAGACCTCCCAAATATTATCTTCTAGTGTAGATATAGACACTTCATGTTTGTAGTTAATTAATTTAGTTTAATGAAGGCACCATTAGTGTTCATGGTACTCATGAACTCCATATTTCATGAGTTCCTAAACTATTTCATAGTTTTTTTCATCAATGACATTTTCATATACTCAATTCCTAAGGAGGATCATGTTAGGTAGCTTAGGATTGTATTACAGGCTCTTTGACACCACTAACTCTATAGGAAATTGTCCAAGTGTATGTTTTGGATGTTATAGTATAATTTCCTTGGATATTTGGTGTATTATTAGGGAGTAGTTTTGGATACCTCAACAGTTTAGGCAGTTATCTCTTGGGTGTCACCCAAGAATGTGGTGGAGGTTCACAGATTTATTGGCCTTGTGGGTTACTAATAGAGGTTTGGATCCAATTTTTCTCATATTTCATACTCATTGATAGATCTGAATAGAAAGGACCATGCCTTTATTTAGACTAATCATTATTAAGTGGATTTTGACTACCAAAAATAATATTTATTTAGAACCCCATTTATCTAGTTTTCAAAGGAGTGGGTGATGTTCGAGTTATTCTATGATTATTTCCATTTGGGTCTAGGATAATTATTAATGAAACATTGGGTAGTGATCTTCTATGTGTCTAGGAAGTTGCAGACCCATGAGTGTAATTGCACCACCCATAACCTGTAGTTGGTGGAAATAGTGTTTTCTTGGAAGTTGTGGTGACATTTCCTTATCAGAGAATTCTTTGTGGTCTTTACTGATCAAAATATTTTGAGGTTTTTTTCTCCTAGAATGACCTGAATCTATAAAAAAAGGTGTATGGGGTCTCTCTATGATTATGAATTCAATATGTCCTACATATTAATGAAATTAAATTTCATGGCTGACATACTAAAAAGGAATTTGTGGAAGGATGTTGTTCAGTAATTGGGGGATGCTTAGAAGGTGATGGAGGAGTTAGAATCCATACACCTTGATGCAAAGGTGGTTGAAAATGGAGGTTTATTGTTTTAGATGATAGTGAATTATTCTATAGTGCAACAAGTAGAGGAGTCTCAATGGGGATACCTAGAGGTGGAATTAATGTTGGATTGATTCATTCATGGTGATTCCTCAAAAGGGTGGTTAGAGGATGATCAACATCAGTTGATATTTCATTTGATATTTTTTGTCTTAATAGTGATGTTTGAAGGAGTTATTCATAAGTTTCACACCTCTCCTTTATTGATGAACCTAGGAGTAATCAAAATGTATTGTGCTTTGAGGTTGAAATTATGGTGGCTCAGGATGATGTGGGCAGTGGTAGAGTTTATGGCACAGTAACTATATTTCTATCAGGTGAATGTAGGGAATCATTTTCCTAGTGGTTTATTGCAGCCTTTGGATATCCCTGAGTAGAAGTGGGAAGACATATTAATGGAATTTTTCACATGATTACCCTAGTATCAAGAAGGATTTTATGTTATATGGGTAATCATGGATCGACTGATGAATTCATCTCACTTATTGGCCATCTAGGATTCAAGCACCATGGATTTTTTAGAAAGGAGGTATATTGATGAGGTTTTTTGGTTACATGGAGTTACAAGGTCTATCGTATCATATTGGGACACTTTTTTTACCTTGTGATCCTAGATAGTATTAAAGCATGCCTTTGTAACTCAATTAGTCTTAGCACTAATTTCCATCCTCAAACATATAGGAAGATAGAGTAATCCATCTAAATGTTGGAGGATATGTTGTGGACATTAATCTTGGAATTTGGTGGATCATGGGTAAATAAATTTCCCCTAGTTGATTTCTCCTATAGAAATAGTTACCACTCATTGATCAGAATGGCTCTATTTGAGTCATTATATAGAAGGTTGTTTCATTCCCCAATGTGCTGGATCAAAGTTGGAGAGTCATCTATTATCGTACCTAAGGTGGTGTAGATTATGACCAAAAAGGTCTGAATGGTTCATGAGAGGATGAAGGCGGCATAGGACCATCATAAGTATTATGTCAATTAGAGGAGGAGGCCTTTGGAGTTTCAAGTTAGATACCATGTGTTCTTGATGGTTTCCCCTCATCATGGGAAGTGGTTTTTTGGTCAGGGAAGTAATTTTTCACCTTGATTTGTTTGAACTTTCAAGGTTTTGGATCATGTTTATAATGTAGCTTATATGTTAGTGTTTTCTATGAAAATAGATAGGATCCATGATGTCTTATTCATATCTCATCTTCATCAATAACTTCATGATGACTCCCTTTTCATTGACTGGGGTGAGTTGGATATTGAGGGTGATGCAACATTAATGAAACGGCTAGTTGAAATCCAAAAACTGTCAGGAGAAAGAGTTGTGAGGGTGTTCCATCCCCTTGGTTCATGTGCAATAGATTCATAGAATATTAGAGGAGAGTACTTGGGGATGTGATATGTATATTTGTGCCAAGTATCCCAATTTTTTTTGAGTTGTGGTTTTTTTCCTTCCTTGGATAATTTAATGCTTGGATCTTGTTGATTTTTGAGATGTGCCTTTTCTATTTCTAGTGGAATGTGTTAAGGCTTCAAACATATGAATAAGTGAAAGAACATTTCTGTTCAATACATGTTGTATTATTAAACTTTTTAAAAATGTTCAGGTGAGGCAGTGCTTCATTTATAATGAGATCCTTGAAAGGTATCTCATGGGATGGTTGTTTGGGAACTTCCCTTTTTCCCCTTTATTTTTGGGATTTGTTTTGATTCTTGAGGATGATAATTTTTTGAGAGGTATCTAATGTAAGGTCTTGAATTCCTAAAAACCCTCACTTTTCATTTTTTTCAAGACTTGGTGTCACTGATATGTAGTTTGGATATGTTCCAAATACTAAGGATGTGTTATTTTCATTTAAAGTGTCACTATTCCATGGTAAAGGGCATGGTCCTATCCATTTTGTAATTGGGTTCTTAGAGGTTATTTGTGGGTTAGGAAGTATGGTGATAGAGTGATCTATGATTAGTGAAATGTCTTATTTTGTCATGGTGTTTGGTGTGTTACTTTAGGGGAGATCTTGTGTAAACTGAGCAACTTGGAAATTCCCAACTAAGGGTGTGCTTCTAGGCATGGTTCTTTGGGGGAGTGCCTATGCTAAATAGGGAGCTAGATATCACTACGTCATGGTCATGGGAATGTTTAGGAGAAAACAACCATTATTTTTGTACTATGTTGTAGTTTTTAGCCATGGCCGGTGTCGGAGGAGCCAACATGGATTGGACCATGTCGTGGTTGAGGTTGTGGTGGTGATCAAATCTATTTTGAAAAAACATAGAAAACGGGGAAACATCCATGGGATAATTATATCTCTTTTTAATTAGGGAGGTCATGGTATAGTGGGATGTCCCTACAATATGCCAAGTCCATTCAAGATTTACCATATAAATTGAGGGATTTTATCCCTTTCCTCTATTTCCCTTCTTCTTCTTAAATACTTGGCCGAATTCAAACCCCATTGAAATGTTTGATCATTTATTTTGAGGACTCTAGCCTATTGGATAGTGGGGGATTGAGCACCCTTTAATCAAGGTAACCTCTCCTCACCTTTCCCTTTTGTTCTCCCTTTTTTTTGTATGTTAATTTTGGTGAATCCCTCTATTTCCAGCCTAGTTCTTAGCATGGTTTGGTGATGGGGTAATGTGGTAAATTTCTGAAGTTTTTTCCCATAAATCTTGGTTGATTTTTTTTCCTTGGTTCTTTCATTATGATTGTGGTTCTATTTGAATCTCCAATAGAGGTAGGGGATCTGAGTTCTCTCTTATTTTGTGCATATGTGATATTGTCATGCTTTTATTTCCTTTTATGTAGATGGTAAGGGTTTTATTAATAAAGATAATTAATTGGAATTAATTAAATTGATGGGAATGGGGATATATCGCATGTACTTTACTTGTTTCCATGATATTGGTTTTTCATAAAGTTGTTGGTTTTCGTTGACTATGGAATATGTTTGTTTCCATGATGATTGTTGATGTTATAATTTTTAGACCTATTATGATCACTAACGCATAATTGATTAATAATTCAAAGATGGTAATTGAACTGATTGTGTGTGAAAAAGAAGTTGGTATTCCCCCTATTTGTGAATTTGTAATGATGTGATGGCTTGTGTGATGGATTAAATTAAGGGTGTGGATTATTTCTAGATCTAGCTCATGGGTTATTGTGGTAATGTTTCTTGTGTATGGGTTTTTGGTAAGTGGTTATGGTTGGAAAGGGGTTGGGATATATGTGTCTATGTGGTGGTGATGTGTGATATGGGGACATGGAGTTGATGTGGGAATGGTTGATGGAGTTTAGTGTTGTCTTAGTAGTTTCCTAGTAGTTATGATATAAACTTGAATGGTATAATGGGAATGAACATTGGTGAAATTAATGTGTGAAAAATGAAATCATGCATGGAGTGGATAATGAATGGGTTGGGAGTAAATGAATGATGTAATGGTAAATTGAATAAAAAAATTATTTAAACATGAATGAAGTGACTAAATAACTTAAAGTTGGTTCATAATAAGTGAAACTATGAATTGGTTAACCTAAGAAGGAAAATTAAATTGTTTATTGTGTGTGGGTTATTGGTGTGCATGGTTGGATATTTTTATATTAGTAGTGTTTTCATGCATTTGTGGTGATGTACAGGTCGTAGTAGTTATGTGGTTTAGTTATGTGGAACTATAGGTTGAGTTTGTGTGTAACTATTATATATTTTATTTTTCTTATGATTTTTATATACACCCCATCTGTATCATGTGCTTACAATGACAACCAAAGTTTTTGGGTTCCTGGGGTTTTCCCCAAATATCCAGGTTAACAAGGATAT
Source organism: Viscum album (assembly GCA_963277665.1). Classification (NCBI taxonomy): domain Eukaryota; kingdom Viridiplantae; phylum Streptophyta; class Magnoliopsida; order Santalales; family Viscaceae; genus Viscum; species Viscum album. The sequence continues at coordinate 1,036,276,240 of OY728141.1, read as the reverse complement.
ATGGTTGGCTACCCCATCTTCCCCTATCTATCTTAATAGAGAATTTATTATGTGTGGGTTGTGATGTCTTTCGGTTATAGTTATCCAGAGGTGATGTTTGATGAGGATTTTTTGGTTCAAGTAGAGGTTGGGCATGGTATGAGGAGGGAGTAAGGTTGATGTCCTTCATGTTCACGATACCATACTATTATTTTTTATGAAAGTTTTTATATAATAATTATGATGTGATAGTTCTAACATGCGGTATGATTATGATGAGGTTTTAATTCAGTGATTGGTATGGGTTCAGAGATATGGATTTCCCATTATGATGATTCTTATGGTGATATGAAGCTGATGGATATAGAAGGGATGGGAGAATTGGGACATATGATGTTGGGGGATGATAGTGAAAAATCAATAAGGAAGCAATTTGGGGTACCCTTTTACGGATACTATTATTCTTATATTACATTACTTGGATAGATTATTTAGTAAGTAAACCTTGGTGAGGCTAAGAACTAGGTGACTATAGGTGCTTGCTGATTTTTTTTTTTTGTTCAGTGGGGAATTAGTATGCTCTTATCAGATTTTCATGAGAGTCCTTGGGTATGATCCTACTAAGTATACATGTTATTATCATTGTATGTATATATAAACTATTTTTTAGGTTATCAGGAGGGAGTTGGAGACCAAGCTGTACATTTTTAGCTTGGATCTTGGAGATGTTGAATTTTTTTCATAGGATTGTCTTTTGATATTCTCTTAGATACCTTTATCTGTATTTTTATGAAATTACATGCATTATGGGATGTTTTGGGATAGTCTTACTTCATGTTATGGAGTTTCTTAATTTACATACTATCAACCAATACTAATTCCTTCTCTTGAGGGTAATTCCTTCTATATGTGTGACTTTATTTATACCCTCATTTCTAGTCGCTAACCTAGGGACTACTAGAGGAGGGACTCGAGGGGTCATTACCTATCATCATTAACTATTGGGTAAGGAGGGGTTCCTTTGGAGGGAGGGGTCATGACACACCCATCCATGCAAGTGATGTTGAGGGATAGATATACATGTTGATAAATTGTGCATGTCCTACCCTGGAGTAGTGAACAAAGGTGGAGTAAGGGAACTGTGTATTAGAAAAATACTGACTGATCCCTAAACACTTGTAGAGAAATCATCTCAAGAATGGAGTAACCATGAACTCATTTTATCCATTGAATAATAATATTCTTAGTGGATTTAGGTTAATAAAACATCTTTGTTTCAAGTTCCTTGGACTAGCCCAGTGTGGGTGAACCAAGTAAAATTTTAGTGTATGTGTGCATGTGTGTTTTCATTTCTACATAAATCAAAGTAGGCTAAAACAAAAAATAATAATATCTGGTAAAGGTTGATCATGTGAAGGGATAACCAGATCAATAATTAAACAAAAGTAAAAGAGTGACCCTAATAGCTATGAGTTCAAGATCAGAATAAGGTAGTGAGGGATTTTAAGAAAAAGCATTTAAGTTGGAAAAGATTTCATACCCTAATTCACACTCCCAAGGTATTTTAACATAAGTCCCTTGAGGGTCTTAAAAATTGGTATTGTAGAATAGGTTGTATTTTATTATATTTTTTTCTCTAACTTGATCTGATTGGTTTTGAAGTTTATGTTTCAAACTAATCTTATATTATTAGTGTCCATGGCTAAGGGAATTACATCGAAGAAGAAGAAGATTTCATGAGGAATTCCACAATATAGAACCATTTTTTGGAATAGTGTTATTTAGATGAAAGAATCCATCATCCATGATGATAAAGGTATAGAAATATCAAGTTTTAAATATATTTTTTCATTCAATTATGTTGTAGGAATGTCCTAAGAGGATAGTATACTAAGTTAGGTTGAATTTATTGATGATGAGGTGATATTAAAGAGGGAAAAAGTAGAATTTATCTACTTATTAGAGTAGTTTGATCAAAATTTGAAAGAAGGTTACTTAAAACTGAAAGAGAGAAATAATTCTCAGTAGATCCATATTAAAATTCTAAAAAATGAATTTAAAAAATTAAGAGGCCTCAATAAAAGACTTGTTGAAGTTGACACATATCTGAGGGGGGAAAATAATTCCCAAGATGCGGGGTTAGAAGAGATATCTTCTAAGGTGTAGCAGCTTCATAATTATTCTAAGAAGAAGGAACTTAATTATAAATATGTTTGGGAATTGAAGGATGAGATGAAGGAACGCACTGCACACATAGTAAATCTAGTCAAGGAGAACCAAAGGATTCAACGGGATAAGGTGTATCTCAAAGATTCCACTGATCAAATGAATTCCAAGATTAAATAGAAAATGTATATATTGTAAAAACATTCCCATATGTTAGAGGATAAGATTTCAATTGGAGACACTCTAAATAAAGATATTAATTCCCATCTATAAAGTAAAAGTAAAAAAGATCTATCAATTAAAAGAGGTTTTGGTCTCTTCCAAAAAACATATGGAACAATCCAATGATAGGGGTAATCATAAACTAAAATATTATTTACATTTTTGATTTGACTACCCTTAGCCTGGTGATAATGAAAGGAATTAAAAATATTCCATTTTGGAATAAAGATATTATCCTGTGACAAAGTCCTTACTCCATGGGTAAAACTATTTTTGGATATAATGGAACCTCACAATAACATGAGAAAAATAAAGATAAGAAAATCCCTAAGAATAGGGAATTTATTGTAGGTTTGGGAAAAAACTTTAGAAAGCCTCTTCAAAAGTTAATGTAAATCCAATGAGATCTAAAAGAAGGTATATTAATATTTTTAACTTTCATGGGATTCATGGACATATTTCTAGATTCTAAATTGAAGAATTGGAATACATTAATTGTTGTGAATTGGGGGGGATTGAAATAATGAGTTATCATGCATTCAAAAGGAGGTATGGTTATTATTATAATAACTCTTACCATAATAAACATGTCTCAAGTGAATATTTAAGGATAGTGTTATCTATAAAGAAATATGGGAATAAGCCTGAAACTAATAAAAAATTTATTCCCCTTAAAAACATATTTCAAAGGATAGATAAATAACACTTCCATGTTGAAAGTAATGTGAAAAATAATTACAAATATACTATTGAGCCAAATTTATCTTATAGAAATATGAAAAAGGTTTTGAAGAAATATAGAGATTCATATGTTTATAAAACTGGAAGAGATCTTGTGAAATAAGTTTCCCAATAGATGGTATGTATTGAAAATTATAACAATTCTTATGGGGAAAATCAAATTAGAAATAAGTTTTAGAGAAAGGACTTACCTTGTACAAAAGAAGAAAAATTTAATGGTGATACTTCCCAAGGAATATAAAATTTTGTTTTAGGTTTTATAAAGAAATAATAATCCAAACATACTAGAAAGAAGTTGGAGTCTATCAAAATCAATTCAAAATAAAAGATGGATTCAAAATTAAAGTGGGTTATTATTGAGGATGATAAAAAAGAAAAATGATTTAATTAAGTTAGGTCATTCCTTTCCATAAATTTGAAAAAGGGAAAGGATAGTGTGGAATAACCAAGGTCCAGCCAACTTAGTCAGCCTCATTCCTTAAACAAAGTTATATAGAAGTTAACCCTCTCCCCATGTACTTCAATGTTTATAATTTTTTTAAGAGGTACATAATTTAGTTATAAATTAATAAGTGCATTTATTATATAAATTTTTTATAATAAAATTCATTTATTCTAATGATTTTTATTATTAATACACGCTTTTTCACCTGATATATTCTTCATATTTTTCAGGATGCTATAAGTTATGGGAGATGACAAAAAAAGTGGAAACAATCATGTTATCTACTTAAAAGAAGGCTTTCCACAAGGATTGATGATCATGAAGCACATAAATGGAATAGAACTGAATAATCGAGGTGAAACGAGGCTTTTGGAGTAGAAAATTTACTTTACATATTGTGTAATTAGTACATGTTATGAACTAATGAAAATCATGAAATAAGTACAAGTCGTGTAATGGAGGAAACCAAACTGGAATGAAGACAACATGAGTCATGGCGTGAAATATATGTGTCATTCCTTAGAACATACTTTTAATTCCTAGAAAGGCTATAAGTCATGAGTTATGTATATATAGTGCAACATTTATACGCCGTGTAATCACTACATGATGTGTAAAGGTCTTGATAGCCTAAAAACAGCCATATTTGATGTATTTTTCAATTTTGACCTATTTTAAGACCAGGGACCCACCTATAAATAAATTTTGACCCATATTTAATGTCATTTACTATTTTATGAGCCTATCAGGAGTCTATAAATAGAGTTTCAAGTTTCTACTATCAAAGGGATCCCATAGACCAAAGATTGGAGTGATAAGTTTTGTTGTGCAGGGTCCTCACCAGTTCCATCTCTAGTTTTTCATTATGATTTTTTTCTTTAATTACCTCTTATTCTATCATAACTATAATAAGGGGCTAAACCCTACTTGTGATAGGGTTATATAACCAAAGGGGTAATATTTCTTTGGACTTATTCCTTTTTCTTTATTCATGTATTTGGATTGCTGTAGTTTATTGAATCAATTTGCAATCCCTTTATTTTACTTTTATCATGAGAATTGATATTTGAATATAAAAGAAACATTATAAATTTTTAAATTAGTTACCCTGAATCAAGGTAAGATCATTGACGTGTTCAGGGTGGCTAAGTTTAAAAATGTTATCAAGACAAACTTTATTTGGTGAAACCCTAAATTACTAGACTAAGGGAAATAAGGGATTTTCACATCAAGGAGGGGATACCATGACCATTGGATCTCCCACATCTTAACTCTAGCACAAAAATAGATTAATCAAATTGTTTTCTCAAATCCAATTTCACTTGAACCCTCAAAATACAAAACCCTGGCATGCCATTCAAATTTTTTTCAAACCAAACAATATATTTTACTATGCGTTCTTCATTCATTTTAACAAAACTGATTCCAACACCCAAATTTATTATGTCTCTTATTAACATCTTTATTCATTTTAATTAAAATCAATTCTTTTAAAAAACATAAATAAACTTATTCATCATCTTTGTGGGTCCTACCTTGAACTTTTCTAATACTATATTTTAATTAATTAAGTAACATAGTTTGAGTTTTTATAAAATTTTATTTTTATTAGACCCAAGGGAAATAATGATTCCCTTTGGGTATGTTAAAAATAAAGACACTACCGAGGATGTTTACAAATTAGTTTTTAGGTTTTATTTTTAGTTTTATTTTTTTCTTTATTTTAATTCCTCTTTTTACCACATTGGGTACTTTTGGTTGTGATGGTAGGGTTGAAAGATATGATGATTAACAATGATAGGTTCCCCTTCCTGTTGTAAGATATGACACAACTACTCAAAAAAGTTAGAAAAATTAAAAATTAATTCAATGAGTTCCCACAACTGTACTCAATCATTGGATGCACAACACCCTATATCCTGGAGCCAAAATTCAAAGAGATGCATCATGAGAAAAGAATACTAGACAACGAATCAAAATTAAGTAACACTTCCAAAGATGACTTTGATCCTAGCAACAATTCCATTAATTTTTTAGGTTCAGATGATGAAGAAGGTAAATTTACTGAATAATTTAAGTGGGAAGAAACACAATTCAGAAAATAGAAACAAGATGTAAAAATAAAAGAAAAGGGTACCTTGGATACTGATTTTCTACAAATATTTCTCAAAAAACTATGATCTTGACCAAATTAAGAAGAATAAAAAAAGAACCATCTATACCCTACAATGATTATATGGAGAAACAAAAAGAATCAGTAGCAATAGAAGAAGTTTAGGAGCTCATTGTGTAACCTGAAGTGACCATTGAATAAGTCCAACACACACAGCCATCAGTTAAAGAAAAAACAATTTTATTGAGTCTGGACAAATGCTAAAATCATGTTGGTTGTCTTTGTACTATTCAAACTCTGGTCTTCATATCTGAGTTATATTCCAATTTCAATAAGGAGAAGTCAAGTTGATTTGGGTAGATTTCAAAGTCATAATTGGGTGAACACAAGGCAGTTAGCTCTATAACACACTCCAATCATCTAACCCAGGTATGGTTGATCTAAACAACCATTAAAAAAAGCATCTTACAAGATGAAATTATATTTTTATCACTTTCTAGGATTTTATATTTACTGATTATTTAGGATTTAATTTTATATTATTAGTTAATTTCAATTCCCCCTATTATTTTTTAGTGTTATTAGATAGTCTTGCACTATCACTTGATTTTTATTTTTTCAGATCCAAGACAGAAGCACTAGAAAAGTGAGAAATAGAAAAAAGGAAGAGAAGGCGCGGGACCACTACATGTCATGAGCCTAGTTCATGTCATGAAATAAATAAAATACATGTCATGTAATAAATACACACCATGAATATAGTTCAGGTAGAACCTATGTAACCATGTTTGAAGCACCAATTATGTAATACCCTGGCCCCAGAAGCCCAAAGACATTACATTACTTATTACATTGGCATGATTAAAAGGAAATAAATCCCAAAGGAACGATCAGTTCAGTAGTCTTGAAGAAATTAGATACATATATGTGACTCGTATTACATTGGGAAAGGTAACAAAATACAATACATAACGAAAACTAATAAACTGCATCCACGAGAACTCAATAAATGGTCTCCACTTCATAACCTATTGAAGGTAAAAAAATGAAAGAGGTGAGCTAAAATGATTAGTAAGGGATAAAAATAGTATAAGAATGAATCAAAAATAATTAAATCATAATCAAATTGGCGTAGTCAATATGGCATGGTGAATAAATGAAAAACACACCCCATTAATAAATTGAGAATGAAACTGCATCCATAGATTTTTTCACAGTGAAAACCTCATGGATGGTAATAACTAAAAATAAATAAATAGAATGATTATTAATTGGACATCATGTATTTGGAACATGATACCACTATACCATCTAAATGTTTTAATTTTTTGGGTAGATAGCTGTCTGATTCTGTTTTGGAAAAAAACTCAAAGGGTTTGTCGCCAACTGACTTGTCTCATGAGACCTGTTGATGTATCGAGGGGATATAGTGGGATCCACCTATCACTAAAAGTAAAAATCATAATTTATACATAAATTTAGTATAAGTACAATATTCCTTCTCAATATCTATATAGAGTAGATGATACGGATTTATCAATATTTCCATAGTTAAAACAACATTCCAAATAAACATCGTATGTAAAAGGGTATACGAATTAAGATAATAATCATATCCATGAAACCATAATATGGATATGTGATATATTTACAATTTCAAATGAAAAAATGATCTCAAATGGGCATTAGGTTCAGCACATAATAATTATTAGGTGCACAATACCAAGTAAATCACAATGAAATGGAAACATAAACAAATTCCCTTACAACATTGAAATTAATCGAGTTAATTATCATCAAGTGAATCAATTAATACCATGAATATAAATAGAATCATGAAATTATATAACAAATTTTAGTAAAAATACACCATATAAAATAAATAAGTGGTGAACAATGGAAATCTCACTAAAATAAAAGTGAGATGAGAAACCTCATACCTTATGCCCAAAGGTGTTCTCGATTAATCTTAATGACCTGAATAATAAAATTTAGATTAATTAATTAATAATACCAGAACCTTATATACATGTTATTTATTTATTATAACCCTATTGTGTTCATTCATTACCTTTTTTATGGGTTTAAGAGGTTCAATTTTATTATTTTGGAATCATTTTCTTCCTTGGTTTTCATGATCGGTTTACTTGTATTTAGGAATGGAAGTTCATTTGAAATGTGGTTAAAATCCAGAATTGTTAATATATATTATTAGTGACATTAAAGAGATATAAATTATCTTATAATTATTTTGGTTATATACCATGAGGATGACTCATTAGATAAAATTTAATGATAAACACTTGGATTAACTTGGCGGTTTTGTGCACAATGAACTTGTTTTGTATTATTATTTTATATTATGAGTGTGTAAGGATTATAGAAAATTTAATAAGATAAAATAAATATATTATGATATATTTAAACCATTAAAAAAGTTTCATGACCATTCTTGAATAAAGTAATAGAAATTGAAATCTTTTCATCCTTGAATGTGATAAATTAACACATCTCGGAAGGTGTTTTCATTTTTATTATAAGAGGAAGGGGAAAAGAGAGATGATGATGAAATATTACATTATCATAATAAAATTATATTTCATTTAGGGTACTAGAATTATTATATCATTTCTATGAGGGGAGGTGAGGAGAGAGCAACAAAATAATGGAACTTGTAAAAGAATTTGAAAAGAAAGAGAGGTTCACCTCTTGAGTACTCCTTGAGAATATTCTTAAGGACTTTTTTTGGCCTTCTGGTGAAACCAGAATGTCTTTGACATGGGGGGAGGTCTTGGGAAGTGTATTTGATAGAAATTAGGTAAGTATCAAATCTTGAGTGGTGTGGGAGGAAGAGGGGTGAGGGGTGGTTTATATAGTGGAGGGGAGGAAGGTTTTCTTAATATTGTAGTCATTAGTTTATTATTTTTCCCTAAGACAAGAAATAGTGATGATTACATAACCAAAAATAGTAATAAGTGCATGTGAGTTTGAACCAGGTGTGCTTACCTCATCAGTACATCATCCATGACTCAATAAATCATGTATTTAGCATTTATCATAATTTATCGTATTTTACTATTCACTAAAAATTCAAGTATTTCAGAAAAATCTCAAAAAATAAACCTAACCATTTTTTGATGTGTAGAATCCAAAAATTAACTCCATTTTTAAAAAATAATTTTCTAAATATGAGAAATTTAATTTTTAATTAAAATTATCATTTAATCAAAAGATACCAACACTTAAAATATCCATATTCATTTTTAAAGTGCATAAATTTTATTTACACATTCATGGGTAAGGTTAACATTCATAAGGGTCATATTACTAGTAATAATGGTAGGTTAATATTCATAAGGTTATGTTACTATTCATAAGGGTAAGTTACTATTCACCAAAAATTAACTTGATTCTATCAAACTCCAAATATCACCGTGATCGCAACCTTATTTTTCCTTTTTTCAAAATTCAAAACATAGAGGTGGAAAATTTAAGTTTAATGGCTAGGTTGTGAATTTCTCCTATAAATAACCAAGTGTTGTTTCACAAATACTCAGTGCTTCATGCAATATAGGTTATGAATAGAAATTATTTAAGAGAAACATACCATAAAATTTTTGGGGTGTTAAAAATTATAAAGGGAGTAAGAATTTCAATTTTTTATATACATTATTCCCCTTATTTGACTATTTTAGAGTTTTAACTTCCAATTTCATGTCCCATATTTGATTCTTTCTTTAATCAACCTAACTAGGAGACATAAATTTCTTAGAATAAATACCATACCATAAATTTAAATTTTTTTCAATAAATTTGAATGAGAAAATGGGGAAAAGAATTGGTAGGGATAAGCTTATGGATTGCGATTTGAAAAATCATGGTTTAGGGGGGCATGTTAATTTTTATAAATGAAATTTTTCTAATATTTGGGCATGCTTTTGAATTTATGATATTTTCATTAATTTATTTAATTATTCATATACATTACTGTGATTATTTTTTCCAACCATTCATCTCATTTTTGAGACATCCTCTAAGCCAAATATTTTTCATTCTTTCTATAATATATTTCTTGTGAAACTTGGGCATATTCACTTCTATAACTTTCTTTTCATCTGATCAATGCTATGACTAAACAATATCACTTGTAATGTGATTGAGGTATATTTTGTTATCCCTTATCCTAAGAACCACCTTACATTAATACATATTAAATCACATAGAATACATGGACATTCTTTCTAGGTAAGATCTATGTTACAATACTATATTATCCTTTTTTACCTTACTCTAAATATTTTTCATGATTATCAAAAATAAGAGTGGGGGAGATGATGACTGGTGGAAGGGATGCATATTTTATAATGAATAAGTGTGGGGAAAATTTCATGAGATTTGGGGAAGGTACATTCATTATATTTATTTCACACCCTCTTATAAAAAAATTATGTTGTGACTATGATAATTTAAAAATCGCCATTTCTTGACCGGTGATCATGTTATAACTATTAAAAATATTTTCATGAGGAGATCATTTGGGGTTGGGTAGTGGCTGTGAAATTTTTCACCAGCACAACTTTTTAAAAAGAAAATAAAAAAATATAATAATAAAAGATGGTTTTTCATTTATTTCATTTCATCTCTTTATTAATTTTCTTTGAGATACTGGGGGAAGTGGAGACTTTCATTAAGTTGTTTTTGATTATCATGCAAATTACTTTAAAGAGAAACCTCTTTTTTATCCTTACTTGGTTTATATTATTTACCTACCTGAATCAGATTCATTTAATCCTAAATGGTGAATCCCTCATTATTATTTGTGATTTTATCTTCATGTGGTGGAGGTGTTAGTTGTCTTGAAAACCTATGGTAAGTGGCATGTTCTTGAGGAATGTGCATCACTCTATTCATTCATATATTGATGATGAGTGGAAAAATTCATGTAAGGTAAATTATAAAGAGAATGCATATTAATAATTAATTGAAAAATGAAAATGGATGAACAAAAATTCTTGGCTATTTTAAAAGAGTAAAAGTAAAATACATGGTTGATTTGTATTCTTTTAAAATGGTATGTTGATAAATTTTTCAATGTGTGATGCTCAAATATTTAAATTTATATTTGATCAATTGTTTTTGTTGACATTGAAATTAAATCATGGTAGAGTAAACATCCATTATAGTATGTTAATATTCCATCCTTGAGGAAATGTATGAATTCAAGTGTGGGTGGGTTTGATAAGTACATTTATTGTATAAATTTTTTATAATAAAATTCATTGATTCTAATAATTTTTATTTTTAATATATTCCTATTCACCTGATGTATTCTTCATATTTTTCAAGATTCTATAAGTTATGGGATATAGAAAAAGGTGTGGAAAAATTATGATATCCCCTTAAAAAGAATTATTTACACAAGGATGGATGTTCATGGATCTCTTCCAAGGCACAGAACTGAAGAAACAAGGATAAACGAGGCTTCTGGAGAAGAAAATTGATTGTACATGTCATGTAATCGATATACATTGTGATGTCCCGGTCCCGACTGCCCATCAACCCGAGCCTGGTTGGCCACATAACCCCTGGATCATCTCCCCATAGGTCAGGGGCTGCTGACTAGCAGCGGGGGTGTAATGGTAAGTCAGTGGGGATACTGTACCCCCATGTCAGAGTACATAGCGAAATAGCAGCAAGTAGTAAAAATAGTGGAAGCACAACCAATGGATAAACAGGAGAAAAGGGGGAACCTAAAAACCGAACAATGGAAGTAAGTAAAACCCTAATAAGTATACAAAATCCACACTGGCAGTGTCTGATACAAAATGGATGCATGTCATGCTGATACAATGGGAAAGATGGAAAGCATGCTATACAGTAATACAAAAAGAACAAAAATAGTCTACAAGCATCTCCAGCCAAGCTCGATCCTCTGCTTTGGATATCTAGCTATAATGTATATAAGTCAACAACCTGAAGCTGGGCCTTTTCCCCTACTAGTACCTGCAGCAGTGAAGTCTACACGGGTGCCAAGGAGGCCGCCCGGGTAGGGTGTGAGACAAGTCTCAGTAGGCCACCACCAACGATGTCTACGTGTAATCCAAATAGGTGTTCACAAGCAAAATGAGTAATAGACCGCAAGTAAGTAAAGCAAAGTAAATAAACAACCCTTCTGCTCAGGTTCCGAAAGGACACCTGGTGGGTCTACCTTCTTTAGCTCATGACTGGAAATCTGAACAAACACCAGAGGTATATAGGTTATCACTGGCACGAGGTAAACATGCCTCTCGTCCACAAGAATTGTAGCTGGCGTGGGGTAGAAATGCCTCCCACCCATAAGGTTATATAGGCACGAGGTATAAATGCCTCTTGTCCTCAATCACTGTAGTTGGCGTGGGGTAGAAATGACTCCCACCCGTAAGGTTATATAGGCACGAGGTATAAATGCCTCTCATCCTAAATCACTGTAGTTGGTGTGGGGTAGAAATGCCTCACACCCGTAAGGTTATATAGGCACGAGGTATAAATTCCTCTCATCCTCAATCACTGAGATTTATCTGGCACGGGGTAAAAATACCTCCCGCCCACACATGGGTTGTCACAAGCATGTCAATACATAAAATCATAACCATTCACATCACAATATATAAGGAAAATCATCTTATATAAGATCATATTAACAATGCATGGCATTTCCCAAATCACATCATAAGGAATACGATCATCTCAAGGAAATGTACATTTCAATTCGTTCAAGGGGTTCAGGCTATCTCATTCTAGCCAACCTCTAACCAAGCCATCCCATTTTCCTAACATATAAAATGGATTTCAATACATATCATTAAGGTTCAAAGGTGAAAAGGGGCCAATTCACAAGGCATATCACCTATGGTTGACCAATCTCGGTCCAAACCTAATATAAACACCCAAACAAGGTTAGATTCATCAATATCATACCACATGGGTCATTTAGACATGAAGAAGTCAATAAAAATATAGGATTTAGAAAAGAGACAAAAAACAGCATGAGGATAGTTACTCAAAATGGATAAAACCCAAAAGGAGAACACATGACCACCTACCTTAGAGCTGTAGGAGTAGGCTCGCTCGATATCAACCTCGGATTCGCAGTAGGTTGGAAGAGATCTGAGTTCCAGTACAATGCCCTGAAAATAGGGCATATGAGCTGGCATCAAAATAACAAGACAGAAGGCAATATTTTCTAATGAAGGAAGGGTGTGTGAGGTTAGCCTTACCTTGGCCCTTCCAATGCTTCTGACAGATCAAGAATCAGACTCCGGATAAAGGCTCCACCAAGAGAAGAGTGAGAGAGAGGTTTGGGAGTTCAAGGAGGGATCCTCCTATGTTCTTTCCATGGGAAGGAGAAATAAAGAATAGGTTTAGGCTTAAATAGAAATTAGGGGAAAATGGTAATTTTTACCCAGAACTGGTCGCACGGTTTAGGCGCACGGTTTAGAAAACTGTGAGCAAACTGTGTGCACCTCACTACCTTCAGATAAAGGGTTGCACAGTTCAGGTGCATGGTTTACCCAAACCATGCGCAAACCATGCACACCCCCTGCCTCCAGAACAAAGGTTGCACGGTTTACCCAAACTATGCGCAAGTCGTGCGCAGGCCATGCGCCCTTGTCTACAAGTCCATTCCTCAACCTCCCGAGCTACGAACAAACCCTGGACGCTACCCGAACCTTCCTTAAAAAATTGCACGCATTAAACAAGCTTAAAGGAAAGGTTCGAAAGAAAAACTAATGATCCATACCTTTACCAAAGATTCGGGTCGTTACAACCTCCCCTCCTTAAATCAACTCATCCCTGATTTGTCCTTCTGAGGGTACTGAGGTTTCATCAACAAAAATCTCTGGCCATTGAGAACGTATATAAGCCTCTCGCTCCTAGGTCTCATCCTGTACCCGGTCGTGCTACCATAGCACCTGTACAAGAGGAACGGACCTGCCACAGAGTGTCTTCACGCTCCGGTCAACAATTCGCATCGAATATTCCTCGAAGGAAGCATTCACATCTAGTTCAACCTCATCGGGCTGAAAAACATGAGTCGGATCTGAAAAGTACCGACGTAGCTAAGATACATGAAAAACATCGTGCATGGCCTAATATATTTGCAGAAGTACAAGCTTTTAAGCTATTGGCTCGATCCTCTTAATCACCAAAAAGGGTCCTATGAACCTCGGTGAGAGCTTACCCTGCTTCCGTACACGTCTCTACCCCAGCCTGGGTGAGACCTTCAAGAAAACTCGGTCCTCAACCTCGAACTCAAGAGGTCACCTGTGCTTGTTAGCATAGGATTGCTATCTAGACTGAGCTGTCTGCGTACGCTTCCTAATAAGCTTTATCTTCTCTATAGTCTCCTGGACAAGATGTGGTCCTATAATAGCTACCTCCCCTACTTCAAGCCAACACAAAGGCGAGCGAAAAGGCCTACCATATAAGGATTCATAGGGAGCCATCTCAATGGTAGCCTGGAAGCTATTGTTATAACTGAACTCGACAAGAGGAATGTGTTTCTCCCATGAACCTCCAAAATAGAGAACACAGGCACATAAAATATCCTCTAGTACCAGTATAGTCCGCTCGGTCTATCCATCAGTTTGCGGGTGATAGGTCGTGCTCAAAAGTACTAGCGTACCCAAGGCCTTCTATAAACCCTACCAGAACCGAGATGTAAAACGAGGATCTCTGTCCGAGACAATAGATCGAGGTGATCCAGGAAGGTGCACTATTTCCTTGACATACAGTCTTCCCAATTCATCAACTGTGAAGGTCTCCCACATAGGCAAGAAATGCGCGACCTTCATCAGACGGTCGAAGATAACCCATATTATATCATTTCCACGAGGTGACCTGGGTAAACCGGTTACAAAGTCCATAGAAACATCATCCCATTTCCACTCCGGAATGGACAATGGCTCCAAAAACCCTATCGGACGCTGATGTTCTGCCTTCACCTGCTGACAGGTGGAACAACGCGTGATAAAACTGGCTATCTCCCGCTTCATGCTGGGCCACCAGTACTGTCATCGCAAATCTCGATACATTTTGGTGATGCCTGTGTGAACTGCCCATGCTGAGGTGTGGAAATCCCTCATCAGCTCCTCTCTGATGTCTGCTGAGGCCCATACACGCCCATGGAACAAAAAAGTATCACCTTTACCTATGGTCCAATCTGTAGAGGCGTCATTAGTGACACTCTCTCATAGGAAAAGGCCTTCTGGATCTGATAACTACCTTGCCCTGACCCATTCCAAAAGAGTAGATGTCACTACTAAGGCTGAAAGAACGGTCTAACCCTGACCCTTCTGAACCTCAACGTGCATCTCTAAAAATAGGGCCATCAGTTTCCACTCCTCATTATATTCTTGAACCACTTGCGACTGAGTTTTCCGACTTAGTGAATCGGCTACTGAATTTCCTTTCCCAGGAGTGTAGGCTAGTTTGAAATCAAAGGATTGAAGGTACTCAACCCACCTGCGTTTCCTGAGGTTTAGATCTTGCTGAGTGAAGATATATTTGAGGATTTTGCGGTCAGTGAATACCACAAAATTCTCTCCCAACAAGTAGTGTCTCCAACAGCGTAAGGCATGTACAACCGTTGCGATCTCGAAGTCGTGCGTCAGATAATTCTGCTCATGAGGATTTAACTGACAAGAACCATACGCAATGACTTGCTCGTCCTGCATCAAGACAGCTCCAAGACCGATACCTGACATGTCACAATAGACTGTATAAGCTCTTCCTGGTTCTGGAAAGATCAGTATCAGTGCTAAAGTTATCCTTCCCTTTAGTTCCTGAAAAGCTGCTTCACAAGGTTCTGACCAATCGAATATCACCCCCTTTTTGGTCAAAGATGTAAGCGGTGCTTCTAGGCATGAAAAGTCCTGAATTAACCGCCTATAGTATCTGGAAAGCCCCAAGAATCTCCTGATATAAAAGACGTTCTTAGGATGCTCCCAAGAGATTATAGCAATCACCTTCTCAGGGTCAACTGAAAATCCAGACTCAGAAATAATGTGACCCAAGAAGTGAAACTTGTCTATCCAAAAGTGGCATTTACTGAGATTATCATAAATCTGATGCTCTCTTAATGTATTTAGCACGATCTCAAGATGGTTTTCATGGTCGTGTCTAGAGCGTGAATAGACTAAGATATCGTCCATGAATACAACCACAAAAGAATCAAGGTACAGGTGAAAAATCTGATTCATAAGAGCCATAAACACTGGAGGTGCATTCGTAAGCCCAAACGGCATGACTAGGTACTCATAGAGACCATACCTGCTCCTGAACGTCGTGCGAGGTATTTCCAAAGTCCTAACATGCACCTGGTGATAGCCCGACCTCAAATCTATCTTTGAAAACACCTTTGCTCCCTAGAGCTGATCGAAGAGGTCGTCAATTTGAGATAAAGGATACCGATTCTTAATAGTCAGCTGATTCAACTTATGATAATCCACACAAAGGAGAAGGATACCATCTGACTTATTAGTAAAGAGAACCGGTGATCCCCAAGGAGAAGTACTGGGACATATAAATCCTTTTTCTTCCAGGTCCTCTAGCTGACTCTTAAGCTCTAGAAGTTCCTTAGGTTCCATCCTATAAGGAGGAATGGTCACTGGTGCAGCTCCTGGTATAATCTCAATAGTAAACTCCACCTCTCACACTGGTGTTAGACTAGAGAAATCATCAGGAAATACATCACTGAAATGCTCCACAACCGGAGGATAAACAGAGGGTTGTAACCCTTGGTCATCGAGATAAAGACTGGAAACTTGTGTCGTGACACC
Organism: Viscum album; assembly: GCA_963277665.1. Lineage (NCBI taxonomy): Eukaryota > Viridiplantae > Streptophyta > Magnoliopsida > Santalales > Viscaceae > Viscum > Viscum album. The sequence continues at coordinate 1,036,259,754 of OY728141.1, read as the reverse complement.
ATCCAAACTCTAGTGTTCCGATCCCACTCGTGTCGCACTAAGATTCTATTTTCCATTATGCATATGCGTGTCTCCCTCTGGTGACGTAAACGCCACCCTCTGACGATAGCAGTCAATCCGGGCTCTAAAGGGAACTAACCAGTCCGTCCCAATTATTACATCAAAACCTGTCATATCCAGAACATACAGGTTCCACATGAAAAGGTAACCACCCACCTTGAGGGGAAAATTATGACAACAAAGAACGCCCTCTGAATAGATACCCAACAAGGTATATAGCATGATCATACCATGATATGACTCAATGTCAAGGCCCAAACTTTTGATAATCGCCTCCGATATAAAAGAGTGAGAATCGCCTGTGTCAAACAAAGCAGATACTAGTGTAGAGGCAAATAGAATCGTACCTCATACAGTAGATGGTCCAGCGTGCTGCTCCTGTGGAGTAGGATCAACTGCATACAACTGGCCGGTACCACGGCCCTGAGTCATAGCCTGGCTACCCTGAGCAGACCTGCCCTACTGGTGGTGAGAGTCATATGCCTGATTACCTCTGCCTCGACTGTTGCCACGGCATGATCGACCGGCGGTATTCCAGTTGCCTGACTGACGTGATCCTGCTGATCCAGCACCAAATCGTGGAGTAGGTAAAGATCCCTACTCACTGGACCTTGGGGGAAAATTCCTGCAGAAGCGGTGGAGATGACCCAACCTACCACAGCCTCTTCACTCCACTGGGTTTCGCATACACTACATTTTCATATGTCCTAGCACCCCACATTAGTGACAGATAGAAGTACCACCTGAGAAAAGGGTCTGACCACCACTAACACCATGAGAGTCCTCAAAACACCGCTTCTTCCCAGAAACAGATCCACTAGAACCCTTCGGTGCCTAACCGCCCTGTTTCACACTGTCCGCTTCTCTCAAGTTCCTCTCTATGATCAGCGCCTGATTGACAATCTCTGAAACAGTCGTCAACCTGAACATGTTAACCTGCGATCGGATGGCGTAACACATCCCATCCTCAAAATGCCTAGCGGCCGTGAGATCATCAGTAGCTAGTGCAGGAGAAAAACATTGTAACTCAGTGAAACGAGACGAATATTCCATGACTGTCATGGTCCCTTGTTGCAGATTCATAAACTCCCTAGTACTATCAACCCTCAAAGTATGGGGAAAGAAGTAATCGTAGAAGATGTTCTGGAAATCAATACAGATCATATCTCTCTGTTGTCCCGACTGGGTGATGACATCCCACCACCTCCTGGATGAACCATGTAGCATATAAGATGTGAGGTTGACCCTACACTCTAGAGGCATCTCAAGGTGATTGAAGATGGTCAGAATATCTTCCAACCAGGACTCCGCAGCAAGTGGTCTGCCATCTCCCGTAAACGTAGGAGGATGATGCGACTGAAACTCATGGGTCAACTCTGCCATACTCGGGGCAGGTCGCACTCCACCTTGCATACACTGCATCATATGCAAGAATCTTTCACGGAACTGGGCATCGGCGCCCATCTCAGGAATAGAAAGAGGAGCCACAGGTGGCTCGACAGGAAGATCAACTGGCGGGTCAGGGCCTGCCACCTCAGGAACGTGATCGCCGCCGCCTTCAGCACGCATGACTTGAGGACGTCTTGGACACATAGTGCTACAATTCCAAACGAATGTATCAAAAGAAGAAGACAACAAATTTAAAGGTTTAACTCTAGAAGCTAGGACAGGTAATAAGCCTTCCTACCCCTAAGATCACTTATCCACACCCATAGGAATTCTTAATAAAACCCGCAACTGTTCAAATTTAACTTAATCCAATGATATGGCATTTCCCATCCCATAAGGTCCCATACTCCTCATGAACTGAAAGATGACACACACTTGGATGTCATTTCTTATTTTCTTGTGCTAATCAAGTATTTGAATTTCCTTTAAAGAATAAGATTAGTTTAGTTGGAATGTCATTTTTTGATCCATAAGGGCCCATAAACCTTATGAACCAAAGAGTGACACCCACTAAAACCACATCATTCCTCAATTCACAACATGCATGAAAGGTTAGTATAGCTGCACACATATTAACAAGGCATGGAAATAAACAACAGCCAATGCTCGCTAAAAATTTAAACGTGGCATGGCAATATGCATGGCCTAATCATATTGTGCCTATCGTGATGCATGTTCCATTGCATAACCCTCATTTCATCAGGTCGGACCATGAAATCCAGATTCCAAGTTTGCAAATCTCAATAACATCACAAAACATGTGAATCACCCAATGGTGAAACGATATCAATAGTAAATAGCAGAATCAATAACAACATAAAGTAGGAAACTTGGCCTATACCCCGTACATGGGTTCGCGACACCCAAGAACGACTCATGGCTAAGTCCCTAAGCGTTCCCAGTCTCCAATTCTATCATGGTCAAATTTTAAAGAAAGAAAGAAAGAAACCCTCTGATACCACTTTGTGACGTCCCGGTCCCGGCTGTCCATCAACCTGAGCCCCGAGCCCGGTTGGCCACATAACCACTGGATCGTCTCCCCATAGGTCAGGGGCTGCCGACTAGAAACGGGGTTGTAATGGTAAGTTAGTGGAGAGACTTTACCCCCATGTTAGAGTACACAGTGGAATAGCAGCAAGTAGTAAAAATAGCGGAAGCACAACCAATGGATAAACAACAGAAAAAGGGAACCTACAAACCGAACAACGGAAGTAAGGAAAACCCTGATAAGTATACAAAATCCACACAGGCAGTGTCTGATACAAAATGGATGCATGTCATGCTGATACAATGGGAAAGATGGCAATCATGCTATACAATAATACAAAAAGAACAAAAATAGTCCACGAGCATCTCTAGCCAAGCTCGATCCTCTGCTCTGGATCTCCAGATAGAATGTATATAAGTCAACAACCTGAAGTTGGGCCTTTTCCCCTGCTAGTACCTACAGCAATGAAGTCTACACGGGTGCCAAGGAGGCCGCCCGGGTAGGGTGTGAGACAAGTCTCAGCAGGCCACCACCAACGATGTCTACGTGTAATCCAAATAGGTGTTCGCAAGAAAAATGAGTAATAGACCGCAAGTAAGTAAAGCAAAGTAAATAAACAACCCTCCCGCTTAGGTTCTGGAAGGACACCTGGCGGGTCTACCTGCTTTAGCTCATGGCTGGAAATCTGAACAAACACCAGAGGTATATAGGTTATCACTGGCATGAGGTAAACATGCCTCTCATCCACAAGTATTGTAGCTGGCGTGGCGTAGAAATTCCTCTCACCCGTAAGGTTATATAGGCACGAGGTATAAATGCCTCTCATCCTCAATCATTGTAGTTGTTGTGGGGTAGAAATTCCTCCCACCCGTAAGGTTATATAGGCATGAGGTATAAATGCCTCTCGTCCTCAATCACTGTAGTTGGTGTGGGGTAGAAATGCCTCCCACCCATAAGGTTATATAGGCATGAGGTATAAATTCCTCTCATCATCAATCACTGATATTTATCTGGAACAGGGTAAAAATGCATCCCGCCCACACACGGGTTGTCACAAGCATGTCAACACAGCAAAGCATAAACATTCACATCACAATATATAAGGCAAAGCATCTTATATCACATCACATTAACAATGCATGGCATTTCCCAAATCACATCATAAGGAAAACGATCATCTCAATGAAATGTATATTTCAATTCGTTCAAGGGGTTCAAGTTATCTCATCCTAGACAACCTCTAACCAAGCCATCCCATTTGCCTAACATGGAAAATGTCTTTCAAGACATATCGTTAAGGTTTAAAGCTGAAAAAGGTCCAATTCCCAAGGCATATCACCTATGGTTGACCACTCCCAGTACACACCTAATCTAAACACCCAAACAAGGTTAGATTCATCAATCTCATACCACACGGTTCATTTAGACATGAAGCAGTCAATACAAATAAGGGGTTTAGAAAAGAGACAAAACAAGGCACGAGGATAGTTACTCAAAATGGAGAAAACTCAAAAGGAGAACACATGACCACCTACCTTAGAGCTGTAGGAGTAGGCTCGCTCAATATCGACCTCAGATTCGTGGTAGGTTGGAAGAGATCTGAGTTCCATTCCAATGCCCTGAAAATAGGGCATATGAGCCTGCATCAAAATAACAAGATGGAAGGCAAGATTTTCCGATGAAGGAAGGGTGCGTGAGGTTAGCCTTACCTTGTCCCTTCCAACGCTTCTAACGGATCAAGAATCGGACTCCGGATGAAGGCTCCACCAAGAGAAGAGTGAGAGAGAGGTTTGGGAGCTCAAGGAGGGCTCCTCCTATGTTCTGTCCATGGGAAGGAGAAAGAAAGAATTGGTTTAGGCTTAAATAAAAATTAGGGAAAAATGGTAATTTTTACCCAAAACTGGTTGCATGGTTTAGGCACACGGTTTAGAAAACTGTGTGCAAACTGTGTGCACCTCACTTCCTTCAGATAAAGGGTCGCACGGTTCAGGCGCATGGTTTACCCAAACCATGCGCAAACCGTGCGCAGGCCGTGCGCCCTTGTCTGCAAGTCCATTCCTCAACCTCCCTGGCTCCGAACAAACCCCAGACGCTACCTGAACCTTCCTTAGAACATTACACACATTAAACAATCATAAAGGAAAGGTTCTAAAGAAAAACTAACGATCTGTACCTTTTCCAAAGAGTCGGGTCGTTACACACGTCATGAAACAATGAAATTCATGAAAGAAGTAAAAGTCATGAAGTGGATGAAACCAAGCTGGAATAAAGAAAACATGTGTCATAGTCTGACACATATGTGTTACACCATGACACATACTTTGAATTACTAGAAATAATGAAGGTCATGATTTATGTACACATAGTGTAACATTTACACATCATGTAATCACTACAAGATGTGTAAAGGTTGTGATGGACCAAAAATGGCTAAATTTGATGTATTTTTCATTTTTGACATGTTTTAAGACCTGGGACCCCCCTATGATCACATTTTGACTGGTCATTAATACCATTGATTACTACAGGATCTCATCTTGAGTCTATAAATATAGAGTTCAGTTGCTGCTATTAGAGAGATCCTGGAGACCAAATCTTGGAGTGAGAAGCTACGTTGTGCAGGGTCCTCACCAGTTCCATCTCTAGTTTTTCATTATAATTTATTTTTCTTTCCTTCCCTCTTATTCTCTCATCACTAGGATGAGGGGGTAAGTTTTCCTTGTGTTATGGTTATGTATCTTAAGGGGGGATGTGTCATTGGATTTATTCTATTTTTTGTATTCATGTATTTGGATTTCCATGGTTTATTGAATCAATTTTTCATCCCTTTATTTTACTTTTATTATGATCATTGGTATTTGAATCTAAAATATAAATTATAAATTATGAAATTGGTTATCCTAAATCAAGGTGGGACCATTTTCATATTCTGGTTGGATAGGTTTAAAAATGGTATCCAAGAAAAATAAATTTAGTGAATCCCTAAATTACCGAGCCAATGGAAATAGGGTATTTCCATGTCAAGGAGGGGATACCATGACCATTGGATCTCTCTCATCTCAAATTCAACACAAAACATGGATTAATCAATTTTTTTTCTAAAATAAAATTTCACCTGAAACCTAAAACTAATAAACCTTGGCACTCCTTTCAAATATTTTTCTAAATAAAATAATCTGATACACTTTTATTTCTTCATTCATTTCACCAAAATTGATTCAAACACCCGAATTTGTTTTGTATCTTCTTCAACTCTTTATTCATTTTAATTAAAATTGATTATTTTAAATAAACCTAAATAAACTAATTCATCATCTTTATGGGTTCAACTTCAAAAAATTATAATACTATATTTTAATTAATTAAGTAGAATAGTTTGAGTTTTTTTTTTAATTTGTATCTTGATTAGACCAGGGGAAATAACGACACCCTTTGGGTCTATCAGAAACACAATCTATAAGGTAGTTGTACCAAAAGATCACATGAGAATGAGATAAAGGAAAATCAATTTGAGCTAGAAAATACATCATACAATAAGTGGGTCATAGATTATTTAAAGCTCTATTTGGTATTAGGTATGAACAATAGCAGTAAGGATAAAAATGAGCCCTCAAGAAGTTTCAAGAAACTAGTTTGTTTCTAAAATATAGAATCCAAAAACTGAATGATAGAATTTAATTCATTATTAAATTTGGATATATGTGAAGAGATTGCATAAGATCCAAAAAAATATGTTAAATCCTTATAGGAGTATCCAATTGGATCATGATAAATCTGAACCAAAACAAGTTAAATCAGGCCATGAAGTTAGTGGAAGTATCCCACTAAAATAAAGTGGATAGATTTGGAGTAGCAGCAACAACATAAAAAATTTCATGTTTATTTTCTTTAGGCACTTAAAATTTGGTATCATATGTCTATAGTGTACATAATACTAAAATATTGTTGACCTAGATATTTTTTTCCAACAAGTGGACCCTCAAACTAAATAAAAGTTTAATACAAAGGTATCTAAAATTTAGGGTGTGTTAGTTCAAAATTTTCAAAGTTTCTCAACCTTATCTAGAAAATTGAGAATCCTGTGAAGAGATAAAAATAATGTCATTCAATTAGTATCATTATTATGGTTCTAACAAGTGGTATCAATTATCTATTCAAGTGTTATTCTCTCACACTCATGGTTCTTGATGTTTATATAATAAAATTTTCTATATAAAATTGTGATGAGATCATAGGTTGGTTTGTATTGATATATTGAAAGGTTTTTGCTTTCACATGCTTCATTTGAAAACCAATGAGTGAGATGGATATCTTTGAGGATGTTTTAAAAAATATATTATTTCTTACATTGATCTTAGGCTTAGTATGCTTATAGGATTTTATAGCTAATAAAATTTTAAATGGTAAATTTATTAACTTGGTATCTTTGAGTTGTTGTAGCTAAAGCTAGAGAAGTGGTTAGAGATTGGATGGAGGATTTATAGAATTATTAAATCCTACCAAAAAATGGTACCCTTTGGGGACCTAAAAGGTGGAGGATCTATCCCATGATAAAGGGGGGAATATTGTAAAATGAGGTGTTCTTACCTATATACAAAGGGGGAGAAATATTTATCCCTATTCACAAAGATGGAAAAGTGATTTCTCAAAGAGGAATAATGGGAACCCATGAAGAAGACCCTCTTGTAATCTAAAGACAAATGGGTGAACTTTATTGGAATTTCTTCCCAAGAATTATAATGGGAAAGTTAGAGTCAAAAGGAGTTGAGGAGAACACCCTGATCAAAGGGGGAACATGAGATAAAAAGGAAGATCCCTATGATGATGGGAGAGAAGATCTAGAGACACCCAAATATAGGTAGAGGGAAAAAAAGAAAATATAATTACTTTTTACCCCTTTTATTTCATTATCAATAAGAGGATAAGATTTTGGATAGTACAAGGCGTTATATTGTCCAAAAAATCCAAATAGGGAGATCATTGAAACCCTCATGGATTTTTGTGCTGGGTTTGTTGAAAATACATGTGGAAAAAGGTTATATGAATAGTTGTTGATAATATGGTGGATATGGTCAAATGGATATTTCATTGGTGTTTCTTAGAAGATTTTTATAGACTCGTCCTTGTAGGATTCACAAGGGTGACACAATTCAAGGCCAAATGAGATTATTATCAAATGAATATTTCTTATTATACTTTTTGGATGTGTTAAAAAAGGAAATGGATGAAGGAATGGAGTTATATAGAGTCCATGATAATCATATGACAACACCTAGACAAGTTAATGGGATGTTCCGTGAAGGTTGAAATCTATTTGGAACAATTTTGGAAGTAATTTTAGAAATTACGGTTGAGTAAAAGATTCTAAAAATGGGAAATATATGGTCTACATAAGTGTCAATCACCCTCTATGTATTGTCATTAGATTTGTAGTATAACTGTCATTCCATTTGATATGTGAATTGGAAAAAGTATGTGTTCTTTGTAAGTGTCATTGGGTATGTACGTTGGTGTAATCTTGCTTTATGCACATGTGCTCAAGTACCAATTTAGGTGTCATCACCCCCATCCTAAGTGTCATCATGGTTTGGATATGATAATTTTGAAAAGGTGAGGAGTATATGTATCATTGGTAATGAGCATAGATGTGTCTTCCCTTTGTGTAGGTGTGATTTTTTATCTATGTAAGTGTTATACCAGGTTATATAGGTGTCATCTTAGGCTATTTAGGTGTGATCTGAGACTTTGAGAAAATTGAGTATCAGCCTGCAACAACATTCCATGAGGGAACTAATTATAGATTAATTGTGATATTATTTTAGATATTCCTGGAGGATTTTCCCTCATTTCATAAGATTATTTACATGTTATTAAATTTTTAAAGCATCATGAATCTTCAAAGGGAGCTGTGATTCAAGTCAAAGATAAAGGAAATAGTTTTAGTGTATTTTTAGTGGAATAAATAAAAATATATTCCACACTGTGAGGTGATGAGTTATTCTATAAACATGCATCATGCATGGAATATGTCTCAAACTAGTTTCATATTATTATATAGAGAATATTTTATGATAAAATAGGTCTTTAATAGGTCAAGAATTTTTATGTTGTACAAAATACACAATAAGCAAGAAAAGTAACTAGAGACATGGAGTTTATTGAAGCACGTGGGTTGCATGTATTTTTAATACATGGTTTTGAAGCAAGTTGTAAAAAGTTGTATTTCCAAAAAAAAGTGAGAGGATAGAGGAACTTACTCAACTCCTTATAATGATGTTGGAATGTGTGATGGAAGTAAAAAATGATATCTCTATATCCCACACTTGTAAAATTGGAGAGATAAGGAAAGTTGTGAGAACCTACTGAAAACATATACCCATCTAAGTAAATAGTAAGACACTCATGAAAACTATTCCCTAAATATATGTATGTTGAGTAATAAAGAAGAATTTGTGTTATCTTAAATATCTAAGACCCGAGTGATGAATAGTGAGATTTTTTCATTAAAGTAAAGTAAATAAGAGGGGATAAAGTGTTTACTACCAGAGATGGTAGATAAAATAAGGAGGAGGAATAGCATCTTGAGAGGGGATATGAATTAAAGGTTGTTGTAGCTATTTAATAAAGTGAAAAAGGCATTCTATATTTAGTATATAAATAATAAAGGATGTTCAAGGAGTATTTCATTGTAGACCTGTGAAAGAGTATCCTATGTGTATTTTAGTAGCACATCTGCACAAACCATGGATACACCCATCCATCTAAGTTGTGTTGAAAGATAGACCTAAAAGTATATAAATTGTGGGTGTCCTTTCCCTGAGCAATGAGTGAATGAGGAGGAAGTGAAGTGTGCCTCTTGTACAAGGATTGACTGATCCATCAACACTTGTAGGACATTGATCCCAGGCATGGAGTGATCACAACCTCATTGTATCAACTGAACAGTACTAATATTAGTGGATTCTAGTGCATGAAACATCATCATTCCATGATCCTTGGACTAGATTAGTGTAGGTTAATCAAGTAAAATCCTTGTGTTTATGTGTATTCATGTTTACATTTGTACAAGACACAAAGTTAGGTAAATTAAAAAAAATCCAGTAAAGGCTAGTCAAATAAATAGATAATCAGATCAATAGTTAAACAAAAGAAAAAGGGTGATCCTAATAGCTATAAGGTCAATATTAGACTAGGGTGGTGATTCATTTTAAGAAAAAGTGTTTGAGTTGTATAATATTTCATACCCTGACTGATCCCCCCCCCCATTTATCTCAAGGTATTCTCACATAATTCCCTTGAGGGACTTAACAGTGTGAGAGACAACTTGGTTATAATTTTGTGTTGAAAAAATTTAAAATTATATGTTCATTAATTTTAAATAACTTTTTCTATGGATTTATAATTTATATCATGATTTTATTTTATCTGTTCAGATAGGTTATGCACTCTATAGGGATGTTGTTTTAAATATTTTTTCACTATTTTTTTATTGATAGAGTCTCCTCATTGTTCCCTATGATATTTTTAGCCTTATTAGAGACCTTAGGTTATCCTTGGTCTCTGATTAGTATATGTATCAAAATCTTGGATTTTTTAGATCATTGTGAGGTTGGCCTATGTGAGAGTTTTGGTTAGCAGTGAGGAGTTAGAAAGGTTTGTCGTGGTGTTTTATCTCTTATTTCTACCTTATGACTTATAAATTTATCTAGTTTTCATCTCTGATTTTTGTTCCTTAATTTTAAGTCCAAAAGGTTTTTGTCTCCAGGTTATGATGATTGATTGTGGGAATTTTGAGTGGTAGTTTCATGGGTATATGTTCATTAATGTCTAGACTTTATAGTGTATTTATTGTGATTTCTTTAGAAATGGTGAATGGTACCTAATTGTCATTAGGATGCTAGACCGGGATGGAATTTCTCTTGGTCGGTAGCTTGTTTTTTGATAAATGGTGTTGCATATGGTTTAGAGATTTCCCTATGATGTTGGGTCTGCATGTCACTTGTAGTGGTATCTTATTGAGGAAATATCATTTTGGTATAGTTCTAAGAAGTTATATATATAGGTGTAGATTCTTAATTCAATTCATTTTGGATTTGATGGTTCCTTGCATTGAGTTTTTTAGGTGATGTTTCACGGCTTAAAGCTGGCATCGCAATTTTTTGGATCCAATCTTTCTTTTATGAATTTAGGTGGAGACTTTGTTTTAAGTTTCATTTTATATGTTTTCATTATGTGGGTTTCTTTTTTTAATTTTTTCATGTTGACTTGTTCATTGTTGAGTTATAATCTTGGTGAATATGTCTAATTTGTTTTGTTCCATTGTGTTTTTTTAGAAAATGGATACTAAAATGTTCTACTTTTGTGTGTGCAGGTACTAGTAGGCAACTACATGATCTCCTTAGATGGAAACTCGGGTAAGTGAAGGTACGTATTTTGATTATGAATTTGTTTAGATTTTTTTAATTCAGAGTATTTTGGGATAGTTTTTTGTGTGTCATTTAATTCATGTAGCATGTTTCTCATTGATTCATGGTTGTGGACAATATTTATGTCATGTATTCCAATTCCCTATTTAAGTTGTAATTCCTAAATTGATGATTTTATGTGATGTAGAATCATCATGATATTTAGGAATTTAATTTTCAAGATTTTGATATATGGAATTTCCTTTCACCATTGTTTCATATTAAATTTTCTCATATATTTAATTACTAAGGTAGAGAATTGTGATTTTGTAATTGACTTAGTTTTGTTAATTAAATGATTTTTCAATATGCATGATTAATTAACATGTTTATTTTTCATTAATTTGTGAAATTTTAATATGTTGAATTTAAGAATGTGGTTGTGTTTTTGTTTTTATTATTGGGATTATATTGCATATTTTTTTAGTCTTTTTTACCTAGTCTTGTTCCATGGCATATCTTTTGGAATATCTTCTACCCAGCCTGCTTGAATTCCCTAGTTTTGATTTGAGTCATTGATCTCTTGAATCTTATGTCTCCATGTGGCTCTAGTTGAGTTCACTCAATCCTAGATCCATGATGCCCCTTGATGGCCTATTTTTTATTGGTTATGTATCCTTTGTTTTTTTACAAAGGAGATTATATTGATCCTTCCATTCAACCTAGGTCTTACATGCATCTAGCCTTGTGTGTTACACTTGCCTCCTACATTATAGTGTTGTGTTAACTTGGTTATGAGGTTAGATTTTTTTATGTTATACTCGGATTCTCCATTGCATGAGAGTTCTCTGGTTTGGAATCTCATTCTATTGAAAGAAAAATAAGAGAGGGAGAAGGTATCTTTTTCTAGTTCACTAGAGAAAAAGCATATACATCCCTACAACTGTTCTTGGATATTAATTTGAAATATTGTGGTGATGGTGATCCCTTGGATTACATGAGAGGTCATTGTCTGTTTTGTGTGTTGATATCTGTGTGCAGTTTCAAATTTAGAGGACAATGGTTATGACTCAATGATAATGACACCAACCTTCTAGCATATAGAATCTTCTGAAAGTCATACTAATCCCCTGGTAAGGGGTCTAGGTCCATTTTTCTTATTCTTTTTCAGTTTATTTTTATTCTTGTACAATTTATATGCTTGGTTTTGTGTTAGTTGTGTGAGTGGGTCCATGTAATAACCCAAAATTTTATCAATGTAATTTCCCTTTTAAATATATAATTATTTCATATTTAGAAATATAATATTATATAATTCACACACACCACATGATGAAACCAACAAAATTTTATTATATTAATTTGAATATTATATTTAGATAATAAAAATGACCATAAAAATTGAAATCATTACAATGGGACAAAAATATAAATTAATACAATAGTAATAGGAAAATTTGGATCTGCTCGATCCCCTGGAATAATTTCACTCATGAACAACACTGTAGAAATGAAGCAAAAGATTAGTAATGAAATAACCATTTTTAAAATAAAAAAATATATAACCTTTAGAGAAAATATAATTGAATGAATAATGAATGGAATATAAAGTATTTATAGAAAGTAGGGAACCCATGTGACCATTACAAATCTAGCCTTTGGAATAGTAATCTAATCATTGAAATAGTAACTTGACCGTTGGAATAGTAACATGGCCATTAGAATAGTATCCTCACCTATGGAAGTGTAAAATAATATTTTGGTATCTTATAAAATCATAATATGACATATTTATATCATGATACAAGTAAGTAAATATTTTAAAATTTATAAAATAAGTGTTCATATTTCTATAAAACTTATATGTTTTATTTGCATTTTTTTATTTAAAATAATTTTTAATTTCAAAAAAAGAGTTAATAAATTAATATTATGTTTTATTTTAATGATAATATAATTTTATGAGACCATCATTAATTTTTCAAAGAGTCGGAAAATTAATTATTATATAAAAATTGGCATTTTTCAAATAAATGAGTATTTTATATAAAAATTAAATTTTTCATATTTAGAAAATTATTTTCATAAAATTGACTCCATTTTTTGAATATATGCATCAAAAAATGATTACAATTAATTTCTTTTATTTTTCTAAAATAGTTGAATTTTTTTTAATAGTGAAATACGGTAAATTATGGCATTTAACATTATAAGCTAAATACATGAATTTTTGAGTCATGGATGATGTAAGTACCCATTAGTTCAAACTCAAATGAACTATTTACTATATATAGTCACAAGAATAAATATTATTGATAGTCTTAAAACAAAATAATAAACTAATGAATATAATATTCAAAAACACTCCTTTCCTCCCCTTATAAATATCACTCATCATCACCCCTTCTCCTCGCAACTTCTAAGCCTTGTAGATTACAAATTTCTACCCATTTCCCTTAAAAGTACTCTCTCCCATATCTTAGTGTTATTGGTCTCATCAAAAGACCAATTCCAAGTGCCTTAAGGAGTATTTCAAGGAGACAGCATTTAAGAGGTAATATTCTCATTTTACCTCTTCTAAATTCATTTATTCTTATACCTTTGCCTCACCTCCATAATCCAATGAAACATGATGAATTTAGTATCATAAATATACTTAAATTTTATGGTTTTAATGTAGTATTCATATTCTATCCTCCCTTCTTTAGATTCTAAAACAAAAATGTTGTTTACAATATGGTTGGTTCACCGCCTCCATAAACAACGCATCCACTGCCTTCAAGGATGGTCATAAAAATATTATCATGGTTAAATAATATTATGATAATTATAATATAAATTATTTAATGATTTTTAATGTCTTAATGATAGTTTTATTAAATAAAACTAATTTAGTTTTTGATGGTCAGTAAATCCACCTAAATGAACTAACATAATAACATTAACATTTTTACAAAAAGAATCATCCCTATGTCGAAACAAGAAAGGATATTTGGTACCATTTAAATATATATAAGTATATTAATACCATATAATTTCATTTCTATATTTATAGTATCATTTTACAAGAACATTAATAATTATCCACAAGTGATCCAACCTTGGAAATATGAAATGATTGCTCTCGTAACAACAAAATTAAACATTGTATCTCATTGAAATAGTTATAAATAAACATAATAAAATTATAGTAAATAAAATATAGATGTAAAAGGTTTTAATTAATTAATTAATTAATCGAAATTTATTATTCAATATATTAAGTGCAAGTGCATAATGGATCCATACATATGGTAAGGGATCTCTTCGAACCACCCTTTTTCTTGGGGTTATGGTCTTTCTCTCTCTATATCACTTTCTCTCTATTGTTTTAATGTTATAGAATGATTCTAAATTTTGTATATATGTATCTAAAATATATACATATCTTATTTTCTCATACTTTTATGGTTTAATACATTCCTTAAATTCATATCTCAAATGTCTTATTTATGAAAACTCCTTTGATTATGATATGAGACAAGATTGTGCAACTCATTTCTTTCCATGGGTAATTCTTTTTTTTATGTATTATGATTGATTATTTTTTTGGAACACATAAAAATGTACATTTTATGATGGGTGCACTCATATATATCTCCAATGCATTGGGTAATGTTTTTGTCTCATGAGAAGTCATGTATGGGATTAGGGAGTGAACCTAATCCATGATGGGACTCTATCCACCATGTGATGTTGTCTTATTGGTTAGTCTTGACTTGTTCTTATGTCATGTTTTTTATTTCTTCCACATTCCTATAATGTCATGATATTATGATTCCATGTTTTTTATTTTATGCCTCTATATAATTATTCAAAAGTCTTGCTTCTTTAAGATATCATATTATGCCTTTTGATTGATATGTTATATTTCTCTATCATGTTTATTCCCTTACTAGACTTTATAACTCACCCTTTTATTTTATGTATTCTCTAGATTATCCTATGTATTTTTAGGATCTCAAATGAATTTAGAACCTCATTTTAAATACTAAAATAAATACATTTTATTTTAGTTTCAATTTGATGTTTTATGTACATTGTCTTCCAAAGACACTATACCTCTCAATCCTTTGGTTGTATCTAATGAATATTTATGTTAAAAATATTGTAATAATATGTGTAAAAGGATTGTATTACTATAGTTGGTATTAGAATAAAGTTATAGTTGTTTTTGAAGATTATGACTAGAATACTTTATTGATAACCCTGGGGATAAGTCTGGGTATAGGAAAATATCCTAAGATTTTGGTGAAGTATAGAGTGAGTGGTTTTTGAGAAAATACATCTCTATCTAGATACTATGAGTGGATGTGGATTTGGAAAATTTGTCCCTAGGGGTAATAACCTTGAAAAGAACACATTGGGTATTAACTCAATCATCACCTGGTTCATGATATAGGTCTTACTACATGTATGGTTTTACACTCCCAGGGGATATGCTTTGGAAAATTCACAAGTTCTTTATGAACCATTATAAAGGACTTAAATAAATTGTTAGGTTAGAATAATTAATAGGTAAATCAATATAGATAACCCATATTGAAACCTAGAGACTCAAAAGTTGGGGTCTATATGTCATTTATAAGGTATTCCTTCTAATTTCATAATTTCCCTTTTATATGTTTATTAGTTAAAATACTATAATCATGTTTTCTATTTATTTTAATTAATGGTGGTAAATAGTAGGAACCATGAAAAAACAATGTGATAGTAAATGTGATGATTTCCCTAAATATATGTCTAGACATATGGTAGTAGGAGCTTCATAGAAGTACTGGCTTAACTGACTCAGGATATGAATAATAACTTGAATCATGTAGAATTCCCTTCTTATCCTAAGAAATATCAAGTTGTGGTTGATTCCTTATGATACAAAGGTCCCCTACCTTTAGTGGATATTATGATCCCCTCATCATGGAAAAATGGATTAACTCCATTGAAAATATATTATATATCCTCCAATGCTCAAAATAAAAGAAATTCATGTTGGTTGTCTATAACCTTGAAGGGGAATCTTATCAGTAGTGGACACAGATCAAGAACACAAATTCCAAAGAGGAAATTGATTCCATGGAATGGGAGGGATTCAAGAAAATATTTTTCAATAAATATTTTCACCAAAATCTCCATCTTAATATAGAGAGGTAGTTCCTCAGATTTAAGAAAAATGAAGATGAGTATATTAGGGAATATGAGTAAAACTTCACAAGCCTTTTATGGTACGCCTATGGCTTTGTCATCAGCACCTAAAGTAAGGTGGACCATTTATTTAGTGGGTTAATGGTGATTCTATGAAAATCATTAGAGATTTGATACTTTGACAGCTATGGATAGATTTTCAATTATTCCCTCAAGATTGAGATGGAGATTGGATACTTGTAGTGGTCTCATGGGGAGGAAGATAAAAAAGAATAAAATAAAGTTTTCTTTAGGATAATTTATGGATAAATCTCATAGTGAAAAGAAAACACAACTTCTCATGTGTCAAAAGTTTGGGAAGAAGCATATTTAAAACTATCTGAAGAGAACTGAGAGATACTTCAAGTGTGAAAAATAGGGGCACCAAGCCAACCAATTCCAAAGGGATATGAAGAAACCCACTAATGTGATGGAAGAAAATAAGTTTTAGATCAATAATCAGTATGTATTCCATTATTTCAAATATAATTAACACTATAATTATGAAACCCAATTACCTAAGCCAAGGGCTGTTAGAGAAAATCAATGACAACAACCCCTAAGTCCTATATAGTAAGGAAGGACATATGTTATCACTACTGTTGAGGTTAATCCCGAAAATGATGTGGTGACAGGTATACTGGTTATTCATTCAATAATAGAAAACTTACTTTTTGATTCTATTTATATACATTATTTATATCTTATAACTTTATTATAACTAATAAAACACCACCTCAAAACATAGTAGTTGAGATATCTATGAGAATAGAAAATAGATTAATTATTGTGTCTCAAGTATATAACTCCTCCCAGGTCAATGTTTGAGGATTTAACCTCCCAAGAAATATTGGAATACTTCCTTTAGTGAAGTTTGATGCAATATTGGGCATGGATTGGTTTTACTTATATATAGATGATGAAAACTATCGGGAGATAGAGATCACTCTTCACATCCTGAGTCATCCTCTGATTTTGTACAAGTGTGTGAAGGAGAATGAATCTCCTTTGTAATATTTATCTCAAGTGTGGATATTATTTCATTATGATCAATCATATTTAGATCAAATTATTGATAAAAAGGATAGAATCATGCTTGAATACATGCCCATTGTATGGGATTATACTAATGTATTCCCTGAAGAATTGTTTGGTCTTCCCCCTAACCAAAAGGTTGAGTTCTCAATTGAATTTATACCTAGATCTCCATCCATATCAAATACTCCTTATATAATGGACATCATTGAGTTGGAAGAATTAAAAAACTAGTTATAAGAGATCTAGAAAATGGTTTTATACACCTGACTGCATCATCGTGGGGTGTTCTGGTCCTCTTCATCAAGAAGAAGAATGCTTCAATGTGCCTATGCATTAATTATCATGAGCTTAACAAAATCAAGATAAAGAAAAAGTATCTCATATCATGGATAGATGAATTTTTCTATCAACTAAGTAGATCCCAGTACTTCTCTAATGTGGACCTTTGGTCAATAAATCACCAATTATAGGTGAAAAAATAAATATATTCCAAACATTGTCTTTCAAATAAGGTATGGACGCTGTGATTTCATAGTGAATCCCTTCAAACTCATTAACACTCCAACAATATTTATGAACATAATGAATAGAGTATTTATATACTACCTCAACAAATTTTTGGTAGTCTTTATAGATGATATTATAATATACTCCAAAATAAAAGAGGATCATGATGATCATTTGAATATTATGCTAAATACTTTGCTAATAGAGAATCTATATGTGAAGTAAAGTAAATGTGAGTTATCGATGGGAGAAGTATCATTCTTGGGGAATTTTATATAAATAATTGGCCTTATACATAACAAAGTCTATATTTTTATCCAAAAAAATAACTTTCTTTCACTTTAAGGGTCTTTTCAGGTTTAGAGTTTTAGAGAATTAGGTCATAACTCTTATATAAAAACCATATAATACAAAGTGGTCACTTCGGATAAGTATCCATTTCTCTCACAATATAAAAATTTTAAGATAAAACATGATTTATTTTCATGAAAAATATTCACAACTTTCAACTTGACTTCTTATTTTCCCTTACCCATCCTTAAACCCTATGAAAATAATTTAAAAAATTTATGGGATGAGCATAAAAAAACTCAGTAGGGGACATGTAAATAAAGAAAACCATTGGTCCAATGATAAACATTAAAATTCATGTAATGTTTACCTTCATCTTCAAAGTTATTCAAGTGTATTAATTAAAACATTTTCACATGAAAAATGCACACTTTTTTCTCAAAGAAAGCATTTAAAATACATAGGAATCAATTAAAAACCCCTTTTGGTAACTTAAAGCATTATATTCATAAAAACCTTTCAAACCCCTTTTAATTAGAATAACCATATGTCTTAATTACAATATAATAATTATCTAGTTCATTTGAGATTTATAATGTGGATCACCCTTCGTGTAAGTTATATCAGGTTCACCCATTTTTCATGAGCTGTAATGGGGCTCAACTTTTCGAATAAACTATATCGGGCTCACCCGTGAACTATAATGGGGCTCAACTCATTATATAAGTTTTATTGGGATCACCCATTTCTCATATATAATTTTCAATTACTATTTCATGAATAAATCATTTTATGTTTGAACCTTTTCATTATAAACCTTTTGAACCCATATGAAAAATCTTTTCGAATATCAAAATACCTTTTTCTTTTTAAAAAGGATTTTCAATACCAAAATACCCTTTTCTTTTAAAAAACCATTTTCAATACCAAAATACTTAAAAAATATGAGGGGTTTTTTCTTTAAAGAAAACATGAAGTCTTATAAAGTAATCCAAACATAAAATAATGGTTATGGCAGTAGGAAAAGTTATCATCGTATACATTAAAATAGAAAATTTCTTTTATCGTTTGTAAATAAAGTCAAACATTTCATACAGATATTATTTTTTTCAAAAACATTGAAAGAAATACAAAAATTTCCTTTATAAAACTATAATTTACATAATAAAATCATTTTAAAACATGTACATGGAAAAAATATAGTCAGAAGGAAAACATTTAAAGAGATTTTTTTAAAGAAAAGTATCTTATCACTTTGGAAGTATTTTAATCATAAGCCCCATGAAATCATAACACTAAACAAAACTTTAAGTAACATAATAATAGAGAAATTAATGATATAACATGTCAAAGGGGTTATATATACATCTCGTAAAAGAATATAGGTGCATAACATCAAAATTTTCCTCAATAAAAGAAAATTGAGACTAAGTCCCTTACCTTGAGTTCAATTCATCATGTTATTACTTTATCTTTCTGAATAATAAACATATATTAATTATTTACTTGTTTAATAACCTTTTTCAAGTTTATTATTCCTTTTATTTCACTAATTACCATTTCATAAAAAATTACTTACTCAATTAAGTTTGCGTCAGATGTTTCGATGATATTTAGCTTATGTGTCAAAATGAATTTAGAGGTTGACTATTGGACTAAGAGTTAATTATTTCAACATATCCATAATAATAATCATGAAATATGTATCATATTTATACATCAATTATACTTTTAAAACCAATCATGAAAGATGGTTATGAAAAATGAACTATATCACGATCATAGAGACGGTAAGTCGTACGTATGAGGTAAGTAATGTTTTATCTTTACATAATGATCATAATATCATATATTCTATATTATTTTTTAAATATACTTATATATATCATTCTTGTGATATGGTAATGAAAAAATAATAGCATCGCTTCGTGGAGGCGGTAGTCCATACGTCCACGAATGATGTTATCATTTTTCAGTGTAAGAAAGAAAATGATATATTATCTTTTCATAATGATAAATATGTCATGGATATCATTATTATGTCATTTTTATCACATATATTAATTAACTTTTTCCTTATTATCTTCTATGTAAAAGTGAAAAAATAATCACATCGCTTCGCGAGGCGGTAGTCTGTTGTACACACAAGCGACGTTATCGTATCCCCCATGAAATGGAAAGTAAGAAGGTATATGTGATATAATAACTCCAAAAGTATAAATATGTTTAAAATATCATATATATACTTTAAATACATAATTAATAATATCTGTGAGATAATATGATAGAAAATGAATAACATCGATTTGCGAGGCGGTAGTTCGTCGTACACATGAATGATTATTTTATATCCCATTTGATGGAAGATGGGATGGATTTACATTATTTAAATAAAATAATAACATCTAAGTATATAAGATATACTGGTGTTCTTATATAATCATAACTTATGATGATTTTAATGACTTGGAAAAAGAAATAAAATAAAGATGTTTGGTTAATCACAATGTCTCTTCTTCAGGTAACCTCCTTAGGTAAGCACCAAAAGCCTTCTTAGGATAGATTTCTGATCAAAATTAGGTCTCTAGGTATTGGGTAAGGAAGTAAGGAATATATTTGGGTAGGTATTGAGTGATCTAAATGGATTTTATTGTGTAAATAGGAGAGTAGATGGGTGGACTTTTATAAGTGAGGCAAGTGGCACACTTATAATTTTTTAAAAGAAAAATGTGTACCCATGTTTTTCACAAGCCACGTGGATTTAAAATGGATAATTCTCAAGAATCATACATGATAAGGTCTAAATATGTACATAAAATAGATCTTAGATAAGTTTTTATGTCATTTTAATCCTTATCTTTTAGTTTAACCCCTAGATAAATCCATTTTTACCTTAACCATGGTAATTAATTTTTATGATTTTTACTATTTATTATGATTAAAAATTAAGTTGAATTTATTAGCTAATATAAATTATTCATATTCCAAATATGGAATCCATTTTACCAAATTCAATTCACATAAGTGGAAAATTTTAATTTAAAATTAAATCCGCAGACAACAAAAAAACAGGTTTTCAATGAGTGTATTTTTCAAGCTAAAGATGATTTTATATTAACTTTATGACTAGTAATAATAATTATATGAATTTAGATTAATATTTATTGATATGTAATCAATAAATTTAATTTAAATATTTCTTTATTAGGGGTTTTTTAATTAGTTAAAAAATAAAAATATTATGCACTTTAAAACAGTTTTCAAAAAAATATCGTTTTTAAACCCAAAAATAAACTTATTCTAAAATACAATATAAAGTTGATTAAAAAGAATTTAAATATATTAAATATAACCAAATAATAATTATGTTACTTGAAATCATATTCACAACACAATTTTATTTTTAAATTACTCAATTTATTGAAAAGAATTGACATTTTTAGAAAAATCGTTATTTTTCACTATTCACTGAAAAATCAATATTTTCAAAAAAAATCCAAAATTAACCCTAATTGAATTTTAAAATGCTAATTTAAAAAATTAAATTCATTTTTTTTAAATTAAAATTCTATAATTTATAAATTAATCTTTTAAATAAAACCATATAATAAAAGAGTTTAATTAATACTATTTCTTTTTTGATTTATAAATTACTTAATATTTTAATGATGAATATAATTATCTAATTCATATTAATAAACATGAAAATGATTTATTATATCATTACCTTGGTTGTTACATTCTCCACCTAGAAATTGAGTCCTCGTAATTTTATACACTTATTAAACAAGTGGGGATATCTTTTCCTCGTAGCATTTTCATATTCTCATGTTGCATCTTCAACCATATGGTTTTTCTATAAAACCTTAACCTAGTGAATCACCTTATTCCACAATAATTTCTATTTACATTCAATAATTTAATTAATTTTTTCCTTATAATAAAGGTTCTCTTCCAACTGAACTACTTTTAGGCTCAAAACATGAGATGAATCCAACACATATTTTTTTAACATCAATACATGAAAAATGTTGTGTACCTGAGATACACTCGGGGAAAATCCACTCAGTAGGCAACTAATCCAATTTTCTCTAGGATTTCATATGGTCCAGTGAACTGCGGACTTAACTCTCCCTTTTTACAAAAATTCATAACACATTTCCATGGAGATACTTTAAGAATAACATGATCACCTTCCTCGAAAGAATGATTTTTCCTCCAGTTATCTGCATAACTTTTCTTCTTGTTCTGAGTCATCCCCATATATTGTTGAACCAACAGAACCTTTGCATCCATTTCCTCTACTAACTCTAGTACCATCAACTTCTTTTATCATACTTTATCCCAAGAAGATGGTGTTTGATATTGCTTTCTATATAATGTCTCAAATGGTATCATCTGTATACTGGAATGAGAACTATTATTATAAAAAACTCAACCAAAGAAATATAATGATCCAAACTTCCCTAGAAATTCATTTAATAAGAACAAAGCATATCTTCCAAGTTCTGAATTTTTCACTCAAACTATCCATCAGATTGAGGATAAAAAGTTATACTAAAATTTTAATTCAGTACCCAACAACTTCTGAAGTCTTTTCCAGAAATTGGATGTAAACCTAGGATCATGGTTAGATACAATTGATAGAGACACTTCATGTAACCTTACTATCTCCTTTAGATATAGTCGAGAAAGATAATCCAATGACATGGTATCTTGAATGGGAATGAAATGCGCAGATTTAGTTAATCGGTCAATAATAGCCCAAATCGCATTATTATCTCAAGAAGTATTTGGTAATCCAACCACTAAATCCATTAATATATTTTCTCATTTATACTTCAACACTGGAAAAGGTTGAAGAATTGCCTTTTTTAATTATCATTCTCTGTTAACCTGATGACAAGTCAAACACTTCATGGTAAATTCAGCAATATCTCTTTTCATTCCATCCCACCATAAATACTTTTAAAAGTCTTTGGACACCTTAGTGATGCCCGGATGAATGTAAAATGGAGAACTATGATATTCACTCAATAACTCTTTCTTCAACTGGGAATCACAAGGAACATATAATATTTTTCCAAATCATAAAACACCTTCTTCATCAAAATTAAAATCAGGAAACTTACCCTTATTAACAGGTTTTACCTTTTCCTACAAAAAATAATCCTCCTTCTGATCTTGATAGATTCTTTCTAACAATGTCGATTACACTGAAACCTAAAATAAAACAAAGAATATCCCTACATCCACAACTTCTAGGAAAAAATTCATCAAATCATTAACCAAAGGGTCATGTTCCAAACATAACATGGTTATTGTAGAATTGTTTTTCCAACTCAAAGCATCAGCTACTTTGTTTGTTTTTCCAGGATGGTAATGAATCATGCAATCATAATCTTTTATTAGTTCCACTCATATTCTATGTCTCATGCTCAATTCTTTCTGAGTGAATATATACTTAAAACTTTTGTGATAAATATATATTCCACAATTTATTCTATATAAGTGGTGCCTCAAAATTTTTAAATAAAAAACCACACCAGTTAATTCTAAATCATGTGTAGGGTAATTTAACTCAAGAGGTTTCAACTAACATGAAGCATAAGAAATTATTTTATCATTCTGTATTATTACAAAACCAAGTCCCTTCAAAGAATAATCAATGTAGATGACAAATTCACTATTTCTAAAAGGTAGGGTCAAAACTGGAGCATTTACTAATATTATTTTTAGTTCCTAAAAATAATCATCACATTCTTTTGCCTAAATAAATTTAACTAATTTTTGAGTTTACTTAGTTAGTGGGATAAACATTTGAGTAATTTTTTTAACAAACCACCAGTAGTAACCTTATAATCCAAGAAAACTATGAATCTATATTATGTTTTTGGGTCTTTTACATTCTTCAACAACTTTTATTTTAGTAGGGTCAACAGTTATGCCATCATTAGAAATAATATGTCCAAGGAAAGAAATTTTTTGTGACCTAAATTCACACTTACTAAATTTCTCATATAGTTTATTTTCTTTTAAGGTTTGAAAAACAATCTGTAGGCATATTTCATATACCTCCTAGATTTTAGAATACACCAAAATTTCATCAATAAAAGCACCCGCAAACTTATCCAAGAACTCATGGAAAACTCTATTCATAAGGTCCATAAATATAACAGGTGTATTAGATAACCCAAACAGCGTAACTAAAAACTCATAGTTCCCATATATAGTATGAAATGCAGTCTTTGGAATGTCTTTCTCCTTCCACCTTTAGCTGATGGTACCTGAACCTTAGATTAACCTTCAAAAAATATTGAGCTCCCTAGAACTGATCAAACAAATCATCGATATGAGGAAAATGATATTTGTTATTAACAATGATGTTATTCATGGATCGATAATCAATCCAAAGTATCATTGAATCATATTTTATTTTAACAAAAAAATAAGAGCACCCCATAGTAAAGTCCTAGGTCGAATGAAACCTTTATCTAACAACTCCTGCAATTGCTTTTTCAATTCTAAAAGTTATATTTGATCCATTCAATATGGGGGTTTATAAATAGGTTTAGCATTAAGCACTAAGTCAATAGTAAATTCAACCTCTTGATCAGAAATAACACTAGGTAAATCTTTCGTAAAAACATCCATGAATTCATTCACTACTAGAACATCACTGATTTGAATAGTTTCTTTCTTTTCAATAATATGAGATGGATAACTTTCATTGTCATCTCTAATCAATTTTTCAACTCTTGGTAAGTTATAAAAGGCATAAAATCATTAAACATAACTTTCTTAGACCTACAATATATCTTATCATGATAAACTGAAAGCTAATTCATACCAAGAATGATATCAAACTCTACTATGGTCAATTCAACATGATTTGTAGGAAAGACCATCCCACTAATGCCAATAGGAATATTCGTATAAATCTTGGTTTCTTTAATACTTACACTCATAGTTTTCACCAAAAGTTTTATCTTACTTTCATGAGGTGATATTCTCAATTTACTTGCAAATTTATCATAAATGAAAGAATGTGAAGATCCAAAGTCAAACAGAGTATTGAAATGATTTGAATACACAAGTAACATACATGTCACCACTTTATTTGATAGCACAACATCAACCATAGTAGTAGTAAAAGATTTCATCACTCCCTTTTTCTTCTCATCTTGATGATTTCCGGATTGAGTTGCTAACTTCAGGTGCATGTTAGCATAATGACCCAACTCATTACAACTAAAACATCTCACCATTGGATGGATATCAATTACCTCATTCTTTTATTCTTCGAGATTCTTTTCCTTACAATCATGGTCTATATGACCAAACTTATCACACCGGTAATACTTTCCATATCCTAACAAACATTCCCTGAAATGTATTTTACCACACTTGGAGCATGTTAGGGGCTTACCTCTAAACTTCTTAGTTGGTTTCTTCTCTACTGCTTGCAACCTTGACTATTTCTTACTTTTTTTATCTAGGGGAGCACAAGTATCAAAAAACTCCATCTTAAATTTCTCAGTACAACAAACTAATTTCTCATAACTTTTAAATTCTTGTGCGGCCAAAACTCTTCATAAAATTGGTTTCACCCCTAAGTAATATATGTTAATTTTACTATCAGTGTCCTGAATAAAATCTAATACAGACCTGATCAATCTTATGAAGTTTTATTCATATGAAACTATAGAATCTTCATCTTTTTACCTCAATTCTAGGAATTGTTTTTCCATTCAGATTTGAACAACCTTAGGGAAATATTTCTCAAGGAAAAGATCCTTAAATGTTTTCCATTCCATGAAATCAATAATATATTTATCTTCGGTATTCTTAACCAAATACCACCATTTATTAGCTTCACCTTTAAAATAATAAATGAAAAGGGCTAGATTTTAACATTCTGAGCATTTCACGACTTCAAATATCTTCTCTAGGTCATTGATACATCCTTCAGCTACTACAGGGTTAGATGATCCACCGAATGATGGGGGATGGTGTCTTATGAAATTATATATTATCATCATGTTCCTATGTGTTGGATTTGGATGCCCTCTAGTATGGATACTACCACCATTTATATTTTGTGTCAGCTGATCCATCACAAAAACAAACTTCTAAGTTATGATTCCAACCATCTCAGGATACTGATTTGGAAGGATATTTTCCTCTTGATGTCTTCTAACTACAACTTCCCTATTTCTTCTTCAAAAAATCATTCTGAACAAACATAATTTAGAAAAAACGGCATGGTAATCTTCAAATTCTATATCATTTTAACTTAACCATAAGGTAAAATCTTTCAAAGGTGTGTTGTTAGCATTATACTAAACTCTGAATTTATCTAAATCAACATTTGATACCAACTATAAAGACTTGACCTTATACATATCAAAATCTAGAGTTTTAGTCACAAATTTACTTTTTTCACTTTGAGGATATTTTCAAGTTTATAGTTTTAGAGAATTAGGTCATAACTCATACATAAAAAACCATATAATACAAAGTGGACACTTCCAATCAGTATCCATTTTCCCCACAATATATAAATTTTAAGATAAAATGTGATTTCTTTTCATGAAAAATATTCATGACTTGCAACATGAATCCTTCCTTTCCTTTATCCATCCTTCAACCCTATAAAAATCATTTTTTAAAAACATGGTATGAGCACAAAAAGATTAGTAAGGGACATAAAAAAGAAAGAAAAACGTTATGTTGGTGAAAAAACATGAAAACTCATGTAATGTTTACCTTTATCTTCAAATTTCTTTGAGTGTATGAAATAAAACATTTTCACATGAAAAACAAACACTTTTTTCTCAAAGAAAGCATTTAAAACTCATAGTAATCAATTAAAAATCCTTTTTGATAACTTAGAAAATCATATTCATAAAACTCTTTCAAAACTCTTTTAATTGAAATAACCATATGGAATACTTCTAATATAATCATTACTCAATACATTATATATCTATAATGGGGTTCACACTTTGTATAATCTATATCAGGATCACCCATTTTTCATGAGCTATAATGGCGCTCAATCCATAGTATAAGCTATATTGGGCTCACCCATGAGTTATAAATGGGATCAACCCGTCGTATAAGTTGTATCGAGATCACTTGTTTCTCATATATAATTCTCAAGTACCATTTCATGAATAAAACATTTTATGCTTTCAAATTTTTATCATAAAACCTTTTGAAAAAAAAATTTGAACACATATGAAAAACCTTTTTGGATATCAAAATATCCTTTTCTTTTAAAAAAATTTAACACCAAAATACCCATTTCTTTTAAAACACCGTTTTAAATACCAAAATAATGAGAAAACGGGGATGAGGGTTTTTTTTAAGAAAACATGAAAGCTTGTAAAGGAATCCAAGATTTAAATAATGGTTACGATGGTGGAAAAATTTATTGTCGTTGTATATGTTAAAATAAAACATTCATTTTGTCGTTTGTAAATAAAGTCAAACATTCCATAAAAAGATTCAGTTTTTTCAAAAACGCTAAAATAAAGACAAAAATGGTCTTTATAAAACTATCATGTCTATAATAAAATCATTTTAAAAACATAGATATAGAATAAAAAATGTAGTTAAAAGAAAAACATTAAAAGATAATTTTTTTAAAAGAAAAGCTCCTTATCACTTTGGAAATATTTAAATCATAATATCTATGAAATAATAACATTGAAAAAAACTTTAAATATTATAAGAATAGATAAATTAATGATATAAAATGTTCAAGGGGCTATATATACATCTCGTAAAAGAATATAGGTGCATAACATTAAAATATTCTTCAATGAAAGGAAATTGAGACGATGTCTCTTACCTTGAGTTTGATTCATCGTGTTCTCCCTTTATCTTCCTGAATAATAAACTTATGGTAATTATTTACTTGATTGAGAACCTTTTTAAAGTTTATTATTCCTTTTATTTTACTTATTACCATGCCATATACAATTACTTAATCAATTGAGTTTACATTGGATGTTTTGAGGGTATTTGGATTATATGTCAAAATAACTTCAGTAGGTTGACTATTGGTCTAAGAAGTCATTATTTCAACATATCTAGAATAATAATTATGAAATTTTTATCATATTTATACATAAATTTTTAAATTCAATCATGAAAAATGGTAATGAAAAATGAACTATGTTACGATCATGGAAACAGTAGGTCATACGTATGCATGAGTAACGTTTCCATTTTCCAATGATTATTATAGAAAAGAGATAAGTAATATTTTATCTTTCCATAATAATAATAATATAATATATACCATATTTTTTATTTAAATATACTTATATATATCATTCTTTTGATGTGGTTATAAAAAAAGAATTGCATCGCTTCATGAAGGTGGTAGTTTACACGTCCACAAAGGACATTATCATTTTTCAGTGTAAGAAAGAAAATGATATATTATCTTTTTAGAATGATAAATATGTCATGTATATCATTATTATTTCATGTATATCACATATATTCATTAAATTTATCTTTATTACCTTTCATGTAAAGTATTAGTGAAAAAATAAACACATCGCTTCATGAGGCAGTAATTTGCCGTACACATGAGCGATGTTATTGTTTCTCCCACAAAATGGAAAGTAAGAAGGTATATGTGATACCATAAACCCATAAGAATAAATATGTTATAAATATCATATATATATATATATATATAATTTAAATCCATCATTACAACAATCCTTGAGAGGCGATGATGGAAAACGAATGACATTGGTTTGTGAAGTGATAGTTTGTCGTACACACAAATAATGATTTTATATCCTATTTGATGGAAGAGGATATGGATTTAGGTTATTAAATTAACATAATAACATCTAAATATATGAGATATAATATTGTTATTATATAAACATAATTGAAGAATATTTTAAGGAGGGGGAAGAAGAAATAAAATAAAGATGCTTGGTTAAGTGCGATACTTCTTCTTCGATCAACTTCCTTAGGTAAGCATCAAAAGCCTTCTTAGTATAGATTTTTGTTCAAAATAATGGATCTAGGTATTGAGGAAAAAAGTAAGAAATATATTTGGGTAGTTATTGTCCAAGAAAAAGGGATTTGGAGGTGTGAAGATGAGAGGAGGGTGACCATTTATAAGTGAGGTGAGTGGTACACTTGTAATTTTTGAAATAAAAAATGTGTACCCACATTTTTCACATGACACAATGATCCAAAATGGAACATTATCAAGAATTAGACATGATGAGGTTAAAATATGACCAGGAAATAGATTTTAGACAAATTTATATGGAATTTAACCCTTATCATTTTAGTTTAATCTCTCGGTAAATCCATTTTTATCTTAACTGTGGTAATTAATTTTTATTATTTTCACTATTCATTATAGTCAAAAATTAAGTTGATCTTAAAACAAAATATAAATTATTCTGATTCCAAATATGAAATCCATTTTACCAAATTAAATTCATAGAAGTGGAAAATTTTGATTTAAAATTAAACTCGTGGATGCGATGAAAAAATAGGTTTTCAAGGAGTGTATTTTTCAAGTAAAAGATGGTTTTATATTAACTTTATGACTAGTAATAATCATTATATAAATTTCAATTAATATTTATTAATATATATATATTTTTAATTTAATTATTTCCTCATTAGGGGTTGTTTTAATTAGTTAAAAAGGAGAAACATGGTGGTCTTTAAAACAGTTTTCAGAAAAAATCTGTTTTTAAACCCAAAAATAAACTTATTCTAAAATAAAATATAAAGTTGATTAAAAAGAATTTAATTGGATTAAATATAACCAAATAATACTTATGTTACTTGAAATAATATTCAAAACATAATGTGACTTTTAAATTACTTGATTTATTGAAAAGAAATGGTATTTTTCATTGTTCACTGAAAAATCAATATTTTTCAAAAAATCCTAAAATTTCACTCTAAGTTAATTTTGATATGTTAATTTAAAAATGAAATTAATTTTTTAAAATTAAAATTCTATAATTTAGAAATTAATCTTTTAAATAAAACCTTATAATAAAAGAGTTTAATTAAAACTATTTCCTTTTTGATTTAAAAATTACTTAATATTTTTATGATAAATATAACTATCTAATTCATATTAATAAACATGAAAATGATTTATTCTATCATTGTTTGGGTTGTTACATGTTATCACCAGTAAAGGGATATTTGTGAACCTTTCTAAGCCAAAGGAAATTTAGGATTGGATCAGACCAACATCTGTAATAGATATATGTAGTTTCCTTGAACTAGTTGGGTATTACTGACGATTTGTGAGAAACATCTCATGATTGTCAGACCCACAAGCCAAGTTGACTTAGAAGGGGGTAAAGTTTATCTGGACTGATGAATGCAAAGAGAACTTCAAGGAATTGAAAAATAGGCTTATCACTGCACTAGTCCTCATGCTTCCCTCGAGTAGGGAACTTTCCATGTTATACAATTATGCTTCAAAGAATGATTTGGGTTGTGTACTAATATAGAACGATAAAATGACAGTCTACGCCTCAAAGAAGTTAAAAGTTAATGAGAATAACTACCCAACGCATGATCTGGAGTTGGCTATAGTGATCTTCAAATTGAAAATATGATTGTATTATCTCTATGGGGAGAAGACTGAAATATATACAAATCATAAGAGCATAAAATATATATTCACACAACAGAAGATCAATATGTGCCAGTGAAGATGGTAAGAGCTGATCAAATATCATGATTGTTCAATCCACTATCATCTTAGGAAAGCAAATAAAGTAGAAAATAATCTAAGTAGAAAGGATCTAGAAGCCTTATCAATGATGAGAATTGAGAAAGATTCAATATTCTTAGACTTGCAGAGAGTGGACATGGGAATCATAAAGGAAGGAATATCATCATTCCTTTCTCAAATGATTGTTCAGCCATCCCTTCGGGAAAAGATAAAGGATGCTCAAAAAGATGATCTGGAAATATAGAAAGAGGTGGAAGATATAAAAAAAAGAGAAATTCTTAAAGTTCAAAATTGATGATGGAGTTGTAAGATTTGGGTCACGACTATGTGTATCAAAAAATTTGAAGATAAAGAATGAGTTTTTGAATGATACACATGGTTCAACCTTTTCAATCCACCCAGGGAGCATGAAGATGTATTGAGATCTTCAAGAGCGCTATTGGTTGGACAATATGAAGAAGGAGATCATGAAATATACATCGAAATGTTGGGTGTGTTAATAGGTGAAGGATGGGAGGTAAAAATCCAAGGGGATGATGCAACTATAACTCATACCTACATGGAAATGAAAAAATCACAATGGACTGTGTCACTAGTCTTTTGAAGACATCAGGAAGAAATAATGCAATATGGGTTATGTTGGATCGTCTTACAAAGACTACTCACTTCATTGAAATTTGAAAGGACTTCCCACTTGGTCAACTTGCAAGGATATACATCAGATAATTGGTGAGGCTGCATAGAACACCATTATTGATCGTATCTGACCAAGATCTGAGATTTACCTCCAAGTTCTGGAAGAGTCTCCAACATGCTCTAAACACTGAGTTGAACTTCAGTACGACTTATCACCCCCAAACTGATAGCCAATTTGAGTGGACTATCCAAACACTTGAATACATGTTGAGAGAATGCTTGATGGACTACAAAGGAGGGTGAGATCAACATTTTCCTATGGTTGAGTTCTCATACAATAAGTGTTTTCACTCATGCATCCAAATAGCTCTATATGAATCCCTTTATGGGGAGAGATGTAGAACACCTACCTATTTGGATAAAGCTGGTAAACGCAAGTTGTTGGGACCTGAAATGGTCAAGAAATGGTAGAAAAGGGCAAGACCATTCATCAGCACATTATGGCTACTCAAAGTTCATAGAAGAGTTATGTTGACAGTCATCGATGAGACCTAGAGTTTGAGGTCAGAGATAAATTCTTCCTCCATATATCTTCATAGAAGAGAGTCATGAGATTTGGGAAGAAGGGAAAGTTAAGTCTCAAGAACATCATCCCATTTGAGATTCACGATCGCATCAGAGTTGTAGCCTATCGACTAGCACTCCTACCAACTCTTTCTCAAGTACATGACGTATTCCACATATCCCTCTTGAGGGAGTACATACCAAATCCCTCTCATGTACTAAATTCAGAGATGGTGCAGTTGGAAAATGATCTCTCTTATGAGAAGAAACCGATGAAGATCTTGGTCCGTAGAGATAAAGTGTTACGCAACAAAACAACTCACCAAGTCAAAGTACTATTGTGAAACCATAAGTATGAGGAGGAGACATGGGAACCAGAGAAATCCATGAACTAGAAGTACCCTCACCTGTTTTCACCCTAGTATGTAAAATGAAATTTTGAGGGTGAAATTTCTTAAGGGGGAGAATGTAACGACCCAGGATTTTATCAATAGAATTTCCCTTCTGGATATATAATTATATCATATTTAGTAATCTAATATTATATAATACACGCACACCACATGATGAAACCAATAATATTTTATTATATTAATTTTAAAATTACATTTAGAAAATAAAAATGGTCAGAAGAATTGAAAGTATTACGATGGGACAAAAATAGAAAATAAAACAATAATAATAGGAAAATTTGGATCTGTTCGATCTCCCAAAATAATTTCACTCACAAAAAACACTATAGAAATGAAGTAGAAGATTAATAATGAAATATCCATTTTGAAAATGAAAATATATAACCTTGAGATAAAATAGAAGTGAGTGAGGAGTGAATGAAATGTGAGATATTTATAAAAAGTTGGGAACTCATACGACCGTTACAAATTTGACCATTGGAATAGTAATCTGACTGTTGAAATAATAATTTAATTGTTGAAATAGTAATCTTACCATTGGAATAGTGATCTGATCATTATAATAGTATCCATGTCTGGTCTCGCCCAAATTTACCCATGTTTTTAGGGTTAAGCGGTCGCTTGTACTGTAGCTTGGGTTGTCGAATCCTCAGAGGCCTGAGAAGAAACCTATAGACACGTACATTCTATAGATTATTTTTGGATATGAAGTGGCCAACTTTGGGGTTGATTTTTGGTTGGATTACTAAAGAACTAAATATGTAAGTTAATTCAAATTAAGAGAATGAGTTGATCCTAGGTTATCGCTTATGGGTGGATTGAATGAATTCCTTTTTAGAATATTTCAATTTCATTGACTTGAAAAAAATCCATTCAATAAAATCAGTGTAACCTCATCACTTACTGGTTTAACAGCTTCACATAAACATACTAATCACATATAAACTTGGAGGATCATATTCATTATCACTCCTAGGTAAATGATCTTATTAGCACATGAAAATTGTGGCGATAAAATTCAATAAGGAAGAGGAAGAGAAAAAATCATTGAATGAAACACTCAAATAAAAGAATTTGTTAAACAATTATTAAGTAAGAAATAACATCCAATCCAGCATCTTGTTACTTTTTTGGATCAACCCATAAGAGGGTTATCCCTCTATTATTTTTATTCTATCAATGGAAGCGGGAGGTAAACTCATGAGGGAAGAATTGAAAAAGAGAAAAACAATAAAAAAACAATCACTCCACTATTGTGTGGATAATTTCACAAGGTTTGGTGTGAATAAGTTCGCACCTTGAGGAAATGGTATCAACATGATAAGAAGAAGAACAAAATAAGGGAAGATGAAGAACATTTGTTAAGAAGCTAAAGTGAATTGAACAACTTACATGAGAAAAAAATGTGATTACAAACACAAAGTGGCATCATAACATTACAATGAAACCAACACATAAAGATGCATCAACTCCTTCACCACCACTACCTTAAATAAGCATTTCAAGAGGCTTGGATCGAGCCCTCAACATTCCATGCCTTCCCACTTGAGTATGGTAGGTCTAGGGTGGTGTAAAATTTGTGAAATTTGAATTTTTCCACCCTTGACCTGAAATGACAGTCAGCTTGCATCCACCAAACAGAGGCGTTGAAATGAGCTTCTAGATGGTCGAATTTGGGTGGGTCATAGAAGACAAAAATGTAGATTCAGATGTTCCCTGACAGCCTGTAAAATTTCAGTCCAAAAGGATTTTTTGTTTTCTAGATATGATTGAAATGATGGGTTGTTTTTCTGGGCCGCATAATCTGGTCTAGAATTGCATTTCAAGTTGGACCACCTGAAACTCCATTCAAACATCAAAATTTGTTTTAGTCACTATTTAATGAAATGTTCCCCATGATTTTCTCTATCTCCAGTTCAAATTTGAGAATAATTGGGCTTGGATCTTATCCACTACAGTAATTTTATTGGGTTGTTGTCCAATTCACTTTGCCCAGAATGGTGTTGGACCCACTTTGGTGGTCTTCCAATGTGAATCTTCAAGTACTCCAAAGGTATGAATTGTTCTCAATGGAATGAAAGATCTGAAAATTAAATATAAAAGTAAAATCATGATCATTTGGTGTTTTAGGTGTTCAAATATGTATCAAGTACTAGTACACTTTAACGAAGAATTACAATCATAATGTGAAATATTGTTCAAATTGTAAAATACACTAAAAATGGTGTTTATGAATAATAAAGCACGTGAATATTATAATATAAACAATGAATATTAGCCTCTTTCAGTGTCTAATCACCGCCTATGAAAGTGAACAATAATTTTTATGTGTCTTATAAAATGAGAATATGACATTTATATCATGATACAAATAAATAAATGTTTTAAAAATTATAAAATAGGTGTTCATATTTATGTAAAACATATATGTTTTCTTTGCATTTTTTGATTTAAAAGAAAGTTTATTTTCACAAAATGGGTTAATAAATTAATATTATGTTTTATTATAATGATAATATAATTTTATGAGACATTGAGTAATTTTTTAAAGGGTCATAAAATTAATCATAATATTAAAATTGATATTTTTCAAATAAATGATGATTTTGTATAAAAATTAAATATTTCATATTTAAAAATTTATTTTCATAAAATTGACTTCATTTTTTGAATCTACAAGTAAAAAATGGCTAGGGTGGATATTTGATATTTTTTTAAAATAATTGAATTTGTGGTGAATAGTGAAATGTGATAAAATATGATATTTAACATTATAAACTAAATACATGAATTTTTGAGTCATGAATGATGCAAATGCTCATTAGTTTGAACTCACATGCATCATTTACTATATATAGTCACAAAACACAATACTAATAATAGTCTTGAAGCAAAAATAATAAACTAGTGAATATAATTTTCAAAAACAACTCTCATCCCCTTATAAATATCACCTATCACCACCCATTTTCCTCACAATATCTAAACCTTGGAGGTTACCAAATTTATGCCTATTTCCCTTCCCAATCCTCTCCCCCACGTCCTAATGCTACTCGTCTCACCAAAATACCAATTCCAAGTGATTTAAGAAGTATTTAAAGGGGATGACATTTAAAAGGTAATATTTGCAATATACCTCTTTTAAATTCATTTCTTCTTATACCTTCTTCTCACCTCCCGCATCCAAAGCGACATGATGACTCTAGTATCATGAATATACTTTAATGTTATTGTGTTAATAGAATATTCATCTTCTACCCTCCCTTCTGGAGTTGTAGTCACATTTGACAATAACATCAATAATTATCCACAAGTGATCCAACCTTGGAACCATGAAACGAACACTCTCTAAACAACAAAATTAAACATTACATCTCATTAAAATGGTTATAAATGAACATAATAAAATTGTAGTAAATCAAATAGAGATAAAGATTCTGAATTAAGTAATTAATGGATCTAATTTGATTATTCAAGACGTTAAGTGCAAGTGAAGAACAGATTCGGACATATGGTAAGAGATCTCTTTAAATCACCTTTTTTCTTGAGGATATGACCTTTCTCTCTCTAATTATTTTCCTCTCTTTTTAATATTATGGAATGATTCTAAATTTTGTATATGTGTTTCTCCCATATATACCTAACTTATTCTCTCTTCCTTTGATGGGGTAATACATGTCTTAAGATCATTTCTCAAATGTATTCTTTATGAAATCTTCTTTGATTATGATATGAGGTAAAATTATGCAACTCATTTTTTTCCATATGTAATTCTTATGTTTATGTCTTACGGTTGATTCTCATTTATGGCACACATAAGCATGTACATGTGATGATGAATGCACTCAGATAACGCTTCAATGTATTGAATAATGTTTTTGTCTCATGAAACATCATGTATGAGATTAGAGAGTGAAGTTAATCCACGATGGGACTATGTCAACCATGTAATGTTGTCTTGGTGATTAGCTTTGACTTGTACTAATATCATGTTTTGTGTTACTGCCACATTCTTATGATGTCATAATCTTATAATTTCATGTTCTTTATGTTATGTCACCGTACGATTATTTATGAGCGTTACTTTTTTATGATATCATGTTATGTCTTTTGATTGATTTGTTTCAAACTGATATTTTATGTACGTAGTCTTCCAAATACATCATGGTTCTCAATCATTTGATTGTATTTAATGGATATTTATATTAAAAAACATATAATAATGTGTAAAAGACCTGGATAGCTATAGTCCAACCAAGATCAAACGCATATGTTTCATCCTCGACTTGGTGTTGATTGCAAGCCCACTTGGTGTTGATTGCAAGCCCTGAACCTTTATGGGGTCATATTGTTGTTTTCAGCCTAAGTTATACTCTATTTGGTTTCATGCATTGTGAAACCTATGATGATCATATCCTATGCGTGTAGATCAATAGATCAAGGCACATAAATTCTTTTGTCCTCTAGTGCATTTTGTTTCGTTTTATCGACCCTAGTCGATGTCATTTCTACCCCATGTTCATTGTTATTACGCTAATGTTGGTGTAAAAGGTTATTTATGTACAAGAAAACAGAATTATATATATTCGAGTCTGGCAATTATATTCCCAAGTTTGAGGTTATGTTTTTCATTGAATCAGTATGTACAATTTATTTGTCATATTCATGAGAATATAAATGATGCTTTGATTTTGTTTTGTACCGCCACTATATAGTGTTCATGTTTTGCACTGTTGCAAAATCATTTGTACTTTGGTTTACTAGAATCTGTTATTCAAATATCATTTTAAGAACGTTGGACTTTTTGCTTCCAGTTAGATGATTCTTTATCGATTCATTTCTGTTTTGATATTCTTTGAAATAGAACACCGGTGTAATGATCATGTTAATCATGCATGTTGTCGCTGACATAAAAGAATATTCATGATTAATAAACGATGTAAAAAAGTAATAATTAGTTCTATAAAGTAAATATTGATAAAGTACTTTTCAATTTTTAAATTTTTTAAAACACAACATATTTTTATAGTACATATTTTGAAATTTGCAAAATTATTTGAACGAAAGGATTTACATTTATTTGATCATGTTGGACAAAAAATCAAATTTAAAAAATTTGTGGTCGGTTGAAATAGTTGAGCGGAAAAAAATTGTTCGTAATTAGACCATCTATTTTGTTCAATATTAATTAACATTTGAGCCCTGTATCCTACAAATTTAATTAGAGAACCATATTTTTTAAAATAAAATAGATATTTTTTTTGTATTTTATAGGTTATATATGTGTGGATTACATGTAAAAAACATGGGTTTTCCTTGTTTTCTTTATTTCTTAAAACTTTCCAATACAAAACATGTGTTTAGGTCTCAATTTTCGATGGATAATCACTTAGAATATTTCTAGTTTTTTATGGTTGTGGAGAAATTTCATAGAACTTAGGTTCTATGTCATAGTATAGGTGTTTTGTGTCAATAAATAGCAGTTTTGTTGCACATAACATGTATTCTAAAACATGTAATCTGTGTAATAGAATATATGTTATGTGTCACAAAATAGGTGTTTTGCTGTTGTTTTGTTAAATACTAGTATAGGTGTTTTGCTGTTGTTTTCGTGTCACAAAATATGTTTTTCGTGTCACAAAATATGTTTTTCGTGTCACAAAATATGTTTTTCGTGTCCGTAAACTTCCTAACTTCCTAGTATTTAACTAACAGGGGAATCTAACATGATGCATCCCATTCTCAGGGACTAATAGAAATAAATATTACACGATCAAGACACGATTAGATTTGTTCTAAGAGGTTAGTTAGATTCAGGATACATACACACACAGTTCATCGATTCGCTGTCTTCAAACGCTTGGCCGCACGGATGAAGTCCGCGATCACCTCCATTTCATCAACTTCCTGCACCAATTTCACCACTTTCAACATCGTCGTCGCCGTCATCGTTATAATTGATTAACAACATACCTGTGAGACAAAATGGTGTTGCACGGCATCAATCATTTGCTCATTCGACGGGCTGTGATTCATACTCCCCTGCGATTCGGTAACCAAATATACCAAATCAACATGCCAGCCATGACAAGCCAATAACACATGAAAAGAGTCACATGCCATGACACTCACCAGATTGAAATGCCTCCAATATCTCCACAAAGAGTTGCTACCCAGCTTTCCCAAGTTCACCCTCTGATTGACAATCCAAACAAACCATAACAACATGTCAACCCATCACTCTTAAGAATCTCACAAATGTAGAATCAATTAAGCTCCATACCATCTGGGGTGTTTGGATCTTTGATTGAACCTCTTTGTAACAACTGAGATTTGTTGTCTTCGGTGATGCGAATCGAACCCATGGCCTTGTATTCCGCACACGTGGTTTGCCCAGTTTTTGAAACACCATACCACCAGCTGCAGCCAAGACATCATCAAATTACAATCAAGAATCAAATATATCTTTTTCCTCTCACTCTCCCTCTCGATTTAACCAAGACTAAAGAGGTTAGCAGCGGCAGAACGTACAGAATACGCTATCCTTCTCAACCAGGTCAGAACTATCGTCATCTAAATCGTGATCTTCATCTTCAATCCCGGTTGGAGGTTCCAACACACTCAGAGCATTCCTTTGAAGCTTAACTTCAATTCCATTTTTCAAAACCTTGAATTTTTAAAAGATGTATTAAAGAAGAGAACTTTTCTAATAAAGCATGAATGATCCAACCAACAGCTACCCGGATCATAGTAACTGAAAGTTGCAATTGTGGAATTTGCATTTTAACTAAAATATAACTTGAAAACAACAGTGTAAGCTAAAATAGAAATAAGGGTCCGCTTGACAGGCTGTGAGTATTATAAGCGGTTTTCAATGAGTGTTCAACAAACCCTAAATTCATGAATTGTTCAACTAATAAATGCACAGAAGCCAGAGAAAGGGAGGGGGAGAGAGAGAGGAGAATCAAAGGGATGAGGGACTACCAGCCAATGCCAACCACCAAGGCCAACTGCTTTCTTCACAACACCTTGCAGTCCCACCAAAACCGACTTTGTTCTGTTGTTTCCGGTGACAATAACTTTGGTGTGCCGGGGAAGAACAGAGAGCTCCTCATCACCACTTTCCTCGCGAAAGGAAGACATTACCCGTGATGGATAAAGCTCGGATTCCATCATTTCTAGCCTCAAATCAATCACCAATATATAACCAAGAATCTCAAAAACCTGACCTCAATCGGCCAAACCCAGAAACCCTGCTTGCAGAACCCTCTAGTTCTTTGAGATTATAAATTCATTCCCAAGAAATGGAACTCATTGTTCAACCAAATGTCATGGATTACAGCCTCTAGCAGGCCCTTCTGGAGAGAAAGGGCTATCTATCATCCGGAAAAAAGCTAATTAAAATCTTCCAATGATCTTTCTGGAAGTCAAAAGGGTAGAAAGAATATCATTACAAACACTTCAAACATTAAGACCCGGAGAGAGAAAGAAGCGGATTTATGAACACCTGAGCTCGAGCACGGACGAGGAATATTCAAATATTCAAGAAGATGTGGAGTGGCAGTGATACCTAATGCACCTCACGGGCCAAGAGCGATGACAATAAATGAGGGGACGACAGAATCAGATCAAAAGCGTGCACATCATTATTCTCATGTTTCTGCCAGGAAAACGGCTAATTGGGCCTGCAAACACAAGAAGATCCAATTGGTTCAGAGTAATTGATAGCTCACGCAATTCGAAAAATACAATCACACTCGATCTAAATACACACAGTAACAGACCCCTTGCCGACATTCAACCAAATCCATCAACTTCAAGGGGCAAGACAAAGAAAACGAAAAGGAAAAATTTGAAAATACCGCTCGCAGCTTGGCTAAAAAGATATTGACTTGGTCAAAGTCAAGCGAGGCGTTCAAATTTCAAATTATCTCATCTCAGCCAAGCAATGCAATTGAGTAGAGTAAGATGAAATCATAAAATCTGAAATGTGCACTCCCTCGAAGCAGGCCTCGCCCTATACATCCGAAGAATCGTTGAGAGTTCCAGTAAATCATCCACGACATTAAAGGCAAAAAAAAAAAACAAGCGGCTCTCGATTACGAGAACCATGGACAGCAATACAGCCCACGGCCTCTATGCCAAACAATCAGCAATCACGAGATCCTCGATCATTGATCAAATCAACGCAAAACAGCAAAATGCAAACATTTTCAGATTCTAAAACCCAGGTTTCAGACACAGAATCAATCACCGATACCCTCAAACAGCAATCACTTCGGATACAATAAACAATCAATCATCAGCAGAAACACATTACCTTCATAAATCGATACGGAAAAGGCAAAATGTAAGCTCTCCGGGAATCAAAAACCGCCGATTTCGAGGGGCCTATCGGGAGCAAATCGAATCATCCGATCATTAAAACTCGGGTAACACGGCTACCAGAGAATTGATTGCACGGATTCTGGAAATCAGAGCAGCAGCCAGAGGTGAGGAGCGAGGAAGAGAGTGAGAGTCCGGGCAATGTCAGAGCAAAAGGAGAGAGAGCGAAGCGCAGTAAATGCTTACCAACTGCCCCAGAAACGAGTAGTCCAGTGCCGTACGGTGGTGCCGCGATTATCACCGGAATTTCCGGTGCTACGAGGTGTAGCCGGTTACCGGTAACTGTCTTTTAGCATATTTATCAAAATACCTAAAAGTATTATTATTATTATTATTATTATATTTAAAATGTTTTATATCATCGTTAACCACAATAGTTGAATTTTTGACACGTCATCGTTTTTATGAGGGACCCTTTCATGTCTTTATTTTATACTGAAATGGTTGGATTTATTATGACATGACCATTTTTATTTATCGTTTAACAAACTCATTTTCATTTTATTGTTAGATCCATTGTAGCACATTAGAATGAAAATGCAACATGTTCCAATTGAAAAAAATTCCCTTCTCAAAGCCACAAACCATTTTTGGATTAAAACCAATTGTATGTCATTTAATAAAAAAAAATCAGTAAACTTAAATGAATGATATAGAAACTTTTTTATTTTTGTGAAATTCATCATAATGAAAATGAATTTATTTATAAAATGTTTCCATATACACCCTCTTTAATGAAAAATACACTGCCAATTTTATGTAAGTCTTCTTTCTTATTTTTACTTATTTCTTGGTGCAACTAATGGGTTTTTAAGGATTCCTAGCAAGTCTAAATGCATAGAATAAATCAAAACTCATAGCCCAAGATCTATTATAGAGGTTTAAAATAAATGTAACAAAGTAAAGATCATACTTTTTTTCTATTGGACGATTATTCACCTTCTGCAACACCATGAAATTTTAGTTTAAATAAATAATATACTCGATACCTAACACGCAACATCGAGCTTTAAGCGAAATGGAGTATACTATAAAAATAATATTATTTAAATATGATTGTTATAACCCAACCGTTAAATGATCAGGTATCAATAATAATAAACACGTTATGAAAAATATGTATAAAAGTTTTAAATAATGCAAACGTATTGAGTGATGCATAATAATTACTCAATTTCCGGTAGTCATTCTATACTTCAAAATTTTATTTTCATCAAAAATGGGTTTTATTGCATTTTGTGTGCATACATTATAATAAATTTCTACCATTTTTAGACATTGTATTTGAGGTAATAAATATCATTTTTTTGAACTCGTCATGTCAATATTAGTTTAGCGTGAATTTTAAGGGGTTTTTTTAAATATATTTTTAATGAATAGAGAGAAATACCGATTTTTTGTAAAATTGTCACTTTTCATTAAATCAAGTAATTTAAAAGTCTAGTTAAGTTTTAAAATTGATGTGAAAATAACATAAGTCTCCTTTAATTAAAAATAATCTAATTAATTATATAGAAATCAACATAACACTTGATTTTAGTATAAGTTTATTTTTAAACTTAAAAACACATTTTTCTAAAAACTATTTTTATATGCACGGTGTGTTTTTATCTCAATTAATTGAATAAATTACTATTGATTAATGATGGTAATGAAATATATAGAATATATATTTGAAACATCTTGACTCGAACCACCGATTCTGAACCAGAATGTCACATGATCTCAGGCGTGCCTCCTCATACGTCAGAAGGTGCCGACTAGCAGCGAGGGTCTCAAGTGGAACCATGAGGAGATTATACCCTTTCATCAAAGTGTATAGAAGAAATAAATAACCAATATAATAAATAAAATAAATAAGCAGAGTAATACTTACGGAACTGAAAGATGACGTACACGATATAATAACCAGATTAAACATGGATCCATGGTATAAGGTAAGCCGATAAATTAAAAACACCAACTGATGTCCCACTCAAACTCCATCCAACAACATCAACATCATCTCCCCCCACCTGCTCAAACATCCACCCCAAGGCTCTTGTCATTCACCGGATCCTTAAGCATGTAATCTACAAAACGCACTAAAAATGTCCAAGTAGGGTGTGAGTACAAGACTCAGTAAGACACCACCAACGACCCATAACATCAGTGCATGAAACATACAAGTATATGTCATGAATGTAAATAGGGTACAAATATAACAACAATATATCACAAAAGTACCGAGCACATGTCAGGTTATCGGGGACCGACTTTACCTACTTCAGCACCATGTCAGGAGAAACATACCTGCTTCAACACAACGCCAGATAAAAACATCGGTAACCAACCAGACACATCCCCTTTGTGGAATAGCCTAAAAGCATGTACTACACATTGACGCCAACTAAGATAGACCAAGTACATACCGACCAATGTCAAGCATATCCCTCTCGATGAATAGTCTGGAAGCATGCGTCAAATATCACATGCCGACCAATGTCAAACACACCCCTCTCAGAGGATAGCCCAAAAGTATGCGACACATTCCACCCGCTGGAATAGCCCAAATGTACGTGCTAACCAAATGTTCGGCGTATTCCACTTGAAGGATAGTTCCACACATTTTCCACGTGTCACATGTTATCCATGTCGGTCAACACATGTGTCATATCTCACATGATGACCAATATGCCAAACTTGTATGCGCAACTACAATAGATAAGAATACAACATATATGATATACAATGCAAATAATAGATCAACATCACGTAAAGTCAAGCAGTATAATCATATGAACAATCCATATACAAGCAACACAAGCACAAGTCATGGTAACACACACACACTGAAGGTTTTGGGCACAACGGAAGCGTGCATAGGGAGCGATGTATTAAAATTTCTTTTAATAATCGTTGCCCAAAATCATGAGCGAGGATCTTGCATGTCAAATTTATAATTAATTTATTTAATATTTGAAGAAATAATTACCCGGGCTTATGAACTTTTTTCGTTGGTGAATATTGATTGTTCGAAAGACCCTTTTGGATTACCTTCATTGCGCTGTGAGGATCCAAAGATAGAATCCATCTAGCGATGATACACATGTGCTCCTATGATCTCCGAGCAACACCACTCAATCTCTGGGTGCTAGCGCGGTGAGTCGAATGTCTTGCACTGTTCACTCTTGATCGCTCGTTCTTCGGTCCTGAAGAAATCTCCCTTGCACTTATCGTTCTTGAGAGAGAGAGAGAATGATGAGTTGAAAGAGAATTCGTTGTGTGCAATAATTCTCTATTCTCAATTTTTGGATGCTCTATACAATAGACATAAACGTATATTTATAAAGTTATGATTTAAGTTAAAATATTATTTAATTTCATACAGGCCATTAAATGACATTTATCATCTCTAATAAACCTCATGTCACATAATAATAATTATATTATATTTATTATTTTGCGGCGCACGCCAACTTGCGCAATAACAAATATTATGTTACGGTCTTGTTAATTAATATTTGTTACCAGACTCGGTCTTGCTCTGTTCGAACTCCTCTATCATTTATTAAACAACCGAATAAATATTTTATTCATAAATAAATATTTTATTCATAATCTAACGAATAGATATTTATTAGAATATTCAATAAATAAAATAAATATTTTATTCACATACCGACCAATGAATATTTATTTAATTTATGCGATCAATATAACTTAAATAAAGTTATTCCTCGGACTTGAGAATA
This sequence comes from Viscum album, assembly GCA_963277665.1. Lineage (NCBI taxonomy): Eukaryota > Viridiplantae > Streptophyta > Magnoliopsida > Santalales > Viscaceae > Viscum > Viscum album. The sequence goes on along the minus strand of OY728141.1, from coordinate 1,036,215,307 downwards.
ATATTTATTCTATTAATTAAACTCAAATAGAATTTAATCAAGATCAATGAAAACACTTAGTGTGTGACCCTCTAGAATTATTTCTCGTTGGTATTAGGCGGTCTTGCCTAAAATCCAAGATTACTGTCTAGCAATGTGTCAAGGCACCTAAGAGAAAGAACTTAACGTCGCAACGTCGACAACCACATATGAACGCTCATCGTGTAATATAATCCATTTGTCACAATATCTAATTAAGCGGGTTGCATAACCGTGTCCCCAACCTATATGTTCGATATGACTTTCTTTGACTATCTAAAATAAACATGTCGTTGTTGGAGTTGGTGGTCTAGAAATCAACTTCGTTGTACTTTATGATAAACCTTTATTCATTGGATGAATATTAAATAAACTACTTATCACATCATAATTGTTCTTCTGCGTGACATAGTGTGTCATAATGTCATAAGAATAGATGTCTCACTAAAAGGTCATAGCGGATCCCTGCTATGATGAGAACCCGGAAGTTCCATGACGCTATTCTTGAATATATGTTCTATGGATGTATGATATCATTTAAAGGGACACAAATGATAAAGGTTATCAGGGGTGAAGACTCATGAAACTTTGAAGCACCTTCTCATTGTGTGTGCGCCCTTGGTAATATTCAGGAGGATATTATGAGAACAAGACCCGCCAGTATGAAATCCACATTCATAAGCGTCATTGGAAGTTCCTATCCGTGGACGTGTGTATTGGTCATTAGACTTTAATATTATTATTAATGAGTATCATGACTCGCGCAGTTAGAAGTATTGGTGAAAACCGTGATGACAAATGTTCGCAGTGTGGTAGGATATATTGGGTGCATCACGAGTAATACTGCATTAATGAATAACGCGAGAAAGGATTTGTCACTTCTACGGAAGTAGATATCTCAAGCTCTTTGATTGAAATAATATAGCTTAACTAAATCTATGACCATGGTGTTCTCTAGGTAAGTTTAATTCCAGGAAGTCAAAGAATGAGAAATCAAACACATGGGTTGATGACACTTGCATGCAATCCACTTGATTGGAGATATCAGGACAAATGTATTATATTACACGATAAACGTTCGTGTGAGGTGACATGTCGTTGCGACATCAACTTCTTTCTCTTGTGTACCTTGACCCTTTGCTAGACAATAATCTTAGACTTTAGGAAAACCCGCCTAATGCCAACGAGAAAGAGGCCTAGAGGGTCACACACTAAGTGTAGTTTGTATCTTAGTTAAATAATTTATTTATTTAACAAGTTGAATAAATATTATTCCCGGTTGTGGTTTAATAATTATTCAAGTATGCCTGATCACATTTATTTTGTTGCTAGTTATTCGAGAGAATATATTGCGGACGAAATATTTATTTATCGATGAATAATACAGTTATATTTATTTAATAAATAAATAGTCATTATTCAAGGCTCGGTAAATATTGACGAGGATTGGCGGACCAAGTTATAGGTCCGGTGAGAAATAATATTAAATATTATTCGGTTAAATAATATTTAAATATAACATGCAAGTTAAGCACATGTCATGGAAATAATAACATTGCTATTATTATTTGACACGAGGTTTTCATATGGAATAATAAATTAAGTAACGAAACCTGTGCTAATTATTTATTATTACCTAGTGAATTAAATTCCCCGCTATGTTATTATTCTCTATATAAGTTAAAGGGTCATTCTACCAACTAACCAATCGTTGTGTGCATAACATCCTTGGAGAAAAGCTCTCAAGCCTAGAAAACTCTTCCCTCTCCAAGAACGCTCTCAAGAACAAGAGAGATCCTCCTCCACCAGATCAAGGAGAACATTTTAGAAGCGATTCTCAAGGCGATTGAAGGCGGACATTGCAAGCGCAAAGATCTTCCGCGCTAGCACCTGTAGATTCCTTCAACAACGTTCGGAGATACGTGGAGCACGTGTGGATCACCGATAGAGGATTCCTATCCTTGGATTCTACATCGCAATGAAGCCGCACCTCAGACCCGTGGTCGGATGTATCAACGAAGAAAGAATCACCTTGAAGTTAATTCTATAATTTAATTAAATTAATTATAAACAAAATATATCGATCTTCTCTTCTCGGTTCCAGGTTCTCTCCTTTGTCTTTTATCTTTAATTCAATTATGTGGATACTAGAGTTCATCGTCGTATTGATCCCAGATTAATCATCGATTATGTCAATTTTCAAAGTTGGGTACACACCCATACTGCACTTCCATTGCGCCCGGAACCTACAGTCGTTACACCATGACCATAGAATTTAATGCAATGATTATATTTCAATCAAATGGTCGAGATATCAGCGTCCATAAAGATGAAATAGACAAATCCTTCCTCGACTTATTCATTAATGACATGTCACTCATGACGCACCCAACATATCAAACTTCACTATGAATTGTTATCTTTATGGTTTACGAAATACATCTAAGTACAAGAGTTGTCACATGAATTAATAATAATCATAAAGTCTAATAACCATCACACACACTCATAGATAGGAATATCCGATGACACCAAAACATGTGGCATTCCTACTGTCGGGTTTGTTCTCATAATCTCTCTTCGTGGAGATTACCAAGTGCAAACTTCATGAGAAGAAGACTCATTTGCTTACGAGTACTCGCACCTGACAATCTATGTACTATGTGTCCCATCATAGTACATTATCCAACCGTAGAAAATTATTTGTGAATATCGTCACAACACATCAAGTTTCCTATCATAGCGGGGAACTGCTATGATCTTATCAATGAAACGTATACTATAGGACATCATTACATTAGAGTCACGTAGAACAACAAATAGTATGTAATAAGAAGTTTTATTATTATTCAATACATTGAATATTCATGTAATTAAAGTACAAACAATTGGTCCCAGGACACCAACTCCAACACACACCACATGTAATCAAGCATCAAACATTGATATCATGGGTTACACACACACACCAATCAGTCATATCAATTACTCATAATAAAATATACACTAAAAATCAAGGGATTCCTATACATAGGTTTCACATTGGCCTACACACGCATGCTAACAATATTTCCAGTAACTTATTTAAAATATGTGAAAATGTTAAGGAATTCCCGCCTTAGGTGCAATGACGATTGACGACAAAAGTTAACATCTGAATTTAATTGAACCACCAAAACCTCTCTATCTTCAGAAACAAAACGAGGTTTAAAATTTCGCTTGTCGAGATGAACCCAACGATACCGACGACACGTCAATCAGATCAATATCAGAGAAGATATTGAGGAGATAATTTTTGAGAAAATAATAAAAAATAATTGAAATTTATTAATAAAAAAGTTTTTTTTTAATTCCACCATAGTTTTTTACAATCAACGCATTCCAATTCCATTCGATCTCATTGAAAGGAACACACAAAACACTTACCGTCTATTCAAAGCTTAAGTCCATATTACTAACATTTGAATGTTAGTCAAACCCACATAAATATACTCAAGAATATGATACAATATGTTCAGATAAAAGAATTCTAGAATAATGCACCAAGGCACATATCATAATTTCAACTGACATTTAATTATTTGTGCTATATTTAATGCAATCAACAGATATATATATAGGACATGTGAAACTTCGTGCCTAGCATGATGCATGAACGCACACTAAAACCCATAAATAAAATATCAACATCATGTGAATCACCCTGGGTGAATTTAATAAATGATAACAACAAAAAATTATTTCCCCATTTTATGGAAACTAAAAGGTCCACTATTCAGTGTTGATCATACACTGACAGAGTTCCCTTGCCCAAGTCTCAACCATAATATTGCTTGTCTATCCTCTCCCAAAACAAGGCAAAGAGAAAAGACAAGTTAGTGAATCTCAATCCTTTGATACCATTTTATAACATACCAACCCAAACCATCAGGTCTGAACCGGAATGCCACATGATCTCAGATGCACCTCCCCGTACGTCAGAGGTTTCTGAATAACAGCGAGGGTCTCGAGTGGAACAATGAGGAGACTATACCCTCCATCAGAGTGTACAAAAGAAATAAATAACCAATAAAATAAATAACTAATATAATAAATAAAACAAATAATCGGAGTAATACATGCGGAAATAGAAAGATGGCATACATGATACAATAACTAGACTAAACATGGATACGGGGTATGGGGTAATCCAATAAAATAAAAACAATAACTGATGCCCTGCTCAAACTCCATCCACCAACGTCACCATCATCCCGCTCCACCTTCTCAACCATACACCATAGGGACCTTTCCCTTCACCGGATCCCTAAGTATATAATCTATAAGCACATTGAAATGACTGAGTAGGGTGGGAGTAGAAGACTTAGTAGGACACCACCAACTGCCCTTAACATCAGTGTATAAAATATACAAGTGTATGCCATGAATGTAAATAGGGTAAAAATATAACAACAATACATCACAAAAGTACCAAGAACATGATGGGTAATTGGGGACCGACTTTACCTACTTTGGCACCATGCCGGGAGAAACAAACCCGCTTCAGAACAATGCCTGATAGAACATCTGTCACGAACCAAGCCGGGTCGTCATCCGAACCGGCACCTGACCCGGTCTGTGGCATGCCCTGAAGGGTGTTCCCGATCCCCATGGGCTAGAATAAGTTCCTAGGCATCATAAAAAAAGCTTGGGAATTATTTACCTGATTTTATAATCATAAAACAACAAGAAAAATTTAATAATCCAAATCTGAAAATTCAACCAGACAAGCCATAAACAATTTTTCAGAATTGAGATACATAGTTTAAACCAACACCCAAAAAGGGTTACAATAAAAAGGAGAAACAAGTTTATCTAAAAAACCACCACATGGTAAAGGGGCATCACCCTCAAGCCACCTCCACAACACCACACTAAGAAAATAGCTAACAACCCAAACCATTATCACCAAACACCTTGCCCTTACCAATGTCAAACATTACCAAGTCTACTTACACCCAAAGATATAATTAGGGTGTGAGCATAATCCTAGTAAGATAACACCCAAGAAAAGGTTCCATGCACTAAACATTATAAGATAAACAACTTTTAATATTTTATACAAAGAAAAGTGCTAGTAGGAATTTTAAGAAAAGAAAATTTAAATGAAAGATGATTTTAAAGAATTTTTTTTAAAGAGAACACACTCGATTATGAAAATTTAAAACCAAACACTACTGTATGCCAATGGTAGGTGCAATATAGCTAATGAGAACCAATCACAGGAACTACCCCTAGGCACTAGCTAGTGGTGGGACCCTAGGTACCTCGTATCTTTGTGAAATGTGGTATAGAAACCACGACCGACAACTTTCTCATGCATGAGCCACTAGAGAGGAGCAATATCCAAAGTTACAGTAGTCTTAAATCATTTCATATATATATTTAGTGTTGTAATATTCAATCTCGCTAAGTGAAACCAGGCCATAGCCACTTCTGAATCACTAGCATACTAGTCCTAGTCCACCCACCTAAGTACCCAGGCTTCCCTTTTGTGCTCAATCAAGTTCCACATGTCACATCATACCACTTGCACATTAAAACCCCACTTCAAAGGTTACACTCACACAAAACAGTTCACAAACACATGTCTCACCCTTTATATCATTTAAATAACCATTCAAAAATTTCATAAAATAATTCCAATAAGTTCACATGGTTTTACACAAGAAAACCCACTTAAAATACTCTTTCAAGACCAAACGCACACCAATATCATGTCAAAACACAATTTTCAACCCGTTCATAATTTAATAAACTTATTGCACAATTCACAAAACATTACCAAGTGATACAACATGGGATGACACCAAAAACACACCCCATTTTACATAAATATGACACTTAAAAATAAAATGCATGTTAAACTCTTTCAAAAAATAATTTCTCACCACCCATATTAATTAAAGATCATGAAAAATTAATTAAACAAGAAAAAAATTCACCAAATAATGGTTATAGATGGAATCAACTACCTTTGATCTCAAAAACCCCAAAAATTGGTGCGAATCTTCAACCGCACTTCAATCACACCACAAGAAAGTAAAAAAAACCCTAAACCAAGAGATCAAACCCAAAACCCCAATATTAAACCCTAGGGAGGAAACCCTAGATACTGGAAAAAAATAGAACTTCAAGAAAGAGGGAAGAAACCCTAAAGAGAAGGAAGAAAGAAGGGGGGACTCCACTTGATGATTCTTGAAGTTTCTCCCACCAAAACGCCTTTAAATATGGGTTCCAAGGGAGCTTGAGGGAGTTTGGAGGCCTTCTATGGCTGAAAATCCCAAGTGGGGAAGAAAATGGGTGGAGGAGGAGTTAAATCCAAAAAAGGGAAAACTTGAACTAAAAATATTTTTAATTTTTTGGGTTGAGCGCATGGTTTGGATGCATGGTTTAATAAATCGTATGGAAACCATTTACACGCTCTGTTTAGAGTACACAGTCACTGGGGTCGAGGTGCATGACTGTGCGGTAGATTCTACCTTCTACCGCATGGTTACCTGGGTTGGGTGCATGATTTACACCAACTGTGCACCAACCGTGCACCTAGGTATGCCCACCCAAAAACCTCCATTTTTCTACAAAATTAAAAGGAAACCTAGGAGGAAAATATAGGCCAAAAATAAAAAGATAAAATACCTAAAAAATAAAGACACAGATGTGACAATTCTCCCCACCATGATAACTTTCCACCCTCAAAAATTCAACTTGAAACTTGATTGGAAAAAAAGAATAGATACTCTTGATCAACCCATGACTTCCAACCCCAAGTCTCATGAACATAATTCTCATGCTACCAAAGGACACATACCAATAGAATAGACTTCCCATGAAGAACCTTCTCCTAGGAGTCCAATATCTACACCAACTATTCAAACACTGATAAATTAGGCTCTATCTCTAACTCTTCCCAATTCAGCACATGGGTCGGGTTTGGGTTATACTTCTTCAATTAGGAGACATAAAAAATTTCATGGATAGATGTCAACTGATAAGGAAAATCTAACCTGTATGCCACCTTTCCAATCCACTTGGTGATTTCAAAAGGGCTGACATACCTCGATGTTAGCTTTCCCTACTTCCCCAACTGGCAATGACCCTAACAAGAGGCCACTTTCAAGAATAACTGATCACCCACAAAAAACTCAAGATCTCGATGCCTCTGGTCAGAATATGATTTGTGGTGACTCTGAGTTTCCAATAACCGCTGCCTGATCAACTTGACTTTCTCAGAGGTCTCCTGCACAAGGCTCAATTCCAAAAGTGAGGTCTCACCCACCTCATCCCAATATAGAGGATACTAATAAGACCTTCCATAAAGTTATTCAAATGGATCCATTAGAATCAAAGATTGGTAACTATTATTATAAGAAAATTCAACCAATCCTAAATGGATAGCCCACAATCCTCCAAAATCCAAAACACATGCGCGAAGCATGTCCTCCAAAACCCGATTTTCCCATTATATCTGATCATCTGTTTAAGGATGGTACATTATAATACTCTTAATCTGTGACCCCAATCCTTTTGAATGCCTTCCTAAAATCGATTGGTAAAACGAAGATATCTATCTAAAACAACTGCTAACGGCACTCCATGAAGTCTTACCACCTCCTGAATATACAATCAGCCCAACTCATCCAATTTAGCTATATCTATAATTGGGATAAAGTGGGATGATTTGGTCAGATGATCAATCACCACCCAAATGGAGTTCTTACCCTGAAGTGTGCAAGTCAAGTCAATGATGAAATCCCTGGTGACCTCATCCCACTTCCAGGTAGGAATGGGTAACGATAAAAGAAAACTAGAGGGCCTTTTATGTTCTGCCTTTACTTACTGACATGTATAACACCTTGATATAAAATCAGCTATGTCCCAACTCATGTATGGACACAAAAACTATCGAATAACATCATAATACATCTTTGTTTTCCCGAGATGAACAACCCACTAGGATTGGTGTCCATCCTACATCACCACCTTTCTCAAGGACAACGACACCACTGAACAAACCTTAAAGTACAAGACTCTATAAGGAGATGAAGATCAGTCAAAATATGTATCCCCACCATGAATAAACTACATAGACCTACGACACAAATCATCACCAGACTATTCCCACTGAATCAACTCCATAAGGTAAGGATTCAACTGAACACTCACCAAGAATGCATTCCCGCAGTGATCCTTGGTCTCCAAGTACATCTGGGAAAAGAGCCCCATCAGAGTCCACTCCTCACTGGAATTCCTCAAAGCTTGCACTGACACTTTTTTACTCAAGGAGTCGACTACCGAATTAACCTTTCCCAAGTTATAAATAATATCAAAGTTTAATCCCTGCAAGTACTTGATCCAATGGCGCTGCCTCAAGTTCAATTATTTTTGGGAGAAAATGTAGGCTAAACTTTTATGGCCAGAGTAGACCACAAATTTCTCCACAAAAAGATAATGGTGCTAAGTCTTCAAGGAATACATAATCACTACCAATTATAAGTCATGGGTCGACTAATTCTTTTCATGTGGTCAGAGTTTGCAGGAGCCATACACCACCATGTGATCACCCTACATAAGTACACACCTGAGACCCATACCCAAAGTGTTGTAATAAACCACACAACCCTTCCCAGACTCTAGAAATATCAATACAGGTGTAGTAGTCAACTTTCGCTTTATCTCCTCAAAGGATTCCTAACACTTTGGGCTCCACTCAAAGTTCACCCCTTTTGGAGTGAGTGCGGTCATGGATGAGGAAAGCTAAGAGAAATCCCAAACAAACCATCTATAATAACCTATCAGGCCAAGAAAAATTCTGATATCGAACACATTCTTTAGATTCTCCCATGACATAACTGCGTTGATCTTCTCAGGGTCCATCAAAATCCCCTGCTCCAAAATCACAAGACCTAGAAACTTCACCTCCCTGATATAGAAGGTGCACTTTGAAATCTTGGAATATAGGCGGTGATTCCGCAGAGTGCCCAAAATGATCTGTAGGTGATGCTCATGCTCCTCCTCAGATCCATAATAAAATAGGATGTCATCCAAAAATACCATAACGAAAGATTATAGATATTGGTAGAACACCATATTCATGAGTTCCATAAAAATTATTGGAGCATTAGTCAACCCAAAAGGCGTGACCAAATACTCAAAGTGGTCGTACCTACTTTTGAAAACCGTATTTAGTATGTATGCATCTCTCACCCTGACTTGGTGATATCCCAAATGAAAATATATCTTGTAAAACTACTTTTCCACCATTTAGTTGATCAAGAAAGTCATCAATTCGGGGAAAAGAATACTTGTTATTGATGGTTACCTTATTTAGCTTTCGATAATCAATTCACAACTAGAGGGATCTGTCATCATTATTCATGAATAGAACAGGTTTGACCCAATGAGAGATGCTCCGGTGAATGAACCCTTTGGATTCAAAATCATCCAGTTGTATCTTTAATTCCCTCAATTCGGTGGGGGCCATGTGATATGAGGGAAGAGATATCAGCTATTTTCCTGATGCCAAATCAATCGATAACTCCATGTCCCATTCTGGGGTTAATCTTGAAAAGTAAATCGAAAATACCTAGGGGAACTCATCCGCTACTCGAGGTAGTCCAACTTCAGAAGAACAACCACCATCCTCCAGCGCGAGAAATGATAACTGAAAGATAAGGTTTCTTAATTCTGGGAGTGAAGTTCCCACATGACCCAACCGAGGATCCCATTTCCCAAGAAATACCTGAGGACTCCCATCAGGTTCCATGAAACTCATCCATCACCTATAATAATCGATATGCACTTGGGAGCACACCAACCAATCCATTCCAAGGATCACATCAAAAAGGTCCATTTCCAGGACTTAGAAATCCCACTCCATCTCAACCCCTGACACAGAAAGTGAAAAGATGGACACCTGAAACCCCACTCCTTCCTACCCAACGACGTTACTAAATCCATTGAAAATGAAGTCAACTCAGTTGGAAAGTACAAAAGATCCACAACACAGGTAGAGATAAAAGAAATTGATGCACCAGTATCAAATAAAACAACTTCTATAGTAGATGTAATTAGAATGGTACCATGAATTGTAGAGGGACTTGAATCCTGCCTCACTGGTGCCTGATCCACAATATAAAAATACCTGGCCCCTGCCTAAGAAAGACTGATCACCTGTGGCTCTGCCCAGAACTGGATGTGCCCCAAAGACGATCTGGTCCTGCCGCCGCGACCACCAAACTGAGACCCCACCATCTGGGTCGGTTCTGACTGAACATACACTCCCCTGGAAGCCATAGATCCTGCCCCTCTGGTATGGGCATGTTTCCATGAAGAAACACTACAATATTCCTATAATTTCACACTGATGACAAGGCATAGGAGGAGATGTGAAAGTAGGTCGAGTGTACCATTCCCTCCCGCACTGATGTCACACAATAGATCTCACATCAGAAGCTATAGAAGAAAATTTTCTGGAAGGATGGTCAGAAATACCACCTCCCTTCTTCCCTTGCTCATCCTGCTTCCTCTTTTTCTCTGAGGAACTGCCACTGCCCACAACTGACACCCCTAAAGAAAACCCATAATTTCCTTTCCGATCAATCTCTACCATGCAAGCACGGTCAACCACCTCATCAGAGGTTCCAAACTTGAACAAGAATACTTGAGAGTAAACTTCTGGTCACATCCCTTCCTCAAACTTTTGAGATTTCATATATTCATTAGAAACAATATCAGGTGAATACCACACTAGCTCAGTAAAACGGTTTGCATACTCCATCACTAACCGATATCCCTAGGAAAGATCCATGAACTCCCAGGATCTGGTATAGGTTAGAACCTTAGGACAATACTGCTTATTGAATATGGTATTTAAATCCTTCCAACTCATCTGATCATGCTTCCCAACTTGAAGCACTAAGTCCTTCCACCTTCGAATGAGACCCTCTAGAAAGAATGAAGAACATTTCACCCTAACTTCCTTAGGGGTGTTAAGAAACTCAAACATCCTCTCAATATTCTTGAGCCACTCCTCTACTTCCTTTGGCTCAACATTGCCCCAAAAGGTAGGAGGATTGTTCTTAAGAAACTACTGATATTTGTCCTTCCTAGGACTAGATTCATCCTCTTTAACCATAATGGGAGAAGGAACCACTCCCTATCCTAGGGCTTGAACAATTCAGTCCATAACTTCCACTAACCTTTGATCAAGTGGTGTGATAGAACTCTCTTTGGCTTCCTCCTATGGGTGTAAGGGATATATCTGGGGAGGTATGTTACTACAAAAAGAAAAAATCACAAGGGAAAACATTCATACAACAGTTCTGAAAATTTCAGTAATAACATCAACTATAAATAAATTAAACTTTCCATGATAATAAAATGACCAAACCACTTCAACCCTACCCAGTGTCCATATGTAGTCTGCAGCCTACACGTCCCACCTGGAAGAGAATTAAAACAAAAGTCCCAACATCCCATGGCGGCTCGAGGTATGTCAAGAGGTGTGCTGGCCAAGCACCCTATTCGCAACCAGAACTCCAAGGCCCAATAGTCCTAGCTCCCATCTAACCTGAATCATCTTAAATAAAATGAACCAATGAGCTTACCTGCCTCTGATACCATTTTTTCATGAACCAAGCTGGGTCGTCATCTGAACTGGTGCCTGACTTGGTCCGTGGCATAGCTAGAAGGATGTTCCTGATCCCCACAGGTTGGCAGAAGTTTCCGGGTATCATAAACAAATATTGGTAATGATTTACCTGAATTTATAGGCATAAAACAACCATAAAAATTTAATAAACTGAATTTGAAAATTCAACCAAACAATCCTTAAACAATTTTTTAGAATTGAGATACATAGTTTAAACCAAAACCCAAAAAGGGTTACAACAAAAAAGGAGCAATAGGTTTATCTCAAAAACCACCACATGGAAAGGGGGAATCACCCTCAAGACATGTCCACAACACCACACCAAGAAAACAATTAACAACCCAAACTTCCATGACCAAACACCTTTCCATTACCTGTGTCAAACATTACCAAGTCTACTTACACCAAAAGGTGTAAGTAGGGTGTGATCCTAAGCCCATTAGGATACCACCCAAGAAAAGGTTCCATGCACTAAACATTATAAGGTAAATAATTTGAAAGATTTTATACAAAGAAAAGTGATAGTACCAATTTTAATAAAAACAACTTTAAATGAAAGCAAATTTTAAATAAAACAATTTTTAAAGAGAACACACTTGATTCTAAAAATTTACAACCAAACACCACCGTATGCCAACAGTAGGTGGAATATAGATAATGAGCACCAATCACGGGAACTACCCCTAGGAACTAGCTAGCAGTGAGACCCTAGGTATCTCATATCTCGGTGAAATGTGGTATAAGAACCACAACCAACAACTTTCTCATGCACGAGCCACTAGAGAGGAGCGATATCCAAAGTTCGAGTGGTCTTAAATAATTTCCTATATATAGTTAGTGTTTTTATCTTCAATCTCTCTAAGTGAAACCGGGTCATAGCCACTTCCGAATCACTAGCATACTAGTCCTAGTCCACCCACCTAAGTACCTAGGCTTCCCTTTTATGCTCAATCAAGTTCCACATGTAACATAATACCACTTTCACATTAAAACACCACTTAAAAAGTTAAAATCACACAAAATAGTTCACAAACATGTGTTTCACCTTTTATATCATTTAAATAACCATTTAAAAATTTTATAAAATAATTCCAAGAAGTTTACATGGTTTTACATAAGAAAAACCACTTAAAATCCTATCTTAAGACCAAACACACACCAATATCATGTAAAAACAAAATTTTCATCCCTTTCATAATTTAATAAACTTATTTCACAATTCATAAGACATTACCAAGTGATAAAACATGGGATCACACCAAAAACTCACCCCATTTTATATAAAAATGCCACTTAAAAATCAAATGCATGTTAAACTCTTTCAAAAAATACATTAACACCACCTATATTAATCAAAGATCATGAAAAATTAATTAAAAAAGAAAAAAAATTCACAAAATAATGGTTATAGATGGAATCACCTACCTTTGATGTCAAAAACCCCAAAAATTGGTGCGAATCTTCAACCGCACCTCAATCGCACCATAATAAAGTAAAAACAAACCCTAAACCAAGAGATCAAACCCAAAACCCCAATATTAAACCCTAGGGATGCAACCCTAGATTATAGAAAAAATAAAACTTAAAGAAAGAGGGAAGAAACCCTAAAGAGAAGGAAGAAATAAGGGGGAATCCACTTACTTGATGATTCTTGAAGTTTCTCCCACCCAAACCCCTTCAAAGATGGGTGATAAGGGAGCTTGGAGGCCTTCTATGGATGAAAATATAGAGTGGGGAAGAAAATGGGTGGAGGAGGGGTTAAATATGAAAAGGGAAAACTTGGAATAAAATTATTTTTAATTTTATGGGTTGAGCAGATGGTTTGGACCCACGATTTAATAAACTGCGCAACAACCATGAGCACACTCTATTCAGAGCGCACAATCACCGGGGTCAAGGTGCATGACCGTGCGGTAGCCATATGGTATATTCTTCATTCTACCGCACAGTTACCTGGTTGGGTGTATGGTTTACCCTAATTGTGCACCAACCATGTTCTTGGGTCTACCCACCCAAAAGCCTCCACTTTTCTCCAAAATTAAAAGGAAACATAGGGGGAAAAGATAGACAAAAAATAAGAAGAGAAATTACCTAAAAATAAAGACATGAATTTGATAACATAGATAGACATCTAGATACATCACCTCCGTGGAATAACCCAAAAGCATGTATGACACATTCCCGTTGGTTGGGATATCCCAATTATATTCTGACCAATGTTAGACATATCCCCCTCGATGGATAGTCCAGAAGAACGCATCAAATCCCACATGCAAACCAATGTCAAACACATCCCTCTCAGAGAATACCCTAGAAGTATTCAACACATCCCAATGACTAAAATACCCCAAATGTATACCCTGAAAAAATGTCTGGAATATTCCACTTGGAGGATAATCCCACGCATGTTTCATGACTCACATATTTTCCATGTTGACCAAACATGTCTCATATCTCACATAGAAACCAATAGGCCAAAACCACATGCTCAACTACAGTAGACAAGAATAAAACATATATGATACATAATGAAAATTATAGATCAACATCATGTAAAGTTGAGAAGTATAATCATATGAACAATCCATATGCAATCAATACAAGCACAAGTCATGGTTACACACAGACACACACTACATGTGATCAAGCATCAAATATAGATCCCACAGGCTACGTATGCACACCAAATAGTCATTAAAATTACTTGTAATAAAATACGTGCTAAAAATAAAGGGCTTCTTACACATAGGTTTCACACTGGGATACACACGCATTCCAATAATCATGTTAATAACCTATATAAAGCATACACTAATGTCAATTAATTCATTACTTAGGTGAAACGATGATTGACGACAAAGGTTGATGTCCAAATTTAATTATACGACAAAAAATTAATACCTTCAGAAACAAAACTAGGTTTAAAATTCTTATCATTGAGATGAACCCAATGATATCGATGACACATCAATCTGATCAATACAATAGAAGATATTGAGGAGAGAAGTTTTGGGAAAATAAAAAAATACTTGTAATTTATTAACAAAAAAGGGTTTTGTTATCATTTAAAATTAAGGATATTAAAATATTAAATTAAAAATTTCAATATTCATCTAATAGTTTTTACAAGGAAAAAAATTAAAGTAAATTCAATTTTAGGATTTCAAATGCATTTATTCTAGAAATAGGTTTTCATTATGTTTTACACACTTATCTAAAATTAAATTATGTCACTAATAGAAATTGAATTTGGAAAAATGGATTCTATATTTGTAATCAGAATAATTATTATAATTTAATATAGTCAACTTAATTTTTTTATAATAAATATTAAAAATAATAAAATTTTGTTACCACGATTAAGGTTAAAACGAGTTTACTGTTGGTGGGGGAGTTAAAATAATAGATAAGGGTAGGAATGCCACATAAAATTTAATTACTATTAGTTAAAGATATTTAAACCTTATCATGTCTTATATTTTAATTATTGACCATTTTTTTCACATGATCATGAAAGTGACCTTATATTATTGAATTCTTTTAAGCAATTCCATGTGTGTCCCTCCTCTCACTTATAATAGGGCACCTTCATTACTCCCTTATTCACAGAATTTGATCTTTATAGATTGAAAAATATCTATACCAAAACCTTTATAAATTTATTCCCTTCATCCTAGGGCTTCTGGTATTTTTCTAAGTTTATCCTAAGAAATCATAAGGTGTAATCCAAATGAGATCTCTCTCAAAAATGTATAAATCTTAACTGAGATCTTTTAATTTTATTTTTTCTTACACCTTATTTAAAATTTTTGTATTTATCATAACATGATGAATATATGATCATAAATATACTAAGATGTTATTATGATAATGAAACAACCATTTCCCACCTACTTTCTACCAAATGGGAAATGAAAGTATCGCTAGTGCGTACTTGTGGACTGCCGTCTCCACATAGTGATATAATTCATTTACCATAACCATCTTTTATTTTTGGTTATTATGATGTATTTAATGTTTATATATTATATTTATAAAATAATTATTCTTCTATAATTATAATACCTTATCTACCTTCTTACCATCCCATCAGTTAGAAAATGATAATGTTGCTCGTGTGCAAGTGTGGACTACCACCTCCACGAAGTAATGCGATTCATTTTTGATTTTTGATTTACACGGATGATAATAAGGATAAATTTAATAAATATATATGATATTTATTATATAATAATGATTATATAATGGTGAATTATTATTTACCTTTTTTTGTTCCATCCATCAAAAAGTGGAAACATTACTTGTGCATATGTAAGGACTACCATCTCTACAAAGTGATGTAATTAATTTTTCATAACCACTTTATATGAATGGTTATAAAAGTGTATATAATTATTAAATATTATAATTATGAAATTATTAATACTTTTTAGATGATTTAACCATGATCAAAGTGCAAGGACCATAACTGCCAAACCAAAAAATACATGAAAAATGAAATAATTGACACCTAGAAACAATGATTTTAATAAAGAATTATTAATAAAAGGGTGGTGAAATGTTATAATTGGATCATATATGATATTATAATTATGTATATGGTTATATTATAGAAGTATAATGAATCTAAATTTATTTTACAAGATGTTATAATGCTTTCGAATTAAGTCAGACACATGTTAAGGGTTCTTCATCACTATATTGTTTTGTTGAGACATGTTTGTTGTTATGAACCTATTTATATTTATGAGGTGTATATACTAACCCTTTTAAATTATATATCATTATTAAATCTTAATTCATGGTATTTAAAGTTATAATTCAAATTATTTCATCCAAATGGATTTGATTCGAAATTTATTTAAGTGGTAAGGGTTTACCATCTTAAATTGTATTCTTTAGGACATATGTTATGCTATATACCTATATTATTTTATGATGTGTATCTAAAACCCATTTGAAATATTTTGTTATGAATATTTTTATTTTCATTGTATTTAAAGTTTAATTTGATTTTATTTCTTACATGGGACCTACGACTCAAAAAGTTAAAAAAGTAGTAAGAGTTTTATGTTATAATATCATTTTTACCAGGATTTTTTATGATTAAATTTATAATGATGAATTTATATGATAAATATATCATAAATATTATTTATTTTATTCACCTATGGTCATTTATAAAAAATGAATGTCTTCTTTTTCATTTCCTCTCTCTAAGTATTCAAAATTTTGAAAGAATATTTTTAAAGAAAATCGGCTTTGTTTTTCTATTCGTATGAGAATATTTTATTTCATGTCTATATTTTCTCTAAAAAATTTTCAAGAATATTTTTAATATTATAAAATGATTGATTAAATCCATTTTTATCCATGTTTGAATTCTGTAAAAAGGTTTAAAAGAAATCTTCTTGTCATTTTTAGAATGAGATACTTTTTACCAAATGTGTGAATATAATATTTGTTTTAACATTTATAGGATAAATAAAATTCCCCACTATCATGAACAATAAATGATTTAAATATTATTTTAAAAGTTTCCATGTAGCTTTTAGAAGAAAATTTTTCACCTAATATTTTATAAAATTTTAGATTTTAAATAAGTGATTTCAAAATGAAAAGGGTATTTTCCTCAAGAAATGTTACATTGATCTTTTAAAGGAATTTTCGTCTATAAAAAAATACTTCGACGTTTCTTATGATTTACTGAGAATATGATACAATTTTACAATATTTATTATTTATTTGGATGTTTTATGATTTTGATGATGAAATGTTGATAAATCCCATTTTCTTTCCCACATGTTAAGCTATATTGAAATAATAAATGTTCTATTGATATTGTGGAATACATATGAATGAATTATGATTATGTGATGGGTGGGTCTTTTATATCCCTCCAATTCATTGGGTAAATATTAATGTTTCATGATATCAAAGGTTAAATGGTAGGTTATCCCAATCCCAAAATAGGTTACATTAGTGGTTATCCCAAACCCAACTAGGGTACAAGGTAGGTTATCCCAAGCCCAAAGTAGGTACATGAGTGTTTATCCCAATCATAACATGTTATGAATGTCTTGGTGGGTATACTTGACATAATATTTCTATTATTATGATTATTCCAAAATTTATGCCACACTTTTATGACATGATCTTATACCAATGTTATTCTATCATGGATCATGTTCTTTGATTCCTTTATGATTCATGTCTTATGAGCTCTGAATATTTATTCCATGACTCATGATTATGATCTATGATTCACTGGGCATGATTTTCAAATGTCAATATCATGTTACCATACCCTTATTATCATAATATTCTTACATATGACCATTGATTGATATATCCTCTGTTTACCACTACAGAGCATATTATCTCACCCTTTATTATGTTTACTTTCCCCCTATGTATGAAGAAGGGTTTTGAGTATGACATGTCTAAGAAGAGTGTTAGTTATGAAGATTATAGTGAGAGATGATATAGATCTTTTATGTACCAATTTTTTATGTATCTAAGTTTCCAAATACACTAAACATTTATGGTTCTAGTATGGATCGCAATGATAATGAATATTTATATAATAAGATTTAATAATTATGTATGTAATGTTTGGTTTTCCTTATTTGGTATCACAGTAGGGTTTAATTATTTTTGGAAACTAGGATGAGAAATAATTAGTGAGAACCCTTAGAATAAGACTAATTATAGAAGAACATATTACATTATAGTAAAGAAAGGATTGTGGGTTTCCTAGAAAATACACCCCTATCTAGATACTAGCAAGTGGATGCATATGTGGCATAAATGCACATAGGGGTAACGAATTTGAATGGGTTGTATTGGGTATTAACTCAATCATCACTGGTACATGATGAGTGGGCCAAAGAATGCACTCCTAGATAGAAAATATTGGGCATATTATTAGGTTAATTCACATTTTCTTTATGAACCATTATGAAATATTTGAATAGAAAATGACCATGGATGACATACGCTAAACCTAAGGTGTCATAGATTAAAAAGAAGGTTTCACAATTTAGACATCCTATAACATATTTTCCATGATTATATGATTAACCACTATGATTATTATTTATCAAAATATAATTTTTGGTTTTAGTTAATGGATGGAACTAGGAGGAGTCTTGTTAACACTGATTGTGATAGATGATGCAATGGTTTTACTCATGAGTAACTAAATGAAATGGGAGATGGAATGTGAAATATTGTGATTATGACTAACTAACTATCTTGATATATACTTAACAACATGAACATAGGTGAGTTTCTAAATAAATCAAATAAGATAAAAATGGAGTTTCATGAAGACCATGGAGTAAAGAAGATTCATCTTTCTATATGTCAAGAATTTGGGAAGAAGCACCTAGGGAAATGTATCATAAGAATAGGAAAATTTTTTACATGTGGGAAAGAAGGTCATAAAGTGGTAAATTTTTGAGGGAAAATTAAAAATTTGGTTAATACTCTGGATGATAATAATGGTTTTCATATGGTATCATATATTGTTGAATGTTTTAAATGTGGAAAGTATGGTCATTATGAAAATCAATGTTCTATAGGGAAATCTCAATAATGGAATTGACAAGGTTGTATAAGTAAAAGTTTTATCATTGATGATGTAGAGACTACGACTGATGTATAAAAGGTATGAATTATTTTAACAATATCAATTATGTTAAAAGTAAGAAACATGATTAAATTGAGGATTGATGAATATTAATACATGATTCATATTTCATATTGTATAAAGAAAGTATTAAGGAACAAGTTTAAGTATCCTAGTTAATGGTTTAAGAATAAAGTGGAATGATTGAAGTGTTTATGTATTGATATTTGAGAATTATGTTGTAAAAGTGTTTTATCAATAATATTATGGTTATAAGAATCATGAAACATATAAGTATTGTTCTTTAGTATTTTTTAATTAAGGATTTAAAATCATATGCTGGATGGAATCGATAACCTAGAAAAGTGATTTAGTAGTAATGTGGAATTTTTGGAAAAAACATAATATATGCATGATGTTGAGATAAATAGGTGATTGATATTGATAAATTAATTTTTATAGCATTGGTTACCTTAAATTAATCAATTATTTAATGATAAAGTGATTTATGTTATCTTTGATGAAGTTTATTGAATTTTTGGATTTGTGGAATATATTCGATAGTTTTTATTTTTATTTGAGGAGTAAGAATAAAGTTAATTTTTGGAAGCATGTATTTTTTCATCGAGTTTTTATAGTGATTTGGATTATTAGCTTGTTTTAGGAGAATATATGATCAAGGTATTCATGTGTTTGTTATGTGATATTAAGAGTTACTTTATTTCTTTTAGGGATTAAAGCTAATTTGAATTTGGAAATTTTTGTGACCTATTTTCTAAAGTTTTTGGGGTCTGAATACTAGTTAAGCATGCTTTGAGAAGTTTTGGGATTTATCTATTTGTGGAAATAATTAAGTAGATATTTGGGTATTATTACTGAAATCTTTGAGAATAATATTTCACATGATAATTTATTTACATTAGTTATCCTATCATGCACTTTCCATTTTTAGTTGTAGTAACTAAATAGAGATAGGAGGAATAACTTGTCATCCTTTTATAAATCTTATGATCTATTATAAGTTTATTTTAGTTCTTTAGGCATGAAAAAAATCACATTGTCCTTTAATCATTGAAATATGGGATGAAAAGAGGTGGAAACTAATTGAAATATGAAACCAAAGGATTAATCCAACGAATCTATACCTGAGTGGTAGAGGCTCCTACTTGGCATCCAAAATACCCAAGTTCAAATTCGAGTGGAGGTGAATTTCAAGGTTACTATAGCAGCACTATAGTAGTTACTGTAGTAGGTATTGTGCAGTACTATAAAATTAGGAACTATTCATCTGATTTGGGCCTATGGGTCTTAAGGACTTCGGGCCACCAATGGACTTCGGTCCATAGGGCCTTTAGGACACAAGGCCTTTGGGCCACAAAGACCAAAAAGAAGAATCTTGGGAAGACCACACAGGTTCAGGTCTAAAAGAGGATTTAGAGCAAGTAGAAACCACCAAAGTAAAGCTAAATGGATTGAAAAAATGATAGGATATGAAAATTTCCATCGGCACTAGGCACCATGAATCTCTGTACAGGGAAATGATAGCCTACCAGCAATGAGAGGTGGGGTGCTAGGATCTTTCAATGATGCAGATGCTGGGGAGGGGTGGTTCTAGTGGTTTTGTTGGGCCTTTGGGTCATGGTTTGGGCATTGTGCCTATGGAAATTCGGGTCATGTACTAGGCATTGTTCCACTAGGCCTACGAGTTATGTAAGGGTTCCCTCTCAACCCAATTAAAAAGGGGATCATTTAATAAATAAAAAAATCAAGACCTTAGGGCCATTTAGGAAAAGGATTAAATTACGTTTATGGATTTAAAGAAATAAGGTAAGTATATTTTATTTTATTCCATGGTAAAATAATTTCTCAAATATAGGAAAAAGGACATTGAAAATGATTTTTTTACCTTTTATAGTTATTTCTTAAGAATTGATGGTTGCTTTTACTCCTCATGGATTTATGATTTTGTGGTCATTAACTTTCTCATGACCATGTCTCTATCACCCTCTATTATTCTTTGAACATTATCTTTCTTCTCTATGTCCATATTTTCACTTACCATTAATGTTATCCTTATATGAGAACCTAATTATGTTTTATTTTAGGTAACCTTTATGTTTCTCACTTCCCATTTTCAAAGGAAGTTTTATTATCCCTTTATTCGATGTGGGTTTTCAACAAATGGTATTTTCAAATATTGAACCCTTGATTACCGAGATAAAAATTGAAAGGATGAAATTTATTTTATAGGGGGAGAATATAACATCCAAAAAATTTAGTTTAAATGAATACTATTCTCGATATCTTTCTTAACATGGAATATCGAGCTTTAAGTGAACTGTGATATACTATAAAAAATAATATTATTTATATGACTTTGTTATAATCTAGTTGTTAAATTAGCAGATATGAATAGTAATAACAACATTATAAAAAATATGTATAAAGTTTTTAAATAATAAAAATTTATTAATTTATGTATAATAAATAAGTAATCAATTTTCAGTAAAGTCATTTTATGCTTCCAAAATACATTTTCTTCAAAAATGTATTTTATTTCATTTTGTGCACGAAAAATATGATTAATTTATATGTTTTTTAGAAACTCTATTTTAGGTAATGAATATTTTTTTTCAAAATAATCATGTCAATTTTATCTTAGGATGAATTTTTGGAATTTTTCTAAAATATTTATTTTAAAGTGAATAGTGAAAATATCGATTTTTGTAAAAATGTCGCTTCTTTTCATTAAATAAAATAATTTAAAATTATAATTATGTTTTGAATTTTATATTAAATTAAAAAATCATACTTTAGTTATAAATAATTTAATTAAAAATATAGTAATCTCTATAGTACTTGACTTTGGTATAAGTTCATTTTTGGGTATAAAAACACATTTGTCTAAAAACCATTTTTATGCGCACAATGTGTTTTTACTTTATTTAATTAATTAAATAACTATTTATTAATGATGTTAAATAAATTTATAGAATATAAATTCAATTAAATATTTAAATATTATTCTATTTTTTATAAGGCAAATAATGGAAGTAAATTCTGTCTAATGCTTAAAAATGCATTTTTTTTCAAAAAAAAGTTTTTATTGCATTTTTCACGTTTATCTAAAATTAAATTCCTCCACTTATAGAAATTGAATCTGATAAAATGGATTATATATTTTTAATAATCATAATTAATATAGTTGTATAGGTTCAACTTAATTTTTGGTTATAATGAATGGTAAAAATAGTAAAATTTGGTCACCACGGTTAAGGTTAAAATTAGTTTATTAGGTGAGTTAAACTAAAAGAAGAGGGTAGTAATTCCATATAAACTTGTATAATTATTATTGGTTTATGATATTTAAACCTTATATTATATTATATTTTAATTATTGGTTAGTTTTTCCACTTTCTCATGAAAGTGACATTATATTATTGAAATCTTTTAAGTAATTCCATGTGTGTCCCTCCCCTCACTTATAAAAGGGTACCTCTTCTCCTACCTTATTAAAAAAATTAGATCCTTAAATATTAGGAAATACTTACACCAAAATTTTTCTAAATTTTTTCCTTTCATAAAATAGCTTCTGGTCTTCCCCTAAGTCCATCCTATGAATGCTTAAGGTGTAATCCAAATGAGGTCTCTCAAAGAAGAGATATAAATCTTAATCAAGCTCTTTAAATTTTATTTCTTCATACAAATTCTCTAAACATATTATAAAAATTATAACATGATTAATAAAATATCATAAATATACTAAGATGTTATTATTATTATGTAAAAACCATTTCCCACCTCATTTCCAACAAATGAGAAATGAAAGTATCGCTTGTGCATACCTGTGAACTATCTCCTCCATGTAGCGATATGATTCAGTTCCCATCACCATATTTTATGGTTGTTTATTATGATATATTTAATGTTTATATATTATATTTATGAAATAATTATTATATTTTAATTATAAAACCTCATCTACCTCCTTACCACCCCATTCATTGGAAAAAGATAACGTCGCTTGTGTATACGCGTGGACTAGAACCTCCACAAAGAGA
This sequence comes from Viscum album, assembly GCA_963277665.1. Classification (NCBI taxonomy): domain Eukaryota; kingdom Viridiplantae; phylum Streptophyta; class Magnoliopsida; order Santalales; family Viscaceae; genus Viscum; species Viscum album. The sequence continues at coordinate 1,036,191,903 of OY728141.1, read as the reverse complement.
TGTGATTTTTTTTTCATTTATGATTTATATAGCTGGTAATAAGGATATATTTAATGAATATATATAATATTTATGATATAATAATAATTCTATAAATTTGAATTATTATTTACCCATCTATAGAAAAGTGGAAACATCACTCGTGTGTACGTACAAACTATTGTCTTCACAAAGTGATGTAATTCATTTTTCATCACCATTTTATATGAATGGTTATAAAAGTGTATATAATGATTAAATATGATAATTATTAAATTATTAATATTTCAAAATTATGTAACCATGATCCAAGTGTAAGGACCATAACTGCCTAACTAAAACATACATGAAAAACGAAATAGTTAACACCTAAAAATGATGTTTTTAATAAAGAATTATTAATAAAAGGGTGTTGAAATGATATAATTTGATTATATATGATATTATAACTATTATATAATTATAATAAATCTAAATTTATTATACAAGTGGTTAGACCACTTATGAATCAATTCGAACATAAGGTAAGGTTCTTCATCTCAATATTGTTTCATTGAGACATGTTAGATATTATGCACCTATTTATGCTTATGAGGTATATATACTTAAACTTTGACATGTTATATCATGTATCATTCTTAATTCATGGTATTTATAGTTATAATTCAAATTATTTCATCCAAGGGGATTTAATTCGAAAGTTACCAAAGTAGTAAGGGTCTACTATCTTAAATTGTTTTCTTTGGGACATATGTTATGTTATATACATATCTTCTTTTATAAGGTGTACCTAAAAAACCTTTGGAATGGTTTAGAATGAATATAATTATGTTCACAGTATTTAAATTTTCATTTCATGTTATTTATTTCATCGGACTTATGACTCAAAAGTTACCAAAGTAGTAAGAGTTTTACATTACAATCTCATTTTACCATGATTATTTATGATTGAATTTATAATGAATAACTTATATGATAAATCTATCATAAATTATATTTATTTTATTATCCTATGTTTATTCTTATAAATTACAAGTTTTACTTTCATTTTACTATCTCTAAGTACTCAAAATTCTGAAATAATATTTTTAAGGAAAACCGACTTTGTTTTTCTATTAATCTAGGAATATTTTATTCCATGTCTATATTTTCACTAAAATGTTTTCAAGAATATTTTCACTATTATATAATTATTAATTAAATTAATTTTTACCGATGTTTGATCTTTTATGAAAAGGTTTAAAAGTAATATTCTTGTCATTTTATGAAGAAGGCACTTTTTACCAAAGGTGCAAACAAAATCTTTATTTTAATATTTACAACATTAAAGAAATTTTCTGTTGTCATGAATAATTAATTCATTGAAGATTTATTTAAAATTTTCCATGGTTCTTTTGGAATAAAATATTTTTCCTAATATTCTGTTTTTTTTAGATTTTAAATAAGTGATTTCAAAATGAAAAGGGTATTTTCCTCAAGAAATGTTCTAGTGGGTTTTTAAAGGTATTTCATATATAAAAACATCCTTTGATTTTTCTTATGCTTTACTATGGATTGGAGAATAAAATAGTTGTTTCCACTTTAGGTATATTCACTAATTGTCAATAATGTTTCTTCTTTAGGTATATTTATTAAGTAGTCATTTCTTTAGGTATATTCACATACTTGTAATATATATTAAATATATTATGTGATAAATCTGAGTCATTAACTTGACTTATAATTCCCTCTAATATTAAAAAAACCTCAAATATTAAAATAATATTCATTAATATAATAATATTCAATGTATTTACTTAAACAATTGTAAATAATTTTAATAAATAAATTCAACCTAATTATTCTATACTCAAACAATAATGAATTTATTTATTTATCAATGATTGATAATGCTTGGACAACTCTTAGACATCATAGTGGGTCCCAATATATTCTATACACCTATTCACCAAAATATAGAATACTCTTGAATACTCTATTGTGTGTGACCCTCAAGGACCTTATCTTAATAGTAGTAAATAGTATTCAAAGACCATGAGAGGAGTCTAGAAACCCATTGAGGATCCTAAAGAGATAAGGAATAATCATAACAACGACAGAAATACTATGAACACACACTGTATAATATAATATCTTTGTGATATGATATCTCATAAAGAAGGAAACACACTTGTTTCATCACCTTTTCTTGCTTTATTATTTTTTGATCTAATTGGACATACCTACCTTTGAATACCATGACCATGGATTTATGAAGGTACTACCATCCTGATCAACCAATCCCAAGATATTACTTCCTCAACTCAAAAGAAAAAAAATTCTATCTTGATCATTCAAAAAATGACATACCAACAATGACACACCTAGAACAAATTACCTCACCACGACTTCATTATCATGGTTTTGGACTTGCATCAAAGTATGAAATCAATTGACACACATTGATAATGATCTCAATTCAGGATACCAATACACATGTATTTAGATAATAATAACCAATGACACCCAAAACATGTGGTGTTCCTATTGGGGGATCTATCCTCATGATCTCACCTTCCAGAGAACACCAAGTGAGAACTTCATGAGAAGAAGTCTCAATGAATATGAGCTCCCACACCGGATAGTTATAAATCTACTATGTATAGTCATTATTATGTATATAGACCATAGAGCATAAGTTGTAATATGAATTTCATAATATATTGAGGTTCTCATTATAGCCCGGGAACCAATATAACCTTTTGAGACAACAAATAATATATGTAAATTACCATTTAAATAGTGGATGCATAAATATCTACACTAAAACAGTAATTGTACATCATGAATAACTCATTGTACACATGGTATAGTAATCAAAATTACTAATAAAGTTGGGTCTAGGTCACCCACTTTTACGATATACATATGATCCAATGTTACCATATTTATTCTTTCTCTCGATGGTTTATGATTATAACAATGAAATATTGATGAAACCTATTTTATTTTACATGTTTTAATCTATGATGAAATGCTAAATGTTTTCATGATATTGTGGTATACATATGAATAGATTATGATTATGGGAAGAGCGGGTTCGTTATATCCCTCTAATACATTGGGTGAATATTAATGTTCCATAAGCTAAAAGGGTATATATGAGGTTATCCCAAGACCAAAATAGGGTACACAAGTGGTTATCCCAAGCCCCAAAAGGGTCCATAGAATTTTATCCCAAGCCCAAAGTAGGTACATGTGTGGTTATCCCAACCCTAACATGTGATGAATATCTTAGTGGGCAGCCTTGTAATAATAATTCTATTATTATCATTATGCTACACTTTATACCCATATTTTATCACATGATCTTATACCAATTTTATCATCTCATGGATCATTTTCTTTGATTCCTTTATGATTTATGACTTACGAATTTCAAATCTTTATTCCACGAATCATGATTATGATATATGATTTGTTATGTATGATTTTAAAATGTTAAGATCTTGTTCTCATACTTTTATACTCATAATATTCTTACATATTATCATTGATTTATATCTCCCTTGTTTACCCTTACTGAGTATCTGAGCTCACCCTTTATTATGATTCATTTTCCCCAGGATATAAAGAACTATTTTAGGTATGATATGTATAATAAGGTTTCTAGTTGTTAATAACATAATGAGAGATGATTTTAATCTTTTATGTACTAGTTATTTATGTATATAAGTTTATAAATACACTAAAACTTTATAGTTTAGATAAGGATCATAATGGTATGAAATAAATATTTATCTAATAAGATGTTATAAGTAAGTATGTAATGTTTGGGTCACCTCACCTTCGATGTATTTGATGAATATTCCTTAGTTAAAGTTAAATGAATCCATCCTCCTCAGGTAATCCACTAGTTATATGAATCATAAATGGAATTCACAAGACCTATCACTTCTCCACGACATGCCAGTACCATTAAATTAAAGAAGTGATGCTAGAGAGCTTCAATGAAATAGTTTATAACTTGGATGTATTACAATGAGGTATACATCACCTTTTATAGTCTTCATTTGATTAATAAATAAGTATCCAATGATATGTACCACAAAAAATTCCATCATTTTTAATGAAATAAATATATTATGTTTCTTCCAAAATTAATGTATATTGTAACTGATCCTACATTTAATTTTTTGAAATTAAAACACGTAAATAATACATTTAAACTTATTTAGCACATCATTATATGATGCTTAATTTGATACTTTATAGATCATGTGAAGAAGGAAAACATAGTCAATTGTGTGATATCCCATATACACTATATTGTATGAAGTGATATGACTTATATTAATTCCTACAATATGAGATTTAGAAAAAATATATATATTTTAATCATCCACCCACATTAAAGTATCTTATACCACATATATATATATCATATTATGTAACATTATATGTAACCATTTGAAAACTATATTCAAAACTAATTTTAAATAAAACTATAACCTCTTTTGGAAAATATATCATTTAAACTCTCACAGTTTTGGATAAATATTTTTTATAAAAAAATCCTCATCTATATAACCATATATGTGACTCTATGAGACCTTATAACATTGAAGATGATTATAAATCCCTAATCCATAACCATATTCAAAGAGCATATTCTTCCAAAACATATTTTTTACTCAAGATACAAAGGATTTTGACACGATTCCTATTAAAAACATGCATATTCATGTAAGCATATAGTATATGTATATTTATACATCATGCATAATCATATGACCCCTTTCTCCAAGACATTGAGTGAAACCATAATACTTGTAATATGTTAATCATTTATAAAAAATGCATCTAAGCTCGATTCTATAAGTTATAAACTAAATAAGATAGATGAATACATAACTGGTCATTCATACAATAGATGAGTACATCAAATGTCACTCAACTAGGAATTACCATTCACTTTTTTAGTCTTACTTAATTGATAGTATAGATTCCATATTTTTCATACAAGAGGAAAAATATCATCTTTGTTAAAAAACCCACAAAATGATTAACAACATACCCAATGTCCAACTAACTAACTCAATTTTAAGTATTTTATAAGAAAGGCATGAAATTATGAAGGTTCATGTGTGTGGTATCATTATAACCTCAAACAATGATGAGTTCTATGAAACATGTATCATAAGTATACTAATTACATTATATATGATATTATATATGGTATACTCAAGTGAGTCAATCTTGACTACAAGTCACAATTTTACCACATGAGTGAACTTTGTATATTTATACGAGTCCCTAATCACACTAATGATAATATTTTACCACCACATGTGTCTTTACATGATGAACAACAATACTCTAAGGGGTTATTTATCATTAAACTCTCAATTTATATGTAACACCCTGATATTTTAAAATAGGAACATAATGTTTGATAGTGTATATGATACACAACACCAATATTAGAAGAGAATGAAACACCCTGAGAATTTATGATATATTTATTTTTAAATTAATTCAATCTCTTTGATATCTTGTGGTGCATGCAACACCAAGTTTAAATGAAACATGATACTCTATTAAAATATTATTATTTAAACATGAGCATTATAACTTATCCGTTATGTTGAAAGATATGAATTTGACTGAATAAATTATGAAAATTATATGGTTTAAACATATATATAATAAATTAAATGGATATATATTTATCACAAGTAAAATAAGAATCATTTGAAATAAAATGGAATGTTTTCTAAAAAACTATATTTTTCTAAAAGGCAGTTTCATTGTAATTTTCACACATACTTTAAAATTAAATTTTATCACTTTTAATTTTTTTTAAAAAAATTAAATTAATTTTTTAAATAATCACATAAATTTTTCTTACAGTGAATTTTTGAGAATTTTATTAAAATATTATTTTTTCGATGAATAACGAAAAATATTGGTTTTTATTGAAAATTTCTTTTTTATTTAAATAATTTAAAGGTTCAATTTTGATTTAAAAATGTTTTAAAATTAAAATTAGTTCAATTATTTTATAATAAATAAAATTTATGTCAATATAATAAATTTCATATTGAATTTTGATATTAAAACTTTCTAAACTTATGCAAATTTTCTCTTTGGAAAACCGATTTTTCATCACGTCTCTGGGTTTAATTTTAAATTAAATTGTGCCACTTATATGAGTTAAATTTTATAAAATGGATTAAATATTTTTAATAATCATAATTAATATTAGGTTATAAGGTCAACTGATTTTTTTTCATAATAATTAGTATAAATAGTAATAAATTAATTAATGCGGTTAAGGTTAAAACGAGGTTTTGCACGTTACATGCACTTGTGTTAAAATTAATTTTATAAACACATAGAATTTTTATTTGATAAATTGGATCCAATATTTATAATAATTGGATCCAAATTATCTTATAATCATCATTTTATTTTAGGATTAATGGCTAAATTACCTAGGTGAAAAAACTAATCACTGTAGTGAAAACTAAAATGGTAAAAGTGAGTAAACATAAAGGATAAGAAATAAAATGTTTTAAACATGCATTATTTTATGTGGTGAAGGTTTTTATTGATATTAACTTCCCTACAATACATTATTTATAAAATTTGGAGGAACTTGGCATGAGAGTCATTTCCCATTATTGAATAGTTTTGGGTATTTACAAAAATTTCACTCATCCTAAATTATAAAAGGGCACTCACTCCCTTCACTTATTTGCACTTATAAATCCATTCAGCTCAACCAAAAACTAAAAAAATACCCCCAAACATCCTTACATACATTTTAAAACTACTATTATCCCCAAAATACCAACCCGAGGGTCCTTAAGAAGAGATCTAAATAAAGTTTCTCTAAGATATGGTAATTTTATTCACTAAGATATTTCTTTTTCTTTCATATTTTACAACATTAAATTATTTCTTAACACTTACAATATAATAACAACAATATCTCCCATATACTGAGATGTTATTATGTTTTTGTCATAATATTTATCCATATCCACTTCCATTAAATGGGAAATGAAATCATCTATCATGTGTATAGTGGAATACCGCCTCATGAATTGATGCAACTAATTTTAAATTAACACTTCTCACAGTTGGATATAATTATGGATAATATTTATGATATAATTTTTCTCATGTGTACAGAGAACTACTACCTCATGAAGTGATGTGATTCATTTTTCACTTATTCTTTATATAAAAGGTAATAATGATAAATTTAGTGAATATATGTAATATATATGAAATTATATCAATTATAGAAAATTAATATATCATACACTTCCTTACTATTTCACCCTTTAAGGGAATGATATCGTCACTCATGCATACATACAAATTACCATATCCATGAAGCGGTGCAATTAATTTTATATGTCCAATTTTCAAGAATGGTTCCAAGGATGTATCTAATGAAAAATAATAATATTTATAACATTAATATCATTATGGATATGATGTAACTATACCATATGTATAGGATCTAGAACTTTCATGACAAAACAAGGTAATTAACATACAAAACAATAAAAATAACTAAATATTATTAAGAAACTAACAGTAAAATGTTATAAGAAGATCATATATGGTATGAGATATATGATTATTTTTCTTTAATATATCTATAATAAAACTATATTTATTATATAGGAGGTTTGAAAACATATGAAGGAATTCAAACCTAAGGTAAGATCTTCTCATCTCACTTTTACTTCTGTGAGATATATTCCATATTCACCACTTATTCCTTCATGTGGTGTATATACTACCCATTTTGATATATTATATTATGAATATATTTCTATTAATTATATTTAAATTTTCATTTAAATTTATTTCTTTTATTGGTCTTATGATTCAAATGTTACCAAAGTGGTAAGGGTGTATTTCACAATCTCATCATTATTCAGAATTGTTTATGTTTAAGTCTCCATTAGGGGAATTGTTTGATATTTATATCTTAAAATCAATATATTTTCTTCTACTATGGTTATTCATGAACATTTTTAAGTAATAGTACCATTTTCCCTCTCATTGGTACTTGAAATTATTGAGAAAATATTCTTAAGAAAATATGACTTTATTTCTCTCTTTGACCGGAAATCCTTTATCATACAAATCAATGTTTTCTAAAAATGTTTTCAAAAATATTTTTAACATTATCCAAATGATTTATTAAATAAATTTTTACCCATTTTTTACTTTTTACAAAATATTTTGAAAGGAAAATTCTTTTCATTTTCCAAATGAGTAACTTTTTAACCATTTACAACAATTTGAAAGGAATGTTTTTTAACTTATACGACATATATGAAATTTCTTGTTTTCATGACCAATCAATGTTTTAAAGATTGATTTATAAGTTTAAATGGTTATTTTTAAAATATTTTGTGAGCTTGTATATTTAAAAATATTTTCTAATTGAAAAGGTTATTTTCCTCAAAAATGTTTTATTGACATTTTTATGGTATTTCTATTCATAAATGTCATCAAACATTTATTTTACTTATGATTCACTAGGGATATGTTGTATTGATACCATAATTATTATTTATATATATGTTTTGTGATTAGTTTGATTGGGGATGTACAATTTTATTTCCATTCACCATATTACTTTTGTAATATCTCACCCCTCCTCATTGGCTTGAGACAAGGAAAAATTGCTACTTGGCCTTAGGAGACATCCCCAAGACACTAAATGCTAGAAATAAATTCCAAGGGATTCAATACAATTAGGGGATGATTTTACCTTTGAAAATAAAAACAACCACAAACAATCATACCATAACCAAACCACTATATGATGCATGATAACAATGTAATACAACTCAAAGTAATACCAAGAGACAACAATACCAAACTACACCATGACCAATTTTAGAGTACCAAAGAGGAAGACTAAACCACAAAGATAAAATATTCTAAATACATAAATCCACATCTCCCACCATGATCCATGCTCTAAATCCACAATCCAACCTAAAGTATCATGATGCATCACTAAAGAAATCAAATAATTTTCCTTTAAAAATCTCACAATAAACAATATCTGCAAATTCACCAAAGTTCCCAAGCAGGGGGTGAGTAATTAAACTCAGTAGGTTTTCCCCAAATAAATTCTCTAATCACTCCACTAGGATAGAATAAGTTAGCAAATTTATATAAAATAATTTATATAAAACAATTTAAAGCAGTTTATATAAGAATATAAAACTATTTCCATACCAAAATAGTTTTCCAAAATTAAATCCATTTCCAATTAAATAAACCAAAAAATTATTTAAAATCGTTTCCAAACTTTCATTTTTGAATCACCCATTCCATTCCACATATCCACACATCCAAACATGCATGTAACCCTGTACCTCCCTATACTCGCGAGTGGTGAGTCATCCTTTCACCAATCTATCACTTGTGAACCATTTTGACGGGGGAAGTTCATACCCTCATCCATCCCACTAATTATGGGGGAAACTTCATACCCTTATCTGTCCCAATGCACATGAACACACACCATCCATTATTCCAAAACCAATACCAAACCAATTTTTCCAAAAAAAAAATTTAATTTTTTTTATTGAAAACCTTTCCATAAATCCTTTTTCCATGAATCAAACCAAACAAATATTTTAAAATAATTCTAAAACACACTTTTCATAACAATTCCAAAATTCCAAAAACAATCACTAAAGAAGGTTTTACCAAGATTTACACAATAATGTCACAATAAATTTCAATAAACACACACAATTTGAAATATACCATTCAAGTTATAATAATAGGTATTGATAGTGAAGCTACCTTCCCCAGAAAATATAGAAAAAATGAAGAACAACATAAATTCTTCAACAAAACTGGGTTGAATCTCCAAAAACCCACCTTATATATTGTTCCCTAACATCAAAATAGCCATATATAATCATGATTGGAATTAAATATCATAGATCTATCCCCAAAAGACTAGATCTATGAATTTAAGAGAGGGAATAAGAATAGATATAAGTAAAACCACTAAGAATTAAAACTTACCAAGCAATACAGCCTTAAATGCACCAATATTTTCCAACAGATCGCTCCCAAATCAAAGGGAAAGGTCTGCACAACCTTTAGGAGGAGAGAAAACCGAGTTAGGGTCATAATAGAGAAAACAAGAGTGGTCTATGATCAATTCCAAGTGATATTCACTTTTTTAGGATCTATCTTTAAACCATCCAAGGTTAGGTTGCGTATTTTGGAAAATTGTATGCAAATTGCACACCAACCACTACCCCTAAACACCCTTCACATGGTTGGATCACATGGTTAGAAAAAGAACCAACCATGTTTTCCCCTTTGTTACAATTTTCACGGTTACTACTAGGTGGCCGTATGGTTTGAAAAAACCATACGCCAAACCATGAGCCTACCTATTATCCATTGTTTCACTTTTCATGGTTTCCTAGAGGTGTTTTATGGTTTCTACTAACCATGCTTAAACCATACACCACCAAAAAGCCCCAAAACATTCTAAAAGTCCTCCAAACCCTCCCAAAATTCACCCAAACACTTTACACACTTAAAATACATAAATAAAGGGGTACTTACTTGAAACAAATGGTGATAAATTTTCCCCAACATTAGAATTTATGTCCTCAGAAAGTAGAAAACTCTCATTGACTAGAAAGAGTTTGGGTCATTTCTCAACCATTCCCTTTTTCTGTTCCCAAGTTTTTCCTAAATCTGACCATGTTTCCACAAAACCTACACTATACCGATGTTTTTTCCATGCAATAATTTCTCTTACCTATCCACAATCCGTACTAGAACATGAATTGAAAAATAATCCATCTTTAGGTCAATGTGATCCCATTGAATCACATGGTCAGGATTAGGCTGATACTTTTTCAACTGATATAAATGAAACACATTATGAACTTTACTGAATTGTGGTGGAAAAACAAACTAATATTCCACCTCACCAATCTATTCAGGTATCCTTAAATTTCCTATTTATTGAAGAGATAACTTTCCATACTTTCAAAAATAAAGATTTTCAAGCCTTATAGAGATTCTCAAGAACACATGATCACTCACCTCAAATGACAACGACCGTCGATGATGACCTGCATAAGAATTTTGATGAATATAAGCCATATCCACTCTCTTCCTAATTAATTGAATCTTCTCTACTATCTCTTGGACAAGGCTCAGCCTAACCAGTGAATTTTGACCTGTTTTCACCCAACAAAGTATAGAATGAAAATGATGCCCATGAAATTATTCAAAACGATCCATATGTATCAAGGCATGATAAATGTTTTTATATGAGAACTACACTAATGGTATGTGATCCTTCTATGAACCACTAAAATCCATTACACAAGCCAAAATCATGTTTTCCACTTTTTTTATCATCCATTCAGATTGCCGATCCATTTGAGCATAATACACCATACTCATGGTCAATTGAGTCCTCATGTATTATTGTAAGGATTTCCAAAAAATGAGACTTAAACCTCAAATATTGGTCTAATACTATCAAAACTGGTACTCCATGCCTCTTTACAACTTCTCATATATAGATTTTAGATAAGTCATCTACTGCATGAGATTCAAAAATAGGGATGAAGTGGGACAACTTTGTGAGTTGATCCACTATCACCCACATGACATCATGTTTCTGAACTATTATTAAGAGACCTATAAAAAAATACATAACTATCTTCTCCCATTTCCAAACATGAATAGGTAAAGACTACAACATGCCCGCTGGTCGTTGGTGCTCTTTTTTAACCTACTAATAAGTTAAGAATCCTAAAACAAACACAACTACATTTTTTTTTCATACTGACCCACCAAAACAATACTTTCAATGACTTATAAATATTCTGTATTCCAAGATGAACATCCCATATTGAATGGTGGTAATAATTTAGAAGTTGTTCCCAACTAGACATAGGTACAACCATCTGATTTCAAAACCACAAAACTAAACTCCCATCCAGCTTCCATCCCTCAACAGTCTCCCAACCAATGAGTTTTGACCTCATTGAAACACATTATGAATCAGATTCCTATGACTCTAACAATATCCACCAAATCAGGAAAAAAAGAAACTGAAAATAAAATAGAAACACCATCTCTGTCTTCACAATCCAAGTGCATGTTGGCTGTGATCGACATCAACTATCACTAATTTGAAGCCTCTTTTACCAATTGACCATATGAATTTCTTCTTAATGCCATCAAATTTACTTTTCCTGATGTATAAATTAAGTCAAATTAAAACATTTAAAGAGAATACATCCATATTCTTTATCTCAGATTCAAATACATCTGTGATAAAATATGTTTGAAGCTCTTATGATCCATAAACATCATAAATTTATCACCAAAAAGATAATGATGCCAAGTATTCAAATCATGGACTATGGTAGCGAATCCAAATAATGTTTTGGGTATTTATTCTTATAAAACCATAATTTAAATAATCCATAAGCAAAAACATGATCTCTATGCATGATAAAACATCATAATATAGATCCTGAAGCATCACAATACACCACATACCCTTGTACTAATTTCGACAATATCAAGATCGGTGTTGATGCAAGGCAAACCTTAAGCTCCTAAAAAGTCTTATGAAATTACTATATCCATTATAATGGAATATTTTTCCTCATCAAAGTTTTCATTGGTGAATCATGCCATGAGAAATCACAAACAAAACATTGGTAATAAATAGATAAACCAAGGAAACCTTGTATCTCAAAGACATTCTTTGGAGGTTTCCAAGAGATAACAAACTCTATCTTTTTTGGATCCATATAAACACATCTTTTAGATATTACACGGACAAGGAAACATAGATATTGTATCCAAAAATCACACTTTTAAATTTTTTCATACAGCTAATGATCCCTCAAAATTCCCAACACTATCGCCAAGTGTTGCTCATGTTCAACCCTTTTCCTTGAATACACCAGTATGTCATCCACAAACACCACCACAAGATAATCCATATATATATGAAATATGTGATTTATAAATTCCATAAAGTCTAATGGTGTAGTTGTAAGACCAAAATACATAAAAAATACTCTTAATGGCTATATCTACTTCTAAAAGCTGTTTTTGGAACATCCTCTTTCCAAACCTACAATTGGTGATATCCAGATTGAAAGTCAATTTTAGATAACCACTGAGATCCCCTAAATTAATCGAATAGATCATTAACATGTGAAAGTGGATACCAATTATTTATTGTATCTTGGTTAATATTATAATAAAACACACATTTTCAAAGAGTTCCATCCACCTGTTTGACAAATAAGACTGGTGCTGCCCATATAGATGTGCTAGTCCGAATGAACCCTTTACTTTCCAACTCTCACAACTAGAATTTTAATTCCCTTAATTATATCGGTTTTATATGGTAATATAGAAGGGAAATAGTACTAGTCGCCAAGAGGAGATCAATCATAAAATCCACTTATCTTGTGGGTGGAAACCCTGAGATTTTTTGGGAAAAACATCCATAAAACGATCAAAAAGCATTGAAAAACTGCTATTCTCAATATATTACATCAATGACAAAGTCAAAACTAAAAATTGGTATGAGTTCATTCTAATAGTTGGTTCCAATGAGCCTATTGAACCTACCTTTACATTCTGGTCCCCTCTAAAGAAATTCTTGTTTCCATCATCAATTGTAAAACTAACCTGTCATGTATAACAATTGATGCAAGATTGGAACATTATCAACTAATCCATACCCAATATTATTTCATAAACATATTATCAAGCATAGATAAATCCCACATTAACTCATCTCCATAAATAGTTATAGAAAATTCTCTACATATAAAGGCTCGACATTATCTTTGACTAAGAGGAGTTTGAAGTTTTAAAATAGAAAGAATTATTTCAACATGAAAACCCAGCAAATCAACAACATGAGAAGAAATAAACAAATGGGATGTGCCCATATCAAAAAAATCTTGCATAAGGGTATAATTTAAAATAATCACACCTCTCACCATCTATGGTCTATATTTATCATCCATAATAACTTTCTCAGCTCCGTATAACTGTTTACTCACTGTACTTTGTTTTTTGTTGCCCTGTTGAGATTGCACTACCTGAGGAGCCATGGTATTCCTAGAATCACTATGGATATCTTGGTTATACTGATGAGAATTATTCTACTAACCTCATACCGTCAAATAATTAAACGTCTATGAAACATGATATGTGTCCCTAGAACCCAAACTTGAAGCACTACAATAATAACACCATAGATTCCCCATCTGGTTGTAATCATGGCATGCTCTAGGTGGTGCCGTACAATCTCGATTCATGTGGTAAAACATACCACATTGATAACATATAGGATTACTCTTTAGTTTTGGTGGAAGATTCACTGATCCATCCATCTAGTTCTAAGTCATTCCACTACCTTAGAAATAGGTGTCCTGCTTCTGCTTTTTCACAACATTAGAGTTACTACCATTTCCCGTAGGTATCAACACAACTCCTCCACCAATACTAACTAAGATGTAACTTTATTCCACCATATATCTATTGAACATATCTATATAATTCATTATACAAAGCACGTAAATATTTGAGAAAATCTCTTACCTCAGCCCCGATTAAAAATACATGCCTTCAAGGATGCACTAGTAGCAAATTTGGGTGAAAATAAAACTAAATTCATTAATTTAACTACATACTCTATTAGGGATAGATTTTCCTATTTCAAGATGAAAAATTCTATCATTCTTACAATCCAGAACATATGAGGATATAATTGTTTGTTGAACAATTCTTCAAAACCCCCATGCAATGCCTTGATATAATTTAGCATGAACTGATAAATCCCAATATTGGCATGCATGATTATTTAGTATATATGTTTCCAACTTGAATTTCAGATCTACTGGTGTGACAAGGAAATCTAAGATTCCATTCAACTTATTAGCCACACCTTTTCATTTTTGGGTTTCGAATCACCTCAAAATATGGGTGGATTCTACTTATATAATTGAACAGAATTATCCACATGCCTTGGTTCATCCCTTCTGTTCACTCTATCCACAACCTAAAAGGCTTGGAAAATAATTTTAATCAATTATTGGTTCACCTATGTCTTAGGTGAAACCACATTCTCAGCAGCCTCTTCTGGTTGATTTCTATGATGCCTATCGGGTTCCATTTTCTATAACCACAAAAAAATTCCACAAGTACCAATCTCTAGCAACTGAAGGCTTAACAATTTCAAATTCTACCATATCACAACTATCACAACATGGATTTCCCAAAATTCCACACTTTCTATTTTCAACCCATTTTTGAAAATTCCACCATGCTTTTGAAAATAAAACAATTTTATAAATACCACTATCATTCCATTTTCAAAATATTAAATTTGAAAACATTTTTCAATACTTTTAAAAAATCAACATATTTTCACCAAATCATAAATCATTACTCAAAATGAAATATACACTTATAGTGGGAAGTCATTTTTATCAATGAATATCATGATATTATTATTAGCTAAACCCATGACAATGAGATTAAAACTCTTATAAGTGTCTACAAAAAACTTATGTAACCAACTCCCTGGTAACTTGAAGTTCAACATAAATAGGTTAGCTATGCCTTTTTATGATCTACATTTCAAGTCCCGATGATCCTACTCATTGCTACCATTCCGAATCAAGGACTAATCAAGAATGAATTTTCAACTCCAATATCGACACAACTAATACAAAAGGATCAAACAAACTGATACCATTTATAAAATCCCAACACTCCTCATTGGCTTGAGACAAGGTGTAATTTCTATTTGGACTTAAGAGACATACCCAAGATCCCAAAGGCTAAAAATAAATTCCAAGGAATTTAATACAATTGGAGGATGATTTTACCTTTGAAAATAAAAACAACAACAACAATGCATACTATAACTAGAACTAGTATATAATGCATGATAATAGTGTAATACAACTCAAAGTAATACCAAAATACAACAATACCAAACTACACCATGACCAACATCAGAGTACCAAAGCGGAAGACTAAACCACAAACTCAAAGGCTCTAAAGACATAACACCACAACTCCCAACATGATCCATGCTCCAAATCCAAAATACAACCCAAATTATCATGATGCATCACTAAATAAATGAGATACTTTTCCTTTACCTATGTCATGATAAACAATATTTTCAAATTCACAAAAGTTCCCAAGAAGGGGGTGAGTAATGAAACTTAGTAGGTTTTCCCCAAATTACTTCCCTACTCATGCCACTAGGATAGAAAAAGTTAGAAAATTTATATAAATTTTTTATACAAACCATTTAAATTAGTTTATATCAGAATATAAAAAAATTTCCACACCAAAATAGTTTTTCCAAACCAAATCCATTTCCAAGGAAATAAACCAAACAATTCTTTAAAATCATTTCAAAACTTCCATTTTGGCATCACCCATTCCATTCCACATATACACACATCCAACCATGCATGAAACCCTAGACCTACCTATTCGCATGAGTGGTGAGTCATCATTTCACTAAGATATCACTTGGTGAACCATTTTAATGGGGAAAAGTTCATAACCTTATACATCCCACTAATTATGGGGGAAACTTCATACCCGTATCCATCCCAATGCACATGAACACACACCATCCATTATTACAAAACCAATTCCAAACCAATTGTTCCAAAACATTTCAAAAAAACTATATTTTTATTGAAAACCTTTCCACAAATCCTTTTTACATGAATCAAACGAAACAACTATTTTAAAATAATCATTTTAAAATCATTAAACAACTCACTTTTCACAACAATTCCACAATTCCAGAAACCATCACCAAAGAGGGTTTCTACCAAGATTTTCACAATAATTTTATAATCAATTTCAGTAAACACACAAAATTTGGAATCTATCCTTCAATTTATAATAATATTAGTTAAGAGTGAATCCAACTACCTTAGAAAATATGGTGAAAATAAATAATGATAAGAATTATTCAACAAAACCGGGTTAAATCTCCAAAAAACCACCTTAGATCTTATTACCTAACATAAACACATCCATATCTCATCATGATTGAAATCAAATATCATAATATATCCCTAATGGACAAGATAAATGAATACAAGATAGGGAAGAATAATATATCTAAGGAAAAAAACCAAGAATAGAGACTTACCAAGCAATCTTGCCTTCAATGCACCAAGATTTTTCAATGGATCGCTCCTGGATCAAAGGGGAAAGTATCCACATACTTTTAGAGGAGATAAAAAAATTTAGGGTTATAATAGAAGAAAAAAATTGGTTTAGGATCAATTATAATTAGATCCACTTTTTTAGGATCTAATTTTAAGCCGTGCATGGTTAGGTCACATGGTTAGGAAAACCATGCGCAAACCATGCACCAACCATTACCTCCAAATACCCTTTTCATGGTTGGATCACACGATTAGACAAAATATGTACCAATCATGTTTTTACCTATATTAAAATTTCATGGTTACTCTTGGGTGGACACATAGTTTGGAAAAACAATGTGCCTAATCGTATGCCTACCCAATAGCCACTATTTCACTTTTCACAATTTTATAGAGGTGTTTCATGATTTCTACTAACCATGATCAAACCAAAAACCTCTATAAAATCCCTAAAAACATTCAAAAAGTCCTCCAAACCCTCCCAAAATTCACCCAAACACTTTACATACTTAAAATATATAAAGAATGGGGTAATTACTTTAAACCAAGGCTGATACAACTTTAGATGGTTTATGATTATGTTTATCGATTTGGGTAAGTATTAAAAATTTGTATGTTAGTTTTTAAATACAAATGTTTATGTTGATTATGTTTCATCCCTTTCATACAAGAAATGAATTGAGATTATTAAGTGATGGGTGGATACTAGAATTACACAGCCCCTTGATGAATCGGTAGGTATCATGAGACAAATCTGTTGGCCAAATTAAATGGGGTTTTACCCATAGTTTTAAACTATCTTATGAAAGGTCTTGATAGTATGTTTATTTTTTCCAAAATTATTCATTACCTCATTATGAGAAAATTTATTGATGTCTATGTGATTATTCAATTAGTTACAATATTCATAAATAATTTTCAAGCCTATGTGATTATTTATATGGATTTATTTGATCATCCTTTATTCATAAAATATTATTCTTAAGTTATTGTTTAAATTTCATGTGTTTCAGTTATTTAACTTTACATATTGATTATTCTTATTTATTCATGATAGATTTTACTATAATCATACCCTTACTGAGCATCTGAGATCACCCCTTTATTATGTTTTATTTTCCCTAGGATACCAGAGGGATATTCTAAGGGGAATAATGGTGTTCTCAAAGATTTTTTCTTCAAATTTTATGTTTTTAAAATTTAATGAAAATTTTAAGTATGTATCTAGTTTTCCATGACTACTAAACTATTTGGTTCTTTGGGATACTATTGCTCATATCTAGTTTCAATGTAATAAAGTAACCACTAGATTTGGGTTAATAGAGTCAGGGTCTTTATACAGGGTAGGTTCGAGGAGGGGGGATAAACCAACAAAGAGATGTAACCAGAGAGTCTCGAAAATGAGACCTCCCAAACACCTTCCACAGGTTCTGTAGGGGAAGAACCACTGAATTGTTCCCAATGGGGAAACTAAGGTTAGGGTTGTTACATTATATATGTAATGCACATGAATGAATGATAACATAGATTTTTTTAATTATAAATCATGGTACATTTTTTATATCCCTAAATAATAATTATATGATTAGTTTTAGGACACATATGTAGGAAAATTCATATGCATAAGTGTTGGTAATAATGTGTTTTAGTACATACAAAACTTAAATGACCATATTTTTTACTGCATTTATCATTATTTTCAAATAATATACTACAAAATCATGTAACACTTTCTACATAAACATGAAATCAATAGAAAAATAATTACATAAAATCTATCACTCAACTATTTAATTTGAAAAAATTGTTTTAAAAAATATGTTAGGATATTATCAATCCTTTTGTTCCATGTTTGAATGTTATATCCAAACAAATTTTGTTCATAAAATATATTTTTATGATATACATAGCTTATGTTGTTTAAAATTTTAAATACTTTAAACTTTTCCTTTCTTATTTCTTTTTCCTTTGGAACTTTTCAATTCATATTATTCAAATTTTTAATGAATAGAATTGGGATTCCACCTGAACTGACACCCAACCAATCTTCCATAATTCATGAAGGATGTTCTTGATCCTCTTGGGTTAGAAACTAGTGTTTGGGTATCTAAAAACACACTTTGGGAATGATTTTACCATGATAATATGATAAAATATACAAGCATTGTAAATAAAAGATATAAAATCAAACATGGAATAATAAATAAACATCTATTCAAAAGAAACAATTAAAATAAATACATAGCTCAAGAAGATAAAAATAAATATCCCAGGATGAATAGATAATACAACATCCCAAAATAAAAACAAAATGGAAATGGAACCAAAAAAACTCCAACATCACCACTAGTGGCCCCCTAATCACTCATCAAAACCCACTCATCCAACTAAGGACCAACCTGAACCAAATAACTAAAGAGAAATGGGCACCTGAAATAGAAATATAGGAGCCACATATATACTTAGGCACTAGTTCATATACAGGGTGTGGGATAAACTTCCTAGTATGATCTCACTAAGGCTCCTATACAAATTCCATCTTAATACATTTTATAAAGTGATAGTTAGAATACAAGATATAAAACAAGGTTTTTTACATGCTTAAAAAATAACTACAGTAATATACCACTTAATTTTTTTAAATAACCACCCCTTTTATAAAATAAAAACAAGCATGGTTAAACATTTTAATTAATCATTTTAACCCAATGAAAGAGGATGTTTAAAAGCAAGGAAAATAAAACCAAATCACTATTCATCCCTCTTTCTAAGCATTTCATAAAATATTTATTTTTATAAAAAACCATAGAGGAAAAAATCATTTCTTAAATCCCATTTATGAATTAAAAAAACCATTTTATTTTCTAAATCATACATTCCAAACTATTTCAAATTCCAGTTTAAAATGAAACCAAAATGAACTTAGAATGATAATAAATAAAAAAATTAGCACCAAGGCATCAATGGAGCATAATAAAAGAGAAATACCAAAAAAATGGTGATAAATAATCAAATGAAATAGGGGAATAAAAGTAATCTAAGAAATGGAATCACCTAAATTGTCTTAATAAGGACATAGGTGTCATGGAAAACATCCTACCAATCAAGAATCTAGATCCTAAATTAACAATAAGGAACCTAGGTAATAACTATTGAAACTATCATGCCCTAGTAGTCCTAAAAAACTAATCAAGATCTATCATGATCCCTTCCCTCCAAATATACCACAATTAAGGAAGAGAGATAATGGCCTCTGAGTCCCACCTCTAGGAGGCCTCAGGTTAGCGACTATCACTAAGGGTATAAAAATATCACATATACAGGAGAAATTACCATCTCTAATAAAACAAGGATGGGAGATAGGATAAACAACCAAAAAACAATTCCATAATATAATATAAAGTTAAACTAAAAACCATCCCAAAATTCACGAATAAAACAAAATTTATATAAATAAAGTCTCTAAAATAAAGTACCAAAAGAAAATTCTTATAGTAGTGAATCAACATCAAATCAAACCCAATCTAGAAGTGTCCAGATAAATCCCCAATGTCCTCCTAGAAACTTGAAAAATATTTTATATACATATGGTGAGCATAACAGGTATACTCACTAGGGACATAACAAAGGTATCAAGTGCACATGTGAAAATATCATGCTAATGATTCAGTGAAAAAGCAAAAAAACCAATAAGAACCTAACAGGTCAACTAACCAACCCTAGACTCACCATGGATCCCTCACCAATTCACACATCCAATACAGTAATATAGCATTGATATTATAATAAAACAAGGTGCCCTGCTACCACTTCCCCATTGATTTTCTTCTCTCATGCCTCAATATTGATTTTCATGTGCTCTCATGCCTTCCATATATGCCACATCACATCATATCACATACCATATATCTTTGATGTGGTTTGGGATGCATCCCCACCCACCCCACCCTCAAAAGGTCTAGCATATCATGTTATCATTAGTCATCATCACATTACATCCTACCCACAAACACTTGGGTCATCACACCACATCACATCTTACCCAAAGAAACCTGGGCCATCAAATTCCATCTCATCATATAACTAGTGAAGTAGGGTACCATAAATGTGAAGGACATATACCTCGTTCCCTCATCTTACAATTCATAACACCCACTACATATCACATCTCATCACTATCTCATCACATCATATCTCGGCCAAATACACTTAGGCCATCACACCAAATCTCACTCGAAGACACATGGTACATCAATGCTAAAGAAAGCACAGGGAAGATAGGGTAGCTAGACATCCATATAATCACCATCCTAGATGTTGGGGAAAATAGCCAGAACCTAGAACCTTTGATAATTGGTATGGTTATCCAACTCTGGTGGGGAACATATATAAATAACATAAAATATATGATATATATATATATTGAACACAATACCCAACCTATGGGTTCACATAAACTACACTATTACACACCAAATCAACACCACCACACCATACATAAACCATCACAACCATTTGCACCACTATATGAAACACACTACACAATTTCTACATAATTCACATGATTCCATTTTCAATTATAGGTTCCACCACTTTATTAATTTATCCATTCCATTTCACATTACACAACCCATTATTTCATTCAATTCATTCATTCCATTTACCACACATCAAATTACACCCACCAAATTGTACACCATAACAACATCACACATCACCACCACACATCATATCCACTGTGCACCATGATCACCACGTACCACAACTAATGTGCAACACATCGCACCACTGCCCATGTCACATCCATACCAACCAATCACCACATCACAACCCCACACATCAAATAGACCATTCGGTCACTACCATCACCACAAAATATCCCAAACCACACAAGGCAAACACAAAAAGGCAACCACATAAAACAAAAACACATTCTGGATTCAACAATTTATTTAGGGGATTTTATCACATTACTTCTTAATTTATCATGATTATTATCACAAAAACCAGATTTACATGGGAAACAAATTATTATCCAAATATATGTTCTTTATCCTTTTATTCAAGGAGTGATCACACAACAAAATAGTAAGGTTATCAACTCAAATCAAATACAACGTATACAAGGGTATCAACAACTATTATTTTCAGCAATGCAACAATATGGAATGATATCATCAAAAACATATAAGAAAGAATCAAGACACGCGATTACTCCCCATCCTCATCAATTTCAGGTTATTTTAATTTATTATCTTATTATGCCAAGCCTTAATATCTACCCAAAGGAAATAAAAACCATGGAAATATCACACATAACACATATAAAGGGAGAGAATGAGGATTCCCCACTTCAAAGAAGCTTTCTAATCTCACTACGCACCACAGGGTGAAGAAAAAGGAGGCCAAAAACCATAACTGCACACAGATCTATGGATAAAATACAATTTCACTAAGGGTTGTCAAAAAACACATCCCAACACACACCCAAATCACATCATCACCACCATAGTGAAACTATGAGAGAAGAATGGAAGGAAAACAATGAGGAGAAAGGGGGAAATTTCCACATATTTTTAGAACTTGACCATATAAACCCATAGATCAAAGTAAGATTAAGGGGTTGTAAGATCTTCTAGAGTGATAGGGTTCTCCCACAAAAGAGAGAGAGCATCTGATTAATGAATAGAATCATCCAAACCCTTATTTATTATACAAGGTGAAACTCACCCTATTTACTCCATAAATTCCTATTTTATGACATAAATTCCATGGGTCCATGGATTACAATTCATAAAACCCACTTTTAAGATATAAACCTCTTTTACAAAAAAAACACCACCTCAATCCATAATAAACTTACACCATAAATCAATACCTTACAACATAAAAGATTTTCATGATCTTCCCCTCACTACAAACAAGACGTAAATTAGTTGGACACACAATCCATAAACCACTATATTAAACTGTAAATTCCTCTTTTACAATGTGAAAAGGATATTGTAGTGCTATTGTAGATCCAACCTCCACTGAACCACCTTTTTCATCCTCCGAGCACTTTCTAACCAAAAAACCATCAAAGTAATGGGCTGAGAGGGCACAAACCATTAAATTAGACACCTTTAAAATGATTCTAGTTCCTGA
The DNA here is from genome assembly GCA_963277665.1 of Viscum album. Classification (NCBI taxonomy): domain Eukaryota; kingdom Viridiplantae; phylum Streptophyta; class Magnoliopsida; order Santalales; family Viscaceae; genus Viscum; species Viscum album. Next base: position 1,036,168,510 of record OY728141.1, on the reverse strand, counting down.
GAATCCAAAACAAACTTGGAAAATAAATGGTTCTGAACAACCACCCCATGATATACCTCTCAAGGTTCTCGTTACACATCAAATGTTATCACTAGCCAAACACACCAAACCAAAATACCCATAAAACACCCCACACCACCACATTACCACCTCTCATTGGGAATAACACCATAAATCTGATACCAGCCACAATCAACTAAATTCTACACAACCATTAACATCAACATCTTAAACTCTACGTATACTAAACCAACAACCACCACAACTGCAACACCCTGATATTTTTATGAGATAGATTTTCTTTTTCAATATCTTATGTTATACGCTAAAACAAGATAAGCTTGCGCTACATGAAACACCATATTATCTTGTGGTATACAAAATACTATTCTTTCCTTTTGGAATATATCATTTCAAGTTATTTTGATATAATTCATTTCACACAAAATTAAGTTTAAGTGAATAACTAAATATTAGCATGTCACCTTATAACCTAGGAATCATAATGGCGAGTATAAAAATTATTTACTGAATTATGAAATTATGATTTACACATGTATATATAATTAATTATTTGGTGAGAAATTAATTTTAAATGAAAATAAAACCCTTTTTAGATAAAAGGAAATGTTTTTCTGAAAAACTATTTAAATGAAAATAAGCAAGTTTAAAAAATAATAAAATCACTCTTGATGGATTTTATTAATGAAATATACATGTAATATATTAAATTTAATGTTTTAAATTCATCTTATATGTTTTTTAAAAATTATATAAGAACAAATTCATTTTTTTGGATAAAAAGATTATTTTTCGAAAAAGGCATTTTACCGCCTTTTGATGGCGAACCCATTTTTTAAACTTGTTTTTGACACTTTTATAATTTATATTTAGAAAAATAAACTTTTTATTTAGAAGTGGTATATAAATATTTAGTTTGGATAGATTTTTGGTATTTTTCTGATAATTTTCAAATTTAAATGAATAGTGAAAAATATTGCATTTTAATTCAAATTTGTTTTTTAATCTAATTTATTTATATTAGTATATTATCATTTTAATTGGTTTTAAAGTATAATTAGATTAAGTTTTTATCATTTAATACAATTTTGGTCATTGGAAGTGTTTTCATAATGAAATTGGATATAAACACATGTCAATCTTTTGATGGTTTTTACTTTTTAAAAACTCATTTTCTCGATTTTTCAACGAGATTAAATTTAAATTAATTAATGAAAATTATATGTTTTAAATTTTAAAAAATGGAATCTATATTTGGAATTAGTGGGTCAAAATCATGTTAATAGGTTTTTTTGGATATTATGAATAGTAACTACAATAATTTTTATTTAATGCGGTTAAAGGTACATCAGGTAATTTAGGTAACAAAATAATATGATAAGGAGAATAAAATTACCCTAACACCTAAAAAAATCCTATTGGATGAGTAAACATCGACACTTATCACCTAAGGATCATAATTTACTCATTTAATGGACTTTTGTCCATGAAAATGATATGAATATTATTAAAATAAAAGAAAGTGTCATGAAAGTGACAAAATGTCACCCTCTTATTTCTTGTAAGTATAATAATTTTAATATAGGGATAAACATGATAAAACTTTAAAAATAAATAGTCTCTAGAAATATAATGAAATTATATACATAATTGGAATTTATTTATAATTTTTAGAGATTAAATAATTACCATAAATACTCACATAACACTAATACATTAATTATTTTATTAATAGAAATATCAAATAAATGATATAAAAATATTAAAATAAATATAATTTTAATTAATTAGGGGACCCTAAAAAATTTTAAGGTGAAAATTACATATTATTAGTCTATTAAATAGTTTTTTAGAAGTTATATCTATATTTTTATTTTATTTAAATTCAATTAAATAAATAGTGTCAAAATTGACACTTTTGATATTTTATAAAAATAATATTTTATTAAATTATTTAAAGATCCTAAAAATATTTAAAAATTAAAAAGTTACTATTATAAGTTCTAAAAGTTCATAAAGTTTCTATTTATGTGAAATTTACCCCATATAAGTAAAATTTGTAGTCTCTTAATATTTAAAATGTTGTTACATCAATTAAAATTAAAAGAGAATAATTAAGGGTAAAACAAAATGATAAGGTTTAAAATGAAATAAAAACATGTCTAAAAATTATTGATTGAGATTATTTATAGATATCATCATCTTATATTCTACATAACTCAAGTTGGAGTCATTTGGATTTAAAAATTAATTTATATTAATTTAATATTTTTAGAGTTTCCAATATCCCTCACCTCAATTATAAAAGGGGACCTCCTCCCTCATTTATTCAGAAATAATTAATCCTTAAAGCTCATACATACCATGTAAATTTCCATTATCAACTTCCATAATCAAATTATATAGGTTTTGGTCTTCTCTAAAGACCAACTCTTAGAGGAGATCTAGAGGGAGCACATCGAAGAAGAGGCAATATCCTCTACCGATTCTTTCAAACATCTTTCTTCTTCTACTTCATATTCATGAGTTGTTTCCATTATAAATTAATAACTCCAATATCAATTATATACTGAGATTTTATTATAATTATGTAATAACTATACTCCACCTTCTATCTATCCTATGAAAAATGAAATCACCACGCATGCATACATATAGCTTACCGACTCCACACTGTGGTGTAATATGTTTTTCACTACCACTTTAATTGGATGGGTATAATGATGGAAATAATAATTATATTTTATTATTATAATAGTATATGTATTTTGAAAAAAATATATACCATCCATTTCCATACCATTTCATAATTAAAGGAATGATATAATCACTCATGCGTACGTACGGCCTAACGTCTCCATGATGCGACACAATTCATTCTCCATGATATAATTTAACACATGATTATATAAATGTATATAATGAATAAATATGATATATATTACATTATTATCATTTTTTAAATGATAAAAAGAGAACCCATGAAGAAAAACTGGGATTTATATGACAAAACATGCAGCAAATAATGCTTGAAAGAAGAGTAATAATGAAATATTATTAAATGGGTGATAATATGATAACATATGATATCATAAATATAAATATGAATATGGATCAAGTTTATAAAACTATTTAATCCATTATACTTTATTTTCTGATATATATAAAGAAACCCAGACCTAAGGTAAAGAATTATTTTTTTCTCACTTTTATTTCCGCGGGACATATGCCTTATACACCACCTATTTATTTTGTGTGAAGTTTATGATTCACATGAATTTTTTAATGATTATTATTATGAAGGTTATGATTATTATTATGAATATTATGATATTTAAATATGCACATAATTTTTCTTATTTTATGAGGCATATGATTCGACTGATTATAAATTGGTAAGGGATAATTTGGCAATCTCATTATTATTTGAGATTGTTTATACATAAGTATATACTAGGGTATATTAATCATCCATATCCATGTTTCATAAATATGTATTCAAAAATATTATTTCTATCTTTATAAAATTGTTTAAATTCAATTTTAACCATTGGTGAATTTTTATTAAACATCATGAAATGAATATTTTGTTGTTTTCAATATGATGTACTTTTTGACTTTCTGAAAAAAGTACGAGAAGAATGTTTTCTTTTAAATTATATGACATGAATAGATTTTTAATTTTTCATAATTCCTTATTTCCATGAAGATTAATTTAAAATATTTCAATTTTATTTTCAAATAATTTTTTTATTTTAAAATTTTGTGTCATTTTGAGATAAGTAAATGTTTTTGAAGAAGAAAGGATATTTTTCTCAAGAATTAATTTCAAGTGTTTTATCAAAATTATTTTCCATCTAAGATGATATTCTTTAATAGAGTTTTGTTTCAAGTATACTATCCCTACTATTCCTATGGTATTATTTTGTTTATGATGGAATTCTGTTTATAAAACCCATTTTTTTATATGAATTATGTGATGATGGAATGATGTTTAAGAAACCCATTTTATTCCTTAGGTTATGCTATGATGAATGATTTATGTTTTTGTGGAATATTTAAGAATGATTTCATTGTGATATGGGTGAGACCTATATATCCCTCAAATTTATTGTGTAAATATTTATATCTCATGAGATAGACAAGGATGGAATGAGGAATGATCTTGGTTCCGTAATATAAGATTGGAATAGTAAATAAACAAGGTTCAGTAATACATGGCTAGAATGAGGATGAACTAAGTTCAGTAATGGACTTTTTCTACTATGATGGTATTGGAAATGATGCTTGACTAATATGAAATGATTTTCTATACTTATGTGTTTTCCACAATTCTATATTTTATACCAATGCTATTTTCTCATGGCTCATGTTTCCTTTATGATTTATGCCTTATGAATTGCCAATATTTATTTCATGACTCAAGATTTTGATATATGTTATACATGGTATGATTTTCAAAAGTTATTTTCATGTTTTTACATTATTATGTTCATTTTTTGTTTGATATTTTCCTTGTTTACCCTTACTAAGCATCTGAGCTCACCCTTTTCATATGTTTTCTTTTCCCCAGGATATAAAGAAATGTTTTAGGTAGGAAAACTAAAGGGGAAGATCTTTATAGGAGATATTGAATATATTTCACCAATTAAAAGAATGTGTTCCAAGTTTCCAACAATAGTAATCTAATACGGTATTTGGCCACCTTTTTGTGTCATATATTAATTATTCCGTAAAAGCAATGTAATGTTCATGTGTATCTGTCTTGGGTATTTATAGTTAGTATCAGAGCAAAAGTTTAGTTAACCTTTAGAAACTAGGATGTGGAAAATTTAGTGAGATCCCAAGATATATTTTTAAAGATATGTCTCAGGATTTCCTAAGGATAAGTCTAATTATAGGTTACAATCCTAGAATTTTGGTAACAATCATAAATAACCTAGGATTAAGTCTAAGATATCATATATTGAAATATTACAAGTAATTTCCCTTGGTTATGTGATTTTCATCTATGATAATTGTTTCTCACATTTTTTTCTAGTCTTATTCAATAACTGGAACTAGAACATGGTTGACATTGAATGTTTCAGATGTGGAAATCATTGAAGGTGGTACAATATTGGTTATACTGCTAATAATAAAGAGATTATAAATGACATATGAAAGGTATGGGATGTTATAGCATTATTGTTTACATTAAACCTAAAAAGATTGGTTTGATTAAGGTTGAGGAACCTTAAGACATGATTCATATTTTTAGTAAAGACAAAGATGATGGATCTTGAGTAATAGTTTAAGAATAGGGTTAAATGATCGAGGTGCATATGTTTCAGAATTCAAAGATTATGTTATACAAATCATCAAATATATAAGTGTTTTCAATATAAGTTTTTCATTAAGGATTGGAAAGGATATGTTAAATAGTTCTAAATAACTAGAAAAGTGATTTAATGTTAAGGTGATATATTTGGAGAACACGTGATTAAGGGAAAGATAACCCTTAATATATCCCTTATGTTAAGATAATGATGTTTGGATAATGATATATTGGATATGAATAAGTAAATTGGATGATACTAGTTTCTTGGGAACTAATTATGGATTTGTTTTGAAGAGGGTTATGATATCATGTATGAAGTATAAAACTTTTTGGGAATTAAGAAATATATCCAATAAGTTTTGAAATAAGGAAACATGATTGTTTTCAATAAGGATATATGGTAATTCAGGTTATTACCATGACTCAAGAGAATATATGATGAAGGTGTTCACATGTTTTGAATGTGACCAACAAGATATACCTTATGATATATGGGGGATACATGTTAAGCCGAGTTAGTGCACCTCTTTCTAATGTTTTTGATTTTCAACTTTTATGAGGATAGTAAGGTTATCAATTTATGGAAAATTTAAGTTAAAATTTGGATAAAGTTTGTTAAAATAAATAATTATCTCACCATAGGTGGACTTATGGATATTTGATAACTTGTGCTAACTTTTTGTTATGATAAAGACATATGGAATGACCTATCATTCTATTTATGGATCACATGATCTGCTAATGATTTAGGAATGAAAAATTCAACTTCATTTCTTTGAATAAGAGATGAACTAGAAAAATTTTCAAGGTGTGACCAATGGTGATATTTTACTAAAATCAAGTAAGTATATTTTATCATTTAAATTATTTAAAATTAGGAAAAGGGATCGTGATGTAAAAGGGTGTCTTATTATCATAATTTTTAATGATATTAAGTACCACTTTCACGATTCTTTAGTTTATGGTTTTGTGATCATTAACTTTCTATAGATCACCCAATTTATTGTGATCAGTGATCTTTATAAATCTCTTTTATTATTTATGCTTTTCTTCCATGCCCATATCTTTACTTATGTTATCTTATGTAGAGACCTAGTTATGATTTACTTTAGGAAACCATACTGTTTCTAACTTTACTTTTTAAAATGAAGTTTTAGTATTTTTTTATGATGGGGGTTTCTATTAAAGATACTTTTAAGTATTAATCCTTTTATTACCTAGATGAATTTCTAGGGAAAAATTCTTTTTAAGGGGGGTAGAATGTAACACCCCAAATTTTTTTTATGAGATAGACTTTATTTTTCGATGCCTTATGTTGTACACTACACCAAGATAATTTTTCTATACACACAATAATAGATTATCTTGTAGTATACGAAACACTATTCTTGGCTTGTATTGCACACAATTTTGAGTTCTTTTGATAGAATTCATTTCACATAAAACTAAGTTTAAGTGGACAACTAAATATTATTATGTTACCTTATAACCTAGGAATTATAATGGAAATTATGAAAAATATTAACTAAATTATGAAATTATTCTTTACACACACACATATATATAATTAATTCTTTGGTGAGAAATTAATTATAAATAAAAATAAGACCCTATTTAAATAAAAGGAAATGTTTTTCTAAAAAAATATTTAAATGAAAATAAGTAAGTTTAAAAAATAATAAAATCACCCTTGATGGATTTTATTAATGAAATATATATATCATATATTTAATGTAATTTTTCAAATTCATCTTATATATTTTCTAGACATGATATAAGAACAAATTCAAAATTTCAGATAAAAGGAGTATTTTTAAAAAAAAGCATATTTACCGCCTTTTGATGAAGAACCCATTTTAAATCTAGTTTTTGAAACTTTTATAAGTTATATTTGGAAAAAAATTATTCGTAATAGTGACATCAAAATTCAGTTTGGATAAAGTTTTGGTATCTTTCTGATAATTTTCAAATTTAAATGAATAGTGAAAAATACTGCATTTTAATTCAAAACTGCTTTTTTCATCTAATTTATTTATAGTATTAGATTATCATTTTAATTGGTTTTAAAGTATAATTAGATTAGGTTTTTATAATTTAACCCAATTTTGGTTATTATAAGTATTTTCACATTAAAATTGGATATACAAACATGTTAATTTTTTGATGGTTTTTACTTTTTAAAAACTGGTTTTCTCATTTTGTCAACAGGGTTAATTTTAAATTAATTACTGCAAATTTTGTGTTTTAAATTTTTAAAAATGGATTCCATATTTATAATAAATTGTTCCAAATAATGTTAATAGGTTACTTTTATTCTTAGACATTATGAATATTAACTACGATAATTTTTATTTAATGCAGTTAAAGGTAAATTGGGCAATTTAGGTAACAAAATAATATAACAAGGACAATACAATTACCCTAACACCTACCAAAATCCTATTGGATGAGTGAAAATTGACCCTTAACACCTAAATATTATAATTAACTCATTTAATGTAATTTTTTCCATGAAAATGATATGAATATTATTAAAATAAAAGAAAGTGACATGAAAGCGACAAAATGTCACCCTCTTATTTATTATAAGTATAATAATTTTAATATGAGGATAAAAATGATAAATATTAAATAAAAAATAATCTAAAAAAAGATAATGAAATTATCTACGTAATGGGAATTTATTTATAATTTCTATAGATTAAATAATTACTATAAATACCGACACAACAGTGATACAATAATTATTTTATTAATAGAAATATCAAATAAATGATATGAAAAATATGGAAATAAATATAATTTGAATTAATTATAGGATTAAATTTTTTTTCAAGCTGACTATGACATATTAAAATTATATTAAATGGTTTTTTTAGAAGTTATATCTCTATTTTTATTTTATTTAAATTCAATGAAATAAATAGTGTCAAAATTGACACTATTGATATTTTATAAAAATAATATTTTATTAAATTATTTAAAAATCCTAAAAATATTTAAAAATTACAAAGTGAATATTATAAGTACTAAAAGTTCATAAAGTTTACATTTACTATAAATTTATTCCATATAATTAAAATTTATAGTCCCTTAATATTTAAAATGTTGTTACCACAATTAAAATTAAAAGAGAATAATTAAGGGTAAAACAAAATGATAAGATTTAAAATGAAATCAAAACATGTATAAAAATTATTGGTTGATATTATTTCAAACCATACTAATATAATTTTAGAAATAACTCAAGTTGGACTCATTTGTATTTAAAAATTAATTTATATTAATTTAATATTTTTAGATTTTACAAAAGTGCCCCTCACCTCAATTATAAAAAGGAACATCCTCCCTCATTTCTTCACAACTAATTAAGCTTTAAAGCTTAGCCATACTCTATCCATTTCCTTTTTAAATTCACTAGTCCCATTTTAGAGGTTTTGGTCTTCTCAAAATACTAACTCTAGTGCCTTTAAGATGAGATCTAGAGGGAGAATGTCAAAGAAGAGGTAATCTCCTCTACCGATTCTTTCAAACTTCTTTCTTATTCTACTTCCTCTTCAAGAGTTGTTTCCATTATAAATTAATAACTAAAATATAAATTATATAATTATATATTATTATAATTATCAAATAACTATATTACACTTTCTATCTATCCTATGAAAACTGAAATCACCATGCGTGCGTACGTACGATTTACCATCTCCACGCTGTGGTGTAATCTGTTTTTCAGTACCACTTTACTTGGATGGGTATAATGATAGAAATAATAACTATATATGTTTATTATAATATTATATATATTCTTAAACAAAAAATATACCATTAAATTCCATACCATTTCATAATTGGAGGAATGATATCATCACTCGTGTGTACGTACGACCTACCGTCTCCACAACGTGATGTGATTCATTCTCCATGATCTCATTTAATGCATGATTATATAAATATATATAATGAGTAAATATTATACATATTAAATTATTATAATTTTTTAAGTTATATAAAGTGAACCCATGAAGAATAACTAGGATTTATATGACAAATCATGTAACAAATAACACCCAAAAGAAGAGTAATAGTGAAATATTATTAAATGGGTGATAATATGATCACATATGATATCATAAATATAAATATAGTTATATATAAATTTTATAACACTCTTTAATCCATCATACATTATTTTATTAAACATACAAAGTTACCCATACCTAAGGTAATGGATTATTTTGTCTCACTTTTGTTTTTGTGGGACATATGTATTATACACCACATATTTATTTTGTGTGTTGTTTATGTTCCCCATGAATGTTTTTATGATTATTATTACAAAGTTTATGATATTTATATATGAATATAATTTTATTTATTTTATTAGGTATATTATTTGACTGATTATATATTGTTAAGGGATAATTTGAAAATCTCATTATTATCCAAAATTGTTTATACATAAGTATTTACTTGGGTATATTTATTATACATGTCTATGTTTCCTAAATATGTATTATAAAATATTATTTCTATAATTATATAATTGTTTGAAGTCAATTTTACCCATTGGATAATTTTTATTAAATGAAATGAAAGGAATATTTTGTTGTTTTCAATACGAGGTACTTTTTGACTTTTCAAAAAAAGTAGAAAAAGAATGTTTTCTTTTAACTTATACGACATGAATGAATTTTTATGTTTTCATAACACCTTATTTACATGAATATTACTTTACAATATTTAAATTTTATTTTCAAATAAATTATTTTCTTTTAAAATTGTGTCATTTTGAGAAAAGAAAAAACTTTGAATAAGAAAGGATATTTTCCTCAAGAATTAATTTCAAGTGTTTTATCAAAAAAAATTTCCATATAAGATAACATTATTTAATAGGGTTATGTTTCAAGTATACTATCCATATTATTCCTATGGTATGATTGTGTTTATGATATAATTCTATTTATGAAATCCATTTGTTTTATATGGATTATGTTATGATGGAATTATGTTTAAGAAAACCATTTTATTCCTTGGGTTATGCTATGATGAATGATTTATATTTTTATGGAACACGTAAGAATTATTTAATTTTGAGATGGGTGGGACCTATATATCCCTCAAATGTATTGGTTAAAGATTTATATCTCATGAGATAGGGATAGAACAGGAAAGGATATCATTTTAGTAATACAGGGCTAGAACAGTAAGTAAACCCAGTTCAATAATACAAGGATGGAATGAGAAGTGAACTTGGTTCAGTAATGGAATTTTTACTCTATGATGGTCTTGGTAATGAGCCTTGACTAATATGAAATTATTTTACATGCTTATGTGCTTTCTACAATTCCATGTTTTATGTTAATGATATTTTCTCATGGATTATGTTTCCTTTATGATTTATTCCTTATGAACTACTAAGATTTATTTCACGACTCAAGATTTTGATATATGTTATACATGGTATTATTTTCAAAAGTTATGTTCATGTTTTTACATTCTTATGTTCATATTTTGTTTGATATTTTCCTTGTTTACCCTTACTGAGCATTGGTATGCGCGTCGCAGCGCGTCCAATTTGCAAATTTTTATAACCGACTGGCTACTGTAAAAGTGGCGAGCAGGGTCGAACCATAAAGAGCACAAAATCTAGTTCACTAAAAATATTTTGTTGGACAATGTTTAGACGGACAAGGTTTGAGGGGATTCCTATTTTTGAGTTTTTCTTTTTTTTTTCATTTTAATTAAACTAAAAGGTGAGAAGACAAAAGGTAAAAAGAAAATTGCAAATGAAAAAGATGATGGAATCTAAGTCAATAAAATGTGTCGGGGATGCTGGTGTCACAATTGAATTATCACGCAGACATGAAAAATATTCTTTTAGGTGATTAAATATTTATTCTGTTTAGTTATCGTCAGTTCCAAAAATATGTGCATTTTTTAGATGCTCAATTTAAAATTCCTAATTTATTTAAAGTTCCGTTCTCTGGTGTCATAAATAAATTAGAAAAATTCATTCAATTCCTGAACTATACAGCGAAATGACACAACCCGTTTCTCATAAAGTTATGTCACCAATTTGTACTTACCATCGGTCAACGCGGTTTACCTTCTCGGACCGCCGCGTTAACTTATAATTAAAAGGGACAGTTTCAATTTCAGCAATTAATTCAATGAAAAAATAATTTAAACAGATAAATATTCAATTAAAATAAATTTAATTGACAATTAATCATCAAATAATACTTTGTAAGGCATGCGTAATAATTTTAATTAATCAACCAACATCCCGACACTAATAAAATTACTCCGACATCACAACTGAAAGAATAAACGTAGTAAAATGATATGTCATGTGGATTAACACTATGTTACCGATGAAATGATCATGTCCATCTTTATTTCTGCCGCACGTAGCAACCCTCGGCACGTGATGACGTCGCGCACCAACTATGCGACCACCGGAACGGAGGTTATGAGCGGTGAGTAGTGCGCGGCTGCTGGTCGTCTCCTCGGGTAGCGGTAAGCGGTGCGCGACTGCTGGTCGGCTGCAGGTTGACTGCTGGTCGAATCCTCGGATGACGGTGACCGGTGAACTAAAAGGAAAACAAAAGAGATGGGGGTGCGGGCGATGCAGGCGAGAGAGGGGAGGCAGGGGCAGCCAGGGTGATAGGAGGGGGCGCTGGGTGAAGAGAGGAGAGTGGGGCGGCCGGGTGGTGAGTGGTGGCTACGGATTAGAGGGGCAGCCATGTGGGTAAGGGAGAGAGCGGCCAGGCAGGATGGGGAGATGGGGTTACGGATGAGGGAGGGCGCAGGGAAGGAGAGCGGGATCGGCCGAGGTGATAGGAGGGCGGGTCTGGCGGGCGAGAGAGAGAGAGAGGTGGAGCGGCAGGGGGGCAGCGGGAGGAGAGTGGGGCACCGCGCGGGTGGAGAAGGGAGGCGGGGTGAAGAGGGAAGGCAGGGGCGGCGGGTTAGGAGAGGGAGCCGGGTAAAAAGGGAGAGATAAGGGGTATTATAGAGAGAGGGGAGTAGGGGTTCGGCAGGTGAGGAAAATGGGGAACGGGGTGAGCCGAGAGTGGGTCAAGGGGGGGCGGCGGGTGAGGGAAATAAGGGGGGGAATTTTTTTTTTTCAAAATTCAAAGTAAAATTCTAAACAAAAAATTGTTAAATGTTAATCAAATAATAATAATATAATTAAATATATAAAATTCTAATTAGCTAAAAAAAATAATTAAGAGAAATGTTAATGAAACTAATACTAATATATAAAATTAATATAAACTAATAAAAATACTAAAATACTAATATCAATATATAAATTAACAGAAATTATCCAAAATAACTAAATTACTATAAACCTACAAAAATAAACTAAAAATATTAAAAATGTTTAAACTAATTAATTAAAACTAAGTAAAAAAAATAAATAAATAAAAATACATGTAAAAATCCATGTACATCAAATCCCCCACACTTAAACTTTTGCACTCCTGGGCAAAACAATCAGAAAGAAAACACAAGTGGTCGCAGACAGATCAAAACATCAAAATTACAAGTTCAAAATTTGTCAATCTCTTTCCTCATAATATATCATGCTTCATTTAAAAATTCAGTTTCAAAAATAATTTTTCTTTCACTTGCATTTTTTCAAAACAAGTACGTGCACTCATTCATCATGTAACCTACCTCACCATCACTCTCATCTCTCAAAAACATTTGATCAAAGTTTTTCTCAGTTCTCATACACATGCAGGCTTACCATAGGCTTGCCATGAATTTCACATCTCCACTAGTGGAAATCAAAAGAATGCACCAATCTCAAGGACTTTACATGAGGTTCAAATGTTTCTGAAGCTGTGGGACGATGGGTAAAAAAAAATTGACATTTTTTTGGTAAAAAAGAGGGTTGAATCTTGAAATAAATACATGATAAGTCAATACAAATGTCTCCCTCAAACTCTCGCTCCCCCACACTTAAAACATTGCTTGTCCCCAAGAATATGATAAGCCAATGTTTCGCTCCTTTTTTTTCACTCTTTTTTTAAAAAAAAACACAACTCACTCACATAATATGGTCAGGAAAAACTGGTGAGTATCAACTCAAAAACCCCATGGAATAGGTATCAGACAATAATCCCAAAGAATGGTACACAAGCAGCGTATATTCTATAACATCTCAATGAAGGGAGGTCATATAGAAAACTCTCTAGTTCCTGGAGTAATGGATCGTCACTTTAATAGGTATCCCCAAAGTCGAGGGTTACCGCGTAATGACCACCAATGTACTCATTGTTGGAACTGAAAAGGGTTCTATATTCCTATATCAAAATAATATGAAATGAATGTGGCTACTGTGAAAAAGAACTCATATGATTAGGATGGAATAATGTCAATCCATGTACATCAAATGACTCACTGCCCCTCGAAGAACCCTCTCCATGAGTAAGTCTCTCTCCCCCACACTTATATTGAAATCATCGTGAAAAAATTCAAGAAATTGATAGGGAAGGGTATCCGCTTGGGATCATCCTAAAAGGCTCTTACATGGATTCTAAGGGCTATACGAAGGAGAAAATGTTTGGGTGGCTCAGTGGGTCAACGGGGCTAAAATATCAAACAGATTCCTCGATCATTTTAGTGCAACTTTCAAAAATTCCTATCGATTTGATGGAAAAACATGGAAAGTTCTAGAAGAGAAAACATGGTTGAGATTCCCTCAAGAAAAAGAGAAATAAGAGATGATTGTGAAATGGCTTAGAGTCCTCACGGGCATGGAAATATAATGTTGGATAGCATAGATGAGAATGAGTGCAAATAAGTGTCTCAAAAATATTCAAGTTTTTGAAAAACATTGTCGAAGCATGAAATAGTATCAGCAATCATCTAAGTCATGAGATCAAGGATCAAAGAAATCCAGAACAAGAATCAAGTGCTCAAACTTCCTAGGGACACAAGTGGTATGTTCCCGAATGGGTTGCGATAAAAATACAGCAGTTCTTATGTGGGTTCATGAATGACATGAGTGTTAATTTTTTTTTGTTTTTTTGTTTTTTTTGTTTTGTTAGTTTACACGGTGTTTTTGGAAGCATAAAATATGGCAAAAATTAAAACACTTCCCTGTGTAAGTGCAGATAGACGCGGAGATGCTGCCTGTATCCGATGAAGTTCCAGAAATAATGTACCTATAAAATCTACATATGGACAACACATACCCGCATCATATCATAAAGATAACACCAAGAATCATATAAATAGAAGCAGAGATGCAGGAGAGTGACAAGTGCATACAAATATCAGGAGTAGCTAAATTTTTTTTTCACACATGCCATGTTTTATTTTCTCAAAAAAAATAGAATAGGTAAAAGAAGAAAGGGGGGAAAAATGAAACTGGAACATGGGTTGCCTCCCAGGAAGCACTAAGTTTTATGTCTTCAGCCAGACGGATGGACAATGTTCAATCATCTTGGTCCATCGGCTCAGAATTCCTCTGCCTCTTATGAGAACTAGTGGCTGTGTCATCGATCTCACGGGGACGCTTGGTGGGATTAACCACCTCCGGAGCACAGTGAGCGTGAAGCTGGTGAGGAAGGAACAGAATCTGTGCTCTTTGTGGTGGTGCCTGGTGCTGAGCACGAATCTCAAGTGAAAGTTCGTCAAGCCGGCGCTCGATATCAGCCAGCTCCTGAGTCATCCATCGTACTAAGTCAGAGGGAGATGGAACAAGAGCATCGATGACCACAGAAGAATCAGAAGATCTAGACATTTTTTTAGCTGCATCCACAAAATAGATAGAGAGATAGAGATTGAGTAAGAAAATAAAGATCAAAGAATGAAGAAGCAGTCGGGTTGCCTCCCGATCAACGCTAAGTTTAACGTCTTCATCCAGATGGATAACTTCTCATTGCAATTTTAGTTCTTCAATGATGCCTATTTTATCGGAAGTGTGGTAAAGTTTAAGGCATTGACCATTTACTTTGAATGGAGGCATCTTCCCATCAGAAATTTCGACAGCACCATGGGGATAAACAATTGTGACGGTGTAAGGACCTGACCACTTCGACTTGAGTTTTCCAGCCATGATTCGAAGTCGTGAGTTGAAGAGGAGAACTTTGTCGCCTGTTGAAAAATTTCTTTGTTGGATCCGTTTTTCATGCCAGGCTCGAGTTTTCTCTTTGTAAATCAAAGCATTGTCATATGCTTCTCTCATAATCTCATCTAGTTCATTCATTTGTAGAAAACGCTTCTCTTGGGCAGTTTTGAAATCAAAATTCAGTTTCTTCACAGCCCAATAAGATTTATGTTCTAATTCTACAGGTAAGTGGCAGGTTTTTCCAAAAACAAACCTATATGGGGACATTCCAATGGGTGTCTTGTAGTCAGTTCTGTAGGCCCACAGTGCATCATCAAGTTTGGTGACCCAATCTTTCCTAGATGTATTTACAGTTTTCTCCAAAATACCCTTAATTTCTCGGTTTGAAACCTCATCTTGGCCATTGGTCTGTGGATGGTATGGGGTGCTCATGTAGTGGTGACATCCATGGCGAGTCATTAGCTTCTGAAACAACGCATTATTGAAGTGGGTACCACGATCACTGATGATGAGCCTTGGAATTCCGAACCGGGTAAAAATGTGTTGCTTCAAAAATTTGATGACGACTCGAGTAGTATTTTATGAGAATGCTTCATCTTCCACCCATTTTGACACATAGTCCACACAGACAAGGATATAGGATTTCCCAAAAGATTTAGGAAAAGGACCCATGAATTCAATTCCCCATATGTCAAAAATTTCAATTCCCATGATTGAGTGTTGTGGCATTTCACGCTTCCAGCTTATACCCCCAGTTCTTTGGCATTTGTCACAATTCATGACGAATTCATGAATATCATGATTCATGGTCGGCCAGTATAAACCACATTGTAACACTTTGTTGATTGTTCGATGAATACCATGGTGTCCCCCAGCTTCTACAGTATGGCACAATTTCAAAACACTATCAACTTCTTCTTCAGGGATGCATCTTCTTATCATTCAATCCGCACAGTCTTTGAAAAGTAAAGGATCATCCCAGTAGTAATGTCGTGCTTCATTCAAAAATATTTTCCTCTATTCCTTTGATAAATCTGGATGTATCACACCTGAAGCTAATTAATTCACGAAATCAGCATACCAAGGTGTGATTGTCTCAATGGCGCAGAGTTGTTCATCAGGAAATGTTTCATTGATTAGTTCAACATTGATTTTACTTGTTTCATGGTCAAGGTGTGATAAATGATCAGCAACGACATTCTCTGTTCCCTTTTTGTCCTTGACTTCAATGTCAAATTCTTGAAGTAATAGTATCCATCGAATAAGTTTGGATTTTGCATCTTTCTTTGTCATCAGATACCAAAGTGCAGAGTGATCCGTATAGACAGTGACTTTTGAGAACAACAGATGGGATCAAAATTTATCAAAGGCAAAGACAACTGCTAGAAGCTCTTTTTCAGTTGTTATGTAGTTATGTTGAGCCTCATTCAAAGTACGGTTAGCATAGTAGATTGGCCTAAAGATCTTTTCTTTTCTTTTTCCCAAGGCAGCACCAACTACCCAGTCACTAGCATCACACATTAACTCAAATGGCTGCTCCCAATCAGGTGAAATCATTATCGGGGCTTCAACCAAACACTGCCTTAATAATTTAAATGCTTCCTGACATTCAGGGCCGAAGTGGAATGTGACATCTTTTCCCAATAGGTTCGTAAGGGGTCGGGCAATAACAGAGAAATCCTTAATGAAGCGTCTATAGAATCCAACGTGCCCAAGAAAACCTCGAATGGAATGTACTGAAGAAGGCATGGGTAGCTCAGAGATGGTACTAATCTTTGAGGCATCGACTTCAATTCCTTTCTTTGAAATTTGATAACCTAAAACTATACCACTTTGTACCATGAAGTGTGACTTTTCCCAATTAAGAACCAGATTCTTTTCTTCGCATCTTGCCAAAACCTTATCCAAATGTTCCAGACAGTCATCAAAAGAATCTCCATACACAAAAAAGTAATCCATGAATATTTCCAAGAACTCTTCAATCATGTCATGGAACATTACCATCATGCATCGTTGAAATGTGGCTGGAGCATTGCACATTCCAAAAGGCATTCGCCTATAAGCAAATGTACCATATGGACAAGTGAACGTGCTTTTCTCTTGATCCTCTGGTGTCACTGCTATTTGATTATAGCCCGAGTATCCATCCAGAAAACAGTAGTAATCTCTTCCTGCCAATCGTTCAAGGATTTGATCAATAAAGGGAAATGGGAAGTGATCCTTTCTGGTGGCATCATTAAATTTCTGATAGTCGACGCACACTCTCCATACAGTCACTGTTCTTGTGGTTATCAATTCTCCTTTATCATTCTCAACCACTGTGGTTCCACCCTTTTTAGGTACTACTTGCAATGAGATAACCCATTGACTATCAGAGATTGGAAATATTAAACCAGCATCAAGAAGTTTAATGACTTCTTTCTTGACTACTTCTTTCATGGGAGGTGTCAAGCGTCATTGTGGTTGCCTGCAAGGTTTTGAATTATCTTCCATATGTATTCTGTGAGTACAGATGGCGGGACTTATACCTTTTAGATCAGCAATCGTCCAACCTATTGCTGGTTTCCTTTGTGATAGGACATTGAGCAATTTTCTCTCTTGTTCACTTGAAAGATTGGCATTGATGATGACTGGTAAGGTGTTCAAATCTCCCAAGTAACTATATCTCAGGTTTGATGGAAGGGGTTTAAGCTCAAGTGTTGGAGGCTTTTCAAGTGATGGAGTAAGTGAAGTGAATTCATGTCTATCTAAGGGCTTGACTATATTCCTGATGAATTCCACTACCTCGATTGATTCAGCAAACTCTTCATTTTCTTTGTGCAAATCCGCGAGATCCAGAGCATCGCTTGCTAACTCATCACATTCTTAAATTGTATCCCGGAAATGACAGTCTGCTACAGATGGTTTTTCCATGGCCTTTAGGACATCAAATGTTATGTTCTCATCCCCAATTATAAAAATTAACTTTCCCTCTTGGACATCAACCATCGCTCTTCATGTTGCTAAGAAGGCTCTCCCGAGAATGAGTGGGACGTCCTTGTCTTCTTCCATATCGAGGACAATGAAATCAGCAGGGAAGTAATATTTATCAACCTTGACAAGTACGTCCTCTAGAATCCCTCAAGGATGATTCACTGATCGGTCAGCCATTTGCAAGGCGACTCTCGTTGGCTTTAATTCGGTGATGCCCAGTTCTTCAAGGATTCCAGACGGCATGAGATTGACACTAGCTCCGAGGTCGCACAAAGCTCTTCCGAATTGACAACCTCCAATATTGCAAGGAATAGTGAAACTCCCAGGGTCTCTTAGTTTTGGAGGTATGGATATAGGTATGACCGCTGAACATTCCTCGTGCATTATGACTGTTCCCACATCATCTAATTTTCTTCTTTTTGACAGAAGTTCCTTGAGAAATTTGGCATAGTGGGGAATTTGTGTGATGGCTTCAACAAAAGGAATATTTATTTTAAGCTTTTTGAACATCTCCATGAATTTTGAAAATTGAAAATCCAACTTCCTTTGCTTCAGTCTTTGTGGAAATGGAGGAGGTGGTATGTGGGCTTTCACTCTTTCATTGAGTGCCTCGTTTTCCTTCTCCTTTCTTGCCTTTTCATTTTTTGCAAGTTTGTTTTGATCTTCCTCCTCCTTGGTTTCAAGTTGTATTGCTTTGTTTGTTAAGTCGCCATTCTTAGTGGAAGGTATAGGCCTCTCATCTATTGGTTGAACATCAAACCTTTGGTGCTCTGGTAACTGTGTACCACTTCTCAATGTGATGGATTTTACTTCTTCTCTTGGGTTGACTCTTGTGCTTCCCGGTAGAGTTCCTTGTTGTCGGTTCTGCATTTGTGCAGCTATCTGACCGACTTGATTTTCAATGTTACGCTTGGAAGCCTGCAGGTTTTGGGTGTTCGTCTGCAAATTTTGAGTTTTTGCTTGCAAATTTTGAGTTTCCATCTCTTGTAACTCAAACCTTGATTGATTGGACATCATTAGTTTAGCAATAGTTTCTCCCCAATCTTGTTTTCCTTGCATTGAAGGAGGGGACAAGTATGCTTGCTTTTGCTCCTTATATTGTTGTTGTTGTTGAAATGGGGGTCAGTATTTCTGTTGATATCCTTGCTCTTGCGATTGCATGGCAGGTCTGAAGGAAGATTGAGCAGGAAATCCAGGTGGAGGCGCATATCTCAGTTCATTGGTTGAGTAGTTGATGGCTCCTTCCAACCTTGATTTTGGTTATTTCCTTGCCAGTTTGTGTTTTAGTTGTTTCCATAATTTCCTTTGTTGTAACTGACAAAGTTAGCTTCAGACATCTTAGTCTCAGATGTGTTATATGGACACATGGGGTAATCATGAGGGCCACCACAGTGTGGACAATGTTCATCTTGAACAACATGGACTGGCTTAGGTGGGTTTATTGACAAGTTGTCAATCCTCTTGTTGAGAGATTCAAATTGTGCAACCATGAATGTCTGGGCATCAACGTGATGCACTCCTACCTTTCTTCTTGAAAAATATTCTGGCCACTGGAAACTGTGTTCGGCCATGTTTTGAATTAATATGTATAGATCTTCAGGATCCATTTGCATGAACGCATTGCCAGTAGCTGTGTTGATTGTAGACTTACTATCAGGTTGAAGTCCATAGTAGAAAGCTTGCAACTGGTTTGCCAACTTCATCCCATGATGAGGACAACATATTAACATGGACTTGAATCTTTCCCAAGCTTCTCCTAATGATTCGTATTCACTTTGACAAAAGGAGTCGAGGTCTCTCTTGTTTTTCAAAGATTGAGCTGTTGTGTAATATCGATCAAGAAATTTCCTTCTCAGCACTTCCCAAGTGAAAACTGTTTCTGAGTCGAGACTCTCCAACCAGTCCTTTGCTTTCCCTTGCAATGAGAACGGAAACAGTCACAGGATCAACGCATCATCCGTCACTCCATTATATTTAAATGTGTCACAGACTTTAAGAAATCTGTTCACATGCATATAAGGGTCTTCGCTGCTCAATCCATGAAATTGTGCATGTTGTTGGAGAAGGTTGATCGTGGAAGGCTTCAATTCAAAGTGTGTTTCTTGGATTCTGGGTCTTGTTATGCCTGAGCTGACTCTGACTGTGTTGGGTCGCAACTCATGTCTCATAGTAGTTCGAGGCCTTTGATTATCGAGACGGTTTTGGAAAAGTGGGTGGACTTTTCCACTAGGAAGCATCAGAATGTGAGTGTCAACGCTTTCCTCTGGTGGATGCATTGCGTTTGTGGCTGAGGTACCGATTTTATCCTTGCCCTTTCTTTGATGTTCAAGTTGTGGATCAAGGGGCGGGTCGTTCTTTGACGGATCAGAGTTACGAGTGTTCACCATTTAGGCGAACAATGCCTAAAGCAAGGTCTACTAGAAATATTCTTAATGCTAGACGTGCGCGTGCTCCCCGTAAACGGCGCCAGAAATTTGGTATGCGCGTCGCAGCGCGTCCAATTTGCAAATTTTTATAACCGACTGGCTACTGTAAAAGTGGCGAGTAGGGTCGAACCATAGAGAGCACGAAATCTAGTTCACTAAAAATATTTTGTTGGACAATGTTTAGACGGACAAGGTTTGAGGGGATTCCTATTTTTGAGTTTTTTTTCTTTTTAATTAAACTAAAAGGTGAGAAGACAAAAGGTAAAAAGAAAATTGCAAATGAAAATGATGATGGACTCTAAGTCAACAAAATGTGTCGGGGATGCTGGTGTCATAATTGAATTATCACACAGACATGCAAAATATTCTTTTAGGTGATTAAATATTTATTCTGTTTAGTTATCGTCAGTTCCAAAAATATGTGCGTTTTTTTAGATGCTCAATTTAAAATTCCTAATTTATTTAAAGTCTCGTTCTCTGGTGTCATAAATAAATTAGAAAAATTCGTTCAATTCCCGAACTATACGGCGAAATGGCACAACCCGTTTCTCACAAAGTTATGTCACCAATTTGTACTTACCATTGGTCAACGCGGTTTACCTTCTCGGACCGCCGCGTCAACTTATAATTAAAAGGGCCAATTTCAATTTCAGCAATTAATTCAGTGCAAAAATAATTTAAACAGATAAATATTCAATTAAAATAAATTTAATTGACAATTAATCATCAAATAATAATTTGCAAGGCATGCGTAATAATTTCAATTAATCAACCAAAATCTTGACACTAATAAAATTACTCCGACATCACAACTGAAAGAATAAACACAGTAAAATGATATGTCATGTGGATTAACACTGTGTTACCGATGAAATGATTGTGTCAGTCTTTATTTCTGCCGCGCGTAGCAACCCTCGGCACGTGATGACGTCGCGCACCAACTATGCGACCATCGGAACGGAGGTTATGAGTGGTGAGTAGTGCACGGCTGCTGGTCGGCTCCTCGGGTAGCGGTAAGTGGTGCGCGGCTACTGGTCGGCTGCAGGTCGGGTAGCGGTAAGCAGTGCGCGGCTGCTGGTCGGCTGCAGGTCGACTGCTGGTCGACTCCTCAGATGACGGTGACCGGTACACTGCAAGGAAAACAAAAGAGATGGGGGTGCGGACGATGCAGGGAAGGAGAACGGGGTCGGCCGGGGTGATAAGAGGGTAGGGCTGGCGGGCGAGAGAGAGAGAGAGGTGGAGTGTCAGGGGGGCAGTGGGAGGAGAGTGGGGCGCCGCGCGGGTGGAGAAGGGAGGCGAGGTGAAGAAGGAAGGCAGGGGCGGCGGGTTAGGAGAGGGAGCTGGGTAAAAAGGGAGAGATAAGGGGTATTGGAGAGAGAGGGGAGTAGGGGTTCAGTGGGTGAGGGAAAAGGGGAACGGGGTGAGCCGAGAGTGGGTCAAGGGGGGGGGGGGGTGAGGGAAGTAAGGGGAATTTTTTTTTTCAAAATTCAAACTAAAATTCTAAACAAAAAATTGTTAAATGTTAATCAGATAATAATAATATAATTAAATATATAAAATTATAATTAGCTAAAAAAATAATTAAGAGAAATGTTAATGAAACTAATACTAATATATAAAATTAATATAAACTAATAAAAATACTAAAATACTAATATCAATATATAAATTAACTAAAAATTATCCAAAATAACTAAATTACTATAAACCTACAAAAATAAACTAAAAATATTAAAAATGTTTAAACTAATTAATTAAAACTAAGTAAAAAAAATAAATAAATAAAAATACATGTAAAAATCCATGTACATCAAGCATCCAAGCTCACCCTTTTCATATGTTTTATTTTCCCCAGGATATAAAGAAAAGTTTTAGGTAGGAAAACTAAATGGGAATATCTTTCACCAATTAGAAGAATGTGTTCTAAGTTTACAAAAGAACTAAACTAATATGGTATTTGGGCGTCTATTTGTGTCATGTATTAAGTATTCTGAAAAAGTAATGTAATCTTCATGTAATAAAATCTTGGTATTTACAACCACCAACACACAACACTATACCGAGCACATAAATCAAGGTGTTCCATCTTATATTTCATGATATTATCCTCTTTGAGAAGCACTGAATCACTCACATGATTTTAATCATGTCAAGGTATAACACATATCGATTAGGAATCATGTTCAACCCACTTCACATGTTGGAAGCTTTATCACACCCCACACATACAGAAAAATCACATATCATAAGACAACAATATCCAAACATCACATAATCTTGGAAAACCAAACAAAGTAAAGAAAAACTCAAAAAAATCTGGGTATTGGGCATACATCTACGTGTCACGCTCCCAATTACTCTTCCAATCCACCATGACTCTACATCATGCAAACCAAGTGAATGGTACGTCCACACAACACCTTCTCTCTATGATCCTAGATCTCTACCGGTTTCTCCATGAATGTTGTGTCATTATCGATATCTAACTCTCCCCATTAAATAATGTGAGATTCATCATGAATATACTAAAAAATTTGAGACACATGAAAGATGTTGTGGATCCTAGACAACCATGTTGGAAACACCAACTGATACACCACCTCACCAACTCACCCCAACACTACAAAGGGCCTAAAAAACTGGGGAGAAATATTACTCCCCCTACCAAACCACCACTTTCTATGTATAGGGGAGACACTCAAGAACACATGCTATCCAACTTCAAATTCAAGGGAATCTACCTAAGATCATAATAGGACTTCTGAAGATCCTATGTTTCCCCCATCCTATCTCAAACCAACTATATCTTCTCGGTCATTCTCTATACCACATTTGGAATAAGAACTATTGACTCCACAACCCCCATCCAACACTATAGAGAATAACACGGTCACCCATACAACACCTCAAACAAAACCATGCTAATGGAAGAGTCATAATTGTTGTTATAAGAGAACTCAACCAATGGAATGTGATTTACCCATGATCCAATAATGTCTAGAATTCAATCTCACAACATATACTCAAGTATTTAGATGGTCTACTCTATATTCCCATCTATTTGAGGGTGGAAAGTAGGGCTATGGTGAATCTGGGATCTAAAGGCATGCTGAAATTCCCTCTAGAATCATGAGGTAAAATAAGGATCCCGATCATAGATGATGATATTCATTACACCATGAAGCCTAAAACATCATCCATGTACCTCCCACCAAAATATTCACGGTATTTAACTCAAGGATCACTAAAAAAATGAACCGACTTCATCATTTAGTTCAATATCACCCAAACTATGTCACAAACTCCCTAAGCTCGGGGTAACCTGGTGATTAAATCCATCAATATATCCTTCCATTTCCACTCAATAATATCCAAAGTTTGTAGCAAACCTCTATGTGCATGGTGCTCTACCTTTACCCTTTGAAAAACCAGACACCTCACCACAAACTACGACATTGATCTTTTCATCCCCGAACACTAAAACTATCTCCTAAAACCTTGATAATATTGGCTACATAGGGATATACCACCAAAGGTGACCTATTAAACTCATGAAGAACTCCCCAATACATCAACTTCTAAAAAAACAACCTCTCTTGGAATAACATATAGTTTCAACCATCCTCTAACCATCCCTTAGGAGAATCACCATGGCCAACATGGTCATGCACCACCTTTGTCTCTAAGTAACCCCACTAAGACTCCTCCACCTTTCATATAATGGATGAATATATGGTTAAATGATCAAGAAAATCTCATCCCCCACTCTCTCCAACATCAATATTCATCACAAAAAACTCTTCCACTCCTTTCTAAACATCAGTATATTCCCGAACCACATCTCCTCAGGACATATGATTCAACACATCGACAACCAAATTCCCCTTTACTGGGGTGTAAGATATCTTAAGATCATAATACTAAATAAAATACATCCAACTTCACCATGTTATATTTATATCATGCTAATAGAAAACATAATTTAGGTTCTTTTGGTATGTGAAAACCAAAAAATGCCTGCGAATGAGGTAATTCCCCAAAAAATTTAGAAAAAAAGACCGCTACCAACTCTAGATCACGAGTAGAATATTTATGATCATGGGGATGTAACTGCCAAGACCCATAATAGATTACCACTCTCTTTTTCATAAAAAATCATCCCAATTAAAAATAGGACACATCTCATAAAACCTTAAACAACACACCCTCTTTAAAAAACCGAAGCACTGAGGACTAAGAAACTTATCCTTCATGTAACTAAACATTAATTGACAATGATAACTCTACAAAAAATCATGTTACTTCCTAATAAATGTAGTTATTGGTGATGTAACCTGAGATAAATCAGGGAAAAACCTTTGATAATAGCCTATGATACCAAGAAAACTATGAACCTCTACCATGTTCTTGGGTGCTGCATAAGAAACAATTGACTCGACCTTTGATAGTTCTACCACCAAACTCAGTTTTGACATGAAATTTATAAGTAACTGAACCTCTCATGTCTAGACCTATCACTTGGATAACTTTCTATATAACTGGTGTCATCGAAGAACCTATAATACAACTCTGGGATACTTAACATTCTCATACTACAACCTTGAGTAGATCTAGATATCATCGATGAATACAATGATGAACTGGTCCATGAAATCACGGAACACATAGTTCATAATCTCCATGAACATGGATGTTGGATTCGTAACACCAAAAATCATAACCACAAACTTAAAGTTCCAATACTTTCATCTAAAGGAAGTCTTCAAAATATCCTCATCTTTCACCCTCAACTAATGATATCTAGACTGCATATCAATATTTTAAAACCAACTATCTCCTCTAAGTTGGTTGAAAAAAATCATTTATCCTTAGAAGAGGGTAATGGATCTTGACCATTACCTAATTCAATATCTGATAGTATATACAAAACCTTAAAATACCATCCACCTTCATGTAAAAAAACATTAGAGCACCCTAAGGAGACACACTAGGTCATATGAAAACCCTCTATATCAGGTCATCCACCTACAACATCAACTCATAAAACTTCATAGGTATCATTCGATAGGGATCCATTAAATTTGGAGATGCACCCAATTATAACTCTATCATAAAATCAACATCATGTTTTTGGGGTATCACCATAACCTACTTTGGGAAAACATCTAGGAACTCCTCCATAACTCTTGAAATATCACCCACTCAATCTTCCACTAAAATCTCCACCAACTGAGAAAAAATAGGCTCCACCTTCCTTCCACACATTTAATAAACTTTCTCTCAAAAAAATTCCACTCATGGATATCCACATCAGAAAAAAAACTATTATCTAAAAGAAGTCGATGAATGCATGTATGGAATACATACAATCCATTCCAAGGATAATATTATATGATCACATCTACAACAAGATGAAATATCCCACTAATTGGTGCTACCCCATCACCGATCTACATCCCCAACACACATACAAAAATATCATGACATCTAACTAGTGTATATAACACCAGGGGCACTGAAATCCTCTTAAAATCCATTCCTAACATATATAACAAAGCAATAGAAACAAAGGAGTGTGAGGATCATGAATCAAAAAAATCACAAATAAGGTTAGATGATAAACTTATCTTACATTGAATAAATCCTAGATATTTTGGTACTATTTCCTCAAATGCATACATCTGACCACACCCAGTTGCTTTGCATCTCTATTTCTAGCCTCCATAACCATGCTCTAGCCTAGGTCTCTACTGACAGGAACCATCACGAGGCTACCATCTTCCAACACTATAATGAATTAATCATTTTACACATATTATTGCATGATTTTTAACATAATTATATATTAATTAAAACCTAGAGATCATGAATCCTAGTGCCTTTGGAAGACTAGGTTTGTAATACATCATATCAAGACTAAAATAAAACTTATTCATTTTAGTATCTATAATGAGATCCTAAATATTTTATAAATCCTAAATCCATATGAGATAACCCAAGTAATACATAGACAAAAGGGTTGATCTAAAAATCCCAATATGAGAATAAACATGATAAGGAAGTATAAATTATGATTCAAAGGTATAATATGATATCATAAAAGAGAATTCTCATGAGTAATCACATGGAAGCATAACATAATGAACATGGTATAATAATATCATGGTAAAATAGGAAATATGGAAGAAACACATAACATGACATAAACATGAGTCAAGTATAACTTCCTAAATAACATCACAAAGTGTATAAAGTACCATAATGGATTAGGTTTACTCCTTAATCCCATACATGGCATATAATGAGACTAAAACATTACCCAATGCATTAAAATGTTATCTGGGTGAACCCATAATAACATGTTCATGATTTATGTGTGATATATAAATGAAATTTATCATAATTCATAACATAATTACCCATGGATTGAAAATGGGTTGCATAATCTTGCCTCATATCATAATCAAAGGAAATTTCATAATGAAGGCACTAGAGGAATGAGCATAAGGAATATATCACCCCATCAAAATTATGGAGAATAATCTAAATGTATATATGAGAGAAATATATACATAATTTAGAATTAATCCATCACATAAAAGTTTATCTTTATTTATGAAAATTTCTTTAAAATATTATATGGAATATTTCCTAAGGAAAATAAACCTTTCACTTTTAAATGAATCCTTAAAATTCTAAAAAATTCAAAAATATTATAGAAAAAATCTTCTATATAAAAAAATCCATGGAAAATTATAATGGAATCTTCAAATAATTTAGTGTTCATGATGACGATTAATTCCATAAATGATGTATAAGTTAACAAAACATATATTGTTGTAAAAAGTATAAAAAGTACCTCATTTAAAAAACAACAAGAAGATTACTTTAAAATAATTTTATAAAAATTCAAAAATGGGTGAAAATTTATTTAATAATTAATTTTGATAATGTTAAAAATATTATTAAAAATATTTTTATAAAACATGAATATGGAAGAAAAATGATTTTTGACCAAAGAGAGAAATGAAGGCAGATTTTCTTAAAAACATTTTATCAATCATTTTAAGTTCCAAAGAGATAAAAATGGTAATATTAATTTAAAATTTCATGAATAACCATATGATAAGAAAATTAAATGGTTTTTATTAGAAAATTATTAAATAATTTCATACAATATTTATTCAAGAATAAACAATCATGATTAAAATGAGATTGAAACATAAACCCTTACTACTTCGGTAAATTTGGAATCATAACTGCCATGAATGAAGTAAATTAATTGTAACTTAAAATATCATGAATTATGAAGGATTAATGATATACCATATAAATGGGAAGTATATACACCATTAAAATAAATTAGGTGCATAAAAGAACATGTGTCTCAAAGAAGTAAGTTTTGTGATGAAACCCTCACCTCAAGTAAAAAATTCATCATATATGAATTTTATCTCCTATATAATAAAATTATATAAATTATTTTTTTATTAAGAAAATTTTACATATTTCACCCCTTATAATTAAACCATTTAATTTATTTATTTTAATAATATATTTAATTATTTAATCAGTTATGTCCATGTCGGGTGTTTT
The DNA here is from genome assembly GCA_963277665.1 of Viscum album. NCBI lineage: Eukaryota > Viridiplantae > Streptophyta > Magnoliopsida > Santalales > Viscaceae > Viscum > Viscum album. The sequence continues at coordinate 1,036,140,087 of OY728141.1, read as the reverse complement.
GAGGATGCTTAGTTCATAATTTCAAAACAACGCCAGTGTGTTGAACATGATAAAATTGGTAATTGTTACATAATATACAGAATAATAATATTGAAATAATTATAATTTTTATACATAAATTATACTTTTAAAAATAAACATAAATCATGGTTATGAAAAATGAACTACATTACAATCATGGAAACAATAGGTCATACGTATGCATGTGTAACATTTCCATTTTTCAAAGGTCATGATGGAAATTAGGTAAGTGTTATTTTATGATTAAATAATGATAATAATATCATAAATATTATATTATTTCTTTAAATACACTTAAATATACCATCCATGTGATGCGGTAATAAAAAAATGAATCACATCGCTTCGTGAGGCGGTATTCCGTTGTATATATGAATGATGTTATCAATTTTACTTGTATGGTAAGGTAAGAAAGTATGTGATATATTAATTTTATAGAATTATTAATATGTCATAATATAATATATAAATATTAAATCAATTCTTATAAACATACATGAGATATGATGATGGAAAATTAATTACATCAGTTCGTGAGATGGTAGTCCGCCGTACACATGAATGATGGTTTCATTTCATATTTGATGAAAAAAGAGATGGATTTAGGTCATGAAATTAACATATTAACATCTTATTATATCTAATATACTAATTTTATTATATCAACATGATTGAGTAATATTTTAAGGAGGTATAAGAAGAAATAAAACAAAGATACTTAGTTAAGAACAACACCTCTTCTTCAGACCACCTCTTTAGGATTATACCTAAATCCTTTATAGATTGATTTTTTGATAAAAAAAAGATTATAGAACATGTATAGAAAAGTGGGTAATGAATTTTTTCAAGTATTTTATATAAAATAAGTCTTTATAATTTTTAATAGGTGAGAAGAGTGGGTTCCCTTTTATAAGCCGGGGAGAGGACACACTTGAAAGTTTTGAAAAGAAAAAGTTATACCGATGTTTTAAACATAAAAAAAGGATAAAAATAGATTACTATAGAACCTTATATGATATAAGGTCTAAATATGTCCATAAAATAGTATTTGAACAAATATTTAGGTCATTTAAAACCATATCATTTTAGTTTAACCCCCCCCAGTAAACCCGTTTTAACCTTAACTGTGGTAATTAATTTGTACTATTTTTATTATTCATTATGAACAAAAATCAAGTAAAAATTATTATACAATATGAAATTTGATGAATAAAAATATGGAATCCATTTTTCTAAATTTAATTCACATAATTGGCATTATTTAATTTAAAATTAAACATGTAGATGCGATGAAAAAACGATTTTCCAAAGAAAAAGTTTTCATAGGTATAAAAAGTTTTAATATAAAAATTTAACATGAAATTGATTAAAATAACCTAAATTGGATTAATAATAAAATACTTGAATTTTTTTAAAACAAAATATAACTTTATAAATTATTTAAACAAAAAAGTAGTTTTTAATAAAACCCATTATTTTTCACTATTCATTAAAAAGTAAACTTTTTAAAAAAGTCCCAAAAATTCATACTTGGATAATTTTTATATTTTTATTCCAAAAATTAAGTTAATTTTTTCAAATGAAATTTATAAAATTGAAAAAACTTAATTTTATTATTTGTTCACAAAAAGTAATAAAAACATTTTTCTGAGAAAAAAGTATTTTCAAAGCCTATAAAGACTTTAGAAATATATTTTATTTATCATTAATAATTAATTTTAAAAATTTGGTTATTAATATTAATACCAGAATATTTAATGGCTAGTTTATAATGGTCACATTTAAATAATTATATTTTAAAAGTATATCACAGTTCATTTAAAATAAATATTGCATGTTGTATATTCTATCGAACATAGTGTTATTTTAAAATCTCACAGTGTTAAAAAAAAACCTTCTCTTGGATACAAAATAAGAACCAGTAGTCCCTAATGCTGAACTACCATGGAGGAAACTGTTACTACCACTAGAAAGGGGCCTGAACACCCACCTAAATCTAGCCTCCCTGAGCAGTCGAACACTGAGCATGGTGGTCCCCTTGTCCCCTAAAAACAAAACACAAAAACAAAAGGCCTATGTAAGGTTATTGGGATCCACCTTACCTAGAAAAATGAAAAGCGATCTATCACAATTGGTTCCCCATTGGCCGGAAACCTAACTGCCTAAACAACAACATCCCACTACCTGAATCCCTACTCCTCAAAATTCCCCTCTAGAATCTCTCTCTAGGTTTAACTACTAGAGAAAACTACTTATAGATAGACTATAAATTTTTATAAACCTCTAGATACATAGGAAGTGTAAATAGAGTGACTAAATACTTGATAACTGTGTGAAAACCTCCTCCAAACGCCACACACTAGACTCCTCATCTAGAAAAACATTTGGAGAAAAGTAAAAGAGGTCCTTGAACCTGATCCCAAGCTCCTGCACACTCAATCTCCCCTATAGAATGGAACGAAACTCTGACCTATTGGCTACCCTCATCATCAATGATAGGAACTCTGCCCAAAATTACCTCAGAAAGTCAGGCTACAAGACATCCTCCTCCTTAAAGTCACCAAGAAACAACATCCAATACTGATGCACACTTCCCCACATTTGAATAACTTCCAATGACACCTATAACTCATATCATGCTTGGATCAAACCAAAATAAATCTTGAGCTCCTCCAACCAATACTCAGTCTCCAAATCAAAGATTCCCCTCTCGTACTTTTCAAAACTCTGCCACTAAAAGGCATGAAAAACCCTCTGCCATGTCTCATACTCCTATATCAGATAAACCCTCTAACAACCAACCAAATCATCCTACTCAACCTCAAATTCCTGGGTACTCACAGATTATGAACATGAACTAGTCATGAAAAGAAAGGAGAAGTCCTAAGACCATTAGCATGAAATCTTATGAAAACCTATTTATTTTATTCATTTTATTTTCCTACAACAATCCAATTCATATATGAACACAAATACTAAAAATAGGTCCACCTTACTTGTTTTTTCATTAATCTTAGATTACATGCACTAGATCACGGGGGACCCTAAAATACCATGTTGTAGCTAGTCTCCTTAGCCTATATCACATACTAAGATTAACTAGAACCATTTCCTTGTTGACCCGTGACAAACTCACAATGCCTAACTTCATACTGTATCCTATCTATAAACCAAACCTATGATACCAATCTATCATGATACCCCCCCTCCAAAGATATTACAATGATGGAAGAGAGATAATAACCTCTAATTTCCACCTCCAGTAGGCTCCATGTTGGAAACTAGCACCAAGGGTATAAAAATATAATATATACTAGTGGCATTAACCTCTATAATAAAATAGAACTAGGAGATATGATAATTAACCACCAAACAACTCCATCATAAAATATAAAGGTAAACTAAAAAACATCCCACAATGCATGAATAAAGTAAAACTGATACAAATAAAGTATCCAAAATAAAGTACTAAAAGAAAATTTTTATAGTAGGGACTCAATAGAAACTATGATCCAAGCTAGTAGTGTCCAGATCGGTCCCCAAAGTCCTCCTAGAAAACATAAAAAAATTTATGTTCTTTCGGGTGAGCATAAAAAGTATACTCAGTAGGGACATAACCAAGGTCTCAAGTACACATGTGAAAAGAGAATGTTAATGCATCAGTGAACATATATTAAAAATAACAAGAACCTGATAGGTAAAATAACTAATCATAGCCTCACTATATCTCACTCACCAAATAATGCATCCAATATAGTAATATATCATCAACATTATAATAAAACAAGGTGACCCACTGCTACTTCACTACTGGTTTTTTGCTCTCACACCCCAACATTGAACATCATATGATCCCATACTTTCCATACATACCACATCACATTGTATCACATACCATATATCTCTGATGTGGGTTGGGACACATCCCTACCTACCCCACCCTTGCAAGGTTTAGGATCTCATGCTATCATTAGTCATCATCATGTTACATACCACCTGCAGACACCTAGGCCATCACACCACATCACATCTCATTTGAAGACATATGGGCCATCATATATCATCTCATCTTATAACCAAGGAAGTAGGGTATCATGAAAATGAAGGAAATATACCTCATTCCTTCCTCCTACCATGCATGACCTCATCACATATCACATCTCATAACTGCCTCATCACATAACATCTCACCTGAAGTAACCTAGTCCATCACACCACATCTCACCTGAAGACACTAGGTCTATATCTATTGAAGTAAGAGTGAGGAAGAGGGGGTATCCAACCATTTATATCACCACCATCCTATAAGTTTGGGAAAACACCCGGAACCTAGAACCTCTAAGCATTGGTATGGTTATACAACTCGGGTGTGACATATATAGAAATAACATAAAATACATGATATATAGTTAGAAAATAATAAAAAACTTATGGTTTCACATAAACTTCACTAGAACACCCCACATTACCACCACTGAACCACATGCCAACCACTACAACCACTACCACTACCATATTCATCACACCACACAACCACTACAAAAGCCACACAATTCCACTTTAATTATAGGTTTGACCACTATATTCATTTATCTATTCAATTTCATATTACACAAACCATTATTTTATTCAATTTGTTTAATATATTTACCACATATCAAGTTCCACCACATTCATATTCATTACTACATTATAAATTATTCTATGGCTAACTAGGAAACTAACACAACCACTGTACAATAAATCATCCAAAGTACACAAAAATAACCAAAAAACCATACATCTACCATCATAGTAGTTATAAACAACATCAATATAAATTCTAGACAAACCACACACCATAACCAAATCGTACATAACCACCACACATCATCTCCACTACACACCAAAAGCACTGCACACCACATCCACTACACACCACAACCAATGAGCACTACATCGCACCACTATCCACATCACATCCATGAAAACCAACCACCACATCAAATCCATACACATTACATAAGCCAGTTGGTCACCACCATCACTACAAAATAACCCAAACCACATAATAAAAACATAATAAGGTAACCGCATACAACAACAACACATTCCAGATTCCATTATTCATTTAAGGGATTTCATCACATTACTTCTTAATTTACCATGATTCTTATAACACAAACTAGATTTCCATGGGAAACCAATTATTATCCAAATATAAATTCTTTATCCTTTTATTCAGGGTGTGATCACACAATAACACAACAAGGGTCTCAAGGAAAATCATATACTGAGGAGAAAAGGCTCCCAATAGTCATTATTTTTAGTAAGGAAACAACATGAAATAATATCATAAATAACATATAATAAAGAATCAATACATGTGATTAATAACCATCCCCATCAATTTCAGTTTATATTAATTTATACTTATTATGAAGACCCTAAATATTCACCCAAAGGAAAAAACCATGAAAAACTCACACATAGCACATATAAAGGGAGATAACGAGGATTACCTACTTTAAAAAGAATATTTTAAATCTTGATGCACATTTTAGGGAAAAGAAAAAGCATCCCAGAAACCACAACCACACACAAAACCCCTGGATCAACCTAAACCGCACCAAGGGTTGTTCAAAACACAAATCAACACACACCCAACTCACAATAACACCACCATAATGAAAATATGATAGAAGAACAAAAGGAAAAAATGATGAGGAAGGGGGAAATTACCTTGGATATCCCGAAATCAATAATCAAAAACCATAGATCAAAGTAGGAGGAAGGGGGATAGAAGATATCATAGATCCACTAGGGTTCGCCCACAAACGAGAGAGAGAAATTGCAAAATGAATGGAATTTTCCAAGATCTAATATCTTATATATGGTGAAACTTTCCCTATTTACACTGTTAATTCATATTTTACAATGTAAAATATATAGGGATATGGATTACAATCCGTTAAACCCTTTTTTAATATGTAATCCTATTTTCCACTAAAAAACATAGAACCTCAGGCTATAATAAACTTATGACATAAATACACCCCTTATTGAATACAAAATTTTCATAAACTACCCCTCACTAAAAATAATCCACAAACCAGATGGCCACAAAATTCACAAACCACTATATTATGTCGTAAATCCCTCTTTTATTGTGTAAAAATCATGATTTATTTTCACTCCATCTCCAACCTCCACTAAACATCCTCTAACCTCCTCTGAGAACTCTCCAACCACAAAACCATCAAAGTAACATATTAGTAAGTCACAAACTATCATAGGATTCATCATGATTATGGGATAAAATTAAATACTAATCCCTTCTAAAATGTATTAAGGCCACAAAAACATCCCTTTATATCACTCATTCTAATCGGGTACCTTACCATAATAAATACACTCTATACATGGGATTGTAATTATCCATACCCCTACTGGTCTCCTATAACTACCATTGTAATGGTTTGTGCCTTCTAGACCTATTAGATTACTAGTTTGGGAAGTTAAAGGTGTTCGTAGGAGGCTTAAGGAGGGTTTGGAGGAGTTGGAGCTACAAGAGTATCATAATGGGTAGTTCATGACATTAAAGTGGAATTCAAATCACGAGTTGGTGTTTCATGGCTTGTGTAGTTGGTGGTCTATGACTTCTATGTGAAAGGGGTGTAGTCCATGAAATTGATTCACATCATGAAAGGGTAATTCACAATGTGTATTTAAATCAAAACGAGGTGACTTAATTTTTGGTAGAAACCAAAGATATGGGAAATACGTGGCCTAAAATAGATTCAAAACATATAATCCACATCCCTAGTGGAATTCATGTGATGAATCTATAATTAAAAATAGGAAAGGGTAACTTCTAGGTTGTAAATAGGTTTTTTCATCATATTATAAATTCATTCAATCATCATCTCTTCCTCTCATTCTATAGAAAACCCTTGGTGATTTTGGGAGACTTTACAGACGATTTTCCCTCTCCTTGACCCTCGGGTTTTAGTGGTGGTTTTTCGGAAATTTGTGGTGAGTTATTATCCTTTAACCCCTTATTTTCCCTTTCACTATTTTTTTGAGGATCGGATATGGTGACTTTTTTTTGGTTTGAGGTATGTGTGGGTTGTGTTTTGATGACCCCTTTATGTTGTGTAGGTTGATCCATGAGTTTCTTATCTAGTTGTGGTTTTAGGTTGTTTCTTCTTTTCCCTTTAGCATGTAATGAGGTTAGAAAGCTCTCTTGAGGTAGGGGATCCTCTTTCCAACCCCTTTTACATGCTATGTTTGAGATCTTCATGGTTTTTATTTCCTTTGGGTGGATAGTAAGGGTTAAAATATTAAAGATAATTAATTGGAATAAATTAAATTAATGGGTATGGAGAGTTGTCACGTGTTTTGGATTCTTTTATTACTTTTATTGATGTGATTATACATTATGTTTCCAATACTAAAAATAATGGTCATTGGGAGGCTTGTTTTCACTATATATGATATTAATTAAGACCCTTATGGTGTTGTTGTTTGATCACACTCTAGATAAAAGGATAAAGAACATATATTTGGATAATAAATTGATTTCCCATGGAATATTTGTTTGTGTGATAACACCCATGATAAATAAAGAAGTAACATAATGAAATCTCTTTAATAAATAATGGAATCTAGCATGTGTTGATTTGTTATTGCTTGTGATTTTTGTGTTTCCCTATGTGGTTTGGGAGAGGTTTTGTGTGGTGATATAGGTGACCAACTGGGATTTGTAGTTTATGGGGTTGTGATGAAGTGGTTGGTTGGACCGGATGCAATGTGGGTAATTATGAAATGTGGTGTGAAGTGGTTGTAATGTACAAAGGTTGTAGTTAATAGTGGCGATGATGTGTGGTGGTGATGTGTGGTTGTTTTGGGTGGTGGTTGTGTTGTCATAGGTGGTTGGGATGTATGTTGTGTTTTTGATTTGGTGATTTGGTTTGAATAGTGTGAAACAACGATGGTGGTGGATGTGTGGGGTTGTGACAATGGTTGTGTGATATGGGCTAGTTGTGGCATGACATGGTTGTGTTAGTTTCTTGATTAGCCATGGAATAAATTGTGATGATAAAATGAAAAAAATAAGCTGGTAAATAATCAATATGGGTTGGAAATGGATGTATGATGAATGGATTAAATGAATTAAATGAAATATGGCTTGTGTAAATGTGAATCAAGTGACTTAGTAAATGAAAGTATAATGTGTGGCTTCTGCGGTGGTTGTGTGATGTTTTTTATATAGTGGTGACAGTGGTTGTGATGACTAGTGTTTGGTATGGTGGTGGTGATGTGGTGTGCACTAGTGATATTGATGTAAAACCGTAGGTTGGGTATTGTGTGTTATTTACATATCATGTATGTTTGTGTTATTTCTTTATGTTCCCACTAGAGTTGGATAACCTCACCAACACTCATAGGTTCTGGGTTTTGGGTGTTTCCCCCAACATTTATGATGATGGTGATATAGATGACTAGATACCACCTCTTTCCTGCTCTTCCTTCAGCAGTGATAACCATGGTGTCTTGGGTGAGATGTATAGTGATGACCCAGGTGTTTTTGGGCGAGATATGATGTAATGAGGTTGTGATGAGATGTGTCATGTTGTGGGAGTCATTCATGGTAGGAGGCAGGAACAAGGTTGATGTACTTCAAATTCATGATACCCTACTACTCTGGTTATGTGATGAGATGTGGTGTGATGGACCAGGTGCATATTAGAGAGATGACATGTGATGACTCCTAATGCTAGAATCAGATGCTAGACCTTATGAGGGTGTGGTAGGTAGGGATGCATCTTAACCCACATCAAAGATGGTTGGTATGTGATATGATGTGATTTTATATGTATATAAGGGATTAGAGCACATTATGTTTGACGTTAGTGTGTGAGAGTGAAAAATTAGTGGGGAAGTAGTAGCAGGGTACCTTAATTTGTTATGACCTCGATGCTATATTATTATATTGGATACATGATTTGGTGAGTGAGGCATAGTGAGGTTGTGTTCTGGTTAGTAAACCTGTATAGTTTCTTGTTGGTTATGATGTTTTTTCACTAGTGTATTGGCATTATCTTTTTACATGTGCACTTGATACCTTGGTTATGTCCCTATGAAGTATACCTATTGTGCTCACCCTATGTATATAATCTATTTTTAAAGTTTTGAGGAGGAATTTTGGGACCGATATAGACATTAATAGCTTGGGATTGGATCTTTTGTTGTGTCTATACTATAGAATTGTCTTTTGGTATATTTAGAGATTTTTTTTATGTATCAATTTTACTTTATTCATTTAGTAAGGGATGGTTTTTAGTTTACCTTTATTTTATCTACTGGAGTTTTTTGGTTGTTGTTTATCCTATATCATGATCCCGTTTTATATTATAGAGGGTAATCCCTTCTATTTGTTATATTTTTATACCCTTGGTACTAGTCTCTAACCTAGGTCCTACTTGTCATGACCCGTCCTCGGGGCCCGTGCCGTGACTACCCCAAGCCCGCCTTCCATAGGCCAGGGGCTGGAGACTAGCACCTAAGGCGTAAATCCTGATAACTGGGAAGGCATTTCCTTTATAAAAGTAAACAAAACACCACAGAGTACAAGCAGAAGTAAAACACTAAGTATAAAAGGAAGTGCTGAAAAGTAAATGGGCCAGAATACAAACCCAATCGAAAGTACAACTACAACTGAACAAAAGTACAACAGAAAAGACAAACAGCTGGAAGAAAGGAAGCAGCTCCTAGGTCGTCCTCCTCGGATCCTACCTAAATAGTAGGTATAGATAGCGCAGCTCCGGGATCGTCCACCACGGATCCTACCTGCAGGGTAGGTACAGATAGCGCAGCTCCTGGATCTTCCACCACGGATCCTACCTGAAGGGTAGGTACAGACAGCGTAGCTCTTGGATCATCCACCATGGATCCTACCTGAAGGGTAGGTACAGATAGCCTCTACAACGCTCTCACCCATCAACCTCCTCCGAGTGTCGTCTCGTCGTGAAGTCCACCACTGGATACTGTCTCGTCGTGAGGTCCACCTTCGGTACCATCCAGTCCTCAAACACTCAGCCTTTTTCTGCGCTGCCCGTCGTCTGCAACCAACACAACGAGGTGCGGGCATAGCCCGTGCAGGGGTGAGTATAACAATACTCATTAGGGACCCCGAAACCCTCAAGGTATCACTAAATCCAACAAGGTTAACCACAAAGAAGATCTCAACAGATAACCTCTACTTAGGTATATGCCCATAAATATTTCCAAGTTATCAAGTAACCCATCTCAATCATGAGGAAACACAAATATTATGAAATCAATGGATAACCACTACCCAGGTATATGCCCATACATATACCTAAGTTATCAAGTGACCCATTTCAATCACGAGGTAAACACAAAGATCATATACTTAGATCAAATCAGGATTTTCATTATCAAAACTGTAACTGCTGAAGAGCCCCGTCTCTGGAGTGTACAGTGGTCCTGTCACGACTCCGAGGTACTGCTCACTAACCTAAGACTGCTGAGGTACTCCTCCTGTCTAGTACCGCGGGTCAGCCACCCAAACACATTAGTGCTTCCCGCTGGGGTATGCCACCCAGACACAGTAGTGCACACCCCCTAATAGCCTGTAGAGGTACTCTCCGAACGAGTACCACGGGTCTTCACTGTCACACAGTAGTGCTCCGTCCTCCATGGGCCTTCACCCAAAAAAATTAGTGCTCCGTCCACTAGGCTAGTCGACTCACTCTAATTCGATTCGGTCAAGCAGTCGTTAGGTCTCAGCCGGCTACACGGTCTCCGTACTCCGTACGCTCGTCTCTGGGAGGGTCCGCTCCACGAGCTACAGGTCGATACTCCAAGTATCTCAAATTCCCACGAAGAAGTATCTCAAAGGACCGCCTCATCATAGGGGTCTCAACGCAATAGATGGCGCGTCAATCGGACGCCCGGTCTGTGAGTTATTAGCCTTTTCGTCACAGGGGCCCGGTTGGTTTCGTGTACGAACCAACCCGGCTGTATCTCAACTGTACCCCTAACTCTCATAGGGTATGCTCATAGGGACCTTTTCTCAACGTGATCACCAACGCCGCTAACGGTTCGTCAAACAGACGTCTGGTCTGAAAGTTATCAGCTTTTCCGCTCCAGGGGCCCGGTTGGATTTGGGGTACAATCCAACCCGACCATACTTAAACTGCGTCCAAAACTCAGGTGAAGTATGCCAAAAGTTCCGTCTCAACAAGAGGAATCCAACAAAGTCGACGACACATCAATCGGACGTCCGGAGCTCAAGATATAAGCGTTTCCGCTCCAAGGGCCCGGTTGGTTTTGTATTCGAACCAACCCGACCGAACACAAAGTTCTCCAAAACCTTGAGTGTAATATACCTAAACGACCGTCTCGATCCAAAGATCACTACGCAACTGACGGTGCATCGATCGGAGGTCCGTAGCCCAAGTTATGGGCAACAGACAGAAAAGTCCGGTATTAGGGGGGTTCGGGCCCGGTCCGACCCGGCCTGGTACCCCCTGGGTCGTTCTGAACTGGGTCAACCCAACCCGGGTCTGGGTCCGGCCCGCTTGGGCATGGCCCGACCCGGCTGGTGCGGCCCGACCCGGCCTGGGCGCGGCCCGACCCGGCTGGCGCGGCCCGACCCGGCCTGGGCGAGGCCCGACCTGGCTGTCCGGTCGGGCGGCTCGGCCGTTTCGGCCGAGCGGTGTGGGGTGGCACGCTGCCCCCCGCCAGCACGTAACCGCGGTCCCATGGGGGGCCGCTCCTTGTCAACGGATGCGGCCGAGCGTCGCGTCCCGCCTCCTTCGGTCTCGCGCGGTTGCGGGACCAGCGGCCTGCCGCCGCGACTTCAGCCGCGGTGACCCTCCCCAAAGGCGCGCCGGCGGTGTTTTCCGTGGACCACCAGACGCGCTCCGGTGGTCTGTTTTGCTCGCCTCCTTCGCCAACGATCCTCCCGAGACTCGACCTTCACTGCCGAGGCTTCAAAATTACCTTGTGGCCCCGTTTGTCGTCGCCCGTCAATCCGCGCTCAACGTTCAACCAGCGGAGTCTTCGAATCACCTTCGCGGCCCCGACTCCGGCCGCGGTTTCGTTCGGCCTCAATGGCACGTCGCGACGGTTCCGCACATCCTTGCCGTATTTCTCCATGATTCCGCGTGGTGCCGTTGCACCGCGCCGCCTTCGTTCGAGCTGCAACATAATCAACAACAAGTGGGAGGAGGGTCGGCCATGTTTGTGCGGTCCGACCTCCTCCCATTATAATGATAGCAAGCGTCCATAAAATAGAAGTTGACGTACGAAAAAGAAATAATTCACGGGCAAAAATAATAAACCTCAACATCAACCCGCATGAACGAAAGATCCACGGATCAACCTGGAAATGGTTGGTCCGTGCTCGTCGTTCTTTTCTCAAAACATAAGAGAACACCAAATAAATTCCCCTACCTCGAAGAAAAAGTTGAATGAAGGTTCATCGCGGAATTGAACGTCGCACGCCGTCGAGTCATGGAAGTCGAACGTCGCGGTAGAATGGTGTTGCGAAGAAGGAATAGAGAGTGACAACGGTCATTGGTGTTCATCGCTTCCGTCGTTGTAGAAGTGCACCTGAAGAAGAATCGACGTCTCCTCTCTTGTTACATGAAGAAAAGGATAGAGGGTACATCTTCGTTCTTCATGGAAGGGTGTGTCGTTCCTCGCCAGAGGTTTTGGTGTTCTTCAACGATGGAGGAAAGCCCCTCTTCCTTCACAAAGCTCTCTCTCAAGAGGGTTCTCCCCACTAAAAAAATTCCAACCTTATTAAAATAAGAATACACCTTATTTTAATTAATCTTCCAAGCCATTCAAAATTTGAATAACTTAATTCATTAATTGTGTAGGTTTCATTAATTAAAAAAAGGAGTTTGGAAAAAGATTAAAGTGAAAGAGGAAGAGGGAAGAGGAAGAGTCACATAAGTTAAAGTGGAGTTACAAAATTAAAGAGGGAAGTGAGTTATGGGAGGTCAAGGGGGTTATGGGAAGATCAAGGGGGGTTAGGGTCTCGTGTGGGCCCCACCTCCCACATATCCACACATGGGAAGTTGGGTGGTTGTGGATCCCACCAACAACTTCCCTTGGTAGAATTTAACTCCCTTGGTTAACAAAAATAAAATTGTTCACAATTTTATTTATTTCTTCCTTAAACCCCAAAATTTAACTTCTTCTCCCAAGCAAACGCACCTATGGTAAAAGTCCTCTTAAGAAAATACCAGTGCTGCGAGTTCATCGGTGTCCTCAGATTTCAATTCCGAGTACCGGTTCAAAATATAGAAAAACCTGCTCGTTCGTTCACTGAACGTACCTGAGCTAAACTTCAGAAATTGATTCTGGGCACACCGGGCCTCGGAATCTGGCGCTGTCAGAAACTGCGTTCTTGTAAAATCCCAAATAAAATTAAGAAAAAATTCCTCTGGAATTTTATGGGTCTTTACATTACTCCCTCCTCAGGGATTTACGTCCTCGTAAAGCTTTAACACAAACTAGGGATACAAAAGCGGTACTGAGCACGCATCTGAGCCTCCCACTCTCATGTGATCACCTGGAGGTTCCCATACTGCTAGTGAAAGCGCACCCGAGGAATCGACCGTCCTCGTAGGATCCGCTCCTGTCGATCCTCGATCCCCACTGGAACCTCCTCAAAATTCACCTCATCGCCAACGTCCAGCTCCTTTTGGTCGATGATATGCAAAGGGTCGTGATCGTATCTCCTCAGTTGAGATACATGGAAGTCGTCATGCACCTGGTGCAACTGAGGTGGATGGGTCAAGCGGTAAATCACCTCACCTACCCTGCTGAGGACCTAGAAAGGTCCGTTGAACCTCGGAGATAACTTGTCACCTCGGTCACATCTTCATAAACGTCGTCGATGTGAGACCCGTATAAGGATGTGATTGTCATCCTCGAACTCTAGAGGTATCCAATTCCTGCTAGAACTGAAACTCAAAACGACTGCTGCCACGAGGGTAAGGTTGACCGACTCAAGAGTGATCGGTCGCACCTTCCTGTGCATGAGTTTATCCTGTGATTCCTGGGGTTTCCTTTTCACCGACCAAGGAAAACTCAACCCGACGTCGTAGTTAAACCACAACCTTTTTGTCTAATACCGTCAATCTGTGTATGAACTGTGATTGCCCAGTCCATACTCAAACCAAAATCGTAAGGCCTCGATGCTGCCACCAAGAGATTCCAACCGAAACTCTCGCCTCGAGGGTCTGACCACACCGTCGGCATAATTGTGATTATCGAGTCTTCTCCCAAGGTATCTCCAGACGTGAGGGTCAAGTCTACGGCTTACCGGAAACTCTAGGTCTGGGATAACATTTGTGAAAGGAAGGAATGATTAATATCGATGTCTGTTACTAAGACAGCTAGTAGTGGATACAGACTGTCCCTTGAATCATTTTTTTAGAGCTATTGGGTTACACTCCTTGATCGCATGCAGCCGCACTCTTCCTCCGCCCTCCATCTCCCTAAGCCTGGCGGGGACAACTAAGGTGGGTGGTTGTAGCATGTTAAAATGTACACCACCTCATGCTACTCTCCTAGCTCTTCCTCCACGTCTACTGCTTCACCGACTCATCTCTCTTTTAAGATTCCTCTTCTTGAATCATTTAACATGCCCGAGTCTCTAAGACTGGCACCGATTTTCTGTTTCTTACTACACTATGCAGTCTTCATCCGATCCTGGATGATCTTCACCTTCTTTACCTACGATCTGAAAGAGCTGCTAAAATTTATCCTTTTCTGAAAAAGAGAAACTCAGTCTCATCCCCCGGATGAACCACACCTATTGCCTAATACAGTCAATCCTGACATGAATGATGTATTCATGCCATGGATGACGTCGTAAGGCCTCGACGTTACTACCAAGAGATCCAACTGTCACTCTCGCCTCCAAGGGTCGAGTCACACTGTCGGCATCAGTGTGAGGTCACTGGGTCTCCTCCAGTAGAAATATAAAAATTGAGGGTCAAGTCAACAGTTTTAATTGGGACCACTCAGTATCAACCAAACAAAAGGACAAGAAAGCAAACATCAATAAGAAAAGTGTCTTTTTATTATTTCAGCTCATATTATAAAGACACAAATACAACAGAAACATGTAACTAGAAGTACAAGGGACATATCCACTAGTTCCACTCCTGTCCACCTTCTCCCGGAGCTCTACTGCCTTGTCCACTGCTCGGCTGTTGCTCAAGCACCCGCTGCTGCTTCTACCTCGGTGGCACCTCCAACGCCTGCGGATTGACTGTGCGGGGGGTCGGACAGTCACGTGCCAGGTGACCCTTCCTGCCACATTCATAACACTTCCTGTTCCTTGTACGGCTGGATCTGGTCCTCTTGGACCTCTACATCATCTGTCTACTTCCCACAGATGACTCGACTACTGATCGAAAATTCTGCGGCAAAGGCAGCAGCTCTTGTACACGCTTGGGGTGTAGAGATACTGGATAAACTCCACCCTGATGAAGGTCTCGAAGTCTTCCCATGTGAAGTTCATCCCGTCACAAAACTGGAACAAGTGGCTCCACCACCTGCCTGCTGCTTCCTGAAGAAGGATGGTAGCAAAGATTACCATGAAGTCTGTTGGCATCCCCACTAGCCTGAAGACTCTCACCACAGCCTCTGGCCAATCCTCAGCCGCCTGCGGGTCCGTCTCTCCCCAGAACCTGGGTGGCCTCTGGCACTGGAACTCATGCAGCGTGCTCAAGTGGCGTGCATCGCCTACTTCTGGGGCTGGTGGCATCGGTGGCCCAACGTATGGTAGTACCGCTGGTGCCTCAACTGCAAGAGGGACCTGTACCGAAGCCTCATCTCTCGGCAGACTGTCAGTACACACATCTCTCTAGGCTCTAGCTGGTCGTCCGTGGAAAGACATCCTGAAAGAAACAACGTGACACAGTCAAATGTTTATACTTGGTGAGCTGACCTGGTTTGTGCTGACTTTTAAAAAACTTATGGAAACACACACACAATCAGTGTTTTCGTGCACAAAGTCAGAAATCAGTTGTCAGGGTCCTGGTGTATGGATACGTCGGCCTCCCGCACCAACAATGGACTTCCTGAACTGAAAACCACACTTGGTACTCTTAACACTATCGCTTCACAGAAAGAAAATATCAGAGTTATAAGTTCTGCGATAGAACTGACTCCTCTGATACCAATTTATCACGAACCGTCCTCAGGGCCCATGCCGTGACTACCCCAAGACCGCCTTCCATAGGCCAGGGGCTGGCGACTAGAACCTAAGGAATAAATCCCGATAACTGGGAAGGCATTGCCTTTATAAAAGTAAACAAAACACCACAGAGTACAAGCAGATGTAAAACACTAAGTACAAAAGGAAGTGATGAAAAGTAAATGGGCCAGAATACAAACCCAATCGAAAGTCCAGCTACAACTGAACAAAAGTACAATAGAAAAGACAAAAAGATGGAAGAAAGGAAGAAGCTCTTGGGTCATCCTCCTTGGATCCTACCTAAAGGGTAGGTATAGATAGCGCAACTCTTGGATCGTCCACCACAGATCCTACCTGTAGGATAGGTATAGATAGCGCAGCTCCTGGATCGTCCACCATGGATCCTACCTGAAGGGTAGGTACAGATAGCGCAGCTCCTGGATCGTCCACCACGTATCCTACCTGAAGGGTAGGTACAGATAGCCTCTACAACGCCCTCACCCGTCAACCTCCTCCGAGTGTCATCTCATCGTGAAGTCCACCACCAGATACTGTCTCGTCGTGAGGTCCACCTCTGGTACCGTCCAGTCCTCGAACACTTGGCCTTTGTCTGCGCTGACCGTCGTCTACAACCAACACAACGAGGTACGGGCATAGCCCGTGTAGGGGTGAGTATAACAATACTCAGTGGGGACCCCGAGACCCTCAAGGTCTCACTAAATCCAACAAGGTTAACCAAAAATAAGATCTCAACAGATAACCTCTACTTAGGTATATGCCCATACATATTCCCAAGTTATCAAGTAACCCATCTCAATCATTAGGAAACACAAAGATTTTGAAATCAACGGATAACCACTACCCAGGTATATGCCCATACATATACCTAAGTTATCAAGTGACCCATTTCAATCATGAGGTAAACACAAAGATCATAGACTCAGCTCAAACCAGGATTTTCATTATCGAAACCGTAACTGCTGAAGAGCCCCATCTCTGGAGTGTACAGTGGTCCTGTCACGACTCCGAGGTACTACTCACTAACCTAAGACTTCTGAGGTACTCCTCCTGTCAAGTACCGCAGGTCAGCCACCCAAAAACAATAGTGCTTCCTACCGGGGTATGCCACCCAGACACAGTAGTGCACACCCCCTAATAGCCTGCAGAGGTACTCTCTGGACGAGTACCGCGGGTCTGCACAGTCACACAGTAGTGCTCTGTCTGCCATGGGTCTGCACCCAACCAAAGTAGTGCTCCATCCACTGGGCTATTCAACTCACTCCAAGTCGAGTCGGTCAAGCAGTCGCCAGGTCTCAACCGACTACACGGCCTCCGTACTTTTACACTCATCTCCAGGAGGGTCCGCTCCACGAGCTATAGGTCGATACTCCAAGTATCTCAAAGTCCCATGAAGAAGTATCTCAAAGTCCCACATAGAAGTATCTCAAAGGACCTCCTCGTCATAGGGGTATCAACGCAACAGACGACGCGTCAATCGGACGCCCGGTCTATGAGTTATTAGCCTTTTCGTCTCAGGGGCCCGGTTGGTTTCGTGTACGAACCAACCCGGCCGTATCTCAACTGTACCCCGAACTCTCATAGGGTATGATCATAGGGACCTTTTCTCAACGTGATCACCAACGTCGCTGACGGTTCGTCAAACAGACGTCCGGTCTGAAAGTTATCAACTTTTCTGCTCTAGGGGCCCAGTTGGATTTCGGGTACAATCCAACCCGGACATACTCCAACTGCGTCCAAAACTCAGGCGAAGTATGCCAAAAGTTATGTCTCAACAAGAGGAATCCAACAAAGTTGATGACACGTCATTCGGATGTCCGGAGCTCAAGATATAAGAGTTTCCGCTCCGAGGGCCCGGTTGGTTTCGTATCAGAATCAACCTGGACAAAACCAAAGTTCTCCGAAAACTTGAGTGTAATATACTGAAATGACCGTCTCGATCCGAGGATCGCTATGCAACTGACGGTGCATCGATCGGAGGTCCGTATCCCAAGTTATGGGCAACAGACCAAAACGCCTGATATTAGGGGGGTTCGGGCCCGGTCCGACCCAGCCCGGTACCCCCTGGGTCGGCCGGAACCGGGTCGACCTGACCCGAGTCCGGGTCCAGCCTGCTTGGGCGCGGTCCGACCCAGCTAGCGCGGCCCGACCCGGCCTGGGCATGACCCGACTCGGATGGCGCGGCCCGGCCCGGCCTGGGCGCGGCCCGACCTGGCGGTCCGGTGGGGCGGCTCAGCCGTTTCGGCCGAGCGGTGTGGGGTGGCACGCTGCCCCCCGCTAGCACGTAACCGCGACCCCATGGGGGGCTGCTCCTTGTCAATGGACACGGCCGAGCGCTGCATCCCGCCTCCTTCGGTCCCGCACGGTCGTGGGACCAGCGGCCTGCCGCCGCGGCTTCAGCCGCGGGGGCCCTCCCCGGGGGCGCACCTGGCGCTACCGCCTCCAGCAGCCGGCACCGCCGTGCCGGCGAGGCGCACCAGCGGTGTTTTCTGCGGACCACCGGACGCGCTCCGGTGGTCCGTTTTGCTCGCCGCCTTCGCCAACAGTCCTCCCGGGACTCGACCTTCACTGCCGAGGCTTCAAAATTACCTTACGACCCCGTTTGTCGTCACCCGTCAATCCACGCTCAATGTTCAACCAGCGGAGTCTTCGAATCGCCTTCGCAGCCCCGACTCCGACCGTGGTTTCGTTCGGCCTCAACGGCACGACACGACGGCGCCACACATCCTTGCCATATTTCTCCATGATTCCGCGTGGTGCTGTTGCACCGCGCCACCTTCGTTCGAGCCACAACATAATCAACAATAAGGGGGAGGAGGGTCGACCATGTTTGTGTGGTCCGACCTCCTCCCGTTATAATGATAGCAAAAAACCATCAAATAGAAGTCGACGTACGACAAAGAAATAATTCACTGGCAAAAATAATAAACCTCAACATCAACCCGCATGAACGAACGATCCGCGGATCAACCAGGAAATGGTTGGTCCACGCTCATCGTTCTTTTCTCAAAAGATTAGAGAACACCAAATAAATTCACCTACCTCGAAGAAAAATTTGAAAGAATTTTCGTCGCGGAATTGCACGTCGCACACCGTCGAGTCGCGGAAGTCGAACGTCGTGGTAGAACGGCGTTGTGAAGAAAGAATAGAGAGTGACGACGGTCGTTGGTGTTCGTCGCTTCCGTCGTTGTAGAAGTGCACCCGAAGAAGAATCGGTGTCTCCTCTCTTGTCTCATGAAGAAGAGTATAGAGGGTGAATCGTCGTTCTTCGTGGAAGGGTGTGTCGTTCCTCGCCGGAGGTTTCAGTGTTCTTCAACGATGGAGGAAAACCCCTCTTCCTTCACAAATCTCTCTCTCAAGAGGGTTCTCCCCACTAAACAAATGCCTACCTTATTAAAATAAGAATCCACCTTATTTTAATTAATCTTCCAAGACATTCAAAATTTGAATAACTTAATTCATTAATTGTGTAGGTTTCATTAATTAAAAAAGGAGTTTGGTAAAATTTTAAAGTGAAAGAGGAAGAGGAAAGAGGAAGAGTCACATAAGTTAAAGTGGAGTTACAAAATTAAAGAGGGAAGTGAGTTATGAGAGGTCAAGGGGGTTATGGGAAGATCAAGGGGGGTTAGGGTCTTGTGTGGGCCCCACCTCCCACATATCCACACATGGGAAGTTGGGGGGTTGTGGGTCCCACCAACAACTTCCCATGGTAGAATTTAACTCCCTTGGTTAAAAAAAATAAAATTGTTCACAATTTTATTTATTTCTTCCTTAAACCCCAAAATTTAACTTCTTCTCCCAAGAAAACGCACCTACGGTAAAAGTCCTCTTAAGAAAATACCGGTGCTGTGAGTTCATCGGTGTCCTCAGATTTCAATTCCGAGTACCGGTTCAAAAGATAGAAAAACCTGCTCGTTCGTTTATTGAACGTACCCGAGATAAACTTCGGAAATTGATTTCGGGCACACCGGGCCTCGGAATCAGGCGCTGTCAAAAACTGCGTTCTTGTAAAATCCCAAAGAAAATTAAGAAAAAAATTTCCTTGAATTTTACAGGTCTTTACACTACTAGAGGCAGGACTTGAAGGTTTATTATCTATCTCCCTTCATTCTAGTATCTTTGACGGGAGGGGGTCATGACACCCCTGACATAGTAATTAATGGAGGTAAGAAACAATAGAATAATAGATCATCACATAAAAACAATTTCAAGCATTTGAAATTAAACCTCACCCAATATCTAACACCCTCATAAGAAACAACCCCTTTCATACTCATTCATAGAAATTTCATAAAAAGATACATCAATATAAAGCACCCCCCATGGGTTTAAAAGCCACAATAAGCACAACTATCACACAGGGATCAGAGTGTCTCACACATTTTTAGAAATCAACTCTTTTAAAAATGCCAACTAGGATTTCACAAAAGGTTCTCTAGAATCCAATTTATTTTCAAACCCTTTGAAAATCACATTTCAAATTTACCTTGAAAACTATTTATCAATTCATACTTAAAAATTCATTTGGAAACCAAAACAATTTTTAAAAATACCTTTTAAAATAAAAATCCCCTCTACTCAAGAAACCACATGGTGCTAATAACCCTTTAAAAAAGCATAACATTACCTTTTTATAAATCATTTGAAACTACCACATGACCCAACAATATCAAAATCAATTATATATAATAAATAGAAACTCCATTAATTTTAAAAAATTCACCTTTAAACATCACACAACTACTTTAAAAATAAAATCAGTGTGAAAAATCCTTTCAAAAAATTTAAATTCATTCAAAAGAGCCACTCTAGAATTTTAGTGAACACTTGGCATGAGACATAAGTCCATGAAAATTGTTTAAACTATTTTCAATCCATTTAAAACCCCAAAAGGCATACCATTGACATACAATTTTATAAGAAAGAATTTAGAATCATTAAAAAAATTTATAATATGTATTACAAGGGAGTTATAAATAAACACCGACCTAATTTCAATAAAAACCCATCTAAAACATGTCTCCTTCAGTTGAGAATACATAATTGAGCTAAGAGACTGAAGGTTCTAGGTGCAGTGGAAGCATCGAATGATACATGTTCAACTCGAATTATTTTTGTAATTGATTATTAATCCAAGATTTAGATGATGATAAAGCCATGATCAATGGAAATAAATCAAATAATAACTAATGATTTACTATCAGAACCAATATGCATGATCATCACATAATATTTATAATTAATTTAAAAAATTAAATAATTTCCTTGTGATTAATTATTTCTTCATTGATAAATCTAAAAATATATCTACATTGTACTATCATTGCGTTATAGGAATCAAGATTAGATTACCTCCAGTGGTGATACACATGTGTTCCATAAACTTCTAAACGTTGCTATAGGAATCTTTGGGTGCTATCATGGTAGATCTTGAAGCTTGAATTGTTCTCCTTTGATCACCCATGAGAATTGATTGAAGAAAGATTATCTTTGATCTCTATAGACTCAACAGTGGTGGTGGAGTAGTAATGCTCTCCATTCTTGAGAACATTCATAGAGAGGAAAATATCTAGAGATTTGAGAGAATTCTCTCAAGCTGTTGTTCTGCACAACAAATGAATTGGAGACCCTAAGGAAATAATATAATTGGGTTTTATATACCTATAGGGTTAGAAAATAATAATTGCACAAGTACCCTTTTTATTTTTCTTAATTCCTACAGAACCCCATGTCAATAATAATAATAATATTATTATTTCTTGACATACACTAAATTCATGATTTAAATATTTTTTATTCAAATAATATTCATTATATATTATTTCTCACTGGACTATTAAACTAGGTTCTTCATTCCTCCATAATATTTATCAGACCTTGAATAATAACTATTTATTTAATAAATAAATATCACTATATTATTATCTAATAAATAAATAAATATTATATTCACTAAATAGAAAATATATATTTATTAAATATTATGCTCACAAAATATTCTTTCAAATAACTGGTGACAAAATATATATGATCCAACAAAGATGAATAATTTTTAAAAACATATGGGAATAATATTTATTCAACCTTTTCACATTATTTATTAATAAAATATTACTCATGATGCACCCAATGTATCCTAATTCATTGAAAACATATGTCATCATGGTTTTCATTAACACATAAAATTACATGACTCATGAAATCCATTAATAATAATATTAAAGTATAAGGACCAATACATATATCCACTGATAGGAACATCCAATGACACATATAAATGTGGATTTTCTACTGGCAGATCTTATTCTCATAATCTCATACACTGGAAATTACTAAGGGAGAACACCATGAGAAGGTGACTAAAATTACTATGAGCCTCCACCCCTAATATCCTATATCATTTGTATCCCTCAAATAATGTCATCTGGCTATAAAAAATTTATTTAAGAATACTTTAGTGGTACTTATGGGTTCTCACCATAGCAGAGAACTGCTATGAATTTTTAGTGCGACAACTACTATTTGGAAATTATCACATACTATTTCATACAATATAATGATCATTATGTGATAATGTTTTTATTAATATTCAAAAATAATAAATATAGGTTATCATAAAGTATACAAAAGTTGGTTCTAGGGAACCAACTCCAACAGACTCTCACTTTCACTATTTCCAAATACTAACAACCTTCAGTCTACTTAGCTCTCACACAATACTCATGCTTCTAGTAAGATATACCTTTAGATAGGGGGTACAACATGGTTTATTTTGTGGAAACTTTACTTATTATAACTTCACCCCTCTGAGAAAAATCCATCAAGAGTTGGTACATCCAGAGTATGTGCTTTGTCCATTGATGTGACCTTGGATTTTTTACAAGATCCACTACTACAATATTATCACAATATAATGTGATAGATTATTTACTAATAGGAACCACATCAAGATCCAGGACAAACTTTCAAATCCAAATAGATTCTTTGGCTACATCATAAGCCTCTATTTACTCATACTCTGCTATAGATTCAGAAACAACTGGCTTCTTTGAACTGTTTCATCTCAAATATCCTCTATTAATATTGAAAAAATATCCTGACAGGGACTTAATATCATTCTAATTTGTTTCAAAACTATCATCATTATAACCCTTGATGACTACCTCCTCATCTCCTCCACACACCAAGAACATATCCTTAGTTATTCTCATATACTTAAGGATAACCTTTAAAGTTGGACAATATTGTTCACCTGGATCAACTTGATATCTTTTTACCATGCTAAATTCATAGGAAACATCAATTCTAGTACATACATGAAATACATGATTGTTCCTATGGCTAAATCATATGTGATATTACTCAATATCTCTTTCTAATATTTTATCTAAGGACACATTTTCTTGGAAATATGTATACCACATGACATTGGAACTAATCCCCTATTATAATGTTCTATACTAAATATCATTAGTATCCGGTAAATGTATATACTTTTATTTAGTCTAATAATCCCCTTGGATCTATCACAAATTATCTTTATACCTAGAATGTAGGCCACTTCACCTAATTCCCTCATAGAAAAACACTTATTTAACCATTCCTTAACAAAATGTAATACTGGTATGTCATTTCCAATAAGTAATATATTATAAAAATATACTACTAGTATAATGAACACATTCCCACTTAATTACTTGTAAACACATGGATCACATCCATTATTAATGAAATAAAAATATTTTATAGTTTCATTGAATCAAATGTTACATGACCTGGATGATTTCTTTAATTCATAAATAGATCTCTTCAATTTTTATATCATTTTGGAATCACCTAGAGTCACAAGATCTTTTGGTTGTGTCATGTAGACATATTCTTGAAGGTTCCCAAGAATCCAAGTTGTTTTTACATCCATATTACAAATTTCATAGTCATGGTAATATAATATAGCAAGTATAATTCTGATGTATTTAAACATGGAAACTGGGGAAAAGGTTTCATCATAGTCAATGCCTTGAAATTGTTTAAACTCTTTAGCCACTATCCTTTCATTATAGGTACTTACTCTACCTTACATGTCCAGTTTTCTCTTGAATACCCATTTTCACCCAAAAAGATTTGAATCAACTAGCAGATTGACCAGAAACCAAACTTGGTTCTAATACATGGAATCCATTTCAGAATTCATGGAATATTTATATCTTATAGATTTTGAGATCTCTACTCTATCTTTATAGGAGATAGGTTCATTATTTTCAAATAATAGTGAGTGATTATATTCATTAAATAGAACACCATATATCTCTGGTTATCTTTCCTCTATGATGATTCTACATAGTACTTGTGTTAAAAGAACACATTCTTCTATAGGTACCTATGGAATATGTTGTTTTACCAACTCTTGTGTATCTTGAGCATAAAATTTATTAAAATCAATCTTACTCCCACTATTATTCTCGAGGATATAATCCCTCTCAAGAAATATAGATTGTTTGGTGACATTAAATTTCTTGTCTGGGGGATTTTATAGTCAGTATCCATTTGTTTCATTAGGATACCCTATAAAGATACACTTTGTTCCCTACAATGCTAGTTTTTTCCTAATAAGGCCTTAACAAATTCCCCACAAACCCATACACGTGTATGTGATAGAACAAGTTTATTTACACTTCATAACTTGAAAGGAATACTTTTTACTAATTTAGTTGGTACTTGGTTTAGTGTGTATACCATAGTTTATAATACACTTTCCTAAAAGGATAATAGAATATATTCATGAATCATCATTGACCTTACCATGTATAGTAAGGTATGGTTCCTTCTTTAACTAACACCATTCCATTGTGGCATGTAAGGTGGAGTGAGTTAATATAGAATCCAAAACTCTTTTAGAAATTTAATAAACTCTTGGTTAAGATATTCACCACCTCGATTCAATCAAATTATCTTTTCTTCTTCTGAAGTTAATTATCTACTTCAATGTTTAATTATTTGAATTTCTCAAAGTACTTATAATTTCTCAAAGTACTTAGAATTATACCTCATCAAGTAGAAATATCCATATCTACTTAAGTGTCACAAACCAGCATAGATACCCATGTAACCCAATAACCGATCCAACCCTGACATGACCTGAAGTGTGTTACCGATCCCCATGGGCTAGTGACTAGCACCTAGCATCATGCAACATACAATTGAGAATGATTTTTCCATAAGAATGTGGAATAAAAGATAAAAGACAATATGCATATCAATAGGAAAACTCCATTGGGAGAAAAAGGTACTAGAATACAAAGAGGAATTAAAGACAAAGTGTTACAACCCGAAGTACTAAATAGAAAAACAACCCTAAGGTCCCTAAGGACACAAATCACCATGTATAAATCCCAATAGCTAGATCCACCTCCCAGAGATCCCTTCCCTTTACTTGAGCTTGGAAGAAGAAAGTCGACAAACACCTAAAGGCAAAAGTAGTGTGTGAGGAAAATCATAGTAGGATACCACCAAATATTCCATAACATATTCCAAATATAGATTATACAAAGAAAGTATTTCAATTTATAAAATAAACAGGTTTGGAAATTCAAAAACATATTTAAACAAAACATTCTATACAATTTCAAAATGATAGAAAATACATTCAATGCACATGATTTACATTAAAAGAGATGGAATATTTCTAAAACAATGGCTTAAGTAAAACATTTATATAAAATAGTTTATATAAATTTATCAAGCATGTAAAGTAGTTCAAACAACATTGGCATATATTTTTATCTCAAATATAAATAAACAAGAGAGAAACATGGTCATCTTACGGAAGATACAATAGTATTAACTAACTATAGGATTCAACACTCTCTATGTTAAATAAAAAAAATGTGTATACAGACATACCTATGACACTGGACAAAGGAGACTCATCACCAACCCGTTGAGGATATGACCCGCTACATGTATGATTTAGAACTTTGTCGTAGCGTATAGTGTATCCAAACAACTCACTGACTACCCAAGGATTTCATGTTCTCTTACATGATGGGTGAACTATTTTAAGACTAATTAAAATATGATCAATCCCATTATTCAATTTCAAAAATGCCTATTTCTTTAAATTTAAAACCAAAATAGGTTTTATTAACAAACATTCCTTTTTCACAAGATAAAACCAATGGGTTTCTATCAAATCATTTTAATCCATTTTCATGAGTTTGAAATCCATTAAAAACCAATTCCATATTTTTCACAATTCATTTTCACAATTAAATTCAAAAATTTAATTGAAAATATTTCCATCAAAATCCAACATTTAAATTAAATAATTTAAAATGGTTAAATTTCCACAAACCCATCCCAATTCATTAGAATTGGGGGTTTTCCAAATTTCCTTTCCAAAACCATTTCAAATCATCCAATTCATTGGAATTAGGTTTTATTCAAGAAATTAAAATAAAGTTTATGAAATTTAATTTAAAACGGAGATTTAAATAAATCAAGAAAAGTGATGGTAATCAATTTGGAATATCTGGACAGAACCACCTACCTCTTTCCTGAAGAACGACACTTGCAACGACACCCGCCAATGAGAACGAAGGAATAGAAGACCTCAAAACTCTACCTAGTAGCAAGATCCAACACCAAAAGATATGGATCCATGAATCCCAAGGTGATCCATTGAAATACCATTAGGAGAGAAGGATAGAAACTCAAAAAATGAGGAAGAACCCTTGCCCAGAAATCACACTGTAGATGCAACAAATATACAAAGCTGATCAGATCGAACCAGAAGGTGGGGAGCCTCTAAAAATTGCCTATGTAGAGTCTAGGGTCGAGATCAAAGAGTTATGAGAATAATAGATTGATTAGTACTTCCAAATGTACTACTTAATGCTGGGCGTGGACTGAGTCACGACGTGTACCCAGGGGTCACGATGTGTAGGCCACATTGGATAATTACACTAATAAAATCATCGCCCTAGGTTTAAAAACCAATATTTAACCACTACATGATTTTTACCTACTAAATAAATGATCTCCCAGCTCATGACATGATCTCCCAGTCCACAACATGCAACCGACACCAAGTACATGATGTGTAGTTCAAGTATACGATGCATACCTGTTTCGTAGTCTATAGTAAACCCAGAAAAATCACATAAAAGGATTTTTAACTGAATGAGAACTTAGAAAAGGTGGAAAATTACCTAATCAATGTAATGAGATGTTACAACCTCCCCACCATAAAATCTTTCTATCCCCAGAAATCCTATGAAGAATCCTCATTTCAAAAAAGATGAGGCCAATGCTCTCTCATCAGTGTCGTGTGTTCCCACGTCTCATGAGAATCAGAACCATGCTTCCCCAACACACAAACCAAAGGTATCATCCTCCCACAAAGTACCTTGGTCTTAGAATCAACTATCTTGAGTGGTCACTTAGTCAATGTTAAATTAGGCTCGATCTCAAGATCACTCTAGCTCAAAAAGTGACATGTATTAGATAAATACTTTCTCAACTGCAATACATGGAACACTTTATGTATCGACGTCAGCTACAATGGAAGTGACAAATGGTATTCAACCTCCCCCCTGCTCAATAACCTCGAAAGGTCCCAAAAATCGAGGAGTAAGCTTCCCTTTATTCCCAAGCCTTCAATGACCTAACTGGAGTGAATCCTTTAAGAAGACTTGATATCCAATTAAAAACTACAAAGGTCTAAAATGTCAATCAACATATGACTTATATCAGATTTGTGATGTCAAAATCCTATGACATATCAACTAAATATTTACTGTCATCTCCTGCACCAAGTTTGATTCAACCAAAGAACTTTCACCAACCTCTGACCAACACAATAGAGATTTATAAGGATGACCATACAAGGCCTCAAAATGTTCCATTCTGATCACAGACTAGTAACTATTGTTATAGGAGAAATAAACCATCCCCAAGTGATCATCCGAACCCCACCAAATTCGAGGACATAGGTGCGTAGCATATCCTCAAGAATCTGTATAGCTCTTTCTATCTAGCTATCCGACTATGGATGGTAGTCCATGCTCAAACAAAACTAAGATCCCAGTGCCTTCTGAAGGCCTCTCTAAAAGAGAGAAGTGAACCGAGGATCCCTATTAGAGACTATAGACAATGTAACTTCGTGAAAATGAACAATCACTTTCACATAGATATTTCACAACTCATAAAATTTGGCCGTATCACAAATGGGTATAAATTGAGCTAACTTGGTCAGCCTGAGATCACAATCCATATTGAATTCTTATTTATTGGGGTACGAGGAAACCCGACCACAAAGTCCATATAGATATCATCCCACTTCCAAGTAGGGACTAGAAGTCGATGAATCAAACCCAAAGGTTTTTGGTGCTCAGCTTTCACCTATTGGCATATATAGAAATTAGAGACAAACTCAGCAATGTCTCATCTCATTCCTGACCACCATAATTGCCGCCTCATGTAATAGAACATTTTAGTGGTTCCTAGGTTCACAAACCATTGAGAATTATGGAAATCCCCTATCACTTCCTTTATCACTACTAACAGCACAACAAAGTGGTTTCAATATCATAAAAGACCCCCTTTTGAGAATGACCACTGGGAAACTATATTCCCATTATAAAGGGATTCTATATTATACAGAACTCATCATCAAGATCTTGATCCTGAAGAATCATCTCAAGAAGGGTAGGCGTCAAGTGCACACTAGCTAAAGAAACATCATCCCCTTCCTCCTAAAATCCAATATGAAACTATGAAAATAGATCCATGAAATTCTACTCTTTTGAAGATTCTTTCACTGCCTGGGTTGGAAGTTTCCCACTCAAAGAATCAACAACAACATTCCATTTCCCTGGGGTATAGGTGATGTTAAAGTCAAAAGAATACAGATACTCCACCCAATGCCTCAACTAAAGATTCAAATATTTTTGAGATAAGATATAACTCAAGATTTTGTGGTTTGAATACATCGTAAACCTTTCACCAAAAAGGTAGTTCCACTAAATTTTAAGCACATGCATCATAGATGCAAGTTCTAGATCATGGGTATGATAATTCTTCTCATGTGGCCTAAACTGACAAGATCCATATTCTACTACATGATCACCCTGCATAATAATTCAACCCAAGACTATAACTGATGCATCAAAAAAGACTACATATCCCTTCCCAACATCTGGAAGATTCAAAATCGGTGCAACAATCAACATAATTTTTAGCTCAACAAAAGAACTCTGACATTTATCATCCCACAAAAACTTTACCCCCTTCCGAGTCATAGTAGTCATTATTGAATCCAACTTCGAGAATTACTTCATGAACCTACGATAATATCTAGATAATCCCAAGAATCTCTGGATATCAAAGATATTTTGTGGTTTCTCCCATGTTATAACAGCCTTCACCTTCTTAGGATCAACTGATACAACCTATTCAGACACCATGTGTCCTGATAATTTCACTTCCCGAATCTAGAAATCACACTTTGAAAACTTGGGATAAAGGAAATGATTTCTTAAAAGATTCAAAACTATTCTTAGATGTTGTGCATGATCCTCCTTGGACTTGGATTAAACAAGAATGTCATCCAATTAGACTACCACAAAGGTATCCAGATACTCATGGAAAATATTGTTCATTAAAGCCATGAAAATTATGAAGCATTTTTCAGGCCAAAGGGCATAACAAGGTACTCAAAGTGCCTATACCTACTTCAAAGGGAGGTCTTCTAAATGTAATATTCTTTTATCCTCAAATGATGGTAATCATATTGAAGGTCAATCTTTGAAAACCACTTTCCCCCTTTTAGATGATCAAACAGATTGTCAATCCATGGAAATAGATATTTGTTCTTTATCGTAACTCGATTGAGATTTCAATAATAAACACATAGGAAAAGAGAACTATAAAACTTATTAGCAAAGAGAATTGACCCTACCCAAGGTGACACACTTAGATGAATAAAGCCTTTCTTAAGGAGATCATCCAACTAAGACTTCAGCTCTTTCAACTCAGCTGGTTCCATATAGTAAGAGGGATATAGACTAATGAGTTCTAGGAATTAATTCAATATAAAACTCAACCTATATCATCTGTGGCATACCAGAGAAACCTGAAGGGAATATGTCAGAAAACTCAACGACAACTAAAGGAAGATCACCACCCATTTAATCTCTCTCTAGGTAAAAAGAAAACATTGATATCAGTTTCCCCAACTTTGGATAAGAAGGTCTAGATCTACTTTACATTGGGTCCCATTCTCCTTGAAAAACAAGAGGCACACCAATGGGTGTAGTTAAGTAGACCTGTCTAAGATAACAATCAATTCAGGCTTTTTTTCCAATGAACCAATCCATCCTGAATACGATGTCAATATATTTCATATCAAGAACTAGAAAACTCTAAGCTATCTCGACTTCTGATAGAGATAAGACACAATAAGGACTACGAATACCCTGTTCTCTTTTCGTACCAAGGGGTGTAGTAATATCCATTGAACAAGATAATTTCTCCATAGGAAGATTTAGAAGATTAACAATACAGGTTGAAATAAAATATTGAGATGCACTGATATCAAAAAGAGTAGTCACTAATGATGAAGTAATGTTAATGGTACCTCTCACAGTCATTGGACCCGTGTATGCTTCCTCAGGAGACTCTTCCACCGTGTGAAGAAGCTTTATTCTGGATTCCTATGGCTGGAACCCTTTTATCTCCAAAGAATTTTATTTCTACATAGTTTTTGGAGGAGATTATGATCCTGTCCCACTATGCAGAGTAGATAAATGATGTAAGAACCTATACAAGTGCCTTGAACATCTGCAGGAGCTACAGTTCTTGGGTGCCTCAGTGAAAACCCTCATAGAAAGTCAAATAACTTCCTCCTGGAGCTATTGGAGGTCTGGAATGAATATGTTGTCGAGAACTATCATGAGGATCATCATGATTCCTTTTTTTTCTTTGAAGGAACCAACAACGCCACTTGGATAAAAGGGTACTCTCATCAACCCTGACTTTCTAGCCAAGTCCACCTCAACCATCATCACCCTATCCAACACATCAGTATAGGTGGACAATTTCAACAAGAAAACCTGAGAACAAATATCTGATTGAACTCCAAACTCAAACCTTTGAGCCTTCATCCTTTAATTAGATACAATCTCAAGAGAAAACTATACCAACTCAAAAAAGAGATTTGAATACCCATTCACAATTTTTTCGGCCTTCTCATGCTTGAAAAACTCCACAGCCTTAGCCAAAACCATTAACTCTAAATAGAACTAATTAGTGAAAATAATCTTGAAGTATTTCCACTATAAGACCTCATGTTTCCCTACCATCACTATCATGTACCACCATCTCCTACTCGGTACCTCTAGCACGAATGTGTCACACTTAACCCTAATCACTTCCGACATCTCCAATAACTAAAACAAACATTCTATCTTGCACAACCATTTCTCAACGTGTTGAGGATCAATGGAGCCTTTGAAGACTAGCGGCTTCTGGAAAAGGAAATATTGAGAATAATTTAGAAGAACATCTCCCTGAGGATCCACAACTAGAGCCTGATTGGGAACTAGAGGTGATTCCTATTCTAAATCTTGGACAGTGTGCACAATCACCTTAACCAGATTTAGATCAACAATAGGATTTTCTTGTCGAGGTTCAGCAACAATCTTTTCCTGTATCTAATTAAAATGTATTCTCAGAGGTATGATGCTACACAACATCATTAGATAAAAGAATACATTATATTTATACCCAAACTGAGTAGAAATATAAAATATTCTCAACAAAAGGGACAAACAAGATTTGGATTTATCTCTATCCAAATCTCAATAGGAAAAATACTAGAACTAATCCACAAGATTCCTTTCCCTAACCACCCCTGGTGACTTAAGGTTAATTGATATGAGAGCTGACCAGAAACTCAATTAAAAATACCTCCTAAGTACTGAAAATATTTCAAAATGCATATTGAATTCAAGAAAAAGGAAGATCAATAGCCTCCTCTGATACCAATTTGTAACAAACCATCTTGGGTACCTTGGTAACCGGACAAACAAGCCATCCTGACATGAACCGAAGGGCATTGCCGATCCCCATGGGCTATTGAATAGTACTTGTAATCATACTACATACAAGTGGGAATGATTTTTCCACAAGAATATGGAAGCAAAGATAAAATACAGTATGCATATCAATAGGAAAACGCCACTGGGAGAAAAAGGTACTAGAATATAAAGAGGCATAGAAGCCAAAGTGATACAACCCAAAGTACTAAATAGGAAAGCAACCCCAAGGTACCTAAGGACACAACTCACCATGTCCAAATATCAACAGCTAGATCCACCTCCCAGAGATCCCTTCCCTTTACTCGAGTCTGGAAGAAGAAAGTATATAAACACCAGAAGGAAAAAGTAGGGTGTGAGCCTAATCCCAATAGGATACCACCAAAGATTCCATAATAGATTCAAAATATATATTATCCAAATAAATTATTTCAATTTTCAAAATAATAAGGTTTGGAAATTCAAAAACTTATTTAAACAAAACATTCTATACATTTTCAAAATGATGTAAAATACATTCAAAGCATAGGATTTACTTTACAAAAGATGTAATATTTCTAAAACAATTGCTTAAGTAAAAAATTTATATAAA
The DNA here is from genome assembly GCA_963277665.1 of Viscum album. NCBI lineage: Eukaryota > Viridiplantae > Streptophyta > Magnoliopsida > Santalales > Viscaceae > Viscum > Viscum album. The sequence goes on along the minus strand of OY728141.1, from coordinate 1,036,107,128 downwards.
AAAGTTTATATAAATTTATTAGGCATGTAAAGTAGTTCAAAAAACATCAATATATATTTATATCTCAAATATAAATAAACAAGCGAGCAACATGGTCATCTACCAAAATATACAATAGTATTAACCAGCTATAGGATTATGAACTCTCTATGTGAACTCAGAAAAATGTGTATACACACACCCCTATGACACTGGCCAAAGGAGACTCATCACCAACCTTCCGGGGATGTGACCCGCTTCATGTATGTTTTAGAACATTTTTGTAGCATAGAGTGTATCAAGATAACTCACTAACTACCTAAGGCTTGCATGTACTCTTATATGATGGGTGAAATATTTTAAGAATGATTAAAATACGATCAATCCCATTCTTCCATTTCAAAAATTCCAATTTATTTACATTTAAAACCAAAATAGATTTTATTAAAAAACATGCCTTTTTTACAAGATAAAACCACTAGGTTTTTATCAAATCATTTTAATCCATTTTCATGAGTTTGAAATCCATTAAAATCCAATTCCATATTCTACACAATTCATTTTCAAAATTAAATTCAATAATTTAATTGAAAACATTTCCATAAAAATCCACCATTTAAATTCAACAATGTAAATTGGTTAACTTTTCACAAACCCACCCCAATTCATTGGAATTGAGTGTTTTTTAAATTTCTATGCCAAAACCATTTCAAATCATCCAATTCATTGGAATTGGGTTTCATTCAAGAAATTGAAATAAATTTTAATAAATTTAATTTAAATAAACAATTGAAATAAATTAAGAAAAGCAATGGTAATCAATTTGGCATATTAGGACGGAACCACCTACCTCTCTCCTAAATAATGACACTCACAACGACACCCGTCAACGATAATGAAGGTGTAAAAGACCTCAAAAATCTACCTAGTAGTAATATAAAACACCAAAAGACATGAACCCATCAATACCAAGGTGATCCATTGAAATACCATGATTATAGAAGGATAGAAACTCAAAGAATGAGGAATAAACCTTACCCATAAATCACACCGTAGATGTAATGAAGATCTGAAGCTGATCAGATCGAACCAGAAGGTGGGGAAGCTCTAAAAAAATCCTAGGAGAGTCTATGGTTGAGATCCAAGAGTTCTGGGAATAATAGACCAAGAGGTACTTCCAAATTCACTACATATGGCTGGGCATGGGCTGAGTCATGATGTGTACCCAGGGTTCATGACGTGTAGGCCACACTGGATAAGTATGCCAAAAAACCTCTTTCTTTGGGTTAAAAAATTACTATTTAAGCCCTACATGATTTTTACCATAGGTACACAACGTGTACCTACCCACAAAATGATATCCCAGCTCACAAAATGATCTCCCAGTCCTCGACATGAAACTAGTACCAAGTACACAACGTGTACTTCAAGTACTCAGTGTGTACATATTCTGCAGTCTGTAGTAAACCCAGAAAAATCACATAAAAGTATTTTTAACTGAATTTGAACTTATAAAAGATGTAAAATTACTTAGTAAAGGTAATGGAATGTTACATTAAGTAATCATTAAAAGTTATGAAGTAAGAATAACCACTTATATCTTCTACTAGAAATGGTCCACACACATTAATGTTTACCAATCCTAGAAGATATATGTCCATTTCACCCTATCTACTGAATAGTTGGTTAATTATTTTTTATTATAAATAATCATGTCATATTTCAATTCGTTTTATCTCAAAAGATTCTAAATAACCATCTTGGTATAGCTTTTTCAAACATTTCTCATTTATATAACCAAGATGGTGATGCCACAACTAGGCGTTATATGAGTAGTGAGAATGTGATTCCTTATCAATTTCCAATACTTGTTTTTTTAATTTAATACATAAATACCATTATTTAAATGTTTGATACCATAAAATATGTTTTATTTATAAAAGAAAAAAATTTTATTTAAAAAATTGAAAATAAAACCATTTGTATCTAGGAAGGATAAAAAAATTATGTTCTTGGTAATAGTTAGTATATAATAACAATATCTTAAAACCAGAACAATTTTTATTGGAAATAAAAGGTGGTAATCTCTAATGGATAGATAATACAACCTCACACCATTGGAATATTTCAAATCCACCTATCCTTTGTATTTTTTTTGTAATATACTTAGTTCATATATTTAGATACATATTTGATAATCACAAGCTATAACTAATACCCAATGTGTAGATATTGAAATATTACACTTGATAACAAACAAACCTTTAAATTCCTATTAATTTTGGTTGTAGTTCCTCTTACTATGGTATTTTTATCCACATGAAAAACATACTTATTAATTTTACTTTCCCTACCTTCAGATCTTACTCTTCTTGGAAGGAAGGTACCTAGGATATTTAGGCTTATTATGAATATTAGGTCCCTTTTCATTATTCTTACTTTTCTTATTCACCACAAGAACTATGGTTTTATCATTCCCTATTTCCTTATCTACTGGGTCAATGAGATTAATATGTTCTGAAATAATTTTCTCATTATTTCTCATGTAACATACCGTTACCTTCTTTTATGTATTTGTTGACCCTTATTTTGATCTAAAGTTTGGGGATGCATGTTTTTTTTCTGAATTAATGGAGTCTAGGTATAAATGTTTCCAAAGTTTTAAAGGGTTCTATTTGTGTCTAGGTTGGGTTAGAGTCCTTTTTTGATTTTTCAACATAAACTGGTTATGTAATTTTTATAAGAAAGATTCATATTTTGAATGAAATTCAAAACATGAATCTATCACTCAATAGAATCCATGAAACAGTTTCATGACATGAATAATTTTTAAACTTTTCACAATGTGAAATGGTTAGGATAATGTTTTTTAACCTGAGACGATGCATTTTTTAGTGTATACATCACTCAGGATATTCATATCATGAATAGGATTCAGGAAATGAATTCTTTATGCAGAGTGTGTTTTTGTGTTCTTAATCCTAAAAATTATTTCATTATTTATGAAACCTCTTCTCTCGAACCCCTAGGGATACCCTAGATGATTTTTAGGTGATTTATTCCCTTATGGACATTTCAGTTTGGCATTTAATCTTTGACAAGTTACCTCATAATATTTTTCTCCTTCTCTCTGGTACCCTTCTTTGGCAGTGGTATGATATCATGATTTCTAACTTAATCTAATTTTGATCTTGATGATTTGTGATTAATGGTTTTCTTATTTATCTCTTTTTCCTTCATTCTTCATTGGCGTTTTCCATTGCAGGTTTTGATTTTATCATTGATAAAAGGTAGGTGGTTCCATATGATTTTTCCCTCCAATTGAAAATTTGGTTTGCTTGATTGATTTGAAATGAGTTTTTAAATTATTTTAAAACCCATATTTTTATATTATTGATGTTTTATTTTTAAAAGGGCATGGAAATTGTGAAAAAAATCCCATTTCAATGGAATTAAAATTATTGAGTGGATTTGAGAAATATTTATGGTTTCATATAGAAATTTATTTGATTAAATTATTTGATATTGAACCTTGAGATAAATAGATTAAATTAAAAGAGGAATTTAAAAATAATGAATTGATGAAAACCTATGATTTGGTTTTGAAATTAAAGGGTTATGTTGAAAATTGAAATTTAGGAAATTTTATTTTGAACTGATTTGAAATGATTGATTTGTACACAATTGATTGATTTATTGAATAAAGAATATGTGATCCTGGGATGTTAGTGGATAATTAGTACAAGTATGCTAATATTTTACCTACTAGAAATGGTTTGATGATGAAAACACTGACATAGACTTACTATGACATGGTTTCCTCGATGTGGAGTTGAGTCCCGATGGCCTGAGTTGAGGGTCATGTGCACACATTGAGCTGAAATCACTGATTGAGCAGTGTGAGGATTTTATTACTATAAAATAACATATCACAGGGCTTATTACATGGTGCTTTGAGATTTTTTATTTGATTATTACATGACATTGATTATTGAACCGTTTTATTCATGAAAACTACTTTATGTAATTTTTTTATATAAAATGTTCATTTAAGAAAGATTTAAAATATCTTCCATCACTTTTTGATTATGAAAAATGTTTTATTGAAAATATATAAATTTAATGCCATTACTTGTTTTATTTAACTTCAAAGAATAATCAGTTTGAATGTAATGGAATTGATTATGGAACACTTGGTGAGATCCTACTGGTCTGTCTAGCTCACCCACTACCTTTACCCTTGGGAATTTGTAGATTATATTATTCCAGGTCCAAGAAAAGGGAAATCACCACTTAAAGGTAGTGGATGTTCTTGATCCTTTGGAAGCAAAGGGTTGGAGGTGACTGGTGGAGATGTGATCCACTTATTACATGGGATGTTTGAGACTTTATCTTATCCGATTCTATATCACTTTATGTTTTACTATTTTGATTACCATTTTACCAGTTTTTTTATGGTACTTTATCCCTTTGGAGTGTTGATCATATTGACATATATCGTTTTTGTTCCACTATTATGTGGAAAAAATCATTCCCTCTTTATTCTTTTTTGATTCCAAGTGTTCGTTTCCATATCAGGGGGATCGGGAATTCCCTTTAGGCCATGTCATATTTGGATAGGGTATCATCATACTAGGGTAACTAGGATGGTTTATAACAAAGTGGTATTACAGGCAAGTTGTGAACCCTTCCTTGATGTCAGTATGTAGTTGGGTTTTCCTAGTAGATAGGAGGTACGATTGATGAGACTTAGGAGGTAGTTGTGAGCGAGTTATGGGATATCTCTCATCATAACGAGCCTTAATACACCATGGGTGTTTGGGAAAAGTGACTTAGCATAATAATTTGACCCAATTTCTAGAATTTTACCCACTTCTAATCTAATTTTATTTAAAACACAATATTGAATTCTTCTTGATGGAATTGATATTCTTGCATCTCTTATTTTATTTTTTGATATGTGTATCCTTGATAATGATTTAATTATTGTTTATTGACATGTGTAGAATCATTAATCTAAGGATATGTTTAAATAGGATATAGGAGGAAGTTGCTGGTGAACCATATAATGATAATACTCTAATCGACTATAATCTTGATGAGATAGTGGTTTGTGCTATCCAAGCTCTGTGAGAGGTACCTGCACCCATTCTCATTCAGGCTCTAGTAGTGAAGAATTTAAGGAATGAATCTAGAGATCATTCTCAAGAGTTTCTTAGTAAAAAACCATGATCATTATAAGGTTTGAATGGACCTCAAGTGGCTAAGGATTGATTCAAAAATATTAAACTTATTTTTTGATCTCTTGTAAATTCTAGAAGCTATAAAGGTGAAATATGACAACTTTAAGATTGTGGAGACTAGAAGAAGATAGTAGAATTCAATGGTGATGATGAATAATCCTAAGGTCTTGTAGTTAAAGGAATTTAGAGTTATTTTCATTGATTAGTTATATCTAGAATCTATGGTTTTGAAAAAGGCCATGGAGTTTCTCAAACTCTAGTAGAGAGACAAGACCATGATGCTGTATGCAAATAGTTTTAAATAGGTTGTTCATTTTTTTTCATGAGGTTGTATAAAATGAGAATATGTGGGCTCAAAGGTTTTATATGGGTCTCTAAATTGATATATGGTAATTTGTTTTCTTGTTAAATCTCACTTATTATGCTGATGTGTTGGATAGAGCATTGATGGTTGAGCTTGACCTGGATAGTAATTCAGAGTTGATGAAAGTTCCTTTTTCTACCAGTGGCAGTTCTATGATTCCCTTTAAAGGAAAGATAAAGTGAGGAGAGTCTCATGGTGGTTCTATATAGTACAAATAATTCATAACTTCTGTAGTGTATGTTATGGGCTCTTTGACTTTCTTTTAGTGTGAAAAATTTGGGCATTTAAAACATGTTTGTACTAAGGTACCAAAGATATGTAGTTCTTGTAGTCATTCAAGACACCTAAAAAAGTTATTCCATATATTTTATACTCCATGAAATGTCATAGTCTCACCGGCACAAAAAATTACTAATATGCAATCATATGGTTCAATAATAAAGGGGTTCTAGACACAAGCATTCAGAACGAAGCTTCTTCATGCAGTGGAAGAGCCTCCATAGAAAGCTGATGTAGGTCTAGTAACTGTGAGAGGTAAAATCACTATAGATTCATCTTTAGTGACTAATTTATTTGACACTAGTGTATATAACTTGTTTATATCATCCCATTTTTTTAATTTGCTGAATCTTTATATAGATCTTTTTTCTTATGTGATGGATATTACTACACCCATTGAAATGAAGAGAGTGTAGGGTCTCCAGTTTCCTATTTTTTCTATTTATTAGTGATTGAGTTTACCTAGAATTTTCTATCTCTCGATATGAAAACTCTTGATGTCATTTTCAGGATAGATTGGTTGATTTATCATAAGGCCCAAATTGACCGTTATCTCTGACGGGTCTTTTTTACTACTCCTAATGGGGTATTCTATGTCTTTTATAGAGAATGAGACATGAGTTTGAGTAGTTTTGTACCTCCTTTTATGAAGTTAGGTAGGGTAATATTGATTTTCCCTTTCTACATGGAGTGATAATCTTTGAGTGATGATCTCCCTAGAGTTGTCTTCGAGTTTCCTAGTGTTTTTACTTCTGAATTCTATAGTTTTTTTTTTCTAATAATAGAGTTTGATTTTTATATTGATTTAAAACCTAGTACTTAGAAAACGTCTATTCCTTCTTACCATATGACACCAGTGGATTTGAAAGAGTTGATATATCAATTGTATGATCTACTAGATAAAGGTTTCATATACCAAAGTGTGTCGCCTTATGCGGAGCATATTCTCTTTGTGAAGAAGGATGGTGGAACACTTCTCATATGTATTGATTAACAGAAACTCAATCGATTCATGGTATAGAATAAATATTTATTTCCATGGATTTATAATCTATTTGAAAAGTTGAAAAGGGAAAGGTGGTTCTTCAAGATCGATATTCAATATAGTTATCATTAGTTGATAATTAAAGAGTATGATATTTAGAAGACAATTGTTAAGAGTAGGTATGACCATTATGAGTATCTTTTCATTCCATTTGGTTTAACCAATGCTCCTATAGTTTTTATGGATTTTATGAATATAATATTTCATTAATATCTTGACTCATTCATGGTGGTATTTTTGGATGACATCCTAGTTTACTCTCATACCTAGGAGGACCATGTATGATATTTGAGAGCAGTCCTAGAAATCTTGATAAATCATCAAATTTACATGATTTTTTCAAAATGTAAGGTCTAGATTTGGGAAGTGAAGTTCTTGGAAAAATTAGTCTTGGAATAAGGTATTTTATTTTATCTTGAGAAGGTGAAAGCAGTCATGACATGGGAGAAATTATGTAATGATTTAGAGATTCTGAGATTCTTGGGTTTGGTGGGATACTATTATAGATTTATTAAAGATTTATCAAAGTTGGATTCTCTGATGACTGCTCTCACCCAGAAAGAAGTGAAGTTAATTTTGGATGAGAAATTTCAGAGTTATTTTTTTGATATGAAACATATTTTGACTTTTATACCAGTTTTGACTCTTTTGTAGGATGGTAAGGGCTATATGGTATTTTGTGTCGCATCAAGTTTGGGTTTGAGTTGTGTTCTTATACAGGGTGATCATGTGGTAGCCTATGGTTCCTGATAGCTTAGGCAATATGAGAAAAATTATATGACCCATGAACTCAAAATCTCAATTGTGATTCATTCTATTAGGAGTTCGTGGAATTACATTTTTAGATAAATATTTAACATTTATTCTGACTACAAAATCTTGAGTTATATATTCTCTCAAAAATATTTGAACCTCCGACATAGGCATTGGATAGAGTACCTATTTTTTTTAATTTCAACATTTAATAAACCCATGGTAAAGGTAATTATATTTCTGATGACTTGATTAGAAAAATTATAACCTAGTATGTGAAAAAATCATCAGAATAGCATAATTAGATGGCTCTCCTTGCTTAGTTGCATTTGGGAGTCTGAGAGAATGAGTGTGTGGTTGTTTTGGTGAGCGTGTGATTGAACTCCTATCTTCTCAGAATGATTCTTCAAGAGCATCATTTTTATGATTATTTACATGGTATTAGGGACTCTCTTTATAGTGGGGGGAATATTGGTTATTGGTTGTTCTCTTAAGAGAAAATCCTATGTTTTTGGAACTGTTATGTTGTACCTTGTCCTGTGAGAAAGGCCATGATGATGGATTTCTATAATTACCAGTGGGCAGTACACCCTGGAACCATGAAGATGTTATATGATATGAAATAATGATTATAGTGTCAAATTATTATATGATACATTACTGACTTGGTATCCCATTATTATACTTACAAATGGGTCAACGATGAGCACCAAATAGATTCAAATTTGCTTCACCCGCTGCCAGTGCTGACTTTGAAATGGGAAGAGATTTCTATGGAATTTATGGTTTGGTTTCCACATACCCCTTAAGGGAGGAATGTGATATGGGTGGTGATCAATAGGCTGACTAAATAATCTCACTTTATACCCATTCAAGATACAACCAAAGTTGAGGATTTGGGATGTCTTTATGTGTATGTGATTTTCAGATTTCACGGAGTTCCAATTGTCATAGTCTCTGACAGGGATCCCCATTTTACTTCTCAATTATGGGGAGTCATATAGGAGGATATGGTATCCCAAGTATGTTTAATTATGACATATAATACATAGAAATATATCTAAATAGAGTTATATATATATATATATATATATATTCTTGGGGACATGACACGTTCTTTCATTCTTGACTTTGATGGAGCTTGGGATGACCATTTGGGACCGGTTGAGTTTTCCTATAACAACAGTTATCGGTCCACTATTAGAATGGATCCTTTTTAGGCCTTTAATGGATAGAATTATAGATCTCTATTGTGTTGGTTAGAGATAGGTGAAAGTTCCTTGGTTAGACTAAGTTTGGTCTAAGTGATGATAATGAGGATTTAGTTGATTTGTCAAAGAATGGTGACAGTACAAAGCTGGTATAAATCTTACGCTGATAATTTTTAGAGACCGATGGATTTGGGAAAGTGGCATAACATTTGTAACATCCATTAAATTTGACTTATATCCACAAAATGTTTCATATGTTGTAGCTTTGAAATCATATTCTTGACCCTTATCATGTTTTGACTTGGGAAGATCTTGATGTTGAGCCTGTTTTATTCATGACTGAGCATCCATTTATGATTTTGGATTCTGAGAAAAATTATTTTCATGGAAAGATTATATATTTGTTATGTGTGTTATGGAATTATGGTTCTAATTAACATGAGATATGGGAGTGTGTGACACTGATTAGAGAGCAGTGGACTCATCTCTTTAATATGAAATCTACTTGATGGGATTTTTCGGTATAGAAAGTGTTTATGGTGGGGAGGTTGTAAAATTAAGTTACCTTATTTCAGGTATTTATTGAACCTTATTTTGATCTAAAGTTCAGGTATGTTTGTTTTTTTGAATTAATGGAGTTCAGTTATAAATTTTTTAAAGGTTTTAAAGGGTTATCTTTGATTCTGAGTTAATTTGGAGACTTTTTTTTTGAGTTTTTCTGTATAAAATGGATGTGTAATATCTGTAGGAAAGATTCAAATTGTGAATTTAATTCATGATGTGAATCCATATCTTGATATAATCTATGAAATAGTTTCATGAAATGAATTATTTTTAAGCTGTCATTTTTTTTCACGATGTGAAATGGCATATGTCAAGATATTTAACCCAAGGCAATTCCTTTTTCAGCATACACACCACTCAATATATTCACATCATGAATAGGATTCATAATGTGAATTCATCATTCCCAATAGGGTTTTGTGTACCAAATCTTGAAAATTATTTCATTCTTTTTGTAGCCTCTTATCTTGAACCCCTAGGGGCACCCCATACAATTTTTGGGCAATTTATTATCTTCCAGACATCTCGGTTTAGAATTTGATCTCACGTGAGTTCCCTCATGGTGGTTTTATATTCTATCAACTACCCTTATTTGACAACAGTATAATCTTCTGATTGATTATTTAATTAGAGTTTTATCATTATTATTTGTGATCTAGGATTTTCTTATTGATCTTCTTTACCTTTTTTCTTCATTAACATTTCATGTTGGGGGTTTTTATTTGATCACTGATAAATGGTAGGTGTTTTCATATGATTTTCCCTATAATTGAAACCTTGGTTTGATTTATTTATTTGAAATGATTTTTTAAATGATTTTAAAATTTGGATTTGAGATGATTGATGTTTTATTTTGAAAAGGGCATGGAAATTGTGAGAAACCCCCAATTTCAATGAAATCAAAATTGTTGGGTTGATTTGGGAAAAATTGATGGATTAATCTAGAAATTTATTTGATCTTGAACCTTGAGATAAATTTATTAAATTGAAAGGGTATTTAAAAAGGCATGAATTGATTAAAACCTATGATTTATTTTTGAAATGAGAAGGGCATATTGAAAAATGAAATTTGGGAAATTCTATTTTGAACTTATTTGACGTGATTTATTTTTCCATGATTGATTGATTAATTAAGTGAAGCATATGTGAGAATAGGTAGTTAGTGGGTAATAAAACAATAATTCAAGGATCTTACTCCACTAGAAATAGATTGGTGATGATAAAACTAACATAAACTTAACGCGGCATGATTTCCCTAATAAGGAGTTGAGTCATAACGACTTAAGCTAGGGGAAGTGTGCACACATTGAGATGAGATCACTACTTGAGTAGGATGATGATCTTATTACTAGAAACTAATATACCATAATAATTATTACATGGTGTTATGTGTTTTTTGATTTGATGATTACATGATATCGATTATTGAACTATTTTATTCAAGAAAAATTCTTTATGTAAATTATTTATATAAAATGTTCATTTAGTCATGTTTCAAAATATCTTCCATCTATTTTTTAATTATGAAAGTATGTTTTTTTGAAAATATGTAAATTGAATTCCATTCCTTGTTTTACTTAAATTGAAATAATAATTGGTTTAATTATTATAGAATTGATTATGGAACACTTGGTGAGACCCTAATGGGTTGTCTAGCTCACACCCTACATTTTCCTTCAAGTGTTTATAGATTATCTTATGTTGGGTCTAAGAAAAAAGAAGGTTCCACTTAGAGGTGGTGGATGTTATTTATCCCTAGGACCTGGAGGGTCATAGGTGATCAATAGAGATGTGATCCACCTTTTACATGGTATGTATATAATTTTATTTAAGCCGATTCCATTTTTTTGATGATATATTTTCTTGGGTATCATATTACATATTTTTTCATGGTACTTTCTCTCTTTAGAGTGTTTAGCATACTGAATTGTATAATTTTTCTTATACTAGTTTGTGTCAAAAATCATTCCCTATTTATTATTTTATGATGATAGGTGTTGGTTTCCATCCCATAGGGATCATGAATATCCCCCAATCCATGTTATATATGACTTTGATATCAATGTACTAGGGTATTCAGGATGGTTCATGATAGCTCATGTTATAATTAATAATAAAACAAGAGAATGTCTTGGGTAGTGAGGAACGTATGATAATTACATGCAACTCATCCGAGAATTTAATCCCTATGATTTCTAAGAATTCAATGTATCTAAATAGATTGAATATATGATACCTAGATGGAAATGAATCTCCAAGAATGGTTCTAAATAGACCATTAAAGATATCATATCTCTCTTATATCACATTCTCTTAATAGAGATCCTGAAGGTGAGACATCATGTTATATGAATCCATGTCCTCATATTTCTTTATATGCTCATTGTTTATGGATGATAGCAAGAAACACTAAACATCTATGGTATAATTCAAATTTCTATCATAGAAAGACAACTCTTCCACTATAGAATCTTTACAAGGTGCTTGAGGAATAATTTCTTCAAGCACATACAATTTCCTTTCATGGCATAGGATAACACATAAGTGCCTTTTCCACTCAAAAAAATTTGTTATAGTGAGAAGGTTATCCTTCTAAAGTATGGATCATAGTGATATTATTTAATTCATATTTATTATCATTTATATAATTAGGATGAGAAATTTTTTATCATTTTATCTAATAAAATTAGATAATAAATAAATATTATATTTATTAATCTCCCACTATTTTATCAAAACCTAATATCCCTCACCATTATATTTGGAATATATTGTTTCTTATACATTATATTGGAAATGATTCATATTATCCTTCTTATCACTATAACTTTTTCCAGTCAATAAATTTTAAGGGTTTTAGGTATGCATTTCAAATTCCAACTGAATTAACTCACAGTTCCTTGATCTGTTAAGTGGAATCCCCAATCCCAAAATCCTTAATTTGGATTTTCTCAACCTTTTCCTCTTAGCTACACCAAGTACTAATTTGGCAGTCAACCCTTGATGTAAACTAATTTAAGTCAACCCAAAACTTCAAGTTAGAATTCCCTGATAATTGAAAGCATCCCGACTTTGGCCGGTCAATCACTTTGAACTATGGTTCAATTTTAACTTTAGTAGTGGAAGGAAATACCGACTTAATATATATAATTGAGTTATTTTATCCTTATACATTAAATGACCATTTTATCTTTATTACATGCTTGTTAATATTAAGTATATTTACTCAAGTTATTAACCATGTCTTAGATAAAATTTATGCATAAGCCAATTTATTTTATTTATATAATGCATGCTCATTAATTCATTAATTCACGTGATTATGACAAAAAATCCATAATAAAATAATTGTGTAACTTGATAGAAATAAAATAATAAAGTGGTATGATCATGATATTTTACTAATGGTAAGTTTATTTAGCGGATGATAAACTTATCCTCAACCTAGGGGAAAACACCTTGAACCATTTTAAAGTTCTTATTGAAGATTTCCATATATCCACCCATGTACCTCTTAGATTGGTTTTTCATCAGATCCAAACATGAACCGCCTCCACTAGCTTGGGAGATCCATCCATTAGATAAGATCTTACCCACACACAGGTGAGGGGAACCAAAGTATTGGTTAAGAGATTTATATAAATGAAACCATGGGTTCACATTCCCTTACATAATGAGAGGAATAATCACACAAAGGCCATAAATTTAATTTAATAATAAATTAAAATGAAACCAATCAATATATAAATTCAGTATATTCTCATGATCATCCAAATACATGTAATAAATTAGGTATTTAATAAAAATAAAATTCAATTCTAATCATTTTTATTTAAGATAAATCACTCTTAAATCAATTAATTATATCATTTAATTAATAATTTTTTTTATCTTAATTCTCTTCTAAAATTTTCTTGATATTCTCATCCATCATAGTTTTTAATAAATTAAATAAATTTATTCACAATTAACTATGTATAAAAATGTACCTTGGAGGCAACACAGTGAGTACCCATCTAAACTACCCAACATGTGTTATACTCATATACTGTTTACTCATGCGTCATGTGATATACATGTCTTAACACATAATTTCATAGAATGTACTATCAAATTAATGACCACATGGAACACATGGTTTTTATGTAGCATGTTATGTGTCAGTGTGCATAGAGCAATGATTGTATTACGAATTATATATGATATGTAGTTTCAAACAATATGCATAAATTAATTAAACATTTAATATATATATAAAACCTATTACATGGTGTGTTCAATAAACTTAATGACCAAACATAACACATGTTAATAAGGTTTAAGCAGAATAATAAATTAATTTTAATTCTACGTAATTTAGTAATATACATGGAGTCTACAACCCAACTATACAACATGTATTTTTTACACCATTTATCCATGTCACATGCCTAGGGATTCAACATATAAACATGCCACTGAAAATAGAGTACATGGCATGTGGTCTTTGAGTTACACAATCATGAAGCATATAGTCCATGTATATAAATACATAGCCTATCTTTAACTAATAGACTACACATCATGTACAAATGTTACATAGTTTGTAGTTTGGCTGACCCTGTGCCAACCTAGCCTATTCAACATGAAGTGTAATTAAATACACACCATGTGTAATAAATTAACATGGATCAAATTAATTTCTGAATTAATTCTTGGTGAATTGAATATAGGTACATGGGGTGTACCATCAGGATGCACATCATGTACTCTTTTTCTATCCAAACAGAATCATTGGCATATCCAGATGAGTTATTCAAATGTTATTTGTTCATAAAATTAATTGATTTGATTATATTTGTGAGAACAAATAATAATAAGATAATATATCATGATTTGGATTAAAGAATGTTTAAATCATAATTGAAAACTAATGATAAATGTGTAAATCAATAAATGATCTTTAAATAATTATAAATAATTATTTGACTACTCTGATATCACTTGAAGGCATCAGGTGTAGTAGAAGCACTAGATGATACATGTCCAACTTGTATTTTTTTTTGTAATCGATGATTAATATGATATTTACACAATAATAAATGTTGCGGTCAATGGAAATTAATCAAATAATAATTGAAAACTGAATGCTGAAACCAAGATTCAGGATCATCACATATTATTTATAATTAATTTAAATAATAAAACAATTACCCTACAATTAATTATTCCTTAATTGATGGATATAAAGATTTAACTACAACATACCATCATTTTGTTGTATGAATCAAGAGTATATTCTCTCCAGTAGTGATCCACCTGTGTTCCAAAAACCTCCGAATGTTTTTGTAGGAATCTTCAAGAGATAACATAGTAGATCTTGACACTTGCATTCTTCCCTTATGACCACCCTAAGAATCGCTTGAAGAAGTATTCTCTTTAATCTCTATAGACTTGAGAGTGGTGATAGAGGAGTATCACTCTCCTTTCTTGAGAGTGTTCTTAGAGAGGGATCTCTTTAGGGCTTCGAGATAATTCTCTGCGATTGTCATTGTGTACAATAAATGAATTGGTGACCCTAAGGAAATAATATAATTGGGTTTATATACCTCTAGGGTTAGAAAATAATAACTTCACATGAATATTTATTATTTTTCTTAATTATTATAGAACCCCATGTAAATAATAATAATAATAATAAAATTTTATAACATGTGCTAAACTCACGAATTAAATTAAATATTATCTATTCAAATAATATTAAATATATATTATTTCTCATCAGAACATTAAATTTGGTTTGTCATTCATCTATAATATTTATTGGACATTGAATAAAGACTATTTATTTAATAAACAAATATTACTACATTATTCACCAATAAATGAATAAATATTACATTCACTAAATAATAAATAAATATTTATTAAATATCCTGCTCACAAAATATTCTCTCAAATAACTGGTGACAGAATATATAAAATCAAAAAAACTTGAATAATTATTAAATCACATGTGGGAATAGTATTTATTAAAATTTTTAAATAAAAAATAATATTATTATTTAACTGAGGTTTTGGATATACTTAGTGTGTGACCCTCTAGGACTCTTTCTTAGTGACATTATATGAAACATCCAAAAGTCCAAGGTTATCATTTAAAAACACACCAATACACCCATAGAGAAAGAATACAATGTTGCAATGACATAAAACCTCATAAAAATTCTTATTGTGTAATATGATCTATTTATCATGATATCTCTAATCAAGCAGGTTACATGAAGATGCCATCAACCTATGTCCTCAATGTATCTTTCTTGGAATTTTGGAAATTGAACTTTCCTAGATAATACCATGACCATGGATTTATTTAGGCTAAATAATTTCCATCAAATGGTATGAGATATCAAATTTCATTAAATAAAAAAAGGGAAATTAATGAAATATTACTCATGGCACACTCAACATATCCTAATTCATTGCAAACATATGTTATCATAGTTTTCATCAATACATCAAAGTACATGACTAATAACATCCATTAATAATACTATTAAATTCTAATGAACAATACCCACATTCTAATATTGGAACATCCAATGACACATTTAAATGTGTATTTCCTAATATAGAGTCTCAAACCTAAAATCTTCTACACTAAAAATTACCAAGTCCATACACCATGTGAAGGTGCCTCAAAGTCCCATGAGTCTCCACCCCTGATATCCTATATCATCTATGTACCTAAAATTACATCATCATGATATAGAACATATATATAAGAATAATTCTATAGAACTTCTGGGTTCTCATCATAGTAGGGAACTGCTATGAAATTTCAGTGTAACAACTACTAATGGAAAATTTCACATACTTTATCTTACGGAAGAACAATCATGATGTTATAAGTAGTTTTTTAATATTCAAAAACAATGAATAAAAGTTATCATAAAGTACACAAAAGTTGGTTGTAGGGAACCAAATCTAATAGAGACATCCTATTTTACCCAAAACAACCCAAAACCCCAACATTAGAATCATCCCTAAGCTTAATCCTAAACCAAAAAACTATTAGGGTTTGCATATGAGAGGAAAACCAAGAGGAAGGGAGAGAGAGAAAGAGAGGAGAATAAAAGGGGATGAAATAAGGGCTTACCCTCTTGAAATACAAGAATAATAAGATACAAATTATATGAGGAATATGGAAAAAATCTCCCACACACACCCCATGTTCAACCAAGTAAGGTGGATTAGAAAAAGAGGCCAAAAGATAAAATAATGAGGAGGAAAAGTGGAATTTCACCACTTGAATGAAACATGGTCAGACCACATGGTTTGGACACAAAGTTTCACAAACCTTGAACCAAAAATGTGGGGGCCACTTGTAACACCCTGGTATTTTGATATATGATTACCTTTAAATAGGTTAATGTGTTTGATAGCTTTATACACACACAACACCAAACTAAAATGAAACCATGATATATTTAGATAAAAATATAAATATTAAGTATGATCATTCAAACCTAATAGGATTAACCTAATTAATAAATATAAGTATAGATAAAATAAAGGTTACTTTTAATATGAATTATATTTAACTATTTTACCTAAAATGATTAATAACATCATTTTTTTAGATTTTTTTATAAAATTTCTTTTTTATGCGATATAAATTTATATTTCAAGAAAATTATGATTAATGATAATAAAATAAATTTGATATCAATAATTGGTTAATAATAATTTCATTATTAAATGATAGGAAATATGAATGAAAATGGTTAATATTTAAAAAAAACAAATTTCTTATAAAAATAGTTTTTCATTATATCTCATCTCTCTATTTAAAAGATAAATTCATAATTTTTAGAATTTGAATTTGATAAACGTAACTTCATTTTAGGTCATATTGTTTCAATATTATCTTAATATTAATTATATAATTTTTTCTAGAAAGATTGATTTTAAGGTGAATAGTGTAATATACAACTTTCACAAATACCATGAATTTTATGGAATTATTAGTTTATAAGTATGATTTAGAAATTTATCAAAACCATTTTATTGAAAAAATATTTATTTTATAAGTGAAATTATAAATTTAAAAATATTGAATTTTTTTACAAACCTATAATCAACATTTTAGAACATGAGTGATACTTTTCTAAAATAATTATTTCTAATACATTATACATTTAGTATTTTAAAATTGATTTTTGTCACTTTTAAAAATTAAGTCAAATAAAATGTATTTAAAATTTTGAATTAATTGGTCAAAATTATTTAATAAGGTCTATTTTTTTGGCACAAAGGATAAGTTAACTTAGGTAAAAAATAGTTACCATGATAAAAGTTAAAAGGGTAAATGTGAAAAATCTAATGTTAATGAGTTGAAAAAATTTGTGAGAATGGGTGTTTGTGGAATTGATTGACCTTTTTTAGGAAAAATATGATAAGGAATAATATCATATTCAGGTATTTTTATTTGTTGTATATAAAGTTTTAGAAGAAAATAAATCACCTCACTTTTTATAAGTGGATGATCAGATAGATCTTTGTACTCAAGAAATCAAATTGATAATTCCTAAGAAATTTTATCTGCTTTTGAAGGAAAGATGTTTCTAGAAGAAAAATAAGTGACAATACTTTCCTTGGTAAATATTATGATGCTAAAGGTGATCGATCAAAGGTTATATATCACAATAGATGGAGTTCATGATGAAAGAAGATGATTTCAAATTATTATGGTTGGTGTTGTCGAAGTATATTTTTAAGGTTGTTCCATTTCCTAGTGTTTGCCAAATTTTTGGGGTCCAAAATTTAAGGGATGTCTAGCATCGTGAATATTGGATTTATTTGAAGGAATTATTAAAATATGTAAAAGTCATGAGTTTTGCGAATACTGGGCTTCACAAGGGGTGGTTCATGAAGGCGTGGAGGTTATGGTGGTGATCTCTACAATTATGACAAGCATCGTGAATGGTGATGGTAATATTTGTGTTTATGAGAAGTGGAGCATCAGAAGCGCATGATAGTTTGACAAAGATCTCCATGATAATGGAAAATATCAATGGAGCACCGTGAATGGTGGAGTTCCATAGAGATATTTTTGAGTGATCCAAAAAAGAAAAATGAGGTGATAGAGCATCGTGAATGGGAGAGCCTATAAATATGAGGTGACCCCACTTCATTTTTTATGGAAATAATAGATAAAATATGGAATCACATTGATTTCATGAAGGTAGAGGAGCTCTGTGAACTAGGAATTATATGCAATATTGAGAATCTCTAAAAGACTACAAAATTCTTGAATGATTCCAATGGTTCTAAGTAATGGGTGCTTCATGATGATAAGATATTCTATGTTGACTTAGTGAGCTTCTTGTAGTCACTTAGTTCAGCGAAGGTAGGTTTCTTCATGAAGGTTGTGAAATTCATAAGGGAGCTTTGTAAAAAACAGTTTTGAATACCTAGTTTAAGTGAACAAAGAATTCAAAGAACATTAACTCAGTTCAAAGAGAACTTGGAAATTATATTGGGGTATCAGACTAAGTATCATTATGAAGTCTAGAAAGTTCTTACTAGCTTATGGGTATGAAAGAGAAGAATTATTTTGAAATATAATTTTTTTGGAAGTGGATCAAGAAGCATCATAACATTGTATTTCATAATTTTGTTCTAGAATAAGCATACACACTATTGTATTGTTTTCATAATGATACACGAGTGTAAGAGCACATCCTTATCATTGTATTTCACACCAAATGATTGTTTTCTAGTGGATTGTGTGGTATTGGATTATTTCCATACCATACCAAGAATGTAGATACTCTTACTGAGTAGTGAAACTTTTAAATTATTATGTTCCTATGGATTTCTGGTTGAATTGTGTTCACTAGGGAAAGAAATCTTTAATTGGAGGTGAAGATTGTTTCATAAGGAAACATAAAATAAAAAGAAATCACCAATTCAAACCCTCCCCCTCTTAGTGATACTTAAATCTTTACTGGGGAAATTTAACCTTATCTCTTACCCTCTATATTATTTATCAATTTTGGAGGTACTTTACTTGGTAGTGACTTCCCATTATTGTAATTTTATGGGTATTTACTTAAATGTCATCCCTTTTCACTTATAAAATGTGATCTCATATCCTTACTTCCTCTGACACAAAAAACCAATTAAATTTAGACCAAAATATGTCCAAATATCTCCTTATAATTCCTATACACCTTCAAGCAGTTATGGTCTTCCAAAAATACCACCCCCTAAAGTCTTAATCAACTATGTAAATAAGGTAATCCAAGAAGTGTGGTATAACATTATAATCTCTCCTTTGTCATTTTTATTTATTTATGTGAAATTGTTCTTTATAAAATTCATGTGCACCATATTAAAATGATAAACTAAGTAGTATTAGTATATTGATATATTATTATAATGATGTCACAATAATCAACCTCCTTTTCTTTTTTTTTCTATTAAGAAAAATGAAACCGTTATTCACGCATTGCACGAACTATCACCTCCATGACGCAACATGTTTTTTCCATAACTGCCTTACAAGTATGATTATAATAGGGGATTTAATATATAAGTAATATATTTATGACATATTTTATATTCTAAAATGCTAAACCATATTACTCTTTTTCCCTATTCTATGGAAAATGAAATCATCATCCATGCATACGTGTAGACTACTGCCTACATGGAACGATTGATTTCCATGTTTCGTTTCATTACCGACTAACATGTATGTTCATGATAATGATTTCAATTGTTAAATAGTATTCTTATAAAAGTATTAAGGTTATGGAAATAAAATATTTATGTCTTATTAACAATATGAGCAATAAAAAACCTTGGTAAATTCAACCGTCCAAAATAGCGTCATAGGAGTAAAAAATGTTTTCTTCCTACTATGAAATAAATTAGAATAGGTTATATTATTCTTATAAGTATTCTAAATTATGATATATAACAATAATAAGTACTAAATAAGATCATTATGTTTCTATTATAATGATATTATAACTAAATTTCCTCATAATCATCCACTAATCACAGTAGATTCATGTTTTGGTCTGTTTAACCATGCACTTGAACAATACTATGAACTTATATCATGAATGGATATGAGAACTTATTTATTGGTATAATATTATATAAATATGTAATTAATTTATTTTGGGTTAAGTTAAGGTTATATAAACATTTAACTCATTAATGAATAAACCCTTCATTCGTTAAGAATCATCAGTACATGCCCACCAATGATTTTATCCACATAGATCGTAACCAAAACTAGAATTAACTAAAATTATAAACTTATAAACTATATTGGGAAATCTATTCTAGTAACTTATATGATCTAATAGTTATGTAATTTGAAAGAATATTGATACCAATACCTTTTTTCTAAACTAGTTCAAACTGATAAAGATTACTTACACTCGGTGTTGAAAATAAGTAAAAACTAACTAATATATATTTTTATATAATGATTATAAATGAGGAGTATAAATGGTTATATATATTAATAATTTTATTGGGTATGTATTTAATTATCTTAATTTAATTATTTAGGGCATTTTGTGCTAGTTCACAACGAATCAGGGCCGAGGTAAGTGTTTTCATCTCAACTTCCTCTCTTTGAGATATGTTTGATATTATGCATCTAATTTCATTTATGTGGTGTATATAATAACTATTTGAGATATAATATCATGAATTAATTTTTAATAATTTTATTTGAAGTTAAATTATACCCACCCTCTTTGAATGGGTTTTTATTAAAATGTTACTCAATCCACAAGAGTTATTTGTCTCAAACTTTAATTCCATGAGACTTGTTTATATTATGAACCATGCTTTACTTTGAATGATGTTTTAAATTCTCATGAATATATATTTATCATATTTTTTATTAATGGGAAATACTAAGACAAATTATTTCCTTTTAATCAAATAGATTTTGACTCAGTTGTTACCCCAATTGTAAGGATTTTTGGTAACTCAATTTTCATTTGTTGAGTTATGATAATTTCGCACATAAGTTGGGTACATTATAACATTTGACCATATTATGTGGTAATTTATTTATTTACATTAATAAAGCATAAAAACTATTTTTGAAATATTTATTACTTCAAGGAGTATGTTTCTCATAAGGAATATTGATAAATCAAGTCTCCCTTACTTGAGTTATATTGTTTCATCATGAACTTCCTTCTTCCATGCTTGGGTTTTTACAACCTAATACTTTATTATATGGTAATTTATATACCTCTATGGGTAAGAAGGATATTTTGATATAAATAATTTTTTTTACTCTTTTTCAAATTTTATTTTTTTAAAAATGGCATTTTCAAAATAATAAAAAGTTTTTTCCCATTTCATTTTCATATGTTTTTCTTTCTCTCCTCATTTATTCAAGATAATTTTTTTGAATTTTCAAGGCTAAATTTTCGTATGTTATTTTCTAATAGTAAATATTTTCAAAAGTTTTCACATCACCTTTTAATTATTTTCATTTGGAAGTGATACATAAGTTTTTATTTTAACTCAATGTTGAAAATATTTTCTAAAAGCTCTGTTAAGTTTTTAATTCCACTTTAATTTTCATATTTAAAAGGATTTTACATCATATGATTTAGGTTTCATGATTTATAATATAATATATATTTATCATTTGGTGGATTGAACTTAGGGTATAAAACAATTCAATTATTTATCCCCTCTTTTTTGATACCGTTCAAAGAATTATTTTTACGAGGGTGGTTTTCATTTATGTCAACATCATTATAGGTTTTCATTATTACAATGAGGACATATTCTCTAGAAACCATAAAAATTATTTCTCTAAATGGATTATGATCACGTTGTTATATTATTGTATCAACTATATACTCATTACCTTATACAGTGTGAACATCACATTTTACAAAATTTATATTAGAGTATGTTCACTTAGAAAGAAAGATTATTTATTAGAGGGGGAAATGTTTAAATTATTAAAGACTATTGATTACTACTGTTGGTTGATAATGTATTGAATTTTTTTATTTTTTATTATATGGATAATAATGTTCTTATTCATCTAGAGGCTCCTTATGAAATATTATGAAATGTCTTGTTCACTTTTACAGTGGATGTATTAGACTTAATCAAGAGATGGTCAGGGCCTAGAATTATATATCCCCTAAATGTATCGATAGGTCTCATAAGATAAAAATTATTGGGTTTTGGAGTATACCTATCCCCATATTATTATATTTTCTTGACATGAGTACTTGATAGAATTTTATTGTAGTATGGAATTATGCATTCTATCTGTATGAGATTAGTATTATTTATATCCATGTTTTCATTTATTTTCTTGGATATAGCTTGATCTTAGTTTTAGTTGCATATGGAATTATTTATATTATTTATTATAATCATATTATGTATATCATGATTATGTTTTTGACAGCCTTAGTTATATGTTTCCCTTATTGAGTGTTTGAGTTGACTTCTTTATTATGTTTCCATTCGTTAGGTTACGAATAAAATTATTAAACATGATATTTATATAAGGATAACATGTGTTCCCTATAAAAAAACAAGGCATTTAGGGGGATGTTTTTTGTATTTAGAAGGGGTTATAACCCCATCTAAATGATTTACCAGTGCTTACCCAAAACCGAAGTTAAAGAGGTCACCTAATCCTATAAACGGTGATTTTTGGTAAGTACTAGTAAATTTAAAGAAACATTATAGGGGGTTTTAACCCCCTATAATATTTTTATTAAACAAATTAAGAGTGGTTACAACAACCACTAATGTTTTATATTTTTTAAAATTCCCTAATTTTAGAGAGGGTTAAACCCCCTATAAATTTTTAACAATTTAGAGGCGGTTACAACCACCTATAATGTTAATATAAATAAGAAGATATATTATAGGGGTTTTTAACCCCCTTTAATATATCTTTGTTAAAAAAATTAGTGGTAGTTACAATTTCCCCTAATGTTTCATATTTTGGAGGGGTTAAAATACACACTCATATATATATATATAAATATATTTATATATTAATTTTAGAAGAAGTTATAACCACCTATAATGTTAATTATATTTTTTTAAAGAAATATATATCCCTAACCTTGTCATTTTCCACTTGCCACCCCTTCCCCTATACTCACTTGCCCACCCCTATTTTCACTCGTTGACCACACACCACCTGCTTGCCCGATTTCCCATCATCGACTATCTCCCCAGTGTGAAAAACCCACCTCATTCCCTCATCGGACATGGATGCCCCCCACCCTCTCACTTGTTTCTATCCATGCACAACTTTCTTGCCCACTCGCCTATCACCAATCACCGCCCTCAGTGTGTATGACCCAACCCATGCCCTCATCGGTCATGCCTGAGCCTCCCTTCCCTCTCTCCTATCGCTGGATATCGCCTTGGAATGTACTATAATGACCCAAGTTTAATGTAAATGGAAATTACATTACTTTTTCAAAACACTTAATACATGACACAAACAGACACCCAAAACCGTATAAGTTTATTGCCTTTGGAAACTTGAAGCATAACCTTATAACTTGGTGAAAGATCTTCAACATCTCCCATAAATTTCTTTCCTTTTTTTTACTACCTAAAACCTTTCTTTATATCTTGGGGAAAATAAAACCTAATAAGGGTGAGCTCAAATACTCAGTAATGGTAAACATGGATAACATAAAACAAACCATAAACATAAGAATATAAAAACATGAAATAAAGTTTAATTATCAAAATCACGAGTCATGAAATAAATCTTGGTAGTTTGTAAGGAATAGATCATAAATGAACATTAACCAAGATAAAATAGAATCTGTATAAAACATGGAATTGTGGAAGAAAATTAAGCACATAATATTATTTCCATAGTAGCCAAGGCATTATTTCCAAGACCATCATAGTGGATGAAGTTTATTACTGGACCAGGTTTACTTGCCATTCCAGCCATGTATTACTAAACCAGATTTACTTATCATTATAGTCTTGTCTATCTCATGAGATATAAATATTTACCCAATTAATTGGAGGGAGATATATGTCCTACCCATTTCCTAATGAAATCATTCTTACTGGTGCCAAAAAAACATAAATCATTCATCATATCACAACCCATGAAATAAAATGGGTTTCTTAAACATCATTCCGTAATAAAATAAATGTATTTCATAAAAATAATTCCATCATAAAAACAATAAAATTAAAGTAATAATAGGGATATAAACAAAACCCTATGTCATCTTATATGGAAAATAATTTTGATAAAACACTTGAGCTTAATTCTTGAGGAAAATATTCTTTTGTCTTCAAAAAAATTTTCTTTTATCAAAATGACATGTAATTTTAAAATAAAATAATCTATTTAAAAATAAACATGAAATATTTTTTAGGAATCTTCATGGAAATAAGGAATTATAAAACTATAAAAAAAATCCATTCATGTTGTATAAGTTGAAAAAAACATTCTCTTCGTACTTTTGTGGGAAAAGTCATAAAGTAACTCGTATGATAAACAAAAGAAACATCCATTCCATACCATGATGTAAAAGTAAAAAATGGGTAAAAATGAATTTAAACATACATATAATAATAGTAAACATTTTATGGAAACATTTTCAGAAATCATGGACATGAATGATAAATATACCCCAGTAAATACTTATATATAAACAATCTTAGATAAAAATGAGATTGCAAAATTATCCCTTAACAATTTATAATCAGTTGAATCATATGTATCATAAAATAAATAAAATTATATACACATGTAAATATCATAACCTTAATAATAATAAAAATAAAAACATTCATTATTAACATAAATACCACACAAAAGAATTAGATGGTGTTTAAGGCATATGTCCCACAAAAATAAAAGCGAGACAAAATAATCCCTTACCATAGGTACAATATTCTTTGTATGTATCCAAACCTACTGTATAATGATTTAAATAATGTTACTCTATAATCATAATCATTTTTATGATAACATTTATGATCATATTTTCATCCGTTTGTTAGTAACATTTCATTGTTACTCGTTATTCGGGTACTAACTGTTTTATGTTCTTATGCATGTTTTATCAAATAAGTTCTTATTCCTATTTTTTAGGTCATAGTTATATCATTTAAATCATGGTATTAGTATAATATATATCAGATTTATTCATTAAATTAATTTATATAATCATGCTTTAATAAATATTATGTAGAACGAATCACATCACACTATGGAGACGGTAAGCCATACATACGCACGAGCGACGATATCGTTCCAATAATTATTGAATAGTATTGAATTTGATAGTTTATATTATCTAAAAATAAATATCATTTTATATTAATAATATATATATATTTATTAATTCCATCATTATACCCATCCATGTATGGTGGTGGTGAAAAATGGATTACACCACGATGTGGAGATGGTAAGCCATACGTACGCACGCGTGATGATTTCATTTTTCATAGGATGGGTAAAAGGTGGACTATGGTTGTTTCATAATCAAAATAAACTCTTAGTATATAAATACTAATGGATTTATTACTTTATAATTAAACTACTCATGATGTGGAAGTATAAGAATAAATAATTTTGAAAGAATCAGTAAATGATATCACCTCTTTTTTTCGACGCGCCTCCTCTAAATCTCCTTGTAGAGCACTAGAGTTGGTCTTTGAAGAATAAAATGACCTATAGAATGTTTATAGGGAAGTTTATATAGGAAATGGTCAGGGTATTGGAAATATTGAAGGCTCAAAATGAATTTAAGAGTTGATGGAGGAAGTGACCTTTTATAATTGAGGTTAGGGGCACTTTTGGAAACCTAAAAATATTAATTTATAATAATTTAAAAATCAATCCAAATACCTAAAAAATAAGATATATTCGAAGATAAGATATGATAATATTGAAATATCACCAACTAATAAAATTTATACAAGTTTTTATGTCAATTTAAACATTATCATTTTAATTGAAAATTAGTTATTCTATTTAATTTTAATTAAGATAACAAATGTTTCAATATTAAAAGGGTGAAATATTTACTTATTTGATTTCAATTATACCATAAATGAATAATTTAGAAAATTTTAGACCATATAATAATTATTATATATTTTTAAAATTGTTTTATGTTTTTTAAATAATTTTATAAATCATTATTTTAACAAAATATCAATTGTGTCAATTTTGAAACTATTTATTTTATGAATTTTTAGAAATATAAAGATAAGGTTTTATCCTTGAAAAACATATTTTATTATATCACTAATGGGTCAAGGTAATATATAAAATTCATTGGAAAAATTAATTCTCCCAAATTATATTTATTTTTATATTTTCAATAAAATTTATTTGATATCTCCATTATTAAAATAATCACTACATAAATATTGTGTAATTATTTAATATAATTATTTTTATAATAATTTTTTTAAATAAAATACTACGATGAACATAAATTAACTAGATTTCATAATAATATATGTAGTATAATTTATCTTTTGGAAAATCCAACATTAAAAATGTTATACTTATTAAAGTATGAATGTGAAAACTTTAATATCACTTTAAATAAAATAAAATAAATGTCACAATCACTTCTATAAAACTCCAAATGGTCACTTTATCAGAACATGGATGATTATGGTCTAAATAAACTCGACCAATATAATTTGGTCACGTGTTTAGGCCTTTTATGGTTATTAATATTTTAATAAAAATTATTTTATGGATTTCTCATCAATTAATTAATTTTTACATCATCAAAGTATAAGACACTGAGGTAATTATTAATTTCCTAAAAATTAAAAATAAATTACCATGATGTAGGTAATTATTTTATATTTACATGGAATATTTATGTTTGAATATATCACCTGGTTATCCCTATATTAAAATTATTATACTTATAAGAAATGTGAGTTTGACATTTTGTCATTTTCATTGGTTTTATTAATTTCTATGTCATTTTCATTATCAAGTGGCCCTTAAATGGATAATTTTCGAACCTAAGATTACAAGGGTGGAATT
Source organism: Viscum album (assembly GCA_963277665.1). NCBI lineage: Eukaryota > Viridiplantae > Streptophyta > Magnoliopsida > Santalales > Viscaceae > Viscum > Viscum album. Next base: position 1,036,079,611 of record OY728141.1, on the reverse strand, counting down.
TTATTAATCCAAAAGGATTTATATAGGTTTTAGGATTATTTTATTCTCCTTATCATATTATCTGTTACACTAATTTACCCGATTTACCTTTAAATGCGTTAAATAAAAATTACCGTAGTTACTATTCATAATATCCCAAAAAATAAAAGTATCATATTAACATAATTTGAACACACTGATTAAAAATACGCAATCCATTTTTAATAATTCAAAACACATAATGGGCAGAAATTTATTTAAAATTAATTCCCTTTGTCAAAAACCAAAAGCGGGTTTTAGGAAGAAAAAACTTATCAAAAGATTGACATGTGTTTATATCCAATTTAAAAGTGAAATTACTTCCAATGACCAAAATTTGATTAAATTATAAAGATATATACTATTTAAACTTTAAAGTAATTAAATAATTTAATTTAAGCATATAAATTATTTTGATGGAAAAAGTTGTTTTCAATTAAAATTTAGCATATTTTTACTATTCATCAAAACATGATAATTATCAGAAAAATATCAAAAATTCATTAAAATTAAATATTGATGTCTCAATTCCAAAAAATAATTTTATTTTGTCAAATAGAACATATAAAGGTATCAAAAAATAAATTTTAAATGGGTGCGCCATCAAAAGACGGAAAAACTGTATATTTTTGAAAAATACTACTTTTATCCAAAAAATTTAATTTGTTCTTATATAATGTCTAGAAAGTACATAAGATGAATTTTAATGTTATATAAAATTAAAAACGTGGTAAATACTATTCATAATGACTAGTTTATATCCCATTAAATAATAATATTTTAATAATATATCATTGTTTAGTGAAACTCAGTATTGCGTACAACACAAGCTATCAAGGAAGGTCTATATTGCATATAACGAAAGCCAAGAATAGTGTTGTGTATAATACAATCTATTACAATGTTGTGTATAGTGCAAGATAATATTTTTTAGCATAAAACAAAAGACATCAAAGAAATTAAAAATAATATATCTCATAAAATCTCAGGGTGTCGCATTCTACCCCATTTAAAATGAATTTCTACGTTGAAATTCATCAGGGTTATAAATATTTTACTACTTAAAATTTTCTTTCATGGAATCCCACATCATAAAAAGGAATAATAAAAATTTATTTTAAAAAGAAAAGTTAGAAACATAACAGTTACCCAAATTAACTCATCACTGGGTTTCCACATAGGAGAACATAGGTGGGATGCGAAAACATGGATATGGAAGATAAATATAACCATCAAGTTATAATGGATCGTGATAGAGAATATGGTTTGGAGAAAGTTAACTACCAGAAATTCATAAATCTGTGATGATTTAAGGGACTATCTGATTCATCAAATAAGAAGGTACTAGGATAAATTTTTTGGTTTCAAGATCCTTTTACTAAAGTTGATGAATTTTTGCATGAGAAGAAGTAATTACTTGATTTCAGTACAATCTCACAATTGGTCGTTCCCTGAACAATTTCCACTTCATATCTTATTTAAAGAAATGAAGCTGAATTTTTCATTCTTGAAGTGTTACAGATCATGCGATAGAATGATAAGTCCTTCCATCCGTCTCAACAAAAATGTTAGAACATGAAATCAAATATGTATAAGCACACCTATAGTGAGATAATACATTAATCTAACAAACTTAAAACGGAATATAACTTATAATATCTATAAATGGATACCATTACAATCCTTCAAAAAAAAAATAATATAAAAATTTAGAAATAAGTGAACTAAATTGACTTAACATTTATCTCCCATATTTCATAAGGAAGTTCTTGGTTGTCACATTCCAAACATGTGAATACCTTAATCATGTATTCTCTTTAAAAATGGTAATGACATGAATTACCATATAACCTTAGTGAAAAAATGCATTCGGTCAAAATTAACTCTTTCCACACACAAAAAATACCGAAAATTATATATACTCAAACCATGATATCAATTTTTCCTTATATCAGTTATGAAGTCATTAATACTATTAAACACCTCATTATCTCCTTATCCCTTCATTATGCACATATCATGTGCTTAAAAAAAATATTTCAATCAATTTTCATGGTTATTGGTACCATATAATTTTGGAAAACCACAATGGACCAATACATAGATATTCCAATATTCCAAAATACCATAAAAGAGATTCTAGAACACAATTTTGGAATCCCATTATATAAACACTTAATCACTCCACCTCTTTGTTGTCATAGTCAACATCGCCAGTTGTGAACACATGCGATTTTCCTTTATCTTTGGCTTTAAGAGGTTATTGATGTAGATCATCATCATTAACCCTTGGATTTGGGCATTGGTTGGAATAATGCCCCATTTACTTGAACTTGTAGCATTGAAGTGTGGGTGGTGCATTCTCTGTAGTCTTTTCTCTATTCACATCATTAGCAATCTTTTTCCCATTACTTCAGCACTCAACTACTCGATGAACTTATTTTCCAAACCTAAGACATTTTCTATTCCCTTTAAGACAATCTCCACCATTCTTCTTTCCACACCTTGAGCATAAGGAAACATTCATCTTCTTTTCACCATTGTTTTGAGATTTTTCATTGATACCATCTTTCATTTCTTGTCAAAACCATGAGATGGATATGTAATACCAAATTATAGTTCTACCTTGATAACACAATGCACAATATCTTCATAGATACTAAATTATCTTATAGCTAATTTCTTTTTAAGACTTGGTTTTAAGATATTGAAGAATTGATCAACTTTACTTTTAGGTTGGATGATAAAGCCAGAGGCATACTTTGCAAGTATTTTAAAATTTTCCTTATATGTACCAACAGATTCATCATCCTTTTTCTTAAGCTCAAAGAACTCCTTTTCAATCTTTTTTCGAAGAATACAAGAAAATTACTTATTGAAAACCAAGTCCTTAAACACATCCCATTCCATGGATTTAATTTCATCTTACTGCCTTGTATTCTTAATTAGAGTCCACCACTAGTTAGCTTCATCTTCTAAACAATAAATAACCAAAATGAATTTTTCATGTTCCAAACAATGAAGGATGTAAAATATCTTTTCAATGGTACTGATCCATTTTTTAGAAACAAGTAGATCATAAGACCCAATAAAAGAAGGTGGATGTTGCCTCATGAAGGACTAAATAGAATGTTGTTCCCTTCTATACTCATTTGGAAGTCTAGAATGATTCATAGATTTTGTAAGTATAGAAATAAGATTTTTAATTCCATATACCATAACATTTGGATGTTCAGGAGGACAATCATTGCATTGCCCAGTGCATTGATCGTTAAAACGGTTCTTTTGGGTTCCATCCATCATCTAAAACCCAAAAATAATAGTGTGAGAGAAAAAAATAATACTAGTAAAAAAAACATAATCAAGGTGGAGTACTTTCAATATATAACATCTTAGGTTTAATCCTAGGTTATTCATGATCTTTACCATAATTATAGGACTGTAACCTATAACTAGACTTACCCTTAGGGACATCCATATACATACCTCAGAAATATCTCTAGGGATCTCACTAAAGTTTTCACATCCTAGTTTCCAAAGGTTAACTAAACCTATGCTCTAATACCAACTATAATTAACTAATGTTGAAGTACATGGACATTACATTACTTTTTCAGAATACTTAATACATTACACAAATAGATGCCCAAAACCATATTATTTTATTACCTTTGGAAACTTGGAACATAATCTTCTAACTTGGTGAAAGATCTTAAACATCTCCCATAAAGATATTCTCATTTTTTTCCTACCTAAAAACTTTCTTTACATACTAGGGAAAATAAAACATAAAAAGGGTGAGCTCAAATGCTCAGTAAGGGTAAACATGGAGAACATAAAACAAACCATAAACATAAGAATTTAAAAACATAAACATAAAGTTTAAATATCAAAATAACGAGTCATGAAATAAATCTTGGTAGTTTGTAAGACATAGATCATAAAGAAAAATTAACCATGATAAAATAGAATTGGCATAAAACATGGAATTTTGGAAAAAAATTAAGCACGTAATATGATTTCCATAGTATCCAATATATTGTTGTAAATACCATCATAGTGGACGAAGACCATTATTGAACAAGGTTTACTTACCATTCCAACCATGTATTAATAAATCTTATTTACTTACCATTCTAGTCATGTCTATATCATGATATATAAATATTTACCCTATGAATTGTAGGGAGATATAGTTCCCACCCATCTTATAATGAAATCATTCTTACATGTGTAATAAAAACATAAATCATTCATCATAGCATAACCCATGAAATAAAATGGATTTCTTAAAAACCATTCCATTATAAAATAAATGGATTTCATAAAAATAATTACATCATAAACACAATAAAATCAAAGTAATAATAGGGGTAGAAACATAACCCGATGTCATCTTATATGGAAAATAATTTTGATAAAAAACATGAGCTTAATTCTTGAGGAAAATATCCTTCCATCTTCAATTTTTTTTCTTTTCTCAAAATGCCATGAAATTTTAAAAGAAAAGAATTTAATTAAAAATAAACTTGAAATAGTGTAGAGTAAACTTCATGGAAATAATTCATCCTGAAACCATAAAAAATCCATTCATTCGACATAAGTTAAAAAAACATTATCCTCATACTTTTTTAGGAAAAGTCAAAAAGCAACTCATATGGTAAACAAAGAAAAGATTACTTACATACCATGTAGTAAAAGTAAAAAATGGGTAAAAATGAATTTAAAAATATATAGAATAATAGTAAACATTTTATGAAAAGTTTTTTAGAAATCATGGACATGGATGATAAATATACCCAAGTAAATACTTACATATAAACAATCTCAGATAAAAATGAGATTGCAAAATTATCCCTTACCAATTTATAATCAGTCAAATAATATGTCTCATAAAATAAAGAAAATTATATGCATATGTAAATATAATAAGCTTCATAATAATAATAATAAAAACATTCATGGGTAACATAAACACCACACAAAATAATTATATGGTGTATAAGGCATATGTCCCACAGAAATAAAAGCAAGACAAAATAATCCCTTACCTTAGGTCCAATATGATTTGTATGTATCCAAAACTCATGTATATTGATTTAAATAATGTTACTGATTTATTCCATAATCATAATAATTTTTATGATAACATTTATGATCATATTTTCATTCTTTTTTAGTAACATTTCATTGTTACTCGTTATTCAGGTATTAATAATTTTATGTTCTTATGCATGTTTTATCGAATAAGTTATTATTACTATTTTTAGGTTATAGTTATATCATTTAAATAATGGTATTAGTATAATATATATCATATTTATTCATTCAATTAATTTATATAATCATTCTTTAATTAAGATTATGTAGAACAAATCACATCGCACCGTGGAGACGGTAAGCCGTATGTACTAACGAGCAATGATATTGTTACCATAATTGTTGAATAGTATTGAAGTTTATGGTTTATAGTATCTCAAAATAAATATAATTTTACATTAATCATTTATATATTTATTAATTCCATAATTATACCCACCCATGTGTGGTGGTGGTGAAAAACAGATTACACCACGACGTGGAGACGGTAAGTTGTACGTACGTATGCCTAGTGATTTCATTTTCCATAGGATGGGTATAAGGTGGAATATGGTTGTTTAATAATAATAATAACATCTAATTATATAATTACTACTGGAGTTATTACTTTATAATGAAACTAATCATGAGGTGGAAGTAGAATAAGAAAGAAGTTTGAAAGAATCGGTAAATGATATTACCTCTTCTTCGACGTACCTCCTCTAAATCTCATTGTAGAGCACTAGAGTTAATCTTTGAAGAATACCAGGACCTATAAAATGTTTTTAGTAAAGTTTATAAGAGAAATTGGTAGGTTATGGTCAAGATTTAAACCTCAAAATTAAGTGAAGAGTTGAGGGAGGAAGTGCCCTTTTATAATGGAGGTGAGAGACAGTTTTTTAAACCTCAAAAATATTAATTTATACTAATTTTAAAACCAATCCAAATACCTCAAAAATGAGATATATTAAAATATAAGATATGATAATATTTAAAACTCATCAAAAAATAAAATTTATACAAGTTTTGATGTCAATTTAAACATTATCATTTTAATTGACAATGTGTTATTCTATTTAATTTTAATTAAGATAACAAATATTTCAATATTAAAAGGGTGAAATATTTACTTATTTGATTTAAATTATACCATAAATAAAAAATTTAGAAAATTTTAGACCATATAATAATTATTATATATTTTTAAAATTCTTTTATGATTTTTAAATAATTTTATAAAACATTATTTTAACAAAATATCAATTATGTCAATTTTGACACTATTAATTTCATGGATTTTTAGAAATATCAATATAAGGTGATATCCTCGAACCAAATATTTTATTGAATCCTTAATATTTCGTGGTAATCTATAAAACTCAATGGAAAAATTAATTATCTCAAATTATATTTATTTTAATATTTTTAATAACATTTATTTGATATATCCATTATTAAAATAACCACTACATCAATATTATGTAATTATTTAATATAATTATTTATAGAATAACAATTTTAAATAAAATACAATGATGAACATAAATTTACTAGATTTCATAAGAATATATGTAGTCAAATTTATCTTCTGGAAAATCTAACATAAAAAATGTTATACTTATTAAAGTATGAATATGACAACTTTAACAACACTTTAAATAAAATAAAATAAATATCATAATCTCTTATATAAATATCCAAATGGTCACTTTATCATAACTTGGATGATTATGGTTTATATAAACTTGACCAATATGATTTGGTCATGTGTTTAGGCCTTTTTATGTTTATTAGTATTTTAATAAAAATTGTTTTATGGATTTCTCATCAATTAATTAATTTTTACATCATCAAAGTATAAGACTTTAAGGAAATTATTAATTTCCTAAAAACTAAAAATAAATTACCATGATATAGGTAATTATTTTATATTTCCATGGACTATTTATTTTTGAATATATCACCTATTTATCCCTATATTAAAATTATTATACTTATAAGAAATGTGAGTTTGACATTTTGTCACTTTCATTGGTTTTTTAATATCTATGTCATTTTCATTGTCAAGTGGCCCTTAAATGGATAAGTTTAGAACCTAAGAATCCAAGGGTAAAATTTTATTCATCAAAAAAGATTTTTTTAGGTTTTAGGATCATTTTATTCTCCTTATCATATTATTTGTTACACTAATTTACCCAATTTACCTTTAACCGCGTTAAATAAAAATCACCATAGTTACTATTCATAATATTCAAAAAAATAAAAAATATCATATTAACATAATTTGGAACCATTGATTCCAAATATGGAATCAATTTTTCATAATTCAAAACAAATATTTAGAAGAAATTAATTTAAAATTAATTACCGTTGTCAAAAACCAAAAGCGGGTTTTTAAGAAGAAAAAACTTATCAAAAGATTGGCATGTGTTTATGTCCAATTTAAAAGTGAAATTACTTAAAATGAAAAAAATTTGGATTAAATGGTAAAAATATATTCCATTTATTCTTTAAAACCATTAAATAATATGATTTAACCATAAAAATTATTTCGATGGAAAAAGTTATTTTCAATTAAGATTTAGCAAATTTTTACTATTCATCAAAACATGATAATTATCAGAAAAATATCCAAAATTCATCCAAAGTAAATTTTGATATTCCTATTATAAAAAATAAGTTTATTTTTTCAAATATAACATATAAAAGTGTTAAAAACTAAATTTTAAATTGGTGTACCATCAAAAGGTGGTAAAACCACATTTTTTTTCTCTGAAAAATACTTCTTTTATCCGAAAAATTGAATTTGTTCTTATATCATGTCTAGAAAATACACAAGATAAATATTAATATTATATAAAATTTAAAATGTTTTTAATACTATTCATAATAGCTAGTTTATATCCCATTAAATAATAATATTTTAATAATATATAATTGTTTAGTGAAACTCAGTATTACGTACATCACAAGCTATCGAGGAATGTCCCTCTTGCGATTAACACAAGCGAAGAATAGTGTTGCATATACTAAAAGCTAATACGATGTTTCATATAGTGCGAGCTAATATTGCTGTAGCATACAACTCAATATATTAAAGAAATTAAAAAGAATCTATCTCATAAAGTCTCGGGGTATCACACGTACGATCCACCACACCTTGCTTGCCCTTCGCACATGCCCCTACTGTCCCCTTATAGATAAAAATACTCCCTTACCTGGAATTGATCCTGAGACTGGGGTGGGAAATTCATGTGTGCGACCAACTAAGCTGGTTAAACAATTTCACTTATTTAAAGCCCATATTGTTATATATATAATGATAAATTTATTATATAATTATATAATATAAATATAAATAATTATATTTACATACATAAATATATATTTATATATATATTTATAAATAAATTTTTTTATATAAATATATATTTGTGTATATATAATAAATATATAAATATATATTATATTCCAAAATATATGATAATATATATATATATATATATAATAGTTTGTGTATAGAAAAATATATAATACAATATATTTGTGTATATATAATATATATAAATATTTATATTTACATATATAAATATATATTTATACATATATTTATAAATACATTTATATTTTTGTGTGTGCGTGCGTGTATATGTATTTATATAATACTTAAAGATATTGTATAATTATAACATATATTTACATATTTATTTTTAATTATTTATTTGTATATATGTATATATATAATGTTTTTATATATTTTATATATTAATTTAAATTCATTTTTTATATACTAAAATAATATATAAATACATCTCTCTACATAACATGTTTTGCATAATAATAATAATATTAATAATAAACATAATTGTATAAAATGTATGTATATATATTGTATATTTAGGTATATAATTAAATAAATTTATATAATATATTATGTTTGAAAATATATATAATATACACAAAATTAAATATATTTATACGATAAGAAATATATAATATAATTAAATAATAGATATATTTACTATAGTAATTTACAATTAAAATGGTATAATACAATATATACAATACAATAATACAATATATATAAATTTATATATATATATATATATATATAATTATTTTTATATACTTGTATATATATATATGTGTGTGTGTGTGTGTATAAGATAAAAACAACAACAACAACAACAATAATAATTATTACACCTAATTTTTAAACTATAAAAACTATATATTGGTTTTATAAATACTATACATTTATTAAATACATTTATTTTATGATTTATATTATAAATATATTATATTAAATACATTTAAATTATATATTTATGCATGTAATTATATACATTTATATTATATTATGTATAAAAATACATATATACAAAAAAGTAAATACATTCAAATAATTTGAGATATATAATATAATTAAATAATATATATATATTTATTATATTAATTTATAATTAATATGGTATACTACAATATATATAATAAAATTATATAATATATATAGATTTATATATATAAAAATATTTATAATATAATTTATATAATATAATATATATAATATATATAATATAATTATAATATATATATATATATATTTAATTTCTTCTATATTATATATATTTATCTACATAATATAATATAAATGTATTTAATACATAAATATATAATATAAATGCATTTAATATAATATATGTACAATATAAATCATAATATATATGTATTTAATAAATGTATAGTATTTATAAAACCATATATAATTTTTATATATTTATATATATCTGAATAAATATACTTATACTTATATTTATAATTACATTTATATTATGTATACCAATATAAAAACATTTATATATGTATACATTTTTGTTTATATTTATAAGTATTTATTTAAAGTATTTATATAATGTCTTTGTATATATATATATATACATGTTTATAATATATTTAAATACATTTATATAATGTGTTTATGTAATACATATATATACACACGCGCACGCACATGCACACACACTATAAAATTTGATTTTTTTAAAAAATAAAAAAATTACAGGGGTTAAAACCACCTCTAATCCAAGGGATTAATGATAGTTCATAACCACCTATAATCACTTATATTAGAGGGGTTTTAATCTTCTATATGTATATATATATATATATATATATATTTAAAAATAGATCCCATATAAATTAGAGGCTGTTTTGGGAAAACTACCATTAAATTTTTATTTAGGGGCGATTTTCCCAAAATAACATCTAATTTATATGGATATTTAATTTAGAGGGGGATGAACACAACTCCTCTAATTAAATTCTCCTAAATACACTATTTTTTTTTATAATGGTGGATAAATTTGTGGGAGATGTTGATGACTTATTATGGATTAAGTAGTTTCATATTTAGTGTAAAAGAATAAAATGCCTATTTGTTGAGAAAGACATGGACTTTATTAGTTTATGATTTGTATTAATTATCTGAAGATATAAACCTAAAAGGTCCTAGGTGTAATATCCTAAATTTTTATAAAGGAATAGACCATTTAATTTTTGGTTTAACTTCCTTAAAATGACCCTTAGTTCGATTCCTAATATTTAAATGGAGGTCTTGGGTGCATCCAGGGCTTGTTTGAAGTCCGTAGTACCGAAAAGGGGAAAAACATACTGGGCTACACGATTAGGAGAAATCATGCAGCCCAAGTACATGACCATGCAACTGTTTGAAGATCTGAGGTAGTGAGCTACCGCATGGTCAGCAGATGGTTAGCAAAACCAAGCGGTCGACCGTGTGCTGTGCCCCAGAGTAGCAGAATCTACCAAACGGTTGGCGCACAGTTTGGCCAACCATGTGGCCAAACCATGTGACAACTACTATGTTGTAAAATTTTTTATTTTTATTTTAGGGGTTCATTTTAAAACACTAATTTCTTTCTCCTCCTCCTCCCACTCAAGATTTTATCCCCTACCAGGAACACAAAAGCCCCACTCCTCCCTCCATGGGGTTTTGTAATTTCTCCCTCTATAGTGATCCATTTCCTTCATGATCAGAATCAAAATACTCCTCTTAGTAATCTCTCTCATCCCCACCCCTTGATTAATTAGTTTCTCCAAACATCGTTGCACTATCTCCATGCAACATATTTAGCCCTATTTTGGGGAGTTTTCCTAAAACTATTGATTTATTCCATTTTAGGTCAAATAAATCCTTGATACCAAACGTGCGTAGTACCACGACATTGAGGTAGGGCATGTAATCCTTTTACCCTTTAATCTCATTTCTTTTTGGCATTTTTCCATTATTCCACCCCATCAAAAACTTCTAGTGAGCCTTATTATTGCATATTAAAATGATTTTCTTATTCTACTATGTTCATAAGGACTATCACTCATGGACAAACCCATCTGCGATTGTCCTCTTTGTCTTTGGAAACCTCTTTGGGTGTGTCCAACCGAGATGGCCTATTTTTTCCATTTGTTTATAATTTGGAAAATTTTCATTGGTGTGTGTAGCACCTTGATAATATCATGATTTAATTAATAAGATTATAATGAGAAATATGCCATTAATTGGGTCCCTCTTAATAATGCTGAAGCATGAACATAGTGGTTTGGCCTATGTGCAATGACTTATACCATTTACATGCTTGATGTCTCTTGAATACAATATGCCTTACATGCTAAAATGCTAATTTTAAGTTATATGAGAACATTTCTTTAATTAAATCCTTATTCCTTGTGCTAAAAGCTTATACTTCATGCAATATGCCTTTCTTGGTGGTATTATACTCAAATTACCACATTTATTCTAATTTTATTATTCTAATGCCTCATGTTAAATGATTATGTGTAATTCCATGTAAAATTGCATACCTTATGTTATGCCAAATTCTTACGCCTTGTTTAACTCTCCTCCTTGATCCCTTTTGTGGTTTGAATGTAATGTAATACTTTATCAAGCTCCATAACTTGAGATATTGAAATTACATTAATGAAATACTAGTAAGAGGCATGTTTAGGTCATATTCCTTGCTTATAGTTCATTGCTTATGCAAATTGCTTATTACTTATGACCTTATTAGTGGTTTGAACCATAATAAATGCTTGTTAAACTTGTTGTCTTGTGATATTGAATTATATGTGTTGAAATTCACTTGTGTAAGGTTTATTCCATGTAGTTTATGCCTGATACCTTTCTTACTCTTATTAAATGCTCATTACCTTATTATATGAAATGTGCCACTGATGTTTTTCTTGAATATCTTTGTTTAGCTAATGGAAGCATTTGGTATTAAGATGATTATTTTTGGTTAGATATCATAAATTATTTTCTTGTTATATATGCCTTGTTTTCTATGAATCTTGAAATGGGCTGAGAGAGAACATGAGTTTCATATTAAGGACCAATGGATGGACTTCTCATGCTCGATGGATTACGAACCGACGCATCAGGGATGATGATTTATCTTTCAAGGCAAGGGTTGAAGGTTTCAGGAGTAGTGGAGGCATGGTTGGTTTGACACCCAACTTTAATTTTTACCATGATCAATGATTATTATGGGATCAATATGATGATGAACGCCGGTCTCCACATAATAGAATCAAAGTTTTAGATAAAGAAGGAAGAGGCTTGAAACCTTTAGAGAGGATCTTGCACATCATGTTTATAATTAATTTAATTAATTTCATAAAGAAAAGAATAAATGGATCTTCGGTATTTTCTTTGTTGATGATTTTGATCATTAGGAACGACCCTTTTAGATTATCTCGTTGCATTTGCGAGTATCCAAACTAGAATCCCTCTAGCGGTGATCCATACGTGCTCCGATGGCCTCCGATCGACACCACTCTTTCTCCGAGTTCTAGTGTAGTGAAGTGAGTATCTTGTGTCAGTCGTTCTTGATTGCTTGTTCTTAGGCCTTGAATAATATCTCTCATTCTAGAGAGGGGAGAGAAGAGGATTCAAGAGAGAAATTTTTTAGGTCAAAATCTTTCAATTCACCAAGCATACGGTGTGTTCATTATGGCACAATAGATGTACTTGTCTATTTATATTCATGGAAATTATGTTACAATATTCAATTCTATAATATAAATTAAATACATTCATGAACTTAGAGAAAACTCATGCTCATAATAATAATATCACATCATTATTTATGGTGCGCTAACTTGCGCAAGATAGAATTATGAATAAAATTCTGCATCACAAAATAATAGCAACATCATTATTATTTTAACTTGTACCAACTAATAATTATTTACCATCTTGCAAATAATTATTTTACTACTGGACCAGCCTTGATTTTCTCGAACTCTACTTCCATTTATTGAACACCCGAATAAAAAAATAAATAATTTATTCACTTAAATAAATATTTTATTTACAAACTAGTAAATAAATATTTATTAAATGTTCAATAAAATAAATAAATATATTTAATTTAATTTATGTGATCATATTAACTTGAATAAAATTATCCCACAATCTTGAGAATAATATTTATTTCATTAATTAAATTCAAATAGAATTTAACCGAGACCACCAAAAACACTTAGTGCGTGACCCTCTTGGATTCTTTCGCATTGGAATTAGGTTGGCTTGCCTAAAGTCGAAGAGTACTGTCTAGTAACTGGTTAAGGCACCCAAGAGAAATAATGTAAAGTCGCAAAAATGACATCTACATACAAATGCTCACTGTGTAATATAATCCCCTTGTCTCAATATCTCATTAAGCAGGTTTCATGATAGTGTCATCAACCTTTATGCTTGATATGCCATTTTTTTATTACCTGAAATAAACTCATCGTTACACCATGGCCATGGAATTTCACGCGATGGTTCTATTTCAATCAAAGGTCCGAGATATTAACTTCCATAATTGGAAGGGATAAATCCTTCCTTGATTTATCCATTAATATCATGTCACTCATGACAAACCCAACATACCCTACTTCCCGCCAACTATCTGTATGATGGTTTTCATCAGTGAATCAAAGTGCGTGAGTCATGACACATATTAATGAAAATATTAAAGTCTAAGGATCATTACACATGCTTGCAAATAGAAATATCCGATGACACCAAAACATGTATAATTCCTACTGGCGAGTCTGTTCTCATAATCTCATGTCTTGGAGATTACCAAGTTAAAACTTCATGAGAGAAGTCTCATCTACTTAGGAGTACTCGCACCTAACAGTCTGTATTCTATGTGTCTCTTCATAGTATATCATCCAACCGTAGAACTATATTTTAGAATATTGTAATAGTATTTCAAAGTTCTCATCATAGAGGGGAACTTCCATGACATTATCAATAAAACAAATACTCTAGGACATTATTACATCATAGTCATGCAGAACAATGAACAAAATATAATAAGATGATTAATATTTAAATACATTAAATATCCATGTAACCAAAGTACAACTAATTGGTTCTTGGATACCAACTCTTACAAACTCCCACATGGACTAGAGCCAACTGCCTACGATATTCAATCCGTTAGACCTCACATGGTGATCATGTTTCTGCTGAGTCAAGGCTTCAGTTAAGGGGTCCTCTACATTGTCTTCCATGGAAATACTGTTCACTGAAACTTCACCTCTCAGAGAAAAATCCCTCAAGAGATGGTACTTCTGAAGTATGTTCTTCATCCGCTGATGTGACCTTGTCTCTTTTGTGAGAGCCACCGCTGCAGTATTATCACAGTACAATGTAATGGGATCTTTTCTGCTAGGTATCACATCCAAATCCTAGACAAAGCTTCACATCCAAACTTATTTTTTAGCTACCTCAAAAGCTGTGATTACTTAGACTCTACTGTAGAATCTATGACCTCACTCTGCTTTTAGATCTTACAGATCACTGCACCTCCATTCAAAGTGAAGATGTATCCTGTTTGTGACTTCATGTCATCTTGATCAGTCTGGAAACTAGTATCTGTATATCCTCTGTTGAATAGTTCCTCATCTCCTCTATAAACTAGGAAAATGTCCTTAGTACAACTTAGATACTTTAAGATAGTCTTGACTGTCATCCAATAGCAGTCACCTGGGTCATCTTGATATCTGCCTACCACACTCAATGCGTAGGCGATATCCAACCTAGTACATAGCATGGAATACATGACTGAACCAATCACTAATGCATATAGAGTCCTTGCCATTATCTTTCTTTCCTCAAGTGTCTGAGAACACATTTTCTTGGAAAGATGAATGCCATGTGATGCTGGAAACAATACCCTCTTGTATTTTTCCATACTAAATATCTTCAGTATCTTGTCAATGTATGTAATTTGACTTAGGCCCACTAATCTCTTGGATCTATCAAGATGGATCTTATTCCCAATAATATATGTTTCTTCTCCCAAGTCCTTTATGGAGAATCATTGATTCAACCATGCCTTAACAGATTATAATACTGGTATCTCGTTTCTAATAAGTAATATGTCATCAACATATACTATTAGGAAAACAACTTCACTCCCACTAAACCGTCCATAGACACAAGGCTCACATTCATTCTTGATAAAACCAAATTTATTTATGGCTTCATCAAAACAAATGTTCCATAACCTGGATTCTTACTTTAATCCATAAATGGATTTCGGCAACTAGGACACCTTATTGGCATCCTTTGGATTCATAAACCCTTTAGGTTGTATCATGTAGACATCTTCCTAAAGATTCCCATTAAGGAAGGATATTTTTACATCCATTTTTCAAATCTCATAGTCATGGTAAGCGACAATGGATAATAGAATTATGATGGATTTAAACATTGCAACTGGTGAAAAGGTTTCATCATAGTCAATGTCTTGATGCTATTTGAACCCTTTTGCAACCAGTAGTACCTTATAGGTGTTGACTTGTCCTTCCATGTTCAATTTATTCTTGAATACCCATTTGAAACCAAAAGGATTTACATCAACTGGAGGATCTACCAAAATCCAGACTTGGTTTTGGTACATGGAATCCATTTTAGAATTCATGGCTTCTTGCCACTTGGAAACATCTATGCCACTTACTACTTCCTTGTAGGTTAGAGGGTAATTATTATCAACTAATAATGATTCACCATCCTCAGTAACTAGAAATCCTTACCATTCCGGTTCTCTAACCTCTCTTGTACTCCTACGCAGCTTTTGTGTCTCTGGAATAGTTCTTTATTCCATAGGGCTTTTTGGAATATGTTCCTGTACCAACTCTTGTGTACCTTGAGCCTCAACTTCACTGAAGTCTATCATGCTCCCACTATCTCTTTTGGATATGTGATCCCTCTCAAGGAATATGGCGTGTCTTGCCACTATAACCTTTTTGTTTGAGGGGTTGTATAGGTAATACCCCCTTGTTTCCTTGGGGTATCCTATAAAGGTACACTTTGTGTCTCGGGGTGAAAGTTTGTTACCTGAAGAGAACTTAACAAATGAATCACTTCACCACACATGTAAATTAGATAATATAGCTTTATTTACACTCCAGAACTCATATGGAATACCATTTATCGATTTAGTTAGTACTTGGTTTAGTATATATGCCGCTGTTTGTAACTCATATACCCAAAATGATAATGGAAGACTCGCATGACTCATCATTGATCTCACCATGTACAACAGGGCATGGTTCCTCCTTTTTCTCACACCATTCCACTGGGGCATGTATGGAGGAGTGAGTTGGGATAGGATCCCAAACTCTTGTAAGTATTCAATGAAGTCTTGATTAAGATATTCTCCACCTCGGTCTAAGTGGTGTTTCTTAATATTCTTACTAAGATGGTTCTCAACTTCATTCTTGTTTTATTTGAACTTACCAAAATAATCCAACTTATACCTCATTATGTAGATATGTCCATATCTACTAAAATCATCAATAAAAGTTATAAAGTATGAGTAACCTCCCCTTGCTTCAACTGGAAATGGTCCACACACATTAGTATGAACCAATTCAATTATTTCTTTAGAGCTTTCACCTTTCCCACTAAATGGGGATTTGGTCATTTTTCCTTATAAACATGCATGACATACACCAAGTGGTTTTAGTTCAAATGAATCTAAATATCTATCTTGATGTAACTTTTTCAAGCATTTCTCATTTACATGACCTAGTCAGTGATTCCAAAGTTGGGTGTGGTATGAGTCATGTGAAGTATCTTTGTTATCGATTATCATTACTTGGTTTGTGTAATCCAACATGTAAAGACCATTGTATAAATGCACCCTACCAAAAAAATGCTATCTTTGTAAAAGAAGCCACATTCATTTCCAAACTTGAAAACAAATCCATCTGTATCTAATCTAGATACAAAAATGATGTTTTTAGTAATAGAAAGAACATAATAATAACCCTTTAACACTAAGATCATCCCATTTGGAAACGTGAGGTGGTAGTCCCCGGCAGCTACAACAACAAGTCTGGCTCCATTGGATACTCATAGATCTACCTCCCTCTCATTCAATCTTCCTGAATCTACTTGGTTCATGTATTTAGATACATATGTGATCACCAAAAGATGTATCTAATACCCCATTTGTATAAATAGATAGATTGAATTCAATAACAAATGCACCTGAAGATTCTCCTTGCTTTTTTAGGCTGGGTGTAGTTCTTCTTCTAGTGGCCCTTCTTGCCACATGCGAAACAAACAACCTCCTATTCCCTTGACTCCACTTTGATCTTCCTTTTCTTGGAAGGTCATGAAGAATCTTTGGGCTTAAAGCTCTTCTCCTTCCCTTTTCTCTTATTCACCATAATTATAGAAGGCTTTTCATTCTTCATATCTTTTCACACTTGGAGAATGCGGATAAGAAGATCAACCAGGACTTCTCAATGTTGTTCATATTGAAATTGACAGCAAAGTTAGAGAAGCTCCGAGGGAGTGATGCGAGAATGAGATCGGTGCCCAATTCTTCAGGGATTTTAAACCCTATAACCTTTAGGTGCTCAATGTTTCCAATGATCTTGACTACATGAGGCCCAACTGGGGTACCTTCTCGAAGGTTACTTTGAAAGAGTGCCTTAGAGATCTCAAACCTTTCCCGTCTTGATCTCTCATGGTAAAGATCACGTAGGTGAAAAGCATGATATAAACATCCATGTTTTCATGAGATTTCATGAGATCACTAGACATTTATGATAACATCAAACATTGAAATTCAACTTCATCATTCATATTTTTCTCATAGACTAGGAAATCCTCATCACTCGTCTCTTTGGCAGGAAGATCAGGTAATGCTGACTCCATCATGTAAGACTTCTGTTCATGGTGTAGGATAATTAAAAGATGTCTAAACCATTCCTGGAAGTTACTATCAATGAGGATGTTGTATTTATCCAGAATTGATCACATGGATAATGTGGTTGACGAGCTTGTCATTTTTATTCTAAAATTAAAAGAGCATATCATTAGTACTTTATTGATTACATTTTTTGAGAAATAATAAATTTTTATTAAGTCTCCCACTATTTTATCAAGTCCCAATGGCCCTTGCTATTGAACTCAGATTGTCCAGTTTCCATGACATTATAGTGTCAATGATCCATGTTCCCCTTTGTATAACCCCAAAAGGGTTGGTCAAGCTATTATAAGGTATTTAGGTTGAAAGGTCTTTGTCAACTATAGTCTTGTAGCTCCATGATCTATTGAGTGGACTCCCCAATCCTGAAATCATGACTTTGAATTTCCTCAACTCTTGCCTCCAATATTACACCAATTCTAGAAAGGTCTACTCCTCTTGATGTAATATGGTTAAGTAAAACCGAAACCTTTAATAAAGGATTACTGTATAAAAGTAAGTGTACCAACAAGGGTTGGTCAAACACATATTTTTATTGAGTTTTGTCCTCAATGAAGTAACTAAAGGCTTGGTCTAACTTAATATTTTATTTGAGGGATTTTTATCACTTATGCGTGAATTTCTTATTATCATTATCACATGATTATTAATATTAAGTGGAACTTACTTAAGTGACTAACCATGTCTTGATAATATTTACGCATAAGTCTGGTTTTAGTTTAGTTCTATATCGCATGCTTGTTCAATTCATTAATTATGTGATCGTGATAACACATCCATAATGATAAACCTTGCAACTGACAGAAATAAAATAAAGAGAATGATCCTGAGCTTTTCTAATGGTTATTTTATCTAGTATTTGATAAACTAACCCTGACCTAGGGGAGAAACATCTTGAACCTTTTGGGTTTGTGTTTACAACTTTCCACATGTCCACCTCCATATCTCCTAGGATTGGTTTCATCTCAGCTCCAGCTTGAACTTCCTCCACTAGCTTGGGAGTTCCATCCATTATATATGCCTTTTTTTAACTCACATATATGAAAGGGGTAAAAGGGGTTTTACATAAAAGAAACCTTGGGCACGCAGACCCTACATATTAATGACGAGAAGGCTCGCAGGCCAAAAAATTTAATTTAAATAAATAAATTAAATGAAACCATCCACATAAAAAGGTCTTGGTCTAGATCATGATCATCCATACATGAAATGACATTTACACATAAATAAAACTAGCATTCAATTATTTAATCATTTTTGTTTAAGATAAATTCATTTAAAATTATCTTTTTATGTAACTTGTACCTTGGAGGCAACCCAGTAAATTCCCATTCATAACTACCCAATGAGTAGAAATGAACATTATTCATATGTTAAATTAAACACATATATATAAAACACCTATCACGTGTTGTGCCACAAAATTATGCCCTCACTATGGTACACATATAAGGGGTTTGTATAATATAATACAAAATTTAATAAATCTATGTAATTTGGATGAGTACAAGATGTGTAGTTTCGACTACACGGTGTGTACTATCGTTTACCAACTATCTAAAGTACACGCCCAGGGATATGACGTGTAGATGTACTTAGAAAATATTCAGAGTACATGATGTGTTCAATGGGCCACACACCGTGTAGTATTCATGTTACATATATTACAACCGGGCAAGCCCAGTATGGGGTACACGGTCCAACCCAAACCCGAAGGGACTACATTCCATGTCCAGTGGACTATACGACGTGTAATATGGAAACCATGTGCCACTTATTCCTAGTTAAAACACGAAGTCATTTAAGAATTAGAACAACTACAACACATGTCTTGGTTTGGAGGACCTGTCCGACGCATTGAATCTTGATTGCACGACATGTACTGCCGAATACACGTTGTGTGTTCTGGTGTTGTATGGCCAGAAAGCTTTGGAACATCCCGATGAGATCCTCTATTTTATTTGAATCAAAATTAAAAGAAAAGATCGTTTCTGTAAGGTGAACAAGAAATGAAATAGGAGGAAAAAATATTGAGATTCAGATTTGCAGAATGATTAACTTGAATTAAAGCAACTAAATTATTAAATGCTTAAATCATCAACGAAATATTTAAATAATTATAAACTATGATGTAACCACTCTGATACTACTTGAAGGTTTTGGGCGCATCAGAAGTGTGTTTGGGCCGACACCCAACTTTAATTTTTTCCATGATTAATGATTATTTTGGGATCAATACAACGATGAATGATAGTCTCCACAAAACAGAATCAAATATTTAGATAAAGAAGGAAGAGGCCTGAAACCTTTAGATAGGATCTTGCACATCATGTTTATAATTAATTTAATTAATTTAATAAAGAAAATAATACCTGGATCTTCAGTATTTTCTTCATTGATGATGTTGATCATTCATAATTACCCTTCCAGATTATCTCGTTGAGATTGTGAGGATCCAAACTACAATCCCTCTAGTGGTGATCCACATGTGCTCCAATGATCTCCGATTGATACCACTCGTTCTCCGAGTGCTAGAATGGCGAAGTGAGTGTCTTGTGTTGGTCGTTCTTGATCGCTTATTCTTTGGCCTTAAAGAACATCTCTCATTCTTGAGAGGGGAAGGAAGAGGATTCAAGAGGGAAATTTTTTAGGTCAACAATTCTCAATTCACCAAGCATGCGGCGTGTTCTCTATGTCACAATAGATGTACTTGTCTATTTATATGCATGGACCTTCTGTTACAATATTTAATTGCATAATAGTAATTAAATAAATTCATGAACTTAGATAAAACTCATGCTCAGAAGAATAATATCGCATCATTATTTATGGTGCGCCAACTTGCGCAATACGAAATTATGAATAAAATTCCGCATCACAAAATAATAGTAGCGTCATTATTATTTTAACTCGTGCTAACTAATAATTATTTACCATCTTGCAAATAATTATTTTACTACTGGAATAGCCTTAGTCCGCTTGAACTCCACTTCCATTTATTAAACACTTGAATAAATAAATAAATAATTTATTGTCTTAAATAAATATTTTATTTAAAAAATATTAAATAAATATTTATTAAATGTTCAATAAAATAAATAAATAAATTTAATTTAATTTATGCGATCATCTTAAATTGAATAAAATTATTCCATGGTCTTGAGAATAATATTTATTTCATTAATTAAATTCAAATAGAATTTAACCGAGACTACAAACAACACTTAGTGTGTGACTCTCTAGGATTCTTTCTCATTGGAATTAGGTGGGCTTGCCTAAAGTCCAAGAGTACTGTCTAGAAACGGGTCAAAGCACCCAAGAAAAATAATGTAAAGTCACAATAATGACATACCCAATACAAATTTTCACTGTGTAATATAATCCTTTTGTATCAATATCTCATCAAGCAGGTTTCATGATAGTGTCATCAACCTTTATGCTTGATACATCGTTCTTTGACGACCTAAAATAAACTCATTGTTACACCATAACCATGGAATTTCACGAGACGGTTCTATTTCAATCAAAGGGTTGAGATATCAAATTCTATAAATGGAAGGGACAAATCCTTCCTCGACTTATCCATTAATATCATGTCACTTGTGACACACCCAATCTACCCTACTTCTCGCCAACTATCTGCATGACAGTTTTTGTCAGTAAATCAAAGTGCACGAGTTGTGACACATATTAATGATAATGTTAAATTCTAAGGATCATTACACACACTCGTAGATAAAAATATCTGATGACACCTAAACAAGAGGAATTCCTTCTGGAAGGTCTGTTCTCATAATCTCCTGTCTTGGAGATTACCAAGTGAGAAATTCATGAGAGGAAGTCTCATCTGCTTATAAGTACTCGCACCTGACGATCTTCATGCTATGTGTCCCTTCATATTATGTCATCCAACCATAGAACTATATTTAAGAATATTGTTATAGCATTTCAAGGTTCTCATCATAACAGGGAACTTTCATGACCTTATCAATGCAACAAATACTCTAGGATATTATTACATCATAGTCATGTAGAACAATGAACAATATGTAATAAGATGTTTAATATTTAAATAAATTAAATTTCCATGTAATCAAATTACAACCAGTTGGTTCTAGGACACAAAATCTTACAAGGGTTTCATTGGATATTTATTATACTTCTGAGTGATACTGGTTCCCAAGGGGAGAAACCATGTGAGGAACTTTTGGAGAGATAGATACGCCATGCCTTGGGTGATACTGTGTCCTCTTATGAGATACCTAGGATGGACTCGGTGGTTACCATACCCCATTGCGATACTTGTGATTCTTTTTTATCACCCTGGATAGGCTCAATGGTATTGGCTTTATTAGATATTCCTGTTGTGAAAATTGAAATTCTTTAGATCACATTGGATGGGTACAAGACTCCACTTATTATTTTAATAGAATGTTTGGTTTTCATTGTCTATTTGATTGTTGAATCATATGAGATGCATCCTTTATGTTTATATGAGAATGTTTATGCACTTGTGTTACCTCTTCTAACTTTTCAGTATACTCATGTGATGACATGGGATTGAGACCCCAAGCCAGAGCATAGGCATGGGGGTAGGATTAATTAATTTCCTTTCTTACCATGGCACATGTTATATATTTTTTGAACAACACAGGTTCCTTATTTAGACTTAAATCATAGGCTAAAGTAGGTGATAGGGGATGGGTGTCCACTTAGGAATCCAGACCAAGTTGCAGTTGTTGTTTATTTACTGCTCTGTCATTTATTATATATGGCACACCGTTTCTTATTTATAGCATGAAAATGGAAAGATTTAGACACCATCAGTGCCGACCTACTGAGATTATCATCTCAAAGCTTGCTCGAGCACTATTTGGTACCCTAGTAGACTTTATGACCATAGGTATGAATAAAGTGAAGCATGTTACTTTTGATGCTTTACCCTCTTGCTACTTAGGATGGTGATGGGGGTAGAGGACCAAGATTGTGCTCAAGATTCTATTGTAGTAGTTTACTATTTTTTTTTACTTTTTACAGCATCCTATTTACTATTGTACCCTCATTTCCCCTATAATTCTATTTTTGGATAGACTCATGACATCATCATCATCACTTTTGTACCATGCATTATTATTCAGCTTACATAGTTATCTGTTTACTCTATTTGGGTTATTTATTATTTATGCTGCTGTTTGTTTATTATTATGATTCCTCTATTTATTATTATTGTTTATTTCTATACATACTCTCATCTATGAGGGCATAGTCTCCCCACATAAACACCCTAGTCCCTCACTGCTAGTCGACAACCTCTTGCGTTCGGGGAGATGTGCTTGAGGTCATGTGGCCAACCAGCCTCAGGGCACTGTTGAGTGGCATCCAGGACTAGGATGCTAAAAAGTGGTATCAGAGGTTTTATTTTACTTTGTATTACTATTTGGGATTAGAAAAAAATACTAGGATATAGGAATTTGGATCTGACCCTATTCTTGGACATTGCTAACCCATGTACAGGGGAAGTCCAAATTCCCTAAGTTAGGAATTGTAGTTATTGTTTATACCATTGATGGTTGATATGACTTCATCCTTGGGTGAAACACATGATCTAAAATGTTATTAATATTAGTGTGATTGAGATGATGATTTATATTACTTAATCCTGATAAAATTAGGGTGTTAAATTACATGCATCATACTAGGAACTATAGAAATTGAAATGACATGCATTATGCCATGCCATATTTATTTTTAGTGTGCATTTTCCTATTTTCATGTGATTGCTACTGTGCGTAGTTGTTATATCCTATAGTGCATGTTTTTTATTTGAATAGAAGTGTGATAATTTTACTTGAAAATATATGTTGTGGTTTGGATTAAGTGGATTCCACTTTCAAATCATAAGGAGTATAAGCCCTTAGGGATTGGGAAGGTGAACCCCTAACTCATCCAAATGAAAAAGGGTAATTAAATCCTTAAATTTTAAAATGAAAAATAGATATTAAAAATATATGGAAACCTTATATGGTAATGTGTGACCTTGAAATTACCTTATAATAGGCTGTAGGCTGAATTCATTATGAACCTTTTAAGGTCCTACCTTCTTATCTAGACTTGACTCTTGGACCGGGCTATCAGTTATGTTATGCTCAGAGGCAGGTCATACTCCTATCCTATTATTACTTTACTTATATGTTGTGCCATGTTCAGGGAGGCTTTGTACCTGCACTTATTTAACTACATTATTTAACTTCTTGTGCTATTTGTTATAAAGATCGTGTCTGAGGTGCGTGCTTGGCAATTGTAGATTACGTCCTCATGATACACACCAAGAGAGTGCCGATTAGCACACTCTGGAGGTGGTGGGATGTGATCCACCCATTTTACCTCATGTAGTGCCTCATGAGACACCTCCTGTTGATATTTCCATGGGCATCAATGTTTAGTTTAGGGATAGTTTTCTGAGGTTTATGCAGACTATTCAGGGTGCTACTTGGCCTACCCCAACTATGGAAGAGCTTACATTAAACTTTCAACAGCAGCATCCTCCCACGTTCTCAGGGGATGGAGGTCCTCATGCTATAGATTCATGTATAAAAGCTATAATATCCATCTTTTACCATATTGAGATGCCTCTAGAGTGAAGGGTCTATCTTTCTACCTACATGCTTCGCAAATTTTCTAAGAATTGGTGGGATGATGTATCTCAGTTAAAGCGTTATCGATACATGAGTTGGGAAAACTTATAGAAATATTTCTTTGATCACTTATTTTTGAAAACTTTGAGAGAGGACTTCTCCAAGGAGTTCTTTTATCTTAAGTAGGGATCCATGATATTGCTTGAGTATTCTGCTCGCTTCACTAAGCATCAAAATTTTGCTCCATCTTTGATGGGTGACAAGTTGACTACTGTGAGGTGCTTTGAGGATGGGCTTGGATACACTATCCACTCACAGGTGAATGTATTTCAGTTGAATACCATTACAGATATAATGAACCAGGCTTTGATGATAGAGTAGAATCTTAGAAAAGATGGTCTTGTGAGCCAGGTCAGTTCTGTTCCGTGTTAGGGTGATGGTTCTTCAGGTAGTAAAAAACATCGTTTCAAGGGTGCACATCTTGGAAGTTACAACTAG
The DNA here is from genome assembly GCA_963277665.1 of Viscum album. Classification (NCBI taxonomy): domain Eukaryota; kingdom Viridiplantae; phylum Streptophyta; class Magnoliopsida; order Santalales; family Viscaceae; genus Viscum; species Viscum album. The sequence goes on along the minus strand of OY728141.1, from coordinate 1,036,054,080 downwards.
GAGACACATGATGAAAATTTCATAGTATGTCACTAATGTGTAAATATAGTATATAAGAAGCCTCAATTCACAAGGGACCTAATTGAATGATGAGATTGCGGCAGGATAGGTCATCTATAGTGTTTATGCCATCATTTTCCTCTAACATCTGGTGGAAGGGGATATGTACCTGTAACTCCGTCAGGTATAGAATCTATAAAACCACTTCAGGCTAGGAGTTGTTCTTCCACTAGCCGACCAGGATGAGGTAGTAGAAGTTATGGCCAAGTTAGTGAGGCTTCATATCATCAGTGATGGCAGAGTGGATCTACTCAAGCTAGCCAGACCACATCTTAGGTCCGTGGTTTAAGCCATATGTATGCAGTGCAACCAGTGATTAAGAAGCAGAATCTAGGGCCATATACAGTTATAGGTACTATTCTAGTATCCTCTACTTTATTTTCCACAATTTTTGATACAGGTGAATCACACTCTTTCATATATACTACGTGTGTGGAAAGCCTTACTCTCACTATAGAGTACTTATATGGTGTTATGCCTATAAACACTCTACCAGGGGTCAGAGTTGAGGGAATACGTTAGTGTCATGAGTTCCCCATTGAGATATGTTGGTACTATTTCATCTGGAATTTATTCATCCTCAAGACGACTGGATTTGATGTCATTCTTGGTATGAACTAGCTCTTTATTTATCATGCCCAAGTGGATTGTTATCACCATTGAGTGTATTTTACATCACTTGAGGGAAATACATATATACAAAAAGGTGAGTGGGATATCCAGATAGTTTGTCCTAGACCCAAGTGATCTAGGATTGGTAGAGTGACTGGTCAATTAGAGAGTTTCTTTATGAGTGATTGGGTAATGAAACTCGTATAATTCCCTCCAGTTGTGGATCATTTCTAGGATGTATTCCCTGAATATTTCCATAAATTACCTCTCAAGAGGGAGGTTGAGTTCACCATAGAGCTAGTACCAAGTGAAACACCAGTTTCCATTCCTCCCTATCGGATGAAACCTATAGAGATCCAAGAACTCAAGAAAAAACTTTAATATCCAGAGGATAAGGGTTTTATCAGACCCAACACATCACCATGGGGTTCACCTATTATTTTTTCCAAGAAGGTGGATGGTATCTTGTGATTATGTGAGGATTATAGATGGTTGAATCAGATTACAATGAAGAATAATTATCCATTTTCTCATACAAAATACCTCTTTGAACAACTCTAGGGAGAAATTGTTTTCTTTAAGATCAATTTGAGGATGGGCTATCATCAGTTTCATGTAAGACCATCATATACACCACTTAAAACATTCTGAAGTAGATTTGGATTTTATGAGTATTTGGTTATGTCATTCGGCCTGATGAATGTGACGATCATCTTCATGGATTTTATGAATCTAGTTTTTCACCCATATCTTGATTACTTTATGGTGGTCTTATTAGAAGACATCTTAGTGTACTCACATACCATATATGACCATGCTACCCATTTTTAGATCATGTTGATCACATTGAGAGAGCAATATATTTACACGAAGCACAATAAATGCCACTTTTAAACCAGTAAGGTTAATTTCTTGGGTCATATCATATTAGAGGTAGGTGTATCTATTGAACCAAATAAGGTGAGAGCTATGGTTTCTTGAGATTAGCACAAGAATGTGTTTTCTATACATAGTTTCCTAGGGATTGTAGGATATTAAAGGAGTTTCATCCAGGACTTTTCCTTCTTATCAGCGCATCTCACGGCCCAAACTTAGAAGGGGGTAAAATTCCTATGGTCTAAAGCTTATGAGAGGGCCTTTTAGGAGTTAAAAGGAATACTAAATTCAACTCCAATTCTGATTCTTCTTGATCTAGGAAGAAGTTATACAGTTTATTGTGATGCTTTATGGATTGGGATGGGTACAGTTCTGATGCATGGTGATCAAGTCCTTGTGTATGGATCTCACCAGTTGAGGCCGCATGAGAGGGAATATCCTACACATGATCTTGAACTGACATCCATGGTTCATGCTCTTCATTTTTAGAGGCATTATCTTTTGGGTGGGTGGTTCATTATTTATACAGATCATAAAATCTTAAATTACATCTCCACTTAGAGGGACTTTAATTTGAGGCAACACAAGTGGCTAGAATACCTATAGTCTTTTGATTTTTTTATTTCTTATACCCCTAGTAAAGGAAATGTCATGGATAACGAATTGAGTCACAAAACACAGACAAAATCCATCCAAGTGGCCAGTAGTGCGTGGAAGATGATGGATATGTTTTCTGAGTTGCATCTTGATGTTCAAGAACAACATGGGAAACTAGTTTTAGAATCTCTTACAGTGACTTCCTATCTTCTAGAGTGAGTCTATATGCAACAATTATATGATTATGAGGGCCTCGTTCTAAGGGAGAGTATCATAAGAGATAACCCACCTCTGGGTTGGGTTGTTGATAGTAGTGAGACCCTGATATTCCGTGGGTGTGTTTGGGTGCCTTCAGATATACGAGAATAACTAATGAAGGTATCTCATGTCTTAGTTTTGTTAGTTCACCATAGGCTTAACAAGATGTAATGAGACATTCATCTTTAGTACTGGTGGACAAGTAAGAAGAAACAGACAGTGAGCTTCATCATTCAGTGCGCCACCTGTTAGTAGGTGAAGGAAGAGCATCAGTGACCCTCTATACTTCTAAAAACTCTATCAATTACTAAGTGGAAATGAAACAACATCACCATATATTTTATTATAGGCCTTCTAAGGTATCCTCGAGGCAGTGACACTGTATGGGTGATCATCGACAGGTTGACCAAATTCTCTCACTTATTACCGATCTATGAGACCTACTCTATTGTTGAGTTAAGTAAAATTTACATCCATGAGATAGTGTGACTTCATGATGTATCCCATTATATAGTTTCAGATTGAGATACTCAGTTCACATTGTGGTTCTGGAAAGTATTACAGAAGGAACTAGGTTTACATGTGCTCTTAAGTATTTCATATCACCCTCAGACCGATGGGAAGTCTGAGGGGATGATTCAAGTGTTAGAGGATATGCTTAGGGCCTATATTCTTGATTTTGGTGGTTCCTGAGAGAAGCATACTCCTCTATTTGAGTTTTCCTATAATAATAGCTTTCGAGAAACAATCTAGATGGATCTGTATGAGGTTCTCTATGGTAGACCATTACATTCACCCTTGTGCTGGCTAGAGGTAGGGGAGGAAGCTCTTTTGGGTCCTCGTCTTGTTCAGGAGTATTCATAGAAAGTCTGGCTAATTCAGAAGTGTATGACTACAACTCGGTCGAGGAAGAATTCATATGTCGATCATCATCACAGGCCTTTGGAATTCAAGGTGTGACATTGGGTATTTCTATGTGTGTCACCTCGTTTGGTACATAAACGAATCAGGAGATAGGGAACTTTATATTTGAGATATGTCAGGACTTTAAAGATAGTGGAGTGAGTTGGGATGATGGCCTTTTAGTTTTTATTACCTCAGAAGTACCATACCATGAAATAAATCTTCCACGTATCTTAGATTCGATAGTAGCATCAAGAACTATCTCATTCATTTGATCATGATCATATCGATCTTGAGACGGATGCATCCTTTGAGGAGCATCTAATCCATATCGTTAATCATAGTAAAAAAGTTATTCAATGAAGGTTAGTTACTTTATTTTAGGGGCTATGGAAACATAAATGTGTTCAAGATGAGACATGGGAGTGGGAGGATGATGTGCATACACATTGGCTTGAAATTTTCTCAGAGGGCATCGTACCACCCTCAGAAGGGAAACTTGGGGATGAATTGTTTTAAGGAGATGAGGTTGTAATGTCCTAGATTATTCCAAAGGTATGAACCATTTAGGTTTTGGTTTAACTTCCTTAAAATGTCCCTAGTTTTGATGAATAATCTTTAAATAGAGGTCTCAAGTGTGTCCGGGGCTCACCTGAAGCCCAGAGTACCGAGAAGGGGGAAAAATATTGGGCCGCACAGTTAGGAGAAACTGTGCCACCTAGGTGCATGACCGTGTGACCGTTTATAGATATAGGGTAGTGAGATACTACATAAACAGCACATGGTTAGAGAATTCTTATGGTTGATCATGTGCTATGCCCTAGAATAGTAGAATCTACTGCATGGTTGGAACACAGTTTGGCCAACCGTGTGGCTAAATCATGTGACAATGGTTGCGTGATAAAAATTTAATTTTAATTTTATGGGTTTATTTTAAAACACTCATTTCTTTATCTTCCTCCTCCTACTTGGGATTTTCTCCCATAATAGGCACACGAAGTCCCCTCACCTACATCCTTGGGGTTTTGTGACTTCTCCCTCTATAGTGATCCATTTCCTTTACCATCAAAAGCAACAAAATCCTCTCAGTAAGCTCTCTCATCTACACCCCTTGATTTCTTAGTTTCTCCAAACTTCACCGTGCTATCTATATACAGATGTTTTGCCCTATTTTGGTCATTTTTTCCTAAATCTCTTGATTTATTCCATTTTAGGTCAAATCAAGCCTCAATACCAAATGTGAATAGTACCATGATGTTGAGGTAAGACATCTAATATTCTTTCTATTTGATTTTATTGTTTTTATAATTGCACCACTGTGCCACCCCATCATAACCTTTAGGTGATCCTCGTTATCACATATTAAAATTATTGTATTGTTATACTATGTCTATAGGGACTATCATTCATGGAGAAACCCATCTGTGGCTGTTTTCTTTTCCTTCTGCAACCCATTTTGGTGTGTCCAACCAAAATGGACTATTTTACCCTTTGTTTAGAATTTGAAAAATTGTCATTGGTGTGTGTGGAACCTTGATAATGCATGATTTAATTAATAATACTAGAATGAGAAATATTCCATGAATTGGTTCCCTCTTAATAATGCCTAATCTTGAACATAGTGGTTTGACCTATGTTTAGTGCCTTATACCTTTGACATGCTTGATGTCACTTGAATGCAATATGCCTTACATGATAAAATGATCATTTTAAGTTACATGATCACATTTATTTAATTAAATACTTATTCCTTGTTCTAAGAGATTATACTTCTTGAAATATGCCTTTTTTGGTGGTATTATACTCAAATGACTACGTTTGTTCTAAGTGCATTATGCTAATGCATTATGTTAATTGCTTATGCATAATTCCATGTGAAATTGCATACCTTATGTTATGCCAAATGATTATTCCTTGTTTAGTTCTCTTGCTTGAGCCCTTGTTTGGTTCAAATGGATTGTGATACTTGATCAAGATCGATGACTTGATATATTGAAAGGTCATTAATGACATACTAGTAAAACGCATGTTGATTCCATATTAATTTATTATAGTTCATTACTTATACAATTTTCTTATTTCTTATGACCTTGTCAGTGGATTGAACCATAAAAAATTATTGTTAAACCTTATGGATTGTGATATTGAATTACCTGTTTTGACATGAACTTGTCAAAGGCTTATTCCACGTAGTTTATGACTCATACCTTATGTACTCTTATTAAAGATCATTGCCTTGTTATATGAAATGTGCCACTGATGTTTGGCTTTAATTTCTTATCTTGGTTAATGGAATCATGTGGTATTGAGATGATTATTTTTGGTTAGTAATCATAAATTCATTGCTTGTTATGTATTCCTTGTTTGATATGGTGTTGGACACAGGCTGGGAGAGAACATGAGTTTTTTTATTAAGGACCCATGGATGGAATTCTCATGCTCAATGGGTTACAACCCGACATGCAGGGGGTGATGCTTTGGATTTCCAGGAAAGGGATTACTAGGTGATTTATTATACTTTTTAGTTATACTGGTTCCCAAGGGGAGAAACCATGTGTGGACCTTTTGGAAAGATGGATACGCCTTGACTTTGGTGATACTTAGTCCTCTTTTGAGATACTTGGGATAGAATCAGTGGTTACCATAACCCGTTGCAATACTTGGTATTCTTTTAGATCACTTTGTATGTGCTCGGTGGTAATAGATGTATGATATGTTCCCATTGTGACAATTAGGATTCTTTTTGTAACGACCCAAAGTTTCATTAATGAAAATCCCTCTTGATCCAGTTAAATGTCTCTTTATGAAAAATGTTTTTATAAGATGTCAACTTCTTTGGTTTTATGTTAAGATTTGTGACCGTTACTTTTATAGCTGTTGAATAGTGATCACATGAGTAGTATAAATATATGGCTTTAACGAACCCAATTTTACTCAGACAAAGAAAGCGATGGCCTCATCCAGTAGAATTGCCCTATACGAAGCCCATTTGTCGGAGCTCAAAAAAGAGGTGGCGTCTTTGGGCTTCGCCCTTAACCAAGCCCAAGCTGAGCTTCATTATGTCAAGCTCGAACGGGACCATCTACGAGAAAAGTGGAAGTTGATAGAGATTACCACTCGAGCGATGTTATCTGAGCCGCCCCAAGAGTCTGTCACCATCGCACACCTTACCCTTAGGTCTTATGCAGCTATTTTAAGGGGTTATGTAACAAATAAGTAGTACCATGTTCATGTACATTATTTTTGTATATAATAATGAATATAATTTCTAGTCATTTTTGATACATTTTAAATATTTTTTAAAGTACAAATGGTGTTTTTAGTTATTATTTAATTAAGAATTATATTTTATTAAATTAAAGGATTTTTGAATTAAATAATATTTTAATAAAATATTATTATTAATATTAAATTATTTTTTATTAAATATAACTGATCTTATAATTTTATGAATGCAATTAAAATTTTTATTAAGGTTTGAAAGCCATTTCTGTCAAAACCTGTGAATTTTTTTATAAATGTCAGTTTTTATTTTAAAAGTGAAAATTCACATATTTAGAAAATTATTTAGATAAAATAAATATTATATTTGGAATCAGGGCGTCGAAATTATCCAACGGTGAATTTTTCATAATTTTCTGAGACAGTCAAATTTTTGGGTAAAAATTAAATACCATTTAAATATATAATGTGTTTTATGACATCATAATGACCCAATAGTGATGTAATAAAATACCATAATACTTATGTTCGGCCAATATATATTTTATCATTAAAATAATTAGGTTTTGGGTTTGTTTGACTTACTTTTCAAAGCATTAATGGAGCCCTCAAGACTTATTCAACACCTTGCCTTTTTAAATTAATTTCCATGGGAGTGTGACTCACCTCCACATAAGCAACCCTAATTTTTTAATAAGTTCGGACCTTGAACTTGTAAAATATTTTTTTCCTATTTACTTTTCCATAAACCATGGGCAAATACCATGGGATGGTTTGTGGTTTGGATTATTTTAATATAAGGGGTCCCAAACCTAAATAATAAAGAATTCTCTCACCTTTCCTATATAAACCCACCCAAGATCCCACTTCCTCCTCACTCAAAGCCATTGGAGTTCGTCCAAACTCTGAACAACTCTCTCTAGAATCCTCCCAGGGTGCCCCAAGCTCCCAAGAAGCCTCTCACAAGCCTCTCTCTAGCCTTTGGAAGCACACTTCCAAGTAAGGGTTTTTTCTTCCTTTCTCATTTTTGTCAATTTTCTTTAAGTTGTATTGCCCTTTTAATTTCAATTATGAATGTTGGGGTATGGTTTTGAACCTCCCCCATACTTTTCTCTTAATGTCTGAATGATGGGAGAACCCTTTCTCTCTCATTAAATGCCTCCCATGTACACCCGTTACTATGCCGAAATTCCGAAAGGAACTTCTCTCTCTCTTCTTTTACATTCAAGCAATACTTTTGTATCATGAATCTAAATTCCATTTCAATTATTGGGAAATGTATATATATGACCTCCTTTATGTCTATTACATGTAAATATGATGATGAACCCCTTTCTCTCTCATCAACCTTTTTATAAATTCTTATGTCACACCGTTACGCTGCCGAAAGCGCACAGATTTTCTAAGCCAATGTCATTGTGTAGTGAATACCATGACCATTTATCCGTCAAGGGTATTCACCTTTATGCACATGTACTTATTGATTGTAAAGTTCATGTATGAATTCCACATTCCTTTATCATGGAATAAATGATTATGTTTTATGAATCCATGTTTTATGATCTATGTGGCACACTTATGCATGAAATGAAATGTTTAAGAAGGGTGCGCCCTGATAGCGCTCCAATGCATTGGGTAAAGTATAGTATCATGACATGTCATGTTCAATGAGTGTTGAATCATGATAATTCAAGTGCAATGAGGGTTTACTCATTCTTCAAGTTCAATGAGGGTTTACTCATGCTCCATGTGCAATGAGCTTTGGCTCATGCTAATTCAATGTTAAGTGTTGTTGCCACATTTCCATGTTATGATTATCATGATTTATCATGCCTTTATGTTCATGTTACTCTTATGCTCTATTGATGTTCCTATTGACTAACATGTATTTTACTCCTCATGTTATTCATTGTGTACTCCCTTACTGGTCTTTATAGCTCACCCTTTTCTTATGCATGTCCTCAGGTTATCCCATGCAATGCTAAGTACAAAGGAATGTAGTGGTCATGTAAAGGAAGTTTTCAATAAAGATGTTGTATTTCAAGTTTAAAGTTTTTATGTAATGATCCTAAGCTCCAAAGACACTGAACCTATCGATCTTCTTTGTTGTATCAAGTGAAGTTTTATGTAATAAAGCATGTTTAAGTTGTAATAAAAAGCAGGGTTGCCATACTTTTAGATCACCTTAGACGGGCACGAGAATCCACCTCTTATTTTAATGAAATATTCAATTTGCATCGTCTGTTTGATTGTTGAATCATATGAGATGCATCCTGTATGTTTATATGACAATGATTATGCAATTTTGATACTTCTATAGACTTTACAATATACTCATGTCATGAAATGGGATTGAGACCCCAAGATAGAGCACATGATTGGGGGTAGGATTCATTAATTTCCTTTCTTACCATGGCACATGTTATATATTTTGTGACATCTACTGGTTCCTTATTCAGAGTTCCACATAGGCCGAAGAAAGTGATAGGGGATGAGTGTACACTTAGGAACACTGACCATGTTGCAGTTGTTGTTTATTTACTACCCTGTCATTTATTATATATGGCACACTATTTCTTATTTATAGAAGGAAAATGGAAAGGTTTAGACACTGTGGGTGATGACCTAATGAGATTATCATTTCACACCTTTCTCGGGTGCCATTTGGTACCCGAGTAGACTTTATGATTGCAGGTATATATAAAGGGAATCATGCTTCTTTTGATGCTTGATTTTCTTGCTGCTTTGGATGGAGATGGGGGTAGAGGACCGAGCCTATGCTCAAGATGATTTTGTAGTAGTTTAATGTTTTTTAACTTTTGATAGAATGGTGTTTATTATTTTACTCCCATTTTACCCGAACTTCTATTTTCAGATAGACTCATGATGCCATCATCATCACTTTTGTACCATGTGATATTATTCAGCTACCGTAGTTATCTATTTACTCTGTTTGGGTTATTTATTATTATACTATTGTATATTTATTATTATGCTTATGATATTTCTTATTATTGTTTATCACTATGAATACTCTGATCTATGAGGGAATAGTCTTCCCACAGACAACCTAGGTACTCGTTGCTAGTCGGTAGCCTCTAGTGTTTGGGGAGATGTGCTTGAGGTCATGTGGCCAACCTACCTCAGAGAACTGTTTTGTGGCATCTGGGACCGAGACACTACACATGGAATGTATGCAATGAAATATTCTCTTTAAATCATGTAATTTTGTGATAGTTAGGTTTGAGAATCTATAGTTGGTATCAAAGCTAGTATGTATAGTATGTGTTTATGAAACTAAATCTGAGAGTGTGGGTCTAAGGCATTACAGTTGGTAATAGATCTGAGTTTAAATAAATTAGGATATTAGGATATTATAAGTTAAGGATGTAAATTTCATTAAGGAGTGATAAGTTATAGTTTATAAAAATTTAAAAGGTATAGATAAATCTTTAGGTTATTTTAAGTAATACTAAATATTTTAGGGATTAAGATAAGATAAATTTAGTGAAAATACTTGGGATAACTCTAAGGGCTAAGTCTAAGTATAGGATAAAATCACAAAGTTTTGGTAAATTAGAGATTGTGTGGTTTCAATAGAAATTAAATAACTAGCTAGATACTACAGGTGAATTCAAGCTCTATCATAGATGTTCCTAGGGGTAATAACCCCAAAAAGGTGGATTGGGAAATAACTAAATCATCACCTAGTGCATAACAAATAGGCCTAACTATACACCTGGTTTGATACTTCCAAGGGATATGATTTGGTTAATCACATTCTATTTTCAAAACATTATAAAATATTTTAGTATGATGTTAACTAATTAGGTTAGAGAACCTAAAAAAATAAACATGGATAACCAAGGATTGAACAAAGAGATTAATAGGTTGAATCGAAAGTATCATATGTTAAAAATGAAGGTTTAATATGGGAATACATATTCATATTGATGTTTTCATATTAATATTTTAGATATTATCATAACCATTTTGGTTTTAGTATTTGGTTGAAATAGGATCACAAAGATGAAGTTGAGAAAAATATGTATTTATAAACCACTGTCTTATAACTGAATAAAAGAGCATACTTAAATGGTTGAGAATTTCAGTATACGTATATTATGATATAAAAAGTGAATATAATTATCTAATATAATGTATGAGATTTATATTTTAATATAAATTAAATATTGAAACTTTTATCTATTTTCATTTGTGAATTATATTTTACTGATGGTATTTAGGTATATTCTAAAATTTATGTGGATTATGTGAAACATCTAAGGATTTTTCTTCAATAGTTATGGTTTCAAGGTTTGGAAACATATATTAAATAGTATCAATAACCTTGAAAAGTGATTTTATGAAAATTTTATATTTTTGGGGATAACTATTTGATAACACATTATTTAGGTATGGATAACTCATAGGTTTAAAATATTATTGATGTTGAGGTAATAAAGGGTTGGTTGATTTTGATAAAAGAGAGTTAGTATTTATATCCTTGGAATTGAATATTTATTTAATGAGAAAGTGATCCATGATATTTTTTGTGAGGTTTATCTTATTTTTGGTATTATAATATATATTGACTAGTGTGTTAACTGATGAACTATTGGTTAATTTCATTTGAGTGTTAATAATAGTGTTAATTTTTGGAAGAATATATGACCTCATAGTGGTTTAATCTCTTGGATATTCAGATGGTTTTGGAAAATGTATATTTTGGAGACTGTATGATTAGGGTATATATGTAAGAACCCAGATCTTCTTTTAAGGTATGTTTCTATTTTCTGGTTGTTTTTGAGAAAAAGAGGAATTTATGGGAAAAACCTTTAAAAGTTGTAGAGGTTGTGCAGGGGCACATGGTTAATGCATAGTTTGAAAAAACCATGCGGCCAGCCCAGGAAACCGTGCAACCTTGATAGTGGGCTCTGTACGGGTGGCGCACGATTTGTACAGACCATGCGGGCAAGCCGCGCGAAATCCCTAGGTGAGATAGTGGCAACCGCACATCGTGCGGGGTAACCATGCAGCCACATAAAGTTTGGGTTTTTAAGTCCCAATCCACTCAGGATTTCCCATTCTTCCCTAATTATTCCTTCTACTCGTGGCTCACATGGGAGTTCTGGTTTTCATAGGTTGGGGGAGCTCCTTAGCTTGTTTTGGAGGCAAATCGAAGGGGTTTCTTGGTGGATCGAATATGGTTATCCTCGGGCAAGTCCATCTTTTGGTTCTTTGAGGTTTTTGTTAGGGTTAACCCTCTCCCTCTCTTATTTTCCTAGATCTACAAGGGTTGTATGTATATCTAGGGTTGTGTTGCCTTTGTGTGTTAAAGGTTGAGCTTGTTGATGCTAGGGAAGGGTTTTTGAGGTGGTTTAGAGGAGGCGTTCACCCGGATTGGAGTGCATTTGGGCGAAGTGTCAATTTTGAAAAAACCTAATAGGTAGGTGGTTTATGCCTTTCAGTTGAAAGTATTTTAATTATATGTGCAAAATCGCCAATACCCATGAACGAGGTATTGTGCGTTTATTGTTTTAACCCTATTATTTGCCTGATTTGCTGGTGTGTGTGAGTAGAGGTTAATTGTATGTGAATAGGGTTGATTGATATGATTTGGAGGTGTTGCCCATACATGTTTTTTCTATGACCCTTATGCTCTGCTTAGCCTGTTAGGCTTCCATGTTTTCCCATGCCTAGTTGTAGGATGGTGTGATCGATATTTTACATGCTTGTTATACTGTAGACTATTAGATTCTGAGGTTTACCTTTGGAATTTTTGCTTTGATATGATCGTTGACCTACACAGGGCTGTGAGAACCTGGTGTAGTATACTATAAGGGGAATTGACCAAGTGATCTTCCTCAGAGAGTCTTTGAGTACTTTAGACTATAAGGGGGAATTGACCAAGTGAGCTTCCTTAGAGAGCCTAGAACCACTTGGGGCTATAAGGGGAATTGAATGAGTGAGCTTCCTCAGAGAGTCCTTGACTACTTTAGATTATAAGGGGAATTGACCATGTGAGATTCCTCAGAGAGTCATTGAATTAATTTGGGCTATAAGAGTAATTGACCGAGTGAGCTTCCTCAGAGAGTCCTTGACTACTTTAGACTATAAGGGGAATTGACCATGCGAGCTTCCTCAGAGAGTCTTTGATTTAATTTTGACTATAAGGGGAATTGACTAAGAGTGCTTCCTTAGAGAGTCTTTACATATTATTATAAATGAACCATAGGGGATAGGCTATGTGTACTTCCTAGAGGGTTACCATGCTTTTTTAGCTGCTTATTTGATATATGGAATTTTTACTGCTGAGTACTTCCTTGTTTACTACTTTATGTACTTTTACCTTCCATATGTTCACTGACTGTTAGACATAGATCTTTTGGTGGTTTTCTACTGGGATTTAGTCTCACACCCTGTTTGGGCCATGCTTTTGGGCCCAAATAGATTATATTGCTATAGGTATAGATAAGGGTAATCGCCCATCTACTTCAGGTACTTGACTTGCTATGGAGCCAGAGAGCATGGGACCAAGCTTAGGCTTGCGATGCTGAGGAGATGTTTATCTGTTTACTTGTACTTGGTTTAGTACTGTTTGTATTCCAGCATTGTGATTTGTTTGGATACTTTCCTAGACATATGTACCATGCATCGTTTATATATGTGATTCAGTTGTTTGTTATTCCAGTCTTCCGCTGTTACAGTTCTTGGTATATTTATTGCTTCTTCTATTGTGTATTTGTTTCCCTTCCGATGTGTTACTCTTCCAATGAGGGCATAATTTACCCACTATCACACCCATGACCCTCGCTACTAGTCAACAGCCTCTGGCATTTGGGGAAATGCACTTGCAGCCTCTAGTGTTTGGAGAAATTCACTTGCAGCCTTTGACGTTTGGGAAAATGTGCTTGAGTCCATGTGACCCACTGGGTACGGGGCGCCTCTAGGTGGCTTCTGGAATAGGGACATTACAAAGTGGTATCAAAGGAATTATTTTCTCTTGACTTACTGTTTGGATCCTATAGTTAGGGATACGATGGAATAGGTACTTGTTAATAATAGGTGCCCAGGAGTAGCTAACCTGTGTACGGGGAAAAGCCAATCTACCTCGTTTATTGCAATTTTTCTTGTTTTTCAATTTACAATTGATTTGATTTCACCATTGGGTAATTCAAATGTTTTGTGTTGTTACCATTGATGCTATTGAGGTTCTATTTCTGTTGCAACCCGATGATATGAGGGTATTCCATCTCATGCATCATATAGGCACTTTCTAGAAATCACATGTCTGGCATTCTTGCCATGCTTGTTTGCCCGAGAGACCCAGTGGAGTGCCGATCTTGCAGAAAGATGGGTCACCTTCAACGCTTCTGTCAGATCTTCTCACTAACAGTTGGTGATAGGGGTTCTTATATGACTCCTCATTCAGGAGCAGCACCACTAGTTTCTCACCAGTCTGGGAACTGGAGTTCTTCTAGACGTTCAGGTCGATGTGGAGGTCGTGGCTGTGGTGGTCAGTCACTGGTCTTTCAACGATAGTAGAGTAGATCATCTCAGAGTAGTCAGGTAGGGAATAGGGCCGTGGAGCAGGCCCAACATGAGCAGGATCCCATACCTTCTATAGTTTGAGGTACAATCCTCGTTGCCTCAGTTTTATCTTCATCTCTTTTCGATACAGGGGCCTCCCATAGCTTTATATCTATTACTGTTGTGGAGATCCTTGGGCTATGCATCTTTTCTTCTGCCGATATTTTGACACTAGACACTTTTTTGGGGACTAGAATGACTAGTGTATGTCAGTTCAATGAGTTCCCTCTAGATATTGGTGGGTGTCACTTTTTATGGGACCTCTATGTCCTAAAGATGATAGGCTATGATGTCATTCATAGAATGGACTAGCTAGTTCGCTTCCAGGTAGTCGTCAACTGTTATCACCATAGGCTGAGTTTCATATCACCAAAGGGTAGATCGTTTCTTCATAAGGGAAAATGGGATGTCCAGGAGAGAAGAGCAGGCCCATGACATCATGGGTTAAGAGGAGTTACAAAAAAGATTGATATCCTATATCTGGATGACCAGGGGACTTTGCAGATAGACTTTTCTCCAATGGTGGATCATTTCAGAGATGTCTTTACAGAGGACTTTTCAGGTTTTCCTCCGGAGAGAGAGGTAGAATTTTCAATTGAGCTTGTTCCAGGGGCGACACCGGTGTCCATTCCTCCTTATAGGATAGCTACACCAGAGTTGCTGGAGCTTAAGAAACAGTTGGAGGAGTTGCAGGTAAAGGATTTCATCTGAACCAGTACTTCTCCATAGGGTTCGCCTGTCCTGTTTACGAAGAAGGCAGACCATACCCTTAGGCTTTGTGTGGATTATCAGAAGCTGAACCAGTTCACGGTTAAGAACCTATATCCCTTGCCTAGGATTGATGATCTCTTTGATCATCTTCGAGGAGCCCGGGTGTTCTCGAAGATTGACTTTAGGTCTGATTACTATAAGTTGTGTATTAGACCATCTGATATACCTCTTACAGCCTTTCGGAACAGGTATTTTCTATACAATTATTTGGTTATGCCATTTGGTCTCATGAACATGCCTGCAGTTTTTATGGGACTGATGAACTGAGTATTCCATCCATACTTGGATTCTTTCATGGTTGTCTTCTTGGACGATATCTTGGTGTACTCTCACACTTGACATGACCATGCCACACACCTTGAGATCGTTCTGAGTACACTTAGAGAGTATCTGTTATATTATAAGATCTCAAAATGCCACTGTTGGATGGATTAGATTCACTTCTTGGGTCATGTTATCTCAGAGATAGGAGTATCAGTAGAACCAGAGAAAGTGAGTGTAGTAGTTTCCTGGGAGAATCCGAAGAACATATTTGAGGTAAGAAGTTTTCTGGGGCTTCTAGATACTACAAAAATTTCATACAAGACTTATCATGCTTAGAAGCACCACTGATGGGTCTGACTAAGAAGGGTGAAAAGTTTTTGTGGTCAGACTCTTGTGAGTCAGCCTTTCAGGAGATGAAAGGGAGACTGACCTCAATGTTGATACTAGTCTTTCTAGAGCCGGGTAAGAGATATACTGTATACTGTGATGCTTCACGTATCGGACTTGGAGATTTCCTTATTCAGGGAGATGGAGTCTTTGAGTACGGGTCTCGGCAGTTGAGGCCACATGAGAGGAACTACATGACGTATGATCTCAAGTTGGATGTTGTTGTTCATGATTTACGTTTTTGGAGACATTATCTTCTACGAGAGCATTTTTTAGTTTTCACTAATCACAAGAGTCTCAAGTATATCTTCACTCTGCGTGATCTGAATTTGAGACAACAAAGATGGGTTGAGTACCTTCAGTCTTTTAACTTTGAGATTGCCTACATGCCTGGAAAAGGCAACGCTGTGGATAATGCGTTGAGTAGGAGTACTCATATACAGGCTATTCAGGAGGCCAATAGTGAGTGGCAGCTTATGGATCTATTCTCTGAGATGCATTTGGAGGTGCACGAGAGATAGGGGTAGAATTTCCTTTCTTCTATAGCTGTTACCTCTGCCCTTTTTGATCGAGAACTAATGAGGCAGCTATCAGATTCAGAAGGCCTAGTCCCATGGGAAAGCGTGTCAGGAGAGAACCCTATTCTTGGATGGACCATAGGTGATGATGAGATATTTCATTTCCAAGGGCGTGTATGGATTCCAACAGACATACGCGAGGAGCTGATGCAGGACTTTCATTCCTCAGTTTGGGTAGTTCATCCTGGTGTCACCAAGATGAATCGTGACTTACACCATCAGTATTGGTGTCCAGATGTGAAGAGAGATGTTGCTGGTTTTGTCATGAGGTGTTCCACCTGTCAGCAGGTGAAGGTGGAGCATCAACGACCAACAGGGATTTTACAGTAGTTACCCATTCCCAAGTAGAAGTGGAACGATGTCGCGATGGACTTTGTGATGAGTTTTCTAAGATCGCCTCAAGGGAATGATGCAGTTTGGGTCATCATTGATAGAGTCATGAAGGTTGCTCAATTCTTTCCAATCAATGATACCATTAGTGTTGATGAGATGGGACGGTTGTACATCCGTGAGATTGTATGTCTGCATGGAGTTCCACACTCCATCATTTCAGACAGGGATTCATGTTTTAATTCTCGGGTCTGGCAGGGGCTTCAGAAGGCTTTGGGTACACAGGTACTTTTGAGTACAACATACCATCCCCAGACAGATGGCCAGTCCGAGTGTATGATTCTAGTGCTTGAGGACATGCTAAGAGCATGAATTCTAGATTTTTGAGGTTCTTGGGAGAAGTATATACCTCTTGTGGAGTTTTCTTACAACAATAGTTTTCAAGCAACTGTTCATATGGCACCTTATGAGGCTTTTTATGGTAGGACATGCCGATCAACCTTGTATTGGCTGGAGGCATGAGAGGTAGCTATGCTAGGACCTCGTCTTGTTTAGGAGACCACAAAACAGATAGAGGTGATTCAGAAGAGGATGGCTACTATATAGTCTAGGCAGAAGTCTTATGCTGATCAGTGGAGACGACCTCTGGAGTTCGAGGTCGGGGACCAGGTTTTCCTACGTGTTACACTGAGGCTGGGACACATGAGGATTATGAGACAGGGTAAGCTTTCTTCGTGGTACGTCGGGCCATTTGAGGTGTTGGAGAGAGTTGGGCCGGTTGCCTATCGGTTTTAGTTACCTCAGTGGTACCAAGCTATGCACAACATTGTTCACATTTCTCAGCTCCGATGTTACTTTTCAGTTCCGTCTCATGTCTTTCAACCCGAGGAGGTTGAGTTGGAAGTGGATGCATCTTTTGAGGAGCATCCTATCTGGATTGTCAATCGTAGTAAAAAGGTTCTCCGGGGCCGGTCTGTTCCTCTAGTATGAGTGCTATGACAGCACAAGTGAGTACAAGATGAGACTTGGGAGAGGGAGGCCGATGTACGAGCACAATGGCCAGATTCATTCTAAGTTTCTTCTTCTACGCCGCCTTGCTAAAGAAATTCAGGGACAAATTTATTTAAAGGGGGAAGTTTTTAAGAACATGGATCTTCTTTTTAGGTATGTTTATCTTTTCTAGTAATTTTTGAGAAAAAGAGGAATTTCTGGGAAAAAAGTTTAAAGTTGTGGAGGTTGTGGAGGGGCACACAGTTGGCACACGATCTGAACAAATCATTCAGCCAGACCAGGAAACCGTGCACCCTTGACAGTGGGCTCTTCCTGGGTAGTGCACGGTTTGTCCAGAGTGTGCGGGCAAGCTGTGCGAAGTCCCTGGGTGAGATAGTGGAAACCACACAGTTAGTGCACGATTTTCCAAACCGTGCGGGGTAACCGTGCAACCACTTAAAGTTTGGGTTTTTAAGTCTCGTTCCACTTGGGATTTCCCATTTTCCCTCATTCCTTCTCCTACTCATGGATCACATGGGAGTTCCGGTTTCCAGAGGTTTGGGGAGATCCTTAGCTAGTTTTAGAGGCAAATCAAAGGGGTTTATTGGTGGATCGAATGCAGTTCTCCTAGGGTAAGTCCATCTTTTGGTTCTTTGAGGTTTTGGTTAGGGTTAGCCCTCTCCCTCTCTTAGTTTCATAGATTCTAAAGGGTTTCATGTATATCTAGGGTTGTGTTTCCTTTGTGTGTTAAAGGATGATCTTGTTGATGCTAGTGAAGGGTTTTTGAGGTGGTTTTAAGGAGGCGTTCACCCGGATTGGAGTGCGTTTGGGAAAAGGGTCGATTTCTCCAAACCCTAAGAGGTAGGTGGTTTGTGCCTTTCCATTGAAAGTTTTTGTATTATATGTTAAAAATCGCCAATACCCATGAATGCGGTATTGTACGTTTACCATTTTAACCCTGTTATTTTCCTGCTTTGCTGGTGTGTGTGAGTAGAGGTTAATTGTATGTGAATAGGGTTGATTGCTATGATTTGGAGCTCTTGCCCATACATGTTTTTGCTATGACCCTTGTGCTCTGCTTAGCCTGTTAGGCTGCCAAGTTTTCCCATGCCTAGTTACATGATGGTGTGATCGATATATGATATGCTTGTTATGCTGTAGACTATTAGCCAAGTAATTTTGAGGTTTACTTTGGCCATTTTTGCTTTGCGATGCTCGTTGAACTACATAGGGCCATGGGAACTTGGTGTAGTAGACTATAAGGGGAATTTACCTAGTGAGTTTCCTCAGAGAGTGTTTGAGAACTTTAGATTATAAGGGGGAATTGATTGAGTGAGCTTCCTCAGAGAGCCTAGGACCACTTGGGGCTATAAGGGGAATTGACCGAGTGAGCTTCTTCAGAGAGTCCTTGACTGCTTTAGACTATAAGGGGAATTGACAGTGTGAGCTTCCTTAGAGAGTCTTTGAATTACTTTGGGATATAAGAGGAATTGATCGAGTGAGATTCCTCAGAGAGTCCTCGACTACTTTAGACTATAAAGGAAATTGACCATGCGAGCTTCCTCAGAGAGTCTTTGATTTACTTTTGACTATAAGGGGAATTGACTGAGAGTGCTTCCTCAGAGAGTCTTTACATATTATTATAAATGAACTAGAGGGGATAGGTTGTGTGCACTTCCCAGAGGGTTACCATGCTTATTTAGATGCTTATTTGATATATGGAATTGTTACTGCTGAGTACTTCCTTGTTTACTGATTTCTATACTTTTACCTGCCATATATTCACTGACTGTTAGGCACAGATCTTTGGGTGGTTGAATATTGGGATTTAGTCTCACAGCCTATTTGGGCCATGCTTTTTGGCCCAAAAAAATTATATTACTGCAGGTATAGATAAGGGAAAGCGCCCTTCTACTTCAGGTACTTGAATTGCTGTGGAGCTGGAGAGCATGGGACCAAGATTATGCTTGCGATGCTGAGGATCTGTTTATCTTTTTCCTTTTACTTGGTTTAGTACTATTTGTATTCAAGCATTGTGATTTGTTTGGCTGCTTTCCTAGACATATGTACCATGCATCGTCTATATTTGTGCTTCAGTTTTTTGTTATTCCAGTCTTCCACTTTTACTATTGTTGGTATATTTACTACTTCCGCTATTGTGTATTTGTTTCCCTTCTGCTGTGTTACTCTACTAATGAGGGCATAATTTCCCCACTATCACACCCAAGGCCCTTGCTACTAGTCGGCAACCTCTGGTGTTTGGGGAAATGCACTTCAGGCCATGTGATCCACCGAGTACAGGGCGCCTCTAGGTGGCTTCCAGAACCAGGATGTTACAATATAAATTCTTGAGTATATGATTGTATGAAAGATTAATTTCATTTAAGGAAAGATAAGTAACTTAATCTAGCCTAAGATAGTAAGATAAATGTTATATTAGAAGTTATATCCCAAATGATAAATATTTTAAGAATACCATCACGTACTTATATTAGTAAGTGATAATTAAAATTATGAGAACATAATTTATTTAAGAGGTGAGAATATAATGCCTTAATATTTTAATATATGATTACCTTTAAATAAGTCAATATGTTTGATAGCTTTCTCCACACGCAACACTAAACAAAAACAAAACCATGATATATCTAGATAAAAATATAAATACTAATCATTTCCATTAAAACCCAATAGGAGTAACCATTTTATGAAATATATGTATAAATAAAATAAATTATACTTTTAATATGAATGAAATTCAACCATTTTTCATAAAATGACTAATTTGATCATTTTTTAGAATAGTATTTTTCTAAAAATTGCCTTTTATGCAATATACATTTCTATTTCAATAAAATTTACATTAATAATGATAAAATATATTTGATATGAATAATTGGTTAATAATAATTTAATTAGTAAATGATAGTAAATATTAATGAGAACGACTAATATTATTAAAAAACTATTTTCCTATAAAAATAGTTTTTCAATATATCTTATATTTAATTTACAAGTTAAATTGCTAATTTTTAAAATTTTAATTTAATAAAAATAACTTCTTTTTTGGTATTATATTTTCAATATCATATTAAGTTTAATTTTAGGGATTTTTCTTGAAAGATTGATTTCAATGTGAATAGTATAATATACCATTTTCTCAAATACCATTTTATAACATTATTAGTTTATAAGTATTATTTGAAAAATTATGAATTTTTTTTCTTGAAAATATATGTATTTTATATGTGAAATTATTAATTAAAAAATATTTAATTTGGTTTTAAATCCAATAATTAACATTTTAGAACATGAGTGATATTTTTCTAAAAACATTTTTTTAATAGATTATACATTTAGTATTTCAAAATTTATTTTTTTATCAATTTTATAATTTAAATAAATTAAAATGTATTTAAAATTTGTAATAATTAGATCTAAATTATTTTATAAGGAACATTTTATTTTTGGGAATAAATGATAAGTTACCTTAGGTAAAAAATAGTTACAATGATAAAAGTGAAAATTCTAATGGTAATGAGTTGAAATCATGGTTAAAACATGTGTGAGAATGGGTGTATGAGGCCTTTATCAACCTTATACCTTCCCCTATCCATTATTTATCAGTTTTGGTTATATCTTCATTGAGACTGAATTTCCATTGTTGAAACGTTATGGGTATTTACAAAAATTTCACCCCTTTCCACTTATAAAATGGGATCCACACTCCTCACTTATTCTTACATAAAAACCCAATTAGTTCAGCCCTAACTATATAAAAACCTCTCCTTAACATTACCAAACACCTTCAATAGGTTCTATTATTCTCAAAATACCACTTCTAGAGGCTTAATCCACTTTTCAAAGGAGATAATCCAAGAAGTGAGGTATAACATTCTAACTACACCTTTTCCATTTGTATTTATTTTTGTGAACTTATTATTCCTAAAATTAAATTGCACCATATTAAAATTATAAAATCAGTACCATTATTATACTATTATTTTATTATAATTATGGTAAAATCACTAACCACCTTTCTCTTTTCTATTAAGAAAAATGAAACCGTCATTCATGCGTTGTGCGGACTACCATCTCCATGACACAACATGTTTTATTTTCCTTAATCTCATTACAAGGATAGTACTAATAGTTAATTTAATATATAATTATTATATTTATGACATATTTTAGATTCTTAAATGATAAACCATATTAATCATTGTCCTCATTCTATGTAAAATGAAATCATTATCCATGCGTACGTGTGGACTAACACCTCCATGGAATGATTGATTTTTCATTTTTATTTTCATAATTTCCTTATATGGATGGTCATGAGAATGAGTTTAATGAATAAATTTTATGATTATAAAATTATTAAGGTTTTTAAAGAAAAATTGTACAAAATATTAAAAATATGAGTAATAAACAATCACGGTAAGTTCAACCATGTAAAAGAGAATTCTAAGAGAAAAAAATGATTTATTCATACTTTAAAGTAACTTCATATTGGTTATATTATTCTTATTCATATTTATAATTTTGATATATGACACTAATAAACAATAAATAATATCATTATAATTCTGTTATAATGATATTATAACAAAACTACCTCATAATCATCCATTAATCATGGTAGGTTCATTTTTGGGTCGTTTTAACCAGCTACTTAAAAAATACTATGAATTTATATCATGGAAGAATATAAGAGATTATTTACAGATATAATACTATATAAATATGTAAATAATGTTTTTTTGGTTCTATTAAGTTTATATAAACATTTAAATTATTAATTAAGAAATCACTATTCATTCATTAAGAATCACCAAAACACGCTCGTCACTGATTTTATCCTCATGGATCGTAACAAAAAATACCATGAAATGGAATTATAGATTTATAAAATAACTTGGAACATAATTTATGGTATCTTAAACGATCTAATAATTATTTAATTTTACACTTTCATATGTTTTATCTTTCCATCATCATTTATTTATGATAAAATTTATGTCTTTTCAAATATCTATTATTTGAGATTATTTTTAAAATTAATGGTTTTAAAAATATTTTACACAACCTTGTTGAGATGTTTTATTTGGAACTGACACACAAGTTTCTATTTTACCTTAATGTTAAAAATTATTCCTAAAATATCTTATAAGTTTTTACTTCCAATTTTCTTTTAATTTTCAAAAGGATTTTACCTCTTGGGATTTATGTTTCATAATTTATACTCTAATATATATTTATTATTTTGATGATTGAACTCATGGTATCAAACTATTCAACTCTTGATCCCTTATTTTGTGATACCATTTGAATCATTCTCTTCTTGAGGGTGGTTTTAATTTATGTAAGAATCCTCTAATTTTCCATTATTACACTGGGGATATATTACTTAGAAATCATCCATCTTATTTCTCTAGATAGATAATGATCATTTTATTCTAATATTTTATTAATCATATAATCATTACCCTATATGATGTGGACATATAATTTTATAAAATTTAGATTATAGGATGTTCACATAGAAAGAAGGATTATTTATTGGATATGGTTGTATTGACATTATTGATGATTATTGAATGCCAACAAAGGTTAATTATATATTAACATTATGTATTCTTCATTATATGAATATCCACGTTTTTATTCAACTAGAGGTTCCTTATGTAATGATATGAAATGTATTGTTGACTCTTATAGTGAATTAATTAATAATAATCAAGTGATAGGTGGGGACCAAAATTATATAGCCCCTAGATGCATCAATGGGTGTCATGAGACAAAAATGTTGGGTTTTTGTGTATACCTCTCCCTGTATCAGTATATTGTATTAGAATAAGGCCTTGATGGTATGTTATTATAGTCTAGAATTTTTTATTCCATCAGCATGAGATCAATGTTATTGATATATGTGTTTTAATTTATTATCATTGATATATCATGCTCTCAGTTTCATTTGAATATGAAATTATTCTGATTATTTATTACAGTCATATTATGTATGTCATGATTATGTTTTTGATAGATTTAGTTATATGTTTCCTCTACCTATAATTTGATCTCACCCTTTTCTTATGTTTTCATTCCATAGGATAAATAGAAAATTAGTACACATGATATGTATATAAGGAAAATGTGTGTGGAAGAATTTTTGGGAGATATTGAAGATTTTTATGGATTAAGTAGTTTCTTATTTAATGAAAATAATAAAATATAAATTAGTTGAGAAATACATGGGATTTATTATTATTTTTTCTAATTCTATAAATATCTAAACCTAAAAGTTTTTGAGAATATATGTAATTCAATATTTTGTTTAAGTCATGTGATTAATGGATAGTTATTTCCAAGAATCTACAGTTGGCATCAAAGCTAGTATATAAAGTATGTGTTAATGGAAATAGATATGGGAGTGTGGGTCATGGGCATTGCACCAATACATAGAATAAAATGACCTTTCACTTTTTGGATACATAGTCTACAAACCATGTTCCAACCAAGAAAAATCCACTATCAAAAACTAAAGACCCAAACACACACTTGTCTCATATTTTCCTCTAACTGTGTGCAAGACTTTCAACAATACCCATAAACATCAAAGGTCTCACATAGTTCCCCCTGGGACCTATGTGTTTTTTACCAAACCATGCACTACCCATGTAGGATATCCATGCATTGAACAAAATGAATTGGAAAAAAAAATTGTATGGGTAACCACATGATTTCCCTTAAACTTTCTATGAAAACTATACATAGAAGTAAATTTTCCATGTTTTAATTAAAACTTAAATTAACCCACATTAAGATAAAATAATATAAAATATAAAGTAACAATGACATGTGGGTGTCACAATTCTCCACACCATTATACTTTCTTCCCCCATAAAGTCCATAGTAAAAATAATGGTAATGGAGAAATAGGAAATCCCATCACCCCATCCCAAGAAGTGGAAGGGTTGGGGACAAATCTAGAGATCCAAATACCATGAAAACATCAAACATGATCTATCCTAAAAAAATACCACTAAAATCCTCAATAAATAACAAAAAACATAAGAAATCATCAACCACAAGCATCAAAAAAGAACTCTAAACAAGGGAATATGGAATAGGGGTATCCCCACAATTTATAATTAATCTAAATTGGAAAATCATAAATCAACCAATACTATAATCAGAGAGTAACCAAGATAAATACAATTCCACCAATCAATAAAAGAAACAAATGGATTAAATTTATCATGATAATCTATAATATAGATCAAGTATGAAAGGAATCACCATATAAGAAACTTATAGAAGACCCCAAAACGAAGAATTATTCAAAGCCACTATATTAGGTCATTGAAATAGTCAATAGACATTTCATCCAAAACATACAAAGGTCATAATACCAAGTTACTAAAACCATTGCATCTTAACACATCTAAAAACAAAACAACTAAAGACATTACTTAAACAAAAGGATGAAATGAGTACCAACCTTGGATCACAAACCAAGAGAAAAGGAGTGAACTTGAAGCACATACCTAGGTTAACCACTTATGGTAAAACCAATAAGATATGAATTGAAACCATCAATTTCATAATGTAAACCAATCCCATAACCATAATAGCCACCAGAATAACACACCCAAGGCCATACCACACCCAAAAAATGAATCAAAACCCTTGAATGACACTAAAAACTAGGCCAACATTACCAAACACATCCACACAAGGTAAAAAGAACAAGATTCACAGATATTAAAAAAACCACTGGTCACTCAATATAAAACAAAATATCACCCAAGTAACAACCAAAATAAATCCAACTCAAGGAAAAAATTATCTAAAATAGTTGATAAAAAATCCTCAAAACAAACCATCAACCAAAAACCCAAGGAGATAAATACTCATTAATTCAGCCAACTATCCATCCAGGGCTCTTCTAGCCTAGTCACCCAACCAAAACCAATGGCTAACACACCACTAAACCACTGAAAGGGGGATAACACTTGACACTTCATTTAGAGTATATGGAATGTCTAATAATTAAAAAATAACTACCCCTACAGATAAAAATTACACAATTTCCCAATACATTTCTAGGAGAAACACTTTAAATAAAATTAAAAATAGACCCTACCTAGTCATGTTTCCCAAATCACACCAAGTAGTCCAATGTCAAACAAGGGAAAAAAATATAAAAACACAAGTGAATAAAGGAAACACACATGAAAAAACCTATTTCATTTAAAATATTCCACATTCATGAAGGAATAGAAACAAATTTTCTAAAAATTAATGTTATTTTAAAATCACCCAACTATTTGAAAATTTTTAACTTCATTTAAAATATGAATTCCCCAATGTAATTATAAAACATTTAACTTGGATTTTATAAACCACTAACTCATATGAAAATCAAGAACCCCACTCAAGATTTTTAATGATCATCCATTAAAACATTCCAAAACACATAACCCCCTTCCTAAAACATTTTAAAAAGAACTCAACATTTCATTTTTATTAAATTAAAACAATCACTTTTTAAAATCACTTCAATAGGGTTCAAAATTCCCTTGCACTTAAATTACAAAACAATTTTAAAACCTAATATTTTTAAAAATATTTTTGGAAAATATATTCCACCTTATAAATATACCAAAAGGATTTATTTCAACTCCAAAATGTTTTCATAAAATCTAAAAACACTTTATAAACAAGACCTAAGATATTCAAGACCCCTTACACTCAAAAAAATACCCAATTCTAAAACCAAAATGTTTTTCTGGATTCATCATGAAACCAACCAATTAAAAACAAAATGTACCCAAAAAATTTATACAAAACCAATTAGATTTTATAAATAATCTAAGAGGATTAATTTCTAATCCCAAAATAATTTCCCATAAAATCCCCCTTTTTACACAAAAAACAAAATTTTTATAAAAAAATGGAGGCACAAAATAAATTCAAACAATGTCCAATCCACATCATCAACATATCACAAGACCAAACTAATTCATTTACCACTATCAATAATTCCTCAATAGTGTTCTAAATAAAAAATAAAATGGGATGTGGAACCATTACTTACTTGGCCACATGATTTTATAGGCCATGGGCCTGTTATGAAACAATCCCTGTAATGTTTTCAATCTCATGCATTTGGTCATTTTCTGGTTTATTATCTTATAAAATTATACCTCGTTCCATTGATCTGATTTTCATTCCCATCCCAAAATCAAAGAATGACCCAAAGGAAAGAAACACCATTCCATGAGGATCAAAACACCCTCAACAATAAATCCAACAAAATAAAAAATTCCAAATTTAAACCCTACTTCTCATGAAAACTTAGGCATTTTCATGAAAGGTGGTGATCATGCACCCACTCATGACCAAACTATTGTATCCTAATGAAAACACTAGATAAATTTTATCATGAAACCTCAAATACCAAGATATTTATTTCAAGAACATAATCCCCTAATGAGAAACCTAGGCTGTGATACCATTTTTCAACAAGCTAGCCTAGTTTGACACCTGAACCGACACCTAAACCAACACCTAAACTGATCCTCCCTAAGTCCTGAAGGGTATTCATGATCCCAATATCTTGGAAACTAGTTCTTAGGTATCTCAAAACACAATTTTAGAATGATTTCACCCATGATAATAGGATAAAACATACAATCGATGGAAGTAGAAGATAAACAACCAAACATGGCATAATAAATAAACATAGATCCAAAATAAATTGTTGAAATAAATTCATATAGAAAGTAGATATAGATAAACATACCAAGATAATTGGATGATACAAAATTGAAATATAAAAAAAGGAAAACAAAACCTGGATAATACTAAAATTATCACAAGTGACACCCAATCACTCATCACAACCCACTCATCTATCCAAGGACTAACCTAAACCAATGAACTGAAGAGAATTATGAATATAAAATAAAAACACAAGAGATATATAGATACACTAGAGAACTGGTTCATATGAAGGTTATGAGATAAACATGCCTATTAGTGCAATGACTTAGGTTTTAGGATTCATTAATTATTTCCCTATAATTATAAATAATTTTTATCTATTATTTCAAAATAATTAATACTTGATTAGAGATTGGGATATACAAGATATGAACCAAAATAAATATAATTTATTCATTTACAATGTAAAATTACAATGAAGTTACATGAAACCATGTATCACATATAATGGGTTATTACACATCATAGATGATTACATCAATTAAAACTGAAAAATTAAAAGGATACGATAAATTGAAAAGAATAATATCTTCAGAACTAGCAACTCCCCTAGACCACTATTACCTTTAAGAACCAATATTAATATAAAAAAATTACAATGAGAAAGATTACCATGAAATGAGAAATCATGTTGTGAGATCTAAAATGAAAACCATGGAAATGAGAAGTGTGACTTACAAAGTGAGAATAAAATCAATGATTTTAGTAAGACTTTATATAGAAATGGAATCTAACCATTGAAAATATGGTTATTAAAAATATATTTATTGAAAATATGGCTATTGAAGAAATGGTTATTGGATATACGTGTTTCAAATAGTCATACCATAGATATTCATTAAAGTAATGATTTTAAATAGTATGTTTTAGAAATAATAACAATTAAACAAAAATAATATATCTAATTAAAATATTTTATTTTAATATGTTTAAATATTATAATTAAAATAATGATTGGATAAAATTCAAAGAAATATTTTAATATTAATATATTTATAAAATTAAATGATTTTTATATAAATAAATAATTATAATTATATTTTGGTTAAAATCATTTTATCCTGAAAAATATATATTTCTAAAAATTTACTTTTCATGCATTATGATTTTTTAGAGATACTAAATATATTACAGTGAAAAAATGATAAATTTTATTATTTATATATATTTACACTAATTTTATTAGTAATTTATGTGAAATATGATTAAGAACACATAAGTTTTAAAAACCTATCTTTCTATACAACTAGTTTTTTTTGGAATCATAATTTAAAAGAAAAATTTATAAATTTTATGTTTTGAATATGAAAAATTTAAATTATTTTTGTATTTACCATTGAAATATTATATTAATATGAATTTTTGACATTTTTCTAAAAAATATTGCTTTTTAGTTGAATAGTTAAATATGCATTTGTTTACAAATAACATGACTTTTATAACATTTTTAGCATGTAAGTGTGAATTGAAAGTTTTTTAAATATTTTTATAAGAAAAAATATCTATTTTATAAGTTAATTTATAATTTTAAAAATGTTTGTTTTAATTTACAAACCCATATTTTACATTTTAGAACTTAAGTTTTATTTTGTGAAAAATTATTTTTAATACTTTAGACAATTAGTATTTTAAAATTGATTTTTATAAATATTTTAAAATTAATATATTAAAATGGATTTAAAATTTTGAATCATTGGGTATAATTTATTTAATAAGGGCCATTTTATTTTAAATCATAAAGGATAATTTAATTTGGTAAAAACTAGTTACTAGGATAAAAATCAAAAGGGATAAAAAGGGTTTAACCAAGAGGAAAAGACCACAAACATGTTTAAAAAATGTAGTGGAATAGTTGTATGATGCATATATAAACCTCTTCCAATATATATTATTTTACAATTCCAGAGTTACTTTCCTTGATTGTAAATTCCCATTATTGAAAAGTTTTTTGTATTTATAAAAATTACACCCCTTTTCACTTATAAAAGGGGAACTACTGTCATCACTAACCCTAAAAAACCCAATTATTTCATCCAAAACTATAAGAAAACTATTCTAAAAATTTCTAAAAAACTTAAACATTTTATAGTCTTCTAAAAAGATCATTACTCAAAGGTATTACCCCCACTGCAAAGGAGATAATCAAAGAAGTAAGGTATAAATTTCAAACAACTCTATTCACATTTTTATTTCTTCATGTGGACTTATTATTACTTTAATTATATAAAAACAAATTAAAATACTAACATCATTATCATTAGTATAATGTTATTTTATTATAATGATGGTACAAAAAATAACCAAATTTCTTTTTCCCTAAGAAAAATGAAACCATCATTCGTGCGTTGTGTGAAATACAACCTCCATGACGCAAAGTGTTTCATTTTACTTCACCACCTTAAAAGGATGGTAATAATAGTGAATTTAATATATAATAATTTTATTTATGAAATATTTTTTTATTCTTAAATGATAAACCATATTACTAATTTTCCCTATTATATTGAAAATTAAATCATCATCCATGCATATGTGTGGACTATCACCCCCATGGAACAATTTATTTCCATTTTTCTTTTAATCACTAAATTATATAAATAGTTATTAGAATGTGTTTAATGGATAAATATCATTTTTATGAAATTATTAAGGCTCTATAAATAAAAAATGGACAATCTACTAACAATATGAGCAATAAACAACTATGGTAAATTTAACTATCCAAAAGAGTGTTCTAAGAAGAAAAATGACTTCTTTATATTATGAATAACTTTATAATAATTATATTATTTTTATAATTATTTCTAATTATGGTATAAAACTCTAATAAACACTAAATAAGATCATTATGCTTATGTTATAGTGATATTATAACTAAATCACTTTATAATCATCCATTAATTATGACATGTTCTTGTTTGGGTTGGTGTAACCACCTACTTGAACAATGATATAAATTTATATAATGGAGGAGTATGAGAATTTATTTTTTTAATATATAATTTATATAAGTAATAATGAGTTTTTTTATTCTATAATGGTAATAGAACAATTTAACTCATTATTTAAGAAAACACCATTCGCTCACTTAAAATCATTGAACCATGTTCATCGCCAAATTTATCTTTAAGGACCATAACCAAAACTACTATATAATTAAATTTTAACATTATGAATAATTATAAAAAATAAATTAAAATTCCTTGTATGATATGTTAATGTGGAAATTTTAAAGAATAATGAAGAACAACATCACTATTACAAACTATTTAAAATGATCAAGATTAATCCCACCTGATATTTAAAATAGATGATAACAAACTAATATACATGTAGAGAATAATTATAAATTAATTTTATAAAATGTTCTTGGTATGAAAAATCTTATTAAATTAGTGATTAATATAGTTATTTTTTATATGTTGTTAAAGTATACTTAAACTAGGAATGAATTGAGGTAAGGGGGTTCTTTTCTCAAATTTAATTTCATGAGGCTTATTTTTTAATCTACACCATGATACCGTTAATATGGTGAGATTAATTCCTAATAAATTAATTTTACCATATTCATTTGGTTTTAATATCCATATCATTAAATTTCCTTTGACTTAAACAATATCAAAGTTGAAAGTTTTTTTAATCAAAATGTTAATCTAAATATAAGGATTTTAGTTGAAAAATAAAATTTTAGAAATCAAGATTGTTTCAAAAAGATAAACCATATAGGTAATTTGTATTATTTTTAGAAACCTGTATAATTTTCATTGTATATTAATGGATTTTTAAATGTCCACTCAAAATCTCATCTTTCCTTGAATTATATTTTACCTCAGGTGTTTCTTGTAAGTGAAACCTACCCCATCTCTTCTTATTTTTCAGTACCATCCATTTTACCATATTTGCATTGATTATATGAATATTATAGTGTACTTATATATTATTCAATAATTTATTAATTTCATCTTGTAATACTTTAACTACTTTAAAAGTTTTAAATAAAATTTTAACATTTTCCGTATGGTCCGTTTTCATCTAAATATGAAAAGATTTTATTTTTAATGTTTACATGTGGACACTTCCTTCCACCTCCTTTATAATTTTATATGAAGCTTTTTGTGTATGTTTTAATGGTTTCTAAATGAAATTATTTTTATCCTATATTTATAAAATATATATTTTTTATATTCTTTCAAAATGTCAAGAATATTTCTTATTTCTAAAGTGGTTTTTTTCTAAAATTTATCAAAAACATTTTTTATCTAAGTAATTTTATTTTGTTACATCTTATGATTGATCAAATACATTCTTCAAATAATACCATACAATTTATTTATCTAGATGGATTATATAATTATATTCTCTTTTGGAGTAATGATCCATCAATACCTTTTCCTTTTCTAATAAGACAATATGTATAATCATGAATTTTCACAAAATGCCTTTCCTACATGAATACCCTATTTTTGATTCCTTTGATTGAAGAATGTTTACCAAAATTATATTCATTTTTTGATTTGGTAAATCATTGTCTTAACTATATACCCTTTATCTATATGATGTAAATTTAACATGATTTATTATCATTATTGAATGGTATTTACCTTGAAAGTTACTTGTTGTCATTGGATAACCATTTAGTTTCCATGTTTTTATCATATTTGGATTATTGATGGAATTAATAATTATCTACCTATGTGAATAAATTTTAAAAGGATATGAAACCCATATTATTTTTATGGTTTATTTATTATTTTTTAAATTGAACCCATTTTATTCCATGGGTTATTTATGCAATAAAAAGTGATTGATTTTAATTTAAAAGTTTTATGAAACCTAATTTATTTCCATGGTTTCTTTATGTTGTGATAATTAAATTATTTTAAAGTGGAACATGTAAGTATATATGGATGATTTCCAGGGTTCTATATCACCCTGTAATGCATTGGTTAAAAGTTTGTATCTCATTAGGTAAATATTCACGAGTACATTTTAGTTTATCATAAGCATGGGAACTAATGGTGTGTCTCAAGAAAGTAATGTTTCCCTATACTAATGTTTTTTCCATTTTTGAAATATGTCTCAATATTATGCCTATTATAATTCTTGTTTTATGTTCTCATGTATCATTTTTATTGAATCATTCATATATTATGTTATGAAAATATTTATTTCATGATGTATAATATATGATTTTTTGGGTAGAAGTTTCCTTTGTATCTTAATTATACCCATATTTTTGTCTTATAATCAATAATTATATTTGATTATTATCACTTATTTTTACCCTTACAGGGAATATAATATCACCTCTTTCTTATGTTTACATTTCCCTAATTTATGAAGATAAGAAAAGGTTTTATATGTTAAAAAGAGTTCTTATATATATAATTTGTGTGAGATATTGAATAATCATTATGGATTAAGTAGTTTCGTATATATTGTAAAAAAGTTCCAATTGATATAAATAAGAAGGGGTTTGTTAGTTAATGTTTTTTTCTAATTATTTAAAACATTAATTTAAAATGTATTGGGAATGTATTGAAATAAATATTTGTTTTAATTTATGTGGATGAGATGGTCACATATGAGGGTTTACAGATGTAAGATGTCTCTAACCAACCTGGGTTAACCCTGAACCGGTCACCCGATCTGATTCGCAATAAGGACTGAAGGGTGTTCTTGATCCCCATGGGCTAGAAACTAGTATCGCACATCAAAATAAGAAAATTGGGAATGATTTTTCCCAAAAATACAAGAAAAATAAATAAATAAAAACTGAACAAAAATAAATAAACACTAGCAGTAGTAAATAGAATAAAGTTCCACAAATGAACATACATCCAAGTGACCTTGTGGGTCACCACCAAACATAGAACCACACTCACTCTAATAGTGATACAAAACTAGAGAAACCTAAAACTGAAAAGATAGAGTATGCATGAGCACCGAGATATTTAGTAGGAATGCCAAGGATAAACAATGCACCATGCCCTTACCTTTAAAAAGAAACCCAAATCATGCTAGTTTGAAAATAAGGCATAATAAAACATTTTTTTCCATTCTTTACAAATTCAAGAGAAAAGTTTTCATTTTAAACAAAAGAATTTCTCTTCTAATACATTTTCAAAATATATTCCAAGAAATTATTATAATTTCAAAATGAAAGGAATGAAATTGAGATAAAAATATGGTTTTCACAAAAGTGAGATCAAGCATGAAAAAACTAAAATTAAAATCACAACATGAGAACTATAGAAAATCCGTAAGTATCTAGTGTTAGGTGGTGACATAGGACCATCGTACCTCATAAAAATGTGGTATAAATACCACAACTAACAATGTTCTCATGCACAATCCACTGGTAGGGGAAACCCCAAGGGCCCAGTGGTCTCTAATCATCACAAATATTTAGTTAGTGTTGTAACATCAATCCTGCTAGAAGAAACAAGGATGAAACACCTCCAAATCATCTAGAATACTATTACTAGTCTCCCACTCAGGTACCCAGGTTTAACCATGTGTTCTATTCCAAATTTTGGTGAGATTTTATCAAGATAACACATATGAACATATCACTTTCTTTATCCAAAAATCCATTCAACATACCACCACCGATCTCCCTCCTTAAGAGAATTCCCCTTTTTACATCACACAACATTGAACAATCCTCTTAACCAGACACATATCAAAAATCACACATTAACACCTGAAACACATTTCTAAAACTCGGGGGAATGCCTCAATAGTGGTTTTTCACTTTCACAAACTATTCTAAAAGTTCTAAATGAGCATAATTACTTTACAAGGGATATTTTCATTTTAAAAAACACTATTATTCAACACCTTTAAGTTCCAAAATAATTTAAATTCACAATTTCACAACTAATGTGTCACACATTTAAAAGATATCTAGAAAATATGCTTAAATATAAGCAACCCATTGGAAAAACTCAGTACACTCTAAAAACATTAAGAGAACAACTTCTAAAGATTTAACATTCAAATCAAATTGAGAATTAGAAATACATCACTATTTACAAACAAGGTTGAAGGCATGTTTCAATATGAAAAACTTGCACTAAAAGCATAGATAAATTATGTAAAACAAATGAATAATTGTTTCTAACAACCGAAAATAGACTACATAGTATATAAATACTATATAAATATAAAATATTTTTTTAAAACAATAAAGCAATGATATATTTCAGACTAAAAGGATAGTCATAGATAACCAACCTTAAGAAGAAGAAGACCAAGCCGAAACACCTTAGCACTTGACGACTTTGACGATGATAACTCAGTTCCAGACTTTACACTAACACATACATGCACATATATATATATACCCCTATACACATTGTATATATTCCCCTCTCCATGAGGGAATATGTAAAAATAGGGCACACACAGACATAAACACACACATATATATACATGCGTTACCCATGCATGTGTGTGCATGTCTCCATAGTGAACGATAGGTCAAGATGAACTAAATAATGTACTAAAAACTCAGAAACCACAAATCCTTAATTTAAAACTAATCCAAAGAAAAATAACTAAATAACCTTATCCAAAATCAAAGTGAAGCCTGCTGTCATTGACAACGATAACTATAATCTATCCCAGAAAGGTCTAAGACACACTATAAAATTATTAGGGACTCAAAAATCACAAAAAACCTAAATAAAATCAAGGAAAAAGTAAAAGAAAAAAAATAAAACATACCACAAAATGGTGATGCACGTACCAGAATGGTTCGAAACACTTTCCTTTTTGATAGAGGATTCCAAAACACATCTGAAGTTGACCTAAGAGACTCGATGCACACCCTAAAAACAAGATAAAAATCAAAAAACAGCTTACCCAAAACCCAAGGGTTTGGTTGAATCTAATGGGTAAACACATATGAGAAAAATCATCCCAAATGAGGGAGATAATGGGAGAGAAAGTCTTACCTTAAAGGATCAAATGGAGAACCAGAAGAAATCCAGTTGAAATTGGTTATCAGAGAGGGATCAAAAGAGGGGGTGATTCTATAAGGACCCAACCATATTACATACATAATCTTGAATTTATTCAAGAGAACACTTCATTTTATATTGAGGATATTTTCAAGTTTATATCTTTAGAAAATTGGGACATAATACATTCATAACATTACACATTGTTACAGAGTGGATACCATAAAAATAGTTCCCATTTTTTTTTCAAAATTTAAAACATTAAAACATAAAACATGATTCCTTGAAAATTATTCAACATTTTACATGGCTTCCTTCTTTGTATTACACATCCATTAACCTGTGAAAATCATTTAAAACTTGGGATGATCACAAAAACTCAGTAAGGGATATAAAAATAAGGAAAGAACACATTAGTCCATGAATACTTATAACGTATGAAATAATTTTTAAAAGACATACTTATCACTTGTATATATATACTTACTTTTTGAAACATAATATTTACACAATACCTAAGAAAATAAGTATAAAAATAAAGGTATCTTGGGGCATTACTTACATAATCTTGTAACCCTCTCGACTACCTTATAATTTGTAACCCTCACAGCTACCTTACTATTTTCATAACCATCACAGTTACACTTGGAGTAACCATACTACCGACCTCAAACTTACACATACCGAATGCATTGGAGGCAAATATAGGCCACAAACTTCATAATAAACAATTACCATGATCCAAAACATAATCATACAACATGAATATTAGCATGAAAACATTGCTTTAGAATTTTGAAAAATAGAATTTTAAAAGAGGATTTTAAAAGAAAAGTCCCTTATAAATATCATATAATTGAAGTGAGATTTAATAGAGTGGATGGAATATGTATATAATATGTAAATATACATAATTAAACAAAGTATAATCAGAAGTCATCACACAAACAATTTAAATACTACATAAATAATGAATAATAATGTTAACCCAAAGGATGAAAATCGGGTTAAGAATTCCCTTACCTCAGGCTTGTCTTACTTCAATCTTGTTTAAAATTCATGTATAATGGTTAAAAGTGTGTTATTAGTATTGTACAGAAACATTTTAAGGTTTAAAACATCTTATATGATCATTTCATAACCTCATTTCACCCCTTAATTGGTAGTATTTTGTTCCTTGCACTGTTTTGGGTGAGTTCCTTACATGATTTCCATGATTGGTTCATGATGGGTGTTCTTGTCGATTGGAAGTGAAAATATAGAATTAGAATGGAAAGGTATTTAAATATTTCTAGTACCATAATTTATACCATTTATCATTTTTATGTTTTATATGATGATGATTCATAAGTTAAAACGTTAATGATGTCCGTTTAGAACATTTTAGTGGTTCTTTGATAATAACAACCTCATTTTGTCTTATAAATTAAAACCATGAGTACAAAAGAATTCCAGAACCATGTATGAGACATAATACACATATTATAACCTGGTTCAAAAATATAAATGGTTTCATGACCTTAATTGAAATAATTATTGTAAATTGAAATCACATCGTCCTTGATGTCGGTAATTCGACACATCACAGACAATGTTTTTTATTCTTTGAATAAGTGGGAGAGGAGAAGAATAATGATGATGAATTTTCCCTGAACATGAGAAAATCTATAATATACAAGATTTTTGGAGATTTCATGCCTCTTGGGTAAGAAGAGATGAAGAAATAATAAGAAAAGAAAGGAACTCAAAATAAAAGAATAATTGAGAAATCCCTTACAGAAATTCGGCAGCCTAACGACTATGTAACATGGTTTTAGAAAATATTAAAAAGAAATAGGACAAGGGTAACCCATCTAGAAATGAATCATAATAAATAATATATCAATAATAAGAAGGAAATAAGAACATGGTATGGAAACTTGAAAGTTATACCACATAAAATAGAACTTGAATGGAAAAAAGAAAGAAATTGAGAATATTCTTACCTTGTAGAGTAACTCCTAGAGCATGAAGGTTGGGACCTTGGGGGCTTGAGGAAACCTTGGGAGGGCTACTGGGGAGGTGAGGAGGACAAATCTTTGTTGATGAAGAATTTTTAATGAAGTTAATGAAGGAATGGATTGATATTTATAACAAAAGTGAGAGATTATTTTAATAATTTCCAAGGGACACCTCATTAGTGGTATTTGCAAAACCATGGGCTTGCCCATGGTATTTTCCCATGTTATAAGACAATTAGGACAACTCATAACTTATTTTACTGTACACAAGTCTTCCAGATTTATTACATCATTAATGATGTCATTAACACACTGAAACTCAAAGCTTTATTTTTTACTATTCACCAAAAAATCAACTGTTTCAGAAAAATCCCCAAAATTCACCCTAACCGTTTATTGATGTGTAGAATTCAAAAATGAAGTCTTTTTTTTTATTTTTTTTCTAAATATTTTTAATTTAACTTTTAAATAAAATCATACTTAATTCAAAAATTAATAATTTAAAAACTACAACTGCTTTTATATCACATTTAAAAATTAATCAAGATGTCATTATCTAAAAGCCTTAAGAAAATAAAATAATAATATAATTTAATATTCATTAGGGTCATATTACTATTCACATTACTATTTATAAGGGTATGTTACTATTCACCATAAAACAAGTTGGTTCTAATAGATTCCAAATAACATACTGAACATAATTGTAGATGACCATTTTTCGAAATTCAAAACATAAAAGCATTAAAATTATGTTTAAAGGCTACTTATAAATATCTACATTAAATTTTTTTTCAAGAATTTCAATTTATTTTTAGAAAACCTTG
Organism: Viscum album; assembly: GCA_963277665.1. Taxonomy (NCBI): domain Eukaryota; kingdom Viridiplantae; phylum Streptophyta; class Magnoliopsida; order Santalales; family Viscaceae; genus Viscum; species Viscum album. The sequence goes on along the minus strand of OY728141.1, from coordinate 1,036,016,053 downwards.
GGGTGTTACATTATCCCCACCTTCTGGAAATTGCATTCTCCAAATTTTATTTACTTATTAAACAAGTGAGGGTACCTTTCCCTCATAGCATTTTCAGACTCTCATTTTGCTTCTTCAGCCATGTGGTTTCTCCAAAAAACCATTACCTAGTGGATTACCTTATTCCATTATACCAGTTCCCTTTGATCAAGAATCTGAACTAGTTTGTCTTCATTTGAAAGGTTCTCCTCCAGCTGAACTGCTTCTAGGATCAAAACATAAGTCGAATCTAGTACATACTTCCTCAACATCAAAACATGAAAAACATTGTGTACCTGAGACAAACTCGAAGGCAAAGCTAATCAGTATGAAACTGGTCCAACTTTATCCAGGATTTTAAAAGGACTGATGAATCGCGGACTTAGCTTTCCTTTCTTACCAAAATGCATCATAATTTTCTAAGGAGATATTTAAAAAAAAAACATGGTCACCTACCTCGAAAGATAAGTCTTTCCTTATGTTATCTGTATAAATTTTCTGCCTACTCTAAGATTTCCTCATGTGTTGCTGAATCATCTTCACTTTCTCAGCCACTTTCTCTACTAATTCTGGCCCCATCAACTTTCTTTCACCGACTTCATCCCAAAATTCTAGAGTTCGACACCGATTTCCGTACAAAGCCTCAAAAGGTGTCATCTATATAATGGAATGAAAACTATTATTATAAGAAAACTCAAATAAAGAAAGATGCTGATCCCAAATTCCCTGGTAGTCTATTGAACAAGCTTGAAGCATATACTCCAAAGTTTGAATCGTTCATTCTGACTACCCATCAGATTGAGGATGAAAAGCTGTACTAAAATTTAACTCTATTCCCAACAACTTCTGAAGTCACTTCTAAAAGTTAGAAGTGAACCTGAGATCCCGGTCAGATACAATGGAAAGAGGGATTCCATGTAGCCTGACAATCTCTTTGAGGTACAATTAAGAAAGCTAATCCAAAGACATTATATCTCGAATAGAAAGAAAATGTTCAGATTTTTTTAGCCAATCCACAATAACCCAAATTTCATTTTTACCTCGAGATGTCTTAGGTAGTCCCACTAAAAAGTCCATGGATACATTCTCACACTTCTACTCTGGCACTGGAAAAGGATGAAGCATCCCCTTCGGTAACTGTCTCTCTGCTTTAACCTGCTGACATGTCAAATATTTCATGGTAAAATTAGCAATATTCCTTTTCATTTCATCCCACTAGTAATACTACTGAAGGTCTCTATACATCTTAGTACTGTCAAAATGAACCAAAAATGGAGAACTATAAGCTTCACACAACAAATTTTTCTTCAACTGAGAATCACATGGCATAGAAAACCTTTTTCCAAATCATAAAACACAAATTTTATCAAGGTTAAATTTGGGAAGCGTACCCATTTTAATCAATTCTACATTTTTCTGTAACTCACGGTCTTCCTTCCATGCTTTCTTAATTCTTTTTGACAATAAAGACAACACTTAAACCTGAAACAAAACATATGTATTCCCTACACCAACAACTTCTAAGAAAAAATTCATCAAATCATTAATCAAGGGATCATGTTCCAAATGTAACATGGTTAATGATGCATGGTGTTTTCAACTCAAGGAATCTTCCACTTTGTTTGCTTTTCTAGGATGGTAATTGATCATGCAATCATAATCCTTTATCAGTTCAAGCCATATTCTCTACCGCATGTTTAATTTTTTCTGAGTGAATATATTCTTTAGACTTTTATGGTCAGTATATATTTTACATTTGGCTCCGTATAAATGATGCCTCCAAATTTTCAAATAAAAAACCACAAATTCCAATTACAAATCATGTGTGGGATAATTTAACTCATGAGGTTTTGATTTTATTAAAGTATAAGCAATTACATGATCATTATTTATAAAAACACAACCAATTCTCTTCAACAAAGCATCACTGTAGATGACAAAAATCACCATTTCAATAAGGCAAGGCCAAAACTATTTCATTTACCAATCTCTTCTTTAGTTCCTAAAAACAAACATCACATTCTTCTATCCAGAAAAATTTAACCTCTTTCTGTGTTAACTTAGTTATCGGGCTAGATAACCGAGAAAATTTCTTAACAAAACTTCGTTAATAACCTACTAATCCAAGAAAACTATGAATCTATATAACCTTTTTGGGTCTTGGGCATTCATCAACCACTTTTGTTTTGGTAGTATTAACTGTTATTCCATCCTTATTTACAATGTGACCAAGAAAAGAAATATATTGCAACCAAAAATCTCACTTGCTGAATTTTTCATATAGTTTGTTTTCTTATAAGGTTGGTAAAACAACCCTTAGATGTTTTTCATACTCCTCTTTATTTTTATAAAATACCAGAATTTCATCAATAAATACAATGAAAAAATTATCCAAGAACTCATGAAATACTCTATTCATAAGATTCATGAATACATAAGGTTCATTAGTTAACCCAAAGGGCATAACAACAAATTCCTAATGCCCATATCTAGTACGAAAGGCTGTTTTTGGGATGTCATCCTCCTTCACCTTCAGCTGATGGTATCCAAATATCAAGTCAATCTTGGAAAAGTACTGAGCTCCCTAAAGCTGATCAAACAAGTCACTGATATGAGGAAAATGATACTTGTTTTTAACTGTGATGTTATTCAAAGCTCTATAATCAATCAAAAGTCTCATGGAACCATCTTTATTTTTTAAAAAACAAAATAGGAGCTCCCTATGGTAAAGTGCTAGGTTAAATGAAGCCTTTATCAAGAAAATCCTACAACTGATTTTTCAATTCAAGAAGTTCTATTTGAGCCATATGATATGGGGGTTTTGAAATTGTATTAGCATCAGGAACTAAGTCAATTGTGAATTCTACTTCCCAATTAGGTATGACACCGAGTATCTCATCAAGAAAAACATCAAGGTATTCATTTACCACAGGAACATCATCAATCTGAATAGTTCCCTTGTTTTCAACAATATGAGAAAGATAACTTTCATTTCCATATTTCAAAAGTTTCTCATCTTCTTGATATGTTATCAATTTTATTGGTTCATTATTTTATACAAACTAAAACTCTTTATAAAAAACAACTTCTTTAGCACTATAGTTAATCTTAGCATGATAAACAGAAATCCAATCCATTCCCAGAATAACATCAAACTCGACTAAGGGTAAAATAAAAAGGTTTTCAGGTAAATTATTTCCATAGAATACAATAGAAATATTCTTATAATTCTTCTTTGCTATAATATTTTCCCCTGGTGTCTTAACAACAAGTTCATTTCTCATTTTTTGAGGTGATATTTTCAATTTAACCCCAAAATTCTTAGAGATGAAGGAATGCGTAGACCCCGTATCAAACAAAACTTTAGTAAAATATGAGTTAACAAACAAAGTACCTGATACAAATTCATTGGATGGCCTGACATCTGCTGACTTAGTTGCAAAGGATCTCAATACACCTTTCTGCTTATAGTCTGGCTTCTTTGCATTATTCAGATCTCTCTTTGGGAAGACATTTTCATAATGACCCATATCACCACATTTAAAAAACTTTATAGATTGCTTATCAGGATTAATATTAGGATCATTTTAATTACAATCTCAGGACATATGTCCAAACTTACCACATTTAAAACACTTCCTAGTTTTGCTAAGACATTTCCTAGGGTGTTTCTTGACACACTTTTCACAAATTGGAAACTATATTTTCTTACCATTAGATTTCTTTGGTTGATTCTTACCCATCACTTGCCACCTAGACCTCTTCTTATCCTTGTTTCCAAAATGCACGTGATCATCAGCAAACTCCATCTCTACCCTCTCATCATATCTAACAAGTTTTTCATAACTTTTTAATTCACAGGAGGCCAACACCGTTTGATATATTGGCTTCAGTACTGAGTAAAATTAGTTTATTTTTCTATCAAGATCTAGAATAATATTTGGAGCATACCTCTCTAGTCGGGTGAAGTTCGCTTCATACACAGCCACTGAATCCTCATCCTTTTGCTTCAATTCAAGGAATTGTTTCTCCATCCTAAGTCTCACCACCTTAGGAAAATATTTTTCAAGGAAAATACTTTTAAATTCAACCCACTCTAAGGAATAAAAATCCTCTCTACCCCTGATATTCCTTACCACTGACCACCACTGATCAGATTCACCTTCAAAAATATAAATGGAAAGACTTACCTTTTGATTGTATGAACATCTCATAACATCAAATATCTTTTCAAGGGCTTTGATCCAACCTTCAACTGCTACTGGGTCAGACGATCCATTGAAAGTAGGAGGGTGTTGTATCATAAAATTTTCTACTACTATCATGTTCCATTGTGGTACCTCTATTTGTTATCTTACATGGATTACACCACCATTTATTTCTTGCATTAGATGAACCGTTACTATCACAAACTTCTCGGTTTCAATCCCTACCATTTTAGGATGTAGATCCAGAAGGATATCATTCTTTCTATGCCTCTCCTCTTCAGTATCTCTATTCTTTCTGCAATCAACCATTCTAAACAAAAATATCTTAGATGAAGCAACATGTAAATATTTAAATGCTATAACATTTCAAATTAATGATAGAGTAAAAATCATTTATGGTATTCTTTTAACATCATCCTAACCCCTAAAGTTATCTAAACCATCATCTGATACCAACTATTAGGACCCAACCTTATTACATATATAATCTTGAATTTAGTCAAGAAAAAACTTCCTTTTACATTGAGGATATTTTCAAGTTTATATATTTAGATAATTGGGACATAATACATTCATAACATTACACATTATTACAAATTAGATTCCATAAAAATAGTTTCCATTTTCTTCAAAATTTTAAACATTAAAACATAAAACATGATACCTTGAAAATTCTTCAATATTTAACAGGGATTCTTTCTTTTTCTTATAGATCCATTAACCTATGAAAATAATTTAAAACTTGGGTTGAGCACAAAAACATAGTAAGGGATATAAAAATAAGGAAAGAACACATTAGTCCATGAATACTTGTAACATATGAAATCATTTTCAAAAGACATACTTATCACCGATATATATATACTTACTTTGTGAAACATGAGATTTACATAATACCTAATAACATAAATAGAACTATAAAGGTATCTTGGGGAATTACTTACATAATCTTGTAACCCTCTCGACTACCTTATAATTTGTAACCCGCACGGCTACCGTACTATTTGTGTAACCATCGCAATTACATTTGGAGTAACCATATGACTGACCTCCAAATTACACATACCCAATGAATTGGAGGGAAATATATGTCCCAAACTTCATCATAAGAAATTCCAAAGACCCATAACATAATCATACAACATGAATATTGGCATGAAAACATTGCTTTTGAATTTTGAAAAAACAGAATTTCATAAGAGGATTTTAAAAGAAAAGTCCTTTATAAATATCATATAATTGAATTGAGACTTAATAGAGTGGATGTAATATGTATATACTCTATAAATATACATAATTAAATATATTATAATCAGAATACATCACACAAACAATTTAAATACCACATAAATAATGAAGAATAAGGTTACCCTAAAGGATGGAAATCAGGTTAAGAATTCCCTTACCTCAGGCTTGTCTTACTTAAATCTTGTTTAAACTTCTTGTATAATGGTTAAAAGAGTGTTATTAGTATTTTAGAGAAACATTTTCATGTTTATAACATCTTATATGATCATTTCATAACCTCATTTCACCCCTTAATTGTTAGTATTTTGTTCCTTGCACTGTTTTGGGTGAGTTCCTTACATGATTTCCATGATTGGTTCATGATGGATGTTCTTGTCAATTGGAAGTGAAACTATAGAATTGGAATGGAAAGTTATTTAAATATTTCCAGTACCATAATTTATACCAATTATCATTTTTATTTTTTATATGAGGATGATTCCTAAGTTAAAACATTAATGATGTTCGTTTAGAACATTTTAGTGGTTCTTTGATAATAACAACCTCATTTTGTTTTATAAATTAAAACCACGAGTACAAAAGAATTATAGAACCATGGATGAGAAATAATATATATAATATAACCTGGCTCAACCATAGAAATGGTTTCATAACCAGACTTGAAATAATTATTGTCAATTGAAATCACATTATCCACGATGTCGGTAATTCGACACATCACAGACAATGTTTTTTATTCTTTGAATAAGTGGGAGAGGAGAAGAATAATGATGATGAATTTTACATGAACATGAGAACATATATAATATACATGATTTATAAAGAATTCATGCCTCTTGGGTAATAATATATGAAGAAAGAATAAGAAAATAAAGGAACTCAAAATTAAATAATAATTGGGAAATACCTTACAAAAATTCGGTAGCCTAACGACTATGTAACATGATTTTAAAAAATATTAAAAAGAGAGGAGACAAGGGTAACCTATCCAGAAATGAATCATAATACAAAATATATCAAGAATAAGAAGGAAATAAGAACATGGTATGGAAACTTTAAAGTTATACCACATAAAAGAGAACTTGAATGAAAAAAGAAAGAAATTGAGAATTTTCTTACCTTGTTGAGTAACTCCTAGAACTTGAAGGTTGGGACCTTGGGGGATTGAAAAAACCTTGGGAGGGATACTAGAGAGGTAAGGAGGGTAGATATTCATTGATTAAGAATTTGGGGTAAAGTTAATGAAGGAATGGGTTGGTATTTATAGCGAAAGTGAGGGATTATTTTAATAATTTCCAAGGGACACCTCATTAGTGGTATTTGAAAAACCATGTGCTTTCCAATGGTATTTGCCCATTGTATAATCCAACTGGGACACCTCATAAATTATTTTACTATAAAAAAGTCTCCTAGATTTATTACATCATTATTACATCATTAATGATGTCATTAACGCACATAAACTCAAAACTGTGTTTTTTACTATTCACTGAAAAATCAACCGTTTTGAAAAAATCCCCAAAATTCACCCTAACAATTTATTGAAGTTTAAAATTCAAAAATGAAGTCTTTTTTTTGAAAATAATCTTCTAAATATTTTTAATTTAGTTTTTAAATAAAATCACACTTAATTCAAAAATTAATAATTTAAATACTATAGCTGCTTTTATATCACATTTAAAAATTAATCAAGATTTCATTATCTTAAAGACTTAAGAAAATAAAATAATTTTAAAATTTACTATTCATTAGGGTCATATTACTATTCATAAGGGCATGTTAGTTTTCAATAAAAAACAAGTTGGTTTCAATAGACTCTAAATAACATACTGAACACAATTGTAGATAACCATTTTTCAAAATTCAAAACATAGAAGCAGTAAAATTATGTTTAAAGGCTACTATTAAATATCTACATTAAAAGAAATTTCAGTAATTTCAATTTTTTTTTATAAAACCTTGGGGAGTTATAGATGCGTGCGAGTAGGGAGAAATAGAGGGAGGATTCATGTGAGGGAGAGGGGAGGAGAAGAGAGGAGAAAGAAAAAAGAAATAAAGAAAGAAAATAGGAAAAAAATAAAACTTAAACAAATAATAACAAACCTAATAATAATTATAATAAACTTAACAAAAACAACAATAATAATATTATTAAATAATTTTCGTTTTATTTTATTTTTTTCCATTTTATTTTAAAACACAGGAAGGTTGAACGGTGTTTCCACACAATCTTCTAGACTGTGCACACCCTACTAGAGAGAAGGGGCACATGCATGGGCTGGCTGCACGGTTACCAAACTGTGCGTCAACCATGATGAATGCCTCTGTCTAGTTCTATAACTGAACTACTTGGTTGCCTCACTATTTTCCAAACTCTGCACAACCCGTATGCCTCACTACTGGACACCCAACATAAGCCGCACAATTACCTGGGCGAAGCCTCTTGGTTTCCCCAAACCATTATCTTCCTGTGTACCAAATTCTTCCAATCCCAAAATATCCATTTCCTAATAAAAATTCAAAAATTCAAACTAGGACTGAACCCAAACCTCAAAAATAATATCCAAAGCCAAGAAAAGAATAAAATAAAATAATTTCAAAGGTCATTGTGTGAAAATTATTCCCACCAAAAACACTTTATTTCCCCAGAAAGTCACCCAATTGAAAGATGAACAAAACTTGGTTTCATACCCAATAAAAAAACCACAAACCTCAAGGTGAATTTTGAATCTACCAGTCACATCAAAGAAACTCTAAGAGAAATTGAAATAATAAGATCTATTAGGAAACGAGAAGGGTTCTCCCCACCATAATAACCTGACTAGCACAACCAACATTGAGACTCTCAACATGAGATAATTCTAGAAATACAAACTTGAACCAAATCAAAAACCCCCAAAACAGATCAAAATTCCCACACAAACTAACTCTTGAAGAAACCACAACAAGATCCATGTTGGGTCTCTCCACTATTTAAGAATCGAATAGCTTAGTCCAACCAGCACAAACCGACACCGGAACTTCCAACCCATACCAGAAACACCCAACACACAGGAAAACCCACAGAAAGAGCTTAAATTAAATAGCTAACTGAACCACAATTCATTATTTCCCCAAGACATGAGTATCTTCGAAATGAACATGATGTAAAACAAGAATGATCCAAAAAATGGATGGCCACACAAGAGAGATAAACTTTCAAAGACTCACATTTGAGGAGGCATAACCACCAGAATTAAAAGAAAATGAGATCACCACACCATCTTATTACCAAAGTAGATCAATCAAAGAAAAAGAACCACAATGAGGAAATAAAACCTCTACGCCTCTTATAAAAAAATAGAAACTTCAAATATGGGGAAGCTACAATAGGGAAATTTAAACCGTCCCCATTCCAACACTAGAGACAAAATCAAGACCAATGTCCTGCACACCCCTAGGAACTCATGATTTCAAAAAAGATTAACTCTAGGGCCTATGGATAGAGCCCTTCTATTTGAGACATCCATTTCATCATAGTTAAAATCTAACACCCTCTATATGAGACTAATTTTGATGCTGCTACTAGTTGAACCTATCCAAGTGTCCCAAATGGCCACACTGTTGGAAATAATTCATAGGATGATGACAAGGTGACTTAAAGTAACCAAACCGGACTCACCAGAACAAAAAAAGAGAGTGTACTGACTAATAAAAATGGAACTGAAAATAACACTTGTCTAAAATATGTTCCTCTAGTTCACTCTTCTCACCAGATGGGGAGCCTTCCCTAACACAAAATGGAATTAGTCCTTAAACCATGGACTAAGACCCCACACAAGAGTAACTTTCAACTGATTCCACAATGCTACCTCTTAAGAAGAAGGAACTAACCCCATGAAATTCCAAATGTAGGCCTTCACTATTCGTTGGCCTGACTGGACATTCATGAGTTCTTCCAATTTCCTCACCTTCACCTCTTTAGGTATAAACCATTAGACAAAAGTGGTCTTAAACACCTTCCAAGACATCCCACACTACAACGATGCTGGATAATAACCTTTCATCAATCCAAATTTGAGCCTTTAAATGAATCTGGACCAATATAGAATCTCATAGATATTTGAGTTCCCAACAACCTAAAAACACCAACGAATTCATCAAGCCATTCCGCTGACTCCAATGGATCAAGATCACCACAGAATATGGGAAAAAACTGAGAATAAATCAATTCCACCACTAAACTAGGAGTCTGGTTAGAACCAGTAATTAGAAGAGACTCACTAGAAGCCTCTGGTACTTTTCTAGGAGGATACTCAAAAACAAGAAGCATAAAACTAAATCAAAATGCATCATAAACCAAAATTCCACACTTGAATCATAAAACAAAACCCAAACAAAAAAATATCATTTCAACCCCATTTTCATCATGTCGAAACCAAAATCCCATGAAAAAGGATACCAAACATGAAAATAAAACATTAAACAATTTTTCACGTTTTAAAACATCGAAATCACCGCTCTTAAAAAATGTTTTTTTTCAGAACGCAAAACATCTTAAATTTCCACCATTGGTACTCCATGAATTATCACAAACACACACAAATATATATTTCTGTGCTATCTCAAGGACCCATCCATACATTCCACTAATTATCTACATTCCACATGCATACATTCATATTTGTGATCATTTATAGAAATACCAAGGGTTAATTAAAAATAGTTCTCATATCCAAAATAGATCATTCAAATTAAATTCCAAATTCCAAAACAACTTTCATATAACCTTCCTAAAGTTATTTACGAAACCCCAAAGAAATTTCCAAAACACTTTCCATTTTCCCTTTGAAACCATACATTCCATTAAAATAAAACCACTTTTAGTGATAATTTTCATTTTCAAAAACAAAATTTCCTCTAAAAAAATCATTTCCCTTTTGAAAACCCATTTTTATATAAACTATTTTCATTTCTGAAATCCAAAAAAACTAACCAAAATCAAGCCCAAAGATAACTCACACCAAAACTTCCAAGAATAAGGGACTAGTGGCTATTCCGAACCTAATAAAATGGTTTAACAGACCATACTCTGAGAGAGAATCAACCACATAAAGTATCTTGAACAATGAACTCGAGCTATACATGGGTCTCTACTCCATGAAAGATCATCACGTAACACCATATCTCTCCCATTTTCATACCTTATCCATATAGAAAAAGAAAAAGAAAAATTCAAATCCAAAACTACCCTTGGAAACTCAAGGCTCAAGACATGAAAGGGTTCATGACGTCCTTCCCGTACCTACCTCTCGAGTCCTGACATTCATAATCTTCAAGTTACCTAAAACCCCCAATAAAAAGGGCCTCCTTTGATACCATTTTTTCAAAAACCAATCCAGGTCGACCCTAAATCAGTCATCCATGATGATTCACGACATGGCCCAAAGGGAGTTATCAATACCCATGGGATGACAACTAGTTTTGGGTATCAAAATAAGACAGTTGGGAGTGATTTGGACCATAAAAAAGACAAATAAATAAATATAAATTTAACAAAATAAATAAACACTAGTAGTGGTAAATATAACAAACTTTCACAACTAAACATACCTTTAAGTGACCTCATGGGTCACCACCAAACACAGAACCATAATCGCTCCAAGAGAGATCCGAAAATAGAGGAACCTAAAACTAAAAATATAGATTAGGCATGATCACTAGGATGATCAATAGGAATTCCAAGGATAAACAATCCATTATTCTCCTACCTTTAAAAAGAAACCCAAATCATGCTAGTTTGAAAATAAGATTTAATAAAATAATGTTTTTCATTATTTTCAAATTCAAGTAACAAGTTTGAGTTTTCAAGAAAAGAATTTATCTTCCACTAAATTTGAAAAATAAATTCTAAGCATGCATTAACATTTTAAAATGAAACAAAATCAATTTAGATTAAAATATGGATTTCAAAAAAAGAGAGATCAAGCATGAAACAACTGACATGAAAATCAAATCATGAGAACCATGGGCAATCCCTAAGCATCTAGTGTTAGTTGGGGACCTAGGATACTTGTACCTTAGTGAAACATGGTATAGAAACCATAACTAAAAGAATTATCATGAATGATCCACTAGGAGGGGAAACCCCATGGACCCAGTGGTCTCTAATCATCACAAATGTTTATTTAGTGTTGTAGCATCAATCCTACTTCATGAAACCGTGATGAACCACTTTCGAATCATCCATCATATTAGTTATAGTCTGCTCACCTAGGTACCCAGGGTTACCTATGTTCTCTATTCCAAATAGTGGTGTGATTTTATCAAGATATCATGTATGAACAGATCACTTTCTTTATCCAAAAACCCATTAAACATCCAACCATAGATCTACTTCCTTAAGTGCATTCCCCTTTTTAAATCACACAACATTGCACAAGCCTCTTCACTAGACACATATCACAAATCACACATTAACACTTTCATCACATTTGTAAAACTAGGTGGAATGCCTCAAGAGGGGTTATCCACTTTCACAAACCATTATCAAAGTTCTAAATGAGCCTCATTACTATACAAGGAATACTTTTATTTTAGAAAACAATATTATTCAACAACTTTAAGTTCCAAATTCATTAAAAATTACAATTTCACAACCAATGCACCACACATTTAACATAATGATAGAAAACATTCTTAAATCAAATAAACCCATTAGAAATATTTATTACACTCTAAAAATATTAAGAAAACAACTCTTAAATATTTAATATTAAAAAAAATTTATCATTAGAAATACATAACTATTTACAAACAAGGTTGAAGGCATGTTTCAATATGAAAAACTTGCACTGGAAGCTTAGATAAGTTATGTAAAACAAATGAATACTTGTTTCTAACAACCAAATATAGACCACATAGAATGGAAATACTACATAAATATAAAAAATAATTTTAAAATAATCAAGAAATCATATATTTAAAACTAAAGGGCTTGGCATAGGGAACCTACCTTAGGAAGAAGAAGACCAAGCTGGAACACCTCGGCACTTGATGAATTCGATAATGGAAACTTGGGTCTAGACTTTATACTAACACATACATGAATTTATATATATATATAAATAAATACACTAAGATACATTGTATATATTCCCCTCTCCATGAGGGAATATGTACAAAGCTGGTATATATATATGCCTTACCCATGAATGTGCGTGCAGGTCTCCCTCATGAGCAGAAGGTCAAGACACACTAAATAAAGTACCAGAAACTCAGAAACCACAAATCCTTAATTTAAAACTAATCTAAAGAAAAAGAACCAAATACCCTTACCCGAAATCAAAGATAATCCCATTTTCATTGAAAGAGGAGGCTAGAAACCATACCAACAAGGTACAAGACATAGTTCAAAATTATTAGGGACTAAAACATCACAAAACCCCTTATTAAAATCAAGGAAAAATTAAAGGAAAAAAATAAAACATACCTCAAAATGGAAGTGGATGGACCAAAATGGTTCAAAACGCTTCACCTTTGGTGGTGTATGTCGAAACACATTTAAAGATAACCTAAGAGACCCATTAAACACCATAAATACAAGAGAAAAATAAAAAACTCACTTACCAAAAACCCTAGGGTTCAACCGAACCAAATGGGGTGATGTAGAGGAGAAAAATCAGCCCAAATGAGGAAGATAACAGGAGAGAAAGGATTACCTTGAAGGGTAGAATGGATAACTAGAAGAAATCTAGTTGAAATCAGCCATCAGAGAGGGATCAGAGGAGGGGGAAATGTTCTTGAGTAGGGAGTGGAGCAGAGGGGAGTCACATGAGGGAGAGGTGAGGAGAATAGAGGAGAAATAAAAAATAGAAAGAAAAAATGAAAAAGTAAAATAAAACAAAAATTAAATAAATAATAATAAACCTAATAATAATTATAATTAAATTAATAATAATAATAATAATAATAATAATAATAATATTATCATTATCATTATTATTAAATAATTTTCTTTTTATTTTATTTTATTTTTTCTATTTAATTTTATTTTATTTTAGAATCTAGGCAGGCTGCATGGTCTATCAGATTGTGCGCCAACCATGTGTACCCTACTGGAGAGAAGGGGCATACACACGGATTATCCACACAATTACCAAACTTTTACCAACTATAATGAACACCTCGATACAGTTCCAGAACTGAACCACATGGTTTCTGCATGGTTTCCCAAACAGTGCGCAACCCGGGTACCTCGCCACTGGAAACCCAACATAATCTACACAGTTACCTGGGAGAAGCCACATGGTTTCCATAAATTGTGCTCTGCCCATGCGCTAGATGCTTCCAATCCCAAAACATCATTTTCTTAATAAAAACTCAAAAATTCAAACTAGGTCTCAAATCAAACCTCTATAAGAATATCCAAACTAATAAAAGTATAAAATAAAATAATTTTAAAGGTTGGGGTGTGAGATAAGATCCCACCAAGGGGCCTCGATGGATCACCCCATATTATAGTTCATAAAATGATAGTTTGAATATAAGATATAAAATAGGTTTTTTCACTTGATTAATAAAACCAGTATAAAAATATTCCACTTACACTTTTTTTTAAACAATGAACCCTTTTTATAAAATAAAAATAGATATTTAAACATTTTAATTAATTATTTACTCCCAAGGAAATAATGTGTTTAAGACCATATAAAACAAACCAAATAAACTTTTTTCCCTCTTTCCATGCATTTCCCAGAAACATAATTTTCATAAACAACCTCAGTGGAATAATTTTCTCTCTCTTAAAACCTGTTTAAGAAATAAAAAAATATTTTAATTTTTAATCACACTTTCTAAAACATTTAAAATTCTAATTTTAAAGAAAAAAACGCACTTAGAATGATCCGAAATCATAATTAGGCATTAAGAACATAATAAAAGAGCACAACCAAATTTTTATTCCAAGTAATAAAAAAATCTAGGTGAATTAAAACAGGACAAGAAATGTAATCCCATATATTGTTATAAGAAATACCTAAGCTTCATGATAAACATCCTAAGAATCAAGTATCTTGGTCCTAAACTAGTGAGGAGGACCTTAAGAAAACCCTATGAAACATTTCATTTATTGGTAGTCCTATAGAACTAACCAGGATACATCATGATTAGGGGATAAAAAAACCCCAGAACCTTTTAAAACATCCCGAGGCCATAAAAACACCCTACTATATCACTCGATATAACTGGGTACCTTACCCTAAGAAGAATTCTCTACACCAGTTATTTCACTCATCTAGATCCCTAATAGTATCCTAGAACCCCCATGACATAGAAAAAATTTATGACAGAAAAAATTGAACAATAAATCATCACATAAAAACTTTTCAAGAATTTAAAATTTAACCTCAACTCATATATAATTACCTCACAAGAAACAACCCCTTTCACATCCATAAAAAGGTATTTGATAAAAATATAGATCAATATAAAGCATTCCCCATGGGGTCAAAATCTAAATTGAGAAAAATTCTAACACATGTATAAATTGAGTATCTCAAACATTTTTATAAATAAACTCTTTAAAAAATGGTAATCAGGATTCTGTAAAAGGTTATCAGGAAGCCAATAAGTTTTCAATCCATTTTAAAACTATGCTTCAAATTTCCCTTAAAAACAATTTATTAATAAAAATATAAAAACTCATCTAGAAACCATTTTTTCCACAAATCAACTTTTAAATAATAAACCCCTTCCCTTAATAAACCATATGATTCCAAGTACCCTTTTATAAAACATCAATTTACCTTTTTATAAATAATTTCAAACTACAATGAAACTAAGTAGTCTCAAAACCATTTAGAGAGAATGAAATTAAAATCCTTTCATTTTACAAAAAAAATATTTAAAAAATCACACACCTACATTAAAAAAATTGGTTTCAAACATATTTTCAAAACATTTAAATTGCTTTAGAAGAGCCACTCATTCTTTTTAGTGGACACTTGGACTATGATATAAGTTTATGAAATGTATTTAAACCATTTCCAAGATATTTAAAACCCTAAATGATATAACATAGGATTATAATTTCATAAGAAAAAAATTTAAAAAATTCTAGAAAATTATAACATATATTAAAAGAGAGTTAAAAAAACTACATAATTTTAAGTGGAACCCATCCAAAACATGTCTCCTTCAGTAGTGAATTCATAGAAAAAAATATACTTCCTTCTATGCCCTATATAACCGAAATAGCCAATATTAAACCATTATAAACCCTAATCACAATAAAAACATCATTTAGGGTTCATAGATGAGAGGAAAACTGTGAGAGGTGGAAGGGGAATAAGAGAAGTGAAGAAAATGGGAAGAAATAAGGGATTACCCACTTGATTTTTAAGAAGAATGATCTATAAATCAAAGGATGTATAAGGGAAGAAGATCCCATGAACACCCCACATTAGAACAAGTAAGGAGGAGGATAAAGGGATTCCAAAACCTAAAAACCTAATAGATAAAGTGTTTAATTTCACTAATTTAATGAAATCTGGAAATACCATAGTTTTGGCCAAACCATGCACCAATCATGTGGGGGGAACTGCCTAAAAAATAGCCTTACGTGGTTTTTGTACATGGCTTACAAACTATGATCCAACCATGTAAAACTCATTGTCAAAAACTATAGACCTTGTTTTATTCCCATCACATAGTTTTATCTAATCACACATAAGAAATGAACTAGTACACATACACATAAAATTCCCCACAAAGTTTCTCCTTGGATTCACATGGTTTAGAACAAACCATGCGCTACCTAATTAGGCCAACCATGTGATGAAAAAGATGATCTGGAAACCTATTTGGGTAAGGGTAACTTTATGGTTTCCCAAAAACTATGTGTGAAAACCATGTACATAAGAATTTTTTTTAAATTTTCTATGTTTTAGGAAAAAAATTATTGAAAAAATAAATTACCCCACATTAAGATAAAATAATATAAAATATAAGGTGATAGTGACATATGGATTTCATAAAATTTAAAATAAATATGTTATTTTAGATCATGCAGCTTAAAACCAAGAATCAATGTAATATTTACAAATAACTTTTGTTTACCAGTATATTAAAAATTAGTATCAAGTACTTATGATAAATATATTTTAAAAAACCAATGAATATTACATGAGTTAAACTAGTATCATAAAAATCAATATTTTTTTATGTCTATTTTTAGTCATTTATATTTTATCTCCACTAAGTTATATTTAACTCTCACCAGTCTCTATTTTTTTCCCAAATAATTAAAAATTTATGTATTAATAGAAAATAATTATTTATTTTACTTAAGATATATAAAAAATAAATCCAAGACCATATCTTAGATGAAGTCCTTAGATATAACTTGTATTTAGATAAAAATATGAATATGAAAAGAATATTTTACTGATTAAAATATAAATCATTTTTATATTTCGAAAAATATATTGATAAATTATTCCCATTTTGATCCTAATGAAAACTATTAATACATTTTTCATGATCTTAATTTTCATATTATGTTATAGACTGTATTATTTAAAATTATAAACCATATTCATTAAACAATAGTCATCTAAAAAGTTCAAATAGACAATATTTTATCTTTTTATTACATAATATATCCTTTTCAAACAATAAAAAATGTGACAAAGCTTTATTGTTCTCAATACATAAGTTGAAATTTTTTAAATAAAATCCATTTAAATGAAGTAGATCATATATTCTCCTAATTCAATATTGAAACTCTTTATTTATTTTAAAAACAATGGCCTTTATCTCCTTTTATAAACTACTTTCCATTTATATATTTATGTAAAATTAATAATAGTGTCTTGTAAAAAAGGTATCTTATAACTATAAATGAAAAATAGGGAAATTAATTTCTATAACTTAAATACTTGACGTATACTCTATATAACCCTTCACATATTTTCATGTATTATTGGAAATTAAATTTATTATTTTTAAGATTTCTATAATGCGAACATACCCTTATTTAACAAAACCTCCTTTCAGTTTCAAAGATATAAACACACTATAAAAATCTATAAAATCATCATTATTATTATTTTAACTTATGATTTAACCCTTATTACTTTATACCATTACTATAAAACGAGATATAAAACATATTATGCTATGATATGAAACTCTCAACATATTTAGGTGATTAATTATATGATTAATAAATTCACTAATTTTAAATTAATAATGAATTACTAGAATCTCTCAAGTAATGATTGGAAGAAAAAGTTAATAGTTAAATCTATCCTACACGGTGATCCCAATATTTCCAAATCGTTTACATACCCAATAATATCAAACACATGAGTAAAAACTATATTCCTTATATCATCATGGAAATAAAAAAAATCTTTTTAAGCCTCATATTACTTATGAATTAATTATGTTAAATATTTTTTAGTTTATTTACTATATCATATGAATTTATACTATAATGTTTCTTTTACAAAATTGGTTACCTGAAAATAATAATTAGTGTTGAGATGTCAAGGGAAATATTTTTATGTTTATAATTAAATTTTTTTTATATTTCTTGGGGTCATTAGCATGAAAATTTTCAAGAATAGGTTTCTATTATACATAAATATTCTCTTATTTATTCTGAAAAATTATAAAGTTATAATACCAGTGAAGAAAATTATTATTTATTAGTTTTTAAATTTTAATATCTAATCATAAATATAGATTTTAGGTTATATGTTTTATCTTATAAAATAAAATCATTTTTTAATTGACTGTCATGTTTTGAAAGTAATCGATAATAACTTTTACTAAATATATGGTGCTCTATGAAATCATGCAAGAAAAATTTAGAGGGAGAGGAAATTTTTACCAATTTTTATTAAATTAAACCCCTATATTTCTTAAATTGAGTAGATCATATTTGTCCTAATAAAACCACAAAGACCATAATAATGAAAGGAAAAAATGAAAAAATATTTTTAAATGATTTATATCCCATTTTAGAAGAATATATCCTTATTGTGAATGGTAATGTCCATGGAAAATGTTACATACCTATTTTATAAAAATTAATACTATAGGTTGGATGTGTTAACCCTTACAATGATAACATCCTCCCACCAATTTATAAAAGCATCCCCATCTATGTTATATAAATCCCTTTTTAATTATTTAAGATGTGGTGTACCACTAATTAATGAAGAAACTACTCTTGAATAACTTTTGGATCTTCAAAAATTAATAGATAAATTCTATTTAGGATTCCTTGATTTGATAGAGACCAACTATAATAATAGTTATTATTTCTTTTTTTTAGGTTGGAAAGGATAAAGTAAGGTCTTGGGGGGGGGGGTGAATAGCCCTTATATTTTTTTAAAATATGGGTAAATAATCTAAATTAATTAAAAAATGTAACTTTAAAAGATAATTAGTAGTGGAAAAATGAATATAGAGTATTTTATAGTGGTTTGGTCCAAATTAGACATAGTCCACTCTTATATATCTTTGCTTCATGATAGATACATTGTACACTATAATGATTTTTAAATAGGAATCATAATTTTGTTATAAAATAATTTTTATAGTGTAAGTATAAATATTACACATCAATTTTATATGACACTAAATTTATACAGTGGGAGTCACAACCCAAACAGTTCTGACTTCAGAATCTGAGAGTCACAACTAGAAGAAAGAGAATGATTTTTTTATTAAAAATCATAAAAATAACATGAAATAAGTTGTGAAAGATGATAAGTAGTTTTATATACCTAAGAAACCATGATGTAATAGATAGATAAATGAATTAAGTACAAGTAATGGTTCTTGAGTATTGGATCAACTCATCTTATCAAGGTCGTATTAATCAAAGTAGTTTGAGTTTAGTCCTTAAGAGATCACCAATAATGGTATAAACTGTGTATAATATCACTTGAATGTTCACATAGTATAAACCAATTGTATCTCTTAGAGTCAAAAGTGTATTACAGAATAAGTACTCTATCCCTTTATATAAATTCTACCAAGATACAACAACTAAAGAGAAATCATGAAAATGGTTAGAATAATTCAAAATAATAATAATAGATTCAATAATAAATATTATGGAGATAAAAAATATCCAGGAAATTTAGAAATAATTCACACTAATTTTAATATAGTATTTTAATACTTCAAAACAAGTAAAATAATTTAAATTCAACTATTCAAGAAACAAACTCCATAAATCTCAGTCAAATAAATCCATGAATATCATAAGAAAGTTGAATATGAATTAAAATAACTTATGTATTAATGAATAAAATATAAAAATGTATTTAACATTAATTTAATAGATTTAAAAACCTTAAAAAACAATTAAAAATATTAAAAAATAATTTAGAAACAAATAATACAAAGAATTTAAGAAATAAAAAATAATTTCAAATTATGTAAACCATATGCTATATGTTTTTACAAACGTGATAAATAAAAAATAATAATATATAATACCTCTTTAAAATATTCCAAAACAATTTTTATATACTAAGTATGATTTATATAAAATTTATGAAAAAATAAAATAATAAAAAAATTGTTATAAAAATGCAGAAAAAATATATTATAGACATGAAGAATAGAGAATAATAATATTTTTAAAGGAAAATAATTTTGTCTTAGGCATAGTAGTAGAAAAAGTGAGAACCAAGTAATTGAAGTACTGTGCAAAGTTTATGGTTGAAGATATCATGCCTCATGGTTGTACAACCCACATGAATATATTTACTCATAGTTACAGAAATTTATCATAATAAATATGAAATTTATCAAGATAAATACCAAAATTATATAAAGTTTACTTAATATATAAAATTTTATTACAAAAAATAGCCATAGGAATATAATAATCTTCACTAATAGACAATAAAATAGATAATTTCTTTTTATAAGACCAAGAAATTAAAATTTTCCCAAGAAAATTACACATACCTGATGTACTTTTGTTTTCAATTACAAGGCCTCAAAAATTAGAGACAGAATACAACATTAAATTAAAACAATTATCCTTATAAAAGAAAAAAATGGAGCTAATAGTTCTTTGAAAATATCTAATTATTCTTTTCATAGATTTAAGATGAATTTCTTTTGGGTCATCTTGAAACATTACACATAAATAAAAATAAACATGATATCAGTTCTAGATATTGGAAAATAAAGAAACCTATAATGACTCTATAAAATTTAACATTGATATATTTACCAGAAGAAAACAAATATAATTTATAACTAGTACTCATGATATTTTTCAAAGATTTATAATAATTGAGACCAAAATTTTAACCAACTATTTAGCATATTAAGATTTATTAAGAAAGAATTCATCTTTACTTTGTAAAAATTTAAATCCAAGAAATAACTTTAATTCACCCATTAAGATCTTTCCAAACTTTGATGAAATCAAAGTATAGAAATAATTATAAATAAATTCACTATAATAACCAAAAACTTTATCATCAACATATATTTTCACAATTATAATATCATTAGAAACTATTTTAATAAATAGAGTAGTATCAACATTAACTTTATTGAAACCATTATTCAACAGGAATAAATAAATCCTCTTATACCAAGAATGGGGTGTTTTTTTGAGACTATACAAAGCTTTAGATAACTTATAAACACAATTAGGAAATTTCTCATCATAAAAACCATGCGTTTAACTAACACAAACTTCTTCAGATATAAAACCATTTAATAAATAACTTTTAACATCCATTTGATATAACATAAAAACATTGAAAATAATTAAAATAAAACAACATTCTAATATACTCTGAACTAGAAATAGGCGTAAATGAATTATAAAAATCTATAACTTCTTCTTTATAATATCCTTGTGAACAAGTATATATTTATTTTTGACAATCTATCCAGATGCATCCATCTTGTTTCTAAAGATCTATTTACTTCCAATTAACATATTATCTCCAGGAAATTAAACTAAGGATAAAAAATTATTTCAAAAAAACCTATTAAGCTCATATTTTATAGAAAAAATACAACCAAGATCATTTAATGCATTAACAACATTATTATAAATAATATCAAAGACAAAAGTAGAGCCAATAAAACATTATAAAGAATTGATTCTGGTTTTCATAGCTTAAAAAACATTACCAATCAAATTTTCAACAAGAATATACTTATTAATCCTCCAAGATCTAGTATTATATTGATAATAATATTTCTACCCCTAAATATATACATTATCTATAGGTTTTAAATCATCAAAATTTAAATCCTTGAAATCATCTTCATCATTTTCAAAAATATATTTTTTAACATCATAAGATTCATAAAAATTTACATGCATAGATTATTCAATATTTATGGTATACTTATTATAAAATATATAAGATTTATTATTAGAAGAATAATAAAAAAATACAACTTCAACACTTTTATCATCAAACTTATCTAAATTATCCTTCATACTCAAGATAAAAACTTTACAACCAAAAACTTTAAAATAACCAACCTCCGGTTGTTTACTATTAAACAATTGATAAGGGGTTTTATTAAATAAACGTCTAAAATAAAATCTATTAAAGACATAGAAATTAGTATTAATATATTCCAATTAAAAGTATTTAGGAAAACCATATTCATTAAGCATAATTTGATCCATTTCTTGAATAGTTTTATTTTTCCGTTCTATAACACCATTTTTATGGGGTTCTAGAAGCATAGAAACTATGAGAATAACCATTATCTTTAAAGAAATTATCAAAATTAAAATAAAAAAACTCCATACCTTTATCAATTATAATGTAAATAATTAAACAACCTTTTATAACTTGAAATATCTTATAAAAAAAATCAAATCTAGTTAAGGGTTTATACTTATAAAACAAGAAATAAATCCATACATGTAAACTAAAATAATCATAAACTATAAAAAAATACCTATTACCACAAAAAATAGAAGTTTTTATAGGAAAAAATAAATCAATATGTAAAAATTGAATAGTTTTAGAATAAGAAACATGCTTGATATATCTAAAAGATTCATTTTTTTTCTTACCTTTCAAGCATGAATCATAGAAAAAATATTTTCTTACCTTTAACTTGGAACTAATAAAAAATAGGCCTTTAATATCACTCGAAATGGCTTTTATTTGTGCAAGAAAATCACTGAATATATGAGAAAGGTTAAAAGCCTTTGTTTTTTATCAACGCTAAAAAATCACTGATAAAGGGGTCCTTTATTAGAGTTAAAAAAGCACTGATAAATAGAGCATTTATCAGCAGTTATAGAATCACTAATAAATGAAATTTTATCTACAATCATAGAAGAATTGATAAATTATACATTTATCAATGCTTTTAAAAGTGCTAATAAAGGTTCATACTATAGTGTGCTGTAATAGAACACTACAGCACCACTGCACTATGCTATAATAACACAACACAACACAAAACACACACCATATATAAAAAAAGTCCCAATACAGTATTTAAATGAAATGAAATTTACAACACAAACATAAGAAAAAAATTCTATATTATAGACATTTAAAACATTGGTTTATACAATTACATAAATAAAAAATTATTACATACATTTAAAAACATCCATATTCTTTTGTCTTTTAATCCTAACACGAATCATGCTATTGCTGAAAAAACCACCCCTGCTCAAGAAAAAGAACACACCTGTATAAGAAAACAATTTTTTTTGTTTGTAAAAATGTAAATAAATAAATTAACAAAAAGTGTTAATTTTACTAAAATTGATGTCAATTTTAAATAAAAAGACGCACTTAGAGTCATACCAGTCACACTGTGCATCAGATTTAGGTTTGGCTGATTCAAACATGTCTCAAATGAATTTTGGATCATTTTAATAAAGTATCAAAACATTTGAATGTGTTTTCCTCAATTTTGAGTATGTTAGTTGTCTTTTTTATTAAAATATCATTTTAAACTAGAAACAAGAACTCTTGACACATTCCATTCACATCATGTATTTTTTTGACATGAAACAAATTCTTACATGTCCAAAATGAATTATGATTCATTGTAAAAAATTATCCAGAAAATACGAGTGCATTTGGTCGATTTTTAATGAGTGACACTTTTTGAACTAAAATATCGATTTTAAACTGATAATGAATACTTTGAGTCATACTAGGAACATCGTGTATCAGATTGTGGTGCGACTAATTCCTACATGTCAAAAATAACTTATGGATCATTTTTATAAAGTATAAAAACAAAACGAATGTGTTTGATTGGTATTGACTAGGATAGTTATCAATTTTACTAAAATTGATGAAAATTTTAAATAAAAAGGACGTACTTTGAGTCATACCGGTCACACCGTGTGTCAGATTGAGGTGAGGCTAATTACTACATGTCCAAAATGACATATGGACCATTTTAATAAAGTATAAAAACAACATGAATGTGTTTTATGTATTTTGAGTAAGTCACTTTCCTTTTTTACTAAAATGTAATTTTAAACTAAAAACATGCACTTTTAACTCATTCTGATCACACCGTGTATCAGTTTGACATGAAATAGATTCATATACATCAAAAATAAATTATGAATAATTTTCCAAAATTATTATGAAAATATGAGCATGTTTGATCAGTTTTTAGTGAGTGGCACTTTTTGAACTAAAATATCAATTTTAAACTGATAACAGACACTTTGAGTCATACTAAGAACATCGTGTAACAGATCAAGATTCAGTTTATTTCAACATGTCAAAAATGACTTATTGATCATTTTTGTAAATTATTAAAACAATATAAATGTCTTTTCTCAGTTTTGAGTAAGGCAGTTTTCTATTTTACTAAAGTTGAAGACAATTTTGAATAAAAAGACGCACTTTGAGTCATACCGGTCACACCATGTGTAGGATTGAGGTGAGAATGATTATTACATGTCCCAAATTACTTATGGATAATTTTACTAAAATATAAAAAAAATATGAATGTGTTTTCTCAGTTTTGATACGTCACTTGTATTTTTTACTAAAATTCCATTTTAAAATTAAAATACATACTTTGACTCATATTGATCACATTGTATATCATATTGAGGTTAGGATAATTCATACACATCAAAAATGACTTATAGATCATTGTCCTAAAGTATTTAAAGAATTTGAATGCATTTTTTCAATTTCCAGTAGGAAATTTGGCCTTTTTACTAAAATTGATGTCAATTTTAAATAAAAATATACACTTAGAGTCATAATGGTCACACCGTGTGTCAGATTGAGATGCAATTGATTCATGCACATCTTAAATCACTTGGATCGTTTTCTTAAATTATCAAAACAATATGAATGTGTTTGTTTAGTTTGGATTAGTTTAGATTGTTTTTTACTAAAATTTATGTCAATTTTAAATAAAGACGCACTTGGAGTCATAACAGTCACATCATGCATTATATTGTGGTACAAATGATTCCTACATATTCCAAATCACTTATAGATTTTTGTTCTAAAGTAAAAAAAAGAATCTGAATGTATTTTTTTGGTTTTGAGTATGCCACCCGTCTTTTTTACTAAAATTTCATTTTAAACTTGAATTATGCACTTAGCCTCATATGTATCACATAGTGTATTAGTTTTATGTGAAACCAATTCCTGCATGTCAAAAATGATTTATAAATTAATTCTCTAATTTATCAAAAAAAATGTGTGTGTTTTCTTGGTTTTCCGTGAGTGACACTTTTTTAAGTCAAGTGTTGATTTGAAACTGATAACAGACACATTAAGTCATACCGGGCACATCATATATTGGATTTTGGTGTGACTAATTCTTACACATTAAAAACAACTTATGGATTGTTCTCATAAAATATCAAGACAATATAAATATTTTTTCTTGGTTTTAAGTAAGTTAGTAGTCTTTTTTATTAAATTTAATGTCAATTTAAAATATAAATAAGCACTTTGAGTCATTCAGGTCACATTGTGTATTGGATTAATGTGCGGGTGATTCCTAAACATCAAAAAGTCTAATAAAATCCTAATTTTCAATGTTACCATGATTTATATTGACTTTATTTTTCAACCTTCCAACACTTCATGAGAAGATTTTAAAATACCACATCAACTCGAAAAAAATATTCCACCTGTATAAAAAATATTATGAATAATACTAAAAATAAATAAATTAAACATAAATATGAAATAATAGGTTAATTATTTGGATAATGATTTTAATGTTCAAATATCAATATTACCTCTATAATTTATTAGTGGAGGGAAGTTGAAGGAAATTGATAAATGTAAACACTATAAGAGTGAACGTTTTTGAGGGAGAAAAAATCTGTGAAAGTTTTGGTGTATAAAGGAATGAAAGATGGATAGATCACCCCAACTCGAACAAATGAATCCACCTATATAAGAAAAAAATTATTATGTGAGTAATACTAAAAAAATAAATTAAACATAAATATGAAACAATAGATTAATTATATGTACAATGATTTTACTATGCAAACATCAAGATTACCTTTGTAATTTAGAAGAGGCATAATCTTTGCTCTTTCTATAAAGGCAGTGGAGATAACTTGAAAGAAAGTGATAAATAAAACCCTGTAGGGGTGAAATTGTTTTAAGGGAAAAGAATTCTATGGAAGTTTTGGTATAAAAAGGCATAAAATATGGATAGACCACTCCAACTAGAATAAAAGAATCCAACTGTATAAGAAAACAATTTTTATGTGAGTAATACTAAAAAGAAATAAATTAAACATAAATGTGAAACAATACATTAATTTTATGGAAAATGATTTTACAGTGAATACATCAAGTTTACCTTTGTAATTGAGAATAGGCAGTGTCATCTATATTTCTAAAAGGGTGGTGGACATAACTTTAAATTAAGTGATAAATACCACACTATAGGGGTGAAAATATTTTTAGGGAGAAGAATTATGGGGAAGTTTTGGTGCATAAAGGCATAAAATATGGACTTACCACCCCAACTCATACAATTTAATATACTTTTATATGAAAAAATTATCATGTGAGTAATACTAAAAAGAAATAAATTAAACATAAATGTGAAACAATACATTAATTCTATGAATATTGATTTTATTGTTCAAAGATCAAGATTACCTCTATGATTAAGTAGATATAGAGTCATTGGTCTTCTTGAAAAGGCTTGAAAAATGTATAGAAATATTCTAAAATAAATGAACTCTACAAGGTATAATGAAAATTAAATCAGCATTTCATTATATAATTTTTGAGTAAAATAGAGAATGTATATTGTAACATTACCTTCAAATATTTCCAAAGGGTTTCCTTTATTATATTTTGTTCTTACGAGGGATTGATAACATCATCATGTGTAGAAGACATTTTATATATGAGTAGTCAAAAATTTAATTTAGATTATGTTAATATAGTAGAGAACATATAATATTATGATGAAAACATAATATATTAAAAAACCTTCCACATTCTCATTGAAATCTCTTTATTTTTTTGAAGGTTTAAAGGATTTGGTTCTTCTATCATGAATCCAAATCTCTGCTTTGTGGTCCCATATTACATATAAGACATTATCTATATTGGTACCATGATGAACTAATTGTGATGTCCTAATAAAAGTGTCATCCTCGATTGAATTTTCATCTGACTCTAAATTTATTGTAGTCACCAGTAGAACAATTGTGCAATTATTTTTTATTGGATCAGATACATAAAATACTTTCACTGATATTGATTCCATTATGAATGGCTCACCTTTTCCCCTTCCACACTAAAATTATCCTTCACAAGGCCTATTTCATCAACTTTCACTCCATTGATATTTTCAACCCATTTCAATGGAAAGGCATTACTTGAAATGTTTTATAATCCAACTCGTATATCTATTCGATAATGAAAAAATATGACATATTTGCATAAATTGGATTTTTATCCTTGGAAAAAGATATGTGCATCACTTCAACCACAAGTGTAACGCCACTATTTTTCATTATACTGAAGTCATTATGTTCTTTTGTATAAAACATATTACCATTGATTACAAAACCAGCATAAGATATAGTATTTTCATTTGGTCCTCTGGCTATCCATTTAAGTCATTCAACAATTGAATTTAGATTTTCAGATAACTCCTTATAAATTTGATCTCCAAACCATCCTATAAATTATTGATTATGTGTATTTGATATCCATCCTTCAGCCTTTTATGGATTCAAATATCTAATAATTTCTTTGTGGTATTCAATGTATGAATCAACATCTTCATAATTATGTAATATGTAAAGGTGAACTTGATCCCAATCTATCAAGGAAATTGTAACAACAACTCTTCCAGAAATCTCTTTTCCCAGAAGGTGTTCACTGTGATGATACTTTGGGAGATTGATGCTTTCAACATCTGATAGGTAATCAGTATAGGTAAAACTATCTTCTTCAAAAATATATCATTCTACAATACAACCTTCTGGATGAATTTGATTCTTGACATACCCTTTCAAAATCCTGATATACTATTCAATGAAGTACATCCATCTATAATGGATAAGGCCAAAATTTTAAACCTCTATAACCAAGTGAATCATCTGGTGGAACATTATATCAAATAATGATGGTGGTAAGAACATCTCTAATTCACATAATATGATTGAAATCTCCTTATTCATGATGGGAAAATTCACCAGGTATAAAAATTTACTTCATATATATTTAAAAAAAAGCAATATATGGTTTATGTATGTCATTCATTTTGCGACAGAATGCAACCGAAATCAACAGGTATTAAATCTTGCATCAAAACATGACACTCATGTGATTTTAGTCCTTACAAATTCAAATTAGTTATTAACATGGCATTAATGATATTTAATGAATACCCTTATAGACCTTTTACACTAGTAAGGAAGAGGGAAAACTATAATTTTTTCTATCTGGATAGAGTGTCAGCTATTAGAAGAAGAAAATTCCACATTTTACACTTCACTAGTGCCAACTCTTCCCTTATCCCCATTTCAATCAAGTCCAAAATAGACTCGATTCCTTCTTTTATTTTACTAGGAACATTTAGTAATGTACCACTAACACTATAAAATACATTTAATCTATATGTATGACATTAATAAAATGTCTGACATACAAAAAATTCCAAAATAGAAATTCAAATAAAATTGATATCTTATTCCAACATGATTTTTTAAGGTTTTTCAAAAATGGTTTTATGAAAACAGTGTCAATTTTTTTACTTTATTGTACAATTGATTTATAGTTATTGTAGACAGTGTTATACCTTGCTTGATATTCTCATTGAATGATGTCGTTCAGGATCAATATTTTTGTCATCAAGGTAAAAATTTCCAATGTATTAAAAAAAGTATTTGAGGAATGTTTCAACCGAACTGATTATGTGCGTTTTTCAAAAATGAGACACCCCAACATTTTTTTATGATATATCCTAATATATTTCTATAAGTGGGGAAGTAATTTATCGTTCTATAAAACATGACCCTCAATGTGAATTTTTCACTTCTATAAGCATCATAAATTGTAACACCTCTATCCGACATCAATTTTAGATCTTTTATCAAAGGATCCAAATAGAAATCAATATCATTACTGGGTTGTTTTGGTCTACATATAAGCAGCGACAACATAATGTTTTTTCACTTCATGCATAACTATTGAGGCAAGTTATAATTTACTAACATTAAGGTCTATTTACTATGAGTAATACTCTATACACCAAAACTATTTATTCTATATTTATATAATGTAAGATGCAAGTTTCTTAGATCATTTCCAAATTAATAAAACTCATAACCAATTTTCTTCTACTAAGGATAATTTGCTAGATAACGTAGGTTCCCATCATTAATTCTTGTATTATATGCCATTTTAATTTTCTTGTGTTTTCTTGAAATCTATATAGTCTTTTAAACCATGTAATTATAGGAAATTACCATACATATTTCTAAGGACTTGATTCATTTTTCTTGTATCGATTTTCACCACACTTAGGGAATTTTATGAGTGACTCATGGTCCTTGTGAAACAATATGAAATCATTTATACACGCATGAATTTTTTTATAGATCATTCCCATTGAACGTAACATTCATTTAGCATAATATGTTCGACATGGTAGTTTATTTTCTTCTAGAATCATATCATTTTAGGAGACCAAGTAGTTTTGTAAAGATGGTGTCACTCCATCCACTACTAGTTTTTAAATTATATAACTTTAATACAATTGAAAATGTTGTATATTTAGTACAACCAGTATACAATGGTTTCTTGGAACATCTATTTAACTCCTCAAACAACTTTTGACAATCAAAATGGTCATATTCAATTTCCATTTTCATTTATTCCATGTGATCTCTATCATCATTTACAAATTTATTCTTATTAAATGATTTATAAACCACAGTATCATCCCAATCAGCGTTCACATTCAGTTTTCCCCATGTTTAGTCCAAAATTTATATCTTTGATATATTCCATGAAAAATATAATATTCTTTAAAATCTTTCAGACTAATTTGTATTGAATAGCAACAACGTAAATATGGGCAAAGGATTTTATAAGGGTCGTCTACATGCTCTCTTATAAACTTGATAAAATATTTAACTCTATCTTCATACTCGTTTGTAAAATGATTATAATTCATTCATTTTCGATTCATATCCATACAATTGGGTTCATAAAATAATAATTTTTTACTATATATAAGTAAATACACATAAGATATTCATTATAAAATGTTAAAGTTAAATACAATTATAATAAGGGAAACTCTAAATTTGATTGTTTCAAATAATTTTAGTATGTTGATGAAAATGGGTAATTAGATTCAAGAAAATAACTACTCTACTATGGTAGGTGTTATCCTATGAATTCATTAAATGGTGAAAGTTATAAACAACTCATCCTCATTTAATTTTATATGATGCATACCCACCCTTAATATGTATAGGTAATGCACAAAACATATCTATTATTTCTTCACATTGGATACACATGAGATGTATATTTTTATTTATCACATATTAAGGATTGGGTATTTGAGAAAATGACACCCCTTCTCAATTATATAGGAACCCCTCCACCACCATTTTAGAATAACAACTAAAATGATGATCCCTCAATATAATCTACAAATAATATTTATAATTTTCATCCATTACACTTTTTAGAGGTCCTAGTCACAATAAAATGTCCTAAACTATTCAATACGAAGAAATATTTCAATATAAGATATGATTTCATTTATATAATTAAGAATTTCTTATATTTATTTTCTATTTATCTTTTTCAACAATATATTCCTAATAATAATTTACCATTTTAATAAAATCAAAATAAAAAAATCATACTTCTAAAATAAATATATTACAATAAAATTAAATTCATATTAATTATCATTTATTGATTATTACATGTTTTTTGGGTCAATTTAACCACCAACATGAAGGGTGATATAAAATGATATCATGGATTGTTATGAAAACATAATTAATTTTTAATTTGATATTTATAACGAACGGTTTTTTGTTTATGGTTCAATAAAGGTAACATAAAAATTTAACCCATTCTTAATAAACCACCTTAAGTTTTTCAAAAATTACTATAACAAGCATGTTATAGTTTTCACGTTGGGAAACCATACCTAAAACATCCATGGAATGAACATGGAATATATTAACTCACAATGGAAATATAATTATAATACCTTATTTTGAAAAAGAATATGAAATCTTGAATAGGGATCAATGACCAATATTTCTATATAGAAATAGATAAGGAATAATTGGAACTATTATCAACTAATGATCAATATAAATTAAAAACTAGGAATTAAGCATGAGGAGAAAGCTGGGGGAAAATGTAGAGAGTGAAATTATAAGGCCCCAACCTTAAACCTTACTTAATCTTGAGTTATTACAAGATTACACATTGAGGATCTTTTCAGGTTTAGAGTTTTAGAGAATTAGATTGTAAAACTTGCATTACATTCCACATTTAAATAAAGTGGTTACATAAAAGATAGTATTCATTTTTCCCATGAACGGAAACATATTTAAAATAAAACATGGATTCTTTCTTGACACTTCCTTGACACTATCATCACATCATGTACATTTCCCTTGACCTGTGAACAACATTTCAAAAACTTAGGATGAGCATAAAAAGCTCAGTCAGGGATATAAAAATATGGAAAGGAAACATGAGTACATATATACATAAGAATGAAATCAAACTTTACCCATAAAACATAAGCACTTTAACATACCTCATCAAATCATGAATAAATCATAAAAATCATAAGATATAGAGGTAAATTGAGGCATTCATAACATTCTTACATAGGGAGTAACCCTCTTGGTTACGTTTTGGAATACCCATCACAGTATATTCCCTAAATCTCTTCGGATAAACCTTAACGTTTAACTCCTTCGCGTTACCCAATGCATTATAGAGCTATATCGGGCTCACCCGCCCTTAGTTTATCATGGAACCACCCGTCTTCATAACAATGCCCAAGAACCATAACATAATCATAGAACATAACTTAAGCATAAAGGAAAGATAACATTCCCACATTGCAATAACAATATAAAATTTTAAGATATTGAAATAATGAATCTATTCTAAAAACCAATTTCAAAACCATTTAAAACATTTATTAACAAGATTTTTAAATCAAAGTGTCCCATACAAAATTGAAGATTTTAACATTTTAAACCATTAATATCCATATAAATAAATCCTTAAAACCATTTTGAAAACATGGATATTAATGAGAAATATTTATAAGATTAAATCATTAAAACATTTAAAATGATATTTTAGTTAAAGGGTTTTTAACAAAATGAGAGACACTTGAATACAATAATTGAAAAATAACATTTAATAAAAACTTTATAATATCATGAGAATAAAGGGATTCATGATATAATATTCCAAATGATAGTATATACACCATATAATAGTGAATTGGTTCATAACAACAATGAAGTCTCAATGGAAATGTAAATTGAGATGAAATCCATTATAAAGATGGTATCCTTAAATTAAGGATAAATCAATCTCATAATTATGTGCGAAAAATATAAATACACCCAATATAAGTGGATATTAAGTGTAAAACAATCAAAGGTCATTAACACATATTCAAAGGATGACATATTCAATAACTACACGTTGAACCCAACAAAATCAAAATTGGGTTAAGAAGTTCCCTTGACAGCCTAACGACGTCACATCAAATTTTAGAAAAAGAGTTGATGAGAGAGATAAAGGGTATCTCATAAATTGGACATAAAATTTACAGAAATAAGGATATATAATAACATATCCCCACATAATAAGATGAAAATTAAAAGACATAACAAAATAAGTCTTTTAAAAAGAGGAGGGTGAAAGGTTCCCTTACCGACTTGGGTAACTTTCGAAACATACACCCCATTGAAGAAGGGTCGTACAATGAATATGTAAATACCCATAAATTAAATTATATTACACAAAGAGTATAATAATTGGAAGTACATAAAACACTCAAAGGAACTGGTGGAAAATGTAGCATAAATCTCACGTGAATAAAAGTTAGATGAAAAATCCCTTACGAAAACTCGGCAGCCTAACGACGCCACTTAAAACTTCCAAAAATGGATTGATGAGATAAAATATGGTCTCTCATCATATTAAAATAAAATTTACAGAAAGAGTAATATAAAAGAACATCCCCCAACATAACAAATTGGAGCTTAAAATAAGTGACATAAAGGATAGTACTTAAAAAGAAAGAGGGAGGTTGGATCTCTTACGAAAATTCGGCAGCCTAATAGCGCCACTAAAAACTTCCAAAATGGATTGATGAGAGAAAATAGGGTCTCTCATCATATGAACATAAAAAGTACAGTAAGATTAATATAAAATAACATCCCAATCATAAGAAATATGAGCTTAAGAGGAATGATATAAAAGAGTGTACTTAAAAAGAAAGAGAGGAGTAGGATCCCTTACCTCGGGTCCGACTTGACTTGATCGTTCTTTAACCTCCTAAATAATAAACTTGAGTTAATTTATACAAGATTAAGAATCTTTTTCAAGTTCATTATTCCTTTTATATCACTTACTACCATGCTATGAACACTATGTAATTATTTAAGTTAATAATGGTCGTTTTGTAGATCATTGCTACTTGAGTAAAAAATAAACTCTTTATAATTACAAGTTGTTCATGTGGTAAAATATATATTATATACAGAATTATATTCATTATTTAGATATAATATATATAATATAAATCCATTATATTAATGCATTTATAATATTACATAACATTTATAGGTAAGAAATGAAATGCACCGTTCTTGGAGACGGTAAGCCGTACGTACGCATGAACACTACTGCCATTTCTATTTATTATTTAATGGAATTAAAACATAATGATACATAATATTTTTATAATTTCAGTATGGTATCATATATAATATCATTAAATCTATCCTTTATACGTACCACATATGGTATTAATGAATCAAATCACTTTGAGGGGGCGGTAGTCGCACTTCCTAAAATGAAGATATCGCGTTTAACCACAATGGAAACCATAAAGGCATGCCATAAATGAAAAATACAGAAGCTTAAGTAAAAAATAAACATATTATATATCATATATAAAAATAGTGACATATTAATGGCCACCTTTGAGGGTGTTAAAAGAATATTGAACAATCATCGTTTCGTGAGGCAGAAATTCACCATCCACAGAAACAGTATGTTCTTTAACCATTAGATGTAGGTGTTTGTAAATGTAGCTCGAATAATTATTATAACAACATCCTAGTATATTGAAGATACTGGAGTTTTTACAAAAGAAATGAATAAAAGGAGTTTAAGGGGTTGGAGAAGCAAAATAAAACAAAAGAACACAAGTGAAGACATTACCTTAAAATCAGGTATCTCTCTTTGATTTGAGCTCAAAGGCTTCCTTGGGAAGACTTTTACAAAAAGTGAGGATTCTAGGAGTAAGAAAGGGACGTGGAGAGAGAAAATGAGAAGGGTTTGGCCGAGACAAAGGCTTTAGAGGTGTGGTTAAGGTGGTATAGGTGGGGACCTTTTATAAGAGGAGAGGAGGGGCACTCTTGGAAAGTTACAAAATGTTACTTTATTTTCAAATGAGTTTCGGATTTTAAAGGTCCCACATTGATTTATTTATAGTATAAGGTGGTAAGGGTTCTAAATATACTCATCCAATAGGTCTTTGACAAGTGTAAGTTATAGTTTTAACATTATCTTTTAATTTTATTTAAATCCTTTATTAATGAGGTAATCGCTGCATCATCATGATGTCATAAATAATTTAATTTATTTAATGTCTAAAAATTATAAAAAAAATATCATGATATAGGAAATCGTTTCAGATTTATAATGAATATTTATAGTAAAAAATATGACTTGTATAACCCCATTTAAAAATTGTTTTAGTAAAACAACTCATGCTTGTGACATTTTTATTTTAACTTTAAATAAAAAGTTATTTACGTCATTTTCCAACCAAAGTGGCTCTATGGGGTCCCCAAGTTTACCCATGGATTGTCTTGGTCGTACATGACACATAAAATGAAGGTATTACATGTGTCTAGGTCATTTCATATTATTAAAACATTATTTTTACCTTAAATTACACTAATTACCTCTAATCGCGATTAAAAACTTAAAAGTTACTATTAACCAAAAAATTATTTTAATCCCATTGAACCATATTTTACAACCTAATGACAACCATTTATTATGGATTTTTTAAATTCAAATCATAGAAGTGGTAATGTTTCATTTAAACGAAAAATCAGTTTTTAAACTACCACTTAGTGGTTTAACTATTCATCAAAAATTGAAGTTTTTCAGAAAAATATCAAAAATTAACTCTAAGATATATTTGATATTCTGAATTCAAAAATGATTTCTACTTTACAAAATTCAAAACATATATGTTGCATTAATTAATTTAATAATTAATTCCCGCTGTCAAAACAAATAGCGTGTTTTTAAGAAACAATATCTATTAAAAGATTGACACTAGTTTAAGTCCAATTTCAAAGTGAAATTAATTCCAATGAACACCATTAGATTAAATGGTAAAAATATATTATAAATAAACTTTAATCTAAATTAAAAATATAATCTATTCATATAAATAAATCAGATTAAAAGGAGGTTTTGAATTAAAATGCAACATTTTCATTAAAAATGATCTTTATCGGAAAAATAACAAAATTTTACACAAAGTAAATTTTGATTTCTAGATTCTAAAGAAGGATTTTATTTTGTCAAATAAAACATATAAAATTTTCAAAATTATATTTAGAAAAGGTTCTCCATCAAAAGGCTGTTAATCGACCTTTTAAAGAATATTAGAAGATTTATGCTTAAAATTGGATTCATTTGCATTTTAAGCCTCCAACATTTATTGGATAAAAGTAAAAATATTTGACAGACATATATAATCATTTTTTAGTTAGTTCCGTTCATTCCTGCAATTACAACAGTTAGGCGTTAACTACCTTTTAAAATAATATTATTTTATTATTAGAGTGCAATGTAAGATTTCGAAGAAACTCGTTGTTGCGTATTGGGTACGCCCTCGAGCATAGCATTCCCTTTAAAGTAATATTAATATTTTATTCAAAAATATGGATAAATATGAAAATTTCACATTCTTTATTTACCTGGGGTGTTACATCCTAACCCCTTTTGGGAATTTCTTCCTCACAATTTTAAAATTGGGCTTGGAAGCTTCATTGAAAATTCCACATTGGAACAAGAGTCAGTAAAACTATCACTTTAAAAGAATGGGAGAGAAGTACAAATGTCACCCAAGTTAACCCATACTAGGATTCCAAGTATGAAAATATGGATATGGAAGAAAAAACAAAGGGTCATGTTCTGATGGAGAGTGATAGTAAACATGCATAAGAGAAAGTTAACAATAAGAAAATCACAAACTTGTGATGGGTTAAACAGTATTTGATTCCCCAGTAGGAAAAATTAACAGACAAAATTTTTGTTTTAAGATACTCTTCATTGAGGAATTTATTTTTGAACTTAAATAAATCATAATGAAACATAATTACTTGTCATGTAGACTTTCAACTTTTACTATATTCCTTAATCAAACTCATATTTTCTAAAAAATGTGAGTATTTAGGAAGACTTGTTCGCATTAAGAGTACTATAATCAACTTCTTGAGAATAACTTAATCCACAAAAGAGAACTATATATTTCCCATGTCTTTAGAAAAAAACCAAAACAAAAAATTGTCAGTATGAGATCAGATAATCCACAAAAGTATAATCTTTTATAAAAAGAAAATCTATTTTTAATCTCCAAAATTTGTCCAAAAAAAACCAAAGTTCAACGAAGACCATTCGATAAACAATTTTCCATAAAATTCTTCAAAGTAAACCAAACTAAGATTGAAACCCAAATATTTGAAGGATTTAATCACATAGTCTTCCAAGGTACAAATTAACTTTTATCTCCAAATAACATCAGTTGCTCTTAAATTCTCATATTGAAAAGTAATTAACCTAATCACATATCCTCCATGATAGGTTAATCATTTCCATAGATAACCCAAAATAAACTTACTCTTGATTCCTAAAATCATCTAACTAAAAAGAATTAGTCAAACTAACTAGGGACTTCACGTAGTCCAGTGGTAGGCGATAAATACCAGTCGCACTTTGGTTGTGGGTTCGATTCCTGCAGCTTTGTCCGACGCGACAGGTTGTCACACGGTCTACGTGTTGTCCTTTTTCCAAAACTATATAATTTTTAAAACATTCCCCAAAACGATATAAAATATTAAAAAATAATCATAACATATTTTAACATCAAGTTTATCTCATGCCTTTCATTTTCCATCATATCATAGAGTAACCCATAATTACCTAAAAAGTAATATAAACCCTAATGGTTACCTTTATAATTATTACCTGAACTTCCACATCAATTGGTCATCTCTTAAATGATGCATTATAGAACATAACAAGGTTCAAGTGGTTGATCATGACTCCTTGATAGTTGGTTTAGAATAACCACGAGTTTCCTCATTGAATCCCCCATTTCATCCAGTCTCTTAATCAGAGAACCACCACAGTTTCCTTCAAACCTATTGTCACTTTGGTTCCTGATAGATCCATCCATTCACTAAAAACAGAAATGACAGTGTGAGTATATCAAAAAAACCATCATGTACTAATGAGGAATATAAACAATATGATATACTTACTCATTCACTTTATCTAAAACTAGGAATCTTTCTGAAATCCTAACCATTATGGTAATGTCACTTATGCTTAGAGAATACCCTAACCTCTAAAGTTATCTAAACCGACCTCTGATACCAACTATAAGGCCCCAGCCTTAAACCTTACATAATCTTGAGTTATTACCAGATTACACATTGAGGATCTTTTCAGGTTTAGAGTTTTAGAGAATTAGATCATAAAACTTTCATTACATTCCACATTTAAACAAATTGGTTACATAAAAGATAGTATTCATTTTTCCCATCAACGGAAACATATTTAAAATAAAACATGGATTCTTTCTTGACACTTACTTGACACTATCATCACATCATGTCCCTTTTCCTTGACCTATGATTTTTTTTTTCAAAAACTTGGGTTGAGAATAAAAAGCTCAGTAAGGGATATAAAAATATGGAAAGGAAACATGAGTACATATATACATAAGAATGAAATCATACTTTACCCATAAAACATAATCACTTTAACATACCTCATCAAATCATGAATAAATCATACAAATCATATGAAATAAAGGTAACTTGAGGCATTCATAACATTATTACATAGGGAGTAACCCTCTTGGTTACGTTTTGGAATACCCATCACTGTATATTCCCTAAATATCTTCAGAGAAACCTTAACGTTTAACTCCTTCACGTTACCCAATGTATTGGAGAGCTATATCGGGCTCACCCGCCCTTAGTTTATCACCGAACCACCCGTCTTCATAACAATGAACAAGAACCATAACATAATAATAGAACATAACTTAAGCATAAAGGAAAGATAACATTCCCACATTGCAATAACAATATAACATTTTAAGATATTGAAATAATGAATCTATTATAAAAACCATTTTCAAAACCATTTAAAAAATTTAATAAAGATATTTTTAAATCAAAGTGTCCCATACCACATTGAAGCTTTTAACATTTTAAACCATTAATATCCATATAAATAAATCCTTAAAACCATTTTAAAAAAATGGATATTAATTATAAATATTTATAAGATTAAATCATTAAAACATTCAAAACGATATTTTAGTTAAAGGGTTTTTAACAAAATGAGAGACACTTGAATACAATAATTGAGGAATAAAATTTAATAAAAACTTTGTAATATCATGAGAATAAAGGGATTCATTATATAATATTCCAAATGATATTATATACACCATATAAGAGTGAATTGGTGCATAACAACAATGAAGTCTCAATGGAAATGTAAATTGAGATGAAATCCATTATAAAGATGGTATCCTTAAATTAAGGATAAATAAATCTCATAATTATGTGCGAAAAATATAAATACACCCAATATAAGTGGATATTAAGTGTAAAATAATAAAATATCATTCATACATATTCAAAGGATGACATATTCAATAACTACATGTTGAACCCAAAGAAATCGAAAGTGGGTTAAGAAGTTCCCTTGACAGCCTAACGACGTCACATCAAATTTTAGAAAAAGAGCTGATGAGAGAGATAAAGGGTATCTCATCACTTGGACATAAAATTTATGGCAATAAGGATATATAATAACATATCCCCACATAATAAGATGAAAATTAAAAGACATAACAAAAGAAGTCTTTTAAAAAGAGGAGGGTGAAAGGTTCCATTACCGACTTGGGTCACTTTCGAAAAGTACACCCCATTGAAGAAGGGTCATACAATGAATATGTAAATACCCATAAATGAAATTATATTACACAAAGAGTATAATAATGGGCAGTACATACACCACTCAAAGGAACTGGTGGAAAATGTAGCATAAATCTCACGGGAATAAAAGTGAGATGAAAAATCCCTTACGAAAACTCGGCAGCCTAACGGCGCCACTTAAAACTTCCAAAAATGGATTGATGAGATAAAATAGGGTCTCTCATAATATTAAAATAAAATGCACAAAAATAGCAATATAAAATAACATCCTCTAACATAACAAAGAGGAGCTTAAAAGAAGTGACATAAAGGAGAGTACTTAAAAAGAAAGAGGGAGGTTGGATCTCTTACGAAAATTCGGCAGCCTAACGGCGTCACTCAAAACTTCCAAAGTGGATTGATGAGAGAAAATAGGGTCTCTCATAATATGAAAATAAAAATTACAGTAATAGTAATATAAAATAACATCCCAATCATAATAAATATGATCTTAAAAGGAATGAAATAAAAGAGTGTACTTAAAAAGAAAGAGAGGAGTAGGATCCCTTACCTTGGGTCCGACATGACTCGATCATTCTTTAACCTCCTGAATAATAAACTTGAGTTAATATATACTTGATTAAGAACCTTTTTCAAGTTCATTATTCCTTTTATATCACTTACTACCATTCTATGAACACTATGTAATTATTTAAGTTAATAATGGTCATTTTGTAGATCACTGCTACTTGAGTCAAAAATAAACTCTTTATAATTACAAGTTGTTCATGTGGTAAAATATATATTATATCCAGAATTATATTCATTATGTAGATATCATATATATCATATATATCCATTATGTACATGCATTTATAATATTACATAACATTTAGAGGTAAGAAATGAAATGCACCGTTCATGGAGACAGTAAGCCGTACGTACGC
The DNA here is from genome assembly GCA_963277665.1 of Viscum album. Taxonomy (NCBI): domain Eukaryota; kingdom Viridiplantae; phylum Streptophyta; class Magnoliopsida; order Santalales; family Viscaceae; genus Viscum; species Viscum album. Next base: position 1,035,975,647 of record OY728141.1, on the reverse strand, counting down.
ATGAACACTACTTCCATTTCTATTTCTTATTTAATGGAATTAAAACATAATGATACATAATATTATTATAATTCCAGTATGGTATCATATATAATATCATTAAATCTATCCTTTATACATACCACATATGGTATTAACAAATCAAATCACTTTGAGGGGGCGATAGTCAGCACTTCCTAAAATGAAGATATCACGTTTAACCATAATGGAAACCATAAAGCTATGCCATAAATGAAAAATACAGAAGCTTAAGTAAAACATAAACATATTATATATCATATATAAATATAGTGACATATTAATGGCCACCTTTGAGGGTGTTAAAAGAATATTGAACAATCATCGTTTCGTGAGGCAGAAATTCACCATCCAAAGAAACAGTATGTTCTTTAATCATTAGATATAGGTGTGTGTAAGTGTAGCTCGAATCCTTCTTATAAAAACATCCTAGTATATTGAATATACTGGATGTTTTACAAAATTAATGAATAAATAGTGTTTAGGGGGTTGGAGAAGCAAAATAAAACAAAAGAACACAAGTGAAAACATTACCTTAAAATCGGGTATCTCTCTTTGATTTGAGCTCAAAGGCTTCATTGGGAAGACTTATGCCCAAAGTGAGGCTTCTAGGAGTAATATAGGGATTTGGAGAGACAAAATGAGTAGGGGTTGGCTAAGAAAAAGGCTTGAGAGGCGTGGTTAAGGTGGTAGAGGTGGGGGCCTTTTATAAGAGGAGAGGAGGGGCACTCTTGGAAAGTTACAAAATGTTACTTTATTTTCAAATGAGTTTCGGATTTTAAAGGTCCCAAATTGATGTATTTAAAGGATAAGGTGGTAAGGGTTCCAAATATACTAATACAATAGGTCTTTGATAAGTTTAAGTTATAGTTTTAACATTATATTTTCATTTTATTTAAATCCTTTATTAATGAGGTAATCGCCACATCATCATGACGTCATAAATAATTTAATTTATTTAATGTCTAAAAATTATAAAAAAATATCATGATCTATGAAATATTTTTATATTTCTAATTAATATTTATAGTAAAAAATATGACTTTTATAACCCCATTTAAAAATTGTTTTAGTAAAACAACTCATGCTTGTGACATTTTTATTTTAACTTTAAATAAAAAGTTATTTATGTCATTTTCCAACAAAAGTGGCTCCATGGGGTACCCAAGTTGACCCATGGATTTTCTTGGTAGGCCATGACACATCCAATGAGGGTAGGACATGTGTCTTGGTCATTTCATATTATTAAAACATTATTTTTACCTTAAATTACACTAATTACCTCTAATCGCGATTAAAAACTTAAAAGTTACTATTCACAAAAAAATTATTTTAATCCCATTGAACCACATTTTACATCCTAATGAAAAACATTTATGTCAGATTTTTGAAATTCAAATCACAGAAGTGGTAAAGTTTCATTTAAATGAAAAATCAGTTTTTAAACTACCACTTAGTGGTTTCACTATTCATCAAAAATTGATGTTTTTCAGAAAAATACCAAAAATTCACCCTAAGCTATATTTGATATTCCAAATTAAAAAATGATGTCTATTTTACAAAATTCAAAACATATATGTTGCATTAATTAATTTAATAATTAATTCCTGCTGTCAAAACAAATAGCGTGTTTTTAAGAAACAATATCTATTAAAAGATTGACACTAGTTTAAGTCCAATTTCAAAGTGAAATTAATTACAATGACCACCATTAGATTAAATGGTAAAAATATATTACAAATAAACTTTAATCTAAATTAGAAATATAATATATCCATATAAATAAATCAGATTAAAAAGAGGTTTTGAATTAAAATGCAGCATTTTCAATAAAAATGATCTTTATCGGAAAAATAACAAAATTTTACACAAAGTAAATTTTGATGTCCAGATTCTAAAGAAGGATTTTATTTTTTCAAATACAATATATAAAATTGTCAAAAGTATATTTAAAAAGGGTTCTCAATCAAAAGGCTGTTAATCGACCTTTTAAAGAATATTAGAAGATTTATGCTTAAAATTGGATTCATTTGCATTTTAAGCCTCCAACATTTATTGGATAAAAGTAAAAATATTTGACAAACATATATAATAATTTTGTAGTTAGTTCCATTCATTCCTGCCATTACAACATCTAGGCGTTAACTACCTTTTAAAATAATATTATTTTATTATTATAGTGTAACTTAAGATTTCAAAGAAACTCGTTGTTGCGTATTGGGTACGCCCTCGAGAATAGCATTCCCTTTAAAGTAATATTAATATTTTATTCAAAAATATGGATAAATATGAAAATGTCATATTCTTTATTTACCTGGGGTGTTAGATCCTTCCCCCCTTTTGGGAATTGCGTCCTCGCAATTTTAAAATTGGGTTTGGAAGCTTCATTGAAAATCCCACATCGGAACAAGAGTTAGTAAAACTATCACTTTAAAAGAATGGGAGATAAGTACAAATGTCACTCGAGTTAACCCATACTAGGATTACAGGTATGAAAATATGGATATGGAGGAAAAAAAAAGGGTCATGTTCTGATGGAGAGTGATAGTAAACATGTCTAGGAGAAAGTTAACAACAAGAAAATCACAAAATTGTGATGGGTTAAACGGTATTTGATTCCCCAGTAGAAAAAATTAACAGAAAACATTTTTGTTTTAAGATAATCTTCATTGAGGAATTTATTTTTGAACTTAACTAAATCATAATGAAACATACTTACTTGTCACGTAGACTTTCAACTTTTACTAGATTTCTTAATCAAACTCATATTTTCTCCAAAAGACGAGTATTTAGGAAGACTTGTTCGCATTAAGAGTACTATAATCAAATTATTGAGAATCACCTAATACAAAAAAGAGAACTATATATTTCCCATGTCTTTAGACAAAAACCAAAACAAAAAATTGTTAGTATGAGATCAGATAATCCACAAAAGTATAATCCTTTATAAAAAGAAAATCTATTTTTAATCTCCAAAATTTGTCCAAAAACAAAACCAAAGTTCAACGAAGACCATTCGATAAACAATTGTCCATAAAATTATTCAAAGTAAACCAAACTAAGATTGAAACCCAAATATTTGAAGGATTTAATCATATAGTCTTCCAAGGTACAAATTGACTTTTATCTCCAAATAACATCAGTTGCTCTTAAATTCTCATATTAAAAAGTAATTAACCTAATCACATATCCTCCATGATAGGTTAATCATTTCCATAGATAACCCAAAATAAACTTACTCTTGATTCCTAAAATCATCTAACTAAAAATAATTAGTCAAACTAACCAAGGACTTCACGTAGTCCAGTGGTAGGTGATAAATACCTGTCGCACTTTGGTTGTGGGTTCGATTCCCGCAGCTTTGTCCGACGCGACGGGTTGTCACACGGTCTGCGTGTTTTACTTTTTCCAAAACTATATAATTCATAAAACATTCCCCAAAATGAGATACAATATTCAAAAATAATCATAACATATTTTAACATCAAGTTTATCTCATGCCTTTCATTTTTCATCATATCATAGAGTAACCCATAATTACCTAAAAAGTAAGGATCATATAAACCCTAATGGTTACCTTTATAATTATTACCTGAACTTCCACATCAATTGGTCATCTCATACATGATGCATTACAGAACATACCAAGGTTCAAGTGGTTGATCATGACTCCTTGATAGTTGGTTTAGAACAACCACGAGTTTCCTCATTGAATCCCCCATTTCATCCAGTCTCTTAATCAGAGAACCACCATAGTTTCCTTCAAACCTATTATCACTTTGGTGCCTGCTAGATCCATCCATTCACTAAAAACAGAAATGTCAGTGTGAGTATATCAAAAAAACCATCATGTACTAATGAGGAAGATAAACACTATGATATACTTACTCATTCACTTTATCTAAAACTAGGAATCTTTCTGAAATCCTAACCATTATGGTAATGTCACTTATGCTTAGAGAATACCCTAACCTCTAAAGTTATCTAAACCGACCTCTGATACCAACTATAAGGACCCAGCCTTAAACCTTACTTAATCTTGAGTAATTACAAGATTATACATTGAGGATCTTTTCAGGTTTAGAGTTTTAGAGAATTAGATCATAAAACATGCATTACATTCCACATTTAAACAAATTGGTTACATAAAAGATAGTATTCATTTTCCCCATCAATGAAAACATTTTTAAAATAAAACATTGATTCTTTCTTGACACTTCCTTGACACTATCCTCACATCATGTACCTTTCCTTGACCTGTGAAAAACATTTCAAAAACTTGGGACGAGCATAAAAAGCTTAGTAAGGGATATAAAAATATGGAAAGGAAACATGAGTACATATATACATAAGAATGAAATCATACTTTACCCATAAAACATAAGCACTTTAACATACCTCGTCAAATCATGAATAAATCATAGAAATCATAAGAAATAAAGGTAACTTGAGGAATTCATAACATTCTTACGTAGGGAGTAACCCTCTTGGTTACATTTTGGAATACCCATCACAGTATATTCCCTAAATCTCTTCAGAGAAACCTTAACGTTTAACTCCTTCGCATTACCTAATGCATTGGAGATCTATATCGGGCTCACCCGCCCTTAGTTTATCACGGAACCACCCGTATTCATAACAATTCCCAAGAACCATAACATAATCATAGAACATAACTTAATCATAAAGGAAAGATAACATTCCCTCATTGCAATAACAATATAACATTTTAAGATATTGAAATAATGAATCTATTCTAAAAACCATTTTCAAAACCATTTAAAACATTTAATAAAGATATTTTTAAATCAAAGTGTCCCATACCAGATTGAAGCTTTTAAAATTTTAAACCATTAATATACATATAAATAAATCCTTAAAACCATTTTGAAAACATGGATATTAATGAGAAATATTTATAAGATTAAATCATTAAAACATTTAAAATGATATTTTAGTTAAAAGGGTTTTAACAAAACGAGAGACACTTGAATACAATAATTGAGGAATAACAATTAATAAAAACTTTATAATATCATGAGAATAAAAGGATTCCTGATATAATATTCCAAATGATAGTATATACACCATATAAGAGTTAATTGGTGCATAACAACAATGAAGTCTCAATAGAAATGTAAATTGAGATGAAATCCATTATAAAGATGGTATCCTTAAATTAAGGATAAATCAATCTCATAATTATGTACGAAAAATATATATACACCCAATATAAGTTGATATTAAGTGTAAAATAATCAATGGTCATTCAAACATATTCAAAGGATGACATATTCAATAACTACATGTTGAACCCAAAGAAATTGAAATTGGGTTAAGAAGTTCCCTTGACAACCTAACGACGTCACATCAAATTTTAGAAAAAGAGTTGATGAGAGAGATAAAGGGTATCTCATCACTTGGAAATAAAATTTATGGAAATAAGGATATATAATAACATATCCCCACATAATAAGATGAAAATTAAAAGACACAACAAAATAAGACTTTTAAAAAGAGGAGGGTGAAAGGTTCCCTTACCGACTTGGGTAACTTTCGAAACGTACACCCCATTGAAGAAGGGTCGTACAATGAATATGTAAATAACCATAAATGAAATTTTATTAAACAAAGAGTATAATAATGGTCAGTACATACACCACTCAAAGGAACTGGTGGAAAATGTAGCATAAATCTCACGAGAATAAAAGTGAGATGAAAAATCCCTTACGAAAACTCGGCAGCCTAACGATGCCACTTAAAACTTCCAAAAATGGATTGATGAGATAAAATAGGGTCTCTAATAATATTAAAATAAAATGTAAAGAAATAGGAATATAAAATAACATCCCACAACATAACAAAGAGGAGCTTAAAAGAAGTGACATAAAGGAGAGTACATAAAAAGAAAGTGGGAGGTTGGATCTCTTACGAAAATTCGGCAGGCTAACTGCGCAACTCAAAACTTCCAAAATGGATTGATGAGAGAAAATAGGGTCTCTCATAATATGAACATAAAAAGTAAATTAATAGTAATATAAAAGAACATCCCAATCATAAGAAATATGAGCTTAAAAGGAATGACATAAAAGAGTGTACTTAAAAAGAAAGAGAGGAGTTGGATCCCTTACCTCGGGTCCGACTTGACTCGATCGTTCTTTAACCTCCTGAATAATAAACTTGAGTTAATTTATACTTTATTTAGAACCTTTTTTAAGTTCATTATTCCTTTTATATCACTTAATACCATTCTATGAATACTATGTAATTATTTAAGTTAATAATGGTCATTTTGTGGATCATTGCTACTTGAGTCAAAAATAAACTCTTTATAATTACAAGTTGTTCAAGTGGTAAAATATATATTATATCCAGAATTATATTCTTTATGTAGATATCATATATATCATATATATCCATTATATACATGCATTTATAATATTACATAACATTTAGAGGTAAGAAATGAAATGCACCGTTCATGGAGACGGTAAGCCGTACGTACGCATGAACGCTACTTCCATTTCTATTTCTTATTTAATGGAATTAAAACATAATGATACATAATATTATTATAATTCCATTATGGTATCATATATAATATCATTAAATTTATCCTTTATACGTACCACATATGGTATTAACGAATCAAATCACTTTGAGGGGGCGGTAGTCCGCACTTCCTAAAATGAAGATATCACGTTTAACCATAATGGAAACCATAAAGGTATGACATAAATGAAAAATACAGAAGCTTAAGTAAAACATAAACATATTATATATCATATATAAATATAGTGACATATTAATGGCCACCTTTGAGGGTGTTAAAAGAATATTGAACAATCATCGTTTCGTGAGGCAGAAATTCACCATCCACAGAAACAATATGTTCTTTAACCATTAGATGTAGGTGTGTGTAAGTGTAGCTCAAATAATTATTATAAAAACATCCTAGTATATTTAATATACTGGAGTTGTTACAAAATAAAAGAATAAAAAGAGTTTAGGGGGTTGGAGATGCAAAATAAAACAAAAGAACACAAGTGAAGACATTACCTTAAAATCAGGTATCTCTCTTTGATTTGAGCTCAAAAGATTCCTTGGGAAGACTTCTGCCCAATGTGAGTATTCTAGGAGTAAGAGAGGGATGTGGAGAGACAAAATGATCAGGGTTTGGACGAGCCAAAGGCTTGAGATGTGTGTTTAAGGTGGTAGAGGTGGGGGCCTTTTATAAGAGGAGAGGAGGGGCACTCTTGGAAAGTTACAAAATGTTACTTTATTTTCAAATGAGTTTTTGATTTTAAAGGCCCCACTTTGATGTATTTCGAGGATATGGTGGCCAGGGTTCGAAATATACTAATCCAATATGTCTTTGACAAGTTTAAGATATAGTTTTAACATTATCTTTTCATTTAATTAAAATCCTTAATTAATGAGGTAATCGCCGCATCATCATCATGTCATTAATAATTTATTTTATTTATTGTATAAAAATTATAAAAAAAATATCATGATGTAGGAAATACTTTTAGATTTCTAATGAAAATTTATAGTAAAAAATATGAATGGTATAACCCCATTTAAAAATTGTTTTAGTAAAATAACTCAGGCTTGTAACATTTTTATTTTAACTTTAAATAAAAAGTTATTTATGTCATTTTCCAACCAAAGTGGCTCCATGGGGTCCCCAAGTTGACCCATGGATTTTATTGTTTGGCCATGACACATACAATGAGGTTAGGACATGTTTCTAGGTCATTTAATATTATTAAAATATTATTTTTACCTTAAATTACACTAATTACCTCTAATCGCGATTAAAAACTTAAAAGTTACTATTCACCAAAAAATTATTTTAATCCCATTGAACCACATTTTACATCCTAATGACAACCATGTATGTCTGATTTTTGAAATTCAAATCACAGAAGTGGTAAAGTTTCATTTAAACGAAAAATTAGTTTTTAAACTACCACTTAGTGGTTTCACTATTCATCAAAAATTGAAGTTTTTTCAGAAAAATACCAAAAATTCACCCTAAGATATATTTGATATTCCGAATTCAAAAATGATGTCTATTTTACAAAATTCAAAACATATATGTTTAATTAATTAATTTAATAATTAATTCCCGCTGTCAAAACAAATAGCATGTTTTTAAGAAACAATATCTATTAAAAGATTGACACTAGTTTAAGTCCAATTTTAAAGTGAAATTAATTCCAATGACCACCATTATATTAAATTATAAAAGTATATTCTAAATACACTTTAATATAAATTAAAAATATAATCTATCCATATTAATAAATCATATTAAAAAAAGGTTTTGAATTAAAATGCAACATTTTCAATAAAAATGATCTTTATTGGAAAAATAACAAAATTTTACACAAAGTAAATTTTGATGTCAAGATTCTAAAGAAGGATTTTATTTTGTAAAATAAAACATATAAAATTGTCAAAATTATATTTAAAAAGGGTTCTCCATCAAAAGGCGGTTAATCGACATTTTAAAGAATATTAGAAGATTTATGCTTAAATTTGGATTCATTTGCATTTTAAGCCTCCTACATTTATTGGATAAAAGTAAAAATATTTGACAAACATATATAATCATTTTGTAGTTAGTTCCGTTCATTCCTGCCATTACAACAGCTAGGTGTTAACTACCTTTTAAAATAATATTGTTTTATTATTAGAGTGCAACGTAAGATTTCAAAAAAACTCGTTGTTGCGTATTGGGTACACCCTCGAGCATAGCATTCCCTTTAAAGTGATGTTAATATTTTATTCAAAAATATGGATAAATATGAAAATGTCATATTCTTTATTTACCTGGGGTGTTACAGAAATAGTATACAAAGACCAGACCACAAATAACTCATGACATCATCGAATAATAAATCAAAAACAAAAAGAAAAATACACAAAGAAAATCACAAGGCCTACCACGCTAGGTTAAAGAAAATACGCTTCAGAAACCCTAACTACAACTAAACACCAGATGTCTGATGATGTTCAAGAAAATGGAGGCAGCTGACTGGTGTGATTTAAGCATGGATTAACCTAGTAGGAGTACCAATAATGGGTGGATTCCATGGAAATCTTCTAATACCACGATGGGTTTGCAAATGGTTAGGATTTTTTAAATAGATTGGGACAGTTTTATCAGAACTTACAAATAAGCACTGATAAAAGGAATATTTATTAGAGATTTTTTAGTACTGATAAAGGTATGTATTTATCAGTGCTAAAAAATCACTGATAAAATCCATATTTATCAATGCTAAAGTTTTAGTGCTGATAAACATTCATTTTATCAGCACTTTTTTTAGCGCTGATAAAGCCTAATATTTATCAAGGTGAAAAAAGTGTTGATAAAGACCTACCTTTATCAACGCTTATTACTTAAGTGCTTATAAAGGATCTATAATTATAATTATAAATAAACATCTTAGATATATATATATACTTAATAAATATATATAAATATAAGTATAGTAAACATATCCTTTTTTAAATATATTTATTATAATTTTATAATTAATTATTTATAATTATAGAAATATTTTTGAAAAATTATATTTATATCTAATTTTCAGTTCATACATATGAATATATGTTAAAAATGAGTGAAAAAGAATAAATTAAAAATAAGTACACTTTAACAATGTTGAAAAAATGGGTAAGTTTAGTGTGTGTGCATTATATATAAAAATGAATTAATTACGTATATGTGAAATCAATATAACACACATTTGATCTATGTTAAATTGAAAAATCATATGATGCATTTAGTTATATATCCATTACATTATGAAATTAGTTATTATTTTTAATTCATATTAATTTTTAATTATAAACCATTATTCACTAAATATATGACTATTTAATGTAAAGCGCATAAATATATTTTAATATATAAATCATATTTATATACATTAATATATATCTATATATTTAATATATACAATTTATTAGCATTAATTATGTTCATTATCTAATTAACAAAGTTTTAAATATTTAATAATTTATTATTAATTTATTCATTTTTATTAATAATTATTTAATTAATAAAATTGGTAATATTTTTTAAATAAACTTATTTTTATTTTAAATTTATTTAATTAATTATTTTATTTATTCGGACCATTATCGGTGCTAAAAAAGCAGTAATAAAATATATCTTTATCAGCACTAAAAAAGTGCTGATAAAGGGTACCCTTTATCAGTGCTTACAAAAAAAACTGATAAAGGGTACCATTTATCAGTGCTAAAAATAAAGTGATGATAAGGTTTCAATTTATTAGCGCTAAAAAAGCACTAATAAAAGGTTAAATTTATCAACACTTTCTTTAGCACTGATAAAGATACCATTAATCAGTTCTTTTTTGTAGTACTGATAAATACCAGTGCTGTTAAATGTTGGTTTTATAGGAGTGTGGGTAAATATAGAACCTTTCAATGCTTAGTTAATTTGTGTATCATTTAGAATTGATCATGTAGAAGACTCTAATTTTAGTGAACATCTCCTATTTATATAGAATTGAGACACATAACATTTTGATTATATTGATCAGATAAATTAATAGAATAAATATTTTCCTCTCTATACGCATAAAACCAAATAAAATTATATATAAAAACTAAAATTTTTTATCTTAAAACTTAATATACATACTATCATCAAAAAGTTATGAGCTGTTCTCCCTTTAATATATATAACTTTAGAAATTAATACAACATTATAATTACCAACTTCACAAAAAAACTTAACCTTGCCTTTAGAATTATATCCAATATTGATAGATCTTCCATTTCATTTGGTATAAGTGATGAAATTTGATAGGTCACTATTCATGTGTTGAGAACAACCTCTGTCCATGTACCATGTGTCCCTGAGATTCTTAAATGTGTTATCCTTAAAAGATAAATTATACATAGAACAATTTTTGTACCCATGTTATTTTGGGTCCAACTAGGTTAGGAATAGAATTATTTGGTACCCAAATAGATTTAAAATGTTTATTATAAGGTACTCTATAAGAAAAATTATTGAAAATAAAATCTTTAGTATAGCTAAGAGATTGAGTAAATATGAGAGAAAATTTATTAGTATAATTTCCATGAAACTTACACTTAAAGAATGTAACAAAAGAAACTTTTCAAATAGAAATTTTAACAAAAGTGCTCTTGCAGAACTTAAGAATCTATAAATTATACCCAAAACCGTTTTATATTTATTTGGATTCATCATAGTCACCATATTTTCATATTTTTATTTTCAATGAACAAAAGTAGATAAAATTTATTTTAATCTAATAACTTTATTTCTAATATTTTAATTCTCACTTTGAATTGACTCAAAATAATCATAGATCTTACCTTTTGAACGTAAAGAAAAATATCTCTTTTATTCCTTAAGAGAATCATTTTCCTTATTTACTTTCTTAATTTCCTTGATAAGCCTCTCATTTTTTTATTTCGATTATTTATATAACTGAGTATCCATTAAAACATATTTTTGAAGCTTTTCATTTTCTTCATTCAACTCATCACAATTATAACCGTTACTGTAAGTATAATAACTATAATTAGAATCATTTAATATCTCATTTTTATTTTCCACTCTATTTTTTTGGATAACTCTATCACTTATGGATTCATCTCTAAAATCATATTCTTTAGTGAAACTCTACCCAGCATGATAAGAACATTTGATTTCCTTCCTGTACTTCTTATATTTTCCTTCTTACATCAACTTTGGCAATTCATGCTTGATGTGATCCTTCTATCTATATTAATAATTTGTTACATATAGTGTGCCCCTATTTTCTTTTCAATCATTTTTTTATCTTCACTTAGTCTCTTCTTTTACTCTTTATTTCGATTCATATTGTTATAAACCCTTTTCTTATATCTATGATTTCCAATTTTTTACCTTCTTATGCCTCACATTCAGAAGATTTAGAAAAAAAAATTCTTGGATATTTGAATGAAATAGCATTTTTCTTTGAAGTCTCTTCTTCTGAAATATTCTTCTAGTCAAGTTATTATTGTAACAATGATCTAATGAGTTCATCCAACATGTACTATTTGAAGTTCTTACTTTCTTCTATAGCAACATTCATTTCATTCCACTTTTTGGTAGTGCTTTTAGAACTCTTTCAATAAGTACATGGTTCTCTAAAATTTCTCTAAGAGAATTCATTCCATTCACTATACTAGTAAACTAGTGGAACATCTAATTTACTATCTCATCTTTACCTATTTTTAAATCTTGGTACTCAACTCAAATAATTTCAAGTTAGGTTCTATATAGCTTTTCAGATCTAAGATGTGATACTTATAAAATATTCTATATATCGTCAACTATCTTATATGAATATACTTGGATAAAACCAATTCTATTAATATAACAATATAAAATATTCACAATCTTATAATTAGAAATATATTTAGCTCTATTGTTTCTTCTAAGTATATCTAGATTAGAATCAAGAAATTTGTAAGGTTTTACCATTATTTCCCAGTGACCAATGGTCAATTACTTCTAATAAACTTCCATCCCACTTTTTTAGTAACCATAATTATTACCATTAATATGGGGAGTTTATTAAAGAATCCACCCATCATTGGGATTTATTTATATAATATTAATTAAACTTTATCCTTATACTATAAGGTCTAGTAAAAGGTTAGAATAAAAAAATAAAGCTTAGAAATGAGGAATAGACAAGATTATAATAATATTGAAAAAAATGTAAAATGAACTTTCTTTGATAATAATTGTTTGGTAGTAGAAAAAGTAATAATAGATCGAAAAAAACTAGAAAATCCTCTATTTATACAGACCTATTTCAATGGTTTATTAGTACCATGTCAATAGATTATCTAATACCATGGTTTTAATAAAATTTGAAATTAACTTCCCCCAATTGAGTGACCCCCTTCATATACCTTTTCTCTATGATTGATCTCCCCTCTGTAGCCCTTAATGCTTCGATATCAAGATCCCCTCCACATTACCTCCCTCTTTTCCATTAAGTTCCCCTCCAAAGAACCTCCCTCTTTACAAAAAAGCCCCTTCACAGTTCTTCCCTCTTCCCAATCGATCCCTGCCAGTGATTCCCACTCTATTTCAACTTCACGATCAACCCCCAACTATGATTATATTTTTCAGACTAGCACTTACCCTCTTCATGATTGAGCCCAAAATCTACAGACCTTCTCTTGACAAGTTCTTCCCCTCTTCATTATAGGACCCTGGGCTTCATAAATCCACTCTATGGACAACGCTTCCCATCTTCATATAATCAACCAACATGGTGAATACATAAGAGGAATTTCCAGTTATTTCCCTCAAGTGTGATGCTATAAACTACAGTATGGGAGTAGATCTTGGGTAGTAGAATGATCACATAATTCATCCAATATATTATACAAGTTTCACTCTGAAAAATCCCAAATCAATTATACTAACACATAGAAAGAGGTATTAGTTGTGTTCTTTTCCATTGATTAGATTAGATTTTATCTTATACTCTCCAAAGTATTTATTTATATAAAAAATTATTGTATATGATAATGGATAAATAAAAAGAATATTATGTTATGAACAATATAATAGATCTTTCTACTATAGTAGTTTAACATTTTCATCAACGATAAAAAGGATTCAAATAATATAGTTGCCAATAATTTTTCAAGAATAGAATGGAAGAACATAGAGGTAGATGGAAATATTAATATTGATGATGAGTTCTCAAATAATTATCACTTTTATGATATTGTAATATCTTCAGAATGGTTTGATGACACCTTAAATTATTTTTCAAATTGAACCATTTGTCCTCTCTTTACATATCAATAAATAATTTTTTTATTGAATATGTAGTTTTAATTAATAAATGGAAATATAACGTTGTGTTGTTTTTAAGGTTAACTAGGAATAGAATCTCTACCAATAATTTTAAAAAATTATTTAGGTCAATTTGAAATTTAAAGTAGTAACTTTGGTTGTTGGGTAATGTTTTAATTTTTTGAATAAACAATGTAAGAAAAATAAAATTATTGGAAGATGTAAAGTTTTGGAAAGTAATATGTATTTTCTTTGAATATTTATAGTTATTTAATGTTTTTTATACTTTAAAAATTGCACATCAGTTTTTGAATTTTTAGGTTATTATGTATTATGAGGAGGTTCGTAGAAAACAAATGGAGGAAAATAATCAATGGTTTAGAGAATTTAGACTAAAAAATATGATTTTTCCGGTGAGTAACTTATTTATTTATCAACTATATATGAACTTTAAATTATTCATATTTAATATTAACCTGAATCATTAAGAAGTAAACCTGTATTTAGTGAGGATAGTTTAGGTAGTATAGAATATAAGACCGTACATACAAGAAGTCCCCCAACATGTAGTGACTCATAGCCCATGGATCTACATCATTGGGACAATTTCTTCCTATCATGCCTCCCCCTTAACTACCTTAACCATACATGGGTGACCATCCTTTTTATCTATTTCCTTCTACTAAGATGTAAGGTAGTCCCTCTACTTCCACCCCTCTACCTTTATTCCCTTATCCACATTCATCTCTAGAGGGTACTCAGCCATTATTTATGCCTCCGTATATGCTCATACCCTCCTACTAAACATCAACATCCGTAGTCCACTATAGAGGACACTCCTCCAACTTCCTCCCTCCAACATAGTGTACATGATACAATGGAAACAAGCAATGATTCTTGTAAATGTTTAAAAAGTAATGAAGTAAAATTTTTTTTATTGAATTTTAGTTATATATGTGTATAAAATATTCATTTATTTCATTAGAATCCTCTTCTAGTAAAATATGAGGTCATACAAAGATGCATGCATTGTGGAAAAGACACACAAATCCCAGTTTTGTATAATAAGGACATGAAAATAATTTTAAAAAATGGTAAAAATTGTAATGTTTCATGGGGAAAATCAAAAAACAAAACAATATTATTCAAGTTAAAGGAATATAGTGGAGAAAATTCAAATAGGAAATAAAATACAAGGATTGGGATGAAATTTGGGTAATATATATTTTTTAAATTAATTTTAATTTTCTTTATAAAGTATTATTAACAATTTTTTTTCGAATATTCTACTTTGATATAACTTCTTAAATGATTTTCAATAAAATTTAGTTAGGTTAATGGAACTATGTGAGATTTAGAAGGTATAAAATAATGAATTGTATATTGGATAAAAAAAATAGAAGAGATACTGATATTAAAAATATACCAATCTTCAATGAATGTACACTTTCACAATACAAAGACCAAATTTCATACACGAGCAATTCCGATTTTAAGGTAATTTACTAAATTATAAATTTAATTTAGTATTTTTCTATTAGGATTAATTAACGTCTTAACATATCAAAAAACAATTTAAGTTGTAACGACCTGAATCCAGAGCCCCTCCACTGGTGCCCCGTACCCGGTTCGCCACATGACCTCAAGCGCATTTCCCCAAATGCCAGAGGCTGCCGACTAGCAGTGAGGGCCTTGGTAAGTTATTGGGGAAACTATGCCCTCATTTGGTAAGGTATACAAGGTAAGGAAAACAACAGTCAATGGCGGAAGCAGTAACAACATACATAACTGTAACCAAACAACGAAAGAATAAATATATAGCAATAATGATAATGATGCAGTAGGTACAAGTATCTAAGAAAATCAACAAACACAAAAACATGCTGAAATATAACTGAAAACAAGTACTAAAGCAACAGCAAAAGAAAAACATATGTGTAACTCCTCAGCATTTTAAGCCTTGGCTCGGTCTCATGCTCTCCAGCTCCAATGCAATCAAGAACCTGAGGTAGAAGGGAGCTTTGCATTATCTATACCTGCAACAACATGTTCTACTTGGGCCCAAAATCATGGCCCAAATAGGGTGTGAGACAAAGTCCCAGTTGGAAACCACCCAAAGATCTGTGCCTAACAGTCAATGAATACATGGAAAGTAAATTACAGGAACATTAAACAGAAAAAATACACAGTAGCTACAATTTACAGTCTAGCATATAAACTACACAAGTATAAAACAATAAAGAAGTAAAACAAAGGTGACCCCCTGGGTAGTTCTCACAACCTAACCCTTATGGTTCAACCTATAAGTACCAACAACCCCTAGGGAGGCACACATAGTCTCACCCATCTGGTTTAGCTAAAGAATAGACTCTCTGGGGAAGCACTCATCGTCAATTCCCCCTATAGTCTCGTATCGTACTAAAGGCTCTCTGGGGAAGCAATCAACGTCAATTTCCCCTATGGCCCGCGTCGAGGATCTACAGACTCTTTAGGGAAGCACTCAACGTCAATTCCCCCTATGGTCTCGCATCGTAATTAAAGACACTTTGGAGAAGCCCTTCCGTCCATTCTCCCTATGGTCCACTACACTAGGTTCTCGTAGCCCTGTGTATAAATAAACATGCATAGCGCGCATGTATCATCCAAGTAAACCTCAAGAACTACTTAGATATCATTCTAAGGCTCAACAGCATAACAGTACAACAGTTCCACTATCCTACAACTAGGTATAGAAACTAGCATAACCCCTAACAGGCAAAGCAAGTACAAAAAAAACCAGAGTACAGTAAAAACTACTCTATTCACAAAGGTAAATCTATACTATAGCAATCAAGAAAGCAGGCAATCATTCAAGGGAAAAATAGGAAAATGCACAATTCCCGTTCAAGGGAATTGGCGAAATTGCACAAAATATTAAAGGACTTTCTACAGAAAGGCACAAACCACATACCTTGATGCTAGGGGATCGATATACTTGAACCACGATGCTTGATTCTCCTCAGAACGACATAGATCTATGAAAACGCACAAAATGCTCAACCCATGATAACTTGAAAATGAGGAGGAACCATGGAACAAGGCTAAAGTAGAAGAGATAGCTTACCGAGGCAATCCCAATGCAATCGATGGCGGCTGGAACGAAGATCGGACAGAGGCACGGAGGCTCGAGGAAGATTTTTGGCCGTACAGGTCGCTCTCGGACGAAGATCCTGAAGAAGAAGCAAGTTCTGTCCATCAGGCGCGACCCCGATGCATTTAGTGAAAAAAAGAAAAGTACACGACATGTAATTTTAGAGTACACGACGTGTACTAGATTTTTCCGTACTCCGCCAAAATCTTCCTCCACGTCATCCCTACACAACGTGTGTGTGGCCCGGACACGGCCATCACATGACTTCGAGTGGGAAAAGAGTACACGACGTGTACTCAGAAAGTACACAGAGTGTACTTCAAAAATTTCCATAAACTCCAATTTTCTTAAAAACTCTAGAAAAGGAGAAATGTACCTGAAACAAAGATCCAGGTTCTTAAAAACTTCCCCCCTTAAAGAAATTCATCCTCTAATTTCCCTGACGAGGTGAAGGAGACACTCTGAACAGCTCCGACCACTGCGATTGTACATCCGCCTCCCTCTCTCAGGTCTCGTCCTGTACTCGCCCATGCCTCTATAACACCCGTACAAGAGGGACCAACTACCCACGGAGAACCTTTGTACTGCGATCGAAAATCCGGATGGGATGATCCTCAAATGATGCATCCGCTTTGAGCTCAACCTCCTCAGGCTGAAAGATATGAGATGGGTCTGAAAAGTAATGTCAGAGTTGAGAGACGTGGAAGAAGTTGTGCATGGCCTGGTACCTCTGGGGAAGTTGCAACCAATAGGCGACCAGCCCAACACTCTCTAAAACCTTAAACGGTCTGACGTACCGCAGTGAAAGCTTACCCTACCTCCAAATCCTCTTGCGTCCCAACCTCGGTGTGACATGCAGGAAAACCTGATCCCCGACCTCGAACTCCAGAGGTCGTCTCTGCTGATCAGAATAAGACTTCTGCCGAGACTGTGCTGTAGCCATCCTCTTCTGAATCAGTTCTATCTTCTCTGAAGTCTCCTAAACAAGACGAGGTCCCAACAAAGATGACTCTCCTGCCTCTAGCCAGCATAAGGGTGATCAGCATGGCCTACTGCACAAATCCTCGTATGGTTCCATCTGAATGGTCTCCTGGAAACTGTTGTTATAGGTGAACTCCACAAGAGGGATATGCTTCTCCCAAGAACCTCCAAAGTCTAGGATGCAAGCTCGGAGCATATCCTCAAGCACCTGGATCGTGCACTCAGACTGGCCATTAGTCTCGGGATGGTATGCTGTACTCAAAAGTACCTGTGTACCCAAGGCCTTCTAAAGTCCCTGCAAGAACCTAGAAGTTAAGCGTGCATCCCTGTCTGAAACAATGGAGTGTAACTCCATGTAGACGAATGATCTCTTTGATATAAAGTCATCATAGATCCTCGACACTGAAGGTATCCTTGATCAGCAAGAAGTGAGAAACCTTCATGATCCTATCGAAGACAATCCAAACATCATCTTTCCCTTGAGGCGAACTCGGAAATCCAGTCACGAAGTCCATCGCAACATCATTTCACTTCCACTCCGGAATGGGTAACTGCTATAAAAGGCCTACTGGTCGCTGATACTCCGCCTTCACCTGCTGACAAGTAGAGCATCTCATGACAAAACCAGAAACATCTCTCTTCATACCTGGCCACCAGTACTGAAGATAAAGATCCTGATACATTTTGGTGACGCTAGGATGAAATGCCCAAACAGAGGAATGAAAATCCCGTATCAGCTCCTCGCGTATGTCTGTTGGCACCCATACGCATCCTTGGAAATGCAAGATCTCATCCTCTACCACTATCCATCCAGGAAGAGGGTCCTCTACTGACACACTCTCCCGCAGGACTAAGCCTTCTGAGTTTGATAGCTGCCTCATTCATACCTGATCAAGTAGTGTAGAGGTAACAGATACAGAATATAGGAAGGTCTGTCCCTGCCTGTCGTGCACCTCTAGATGCATCTCAGAGAACGGAGCCATAAGCTGCCACTCACTACTGGCCTCCTGAACCGCCTGAATGAGTTCTCTTGCTCAACACATCTGCCACTGCGTTGCCCTTTCCTGGTGTATAGGTAAGCTTGAAATCCAAATACTGAAGATACTCGACCCACCTGCGCTGCCTCAGATTCAGATCGTGCTGAGTGAAGATATACTTGAGACTCTTGTGGTCGGTGAAGAACACAAAGTGCTATCCCATAAGATAGTGTTTCCAATAGAACAAGGAATGAACAATAGCCTCCAACTCCAGATCGTGCGTCAGGTGGTTCCTCTCATGTGGCCTCAACTATTGAGACCCGTATGCAATAACTCCATCTCCCTGCATAAGCACATCTCCTAGCCCGATACCTGAAGCATCATAATAGATGGTATAGCTCTTTCCTGGATCTGGAAAGACTAGTATCGGTGCCGACTTCAACCTTCCCTTTAGGTCTTGAAAGGATGACTCACAAGAATATGAATATAAGAGCTTCGCCCCCTTTTTGGTCAGACCTGTCAATGGTGCTGCTAGGCGCGAGAAGTCCTGAATAAAGCGTCTGTAGTATCCATCCAACCCTAGGAAACTCCGTACCTCAAAAATGTTCTTCGGTTACTCCCACGAGACTACAAATCTCACTTTCTCTAGGTCCACATATACTCCTGCCTCTGAGAGGACGTGACCCAAGAAGTGAATCTGTTCTATCAAAATGTGGCACTTCAAGAGTTTAACATAAAGCCGATGCTCTCTCAGTGTACTCAGAATGATCTCAAGATGTGTGGAATGTTCGTGTCGAGTGTGAGAGTACACCAAGATATCATCCACAAAGACCATGAAGAAGGATTACAAGTAAGGATGGAACACTCGGTTCATCAGTGCCATGCAAACTGCAGACGTGTTCGTGAGACCGAACAACATGGCTGTATACTCATATAGACCATACCTTCTCTTGAAGGCTGTCAGAGGTATATCTGATGGTCTAACATGCAACTGATGATAACCGAATCTCAAGTAAATCTTTGAGAACACCCAGGCTCCTCGAAGTTGAACAAAGAGGTCATCGATCCTCGACAAAGGATATTAGTTCTTGAACGTCAACTGGTTCAGCTTCTAATAATCCACACAAAGCCGAAGGGTATCGTCTGCCTTCTTCGCAAACAGGACAGGCGAACCCCAAGGAGAAGTACTGGGTTGGATGAAACCCTTTGCCTACAACTCCTCCAACTGCTTCTTGAGCTCCTGCAACTCAGGTGTATCCATCCTATAAGGAGGAATGGACACTGGTGCTGCTCCTAGCATGAGCTCAATAGAAAAGTCTACCTCACGCTCCGGAGGCAAACCTGAAAAGTACTCTAGAAAGACGTCCCTAAAATGATTCACCACTAGAGGAAAGTTCAATTGTGAAGTCCCCTAATCATCCAAATAAAGACTAGCAATTTGGGCTGTCACCCTTCCCAGCCCATGATGCTCGAGTCCTGCTCGAATTGCATGAAAATCCCATTCGCCTCTATGAAGAAAAGATTCACCCTCTGGTGAAACGAAACTCACTCTGCGGTGATAATATATGACGAATTCCAAGAAGGGAACCAAACAGTCCATTCTGAGGATGAAATCATAGCCTGTCATCTCTAGGACATAGAGGTCCCATAAGAAATGATACCCTACAACCTCGAGAGGGCACTCTCTACACTGGCATACACTAGATTTCCTTGTTCCCAAAGGTGTGTCTAGTGTCAAAGAGTCGGCAGAAGAAAAGACACAGAGCCCAAGGATTTTCACAACTGCAACAGAGATAAAGCTATGCGTGGCACCAATATTGAAAAGAGATGAAGATAAAACTGAGGCTACTAAAATCGTACCTCGAACTGTAGAAGGTCTGGGATCCTGCTCCGGATAGGTCTGTTCTACCGCAAAAGTCTAGCCTGCCTCGCGGCTCTATGCCCCTATGTGACCACTCTGAGCTGAACCTCCCTATTGGAGCTGAGGTACTAGGGACTGACTGCCATGACCTCGACCTCCACTTTGGCTCAAATGACCTGAAGAACTCCAGTTCCCCGACTGGTGAGAAACTGGTGGTGTCTCTCCTGAACGAGGAGTCATGGAAGAACCCCCATCCCCAGCAACTGGTGAGAAAACCTAGAAAAAATGCTGAAGGTGACCCATCTTGTAGCAGGATCGACACTCCACTGGGTCCCTCTGGCACTGCGGCCTCATATGCCCACTCCTACCGCACTGGTAGCATAAAACCTGGCTGCCAGAAGATGTATCTCGCCTCCTAGGGTCACCGTGTGTAAGCTCCCTAAGGCGCTTCCTGCTGTCAATTGGAGGAACACTAGATCTGGAAGTAGAACCACCCTAGCTCGCAGCTCCAGAGTCTCTCAGATTGTGCTCCGTAATCAGTGCCTGATTGGTGATGAAAGTGATAGAAGTCAACTGGAAGATATTCACCTGCGAGCAGATATCCCGCCTGAGACCATCCTCAATCTTCCTTGCTAAGAACACCCCACTTCCATCCCAGAGGGGTGTGAAATGCTACAGATCGGTGAAATAAGAGGAATAATCCATGGTAGAAAGATTACCCTACTCTAGACTCATGAACTCCCATGCTTGATCAGCCCTTAGGGTCTCCGGGTAGAAGTAGTCGTAGAACACACGCTGGAACTCCTCCCAAGCCATAACCTGCTGATGACCCGCCTGTGAGGTCATGTCTCACCACCTATTGGTAGAGTCTCAGAGCATATAGTTAGCGAGATTGACCCACCTCTCTGGAGGCGTCTCCAGATGCTCGAAGATAGTCAGTATGGCTTCCATCCATGACTCTGCAGCCTGTGGTCCTCCTTCCCCTAAGAAAGTAGGAGGATGCTGCTGCTGGAAAACCTGCGTCAAGTTTTCCATTATTGTGGCAGGAGGCGTTACTCCAAGAAGGGTACGGATCATCCTCATAAAGCCTTCCTAAAACTGCACATCAGTTCCTGTAATGGGTATAACTGCTGGTTCCAAGGCTGTCACAACAGGAGGATCTGCAGGAGGTCCCTGATCGGCCATATCTGGCATCTGATCACCATCTAGAAACTGACAAACAACCAGAGGACGTCTCAGAGGCATATCTCTGAAAGATCAAAAGAAGACCTTAGATCAGAATTAACAAGGACTGAGAACACAAGAGTAAAAAACGGGAACAGGAAAAGGAAACCTCACAAGTTTACAAAACATGACTACACGGTGTGTATAAAAACTATATGGCGTGTCTTCTTAAGCCACTAACATGGGTGTGTACCCCTACCCTATAGATCGTGTAACACCTCAAACTACACGGTGTGCTGACCCTACACACAGCGTGTACTTAAAAACTATTCCCCTGCCCGAGTCTCTTTACATGACTAACCCAGATGGTCCGACTTAACCCGAGACTACACGACGTGTTCTAAACAAACACGGCGTGTACTAAACAAGGCTTTGGTGGCCCGTGTTGTTAAATACACGGTCGTCTACACGGCTGAACCTTACACGGAGTGCTCCGAACAAACACGATATGTATAGGTGAAGGTGAAACTGTCCCATTTTGTTTGTGACACGGCCTGGTACCTGAACAAGACTACACGACGTGTTCATAAAACTACACGGTGTGTCTAAGAGAAGGTAACGCCAACCCGTGTTGTTCGTGACATGGACGGGTACCTGGACAGGACTACATGGTGTGTTCCTTTATAACACGGCGTGTTCTACTCAAGCTTACCAAACCCGTGTTGTTAGTGACACGTCCGGGTACACGGCTCCAAACTACACGGTGTGTACCTACCGTACACGACATGTTCCTAAAAGAATTTCTACAACAGCGTGCCCTTGCTCACAGGGTCAGTGACACGGTCTAAAAACTACACGACGTGTAGTCAAAAAGTACACGCCGTGTATTTTGGTTTTTTCTAGGCAGTAGCTCAGAAACTACACAGAAGCCCAGAAAATACAGAAAACAAGGCAAAGAGGTGCCAATTTCCGATTCATGAGGGCCCATACTCACCGCGAATCAAAGCCTGGAATCTTCTACAGTCATATACAAGAGAAAACAGGATCATGATCCACCAATTTCCGATTAAAGAGGGCCCATAACACCTCAAGAATCAAAATTTGGCGTTCTTTTAATTAAGGTAGGAAACAAACAATCCTCTAACAAGGCAGCAAAGATTCTATCAAGCATCTATCATAATGACATGCATAATCTACACAAGGTCTATCACAACAGCATGCAATCACTAATGCACCCTAGATGGCATGACAAGAATTCATGGCATGTGATTTCTACAAGTGCCTACATGATGCATGAGATGGAATACCCTCATCTCACCGGGTTGCAACATAAATAGAACCACAATCATCATGAAAATAATAACACAAAACATGTGAATCACTCTAGGTGAAATCATATCAACCATGAAATCTCAAAACCAGCAAACTGCAATTAATGAGGTAGTATGGCTTTTCCCTGTACACGGGTTAGCTACTCCCAAACACAACTTAATACCAAGTACCAAATTCATCCTATCCCTAGATAAAGTCTCTAAATAGTAAAGTAGGAGAAAAGAACCGCTTTGATACCACTTTGTAACAACCCAAATCCGGATCCGCTCCACTGGTGCCCCATACCCAGTTTGCCACATGACCTCAAGCACATTTCCCCAAACGCTAGAGGCTGCCGACTAGAAGCGAGGGCCTTGGTAAGTTATTGGGGAAACTATGCCCTCATTTGGTAAGGTATACAAGGTAAGGAAAACAACAGTCAATGGTGGAAGCAGAACAACATACATAAATGTAACCAAATAGATAAAGAATAAATATATAGCAATGATGATAATGATGCAGTAGGTACAAGTATATAAGGAAAGAAGCAAACACAAAAACGTGATGAAATACAACTGAACACAAGTACTAAAGAAACAACAAAATAAAAACAGATGAGTAACTCCTCAGCATTTCAAGCCTCAGATCGGTCCCATGCTCTCCATCTCCAGTGCAATCAAGAACCTCAGGTAGAAGGACGCTTGCCCTTATCTACACCTACAACAACATAGTATGCTTGGGCCCAAAAGCATGGCCCAAACAGCGTGTGAGACAAAGTCCCAGTAGGAAACCACCCAAAGAACTATGCCTAAAAGTCAATGAATACATGGAAAGTAAAGTATAGGAACAGTAAACAGAAAAATACATAGTAGCTACAATTTACAGTCTAGCATATAAACTACACAAGTATAAAACAATCAACAAGTAAAACAAAGGTAACCCCCTGGGTAGTTCTCACAGCCTAACCCTTATGGTTCAACCTATAAGTACCAGAAACCCCTTGGGAGGCACACACAATATCACCCCTCTAGTTCATCTAAAGAATAGACTCTCTGGGGAAGCACTCACCGTCAATTCCCCCTATAGTCTCATATCGTATTAAAGGCTCTCTGGGGAAGAACTCAACGTCAATTCCCCCTATGGCCCACGTTTAGGATCTACATACTCTCTGGGGAAGAACTCAATTTCAATTACCCCTATGGTCTTGCATCATAATTAAAGACACTCTGGAGAATCCCTTCCATCCATTCTCCCTATGGTCTACTACACTAGGTTCTCGCAGCCCTGTGTATAAATAAACATGCATAGCATGCGTGTATCATCCAAGTAAACCTCAAGAACTACTTGGCTATCATTATAAGGCTCTGCAGCATAATAGTACAATAGTTCCACTATCCTACAACTAGGCATGACAACTGGCATAACACCTAACAGGCAAAGCAGGTACAACAAACAACCAGAATACAGCAAAAACTACTCTATTCACAAAGGTAAACCTCTACTATAGCAATCAAGCAAGCAAGCAATCATTCAAGGGAAAGAAAAGAAAACGCACAATTCCCGTTCAAGGTAATTGGAGAAATTACAAAAAATATTCAATGACTTTCTACAAAAGGCACAAACCACCTACCTTGATGCTAGGGGATTGATATACTTGAACCACGATGCCTGATTCTCCTCAGAACATTGTAGATCTAAGAAAACGAACAAAACACTCAACCCAAAATAACTTGAAAATGAGGAGGAACCATGGAACAAGGCTAAAGTAGAAGAGAAAAATTACCAAGGAGATCCCAACGTAATTGACAGCGGCTGGAACGAAGATCGGACAGAGGCATGGAGGCTCGGGGAAGATTTTCGGTTTTACGGGTCGCTCTAGGACGAAGATCCTGAAGAAGAAGCACGTTCTGTCTGTCAGGCGCGACCCCGGTGCGTTTAGGGAAAAAATAAAAGTACATGGTGTGTACTTTTAGAGTACACGACATGTACTATAATTTTCCATACTCTGCCAAAATCGACCTCCATGTCACCCCTACACACCGTGTGTGTGGCCCGGACATGGACAACACACGGCTTCGAGTGGGAAAAGAGTACACAGCATGTACTTCAAAAATTTCTAGAAACTCCATTTTTCTTAAAAACTCCAAAAAAAGGAGAAACGTACCTGAAACGAAGATCCGGATTCTTACATAAGTTTAGAATTAAAGACCGATACCTAGCCTCTTTCCTTGAAGGTATTTATAAGGATCTTATTATCATGAAATAACTTGAAATTTTATTTATATAATGATCTATTGTGATGAGTCAAGTATCAATTATTTAAACTCTTATAACTATTGTTTTCATTCTAAACCATCATATTCAAGTTCATATTTACATGTTTTAATAGTCCAAAATACTCAAACCACCCATATGATACCTATTTTCTCCATCATATAAATATCCCAACCCATATCGTGGGTGTGAACCAAGACGTGATTATACTTCATAAACTTCTTTTAATTGGTGAAATAAAAAAAATCCCAACGATGATCTCCATAACCACTTGGTCCTTTAACTTTTTCTTCCAACCACCCAAATCTAGTAACCACCACAACCTACACTAGTTATCTTTATTACCCATTTTAATAGCCCCAATCTGAAAATGAATAAATAAACCTAACCATGTTATTTTTTTGTCAAACCATGGTAGGAAGGGGTTTTGAAATTTTTTTTTCCTCACCATAATGTTTACCATGTCATGATTTAGTCTATTTTCTTGTTTTTATTGAAATATCATGGAACCCACACCAAAATCTCAGCTAGTTTAAATGAATAATTTATAAGGAATGTACCTCTATTTATCATATCACACCATGATGAGTAATTATTACATAAGGACTATATGGTGCTGGTTTTTTTCCCAACCACACATTTGAAAATGACTTTTTACTAAAAATAGTTGTGTGTAGGGACTTTGTGTGTTTATTTTCATAACTACACCACAAAAGACATGGTGATGTTATCTTCTTATTTTTTTACAACTCAAAACCATCATGGAATAGTCCTAAAAGTTCTTCATGATTATTATTTATAAACATAAATATGTATAACCAGATATTTTCCATGACATACCAGACTAACCCACATCATTGTTGGTTATTGCAGAAACTAAAAATTTTAAAAAATTAAATTTATTTAAATTAAATATATGTCATGGCATTTAATCTATATTGTTGTTTTTCTACTCTATAAAAGTTTTTAGAGGGAGATGAAGGTTCAAACCTATTTCAAACTTAACCCTTCACTAACCCTTCATCTTCTTTGAGTTTAAACACTATAATAAGCCTCTATTGATCCCAATTCATTCCAATTTTCTTATGATTAACCACCATTCACCCTTTTAACATGTTCAAATCCTTATTGGTTGACTTAATTTTAATCGTATCTAACTATCTTTAATAGCAGGCGGCTTGGGTAGTACCATATTAACGGTGGACCATTTTTTGGTATTCTCCTTAAAATTTACTTTATAAAAATATCAGTATATGTATATTAGCATGAAATAACAGATTTTAAAACTATAATCAACCTCCATCCATCTAATATTTTCTAAATATCATTAATTTCCTCCAATTTTTTTTCATGAAGTCTTATAGTATTTAATATTATAAAGATAAGGACGAGACTTCATATATTATGGTAAGAAGTCTAAAATATCTTTTATGATTAATGATTATATTCTAAAAGGTAATAGAATGAAAAATAGATTTGAATAAAATGTGGTTTCAAAATAGTTTCAAATAGAAACAAAGAAATAATTGTAATTTTACATTGAAATATCATTAAATAATTTGTTTTAAATGTCAAGGATTTAGAAATATTTTATAATAATACCCAAATAGAAGAATCATGATTATTTTATGTGATGCAAATATTGTTATTACTTTATCAATTGATGATGAAATTCAATCCCTTGATGATTTTTCAAATATCGAAATAAATAAACCTATAAACGGAGAATCTTTTATTTCATTAAAATATAATTTTATATTTATGTTGGATTAAATTATTTAGAATCTTCCTTCCATATTTTTAGTTCATTATTTTATTCCTATAATCAAAATTCTAAATCAATGATACCATATTATAATTATTGAATTAAAGTGAAAATACTAGTAGAAAATTAATTTAGATTCTAATGAAAAACTAAATCATTATCTTTTACATGAGATATAATTTCTTCATCAATACCCTTAATGATTTAAAATAATTTCTCACATTTGAGTATCTATATAATCAAATTCCAATTATTTATACCCATGCCTGTAATTTACAACTATAAATCTTACATTTACATTTATATTCTCAATTTAAATATTAGTGTTTTTATTTTATTTTGAAATTCTAACTTTAAATTGGGTTTTAATATAGTAAACCTATATTTTTGTATCCTTAATATATTTATCAGTATTCTGATCATGACCTTCAATAGACTTCCCAACATTTCTAACATCCTTGACTCTATAGAATCTTTAGCTATTTTAACATTAAATACACAAACATTAATTTCAATCCATTCATGCTCAACATTAGTATTCATATTAGTTTGATATAAAATAAAAGTATGATCTTGAGTATCTTCAAAAAAAGTACTTACTTTTGAAGGTATATTTTCCAAATTAAAGGTAATATTTTCTCTATTTTTATTTTTATAATCCAAAATAACTAAGTATTTCCTCATTATAGCTATAGGATCTATCTTAAGAGACATATTCTCTAGTATATCATTAGGTATTTCAGTCTCCTTTTCCCTGGTTACCTTTGGAGACATGGTAATTAACACATAGAAGGGAAAGGATTTAATAAGTGTTTACCACTTTTATAATGTCTTCTAAAGTTAACCTCTATGAAAAATTTGAATTAATATCCTATAAATAATTTATCTATTCCTCAACTATATACAATAATTAAACAAGAACATAGAGATGAAAGGTTTTTTTACAAGTATCACCCCTAAGGTGGGTAACCTTGTTATTATTGTGTTCAGTGAAATTTGAGATACTAGTGATCCAATCATTTCAAAAATTGAATACAATATTGAAATTTATCATCCTTAATATAGAATTATTTCTCCACAGTTAATGTCTCCCTTTACTTATCATAGTAACCCTCTTGATTACCATAATTTTATCAAACCAAATGAAAATGATCTCTACATTATCTTTAGAATACATCAATGTCATGACCCGTCCTCGGGGCCCGTGCCGTGACTACCCCAAGCCCACCTTCCATAGGCCAGGGGCTGGCGACTAGCACCAAAGGCGTAAATCCCGATAACAGGGAAGGCATTGCCTTTATAAAAGAAAACAAGCACCACAGAGTAAGCAAGCGAAAAAAGTAAACACTAAGTACAAGAGAGGTGCTGAAAAGTAAATGGGCCAGAATACAAACCCAAAAGAAAGTACAACTACAACTGAACAAAATACAACAGAAAAAGACAACAGCTGGAGGGACGGAAGCGGCTCCTGGGTCGTCCTCCTCAGATCCTACCTGAAGGGTAGGTACAGATGGCGCAGCTCCTGGATCGTCCACCACGAATCCTACCTGAAGGGTAGGTACAGATTGCCTCCACAATGCTCTTGTCCGTCGACCTCCTCCGAGTGTCGTCTTGCCGTGAAGTCCACCTCCGGACACTGACTCATCGTGTAGTCCACCTCCGGGTACCGTCCAGTCCTCGAACACTCGGCCTCCGTCAGCACTGCCTATCGTCTGCAACCAACACAACGAGGTGCATGCATAGCCCGTGCAGGGGTGAGTATAACGATACTCAGTAGGGACCCCGAGACCCTCAAGGTCTCACTAAACCAACAAGGATAACCACAAAGAAGATCTCAACAGATGACCTCTACTTAGGTATATGCCCATACATATACCTAAGTTATCATGTAACCCATCTCAATCATGAGGAAACACAAGGATCATGAAATCAACGGATAACCACTACCCAGGTATATGCCCATACACATACCTAAGTTATCAAGTGACCCATCTCAATCATGAGGAAACACAAAGGTCAAAAAGTCTCAGCTCAAACCAGGATTTTCATTATCGAAACCGTAACTGCTGAAGAGCTCCGTCTCTAGAGTGTACAGTGGTCCTGTCACGACTCCGAGGTACTGCTCACTAACCTAAGACTACTGAGGTACTCCTCCTGTCGTGTACCGCGGGCCAACCACCCAAACACAGTAGTGCTTCCCACCGAGGTATGTCACTCAAACACAGTAGTGCACACCCCCTAGTAGCCTACAGAGGTACTCTCCAAACGAGTACTGTGGGTCTGCACTATCACACAGGTAGTGCTCCATCTGCCATGGGTCTGTACCCCAACAAAGTAGTGCTCCATCCACTGGGCTAGTCGACTCACTCCAAGTCGAGTCGGTCAAGCAGTCGTCAGGTCTCAGTCGGCTACACGGTCTCCGTACTCCGCACGCTCGTCTATGGGAGGGTCCGCTCCACAAGCTGCAAGTCAATACTCCAAATATCTCAAGGTCCCACGAAAAAGTATCTCAAAGGACCACCTCGTCACAGGGGTCTCAACGCAACAGACAACGCGTCGATCGGACGCCCGGTCTGTGAGTTATTAGCCTTTTCATCCCAGGGGCCCGGTTGGTTTCGTGAGCGAACCAAACCCAGCCGTATCTCAAATTTACCCCGAGCCCTCATAGGGTATACTCATAGGGACCGTTTCTCAACGTGATCGTCAACGCCGCTGACGGTTCGTCAAACGGACGTCCTGTCTGAAAGTTATCAGTTTTTCCGTTCCAGGGCCCCGATTGGATTTCGGGTGCGATCCAACCCGGCCACTACCAACTGTATCCAAAACTCAGGAGAAGGATGCCAAAAGTTCCGTATCGTCAACAGGAACTCAACGCAACAGACGGTGCGTCAATCGGACGCCCGGTCTGAGAGTTATTGGCTTTTTCGTCCCAGGGGCGCAGTTGGTTTTTAAGGCAAAACCAACCCGACCGTACTCCACCTGCGCCCAAACCCCGGGCAGAGTGAGCCAAAAGATCCGTCTCACTAAGAGGAAACTAACAAAGCTGACGTTACGTTAATCGGACGTCCATAGCTCAAGATATGAGCATTTCCACTCCGAGGGCCCGGTTGGTTTCGTGTACGAACCAACCCGGCCGAACCCAAAGTATTCCGAAACCTTCAGTGAGACAAACCGAAACGACCGTCTCACTCCAAGGATTGCGTTGCCGCTGACGGCGAGTCGTTTGGAGGCCCGTAGCTCAAGTTACGGGCGTTGGAACGAAAGTCGTCCGAAGACGGGGGGTCCGGGCCCGGGCCGACCCGGCCCAGCCAGGGCCGGTCCGGATCGGCTCGGCCGAGCGGCCGAGCGGCTGACGCGGGGGAAAGCCGCCGCCCCGTGTGACACCCCCGCGGCACCCGCGGGGTGTTGGCCAGACAGCCGGACGCGCCGCGTGACACCCCCGCGGCACCCGCGGGGTGTTGGCCAGACAGACGGACGCGCCGCGTGACAACCCCGCGGCACCCGCGGGGTGCCTCCCTGGACACCCGCGGGGTGCCGCATGACAACCCCGCGGCACCCGCGGGGTGCCGCCCTGGACACCCGCGGGGTCCCGCCCTGGACACCCGTGGGGTCCCGCGTGACAACCCCGCGGCACCCGCGGGGTGCCGCCCTGGACACCCGCGGGGTGC
Organism: Viscum album; assembly: GCA_963277665.1. Lineage (NCBI taxonomy): Eukaryota > Viridiplantae > Streptophyta > Magnoliopsida > Santalales > Viscaceae > Viscum > Viscum album. The sequence goes on along the minus strand of OY728141.1, from coordinate 1,035,944,631 downwards.
CGCCCTGGACACCCGCGGGGTGCCGCCGCCTCCGGCCACCGGCACCACCGCGCCGGCGACCCGCGCCGCCACCGGCTTCCGCGGGCCGCCGGAGTCACTCCGGTGGCCCGTTTTCCCTCTCGTCTGCGCCGTTGTTCCTCCCGGGTTCCGTTCTTTACTGTGGGATCATCAAACATCCATTGCGGCACGTTCCGTCGTCGCCCGCCAAATCCGCAAAACACAAAGAACGGCGGAGGGTTGCTGGGCCGTGTTCGTTTGACCCACACCCTCCGCGTTAGATAAAAGCAACGGGAGAAATTGTTCAACACATGAACCGAAAATTTTAATAAAATAAAATTGTTCATTTGAAACCGGTTCTTTGAGTTTTAAAGAACGTTCACGGGAATATAAAGAGGGGTATTCCAAAATATAAAATCCCTACCTCGGAGTCGTCGCGCGTGAGCGTTCTTCGCGGAATTGCTTGTCGCGGAAGAGGGGGGGATCGTCGCGTCGTCGCAGGAAGGCGTCGCGTCGTCGCGGAACATGGCGTTGAGTCGGCGAACTCAACGCACCATGAAATAGCAGTTTTAATTTTAATTAATTAAATCCGTGTTTTGGTTAAGAACCACGGAGGAGATAAAAATGAAGGTCTGAGACTCTTACCTCAAGCAGCCGATCGAAGACCCGTCACAGAGGAAGAGACGTCGCAGAAGAACGTTGTTGGCGTCGCGGATCACGGCATCGCGTCGTCGATTTCCGGGTTCGGCGTTCTTTGTGTTCTTCGCGTTCTTCGCGAAGGAGGAAGAAGATACAAGGATTCTATCTCAACGAGAAATCCTCCAAAAAAAAGATAGGTTGGTCTTATTTTATTATTATGCCAACACACGAAAGGGGGTAAGTAACGACCCATCAATTCGTTGAATTAATTAAACGAAAGAAACAACTCATTTAATTTACGAAAATAAACTGCCCAATTAAATGGTCTGTTAAGAAATTAAGAAAACGCGTCAGTTGACTTTCATAATGATGGGTTTTCGCGGGTGCGTTACTTAGCGGAAAGAAACGGCGGGGCTCGTGTGGGCCCCACCTCACAAATATCCTACCAAGAGGGTAGGATATTTCTGGATAGTACCCTATCCGGTTCAAGTCAGTTTAAGCTGCTTTTAAGTGTCTTCAAGCGGCTTCCAAGTGGCTTAAGTGAAATAAAATAAAGTTGTCGTAAAATTATTTTATTTCTTAACTTTAAGCCCAAAAATTAAAAACCACACCCGAGAAAACGCAACTCTGGAAGAGGCGTTTCTAAGAGAATATCGGCGCTGCGATTTCATCGGTGCCCTCAGAATTCAATTCCGGGCACCGGTTCAAAAGTTAGAAAAACCCGCACGTTCGTTCACTGAACGTACCCGAGCCAAACTTTAGAAAATGATTCCGGGCACACCGGGCCTCGGAATCAGGTGCCGTCAGAAGCTGTACTTTTGTAAAATTCCAAATAAGATTAAGAAAAAAAATTTCCTTGAAATTTACAGGTCTTTACATTACTCCCACCACAGGGCTTTATGTCCCCGTAAAGCTCCAACACAAACTTAGGGAAACAAAGGTGGTACTGAGCACGCATCTGAGCCTTCCGCTCCCAAGTGCTCTCCTGGAGGTCCCTAAGCTGCCAAAGAAAGTGTACAAGAGGAATCAACCATCCTTATAGGATCCGCTCTTGTCGATCCTCGATCCCCACAAGAAACTCCGTAGAAGTCACCTCATCACCCAAGACCAGCTCCCCATGGTCAAAGATTTGTGTCGGGTCGTGCACGTATCTCCTCCACTGAGATACGTGGAAACGTCGTGCACCTAGTGCAACTGAGGTGGATGGACCAAGTGGTAAACCATCCCGCCTACCCAGCTGAGGACATAGAATGGTCCGTTGAACCTCGGAGATAACTTGCCGCCTTGGACACATCTCCGTAACCCTCGTCGAGGTGAGACCCGTATAAGGACGTGATCGTCATCCTCGAACTCCAGGGGTCTCCATTTCCTATTAGAACTGGAACTCAAAACGACTGCTTCCACGAGGGTAAGGTTGACCGACTCAAGAGTTATCGGTCACACCCTCCTATGCAAGAGTTACCCTGCGCTGCCTGGGGTTTCCTTTTCCACCGACCAAGGAAAACCCATCCCGACGTTTGCCTAAAACCGTCAATTTGAGTATGAACAGTTATTACCCACTCCATACTCAAACTAACGTCGTAAGGCCTCGACGCTGCCACCAAGAGATTCCAACCAGAACTCTCGCCTCGAGGGTCTGACCACACCGTCGGCGTAAGTGTGATTATCGAGTCTCCTCTCAAGGTATCTCCAGACGTGAGGGTCAAGTCCACGGCTTACCGGGAACTCTAGGTCTGGAACAAGATTTGTGAAAGCGAGGAATGATTCATATCGACCTCTGTTACTACAACATCTATTAGTGGACACAGACTATCCCTGGAATCATTTTCTAGAGCTATTGGGTCACACTCCTTGACCGCATGCAGCCGCATTCTTCCACCGCCCTCCAGCTCCATGAGCCTGGCGGGAATAACTAAGGCGGGTGGTTGTACCATGTTAGGATGTACACCACCTCATGCTGCTCCCCTAACTCTGCCTCCACATCTACCGCTTCGCAGACTCATCTCTCTTTAAAAGCTTCCTCTTCTTGAAAAATTTAACATGCTTGAGTCTCTAAGACTGGCACAAGTTTCCTGTTTCTTGCTGCACTGTGCAGTCTTCATCCGCTCCTGGATGAACTGCACCTCCTTTGCATACGATCTGGAAGAGCTGCTAAAATTTCTCCTTTGCCAAAAAGTGAAACCCGGTCTCATCCCCTCTCTAGATGAACCACGCCCATTGCCTAATACAGTCAATCCTGACATGAAGGATGCATTCATGCCATGGATGACGTCGTAAGACCTCGACGTAACTACTAAGAGATCCAACTGTCACTCTCGCCTCCAAGGGTCGAGTCACACTGTCGGCATCAGTGTGAGGTCACTGGGTATCCTCCAGTAGGAATTTCGAAAGTGAGGGTCAAGTCAACAGTCTTCACCAGGACCACTTAGTAACATCACAAAAGAGGACAGGAAAGAAAACATCACAAGATAAGTGTCTTTATTTTATTACAGCTCATGGTACAAAGACACAAAAACAACATCAACATGGAACTAGAAGTACATGAGACGTATCCACTAGTTCCGCTCCTGTCCACCTTCTCCAGGAGCTCTACTGCCTTGTACACTGCTCTACTGTTGCTCAAGCATTCGTCGCTGCCTCTGCCTCGGTGGCTCCTCAAAAGCCTATGGATCAACTGTACGAGGAGTCGGACAGTCACGTGCCAGGTGACCCTTTCCACCGCACGAGTAACACAGTCTGCTTCTGGCATGCCTGGCTCTGACCCCACCCCAGGTGCCCTGCACCACCGTTCCTAAAACCCGAGATCGCCCAACTACTGGTCTGGTCCTCCTGGACCTCTTCATCATCTGTCTACTGCCCACAGATGACTCGGCTTCTGATCGAAAAACACGCGGCAAAGGCAGCAGCTCTTGAACACGCTCGGGGTGTAGAGCTACTGGCACAAACTCCACCCTGAAAAAGGTCTCGAAGTCTTCCCATGTGAAAGCCATCCCATCGCAAAACTGGAACAAGTGGCTCCACTACCAGCCTGCTGCTGCCTGAAGAAGGCTGGGAGCAAAGGTCACCATGAAGTCTGATGGCGTCCCCACTAGCCTGAATACTCCCACCACAGCCTCCAGCCAATCCTCAGCCGCCTGTGGGTCCGTCTCTCCCACGAACCTGGCTGGCCTCTGGCGCTGGAACTCATGCAGTGCGCTCAAGTAGCAGGCATCGCCTACTGCTGGGGCTGGTGGCATCGGTGGCCCAACGTATGGTAGTACCGCTGGCGCCTCCACTGGTGCCTCAACTGCAAGAGGGCCCTGTACCGAAGCCTCGTCACTCGACAGGCTGTTAGCACGCACATCCCTCTGGGCTTTTACTGGTCGTCCGAGAAAAGGCATCCTGAAAGAAACACCGTAACATGGTCAAATGATTATACCTGGTGAGCTGACCTGGTTTGAGCTGTTTTAAGGGGGAAACCTTTGAAAACACAAACGCAATCAGTGTTTTCGCGCACAATGTCGAAAATCAGTTGCCAGGGTCCTAGTGTATGGATACCTCAGCCGCCCGCACCAACACTGGACTCCCTGAACTGAAAACCACACTCGATACCCTTAACACTATTGCTTCACAGAAAGAAAGATCATAGTCTGCGGTAGAACCGACCACCTCTGATACCAATTTGTCACGACCCGTCCTCGGGGCCCGTGCCGTGACTACCCCAAGCCCGCCTTCCATAGGCCAGGGGCTGGCAACAAGCACCAAAGGCATAAATCCCGATAATAGGGAAGGCATTGCCTTTATAAAAGAAAACAAGCACCACAGAGTAAGCAAGCGGAAAAAGTAAACACTAAGTGCAAGAGAGTTGCTGAAAAGTAAATGGTCCAGAACACAAACCCAAAAGAAAGTACAACTAAAACTGAAAAAAATACAACAGAAAAAGACAACAGCTGGAGGGACGGAAGCGGCTCCTGGGTCATCCTCCTCGGATCCTACCTGAAGGGTAGGTACAGATGGCGCAGCTCCTGGATCGTCCACCACGAATCCTACCTGAAGGGTAGGTACAGATCGCCTCCACAGTGCTCTCGTCTGTCGACCTCCTCCGAGTGTTGTCTCACCGTGAAGTCCACCTCCGTACACTGACTCGTCGTGTAGTCCACCTCCGGGTACCGTCCAGTCCTCGAACACTCGGCCTCCGTCAGCACTGCCTGTCGTCTGCAACCAACACAACGAGGTGCGGGCATAGCCCGTGCAGGGGTGAGTATAACGATACTCAGTAGGGACCCCGAGACCCTCAAGGTCTCACTAAACCAACAAGGATAACCACAAAGAAGATCTCAACAGATAACCTCTACTTAGGTATATGCCCATACATATACCTAAGTTATCATGTAACCCATCTCAATCATGAGGAAACACAAGGATCATGAAATCAACGGATAACCACTACCCAGGTATATGCCCATACACATACCTAAGTTATCAAGTGACCCATCTCAATCATGAGGAAACACAAAGGTCAAAAAGTCTCAGCTCAAACCAGGATTTTCATTATCGAAACCGTAACTACTGAAGAGCTCCGTCTCTAGAGTGTACAGTGGTCCTGTCACAACTCCGAGGTGCTGCTCACTAACCTAAGACTGCTGAGGTACTCCTCCTGTCGAGTACCGCGGGCCAGCCACCCAAACACAGTAGTGCTTCCCGCCGAGGTATGTCACTCAAACACAGTAGTGCACACCCCCTAGTAGCCTGCAGAGGTACTCTCCGGACGAGTACCGCGGGTCTGCACTATCACATAGGTAGTGCTCCGTCCGCCATGGGTCTGCACCCAAACAAAGTAGTGCTCCGTCCACTGGGCTAGTCGACTCACTCCAAGTCGAGTCGGTCAAGCAGTCGTCAGGTCTCAGTTGGCTACACGGTTTCCGTAATACGCACGCTCGTCTCTGGGAGGGTCCGCTCCACGAGCTGCAAGTCAATACTCCAAGTATCTCAAGGTCCCACGAAGAAGTATCTCAAAGGACCACCTCGTCACAGGGGTCTCAACGCAACAGACGGCGCGTCGATCGGACGTCCGGTCTGTGAGTTATTAGCCTTTTCGTCCCAGGGGCCCGGTTGGTTTCGTGAGCGAACCAAACCCAATCATATCTCAACTGTACCCCGAGCTCTCATAGGGTATACTCATAGGGACCGTTTCTCAACGTGATCGTCAATGCCGCTGACGGTTCGTCAAACGGACGTCCTGTCTGAAAGTTATCAGATTTTCCGTTCCAGGGGACCGGTTGGATTTCGGGTGCGATCCAACCCAGCCACTACCAACTGTATCCAAAACTCGGGTGAAGGATGCCAAAAGTTCCGTATCGTCAACAGGAACTCAACGCAACAGACGGCGCATCAATCGGTCGCCCGGTCTGAGAGTTATTGGCTTTTTCGTCCTAGGGGCCCGGTTGGTTTTTAAGGCAAAACCAACCCGACCATACTCCACCTACGCCCAAACCCCGGGCGGAGTGATCCAAAAGATCCGTCTCACTAAGAGGAAACTAACAAAGCTGACGGTACGTCAATCGGACGTCCGTAGCTCAAGATATGAGCATTTCCGCTCCGAGGGCCCGGTTGGTTTCGTGTATGAACCAACCCGGCCGAACACAAAGTATTCCGAAACCTTGAGTGAGACAAACCGAAATGACCGTCTCGCTCCAAGGATTGCGTTGCCGCTGACGGCGAGTCGTTTGGAGGCCCGTAGCTCAAGTTACGGGCGTTTGAACGAAAGTCGTTCGAAGACGGGGGGTCCGGGCCCGGGCCGACCCCCCTGGTTGGCCCGAACCTGGTCGGGTCCAACCCGGTTGGCCCGGCCCGGCCCGGCCAGGGCCAGTCCGGCTCGGCTTAGCCGAGCGGCCGACGCGGGGGAAAGTCGCCGCCCCGCGTGACACCCCCGCGGCACCCGCGGGGTGTCGGCCAGACAGCCGGACGCGCCGCGTGACAACCCCGCGGCACCCGCGGGGTGCCGCCCTAGACACCCGGGGGCGCCGCGTGACAACCCCGCGGCACCCGCGGGGTGCCGCCCTGGACACCCGCGGGGTGCCACGTGACAACCCCGCGGAACCCCCGGGGTGCCGCCCTGGACACCCGCGGGGTGCCGCGTGACAACCCCGCGGCACCCGCGGGGTGCCGCCCTGGACACCCGCGGGGTGCCTCGTGACAACCCCGCGGCACCCGCGGGGTGCCGCCCTGGACACCCGTGGGGTGTCACGTGACAACCCCGCGGCACCCGCGGGGTGCCGCCCTGGACACCCGCGGGGTGCCGCCGCCTCCGGCCGCCGGCGCCGCCGCGCCGGCGACCCGCGCCGCCACCGGCTTTCGCGGGCCACCGGAGTCGCTCCGGTGGCTCGTTTTCCCTCCCGTCTGCGCCGTTGTTCCTCCTGGGTTCCGTTGTTTACTGCAGGATCATCAAAAATCCGTTGCGGCACGTTCCGTCGTCGCCCGCCAAATCTGCAAAACACGAAGAACGACGGAGGGTTGCCGGGCCATGTTCGTTTGACCCGCACCCTCCGCGTTAGATAAAAGCAACGGGAGAAATTGTTCAACACATGAACCGACAATTTTAATAAAATAAAATTGTTCATTTGAAACCAGTTCTTTGAGTTTTAAAGAACGTTCACGGGAATATAAAGAGGGGTATTCCAAAATATAAAATCCCTACCTCGAAGTCGTCGCGCGTGACCGTTCTTCGCGGAATTGCTTGTCGCGGAAGAGGGGGGATCGTCGCGTCATCGCTGGAAGGCGTCACGTCGTCGTGGAACACAGCGTTGAGTCGGCGAACTCAACGCACCATGAAACAACAGTTTTAATTTTAATTAATTAAATCCGTGTTTTGGTTAAGAACCACGAAGGAGATAAAAAGGAAGGTCCGAGACTCTTACCTCAAGCAACCGATCGAAGACCCGTCGCGGAGGAAGAGACGTCGCAGAAGAACGTTGTTGGCGTCGCGGATCATGGCGTCGCGTCGTCGATTTCCGGGTTCAGCGTTCTTCGCGTTCTTCGCGTTCTTCGCGTTCTTCGCAAAGGAGGAAGAAGATACAAGGATTCTGTCTCAACGAGAAATCCTCCAAAAAAAGATAGGTTGGTCTTATTTTATTATTATGCCAACACACGAAAGGGGGTAAGTAACGACCCATCAATTCGTTTAATTAATTCAATGAAAGAAACAACTCATTTAATTTACGAAAATAAACCGCCCAATTAAATGGTCTGTTAAGAAATTAAGAAAACGCGTCAGTTGACTTTCATAATGACGGGTTTTCGCGGGTGCGTTACTTAGCGGAAAGAAACGGCGGGGCTCATGCGGGCCCCACCTCTCAAATATCCTACCAAGAGGGTATGATATTTCTGGATAGTACCCTATCCGGTTCAAGTCAGTTTAAACCGCTTTTAAGTGGCTTCAAGCGGCTTCCAAGTGGCTTAAGTGAAATAAAATAAAGTTGTCGTAAAATTATTTTATTTCTTAACTTTAAGCCCAAAAATTAAAAACCACACCCGAGCAAACACAACTCCGGAAGAGGCGTTTCTAAGCGAATACCGGCACTGCGATTTCATCGGTGCCCTCAGAATTCGATTCCGGGCACCGGTTCAAAAGTTAGAAAAACCCGCACGTTCGTTCACTGAACGTACCTGAGCCAAACTTCAGAAAATGATTTCGGGCACACCGGGCCTCGGAATTAGGTGCCGTCAGAAGCTGCGCTCTGGTAAAATTCCAAAAAAAATTAAGAAAAAAAAATTTCCTTGAAATTTACGGGTCTTTACAATCAATATCATCAAGTAGGTAATATTAATATACAAAAATTTTAAGAATATAAGTTGATAAATGAATCACCTAGATATGATAATAACTCAAAAGGTGTTTCCATGTGTTCATGACATAAATTTAAATTGTTTTTGGAATTTTTAAGTTTAAAGTATGAGTGTATAATGAAATGGAATAAGAAAATAGAAAAAATTAAAATTAGAGTTGGATTAAATGAATTTTGAGTGGGGGATTTAAAGTTCTGATCAACCTTTTGATTCATGAAAAATGAATTACCCAAAAAAATTGATAGAAATATAACCAATTCCCTAAAAATCACTAAACAAAACTATTAAAAAATGAATATATTTCATTTATTTGAGAAAATATATTTCTAAAAAACCACAAAATGTTTTTAAAAAGTTATTTAAACATAATTAAACATCACTTCACACATTAATACACATAATTGTAAAATTACAATAGATAATAATTATAATTATTAAAAAAATTACAATAATAAACAAGACATACTTATGATGTGTGAAAATGAAAACTACATAATCATGCTTAATAAGTAATGAAAAAAACCAAAACAAATAAAATTATATTTAACTTAATTGAAATGACTCAAATATACCTATATATAATTCACTTGTATGATTTTCTTTTTAAAACAAATTTCTTATATCTGTTAAATTAATGGTTAATGATTGTATAAAAATAGAGTTTTCTTATTATTTTTTCCATTGGTAGGTGATGCTTCATTTGTTTGATTAGAATCTAATATATTAATTTTGTAGTAGATTATAATTAACTATTTGGTCTTTTAATTGAATTTAAATTTGGTTCTTATATGCGTATTTGGTTTTATAAAATTTGACAAACCTGATTATTTGCGTCATGTATCAAAATCATTGAATTATTAAGTTGAAATGGTGATTTTTATCCCTTATGACTTGTTAAAATTATATTATATTTTTTATTTACTAATAGGAATAATCTGAATGGAACACAAGAAATAAGAGAACCATGAAATATATTCATACTTTGGTGCACACTTCAATTCTAGATAATGAACTGTCACAGGTAATATATCATTTAGAATTGAATATAAATTTTTTTCGTTAATTTATATTCAGTTTTCATGAATAAAATGACATTAAATATTTATGGATGTGTTACTTGATCTTCATTGTTTTTTACCAGTAGAAAAAATAAATATGGAAGAACTTTGAATGAGGAAACATAGGAAAATATTGTAAAACTATTTTTATATTTTTAGTTTGTTTATATTTCATAAGGTCTAGATATTTATTTGGTTTCATTTAATTAGATTTATTTCATGTTCAAAATAAGGGACTTTAAAAAACCATTCTCCATTATATAGATATTTAAAAAAAATATTTATATCCATTCAAAATAATTTTAAGTATATATGAGAAGAATATAACAAAAGTATTTGAATATTTCTTCTATTATTTGTATTGGTTGACATCCTGGTTTATAGTGAAACACAATTCACCTATGTATATTCCTTAAATAAGTTTCACTTTTTTTATAATTATTATTACATATACCACTTTTTATTTTTTGACAATATCTTTAAATGGTGGTATAATAATAAAATATTTTTTGAATAGATTCCCTTTGGTTTCAAGATAATTTTAAATTTCTTACCTCATCCTTTAAAAATTATCATTAAGTATATTTTATAAAATTTACGTATAAAAATTTTCACTTAGTCAACTTCATTTTAATAAAAATGTTTCATACCTATAACTTATTTTATTTAATTTCAATAATGTAGATTGTTTCTTATAGTATTAGGCCTCTATTATTTTTTATAGTCTCTTCGATATTGTTATGGTATGTCTTAAACTATTTTTACAGTTATATTCATAAATGTCATAAGTTTAAATTTTGAAGAACATATTCCATACCATGTGTACACTTAACCTTATTTTCTTGATTTTATTGTATCCCATTCTATACTGAAATATTTAAACTGTTGAAATTTGAATCTAATCTAGGTGTTTTATAAAAAATTATAAATTTACCCATTTAACCGAAATGGTTTATTTTTTTAATGAAAATATAGTGATGAAAATTTTACTAGATATTTATTTTCTTTAAGATAAATTTAGTTTTTGAATTTAAAATCCACTAAGGTATAAAATACTATTTTATATTTGAAGTTTTCAATTGATTTATTATTGAAGTGTTTTTGTTTCAATTTTTAGTGTATAATCATTTTGGAGGTTTCAATGGATTAATTTTACTATAAATGCATTATAAATGGTATTATATAACATCATGAAATTGTATTTATTTTATTTGATTTGATTTTATTCATGTTATGTTGTATACGGTCATTCATTTCAATTCCAAAATCTAGTCTAGAAAGCTGATTTTTTGGGTTCATATTCTATGAAAGAATAGAGTATTGGATTGTGTATTTTAATTCCATGAAAGATAATATAAAATTAATTTTATATTTTATGGTGTTTTTAATTATTGATAAACCCATTTATCAAAGTTTAAATTGATCTTGGTGTGTATTTTATAGAAGAATTGGTTGAAACCAATTAATTTTTTAGTTTTTTTATATTTTATGAGTTTCATTCACATTTTATATTATTATTTTTATTATCTAATAGAATTGAAACACCCTTTTATAGGATGCACTACATGATCTAGTAGAGAAGGAACCAGACACATTTGGACCAAGCGATCATTTACACCAGGTCCTAGGGGATGAAAAAAGTGGAAAAGTTCACTCTAAACTTGGAAATGAAATAATTCCATCAAAATATTGGTCTTCAGGTATTGAATATTCAAGATACACTATAGGAATGGTTACCCAAGAACAATAAAATGATACCATAGACACACAAAATAAAAAATATTGAAAATATTATCAATAGAAACAAAAAATAAAAATGAATAATTGTTTAAAGTGATATCAGCTATATGTTCTTAACTTATTATAGAGGGTACAATGATAATGTGTCATGAACCAACCCGAGTCGACCCTGAACCGGTCACCCAGGACAGCCCGCGACAAGTCCCGAGAGGTGTTCCCGATCCTTCGGGGATGGTGACAAGCACCAAGGGCATCAATAGAGTACACAAGGGAACGATTTCGCCCATATATAAACAATCAAACAAACAGCAGAAATAAACGGACAGACCAAAATGAATTTATATAAAAATTGAACTAAATATTATTTGTACAAGAAACTAAAATTAGAACAAAACCAACAACTCAACTGAACAATCTCGATGAACAACTAACTCCATGTGACACTTCTGGTCACTCTCCAACACAATGATAAAATGTCGCCCAAGGTGATCTAACTAAAGATGAAACCTGCACAAGGGCTAAAAAAAGAAGAAGACTATAGGCGTGAGTATTAAAACTCAGTAGGTTAGCCCGATATTCTATTCCCAATGCACATTCCTTTAAAATAAAAGAAACATCAATTTATAGTTTTAAATTCAAGATTTGAAAGTATGGTTTTCAAATGAGGTTTCATGCTATAATAATTATCAGACAAAAACATGCATGTTTAATAAACAAAAATGCAAGTAACAATTCTTTTCAAAGAGGTGAAACTTCAAAATGAAAATTGTTTTCAAGAGGGATACTTTAAAGAATTTTAACATTCAAATAAATAACACATACTACTGAATTTACCAACCAAACACACCGTATGCTGACGGTGAGTACAAAATAGCGAATGAGCACTAGTCACGGGAATACCCCTAGGCACTAGTTAGTTGTGAGCCCCAGGTACCTCGTATCTCGGTGAAAGTAACCATAATAAATATCCATTATCGTGCATGAGACACTAGTAGGGAACATACCCATAACCTAGTGGTCCCCAATCATCATCATCATCATCATAGTTTAGTTATTGTTGTCATCGTCAAACTTGCTACGTGAAACAGAGGCCAACCCCCACAGAATCACTAGCATACTAGTACACGTCCGCCCACCTAGATACCTGGGATTCCCTTTAGTTCTCAATCAAGTTACACATATTATAAAATACACATTTGACATCCACATTCCATTCTGAAACCATAAAAACAAAAACATCCCATAATCTTTCTTCACATTTCTTACACTAATCAACAAACCTCTAAATATTTTGGTAAAACAATTTCATGAACTGTATTGAGGCTTTGCACATAAAACTCTTTCAAAAACACACTTTCAATTATAAAAACACATCTAAACAAAACCAAATAATATTTGGAATCCCAATAAACATTTAATAAAATCATTTAATGGACAATAAAACAATCCCAATTGCACAACTTGTCATATACAAGTAAAACACTCCTTCATTTCTAGGAAATGCCAAACGGGCCTTTAAACATTTTCTCAAAACTAACCTTTAACGAAGGTATGCATTTTAATTTTATTAAGGATATATATAAACACCATTTACAGCAGCAAACCACATTCATAAATCTCTTATAATACTTAGTTTACATATTCAAAACACAACCATTTTCATAAAGATGTGAAACGGTCCATTTTTGGGCAACTCGGGCCAAAATATGTTGTAAATCAAAACCCACTTGTTTGTAAAAACAAATACAAATTGGAAATCCATATAAGTACCCAAAAATACCATTTATCATTCTTCCAATTCCTTTATAAATCCAAAAAAATAACTTTTAAATCACACATCACACATAAAAGCCAACCTGACAATTTACCGAACACATGACATGCCCTTTTTAAACAAAACAATTTATTTTAAGTACATGAAAAGGAATAAAACACCAATTTAATGCCATATTTTCATTAAAGATACTGTAACATGTTAAAAATACCATAAACCAGATTACAAACCTCACAAAATATTTTCAAAAGATAACGGAACATTTAAGCAAAGACTTGTTGAGCACTTTCATGACAAAACAACACCACCTTCCACAAAACAATGATTAAACAACCACTTTTCACACCAAGAAAATTATAAAAAGGATTAAAAACAATAATAAACATTTATATCAGTTAAGTATAATTTTAAAATGATGAAACTTGAATGATAAAGGCATGTTCAAGGGATATCCTACCTCAAATCTTTGGCGTAATTGAAACGCACACCCGAAATCACCCGCCGCAGGTTTATAAACCATGAAACTTTAAAGACCAGAACTAAACAAACAGAAACCCCATAAAAAACATGGTATAACAAAACCCTAGGTCTATATATACTAGGGGATAAAATAAATCAATGAAATAATGAATGGAGGGGGAAGAGGAAGGAGAAAGGAGAAGGAATCTCACCTTTCACCCTAGAAAAATCTTCGTCTTCCATTAGATCTGTAACCCTATAGAGAATGGAATGGATTGAATCTTCTTAGATACACTCCTAAAGTCTGGAAGAACTAGGGAAAGAAGATTGGTGTCCAAAAGAGTACGAATTGATTGATTTATGATTGATAAAAGTTACCTTGTCAATATTGGATGATTTGAGGTTTCCTGAGAACTTTTGCCCTAATCCGCGACCCATATGAGCTCCAAAGAGGTAAAATAGATTATGAGTGTTGGGTTATGGTTATTTTAGTCTAGGGGGAGGTAGAATCACCGAAAAATATTAAAACATGAAAAATATATAAATGAAACTAATTATTTTTTTTAAAACAGGAAATGGTCCCATGGGCTAGCCCAATACCTAAATGATTAACCTAAATTCACCCAGCTTATGAATTTATAATGGATAAAAAAGGATAAATAAGTTTTAATATATCAGTATAGGACAAGTGGGAAGTTGAATGGGTGAAAAAGGATGAAAAAAAGAGTTATAAAAGAAACAAATTCAGTTTTTAAAACTGGGAATGGGCTCACGGTTGGCCCAATTCATGAAGTAACCACCCTTTCTTCAAAAACTACTTATCAAACAATGTGGATCCCCAAATTAGGGTGGTTAGACATATATGAAACTTCAACACTCAGGATTAATCTCACCAAATACCCATGATAATGATCAGGATTTCCAATGGGCTGGATCAATACAAAGACAAAAAAAACCGCGTGTGACCATTCTCCCCACCATTAAAGCTTTCCACCCCCAGAAAGCCATAACACTTTCTAGATGAAAAAAAAACAACACCTAAGGATTCCATAAAAAAATAATCCAGCCTCTAAAGATAATGAAATATCAATCACCAAAAATGCAACTTAATACTCTTTCCCACACAAAACACAACTCACAACCACGTCTAGAGAATCAACAGAAAGATTAAGCCACCACCTCCACAACCAATCCAAGAACCCGATTGTTGAGCCTCCTCTCAATGAACCCAACCATCACCCAAACCAAAGAGAACTCACAAAAACCAAATATTCCAGGGGATTCCAGAATGTAATCCCCACCATTAAGAAACAACTAGCACTATAAATGTTCTTAGGATGAAAATCCAAGAGACCCATGGTGGGTCTCCCCACCATTAGAAACTAACTAACAATGAATAGATAAGAATTCCACATGAGCTAAAATTGGGCCTCACTCATAGAAGCCCAAAAAAACCATCCTAAAAAAACCAACTATACCAAGTTAATAGGGTTACAACATGAAAATATAAACTACCCACTCCCGAACAGAGGGGACAAGAACTTGGCCAAAACATTCATCACAGTTCTGGACCCCTGCCACTTAGGGATGGGAGGGAAGGGGACCCAATAATTTGGCCACTGAAACCACAAATGAAACAAAGAGACTACCCAAAAATCTACACCTATGAATAGGTAATACCAAGACTTCACCTTATTTTTTACAAGCAGTCCACATAGGGACATTGATTGAAAACCCACATCCTTGAAGGAATAACCATATACACTTTGTGAGGGGTTAATTCCACCACACTTATTGCGAAAAAGGGAAAATTCACAGAAATGAGAAACAAAAACATTGACATAGAAAATAACTTACCAAAGCAGAGGAGTAAGGATCCTAATCGAGCACTCCATACCTCTATCACTTTTCTGACTGTGTGAAAAGCTTCACTCTGAGGCCTATGGATGGAGCCTTGATTCTTGAAGCATTTGCTGCACCGCAGTCAGGTGATAAGGATCACACCACTCATAAAAAAAACCTCACTTGATCACCAAAAAAAACCTTCGTCTAAATAGTAACTCATAGATACATATCAAAATTCTATCTCACTCCAAACGAGGGGCAGAATGGACAAGGAATACGATGAAACACATTAACATCACCAAACAAAACTGCTCTATCCAAAATAATTATCACGACCTAAAAGCACTTTTAATAGATCCCAAACAGCTCTCTATTCCAAAAAACAGGTTGAGGCATCATCAAAAGAGGTGGATTTAAAATTTTAAAGGAATCCGTAGGTTGATCAGCAGGAATGATTTCTAACGGAGAACTATCCATGGACACATCACAATATCAAACACATCTTTAGAAACCCAATGAAAATTACTCCAAAACCGAGCCACCAATAAGATATCATCTCTAGATAGAACAAGAGTATGAATTCTAGATCACATGGAAGCTAACCAAATAAAAAAATATTCTAAGACATAGAAAAATCAAGCCACATAACCATTGGTTTTTAAAAGAAAGCCATAATTTTCATCTCAAAACAATTTTGAAAAAAACAAACTAACTTGGTGGGCTTCTACATTTACCAATGGTGTTTCATCAAGTCTCACCCACATGCACATTTCCATGCCACCCTAGGCACCCAACCACCATACCATATAGGCCATCCTTCTAGGTATAAATAAATCCATGCATGTGAGCACCCATGAAAACACCAAAGGCTAAAACAAAACAACATCATTAAAAAAATTACCATCATAAGGAACACCAACCACCAAGTCAAAAAAACATTTTAATATTTCAAAAATAAAACCACAATTAATTAAGAACCATTTTCTTAAATACCTACCCCTTTTAATTTTTAATTTTTTTTAATAACCAAGACACTCCAAACAACCCCTTCCCATTATTTTTAAAAAAATCAGCAATGTATATTTTCATAATCTAAGGTCCATTGAGACCAATAACGTTTCTAGTAAAACACCAACCGATCAAAACGAATTTCCAAAACTAATTTATCCGATTCAAAAACTTTATAACATCCCAAAATACCCTATTTAAAACAAATATCCAGAATCACCTTAAAATGAATCACAATTTCAAAAAAAATTATTTCAACAAACCACAAGTTTAGATTATGGATAATCCAATCCCTTTAAATCATTTCCACTTCCCTCCATTTTTTTAAAAAAAACACAACCTTCCAAAACCATTCCAATATTTAATTTTTGAAAACCCCCTTTTTCACTTTTCAAAATATAAGCCTTCCTTTAAAACCCATTTCCACAATTCTCACACAAGGATTTTAAAAACAAATATTCAGAATTCAAGAAAGGTTCAAGAGACCCAAAAAAGGGGGACTAGTGTCGGTGGGTGACTTGACCATATGGTTGGCAGCCATATGCCAAACACAACACCAACACAGAGAGACTTATTAGGACTATTCCACAGCTCTACATGGATTTCCAGGCCCTGCGAGCTCACAGAGGCCCTTAGTCAGACTCCCCTTGTCATATCCCAACAACAACAAATCAACCAGAACAAAGGACACTAATAAAACTAGACTTCGCATAGAAACCTTAGGATTAGAACAAGAAAGAGTTTGCGAAGATCTTCTTGCAATTACCCCTCAAGTCCCAAAAATCCTAATCCATCTACCTTGACATCCCCAAAATAACAAGGGCGCTCTAAAAAGAAAGGTCTGTTAAGAGCTGACCTCCTTTGATACCATTTTGTCACGAACCAACCCGAGTCGACCCTGAACCGGTCACCCAGGCCAGCCCACGACAAGTCCCGAGAGGCGTTCCTGATCCTCCTGGGATGGTGACAAGCACCAAGGGAATCAATAGAGTACAAAAGGGAACAATTTCTCCCATATATAAACAATCAAACAAACAACAGAAATAAACGGACAACCTAAAATGAATTTATATAAAAATTGAACTAAATATTATTTGTACTAGAAACTAAAATTAGAACAAAACCAACAACTCAACTGAACAATCCTGATGAACAACTAACTCCATGTGACACTTCTGGTCACTCTCAAACACAATGATAAAATGTGGCCCAAGGTGATTGAACTAAAGATGAAACCTGCACAAGGGATAAAAGAAGAAGAAGACTATAGGTGTGAGTATTAAAACTCAGTAGGTTAGCCCGATTTTCTATTCCCAATGCACATTCCTTTAAAATAAAAGAAACATCAATTTATAGTTTTAAATTCAAGATTTGAAAGTATGGTTTTCAAATGAGGTTCCATGCTATAATAATTATCAGACAAAAACATGCATGTTTAATAAACAAAAATGCAAGTAACAATTCTTTTCATAGAGGTGAAACTTCAAAATGAAAATAGTTTTCAAGAGGGATACTTTAAAGAATTTTTACATTCAAATAAATAACACATAATACTGTATTTACCAACCAAACACACCGTATGCCGACGGTGAGTACAAAATAGCCAATGAGCACAAGTCACGGGAATACCCCTAGGCACTAGTTAGTTGTGAGCCCTAGGTACCTCGTATCTCGGTGAAAGTAACCATAATAAATATCCATTCTCATGCATGAGCCACTAGTAGGGAACATACCAATAACCTAGTGGTCCCCAATCATCATCATCATCATAGTTTAGTTAGTGTTGTCATCATCAAACTTGCTATGTGAAACAGAGGCCACCCCCCACAGAATCACTAGCATACTAGTACACGTCCGCCCACCTAGATACCCGGGATTCCCTTTAGTTCTCAATAAAGTTACACATATTATCAAATACAAATTTCACATCCAAATTCCATTCAAAAACCATAAAAACACAAACATCCCATAATCATTCTTCACATTTCTTACACTAATCAATAAACCGCTAAATATTTTGGTAAAACAATTTCATGAACTGTATTGAGGCTTTGCACATAAAACTCTTTCAAAAACACTCTTTAAATTATAAAACACATAAAAAACAAACCAAATCATATTTTTAATCCCAATAAACATTTAATAAAATCATTTAATGGACCATAAAAAAATCCCAATTTCACAACTTGTCATATACAAGTAAAACACTCCTTTATTTCTAAGAAATGCCAAACGGGCCTTTAAACATTTTCTCAAAACTAACCTTTGACGAAGGTATGCATTTTAATTTTATTAAGGATCTGTATAAAAACCATTTACAGCATCAAACCACATTCATAAATCTTATATAATACTCAGGTTACATATTCAAAACACAACCATTTTCATAAAGATGTGAAACGGTCCATTTTTGGGCAACTCGGGCCAAAATATGTTGTAAATCAAAACCCACTTGTTTGTAAAAACAAATACAAATTGGAAATCCATATAAGTACCCAAAAATACCATTTATCATTCTTCCAATTCCTTTATAAATCCAAAAGAATAACTTTTAAATCACACATCACACATAAAAGCCAACTGGGAAATTTACCGAACACATGACATGCCCTTTTTAAACAAAATAATTTATTTTAAGTACATGAAAAGGAATAAAACACCAATTTAATGCCATATTTTCATTCAAGATACTGTCACATGTTAAAAATACCATAAACCAGATTACAAACCTCACAAAATATTTTCAAAAGATAAAGGAACATTTAAGCAAAGACTTGTTGAGCACTTTCATGACAAAACAACACCACCTTCAACAAAACAATGATTAAACAACCACTTTTCACACGAAGAAAATTATCCAAAGGATTAAAAACAATAATAAACATTTATTTCAGTTAAGTAGAATATTAAAATGATGAAACTTGAATGATAAAGGCATGTGAAAGGGATATCCTACCTCAAATCTTTGGCGTAATTGAAACGCACACCCGAAATCACCCGCCGCAGGTTTATAAACCATGAAACTAAAAAGACCAGACCTAAACAAACAGAAAACCCATAAAAAACATGGTATAACAAAACCATAGGTATATATATACTAGGGGATAAAATAAATCCACGAAATAATGAATGGAGGGGGAAGAGGAAGGAGAAAGGAGAAGGAATCTCACCTTTTAACCTAGAAAACTCTTCGTATTCCATTAGATATGCAACCCTATAGAGAATGGAATGGCTTGAAACTTCTTGGATACACTAATACGGTATGGAAGAACAAGGTAAAGAAGATTGGAGTCCAAAAGAGTACTAATTTATTGATTTATGATTGATAAAAGTTACCATGTCAATTCTAGATGATTTGAGGTTTCCTGATAATTTTCGCCCTAATACGCGACCCATATGAGTTCCAAAGAGTTAAATCGATTATGAGGGTTGGGGTAGGGTTATTGGAGTCTAGGGGGAGGTGGAATTACCGAAAAATATTAAAAAATGAAAAATATATAAATGAAACTAATTTTTTTTTTTAAAACAGGAAATGGGCCCATGGGCTGGCCCAATACCTAAATGAGTAACCCAAATTCACCCAGCTTATGAATTTATAATGGGTCCAAAAGGATAAATAAGTTTTAATATATTAGTATAGGACAAGTGGGAAGTTTAATGGGTGAAAAAGGATGAAAAAAAAAGAGTTATAAAAGAATCAAATTTAGTTTTTAAAACTGGGAATGGGCTCACGGTTGGCCCAATTCATGAAGTAACCACCCTTTCTTCAAAAACTACTTATAAAACAATGTGGATCCCAAAATTTGGGTGGTTAGACATATATGAAACTTCAACACTCAGGATTCATCTCACCAAATACCCATGATAATGATCAAGATTTCTAATGGGCCGAATCAATACAAAGACAAAAAAAACCGTGTGTGACATAATGGATGGATGTTTATGAGATATGCACTTGATTTATGAGGATGAAAATGATTGTGCATCCATTTCTAATGATGATAGTGGATATGCTGATGATGATAGAGAGGATTCTAGTGTTGATTACTGTAATGTTGGTGTTGATGAAAGTGGTATTGATGGAACACATATCAACATAGTTGATATTGGTGCCAACATTGATGAGGATTCATATGAAACTCTTGAGATACATTGTTGATAGTTTTTTGTATTTACACATCTATCATTTTTTTTGTTTATAAAATGAAATTTTATGTGGTGTATTTTTATTTTGGTATACGTGTTTGGATTTTGGTGAAAATGGGATGTTGTAGGTGGTGTATTTGGTAGGTTGTAGGTGGTGTGAAATGAGATGTTGCAGGTGAAATTTGGATTTTGATATGGTGAAGGTTGAAATGGGATGTTGTAGGTTATGTAATTTGGGGTACCTTATTTCCATGATTTAAACCATGGATTTTGCAGGAAATTTACATAGTGATAACCATGGTATTTGAGACCAATAGACATAATTTAACTATGGATATATCTACAGATTTATATGGTTTAAATCATGGACATAACAAGGAATTAACAAAGTTTTAACCATGGTATTAGGATCTAATTTTCATGGTTAAACTATGGTTGTATCTAGAAATTTCCATGGTTTAAACTATGACTATGCATGCCTACTGCCACAATTTAAACCGTGGTAATTGAAAATGCATATGGAAGTGGATTTAACATCCATGATTAAGGAAACTATTATAATATCCTATTTCTATGGTTTTTTGTCCTACAACTGTGGTTCTAAACCATGGATATAGATGAATTTTCTAGTTGTGTAAAATGATCATTCCTAAAAGGGTAAATATTTGATTACAATTGTTAGATGAGAAAGGATAGAATAATGTATAGAGGGGGGGGGGGTGTGAATAGAACTTATAATTTTTTAAAGATATGATAAAAAATCAAAATTAATTAATAAATTTAATTATAAAATATAATTATTAGTGTAAAAAATTAAATAAAAGGAATTTTATAGTGGTTTGGTCCAAATTACACATAGTCTACTCTTATACCTCTATACTTTATGAGAGATAAATTGTACACTATACTAATTTTTAAAGGATAATTGGAACCTGATTACAGATTAATTTTTCTAGTGGAATAATAACCAATAAACAAAAAAATTTTATGTAGAGTCACAACTCAATTAAAAAATTGAATTTAAATAGTGGAAGTCACTACCCAAACAACCATGACTTTAGAATTTGGGATCACAACCTAAATAAAGGGAACAATTTTGTATGAAAAATCATAAATAGAAAGTGAAAAAACATGTGATA
Organism: Viscum album; assembly: GCA_963277665.1. NCBI lineage: Eukaryota > Viridiplantae > Streptophyta > Magnoliopsida > Santalales > Viscaceae > Viscum > Viscum album. Next base: position 1,035,923,002 of record OY728141.1, on the reverse strand, counting down.
GATGAGAAGTAGTGTTACAAACATAAGAAACCATTATTAAATAGATAAATAAATAAAATAAGCACAAGTATTGGTTATTGAGTATTGGATCAGCTAGTCTTGTCAAGGTAGTAGTATTCAAAGAAATTTCAGTATAATCCTTAAGAGATCATCAAAAATGGTAAAAAATGTGTACAAGATTACTTCAAGGTTCATATATTATGAGCCCTTTGTATCACTTTTAGTTAAAAGTGTATCTTAAAATTAATACGGATCCCTTTATATAAATTCTAAAAAGATACAAAAACTAAAAGGATCTCATGAAAATAGTTTGAATAATTCAAAATTATAATAAGATGTTCAAACCAAAATATTACGAATATAAAAAATATTTCAAAATTATCCAAATAATCAACACTAATTATAATATATTTTTTGAATACTTCAAAATAAGTCAAACAATTTAAATACAATTGTTTAAGAAACAAACTCTATAAATCTCGGTAAAATAAATCCATGAATATTGTAAACAAGTCAAATATGAATAGAAACTTTATAATATATTTTTTTATAAATTCATAAAATATAAAAAATCATTTAAAATGCATTAAATACATTAAAAAAACTTTGAAAACATCTAAAAATATTAAAAAATAATTTTGAAATAATTAATATAAAGAGTTTAAGAAATAATAAATAATTTTAAATTATGAAAAACACACATTGTATATTTCTATGAACATAAATAATAAACAAAAATAATATATAAAAATTGTTTAATGCATTCCAAAAAAAATTTATACACTAAACATGATTTATTTAAAATTGTAGAATAAAGAAAATAATAATTTTTTATAAGCATGCAACAAAAAAATATCATAAACATGAAAAACTAAGAATAATAATATTTTGAAAGAAATAATAATATAGACTTAGGTATAGAAGAATAAAAAGAGAGAACCTAGTAATTTAAGTACTATGTAGAGTCCATGGTCAAAGATTTCATGCCTCATGATTTCACAATTCATGAACACATATTTACTCATAGTCATAAAAACATGCTATTATGAATAGAGGAAGAATTCCACTAGAAATAACACCATGTAAAAGATCAGAGATTTTTCTACCATGAAAAGAGTTAATACCATTCATACCCTATGCTAATGTGAGAACCCTAAGGGCTTCCATGAAGTGTTGTTGCTGCTTTTACTATGAAGCGTTGGGGGTGGGCTATTGCTGCTATGGAGAGAATGAGCCATGCATGGGATAAACCAGGTGAGGATAATCCATGAAAGCATTAAGAGGATTAGGGTGATACCATGGTAGCATAAAGATGAATGCTACAATGAATATTATGATGCACTATCAAAAGAGGTGAGCCATGCTGATGCGTCCACGAAAAAAAGTTGCCACTATGTGAAGAAGCCAATGGATGTGGTGAACTAGTTTACTGCCATGGAAGATGAAGTTCTTCCATGTAAAGGAGAGAGATAGAGAGAGAGTGATATTTCTACCATGTAATGACACCATACTATTGTGGTTCACATGATCTAATGAAAAATAAGAGTATATATATATATCTGTATTGATATATATAATGATATATATAAAATAAATAAACATGAAATAAATATTTATATGATATAAAACATTTAGAACTAATGAAAAAAATATTTTAAACAAAATTAAACACTAATAAAATACATGATCAAATATGGTGATTTTATGAAATATAAAATCTATATACATGTGTATAAATTTTATTGTTCATTATCATTAAAGATAAAACACACATGTGACAAAAATATAAAATTAAATATTTTGAAAATTTAGATCACTAAAATATTATTGAAACATTTAAATATTGAGAACAAATTATTAAAACATGTGATAAATATAATCAAACAAAACACAAAGAAAAGTAACACAATACATGAACATGCACAAAAAACATTTTTATATATCATAATCTTGTTTGATCTTTAAAATTTAAGATCAAATATATCAATTATATTTACCTTGATTTTCATTGATCTTTGAATCCCATGTTTTTATTATTCTTCACACCTAAACAACCTTCAGAACAATGTAGTCACTATTAAACATCAATTAAAACTATTATATTACTCATGATATTTATATAAACCCTTATGAAGGTTTTAGAACTTTTATTTCACTATTACACATCATAAAAAAAGTTTAGATCAATCTTATATAACAACTATTTAACTCTTGTTCAAAATTTGTAAACATTAATTCACTATTATACAACTTTAATTTACTCCTACACAAATATACACCCACTATTACATAGTATTTTCATTTTTCAATTCATTCATATGTAATCAGTATAAACTCAACTTCAATATTATACTACTCCTATAAATGTTTACCCAATCTGACACAATTCTTTACAATATTCTTCTTCAACTGAAACCTTAAACAATTATTGAAAACATCCATCTGAATCATATTATGACTAGTTTAATATAATCTAAAATATCATCCAATTATTACCAAAATGATCCTATAAGAATCACTATAATGTTCCTCTTAAAATCATCATGAAATAATAACCCTTCAATCATCCCCATAGGGATCTCTATTTATATCAACATATATTCTAATCTCCATTGTAATGATAATTTCTTCAGTATATATCATTAGTAAGTATGTGTATTAATAATGACTATAATGTGTATTAGAGAAAAAGAGGAAAAAATAGTCTATAAAACCAATAACACTCCAAATTACCCCTTTTTATAATGATAGATTCTTAAATATCATTCAACTATGGTCACTTTAGAATATATTCTCACCAAAATAATAACCCCATTTTAAATTTTATTTATCAGTGATCCACAATTCATATTTCACTAAAAATTTAGTTATATTTTTCTATTCTCTCAAAAATTATCTATTTATATAGTTAATCATGTTAATTATACCATATATTACTCTTGAATAGTCAAATAGATAACAACTTTCTCTTGTCCATCTTATAAATTATATTAACTCAATTCCTCTAGGAGTCTAATGGTTAGGTTTACCCATACAAATGTTTCCCAAATTTTATATCTATTATTAAAACACAATAGTTAGTGTTATCTATATCCTACTCACCTTACACAAGACAATCCATGAGAAACTACCAGTTAGGTTCACCCATATTAAATGATTTATGTCTTTACAAGTGTTCATTTTAGATGGAATTTAACACCTTAGTATTTTGAGGGGTTTTTAAATAATATCAATCTATAACTTTTCTATATATATTATGTATCTTACATCTCATTTATAATATATATATATCCACCCTTCTAATAACTAAATTTATTCATCATATTCTTTCAACAAAATTAACATTTTTATCATATTAATGTATAATACTCATTCAAAAAATGATTTATATTTTATATAATCAATAAAAATTTAATTATAATATTTTTTAAATATCCATAAACATCATATGAAAACAATACATGATACTCATTTCTTCTAATTTACTAATATCATAAGTATCTTAAATCTTACTTAAGTTCTTATATGAAACAAAAGTTAGCCAAGCCCCACTTTTAAAAGTAACACCTCAACCCCAAAGCGAGTGAGAAATTTGAACCAAAGTAACAAAATCCATAGATCCTTACTCAATATTTGTTTAAATTTCTGATATATATTTCATTCTAAATATGTAATTATTGTTATAACAAACCCCTACTCTAGAATTATAATGAAGAAACCGTTAATTTTGGTTAAAATGAATTAAATATAATATTATATCTAGAATAAAACATCTTAATACTGTGGTATGATATATAAAAAATCAAATTAAATAATTTAAATTAAGTAAAATAATAGTCATATGTAAACTTTTTTACATAATAAGAATATATAATAATAGGAAATAAACAATAAATGAATAATTCATGAATTTTAATATAATATTTATGAACATTTTAAATTCAATCAAACAATATATAATCATTTCCTATAGTTATAAACACTCTATAATTCATACATATATAAACTTTTCATTAAATATAAATATGAACATTTTTTTAATATTTTAAATATTAACACTTTATATTTAATAATTTCATGGTATATATGAGCTATTTCAAACTATTTAAAAATATAACTCTTTAAAAATAAACTTTCAATTTCATATATTTTATATAAACCCTTTAAATATTTTAATATAATTTTATTATTATTTAAATACATATTTTTTGATATTGTTTTTACTATATAAAATATCATTTTAGATAATAAAATAAGTTTTTTAAGAAAAAACATGATTTTTTAAACTATATATCAGATAGTGATATCCCAAGAAAATATAATTGGATAAAGGAAACATCAATATATTTTATCACCAGACTTATATTGTTGGTCACAATATCATATATCATTTTACATGATATAAATATTTAACATTATCACATCATAACCAATACATAACACTAATTGTGTTTTAATCATGGGTTGAGATATTATCATATCTCTAAAAACTACATTCCAAAAACATATATTTCATTGTATTACATATTACTACATTACTATATCACTATAATCATAATATGATCTATTTTAAAAATAATTAACCCATTTATATTTTAGATATAAATATCTAATATCATTATCCATGATATGATATTCAAGAACCTAGATTTAGACACATTATATCACAACCAATGATATCCCTATATTTTTTTCTAAAATATAGAGCGTTCTTCATATTTTTGTAACTTTTTCTAAAGTTAAAATTTCATCCAGAATTTATTAAAATACATTCTCTTATACAAATGATAGGTTTTGAAGGCCTATAAAAAGTCTAAATGTAGTGGAAAATAATAAAATCAATGATTAAGATCTATCTAGGAGAGATTTAGAATAAATATAACATAATTATTAACATACCTTTTCTTTTTTGGTTCATTATTCACCTTTACTGCATTTGGTGAAGATACATTAAGAAAATTCAAATGATTTTCCCCCTTTAGTTATCCAAAAAACTTTTTAAATCATGGATTAAATCTATAGTACCTCTCACATCTTCATGGTGTGATATCGCATTCATATTAAAAATTAAATATAATTGAGAGAGTTCAAACAAAAGAGTTTCTCACTTAGACACATTGCCACAATTTCTACATATTTTTTATGTCATTAGTTTAATAAATGAAAAAGGCTCTAGTGATATGTATCATTAAGCACCTTATAAACTTTTAATGGTATAAATTTAATAAATTACTTATAAAATTAAAGTACACAATAATCGAGACTCCCATTAAATAATAAACACTTAAAAAATAAATTTAAACTTATTTAACTTGTTATTATATGATGTACTAGATAATAATTGGTAGCTTAAATGGATAAGGTAGAAAAACATAGGCAGCAATGTAATATCCCATATTCACTATATTGTATAATATGATATGACCTATATCACTCTACAATATGGGATTTAGAACAAATATCTCTCTTATTAACTTCTTTTTTTAATTGTATCAAATATTTATTTTTTTGATATTATCCTAATAAATAATGTTTAAAATAATATTTTTAAATTTAGTTATATTATATTTACTATATAATTCTTTTACTCATCAACCATATAAGCTATATTTTGAGGAAAATTTCAACAATCATTTTTTATATTTTACCTATTATTTTCAACTAAAATAATATAATTCCATTATTTCATAACATTTTTCATATCCCAATTAAAATATTAATTTAAATATTAATTTTGAAACCATCATAGCACATCAAATTGAAAAAATTAAAACTAGTAGATAGAACAAGTAATAAAAAACAATAAATTATTTTTTTCTTATTTAATGCTGTATGACCATTTTTACTAAAACATTTTTTATTTTTTGATGCTTTTTAATATTATTAAATAATATAATTTATTTAGGAACATAATCATATTCATATTTCATGCAAAAAAAATATTTCAAATTTTCTTAAATTAATTAAATAAAATCATTTTTACTAGAGTTTATCTGAATGAAAACGCATGATTTTATAAATTTTTTCCATACTGATATCCTTGAATGAATATTTAAAAAATATTTTTATTGAATACATATTTCAGATTTTTAATTAATTATTTTTGATAACTTATTCATTTATTATAGTCTTGATTTTTTAATTTTTCTATAATCATCACATGAAAAAATATGTTCTGAATTTTTTTATGTAATGGAAATAAGTTAGTTACTGAAAAAATTTAATTAATTATCCAAATCAAATAAATATTTATTGAAATTTTTAATACATGGTCATTATTTTATAAGGTTTTTTTTCTATTATATATATTCTCTAAAATGGTTATTCTTGTGTGTGTTAAATTTATTTTTATATGGAATTTAACAAATCCATTTTTATTATGAAGTAAGAATCACTCTGAAACATTATAATGAAAATGAAATAAAAACCATGAAAAATAAAATATAAATAAAACTAATAACATATTTTTTCTTATTTAAAGTTAGACAATTATTTTAATTCAATTCAATTTTTATATGTTAATTGGCGATGAAATGATTGGATTTATTTTTTATTTAAAACTATTTTCACTTATCTTAAATGAATGTGTTACAATATTTTTTTTATAATCCATCAAAATTAGAATTTATTGTTTTATGAATAGTTTCCAAATTTATACCCTTAAATAAATTAAAAATAATTGTTTTTATCGAAGTTATATTTTTAATATTTTTATTCCATTCTTATTTGTGCATCATTTTAAAAAATGTCTGCTCTTCCACTTTTTATAAAATTATTGGGATAAATAATTTTTCAAAAGAAGAGTTCTTTGAATTAATGAAATTATATTAGATAAAAAACTTAATTGACCAAAAAAACTATATATTTTAAGAAAGTTTCAACTCATAATCTTTTTTCTTATGGATTTAGCTCATTATTTTTATTCCATAATCTCTACTTAATTGGTTGACTTTTTTAGGGAAATGTAATTTTCATATTATTTAACAAAACCATGTTCATTCTAAAATTAGAACCAATTTAGAAATAAAATTTAATATGTAAATAAAACTAACAATTTTTTATTGTTTAAATCCATAATACCATTTTTACTGAAATCTGATCACTTATTTTTATGTCTTGATTATTTCTAAAATAGACTAATTTATTTTAGGTAAAAAACATTTTCACTTGTCCGTTAATATACATTTTTTCATGATCTTTCAAGAATAATGATAAAGTCAAATTTTATGAAGGTTATAATAATAAAAATGAATTTACTTATAAACCATTTCCATATTTCATATCATTAAATGAAATATAGAATCCCTTTTTAGTAAAGTCTTATTTCATATTTTATGTCATACTTATTTCTCAATTGATTGTTTTTTGGTTCAAACTATTTTCATATTTAATTTATTACTTTTTTTCATAATATTTAATGAATAATGAAGAATAGTTTTTCATGAAGGCCGTCACAATTTAATTTTTTTGATTATTTTTTTCAAAAACTTATTTCCTCAAAGTATTGTTTTATATTTATGTGTTTTATATAATGAAATTTGTGGATATCTAATATGAAAAAATTTAAAATAAAAAAAACCCTAATAAGGTTAGTGACCCACTAATTCTATATCAAACATATTTAAACTAATGAACTCCCACGTACAACAATTTATTTTTTAAATGTTAACAGCCTCATGATAAATACCATAATATGTTTATAAATTATCATCACGACATTCAAAATATTATTTGATACATGTTTCTTGTAAAAATTATGAAATATTATTTATTGGATTAAAAAACATATAAATTAAAAATATACCACATTCATTAATTCCAATCTGAATATTGTGATATTACAACATAATTTCAAATAATATGGGTTAAAATTTGAATCCAAAATCCAAAATCTTTTGGATTTTACCATGCATAGAAATTCAATTTATGTTTGTCTAAAATTTGAGCCAATATTTTATAGCAAAATTAATCTTATTCATATAGTCTTAGGTATGAACATGTGGAATTTTATGTCATTGTAAATGAATATGGATTTTAGATACATAATCATATGCAAGAATAGGAATCTAACTATTCATAAATATTACAAAAGATACAAGTATTTCAATGTGATATTTATAAAACTCATGCATATTAATATAATATTTTTCCCATGACATCAATTATTGGCATGATACATGGGATGTGTTAATCTATCATAGGTCAAATCTTAAATTCCCAATATATTGTATAGGATAACTAAAATAAATGAACACATAAATTTTCATTATTCTATGTATGATGGTATAATTATTTAGTTTTAGTCAATTGAGGACTTAAATATTTTAACTCATTATATGTGTTATTAATTATACAAATCCCTCTACAAGATTAGTATGATTAACAGTCATCATGTATTTAACCTATTTAAATGAATGATGTCAAATGAATATTAAATCATGATAGTTCAAATGTAAATAACCTTTTTAAAACCAATTCAAAGTAATATTATGTAAAATATACCCCAAGTAACACTAACAGAACAAACACACACGACATTACATATGGTTTACTCAAATTAGATCTATATAGTCAATAAGTTATCTAATTTATCCAAATAAGTGAACTTCATATATTTATATGAGTCCTTATTCATGTTAATATTAACATATCACTATTGGAGTCGGTGAACAAGAACCGACCTCTATGTGATTTATGATTACCTTTATTTATGGATATTTGAATATTAATAAATTTCTTATCACATCATGTTTTTTATTCTACGTGACATTGTATATGATAATGTACCAAGGGTACTAGTCGCATTGAAAGACCATAATAGTTCCTTACTATGATGAGAACCTAGAAGAGATATGATAATATTCTTAAATATGGGTTTTATAGCTAGAAGATATCATTTAAAGAGATGAAAACAATACAAACTATCATGGGTGGAGACTCATAGGAATTTGAGACACTTTCTCATGGTGTATTCCCCTGGTAATATTTAGAGAAGGGGATTATGTGAACATGACCTACTAGTATAAAATATATATTTATATGTGTCATTGGATGCTCCTATCCACAAACATCTATAATGATCCTCAAACTTTAATATTATTATTAATTAATCTCATGAGTTATGCACTTTTATGTATTGATAAAAATCATGATGACATATTATTACAAAGAAGTAGGATATGTTGGGTGAATCACAAGTGAAATTGAAATAATGAATAATGTAAGAAAGGATTTTTATCTACCAAGTTCAATGCAAGTTTATATCAGAATAGCTTTGATGGAAATAGAGCCATTAGATAAAATTGATGACCATGGAGTTCTATTGACAAGTTAATTTTTTAATGTTAAAGAAATAGGTCTTGAGATCATAAGTTGTTAACACTAGTATTAAACCTACATGATTAGAGATATTTTGATAAAGGTATTATATTACAAAATGTAAATTTTTAGGATATTATATATCACTGCATCATTTAATTATTTCTCTACGGGTTCCTTAAGATATTTCTAAACATGAACCATGGAATTTTGAAAAGTTTAGACTAATATCACTTAGAAATAATCCTATAGGGCCCCACACTAAGTGTATTCAAAATATTAATTAAATTATATTTGAATTTAATAATTCGGAATAAATATTATTCCCAAATGGTAGTTATATAATTATTCTGGGTTGATTAATCACCAAGATTAAATCAAGAGTTTTTCAAAATAATAAATATGTGAATTGAATAAAAATAAATATTTATTCGTGAGACTTAATTAACTTAATATTTCTTTTATTTAGAAATGAATAATGTAGTAATATTTATTCATTAAATAAATTATCATTATTCAAGGATTGGTAAATACTGAGAGGGATAGACTGACCATGTTTAACATACTGATTTTAATAGTACAGTTGAGAATGATCTATTAAATTTCATTTAAATTAATATTAATTAACTTATTTAACACATAATATTTATTTATCATCAGTTATTTCAAACTTCAAGAGAATAATAATATTATTTATATTGTTATTAGACAGAGGGTTATATATGAAATAATAAATTGGTAAAGGGCCTATGTGAAATTACCAACCCAAACCTACTTATATAAATACCTAGTTATTTCACTTTCAAGGGTTAGTCCCTTGTTGTGCCCAATAAACCTAAGATAGAATTATATCAAGCACTAAGAGAGAAACCTCTCAAGAACTCACTCAAGAAAAAGAGTGCTAATCCTCCTCCACCCACTCAAGACTTTGAGAGAACCTAAAGAATCCTTCATCCACAAAGATAATCTTATAGTGATAAATGGTGGATAACATAAGCAATCAGGACTAACTGTACTACCACCTAATGATTCTATAATATTTTTTTGAGATTTTGGAGCACCTATGGATCACTGCTAGAGGGATTCTACGATCCTGTAATGAAATGATGGTATAATTGAATTGGTAAACCACATCACTATAAGGGAAAAAATTACAAGTTAAGGTAATTATTAATCTATCTATAAATTAATTGTAAATATTTATGGGACAATCCCACCTTGTTGGTTTATATATAATAATAAATTAATATTTTATTTAATTTCCTTGGCCATGATGTTCTTCATCATGTACATATTGTATTATTCATTGATTACAACAAAAACAAAATTTTATTATAACCAATACACTCGTAACCTTCAAGTGGTAGCATATCATTCACATAATTAATTTATAATTATTTATTAATCACTAATTGATGATATGTATTTTTTATTAGTATTATTTTTTTTGGTTATTTTGTATTTAAATATGAATGTTGAAATATTCTGTAAAGACCCAGAAATTTCAAGGAAATTTTTTTCTTAATTTCTTTGGTTTTTTACAAGAACAAAGTTTCTGACGGCACCTGATTCCGAGGCCTGGTGTGACCGGAATTTCCATCCGAAGTTTAGCTCAGGTACGTTCAGTGAACGAACGAGCGGGATTTCCTAACTTTTTGACTGGTGATCGGAATCGAATTCCGAGGGCACCGATGGAACCGCAACACCGGTAAATTCTTAAGAAGACCTTTACTAGAGTTGTGTTTGCTCGGGAGGAGTTGTCAAAAATTAGGGAATGAAATGTTAGGTAAAATAAATAATGTGAAAATTTATTTTATCTTAGTTAGTTTAATTCTCTAATGGGAAGTTGTTGGTGGGGCCCACAACTACCCAACTTCCCATGAGAGGTTATGAGGGCGGTGGGGCCCACACAAACCCCACCCCTTCATTTTCCCTAAACCCACATAACCCTCATTTTAATGATTGGGTTTAATTACTTAAGTTATTCTTTTTTGAATTTCAAAATTAAGGCTTGATTATTAAAATAAGAGGTGGCTTATTTTTATTATTGTTGGGTTTGTTGTGTTGAGTTTTTAGGAGAAAAAGAGGAGTCTTGAAGTTCTTCGTTCTTCGTTGAAGAACACGAAGAACGCACTGCCACTGACGAGGAACGCCGACCTCCGACGATGGACGATGACGAAAGACACCTTCCTCGGAGATCAACAAACACCAACGATCCTCTTCTTCCATGACAATCAATTCTGCGACGTACCTTTCTGCGACAAACCTCGTTTGACGACAACGCTTGAGGTAGGGAATTTATTGTTTCGTTCATGAATACTTCCGTCTCTATAATTCGTTTTCAAATTGGACCGCTTCCTATCGATTTACGGGAGGGAGCCGGACCACACAAACATGGCCGACCCTCCTCCCTTATCTTTGTTGTTGTTCCTGTTGTGGATTGAAATGGGGATGGTGTGGTGTCGTCGCACTGCGTGGGAAAATGAGGGAACCACAGCAGGGGGGGGGGGCACCGTCACGCCGTGCCAGAGAACCACAAAGGCACCGTGGCCGGAGTGGGGCCGCGGCAGAGGGGCGTGGTGCCATCGCGCCGTGCCAGACGGACCAAGGCCACGACCTTAGGCCGCGACGGAGCAGGGACCGGTGACCGGTTTCTGGCCGCCGGCGTCGGAACAGGGGGACCGGACCAGCCGGTCCCGTGGCGGCAACAACCAGCCAGCTAGAGCAGGCTGGTCGATCAGGGGAGAAGCTGGGGGTTCGTAACCCCCGGCTGTCCGAACTGCAGTGACCCCCACGTGGGGGGCCGCGTTTAATTGAACAGGGGGCAGCCACACCCCACCCTTGACTGCCCAGCTCAGTTACACCGAGCTGGCCAGCAGACCTCCAGTGCGCCAGCGCGTCGGGATGGGCCGCGCTCAATCGGGCCGGACCCGGACCCAGGTCAGGTCGACCCGGTTCGGGCCGACCCAAGGGGTCTCGGGCCGGGTCGGTCCGGGCCCGAAACCCCCATTTTCAGACCTCTTCCAGTCTTTTGCCAATAACATGGGCTACAGAACTCCGATCAACACAACGTCAGCTGCGATGCGATCCTCGGATCGAGATGATCGTTTTGGTATATTACACTCAAGATTTTGGAGAACTTTGGGTTCGACCGGGTTGGTTCGTTCACGAAACCAACCGGGCCCTCGGAGCAGAAACGCTTATAACTTGAGTTCCGGACGTCTGATTGATGTGCCGTCAACTTTGTTGGATTAATATTGATGAGACAGAAATTTTGACATACTTCGACCGAGGTTTGGATGCAGTTGGATAGTGTCCAGGTTGGATTGTACCCGAAATCCAACCAGGCCCCTCGAATAGAAAAGATGATAACTTTTATACCGGACGTACGTTTGACGAACCGTCAGCGGCGTTGGTGATCTCATTGAGAAACGGTCCCTATGAGTATAACCTATGAGAGTTAGGGGTACGATTGAGACACGGCTGGGTTGGTTCGCACACAAAACCAATCGGGCCCCTGGGACAAAAAGGCTAATAACTCACAGACCGGACGCCCGATTGACGTGCCGTTTATTGCGTTGAGTCCCCTATGATGAGGCGGTCCTTTGAGATACTTCCTCATTGAACTTGTTATACTTGGAGTATCGACCAGTAGCTCATGGAGCGGACCCTCCTGGAGACGATCTAGCAGAGTGCAGAGACCTAGAAGCTGACTGAGACTTGACGACTGCTGATCGATCGACTCGGAGTGATTCAGATAGCCCAGTGGAGTGCGCTTGGTTGTAGTGGAAAACCCACAATGGAGGTGTTCTTGGTTGTAGAGGCAAACCCGTGGTACTCGACAGAAGGAGTACCTCTGTAGGCTATGAGGGGGTGAGTTTGGTTGTAGTGGTAGACCCATGGTGGGATGCGCTTGGTTGCAGCGGCAGACCCACAATACTCAACAGGTGGAGTACTTTAGCAGTCCAAGGTTAGTGGGACGCGCTTGGTTGTAGCGGCAGACCCACTGTACTCGACAGAGGAGGAGTTCTCCAGCAGCCGTGGTTCCGATATCGTGAATGAAATCCTGGTTTCAGCTGATTCTATGACCTTTGTGTTTACCTCATGATTGATATGGGTCACTTGATAACTTAGGTATATGTATGGGCATTTACTTGGGTAGTGGTTATCCGTTGATTTCATAATCTTTGTGTTTCCTCATGATTGAGATGGGTTAGTTGATAACTTAGGTATATGTATGGGCATATACCTAAGTAGAGGTTATCTATTGAGATCTTCTTGTGGTTATTCTAGTTGGATTTAGTGAGACCATGAGGGTCTCGGGGTCCCTACTGAGTATCGTTATACTCACTCCTGCATGGGCTATGCCCGCACCTCATTGTGTTGGTTGTAGATGATGGGAAGCGCTGACAGAGGCCGAGTGTTCGAGGACTGGACGGTACCCAGAGGTGGATCTCACGATGAGTCAGTGTCCAGAGGTGGATTTCACGACAAGACGACACTTGGAGGAGGTTGATGGGCGAGAGCATTGTGGAGGATATCTGTACCTACCCTTCAGGTAGGATCCGTGGTGGACGATCCAGGAGCTGTGCTATCTGTACCTACCCTTCAGGTAGGATCCAAGGAGGATGACCCAGGAGCTGCTTCTATTCTTCCAGATGTTTGTCTTTTTCAGTTGTACTTTCGTTCAGTTGTAGCTGTACTTTCAGTTGGGTTTGTATTCTGGCCCACTTACTTTTCATCACTTTCTTTTGTACTTAGTGTATTACTTATGCTTGTACTCTGTGGTGTTTTGTTTACTTTTATAAGGCAATACCTTCCCAGTTATCGGGATTTACGCCTTTGGTGCTAGTCGCTAGCCCCTGGCCTATGGAAGGCGGGCTTGGGGTAGTCACGGCACGAGCCCAAGGACGGGTCGTGACATATTCCCTTATCCCTAGTCATTCCCTCTCATATAACCAAAAAAGGTTAAATTTCCCAAAATAACATAAGAAGATACCGTCAGGAGGTGCCTAGGGTTCTGGATAGATAACACAAGACCAAACAACATGTATTCCATTGGTATACATTGTATACCTATGTTCTTTTCACCAGGATGAACCGCTCAAAATCTAGGTTTTCATGCAATAAATATACATGGAATGAATTTAATATACACCTCTTATTGATTGGGCTAGGATGTGACATGGTTTTCTTGACTAAATATCATGTAACTTATATAAACATCCTATAGTCCATGTGTTTTTATGGTAGGATGCATGGGGGGACCAAGCCATGTTGTGCATTTATTATATGACATGAATAATGAAAAAAATGTGAAAGATCAAAGTCATATAGTGTGTTGTTGAAACACACACCTTATACCTTGTACATGTATGTAGTCAATAAACATGTTAAGTCTCTAGGTTTGTTTCATGAACATAGGAAAAAGAGATTACAAGATGTGTATCTCTAATAGATGTTGTGTAACCTACTGTACCACATGTGATTAATTTTACATGAAAATAAAATATTTGATATAATTAAACCTAAGTTACATGTGTATGTGTATCATTCATAGATCATACATGTATGTGATAGGATTATTAATTATATATTAAATTCATTTTAGTGTTAAATTTTTAGTTCCAAGCTGTGTATAGTGATTACTTTTACTATACCCTATGGTCATTAATAGAATTACATTACAGGTAATTATATGTGTTTTGTGTCATTTATTGATATTATATTCCTTTTAATTATATTCCACATCATGTATGATATATGAACTGTGAATATATAGTACTAGGACCATGCCAGGTGGTTTAGTTGGGTACATGTTGTTGCTTCCAAGTACACTTGTGCACTTTATTAATTTTAAATAAAACTTATTGATTTAATTTGTTTAAAATTACGTATGATGAATTTTTTTGGGATTATTTGGATGGAATTATGATAAATTGAATAATTTATCAATTAGATAATTAATTGAATTAATTTGAGGTATTTTATCTTAATTAAAGAATGAATTAAAGTGAATTATAGTTAGATTGAAAATTTATATTCCTTTTATGTGCGTGGATGATCATGATCTTAGACCATAATTTTTTATATGTATGGTTTTTTTAATTTGTTATTTTATTAAATTAAATTATTGTACTACATGTAATCCCCTCCTATCATTAGGTAAGGTCATGAATGCATGTAGTTTCTTTTATATAAACCCCATTAAAAAATCCCTTGGTTCCCCTCACATATGAATGAGTAAAACTTATGTAATGAATGGATATACCATATCAGTGGAGGTAGTTCATGTATGGAGTTTAGGTGTGAAAAATCTAGAAGATAGATAGGTGTATAGGAGGATTTCTATAGCATGAACAAATTGATGGTTCAAGCTATTATCCTCCTAATATCTAGAGTTAGTTTATCACCCTCTAGATAAAATTACCATTAGAAAAAACTCATAATAATACCAATTTATTATTTTATTTATGTCAAGTTAAAATTTTAATTTCTTTATGAATTATTTATTTTGATTTCATAAATTAATTAATTAATAAGAATTTATGATGAAATTAAAAAAAATAGACTATGTGTAAATATTTTCTTAGTCATGATTAATCATGTAAGTAAAATACACCTAATATTAAAAATCATTTAATCAAGAGAAAAGGAAAATTTAGGCATAAATTCAAAAAACTCCCTCAAATAAATATATTAAGTTAGTATAGACTTCCACTACTTATGTTAAAATAAAAACATAGTTAAATGTACTTGAATGGGTATGAATTATATTATCAAGGAATTTTATCTTAAGTTTTTTGTTAAGTTAATTTGTTTTACATCAAGAGTTGACTTCCTAAGAAGGACTTGGTGTTACTAAGAGGAAATCATTGAGGAAATCCTTATCTAGGATTTTAGGATTGAGGGGTCCACTCAAAAAAAAAACAAGGGGTAGTGAGTTAATGAATCTATAAAGTTACTCCTACCTAAAATCCTTCAAATTGACTTGTCAATCCCAAGACTAGGTTATGATAAGAAGAATATAGATCATTTCCACTTGAATATCCATGAAATAAGATATTTTAAAACCAATGGTCAGGTTTATTGGGCTTTGAAAAAATAGTGGAATATTAATAAATTTATTATTTATTATTTAATTTTTCCAATATAAATAAAGTAATAAAATTATAATATTATTTATTATATAAATGGAAATCCACATGGATTCAAATATATCACTACGATTCATACTAGATAGGTATAACCTTCTCACCAACTTGAATTTCTAGGAATGGTATTTGTGATTATGCATTATAATATATATTCCATGAACTAAAATTATATGCATTGTAAACCCCAGTTCCTAATTCACTTGTATAATGGAATAATGAGTAAGAATTATCTCTTTACCTTAAAAAATTAGACAACTGCATACATGTTCAATATTTAATGCTACTATCCATGTCTAGTGAGCTCATTAATTAATATAAATATATAGATGTATATCACATGATGTCTCACCTTAATGATTCTTATCAAGAGAAGATGAGACAAGGGATGTATGAGACCTTCAATACACTATTCACATGCAAGATTGGAGATTTGATGCTAGTTTGGAATTATGTAGTCAAGATGACTAGCTAAATATTAAATATATTGGGCTTTAAAACCATTTATGAGATGCATATAGATATCACTGCATGATATTTTTCATTATCATCTAATTGAAAAACCTCAATGGTGTCCCACTTGATCAAGCCAAAATAATCACTAAATTCATCATCACAAGGCTGATTTTGGGTTATCCTAACTCAAATAATACATATGTTGGGTAAATGGGTTACATCACATAGTTTGAATGTATATTTCTATAAGTACCTACCCTTAAATTATATATTTAAATATTAAATTAATTATTTTACTTTTAGTAATATAAACCTAGAATTCATGTAAGTACTTATCTATTAATTATTTTACTTTATTTAATGTATGTTTGTTTACCAAATATTAATTCATTCATAAAGGAATATCATAAATAAATGGAAAGTAACACATAAAAAGACAATAATTAATTTATTTCTTAATTACAAATAATTAAATATAAAGAATGACTATATTACATAAAATTAATATAAGTGAAATGGGATAATAAAAAAAAATTAATAAAACTTATAAATCTAACTAATCATGATCTTTTGAAAATACCACAACCATGAACACCTCTGTAATAAGAAAAAAATTATTATAAATAAGGTATTAATTTTATGGATAAAATATATATAACCTTGAGAGAAAAACAAGTAAATTAAATATATAGTATTTATTGGGTATATATATAGAAGTGGAAGGCAATATAACTGTGGGAAATATGGTCATTAGAATAGTAACATAACCGTTAAAAAAGTAACTAGACCATTGGAATCCAAAAATAACTAATTTAATTATAAAACCAATATATGAATATCAAAATATCATTAATAAACAATTAAATTAATAAATATAATGTATTAATTCATATAAATTCATTATTTTTGTAATTTATCTTCAGTTATAAAAATATTATTATTTTAAATTCAATATAAATATTCACTTTATCTAATTTAGAACATATTATTATAACATCCTGACCCAAACCACTAGGTCCAATCCAAGGTGCCACATGACCTTAGGGATGTCTCCCTATGTGCCATAGGCTTTTGACTAATTGCGAGGGTCTATGTCTATCAGTGGGGAGACTATAACCTCAGTATCATGTCATAGATCAATAGTAAAGAAATAATATAATAAAAATTAGTGTAACATGTGAAACTAAAAGATGACATACATTGAATAATAACCAAAACTAAATGAGGATCCAAGGTAGAGGTAAATCTAGTAAATAAAAGCAGTAGTATACATCCCTCTTGAACTCTATCCAACAGATTTCACATCCTCTTACTCCACTTTATGAACTATCCACCACAAGGCCCTTTCCCTTCATTGGATCCCTAAGCATGTAATCTATAAGTGCACCAAAATGACTAAATAGGGTGTAAGAACAAGATTTAGAACACCACCAATTACCCTTAACATCAGTGAATAAAATATAAAAGTGCATATTGTTAGTTTAAACATAATATAGATATAAAAAAATATTAAACAAGTATAAAACATATTTTAGGCCCCTAGAGAACAACCATACCCACATCAATACCATTCCATAAGTATAATGGCTCCACCTACTTTAGCACCATGAAAAAAAGAACCACAATAATCACTCTAATATATCACCTTGGTGGGATATCCCAAAAGTCTATGACACATCCCACCAACTAAGATAGCCTAAATACATACCAACCAATGTATAACACATACCTCTTGATGGATATTCCAAAAGCATATGAAATACTGACCAATGTCTAGGACATCCCTCTTGGAGGATAACCCAAATTTATGAGACACATATCGATGGTTGGAATATCCCAAGTGTATTTTGACTGTTGTCTATAATATTCTACTCAATGGATAGTCCATTAGGCTCAACTTGTCTAATAAACAACATAAGATAAAAGAACAATACATATGCTACAAGATAAAAATGAAAGATCAAACATCACATCAAATTAAACAGTATCATAATCATCCCAATATATATGAAATAAACATTATAATAGTTAAAAGGATACTCAAACACACCTCATGTGATCAATAATCTAACATAGGTTTCTTAGGGATACACACAAATGTCAACAATCATGCCATAAAAAAATTATGGACTTTCTACACATATATTTCTCATTGGGATATACACGAACACTCTCAATAATACCAATAAATCATATAAAACATGTTCTAAATCCAAGGCATTCCCACATTAAGGTTATTAAAAATGATCACCAAGATTCATCCAGGATCATCACCCGAAACACACCTCCAAATTCATCAGCTCAAAATGATCTCCAAGGATTCCTAAAATTGAATCCAAATATTTTATTTAAAAAAGGAATTAAATATCACATGAAACAATAAATTATATCTCCTATATAGTCTAGAATAAAATTTTTTATACATCACGATTAATTCAGATTATTTTAGAGAATACTTGTAATTCCACATGTGATAATACTTTCTATATTTGAATAATCCAAGTTTATCATGATAATTATTCTTTATTATTCAATGATAATTTTAAAATTATTATCACTCAAGAAATCCATATTAAAACCCTTTAGAAAGATTTGAAATATTATTTTCAAATTGGACAAGGAAGGAATAACTATAAATAATCCATTTCTGAATCCCCACACCATGGTAGATGAGATAGAGTGAGGTTTTTTCCACTATTGTAACCCTAGAATAAGAAATCATATTTTTCTGAAGAATGATTCACCAAATAAGAACAAGGAAATCCTGGATTTCATGGACTTGAGAGGATCTCCAAAAATAAATGTAGCAAGGGTTCAAACATTTTATAGGAAGAAAAACATGTACTTGTTCATAGTAATAAAATCTAAAAATTAAATTATTCATTTAATTTTTCTATTACTAAAATATTGAATATGGGGTGTTTAAATATTCATAAATATGGTTCTTGAAACTTTAAGGAGTAAAAAATAAATTCCCATAATTTTTAATCATTTAAAATTTTCAAAATTTACTACAAGGTCGAACTAGGGATGAAGGAACACAAAATTGGGTTTTTAATTATTTTTGTCCCAAAACAAGAGCTGCATAAGGGTAACTTGGTTTAGCCCTACATAAATAATAACACTTGAATAAGTGTAAGGCATTTAACCTCATGTAGGACTCTAATACTTATGCTTCCCCTAAAACTCACCAACTACCCTTATGTAAACCCTACTTACTCTTACACAGGTAGAAGAAAAACCCACTTACATTTACATGAGATTTGGAACACTCTTCCGCAACCTTCAGATCTCTCATGTTACCCTTATTATGTAAAAATTTAACCTTATGTGGGATTATATACCCTTACAAAACTCTAGAGGTATCCTTATGAAACACCTATCAACCCTTAAAAAACCTTAATAAAGTCAAGGTTACCTTTACACAATGACTCATTTCCTTTAACCACTACCTAAGGCACTTTTATAAAACTCTTATAAACTATGAATTACCCTTACATAGCCCATATAAACCCCTTATTACCATTACATAGTGTTTGGGATTATTTATTCACCCTTATGTAAGTCACACCTTACCCTTACATAATAGCTTATGTACCCTTATGTAGCACGTGAATTTGGGGGGGGGGGGTACCTTTATGCAAGTCATGCCTTAACCTTATGCAACCTATTTAAAATACATAATACACTTACATAACTAAAGTAAAGAAGGATTTACTCTTATATAATACTTTTAAACTCCCTTTTACTTTTAAAAACCATCTTAAAACCAATAATAAGGTTGGTTTTTTTCACATAACAGGTCTTATAAATTATAAACAAAATAAGGTTTAAATATCATTAAAAAAATGTGGATGTTAAAATTATTACCCTATAAAAGAATTTCATCCTTGAGAATTATCTCTAGACAACTTTCTTGAAAAAATCAAGTTAGTGATCACAAAAATTAGTTAGAAGAATATTAGATAATTTAACAAGAAAATCCAAACTAAAAACCCATTGAGAAGATAGGAATGAAAAATATTATCTTTTAAAAAACAAGAAATTGATAGATTAGAAGAATAAAATTGGATCACACCTAAAACTATAGAAGGACCCTCTATATAAGCCTTTCCATTCCCCACTCCATAACACCCCAGAGGCTCATGAGTCACTTGGTAAGATGACCTTTGCAGGGTCTCTACCTACTGTTGAGGACTTTAGTTAGATCCTACATATGCATCCTCAAATATTGATCACAGAACTTCTTAAAATACCATATAATTTCATTCCAGTGATAACTATTGAGATAATAGGTACAATCATTAAGAAAGTGTCCCTTATTCCCATAATTATAACACATTGAAAAGTTACTTCCCATAGAAGGTGTCTAAATAGCTTGGATATTCTATGAAGGTTGACCGCTACCCAAGAATTCATATTATAAATTACTATTTCTATTATTAGAATATGAAACTTGGACTTTTTTGGAGAAGTCAATTATTGGTCCACTGACTTAAGAAATAATACCAATAGAAAAGTCTTCCTTGATGCCCTTATCTATTGTTAGTTCTTTATGAAGCACTATAGCATATTTTATTAGATAAAAAGTCCTAAACCATTTCCTCAACTCTTATCATAAGATAATATCAAACTTACTCAATTTATGCATTCCCTTACTTACTAGTATATGATTAAAGAGAATCAGATTAGTGAAGCATGTTGAATAGGTAGACACTATCATCATCCCCTCCCGGAGCTCTATAAACTCTTTGGTATTATCCAAATTTAGTGTATTATGGAATACAAACTTGAAAAAGAGATCCTACAAGATTACCGAAGTCAAAAATTCCTATCTACCATCATGTAGCATTAAATCCCACCATCGTCCAACTACACCTTGAATCATGAAGGTCACAAGCTTAACCTATCAATCATCCGGTGTTTCTACTAGGTAGAAAATCCTCTTAATGATCTATAACAAATTCTTCACATCCTTAGGGACTTAAGATACTTAGAAGGATGAGGGTTTTTGAAGATGTAATTCATGATAATGATTTACCATAGTCATCTCACACATCACGACCCATCCTCAAGGCCTGTGCCATGACTACCCCAAGCCCGCCTTCCATAGGCCAGGGGCTGGAGACTAGCACCAAGGCATAAATCTCGGTAAAGGGAAGGCATTTCCTTTGTAAAGTAAACAACAAACACCACAGAGTAAGCAGACAGAAGTAAACACTAAGTAAAAACTGGTACAATAGTAAGTGCGGAAAGCAAGTGGTCCAGAATACAAACCCAAACTGAAAGTAACGTACAACTCGAAAGGGAAAACAACAACTGAAAAGTAAAGCCGCAACGTCGAGACGTCCACTGGAAGTCCCACCTGAAGGGTGGGTACAGATAGCCTCCACTGCTCCTCGGGTCCAGCCGACCGCTCCAAGTACGTCCCACCCAGTGGTCCACCTCCAGGTACCGTCTTGCTCCGCAAGCCTCCACCATGATCAGCGCTGTCCGTCGTCTGCAACCAACACAACGTAGTGTGGGCATAGCCCGTGCAGGGGTGAGTATAAGCTACTCATTAGGGACCCCGAGACCCCCGAAGTTCTCCCAGAATCCACAAAGGAAAAACCACAAAGGAAAGATACAATCACGAAGTAACATCCGACATGGCTTAGGTATATGCCCATATATATACCTAAGTCATCAATTCTCGCTCGGCTCCAACATCTGAGCTCAAGTACAACCCAGTACACACAAGAAATAAAAATGTAAATCCACACAGGATAGCACAACACAGTCCACAAAGGAAAGTAAAATAGGATTCAGCTCACACAGGTATACATCTTGTATGACGATAGAGATGATCAGGTATTGCCACTGATTCATCTAAGTCGTCAGACCCACAAAGGATCGATAGGTACTAACCCCCGCAATAACCCACAAAGGATCTGACCCACACAGGATCGATAGGTAACTAACCCCCGCAATGACCCACAAAGGATCTGACCCACAAAGGATCGATAGGTACTAACCCCCGCAATGACCCACACAGGATCAGACCCACACAGGATCGATATGTAACTAACCACCACAAAGACCCACACAGGATCAGACCCACACAGGATCTGTAGGCATTGGTCCACACAGGACCGCTGAGCGGTGACCCACACAGGATCAGACTCACACAGGATCGGTAGAACTGACCCACAAAGGATCACTGAGTGCTGTAGTCGTCGTCGTCGAATCCACTGAGGATCTCTGCACAGTCGTCGTCGTCACAGTAGCAGTCGCAGCCAGCTCTAGGGTTCCCACACACAGCAAGCTCGTTTGGGAGGGTCCGCTCCACGAGCCGAGAGGCTGATACATCAACTGACACATAGTCTAGAGTTGATGTATCCAAAAGTTTCGTATCGTCAATAGGAACTCAATGTCGTAGACGGCGCGTCAATCAGACGCCCTGTCTGAGAGTTATTGGCTTTTTCGTCCCAGGGGCCCGGTTGGTTTTTAAGGCAAAACCAACCCAACCGTACTCCACCTACATATAAACCTTGGGCGGAGTAAGGCAAAAGATCCGTCTCACTTAGAGGAATCCAACAAAGTCGACGGCACGTCAATCGGACGTCCGAAACTCAAGATATGAGTGTTTCTGCTCTGAGGGCCGGGTTGGTTTCGTGTATGAACCAACCCTGCCAAACTCAAAGTAATCCAAAACCTTGAGTGCAATATACCTAAACGACCGCCTCAATTCAAGGATCGCATCACAACTGACGGTGCATCTATCGGAGGTCTGTAGCCCAAGTTATGGGCAAAAGACTGAAGACAGTTCGAAAATGGGGGTTTCGGGCCCGGACCGACCCGGCCCGAGACCCCCCGATCGGCCCGAACCGGGTCGACCCGCCCGGGTTCCAAGTCGGCCCAGCCTAGCGTGGCCCAGCCTGGCCAGTGCGGCCCGGCCCGACCCGGCCGGGGCGCGACCCGGACTGGCGGACCGGCCAGGGCACAGCGCGCTGGCCAGCTCGGCCAACGGCCGAGCCGTTTTGGCAAGGAGGGGGGCGCCTGCCCCCATTGTGTAACCGAAGCCCCCAATTAAGGAAGCCGTTTTGTGCTGGCCGGATGGAGGTTTGAACCCCCGGCTGCACACCTGTCCGGCCAGCCCGCCCCGGCCGGCCGGTTCCTGCCTCCACAGGACCGACGATGGTCGGTCCCCTTCTTCGCCGACACCGGCTGCCCGGAACCGGCCGCCGGTCACCCTGCACCACCGCGGCCCGGAATCGGCCGCAGCTTGGTTCATCCGGCGCGGTGCGACGACACCACGCCCCCTCCGCCGCGGCCCCACTCCGGCCGCGACGTCTTCGGTTTTCTTCGACGCGGCACGACGACATCGCGTTCTTGATCAACTTCATGGCACGAGGCGACGACATCGCGTATTACTTGCCGTGCGATTCCCGTATGGTGCGACGACACCACACCATTCCATTCCATCCACAAGGAATCAAACAAGGATAAAGGAGGAGGGTCAACCGTGTTTGTGCGGTCCGACCCCCTCTCGTTAATCATTATCATTTAGTCGTTTATCCACGAAGAAAGACAAACTAGAATTCATGAATGGAAAATAATTAATTTAAACAAACCCCTACCTTGATAAAAGAGAAGACGAATGTCGGCGTCACGAAGCGAGGAATCGAAGACGTTGACGGAGATTTCGTCGTGGAAAACCGTCGCAAAAAGAGATGTCGTGGAAGAAAAACGTCGTGGAAGAAGATGTCGCGTCGCAGGTCGGTGTCGCGGAAGACGGTCTCTGATGGCTTGGCGCTCCACGTCGGAGATCGTTCGTTCTTCGTGTTCTTCGTCAAAGAAGAAGATGTTCTTACCAAAATCTCTCAACGACAAAACTCTATCAACAAAATAAAATAAGTTCCTTTCTTATTTTATTAACACAACAAGCCTTTTGAAATTCAAGGGTTTTAATTTCAAAAACTTACATTAAACTCACAACATTAAATCCATAAGTTTGATAAACTTAAGTTAACAAAATTTAATGGGAGTTGAGGGGGGTTAGAGGATATGAAGGGGTGGGGTTCGTGTGGGCCCCACCACCCTCATAACCTCCCAAGGGAGGTTGGGTGGTTACCCAACTTCCATCCAAAGGATTAAACACTTAGAGTAAAAAAATAAAAATTGTAGAATAATTATAAAATAAACTTCCACAATTTTTATCACCAACTTTCGTGAAAATGCAACTCCGGAACAGGTGTTCCTAAGAAATTACCGACGCAAAAGTTCCATCGGTTCCCTCGGAATTCGATTCCGAGCACCAGTTCAAAAGTTAGAAATTCACACTCGTTCGTTCACTGAACGTACCCGAGCTAAACTTCGGTTAAAAATTCTGGGCATACCGGGCCTCGGAATCAGGTGCCGTCTAAAACTGCGTTCTTGTAAAATCCCAAAGAAAATTAAGAAAAAAATTTCCTTGAATTTTACGAGTCTTTACATTACTCCCACCTCAGGGCTTTACATCCCCGTAAAGATACATCGAAAACTAGGGAAACAAATGTGGGTACTGAGCATGCATCTGAGCCTCCCGCTCCCAAGTGCTCTCCTGGAGGTTCCCGTGCTGCCATTTTATGCGCACTAGAGGAATCGAATGTCCACGTAGGACCAGCTCCTGTCGATCCTCGATCTCCACTGGGACCTCCGCAAAAGTCGCCCCATCATCAACGTCAAGCTCCCCATGGTCAATGATGTGCATCGGGTCGTGCACGTATCTCCTCAGCTGAGATACGTGGAAGACATCGTTTACCCGGTGTAACTGAGGTGGTAGAGCTAGACGATAAGCCACCTCGCCAATCCTACTGAGGACCTGGAAGGGTCCGATGAAGCGTGGAGACAACTTGCCTCCTTGGCCAAATCTCCGTAAACCACGTCGAGGTGAGACACGCAAGAAGACGTGGTCTCCATCCTCGAACTCTAGTGGCCTCCACCTCCTGTCAGCATAAGATTTCTGCTGGCTCTGAGTTGTCCTCATCCACTCCTGAATGACCTGGACCTTCTTTGTCGTGGCCTGAACCATCTCCGGTCCCACAAGTGCTAACTCCCCAGGGTCTGTCCAGCACAAAGAAGATCTACAAGGTCGACTGTACAACGCCTCGTATGGTGCCATCCCGATGGTGGAGTGGTAGCTGTTGTTGTACGTGAACTCCACCAAGGGTAGGTGGTCCTCCCAGATGCGACTAAAGTCGAGGACACATGCGCGGATCATATCCTCGAGTGTCTGAATGGTCCTCTCCATCTGACCATCCGTCTGAGGGTGAAAGGCTGTGCTCAGACGTAACGGCGTCCCAAACACCTCCTGTAACCCCTTACAAAGCCAGGAAGTAAAGTGAGAATCTCGATCGGAGACGATAGATGATGGCACACCGTGAAGCCGTACAATATCCTGAACGTAAAGTCATCCCAAGCTCTCCAATGAGCCCTACTCTCTGATGGGTAGAAAGTGCGCCGACTTGGTGAGTCAGTCGACAATCACCAAAATGGAGTCGTGACCTCTGGAAGTGCGTGGAAGTACAGTCACAAAGTCCATAGATATCCCGTCCCATTTCCACTCCGGAACCTCCAAAGGTTGTACCAAGCCTGCTGGTACCTGGTGTTCTGCCTTCACCTGCTGGTAGGTGAGGCATCTAGAAACGAACTCCGCCACAACCTTTTTCATGCCCAGCCACCAGTGCTGTCGCCTAAGATCCTGGTACATCTTCGCCACTCCGGGATGTACCGCCAAGGGAGAAGTGTGAAACTCTCTCAGCACTTCCTCCCGTAAAGCGACTGGTACCAAGGTACGTCCACTGAAAAGAATGTTGTGCTCTGCTCCAAAGGAGAAACCATCAGTTGCCTGTCCTGAGGATATCTGTGCATGCCGTGTCTCACAGTCAGTGTCCCCACGCTGTGCCTCTCTGACCCGCTGTAGTAGTGGAGGGGTGACTGTGAGAGACTGAAGGAAGGCTGCTCCATCTCTATCTATGAAGGATATCTGCAAAGAGGCTAACTGCTCTGTCACCTCTTCAAGTAGCTGAATGCCCGTCCTCCTACTGAGAGAATCGGCTACCAAATTCCCCTTCCCAAGAGTATAGACTATCTCAAAGTCATAGTCCTGGAGGAACTCGAGTCATCGCCGCTGTCTCAGATTCAGATATTTCTGAGAGAAGATGTATCTGAGACTCTGATGGTCAGAAAAGACTGTAAAACACTCGCCCATCAGATAGTGTCGCCATGTATTCAGAGCGAAGACCATTGCTCCTAACTCCAGGTCATGGGTAGCGTAGTTCTTCTCATGCAGCCTCAACTGACGTGATCCATAGGAGATCACTGCCCACTCCTGCATCAGGACACATCCGAGTCCGGACCCTGATGCATCGCAGAAGACTACGTACCCTACTCCCTCCTCAGGAAACCTCAAGATAGGTGCGCTGGTCAATCTTTGTATCAGCTCCTGGAAGCTCTACTGACATCTGTCTGACCACACGAAGGGTTTACCCTTCCTCCTTAACGTTATGCAAAGCCACAAAGATTTATCCTTTGCCGAAAAGGGAAATCTGGTCTCATCCCCTGGATGAACCACGTTCCTTGCCTAATACAATCAATCCCATCATGATTAGTTAATTCATGGCATAGATGACATCGTAAGGCCTCGACGCTGCTACCAAGAGATCCAACCGTTACTCTCACCTCCAAGGGTTGAGTCACACTGTCGGCATCAGTGTGTGGTCACTGGGTCTCCTCCAGTAAGAATCTCGCAAGTGAGGGTCAAGTTAACAGTTTTTTTAACCGACACCTCTTAGTAATAACAAACAAAAGACAAGAAATCAAACGTCACCAATGCAAGTGTCTTTTATTACTTCAACTCAAAGTACAAGGACACAAGGCAACACAAACTACAAAGCTAGAGGCATTATGGGAAAATACCTCTATGCCTGGAGCTAGTCCCGCACTAGTCCACCCGCTTCCGGAGCTCCATGATCATAAGCTTCAATTGCCTGAAGCTGTGCTCTCCCCTGAGGTTAGGGTGGACCTCCTGGTGGTGGTGGTGGTAGAGCCTCAAAATGTCGTCCACCACCTGCTGCTCAGCCAGCTCCTCTGCCTCATCCACCTGCTCCCTGCGGACCGCCACGGTCGAACCTCTGCCTCTGCCTAGGTGGTTCCTCAACTGTCTACTGCTCTTCTGCATGGCAGGTCGGGCAGTCACGAGCCATGTGGCCCTGTCCGCCGCATGAGTAGCACTACCTGCCTCTCGAAAGACTGGATCCATGATTTGTGCCCCGCACTGCTGAGCCAGTGTCCTGAGGTTGTCTGCCTGAGGTTCTAGTCTGCCTGGACCCATGAGTCATTCGTTGACTGCCTGCTGCAGAAGACTCTGCTATGTGCTGCCCTGCGGTGGGTCTCAGCGCTGGTGTAGACTCAGCAAGAAAGCTCTCGATCAAAAGGGCTCGCTCCAGTACTCCTGTCTGAGTCGGAATGCTGAGGGAGATCAGCGATGCCCTGATCTCGTGTCTCAATCCCTGCTCAAAGGTCCGATCCCAGAAGAATGGGTCACGTACCATGTCTGTCGAGTAGCGCGAGAGATCGGTAAATCTCGCCGAGTACTGGGCGATTGTCAAGATGCCCTACCGCAGTTGAAGAAGCTCCTGAATGTGCACCGCACGGAGGGTGGATGGGATGAACTCCGAGTGGAAGAGTCTCTCAAAGTCTGTCTAGAGAAGAGATGCCTCATCGTGCACCTCGAGCATCAAACTCCACCATCGGCCCGCTGCAGCGTGCAATAGGCTCACTGTGAGGATCACCATGAGGTCTGTTGGTGTCCTCACTAACCTGAAAACTCTCACCACTGCCTCCAGCCAGTCCTCAGCTGCTAGGGGGTCCATCTCCCCACAGAACCTGGGCGGTCGTTGGTGCTGGAACTCATGCAGTGCACTGAGGCGACGTGCATCATCAGCGGCTGGTGCTGGAAGCATCGGTGGCTCGGCGGGTAGAGGTACCGCCGGTGCCACTGCTGACAAAGGGCCCTGCACCGAGGCCTTGTCGCTCGGTGGGCTGTCATCACGCTCAACTCTCGGAACCCTAGCTGGCTGCCATCGTGGGGCCATCCTGAAAAGGAAACAGGTGCGCCACGGTCAGAACAATATACCTGGTGAGCTGGAACAAAGTAATCACAAAGAAAACTTGAAACACACACAAATCAATGTTTTCGTGCATTAATTAGGAAATCAGAAGTCAGGGTCCTGGTGTACGGATACGTCGGTCGCCGCACTAACACTGGACTCCCTGGACTGATAACCACACCCAATACACTAAACACTATTGCTTCAAATAGAAAAATATCAGAGTCCCAAGTTCTGCAGTAGAACCTAACTCCTCTGATACCAATTTGTCACGACCCGTCCTCGGGGCCCGTGCCGTGACTACCCCAAGCCTGCCTTCCAAAGTCAAGGGGATGGTGACTAGAACCAAGGCATAAATCTCGGTAAAGGGAAGGCATTGAATTTTTAAAGTAAACAAAAAACACCACAGAGTAAGCAAACAGAAGTAAACACTAAGTAAAAACTGGTACAACAGTAAGTGCGGAAAGCAAGTGGGCCAGAATAAAAACCCAAACTGAAAGTAAAGTACAACTTGAAAGGGAAAACAACAACTGAAATGTAAAGCTACAATGTCGAGCTGTCCACTGGAAGTCCCACCTGAAGGGTGGGTACAGATAGCCTCCACTGCTCCTCGGGTCCAGCCGACCGCTTCGAGTACGTCCCGCCCAGTGGTCCACCTCCAGGTACTGTCCTGCTCCGCAAGCCTCCACCACGATCAGCGTTGTACGTCGTCTGCAACCAACATAACGTAGTGCAGGTATAACCCATGCAGGGGTGAGTATAAGCTACTCAGTAGGGACCCTGAGACCCCCGGAGGTCTCCTAGAATCCACAAAGGATAAACCACAAAGGAAAGATGCAATCACGATGTAACATCCGACACAGCTTAGGTATATGCCCATACATATACCTAAGTCATCAATTCTCGCTCGGCTCCAACATCCGAGCTCAAGTACAACCTAGTCCACACAGGAAAGAAAAACGTAAATCCACACAGGATAGAACAACACAGTTCAAAAAGGAAAGTAAAACAGGATTCAGCTCACACAGGTATACATCTTGTATGACGATAGAGATTATCAGGTATTTCCACTGATTCATCTAAGTCGTCGGACCCACAAAGGATCGATAGGTACAAACCCCCGCAATGACCCACAAAGGATCTGACCCACACAGGATTGATAGGTAACTAACCCCCGCAATGACCCACAAAGGATCGATAGGTACTAACCCCCGCAATGACCCACACAGGATCGGACCCACACAGGATCGATATGTAACTAACCCCTGCAAAGACCCACACAGGATCGGATCCACACAGGATCTGTAGGCGCTGGCCCACACAGGACAGCTGAGCGCTGACCCACACAGGATCAGACTCACATAGGATCAGTAGCACTGACCCACAAAGGATCACTGAGTGCTGTAGTCGTCGTCGTCGAATCCACTGAGGATCTCTGCACAGTCGTCGTCGTCACAGTAGCAGTCGCAACCAGCTCTAGGGTTCCCGCACACAGCAAGCTCGTTCGGGAGGGTCCGCTCCATGAGCTGAGAGGCTGATACATCAATTGACACATAGTCCCGAGTTGATGTATCCAAAAGTTCCGTATCATCAACAGGAACTCAACGTCGCAGACGGCGCGTCAATCGGACGCCCGGTCTGAGAGTTATTGGCTTTTTCGTCCCAGGGGCCCGGTTGGTTTTTAAGGCAAAACTAACCCGACCATACTCCACCTGCGTCTAAACCTCTGGTGGAGTAAGGCAAAATATCCGTCTCACTTAGAGGAATCCAACAAAGTCGACAGCACGTCAATCGGACGTCCGAAGCTCAAGATATGAGTGTTTCTGCTCCGAGGGCCCGGTTGGTTTCATGTACGAACCAACCCAGCCGAACTCAAAGTTATACGAAACCTTGAGTGAGATATACCGAAATGACCATCTTGATTCAAGAATCATATTGCAACTGACGGTGCGTCAATCGGAGGTCCGTATCATACGTTATGGGAAAAAGACCGAAGACGGTCCGAAAACGGGGGTTTCGGGCCCAGACCGACCCGGCCCGAGACCCCCTGGTCGGCCCGAACCGGGTCGACCCGCCCGGGGTCCAGGTCAGCCCGTCCCGGCGCGGCCCGGCCCAGCCGGTGCAGCCTGGCCTAGCCCGGCGTGGGCGCGACCCGGCCTGGCGGACCTGCCAAGCGGCCGACCCGGCCTGGGCACAGCGCGCCCAGCACGCTGGCCAGCTCGGCCAACGGTCGAGCCGTTTTGGCAAGGAGGGGGGCGCCTGCCCCCCTGGTGTAACCGTGACCCCCCAATTAAGGGGGCCATTTTGTGCTGGCTGGTCGGGGGTTTGAACCCCCGGTTGCACACCTGTCCGTCCGGCCCGCCCCGGCCGGCCGATTCCTGCCTCCACGGGACCGGCGATGGCCGGTCCCCTTCTTCGCTGACACCGGTGGCCCGGAACCGGCTGCCAGTCACCCTGCTCCGCTGCGTCCTGGAACCGACCGCAGCTTGGTTCATCTGGCGCGGTGCGACAGCACCGCACCCCCTCCGCCACGGCCCCGCTCCGGCCGCGTCATCTACGATTTTCTTCGACGCTGCGCGACGGCGTCACGTTCTTGATCAACTTCATGGCGCGGCGCGACGGTGTCGCGTATTACTTGCCGTGCGATTCCCGCGTGGTGTGACGACACCACGCCATTCCGTTCCATTCACAAGGAATCAAACAAGGATAAAGGAGGAGGGTCATCCGTGTTTGTGCGGTCTGTCCCCCTCTCGTTAATCGTTATCATTTAGTCATTTATCCACGAAGAACGACAAACTAGAATTCATGAACGGAAAATAATTAGTTAAAATAACCCCCAACCTTGATAAAATAGAAGATGAATGTCGGTGTCGCGAAGTGAGGATTCGAAGACGTTGACGAAGATTTCATCGCAAAAAACCATCACGAAAAGAGATGTCGTGGAAGAAAAACGTCTTGGAAGAAGACGTCGCGTCACGGGTCGGTGTCGCAGAAGACGGTCTCCGTGGGCTTGGCGCTCCACATCAGAGATCGTTCGTTCTTCGTGTTCTTCGTCAATGAAGAAGATGTTCTTCCTAAAATCTCTCAATGAAAAAACTCTATCAACAAAATAAAATAAGCTCCTTTCTTATTTTATTAACACAACAAGCCTTTTGAAATTCAAGGGTTTGAATTTCAAAAACTTACATTAAA
This sequence comes from Viscum album, assembly GCA_963277665.1. Classification (NCBI taxonomy): domain Eukaryota; kingdom Viridiplantae; phylum Streptophyta; class Magnoliopsida; order Santalales; family Viscaceae; genus Viscum; species Viscum album. The sequence goes on along the minus strand of OY728141.1, from coordinate 1,035,890,751 downwards.
CTCACAACATTAAATCCATAAGTTTGATAAACTTAAGTTAAAAAAATTTAATGGGAGTTGAGGGGGGTTAGAGGATATGAAGGGGTGGGGTTCGTGTGGGCCCCACCACCATCATAACTTCCCAAGGGAGGTTGGGTGGTTACCCAACTTCCATCCAAAGGATTAAACACTTAGAGTAAAAAAATAAAAATTGTAGAATAATTATAAAATAAACTTCCACAATTTTTATCATCAAATCTCGTAAAAACGCAACTCCGGAACAGGTGTTCCTAAGCAATTACCGGTGCTACAGTTCCATCGGTGCCCTCAGAATTCGATTCCGAGCACCAGTTCAAAAGTTAGAAATTCATGCTCTTTCGTTCACTAAACGTACCCGAGCTAAACTTCGGTTAGAAATTCCGGGCACACCGGGCCTCAGAATCAGGTGCCGTCTAAAACTGCGTTCTTTTAAAATCCCAAAGAAAATTAAGAAAAATTTTTCCTTTAATTTTACAGGTCTTTACATCACACTTGTGTTCTACTCCTCCCTAAATAATAAATAGTAGAAATAGTCCTAGCTGGATTGGTTATATAGCTTGAAACACTATAGTAACTAAGGGAACATACTTAACCACACCCTTCTATATAGTAGGGGAAACAACCATCTTCATAAGAGGTATATGAGTTGAAATTTTATGAAATTATCAATAAAACTCAGAGAAAGATAACAGTGAGAAAATCAAAAAAGGAAACCAAATACTATATAAGAACACATAAGGGGTCAAAACATGGTTCAACTTAAGATGATACCCATAATTATAATGCATAAACTCAAATCACTACCCAATAACCATGTCAATCCTATGGTACCCTCACTTTTGTCAAAAATACATAAATATACTCAAGAATAGTATAAAATAAGCTCAAATAAATAATTAAATAAATAATATACCAAATCACATATCACTATTCTAATAAGAATCTATTTATTTGAGCTATATCTAATGCATGAAAATGGTATATATGGAATATGAACCTACATCCCTAAAACGATGCATGAATGCACCCCAAATCCTATAAATCATCATATAAATATCATGTAAAAAACCCATGGTGAATTTAATCAATGATTAACTCAAATAGAAAAAACAAAAATCCCCCACATTATAGACACTCTGAGGTCCATTATATAGTGTTGATCAGACTCTGACATAGTTCCCCTACCAGAGTCCCAAATTTCATATCTCTTATTTACCCTATCCCAAACCAAGTAAAAGAGAAGAAAAAATTTAGTGAATTGTGGTTATTTGATAACATTATTTAACATCTCAACCCAAACCATTAGTTCTGATATGGGGTTCCATATAACCTCAGGAGTGCCACCCCGTATCCTAGAGGCAGCTAACTAGTATCAAGTGTCTAAGTCCATCAATGGAGAGACTATACCATACGTATCATATCATATCTCAATAGTAAATAAAATAATAATAAATAATCATAGTAACATACAAAACTAAAAAGATATCATACATGGAATAATAAAGAAAACTAAAAAAGGATCCAAGGTATAGGTAAATACAGTAAATAAAAATCACAATAGATGTACCTCTCGAACTCCATCCAGTAATATATGCATCGTTTTGCTCTACCTGATCAACTATCCACCATATGTCCTTTTATCTTAGCAGATTTCTAATCATGAAATAGATAAGTTCACTGAAATGATCAAGTAGGTGTGATTATAAGACTCAGTAGGTACATGGATCTACCAAATTTGGAACCATGTTAGAAGGAACATGGATCTACCTTTTTTGGAACCATATCTGAAGGAACATAACATTTTTTCTTAACAGATATCCTCTGTGCGATAGTCCAAAAGTATGTGACACATACTTCCATCTAAGACAACTTAAATACATATGGACTAATTTCTTCTACATCCCTCTTAATGGATAGTCAAAAAACATGTAAAATGTAGACCAATTCATTACACATCCCTCTCATAGGATTGCCTAAAATTATGAAACACATCCTTCCAGATGGAATAACCCAAGTGGATTTCATCCAATATCTGGAACATCCAAATCAATGTATATTCCTATAGGCTCAACTTTCATGCTCAACAACAGAAGATAGAATAACAAAAAATATGATACAAGATGAAAATGATTGATCAAACATCACGTCAAATCAAACCGTATCCTAATTATCACAATCCATATGCATGAAACACAAGCACAAACCAATGGCCACACACACACACACACCTCATGTGATTAGGTATTGGACATAGGTTTCTTATGGATACACACGCATGAAAACAATCATGCCTATAACATGTATAATACATCCAAGAAAGTTAAGGTATTATTATAAATAGGTTTCCTATTGGGATACACACAATCCACCAATCACAATAATAGCCCTATAAAACATGAACTAAATTCAAGGAATTCATACCTAAAGTTTATTGATAAAGATCTCCAATGTTTGTTAACGAACATTACCTAATTCATGTCCATGAAATTTTCATCTCAAAATAATAATCAAGTATTACTAGAACCAAAACCAAATATTTTATTTCCAAAAAGGAATTAAATATCACATGTGATAATAAATTATCTATCTTGTATAATTTAGAATAAACGTGATTATACTTCTTGATAGTTTCAAACTATTTTAGAGATTAATTATATTTCCACATGTGTTAATACTTTATATATCCTAGAATAATCCATGTTTAGCATGATAATTATAATTTATTATTCAATGATAATTTATATATTATTATAACTCAAGAAATCCTTATTAAAATCATCCAGAAAGCTTAGGAAAGCTTATTTTTAACCAAAATAAGGAAGGGATACTGAAAAATTATCCCTTTTAGTACCACTATTCCAAGGTAGAGGAGAGAGAGTGAGGGTTCTACCACTCTAGGAACCCTATAAGTGGAACTTGCTTTGCTCAAATATGGATTCAACAAATTAGAACAAGGAAATTATGGATTTACAAAACATGATGGGATCTCTAAGACTAAAGGAATAAAGGGTTTATATATTTTATAGGAAGAAAAACGTGTACTGGTTTACAATAGTAAACCAAAAACCAAATTATCCATTTAATTTGTCTATTACTCAAATATTGAATGTGGGAAATTTAAATATTTATAAATATGAGTCTCAAATCTTTATGGAGTAAAATAATTAATTCTCTTAATTTTTAGGATTTAAAAATATCTAAAATGAATTATAGGCTTGATATGGGGAACAAGGAAGAGAAAACAAGGACTTATTTTATTTTTCTCCCAAAATAGGCACTTGATAAGGGTAACATGTTTTGACATTATACAATTCATATCACTCACATAAGGGTAATAAGTTTTACCCTTACATGGGTCTCTTACCCTAATGCATTCCTTGGAACTTAACAACTACTCTTATGCAAGTCTTTTTTACCCTTGCACAGGTAAAAGAGAAACCCACTTACCTTTACATGCGACTTGGACTACCCTAACACAAGATTAATATCTCATGGGTTACACTTGTTCAAGTTATAGTTTACATTTACATGGGATTAAGTACCCTTATGTAGCAGCTTGTAACCTTACTTAACTTGGGAGGTTCCCTTATGAAACTATAAGAAAGTCAATGTTACCATTATGCAATAACTCTTTACCTTTACACAGTGCCTAAGGCACCTTTACAAAACTCCTATAAACCGAGCTTACCCTTATGTAGCACATATAAATCCATTCCTAACTTTACAAAATGATTGGGATTATCTCTTTACCCTTATACATGTCAGACCTTACCCTTATATAGTACATTGATTACCTTTACAGAATGCATGTACCAGAGGGTTACCTTTACATCGACCATGCGTCACCCTTACAAAACCTATTAAAAAACCATTATACCCTTACAAAACTCATTGAAAAGAGGATTTAAACTTATGTAACACTTTTAAACTCCCTTTTATAATTAAAAACCCATTAAAACCAAGGTTTGTGATGATTTTTATTGTAAAAATATTTTCACGTAAGAAGTGTTACAAATTATATTCCAAATAGGGTTTAAAAATAAAATAATACGCAACTCTACTTTCTATTTATTTCATTTTTTTCATATATTATCTCATTCTTATTCCATTTCTAACATTTAAAAACTAATTAATTAAAAATTATATATGATATACATGTTATTATGATATTATAAAATTGAAATTAACTATTTATAATATAATTATATATTATCACTCTTTTTTGACACATCCCACTTAAATTCGATTTTACCACCTAAGACAACATTTTAAAATTTTTATTTATCAACACCTTTATGGTTGGTTAATGCAACATACACACAAATATACACACCAACACACACATAAGTATGTATACATGTATATATGTTTGTATTTATGCATGTATGCATTCATGTATGTATGTATTTACAAATAATTTTAATATTATGGTGGTAATTAAAGTAATGGGTAAATAACAATGAATAATATTGTAGTATTGATATAGAAATGGAATAATTTGAACAAACATACCATCACACCATTTTATATTTTACAAAAGGTGATTAAATAATTATTAATGTTAAAAAATGTTCAAAAATAACAGAAATGAATATAAAAAACTTCATTAATGATGTTTTAATGAGCATAAGTTGGTTATACCAGAGGTTAAATCTTGATAAAGAAAAACATTACCTGAGGTAAGAGGATTTCAACATTGATTCTCTTCACTTGGGTTTATATTATTTCATATTATTATTTATTATTTACTATAACACACCAAAATTATAAAATAATATCATCTTATTCAATATAATACATGACACACAATGAAAAACTTGAACAAACTATGATATATATTTCTTTAAATTTAATCTTTTCAATATCATGTGGAACACACATCCTTAAGTCCAAATATACTATAATATAGTATACTATTTTAACCTAGCTATTAAATTGGAAAGAATGAATAGTACTAACTAAATTATAAAAATTATATGGTTTAAATATTTAAAATAAAATCCATTGGTTATATATTTATTAGAAATAAATTAATAATGAATAAAAAAATAAATCTTTTCTAAAAAACTGTATTTTTTTTCTTCCGAAAAACGGGTTAGTCGCACTTTGAGCACATACTTTAAAATTTTTCAAATAAATTTTAAAGTACTTATTTGATAAAATTAACTAATTTTTTAAATTATTATATAAAAATTTTATTAGGGTGAAGTTTTTGGATTTTTCTGAAATATTTCATTTTTGATGAATAGTGAAAAATGGTGAATTTTAATTGAAAATTGTATTTTCATTTAAATAATTTATAAAGTTAAATTAGGTTTTTAATTTGTTTTAAAGTAAAATTAGTTAAATTATATATCTATTATTATAATTTAGGTCATTGGAATAATTTTAATATTTAATTTTTATATAGATACTTTGTAAAATTTTGGACATTTTCTCTTTAAAAATCTGCTTTCTCATCGTGTCTATGAGATTAATTAAAATTTACATTTTACACATATATGAATGGAATTTGGAAAAATGGATCCCATATTTATTATAAGTATAAGTTATATTATCTAATAAGTTCAAAATATTTTTTTTTGAAAAATGAATTGTGAAGAAATTAATAATTAATTATCATGGTTAAGGTAAAAATGGGTTTACCATGGGGTTAAACTAAAAAGGTAATAGTTAAAAATGACTTACCAAATTTTCAAAATATTATTTTTTGACCATATTTCCATATTAAAATTAAAAATTTATAATTTATGGTTATTTGGATTCTTTTTTCATGTGAATGACTATCATTTTTGGATTCTTTTGTGAAATTTCCAAGTAATTTCCATGGAGACCCCTTTCCCCACTTATAAAATGAAACTCCATACCATGACATATTGACACCTTAAAAGACATTTTTATTGAAAAAATAATTCAAAATTATCTCCCCAAAAACATTATTTACATTCTATAGTTGTTGTTACTCCCAAAAGACCATCCTTGGGGCCTTTAAGAGGAGATCCCAAAGAGGTTTCTCTTAAAGAAGGTAATATCTTAATAAAGATCTTTCATTTTATTTATTATTTTTCCACATTAAATTATTTATTAACACTTAAAATATAATAAAACCATTATATATCATATAATAATATTTTATTCTTTTTATTTTATAATAATTATCCATCTCTACTTCCATCATATGGGAAACAAAATCATCAATCATGTGTACAATGGACTACCATCTAGAGAACCGATATAGTTTTTTTTCTATAAAAAACTTTCAAGGATGGATATAATAATGGATATAAAACATTTATATAATTTCTGTTATATTATTATACTTCTGTAATTTTAATATCACATATACATTTTTACATTCCATTCTGTTTTAAATATGATAATGCCACTTTTTTGTACGGAGGACTACCACCTCATGAAGCGATGTGATTGTATTTTCACTTACGCTTTATATGGAAAGTAATAAGGATAGAATTAATGAATACATGTGATATATGTGAGATTATATAAAATTAATATATCACCCAATTACTTACTTATCCACTCATTAATGGAATGATATCCTCACTCGTGTGTACATATGACTTATCGTCTCCGCAAAGAGATGCGACTAATTTTCCATGAAAAACTTTTAATAATGATTAAAATATTATATCTATTTAGTAAATATTATATTTATAATATTAATATTATTCTTTATATGATGTATCTATATCATATACGCATGAACTATAACTTTTACAACAAAACATAAATGAGAAAACAAGGGAATTAACAATTAAAACAATAAAATAATTAAATATTATTAACAAAAGTGTGGTAAAATGTTATAATAAGATCATATATGATATTGTAAATATTAATATGGTTCTATACTAAATTAATAACAAGATTAAAACCATTATACAAGAGGTAAAATCATGTTAAACCAAAATGAAGCGTGGGGTAAGAGATTTTGTCTCAATTTACATTCCATTAATACTTATTTGTTTTATGCACCAATTAACTTATATATGGTGTATATAATACACCTTTTAAATGTAATATCATGATTCAATCATAATTTATGACATTTTAAGTTTCAATTTGAATAATTTCTTTCAAGTTTATTTTACTAGAAAATTACCAAGTGGTAAAAGTTATTATACAACCTCACTTTATTTTATGATTGTTAACTTTATCTTTAACAAATAACTTTCTTATAATTATTTTTAAATGGAAATTACAATTCTCCTAAATATCCATATTCTTTGTATCATGGATATGCTTATTTCCTAAACCATATATTTTATTTTGTACATAAGGATTTTATTTTGAAAGGTATTTGATTAATTAGGAAATATTGATAAATACATATACTTTATTCAGTATGGATGATTATTAATAATTAATATTGATTCATGAATTAAATTGATAATTAAATATTTTGGGAATGATTTGGATATTAATTTATGGGTGGTAACCCTTTATATAAATCCTCTCTATGCACTGATAGGTCTCGTGAGGAAAATTTGTTATCCAAACCTAATGGGTTTGTACCTAGTAGTTTTAAATAGACTTATAAAGTATTAATTGTAGAAGTATAGTTTTACAAATCATATTAGTTTGTAAACCATAGTTTTATACATTATTTTTAAAGTTGTTTATGGTAGAAGTTTCATATACCTGATACATGATGTCTAATAATTAATAATTTTCTTCATTAAGAATTCATTTATTATTATCCATTATATTTTCACATTGATATTATCTATGAATGAAATTAATTATAAGTTTATTGATTACATGGAATGTGTGTTTAGTTATTTTCCTTTATATATTGATTATTCTCATTGAATAGTGATTTATTTGGCTGTACTTAACTTAGGGTGGTTTTTTGTTATTTTTATGAAATATTTATTTTTTCGATGAATAATGAATAATATTGAATTTTGATTGAAAACTATCTTTTCTATTAAATTATTTATAACGTTAAATTATATTTTTAATTAGTTTTAATATAAAATTTGTTCAATTATATATATTTTAATCCCATTTATGTCATTTAAATAATTTTATTATTTAATTTTGATAAAAAAACTTTGTAAAATTTTGGAAATTTTCTCTTAAAAACCCGCTTTTATGTCATGTTTGTGAGATTAATTTTAAATTAAAAATTTTCAATTATATGAAATTAATTTTTCAAAATGGATACCATATTTTTAATAAGTATAATTTATATTATAAAATAATGTTAACTTAATTTTTTACCAAAATGAATAGTGAAAATTATAAAAATTAATCATTGCGGTTAAGGTAAAAATGGGTTTACCGTTGGGTTAAACAAAAATATAAGGGTTAACTATGCCCTAAAAATCTGTAAAAATATTATTTTATGGAAAAATTTCCCCCTTATCCTTAAAAATTTCAAATCTAGGGTCATTTGGAAGCTTCTTTCATGAGAATGACTATCATTTTGGATTCTTTTGGGGAATTTCCATGTAATTTCCAAGGAGGTCCCCTTTCCTCACTTATAAAAGAGAACTTCCTAACCTAAATTATTCACACTTAATAATAAATTTTTATAGACCAAATAACACCAAATTATATTCCCAAAATTCTTATTAACATTATAGATATATTGGTCCTCCCAAAAGACCATCCCTATGGTCCTTAAGAGGATATCCAAAGGTGGTTTCTCTTAGAGAAGGTAATTATCTTAGCAAAGCTATTTCATTTCTATTATTAAATTACCATATTAAATAATGTACTAAAACTTCAAAGATAATAAAACTAATATTTCTCATATACTGATATTTTATTATTTTTATGGTAAAATAATTATCCATCTCCACTTCTATCGAATGAGAAACAAAATCAACGATTGTGTGTACAATTGACCATCGCCTTGCAAACTGATATAGTTCTTTTTCCATCAACACATTTAAAGGATGAATATAATGATGAATTTAACACATGTATATGATATTTATGATATTAATATACTTATGTAATTTAATACCACATAAACCTTTTTAAGTTCCATTCCATTTTAAATACAATAACCTCACTTGCGTGTGCGGTGGACTACCGCCTCGCGAAACGATGTGATTATTTTTCCACGTACGATTTAAATGGAATATAATAAGGATAAAATTAATGAATATGTTTGATATATATGATAATATATTCATTATAAAAAATCAATATTACACCAAATTTGTAACATCTGAAGTTTTTTTAAAAGAGAAAAATATGTTCGATAGCGTATGCGATACAAAACATCGAGCCCAAACAAACAATGATTATTTAAATATGAACATTTAAAAAATTCAATTAAATTTTAAGATATAATCAGGATTAAATAATTTCTTATATATATATATATTTCTAAAAAATATTGATTAATAATTAATAAATAATCAATCAATTTTTTGGTAATGTCTTTTTGTTCTCTAAAATTTTTTTTCTTCAAAAATAATTTTTAATTATTTTTATGAAAAAATATTATAATTATTTTATAGAAACATTATAAAATTTATTTTATAAAACTAACTTTATTTTTGATATCATCGTATTAAAATTAAGTTACGGTGAAAATTTGGGATTTTTCTGAAAAAATCGATTTTTTCAGAATTGTGAAAAATACTGTTAAATGTAAAATTATTATTTTTATTTGATTCAAAAGAAAAATTAGTTTTATTTAGTTATTTTTAATCAAATTAATTACATTTAAATAATAGTTATATCATATTATTGTGTATATTTATTTTTAAGATTAAAAACACATTTTTTTAAAAACTCATTCAAAATGAATATGCTTATCCATTATAATTAATTAAAATAACCCCTAATAATAAATAATTTAAAATAAATTTTTAGATTATATATCTAAATTTATAAATTAAAATTCATATAATTAATGTTACTAGTTATAGAGTTATAGTAAAACCATATTTTTCTTAGAAAATGCATTTTTTCAGATAACTGCTTTCCATCATGATTGCTGGTTTGATATTAAATTAAAGTATTAAACCTATGAGAATTGATTTTGTTAAAATGTATTCTATATTTGGAATATTAATAATTAATATTAGGTGACAATTTTTACTTAATTTTTGAACAATATGAATAGTAACTGTAGTAAATATTTATTTGCATGGTAAAAGGAAAACAAGTTAATTAAGGGTAAAAATAATTTAACAAATACTAGAAACAAAGTAACCCTAAAAGTATGAATATTTATATTTAATTTTAATTTAAATAATTATTATATTTATTTCTTATTTTTTTTACTTTATAAATGATTAAGTAATCATATTGATAAAAATTATATTTTGATATGATAAAATACAAGTTAGCCCAAATGGCCCGATGAACTTCATTTTTTATAAATTTTTGATAACATCTTTATAAGGGATGAAGGGGAAACCATAAAAAGACCACAGTCATAGAGATTACATGACATGTAGGTCTTATTAAATATATAGACTATACTTGGAACTGCTCCTCCCCAGCTTCTTCAACGTGATATCAGTTCTCCACCTTCGCATGCCTTGTTCAGCTAGGTTTCCCATGCAAGCATAGGATGGTCCTGATGGTAATTCCATACCCTATCTTTATGAAAAGTCCTATTATGTTCTTATCTGGTGAATTCTCCTACTCCGAATCATCATTTGGAGTATGCACCTTGTAGAGTCTGTCTGATCATTTAAGCATAATTTTAGGTGGGCTGATGGCCTTGTGGTGGCCCAAAGGTCTTGAGGTGGCCTGAAGGCCTTGAGGTTTCCCGAAATCCTAACCGGCCTGATGGCCTTGGGTGGCCTAAAGTCTCTAAAGGACCCGATCCCCAAACTGGTGGCTCGAAAGCCCAAATGGATGAATAGTTCCAGCTGCTACAGTACCGAACAATGTCTACTACAGTAACCTCTATAGTACCTACTACAATACCTACTATAGTAACTACTACAATAATTGCTATAGTACCCCTGTAAAATTATGTCTCCACCCGGATTTGAACTCAGGTCTCTTGAATTTTTAAGTAATATGAAATTTCAATAAATACATTCATTTTGACAAATTAATAGATTTTTGAAATGAAAGATATTTTAATAAAATATTATTATTAAATTATGATTTATAAATGTAATTTATAATATATCTTTTATGATATCAAATATAATTTCTATAATGGATTTAAAACTGTTATTGTCAAAAAACCCAGCGGTGATCAATAAATGTCAATTCTATTTTAAAAGTTAATATTCATATATTTAGAAAATTATTTTCAAAAAATGGAAATTATTTTTGGAATAAAAATTTAAAAATTATCTGATGCGGATTTTTTTCATAATTTTCAAAGTCGATTTTTTGGGTAAAACTTAAACATGGTATAAATATACGATGCGTATTATGACATCATAATGACCCAAAAGTGATTTAATAAATATTATAAAAGGGATAAAAGAAAAAATATATTTTTATAATTTAAAATACTATTATTTTGAGATTATTGGATTATGTTTATGAAGCCTTTATGAATCCTCCAAAACCTATATTATATTTTAAGTTTTTAAAATCATTTCTTTAATGATATGTCTCACTTCCACTTTAATGGGAGTATTATTTTAATATTTTAAATCCTTAACCTTATAAAATAAAAAAATAACCCTATGTGGTTGAAACCATGGGAAAAAACCATTCAAGGACTTACGATTTTTATTAATTTATTTTATAGAGTCCAAAACATAAGTTTGAGAAATAATAATTAATTCCCCAAAAATTTCCTATATAAAATCACCAAATATCCCATTAATATTAACTAAAAATACATAGAGTACATCCTAAATATTCCCTACCCTCTCTAGATCCCTCTCAAGGTTCCACAAATCTCTCAAGAAGCACCTCTCAAGCTTTTGGAATCACCCTCTCAAGGTAAGGGATCTTCCACTTTCTCCTTTTTATTTGAACACCTCTTTTATGTTATGCCTCTTAAATTCCCTTTGTTCATGTTTTTGGTATTTTGTTCTATATCCATATTACTTAAATTTTTATTTCCATGTGATGATATATCCCTTTCACTCTTATTAATCCCTCTCATGAAACTTTATGTACACCCGTTATCATGCCGAAATTTAGTAAGAGATTTTTCTCATCACATTTCCATTCAAGCACCTCCTTTGTAATTTTCCATTTTAACCTCAATTAGTTATTTTGTAATGTATTTATAATTATCCCGATACTATCCATATGATTATATAATAATTATATAGAATTTATTTTCTCTCATTATAACATTTACCTAAGACATTACCATGCCAAAATTTATTAAGGGATTCTACCTATATTATTTTTATTCAAGTACATATTTTATGTTATGCCTCTTAATTTCAGTTTTTTCATGTTGGTATATGTTCCTAAATATCCCAATTAATTTCAATTTTTTTTTTAAATTATGATATACCCCTTTCAATCTCATTAATCCATCCCATGATACTTTATGTACAACCATTACCATGCCAAAATTTAGAAAGATATTTCTCTCTTCTCAATTCCATTCAAGAACCTTCTTTGCAATTATCCATTTAAATCTCAATTGTTTATGTTTTAATATATTTATAATGACCCTTATAATATAAAATTTATTCTCTAATAACTAGATACCATTTATTCCCTCTCATTATATCATTTACTTAAGCCATTACCAAGCCAAAATTTAGTAAGGGATATCCCACTCTCCTTTTTATTCAAGAACCTCTTTTATGGTATGTTACTTAATTTACATTTTTTCATATTAGGATATTATCTTCCATATCCCAATTAATATAAATTTTATTTATAAATTTTTATATACCCCTTTCACTTACATTAATACCACCCATGAACCATTATGTACACCCGTTGCCATACCGAAATTTAGTAAGCGATTTATCTCGTCTCATTTCAATTCAATCACCTTTTTTGTAATTATCCTTTTGAATATCAATTTTTTATATTTTCATATCCTTATAATAAAAAATATAATTTCCAACTAATTATATAATTATTATATACCATTTATACTTACTCATTATATCATTTACCTAATCCTTTACCATGTCAAAATTTAGTAAGGGATCTCCCACTATCATTTTTATTCAAGCACCTATTTTCTGTTATGCCTCTTAATTTCAATTTTTTAATATTGGGATTTGTTATTACATATACCATGTACTATAAATTTTATGTATAAATGATTATAGATCCCTTTCTCCCTCATTAATCCCACCCATGAACCTTTATGTATAGCCGTTACCATGTCAAAATTTAGTAAGAGATCCTTTCCTTATCCTCTTTATTCAAGAATATTTATTATCTTATGAATTTTATCTCCAATTACTAAGGTTGGGATATGTTATTATATAACCCCATAAATTTTATATCTAAATGATTATAAACCCCTTAAACTCTCATTAATCCCTCCCATGAACATTTTTGTGCCCCCATTATGCTGCCGAAATCTCACCGTGATTTTCCATGCCAAAACAATTTATAGTGAATACCCATATCCCTTTAATATTAGGGGTTTTAACCTTTATGAACCTATAATTATTTTATTAGGTACTTACATGTATGTATTCTACACTCCTTAATAGTGGAATAAAATGTGATTATAAGTGATTCCATGTTATATGATCTATGTAGTACACTAATTCATGTGAATGAAATGAAAGTGAAGGGTACGCCTAGAATCATATAGCACTCCAATGGATTACGTAAAGTTTTATTATCATGAAACATATTTCAATGGAATAAAGAGTGAACCTAATCTATCACATGACATTGTGAGTAATTACCCGAACATTTATAAATAAAATTATTCTTGTGATTTAATTAAATTAATTATTATATATTATGGATATAAAAAACACATGCACTTATTTGGTTTTATTATATCCTATCAAATTTAAAATACCATTTTGCATAATTTTCATTGATAATATATCCATCGAAAAATGATCACACAATCATTATAAATATATGGTTTTAACAAATCCAATTGACATAAAAAAATGAAGTAATGACCTCAACTAGTAGGATCATACTATAAGAAGACCGTTTGTTAGAGATTTTGAGGGAGATATCATCAATAAGATTTTATCTTGACCAATACCAAGTTGAGATGCAACAAATTAAGCTTGAGTGAAACCGTTTATGGAAGAAGTCCAATCTCATCGAGATCACGACCCAAACCATGTACGTTGAACCACCCTTGAAAGTATCACCATCACAAACCTTATTATTAGGGGTTTTTGTTGGTGTATTAAAGGGATATGTATCAAGACCCTAATAATATTAATATGTATACTATATATAATAATGAATATACTTTCATCTTATTATTGTTACTTTATAAATTATTTAAATTTTGATACAATAAAACAAAAAATTGTATTTTTGGGTAATATTAAAATTCAATCGAGGAATTTATTTTGATAAATTAATGATTTTTTGAAATAAAAAATATTTTATTAAAATATTATGATTAAATAATTGTTAATTTTAATTTACCTGAAATTCCTTATAATTTTTTTAATTATATATAATTATTTTGAGACTGCAAAATATGACGGCGTGCGATTCTGGGGCCTGGAGTGCCTGGAATGATCCGTCAAAGTTTTGTTAAGCTTTAATTAGCGCGTGAAAACAGTTTTCCAGAAAAAAAGAAATAACTCTTAAATGGTTACTCGGATCAGAAATATGAGGAAACCGTTGCGCTCAGGATGGAAGGTTTACCCTAGGCACAACTTAAGTTTAGTCAGTGCAAGCCTACGGTGAGAAAACACGAAAATGGCATGACCATAAATAAAATAATTAAACAAAGTTATTTTATTTTTCAAATTCTTATAAATGATGAACAGTAACTTGGATTAAAAATCCGAGACCATCACTGAACTCGTGAGGGTATTCTTTCTTTAGGTAGATACTAACTTTGGCCAGCATGGGCCACCAGAGAAAGTTAGTTTTTGGCCATAAATAAAATAATTAAGTGGCAATTATTTTATTGTAAAATTCATAACTTTTAAACGGTAACTCGGATTGGAAATATGAGAGTATTGTTGGGTTTTTTGGGTTGTGTTTCACTTAGGCAGAGCCTAACCTTGAACAACACGGGTTGATGGTGACTGTTAATAATTTTCTGAACTTTTTTTCATGTGCACTCAATAAACACGCGAGAGGCATTTTGTAACTTTTAAACCGGTACTCGGAATTGAAATACGAGTACACTGTTGAACTCTCAGGGCTGATATTTACTTAAGGAGACACTCACCTCGACCGTAGTAGGTTGAGAGTGAAGGTTAGTTTTCATTCTTTTTGTGGGTGCATTAAAAGAATAAAAATAAAATAAAACATATTTTATTTTATTTTCCTTGTGAATCCTCCCATTGGAATTCGATGGTGGGGACCACCTGATCTTGAAACCTCCCTTATTAAATTAATGGTGGGGGATTCCTGACACTTGAAATCCCTCTTTAGTGTAGGAGGTGACTCTTGGTTTCTCCCCTGAATTAATTGAGCTGACTTAAACTAAATTGTTGGGCCAACTCAATTAGTTTAATTTATATGTTGGATCCTCACCTTTCTCTAGGTTGGGGAAGTTGTTGGAAAGGAGAGCACTTAGAGGGAGAGCTTTGGAAAACACATTATCCAACAAAGGAGATTCTCCAACAAAGAACAAAGACGACGCTTGAGCCCAGATCGGAAGCGTCTTGCAGAAGCAATGAACATCGATGTCCCCTACACCGACTTCGTCTTCTTCCTCATGCAGTCTCCAAGAAACAAGGTAGGTGTTTTTAATATGATTGAATTTATTTATTGATCCTTCATATTCTGAATTCACAACGATGATGGCCAAACAAACATGGCCATCATCCCACACTTAAACCTTGCCTCTTCCTTTTTGATTCACCGTGTGTTCTTCATGCGTTATTCTAAGACAAATATTTATTGATGCTGGAAACATGGAGTTTTTCTGAGCGCAATATATGGACACGGAGCCCTCCACACAAGGATAACGAATATGTGATCGTTTAATTTTTTAGTCTTGGAACGAAGCCGCAATGGCTCGCAGAAGGAGGCGGCCAATTATTTATTAACACTAGAAACACAGAGTTTTACTGAGCGTGATATATGGATGCAGAGACCTTGAAAAAAGGATCACAAATATGCAATCGTTTAATTTTTCGGGCTTGGAAAGAAGCTGCAATGGCTCGCGGAAGAAATCAGCAGCCGGTACCCGGTCGAACGTGAGGAAGGTGGGGTGGTGCACGTCTGCACCGCTGGTTGAGCAAGTGGCCACAACCCATTTTCCGTGACAGAGAATGGTAGCGACCAACATATAGCCGACCGAATGGCGGAGCGGTGGCGTGCTTCTGCGCCACCGATGGAGAAAGTGGTCGCGGTCGCTTGGTCGTGGAGGAGGCTGAAAGTAGCTGACATCTGGCTGGCCACAGTGGAGCAGCGACACACAACCGCATTGCTGGGAGGAAGACCAGATGGCCTTTCGGCTGACCGTGCCACACCGGGAGGGACCCCCCGGTTGGTCCCGCGTTCTAGCAGTCGAACGGTCCACAGACCGTTCTGGAAGACAGGGGGGCGCCTCCCCCCGGGTGTCGGTCATGGTGGACCCTGCCTCGACAGACCGCCAGCTGAGCGGACTACACTACAGTGGGTCGTGCCTAGTTGACCGCACTGTAGCAGGGCATGCTGCACGGTGGGCCGCGCCGGTGGGCCGCGCCAACAGGCTGGGCCGGGCCGTCCCCTTCACGGGTCCGGTCGGACTACGACCTAACGGGCCAGGCCCGCCAAGGCCCAATCCATCTGGTCCGGACACAAATTGGGCTGGGTCGAACCAAACCAGTTTGGGTTGGCCCGGGTCAGGTTGGTCCGGGTTGGTCCGACTGGGTCGGAGCAGACCTAGGCCCATCCGGACCTGGTTACGCCTTCATGGCCATAACTTGTGAACTGGGCGTCTGTTTCACGAATAGTCTATGGCACCGAAATCCTTGGATCTAGATGGTACTTTTGGTATACTCCACTTGAGTTTTGAATATGGTCGGAGTACGGTCGGGTTGGATCGGACCCCGGATCCAACTGGGCCCTCGGAGCTGAAATGCTAATAACTTACAGACCGAGTGTCTGATTGACGCGAAGTCTATTGCGTTGGGTCCCTTAAAACGTGAAATATCTTTGGGATACTTCTTTGTGGGACTTAAGGGTGGCTGAGGTATGACCAATGTCTTCTGGAGTGGTTCTCCCAAGCGCGCTACATGCGAAACCCTACGACTGGCTGATATCTGACGACTGCAGACCATTACGACTCAAAGTGACTCGACATGCCCAGTGGGGAGAGCCTCTATGTGACGCGGAAGACCCATGGTGGGGAAAACATATATGTGACATGGAATAACCACATTACTCTATAGGAGGAGTACCTCAATAGACCACGAGGGGGAGCACCTATGTGTGACGCGACAGACCCATGGTGGGGAATGCCTCTGTGTGACGTGGTAGACCCGCGATACTCGATAGGAGGAGTACCAAAACAGTCCAAGATTAGTGGGAAGCACCTATATGGGACATAGAGTGCCCACTGTACTCGATAGAGGAGGAGTTATCTAGCAACCGATGTATTAAACAATGTGACTAGGGATGTTACTTGTTACTACCACTAGAATAAATCTTGGCGTGAGCTGTCTTTACTTTTTGCTTGTGATTGAGGTCATGCTATGTGATACTTCACCTTTGTGGTGTTACCTTCATGGTATAATTCCCACATATATGAGATGAGTATAGCTTGATAACTTAGGTATATGTGTGGGCATATACCTAAGTAGAGTTGTGCTCTTGCTTTGTGGTCTTTCCTTTGTGGAACTCTAGGAGAACTATGAGGTCTCAGGGTCCCTACTGAGTATCGTTATACTCACCCCTGCACAGGCTATGCCCGAACCTTGTTGTGTTTGGTGAAGATGATGTAAAATGATGACTGAGGACGAGGGTATCAGGACTATACGTAGCTCAGAGGTGGACTTTAGACGAGGAGTACCATAGAGACGACCGTTTTAGAGTTGTACCTACCCTTCAGGTAGGATCCTTAGCGGGTGATCACTTGAGCTATTTTCAGTTTTACTTTTACTTTTCATTTTAATTGTACTTTACAGTTGGGCTTGTATTCTAGCCTCTTTTACTTTCTGTACACACCCTATTTACTATATAGTTTTACTTTGAGCTTGTATCCAGCTTTGTGCTTAGTTGTGTGAGTTTACGGGTTATAAAGGAAATGCCTTCCCATTTTTAGGGAATATGCCTTTTGGTGCTAGTCTCCAGCTCCTGGACTATGGAAAGAGAGATTGGGGAAGTCATGGAATGGGCCCCGAGGGATGGGTGGGGCTGTACCACAGGCCGTGCCAACGGGCCGCGCCCTTCGCGGAGCAGAAACACTAATAACTTACATACCAGGCGTCCGATTGATGAGCTGTCTATTGCGTTGGGTCCCTTTTGATGTGAAGGAACTTTGGGATACTTTTTCATGGAACTTAGTGGTGGTTGAGGTATGAACTATGGATTGGGGAGCTTTTCCATCAAGAGTGCTACATACTAAACCCTATGACTAGCTAAGACTTGACAACTGTTGACCGTTACAACTCAGAGTGACTCGATAGGCCCAGTGGGGAGAACCTATATGTGACACAGAAGAACCATGGTGGGGAGTGCCTTTGTGTGATGCAACAAACGTATGATACTCGACAGGAGTAGTACCTCAACAGGCCATGAGGGGGAGCACCTCTGTGTGACGTGGAAGACCCATGGTGGGGAGTGCTCCTGTGTGACATGATAGACCCACGATGCTCGACATGAGGAACAACTCAACAATCCAAGGTTAGTGGGAAACACCTCTGTGTGATACGACAAGACCACTGTACTTGATAGTGGAGAAGTTCTCCTACAGCCGAGACGTTCGGTATTGTGACTGGGGATGTTACTTGTTACTACCTCTAGAATAAATCCTAGTGTGATCTATCTTTACTTTGTGCTTCGGATTGGGGTCATGTTGTGTTGTACTTTTACCTTCATGGTACTTTCTTCCTAGTGATACCTGTGTGGTACTTTTACCTTTGTGGTACTATCTTTGTGGTGATACCTATGTGGTACTTTTACCTTCATGGTACTATCTTCATGGTGATACCTCTGTGGTAATTTTACCTTCGTGATACTATCTTCGTGGTGATACCTATGGGGTAATTTTACCTTCGTGGTGTTACCTTCACGGTGTTACCTTTGTGGTATTCTTCCCTCATGTATGAGATGTGTTTATCTTGATAACTTAGGTGTATGTATAGTTATATACAAAAGTAGAGTTGATTTCGTGCTTTGTGGTTTTCCTTTGTGGAAATTTAGGAGACCTATGGGGTCTCAGGGTCCCTACTGAGTATTTTTATACTCACCCCTTCATGGGATTCGCCCACAACTTGTTGTGTCTAGTACAAAAGACGTACAACATTGATTGAGGCTGAGGGAGATAGGATTGGATGGTGTGTGGAGGTGGACCATTCGGTGAGATGTGACACAGAGGATACGAATGGATGTGGAGTGCTGAGGAGACAATATGTACATACCCTTCAGGCAGGATCCGTGGTGGACAATCCAAGAGATGCTTTTCACTTTTCAGTTGTATTTGTACTTTTGAGTTATACTCGTACTTTAGAGTTATACTCGTACTTTCAGTTCGTCTTGTATTCCAGCCCCTTTACTTTCATCACTCTTTTTACTACAATAGTTTACTTAGTGGTTGCTTCTTGTTGCATTCTTCTCTGTGTGTATATACAGGTTTAAAGGCAATGCCTTCCCAGTTTAGGGAGTATTCCTTTCAGTGCTAGTCGCCAATCCCTGAATTATGGAAGGTGGGCCTGGGGTAGTCACAGAATGGGCCCTGGGGAATGGGTCATGTCATTATTAATTATAAATGATCATATAAGTTTTATGAAGTTAAATATATTTTTTATAAGAGTTCGAAAACTATTATTGTTTAAAAACTCATCATTTCTTAATAAATGTCGATTATTATTTTAAAAGTGAAAATTAAAATATTAAGAACATTATTTATATGAAATTAATATTATTTTTGGAATTATAATATTGAAATTATCTAATGGTGAATTTTTCATAATTTTATGAGATAGTCAAATTTTCAGTTTAAAATTAAACACGATATAAATATATGGTGTGTATTATGACATCATAAAGACCTAAAATGATGTAATAAATACTATAAATTGTATAAAATACCAAATATATGTTTTATATTTAAAATAATATGATTTATAGTTATTTTATTAATTTCATAAATTTTTTATGAATCCCCCAAAACCTATAATATATTTTATGGTTTTAAAATCATTTATTTAAGGACATGACTCACTTACACATCAACAAAAGGTAATATTTTAATAAATTAGGAACTTGGAATAATAAAATAATCAAATAAACCCATATTTTGTAGAAAACTTATGCAAAAACTATGGGAAGGTTTTTGGTTTTGGTTACATTATTATATAGAGTCCAAAACCCATGTTAGAGAATTTATAAAGAATTCCCCACTCATTTCGTATATAAAACCATAGAATATAATATTTATATTCACTAAAAAATAATGGATAACGTCTTTAATATGAACTCCCATATTTAGAGTCCCCCCAAGGTTCCCCCAAACTCTCAAGAAGCTCCTCCCAAGCATTTGGAATCACCATCTCAAGGTAATGGATCTCCCACACTACTTTTTATTAAATCAACTATTTTATGTTATGCCTCTTAATTTACATTTTTTCTTGTGTGGTAAAGTTATTATATATTAATATTACTCAAATTTGTGTTTACATATTATGATTGACCCCTTTAACGCTCATTAAAACCTCTCATGAACCCTTATGTACACCTGTTACCATGTTAAAATTTAGTAACGGATCCTCTACTCCTCTTTATTCAAGTTTCTACATTATCATATATATTTTATCTCTCATCCTTAATGGTGGGATATATTATTACATATACCACTTAATTTACATTTATTTCTAAATTATGATATACCCATTTCACTAACATTAATCACTTCCATTAACATTTACACACCTCCGTTATGCTACCAAAACCTCACTATAATTTTTCCTTTCCAAACAAATGTGCAGTGAATACCCATCCCATTTCATATCCAGGGTATTAACTATTATGCACTCATACTTATTTTATTTAGGACTTATATTTATGTATCCTACACTCCTTGACCGTGGAATAAAATTTGATGATTAATGGATCCATGTTGTATGATCTATATAGAATAATTAAGCATGGAAATGTAATGAATGTGAGAGGT
This sequence comes from Viscum album, assembly GCA_963277665.1. NCBI lineage: Eukaryota > Viridiplantae > Streptophyta > Magnoliopsida > Santalales > Viscaceae > Viscum > Viscum album. Next base: position 1,035,869,351 of record OY728141.1, on the reverse strand, counting down.
GCACCCAGAATTATATAGAACTCCAATGCATTGGGTCATGTATTAGTCTCATGAGACATTATAAAAAGGATTAGGGAGTGAACCTAATTGGTCATAGTAATTTTTCTATCATGATATTTTGGAAGTTAGCCTGGACCCAAGTTTGTGATGTAGTGTTTTCAGTTATTACCACATTTCCCATGTTGCCGTTATGATTATCATGATACATCAGCCTCATTGTTTATGTTTATGATTCTGAATCCTTTTATACCCCATTGATATTACTATTTCCTAACATGTATTAATTTATTCATGTTATTCAATGTTTATTCCCTTACTAGGCTTTATAGATCACCCATTTCTTATATACGTCCCTAGGTTATCCCATTTAGTTTTAAGTATGAAGGAATAATATGATCATGTTAAAGAAGTTTTTAATAAAGATGATGTATTAATTATTTTAAGTCATTATCTAGTGTACCTAATTCCCAAATAAAATATAATTCTTGATCTTCTGGGTTGTATTATATGTACTATTATATAAGAAATCATGAATTAATATATAATAAAGAGAAGGGTTGTCATATTGTCCATAATGATGTCTTGGAAGTTTGACTTAACCTATGTTTATGATGCTATGTTTTATGTTTTTTTCCACATTTACATGTTTCCTTTATGATTATCATGATATATCACACCTCATTTTTCATGTTTATGATTCTAAATCCTACTATGTCTCATTGATATTTCTATTTTCTAACATGTTTTAATTTCTTCTTGTTATACCATTTTTATTACCTTATTGAAATTTATAGATCACCCATTTCTTATGTATGTCCCTAGGTCATCCTTTATAGTTTTAGATATAATGGAATAATATGAGAATGTTAAGAAGTTTTCAATAAATATTGTGTATTTCTTATTTTAATTTTTTATGTAATGTACCTAATTCCCAAAGACACTATAATTCTTGATCTTACAAGTAGTATTATGTGTAATAACATGTAATAAATCATGAAATAATGTGTAATAAAAATTAGGGTTTTCATATTTGGTATCAAAGAGTGGTTTATTTTTTTTTGGGATTGGGATTAGAAATCTCTTGTTAAATACTTAAGGATAAGAATAAAAATAAGAATACATCCCTAATTTTTTAAAAAATATAGAGTAATTAGTCTCATAAAAAATAAATCCCTGTATGGATACTACAAGTGGATGTGGATATGGTGCAGATGTGCCTAGGGGTAAAACCTAAAAAAACCATGTTATGATAGACTCGTTTAGGAACTGTTCCACTACAACGGGCCTTACTGAAAAATTGTTTTGACACTCCTGGGGGATATGCTTTAGTAAATTCAAAATCTCATTATGAAACATTATTAAGGGAATAATAATTCCCATAAGAGTCTATGTTAGGAAATATATAATGAATAAATTATGTTAAATCTTGTAAATTCATATTTTAATGAAATATATATCATTTATAATTTATCCCTTTAATGTTCTTTTCTTCACGGTTATGCATTTAATAGTATAAAATAACTCATCCCTAATTTTCCTTTTTTATTTTAGTCAATGGCTAGTAATAGGAGGAACTAAGTCAATACCCTAATCCAAGGGTTGAATCCTAAACTAAAGAATAACCTATAATGTAGAAATCATTGATTTATAAGTATTAAAATGTTTATATATTGGTAATTGATAGTTATGTTAAATAAGTAGTATATCAATAACATAATTGATATAAAAATCATGGAACATATAATGATTTCTCCACAATAGTTTTTCTTTTAGACCGCAAATTATCTTTTTTAGTTATAAGGTGATCTTTTGGATAACACTTGATTGAGGGACTGATAACCATTAATATATGTTTAATGATGGGATAGACCTAAATATTTTTTTATGAAATGTTTATGGATAATATTATGTTTAAAATCATTGATTATAATTTTAAAGATTTATATGATTAAATTTTTGTATGATATTTTGGGAAATGTATTATAAGACCAAATATTTTTTATTTTAAGGTGATTAATTATATTTTTGGAACTATTTTATTTGGGTTATAGAATATATACCCATTAGGTTTAAGATAAAGTATTATTTGAGAAGAATGATCTTATGTTTTTTGGAGGTGTAATATGTGTGGTATGAGAAAACATTTGAGGTTAAAACATTCTTTAATTTTGAGGTTATTAGTGTTATATATGGGTATTTATTTAAGGAATGATCTATGTCAAACCATTGTAATTATTTGTAGATTTTTTGAAATTAATGTATTAAGGTTTATTCATTTTCATTATTATCTTACTTTATATTAACCATTTTGGATTTAGTAAATATAGGAGAAATAACTTGTAATTCTTTAGTACATTATGTGATCCGTTAGAAGTTTTTATAGGGCTTAAGGTATAAAAAACTCATTTTGAGTTCTCATAACTTGGATAAAAATATGATATTATAGTGTAAATTAATTATACATGTCAAGAAAGTATATTTACTTATGTTCCTAGTATATATTATAAAGTAATTCCTTAAATCTAGATAAATTATTTTGAGTTAATAATGTTTTCATATTATAATCATTTTTGAGAAATTTATGGCCTTTTTATGCATAACTAATTTTTGATTTTGTGGTTATTGAATTTGTCTTGAACAAGTTCTCTATCATACTCAATTAGTTCCTTTGTGTTAGTTTTATCTTCCATGTTTATGTTTTCTATTCCCACTAATGATCTCTTACTTGGAAACCTAGTTCTGTGATGACCTTTGTACTTCCCTTTCTCCATTTTCAAGAGGATATTTTATTAAACCATTTAATATGTGGGTTTTAAATGATGATATTTTCAGGTGTCAAAACACTACTTACTGAGTTAAATTTTAAATTTATTGGATTCAATTTATTAAAGGGGAGAATAATGTAACACCTCATTTTATTTAAAGTGAAAACTATTTTGATAGCATATGCAATATATAACACCAAACCCAAAAAAAACAATGATTATTTAAATATAAACATTTCAACCTTTACATTAAATTTTCTGATATAATTAGTATTAAATACTTTATTAAATATATATATGTCCAAAATATATTGATTAATACTTAGTAAATAATCGATCAATTTTTGGGTAATGCCTTTTGGTTATCCAAAACACGTTTCTTCAAAAATGATTTTTTATTTATTTTTACCAAAAAGTATTATAATTATTTTCTAGAACATTTAAAAAATGTATTTTATAAAAAAAACTCCATTTTTTATAAAATGATATCAAAATTAAATTAGGGTAAAAATTCATGTTCCAGAAAATATAGTTTTTTTAGAATAGTGAAAAATAATGTTTTTATGTTAAATTATCATTTATTTTGATAAAATAATTAATTTTAAAGTAAAATTATTCTTTTTATTTTATTTAAATGAAACCGAAGTATTATATATTTATATTTAATTTAATTAATTACATTTAAATCATATTTATATCATATTTTAGTGTTAGTTAATTTCTAGGATTAAAAACACATTTTTCTAAACACTATATTAAAATACATAATGTTTCTACATTATAATTAATTAAAATAAAAAATAATGAGAAATGATTTAAATGAAAATTTTAGACTCTATAACTATCTAAATTAATTTAAATTCATATAATTAATTTTACTAGTTATAGAGTTAAAGTAAAATAATATTTTCCTTAAAAAATGCATTTTTCAGAGAACCTATTTTCATCATGCTAATAGGGTTTATATTAAATTAAATTAATTAACCTATGTGAATTGATTTTGAAAAAAATATTCCCTATTTAGAATCATCATAATTAATATTAGGTAAAAATTTCAACTTAAATTTTGAATAATATGAATATTATCTGAAGTAAATATTTATTACCATGGTAAAAAGAAAATATATTAATTAAGGGTAAAAATAATATAAAAAAGGCTTAAAAAAGTAACCCTAAATTTATGAGTATTTATTTTTCATTTTCATTTAAATAATTATTATTTTTATTCCCCATTGTTTATACTTTATAAATGATTATGTAATCTATTTGATAAAATTTATATTTTGATACGATAAAACACAAGTTGAATTTTTATATAATATTCAATTTCAATTCAGACATTCCTTTTGATGAATTAATAAATTTTTAAAATAAATTATATTTCAATAAAATATTATTATTAAATGATGATTGAAAAATGTAATTTATAATATAATTTTAATGTTGTCCAATATAATTTATAATATAATTTTAATGATGTCCAATGTAATTTCTATAATGGTTCGATTATTGTTAAGAACCCAAAATTTCTAAATAAATGTCAATTATATTTTAGAAGTGAAAATTGATATATTTAAAAGATTATTTTGAAAAAATGGATTTTGATTTTGGAATCAACATGTTTAAATTATCCAATGGTTAAATTTTCATAAATTTTCAAGACAGTAAAATTTTCGGGTAAAAATTAAATATGGTACAAATATACGATGCGTATTATGACATCATAATGACCAAAAAGTGATGTAATAAATGTTATAAAATGGACCCACGACCAAATATATTTTTGGCCTTTAAAATAATGTTATTTTTATATTTTTTATGAAACCATTATGAATCCTCCAAAACCTATATTATATTTTATCTTTTTAAAATCATTTCTTTAAGGACATGAATCACTTCCACATCAGCAAGAGTATTATTTTAATAATTTCTACCCTTTCAATTAAAAAATTATGAAATACACCCCTCTTTTTAAAAAACCATTTTAAAAAACCATGGAATTTTTTTCAGTTATGATTACTTTATTATATGGTGTCCAAAACATAAGTTTGAGAAATAATAAAGAATTCCACACTCTTTTCCTATATAAAACCACCAAATCACCCATTTCAATTAAATAAAAAACCATGTAGAATATTTTTAATCTTTACTAAACTCATTATATTCCTCCCAAGGTTCCCCCAAACTATCAAGAATCACCTCATAATCTTTTTGAATCACCCTCTCATGGTAAGGGATCTTCCACTATCATTTTTATTCAAGAACCTCTTTTATGTTATGCCTCTCAAATTCACTTTTTTCCTGTTTGGGGTATGTTTTTAAACATAAATATTACTTTATTTTTTTATTTACATGTGATTATATACCCCTTTAATTCTTATTAATCCCTCTTATAAACCATTATGTTCACCCGTTACCATGCGAAAATGTATTAAGGGATTTCACTCTTCCCATTTCCATTCAAGCACCTTCTTTGTAATTATCCCTTTGAATCTCAATTGGTTATATTTGAATGAATTTATAGTTATAACTATAATTTAAATTTGATTATCTAATAAGGTGATACCATTTATCCCCTCTCATTATATCATTTACCTAAGCCATTACCTTATTGAGATTTAGTATGGTATTCTCCGTCCCTTCTTTTTATTCTAACACCTCTTTTATGTTATACATCTAAATTTTAGTTTTATCATGTTGGAATATATTATTATATATACCCATTTATTTTAATTTTATTTATAAATGATTATATTCCACTTTCACTCTCATTATCCCTCATATGAATCTTTATGTACACCCATTACTATGCCTAAATTTAGTAAGGGATTTTTCTATTCTCATTTCCATTTAAGCACCTTCATTGTAATTATCCATTTGAATCTAAATTGGTTATGTTTTCATTTATTTTTAATGGCATATATACTATCAAATTTATTATATAATAATGGTATACCATTTATAACTCCTCATTATAGCATTTACCTAGGCCGTTACCATGCTGAAATTTAGTAAGGGATCTCCACTCTCATTTTTATTCAAGCACCTGTTTTATGTTATGATTCTTAATTTCCATTTTTTATATTAGGATATGTTAGTAAATTTAAAAATTAATTTAAATTTTATTGATAAATTATTATATACCAATTTAAATAACATTAATCCCACCCATGAACATTTATGTACACCTGTTACCATTTCAAAATTTAGTAAGATATTTTTCTCTTCTCATTTCCATTCAATCATCTTTTTTTATAATTATCCTCTTTAATATCAATGGTTTATGTTTTTATATCTTTATAATAACCCCTATACTATTAAATTTATTCTATAATATTGAGGAACCATTTATCCCCTCTCATTATATCATTTACCTAAGTCGTTACCATGCTAAAATTTAGTAAGGGATCCCCCACTCCCCTTTTTATTCAAGCACTTATTTTATGTTATGCATCTTAATTACAATTTTTTATTATTGGGATATGTTCTTAAAAATCCCACTTACTTTCCATTTTATGTATAAATTATGAGATATCCCTTTGAATCTCATTAATCCTACCCATGAACCTTTATGTACACCTGTTACATTTCCAGAATTTACTAACAGGTCCTTTCCTTTTACTATTTATTCAATTATATATATTATCTAATGAATTTTATATCCAATTCATAATGTTGAAATATTTTCTTCCATATACCCTTACAATCCATTTTATATATAAATTATTATATACCCATTTCTCTCTCATTAATCCCTCCCATAAACATTTATGTTCCCCCGTTATACTGCTAAAATTTCTCCACAATTTTCCATGACAAACAAATGTGTAGTGAATACCCATATATCTTTACTATCAATGGTGTTCACCTTTATGAACCTATAATTATTTGATTAGGGGACTAAATTTATGTATTCTTCCTTCATTGATCATGGAATAAAATGTGATGATAAATGATTCTATGTTTTATGATCTATGTGGAATACTTATGCATGTGAATGAATGGAAAGTGATGTGTGTGTGTAAATTATATAGTAATTTTATGCATTGGGTAATGTCTTAGTCTTATAAGACATCATTCAAGGGATTAGAGTGTGAACCTAATCCATCATGTGACTTTTTCCATCATGATTTCTTAGCAGTCATCCTTGACCTATTTTTATGATTCCATGTTCTAAGTTGCATCCACATTTACATGTTGCCTTTATGATTATCATTCTATATCATTCCTCATTGTTCATGTTTACTATTATCACTTCTATTATATATCATTGATATGACTATTTTCTAAATTGTATTAATTTATTAATGTTATGCCACGTTTATTCCCTTACCAGGATTTATAGATTTATGCTTTCTTATTTATGTCTCGAGGTTATCCTATACAGTTTTAAGTAAGAAGGAATAATATGATCATGTTAAGGAAGTTTTCAATAAAGATGATGTATTTCTTATTTTAAGTTGTTATTTAACATACCAAATTACCAAATACACGAGACTTATCGATATTATGGGTTGTTTTATGTGTAATATCATGTAATGAATCATGAAATAATGTGAAATAAAGAGAAGGATTTTCTTAAAATTCCTTACCCATTCACTCATTAATAGAATGATATCGTTGCTTGTGTGTATGTAAGGCCTTTGGTCTCCATGAAGTGACGTGACAAAATTTACATACCCAAATTTTAAAAATGATTATAATAATGTATCTACTAAGAAAATATGATATTCATAATTTTAATATTATTCTATATATGATGGATCTATATCATTTATCAAAGAACCATAACTTTCATGACAAAACACAGATGAGAAAACAAGACAATTAACACCCAAAACAATGAATATAATGAAATATTATTAAAAAAAGAGTGATATAATGTTATCATATGATCATATTTTGTATTTTAAATATGAATATGGTTATTTAATAATTTAATAACATTCTTAAAACCACTATACAGGATGTTAAATCATGTTCATCTAAAAGGATGCATGAGGTAAGGGATTTTGTCTCAATTTACATTCCATTGAGACTTATTTTTTATTATGAACCAATTAACTTTTATATGGTTTATATACTTCCCCTTTGAAATATAGTATCATGATTCATTCATAATTCATTATATTTTAAGTTTCACTTTGAATCATTTCATACAAGGGTATTTGACTTGAAAATTACCCAGTTGTAAAAGTTATTGTTCAATCTCATTTTATTTTGTGATTATTAACTTTCTCTTGATCCAATCACTTTATTATAATAAAATTTCCTTAAAAATTACATTTATTCTAAATATAAATATTCTTTTTTATTATGGATATTATTATTTCCTAAATTATATATCATTTTTTTATATATACATCATTTACTTTGAAATTTATTTGATTAACTGGGAAATATTAATAAATTTGTATCCTTTATCCAATATGAATTTTTTTAATAAGGAATATTGATTCATGAATTAAATATATTATTAGAAATATGAGGAATTATTTGGACATTCCGTTACATATGGGTAATATTTATAAAAATCCAATCGATGCATCGATAGGTCTCATGAGACAAATCAGTTGGCCAAAATGGATCAATTTGTACCCAGTAGTTTTAAACTGTCTTGTGAAAGGTATTAGAGGTAGAGGTATCATGTTCATGAGATATGATTTCTAATAATTAAAAATTTCATTAATTCAATTTTTTTTTTATTATCCATTATTTTTTTCACATTTATATTATCTCTAGATCCACCTCCATCTAAGTTTATTTATTGCATGACATGTGTGTTAAATTATTTACCTTTCCATATTAATCCTGATTATTGATTCATGATTTATTCTACTATACTTAACCCTTAATGATAATTTGAGATCAAAATTATTTTTTTCATTTCCCAAGGGTTCCATGAAGTGTATGATGAATTATATGTAACAATCTACTAGAGGGAATAATGATATTATTTAAAAAAAACTATGGTGCATTTTGTGTTTTTAAATGTGATTTTTGAATCATGTATGTATCTAGTTTACCAATACTAATAAACTATTTGGTCCTTTGGGATGTGATTCATTTTATTTGATACCAATGTAATAAATTAGAAACTGACTCTGGGAAAATGGGGTTAGGGTCTCTACATTTAATACTTTATATTCTTAATTTTTAATGTAAATTTATATTATCTTATCTCATGTGGGATATTGTTCTTTAAAGTATAAAATTTATGATTACTATGAAATTATATAGAAACAACCTTTCTCACTCTCTTTAAAAATAAATTATCTTTCTAAATATTCTTTCAGAATATTTGAATATAATTTTCTATTCCATCTTTATTTAATCCCATATTATTTTTGATTTAAATACTATAATACTTTTGTGAGGATCTTATAATGAATTTACTCTATTTCATCTTACTTAAACATTAGATTCATTTTATTTTATTTCCAATAAAAGTTTTTATTCTATTAAGAAAATAAAATACCCTTTAACCTTTCTAATTTTATTTAAGGATAATTACTTATATTTCTACCATTTTTCTCTTTTTGATGACATGACATGATATGTAGTTTCTATACAACCCATTTCCTTTTAAAAATAATTTTCCTATTTTATGAAAATTAATTGATGTATAAGAATTTATTTTTTTATGTCACTTAGAAATTTGGATATAATATGATGTGATATATTGAATTAAAATTATACATCCCTCTAATTCATTGAGTAAGTTTTTATATCTCATGAGATCATTATACATGGTCATGAGGCAGTTAGCTTAGTCTGCTTTGTTATATATAAATATGAAGTGGTAAAAATTTTATAATATGTTATAAATAGACATTAAATAATTATAATTTACCATTATGTTATATATTTACTTAACGTGGTTAGATTTATGCATTATACTTTGATGTTTTGGAAGTAATATTTGACTTATACTTATGATGATTCATTATTATGAATGTGGTACATTCTATGTCTTTATCACATGATTCCATTATTTTTATGATTAAGATCCTTTGTTTATGATGTTCTAAAAACTATTCTGTCCACCCATGTACTCATGTTTATTCACATATCCATTTCTTTCCTATTACCCCCCTTAATGAGATTTTTTAGCTCACCCCTTTTTTTGATGTGCGTCTCTAGGTGAACTTATTTAATAAAAAGGGTTCCTTAAACTTATAGTTGAATTAAGATATAGGTTTTTAGAGCTAATTTATGTTATTATAAAATTTAATATTGTATTATGAAACTAGTTATAAAATACCCTAAACTTAGGTTTTTAGCAATGGTTAATGTAATAAATGTTTATTTTATATATGAAAAGTGGATATGTGTCGCATCAGATCTAGAAGTATGGGTATAAGGGAATAAAGAACCCAGTCTTATCCCATAATAAAAGAGTACCCAAAAATATCTCTCACAATGGTGAACATATTCTTCTGGTTTCCATTGTGTATCCTACCCAAATTGGTATACGCCCAATGCTACCATGATATATCAATCAACTCATGAAACCATAAATCAAAACCCAATGATCCTATGACCACACACTCAATTATATAATCATGCCTTCTATGAATTTTAGTCACATCCATTAGTTGAAGCTTTATCTATTCTTCTATATCTATACATACCTATTAAAACCCATAAGTCTATACCAATAACTCAATCACAATCTATCCATGTGTTATTTCCAATACAAAAAACAATATTCCCATTATTCCCATATCTATTGAAAACCATGTTATTAGGATGAACACTCTATCTCAGGCTAACCAAAATTTTAATACCCCATATTAAATAGAAAAATCAAAAGTGCCAAACTATTATACTAACCCAAATGATACACCACTATCTTGAGTCTTATCTCAAATTTCTAGGATCTATTACTTAGTTTAAAGAACATAAAACACTATAATTAAAAACTCATGAAGAACCTTCTATGATCATATATCCGAACTCAAGGAAACTCATATGTGCACTACTCGAAACTGTACATATACGAACATACCTAAACCAATGGTTTTGGAATTTTTTTTAGTATAGGTACCTTAAAATGACCCTATACCAACAGTTTAGACAAAACCCATTATTATAAGTACCATAATATAACCCTATACCAATGGTTTTTGGAAAAATGTTGGAAAATGTCATAACTATACAAATGGTTTTAGACAAACCATTGTTATAGATTCCATAAAAATACCACATACCAATGGTTATTTCAACACTGTTGGTATAGGTGATGGATATATTAATAATTTGGATAAAACCATTGGTAGAGCTTCTATTTGAAGACCCTAAACTAATGTTTTTTCCAAAACCATTGTTATAGGTCTTAAAATTCCAAATACCTATACCAAAAATTTTCCAAACCGTTGGTATAAGTATTTTTATTTTTTACATATTATTTTATCAAATAACATTGAATAAATCAAAAAATAATTTACTTTTAAATATACATTTGCATATTTATCATATTATGTTTTAAAAAAATCATTATATCTTAGTGGTTAAGTCATTGAAATATAAATCTTAGGTGTGGGGATTAAAACTTGTCAACATTTTTTTTGAATTACCCATAGAAATGGTTTTTGAAAACTATTGGTATAGGTATTTCATATTACCTATACTAATGATTTCCAAAAACCGTTGTTATAGGTATATTCTAATTACAGATAAGCTGATGACCACCAAAACCATTGGTATAGCCTATAAAAACAATTTTGAGGTTTATACCAATGGTTCCAAAACATTGGTATATGACTTTTTTCCAATAGTTGTGTATTAATCAATGTTTTTTAATTATATGTTTTTTTCAATTCATTTTTGTTAGTGATGCATGAGAAGACATAAATATTTGATGACATGTGGATGAATTTGTGAGATAAATAGGATGATAATCCTAGTTATGAAAATTGTGATATGATGAAGATGGTTACTATACATGAGAACTAAACAAGGTGAAGTTTTCAAGACATTTATAAATATGAAACTGAATTATAATGATGATTATGATAGATCTAAATGGAAATATTAAATCCCTTACAATGGATTCATGGAAGAAAATTTGAAGATATATCTTGATAGTTCTATATATCACGATAATGTAATAAAAAGATTACATTTTTTAATGTAATAGTTTATCTTTAATTTATTTAAGGTTTTATGAAGAAAACTATGTTTATTCTATCTTAGTATGGATATAAAAGAATTCTAAGTTTGTATAGAGTTATTTGGAAAAGGAATAAATAAGTTTTTTGAAGGAAGAATACATAACACTACAATAGTGTTCATCACACCCTAATGTTTTTAGATCATAAAAAAGTGTTGGAAAACAACTTCATAATATAATGAGTTATTTCACGAAGGTGGAAGGATGCATCATGATATAAACCCTATGAAAAATTAGCGTTGGTTTGTCTAGAGATTACCAAGGAATTTCCCCATGATGGGAGTGACCAAACCATAACTAGTCATGTGTAAGAATAACTTAAGGACACATAATAATAACTAATTTAGTGTCATATCAAGACTTATATTATCCATCTTTAATTTTATTTGAATGAGAATATATGTTTAGTGAAGGGAGGCTTGTGGGATGGAGCCACACTGAAACACTAACCCATGAGAAATGGATATGGTTCTAGAACATGAATGATGATATGATAACTTTGTAGTAGTTATGAAACTCTATAACTATATGGGTATGGATAATATAATGAATTAAATATACCAAAATTGTGGATAGTTTTATAAGAGAGAGGATGTACCTTACAGAAACATAAGTCCTCATTCTATAAGAAGTGAATTTTAGGTAGTGATATGGAAATATTGTTTGGATGAGTATGAAAAGATTTATAGCATAATGAAGTAGACCATGTTGAAATGGGTCTATGATTTTAGGATATTTGAGACACCACACTATGATATTCCCAAAATTAAAAAAATGAGATATCATCCAGATTTTTTGAATCTACAACTAAATCAAAGGTCATATTGCAATGGTGGATTTTATGATGTAAACTGGATAAAGTCGAAAGGGATCATGTCATAATGGAGATAATTATTCCATGATTAATATATTTTCAATATATATTAATAATATGTTACAAATTTAAGAAGATAATTATTTTTGTTGAATTTTTTGGGATTGAATTGACTTAATTGGATATTTCACCACATTCAAATGCGTGGGACACATGGCATAATCCTGAAGGATTAGAGGAATGATAGTTGATACAATATATCTATTTATGATCTTGTAATTGAAATGTTGTAATAAAAACTATCATATTATTTCTGTATATAGAGAACTTTTTCTTCACCACCATATTCAATTTTGGGAGAAGAATAAATGAGGATAGAAAAGAAGGAAATGAACTCACAAATCATATCCGATTCATTAAAGGAGATCTTTGGGGAAGATAGAATATTATAATTCTATACAATTATATAAGATATATATTATAATGAGATTATACTAGTGTGGAATAATCATTATTATGAAAAGTTATCACTACCATAATAATTATTTAGAATACAAAGTCTCAACTCACACTACTTGTAGTTGATCTCATCCAATTTTGGAGGATTGAAAGAACATTGAATTATAACATAATAAAGCCTCAATTTTGAATTAAATATTTCATAGGAAATCAACAACTCTTGTAGATATGGAATATAATAACATGTATTTAAATTTTTAAAGTGAACCTCATGTTTATAAATTGATGAATCTTTCCATGAAGCAGTGTCTAACATTCCACCCCTCCTCATTGTCTTGAGAAGTAATGAGTGTGATACTAGGACTTGGGTGACATACCCAAGACACCAAAGGTAGGAAACAAATGATAAGGTATTAATAAAAAATGGGGGATGATTTTCAATTTTAAATGAAAAAATAACATTAACCAACAAATAATATATTTGATGTATAAGTAGAAAAATATAGCTGAAACAAAACAACTACAATATCAAAGTACAATAATAAACTGAAACCAAGAAAGCTCAGAGATACTAGACAAAAAACCCAAGGAAACAACAACATCTAAATATAAAATCCCAACTATCTCTAAGATCCAACTTAATAATCCATGACAAAGGTATCATAATGAATTACTAAAAAACTAGGATACCTTTCCTTTACCTATGTCTTGATATATCACATATCTAAATGCACCAATGTTCCCAAGTAGTGGGTGAGTATAAAACTCAGTAGGTTTCCTCAAATGACTTCCCAACACAATATTTGGAATTAGATACTTTATTCCATGATTTGAAGTGTTGGTATAATTACCTATTTGGTTATAAATTTATAGTTTTTATGGATTATAAGAGCATAAAACACATTTTATCATAAATAGATCTAAATACGAGAAAAAAATATGGTCGGAGTATCTTCAAATGTTTTAATTTGAATTAATGTATACATCGAGTACGGTCAATTTAGTAGAGGATGCATTAAACATAAATTCATATATTTAGTTGGAGAAAGAGGCTTTATATTAGTGGGAATTGATGTCAGTGATAGAAAACATGCACTTGGATTGTGAAGACTAATATAGGCTATTTTCCCTCGAATAAAAAATATGTATAATGAATTTAAATCACAATTTTGGTGGGTTGGAATAAAAATAAAGGTGGTTGAGTTTATAATGAGATGCCTAACCTATTAGTAGGTTAAAGTAGAACACCAATGACCAGTGGGTATACTATAGTCTTTATATATTCCCAAGTGGAAATGGGAGTAGATAGCTATGGATTTTGGAATAGTTCTAGCAATAATGGGTTGGAAACATGATTTAATATCGGTGATAGTGGATCAACTCACAAAGACAACATATTTCATCCCTATTCATGAATCCAATATGGTAGAATAATTTTTAAAAATCAATATCTGAGGTATGGTAAGGAGACATGGATTAACTATTTCAATAGTATCATACCAAGATAAAAGTTTTACATATCATTTTTATAAGTCCTTATATAAATCCCTTAGATATTATTTGACTAGGATCACAACATATCATCCTCAAATAGATGGACAATATGAGATGATAAAAACATTGGAGGAAATTATTTGGGATTGTGTAATAGATTTTGGTGGCTCATGAGAAGAGCATATAAAATTTGTTGAGTTCTCATATAAAAACAGTTATCAGGCCTCGATACATATGGATTATTTTGAATCATTGTATGGATGTCCTTAATGTTATCTAATTTTTTGGGTGGAAACAGGTGAGACTTCACTGGTTGGATCAAGCCTTCTATAAGATAGAATGAAAAAGATTCAGATGACTGGGAAGAGAATAAAGATAGCTTAGAGTCATAAAAAATAATATTTCAATCATAATTGACAAACTTTTTCCTTTTAGGTGAGTAATCATGTATTATTGAGACTCTCTCTAAGGATTGGGAATTGTCTTTTTGGGAAGTAGGTCAAGTTATATCTTCTATACATAGGCCCTTTTGAGATACTTAAACAAGTTAGTGAGGTGGAATATCCACTATATTTTCCACCAAGGTTCAGTTCAGTGCATATTATGTTTCATGTATCTCAACTGAAGAAGTGTCAACCAAATCTTGACCATATAATTTGATGGGATCACATTGACCTAGAGTTGGATGCTATATTGGTTTATGTGCTAGTGTAGATTATGGATAGGAAAGATAAAGTAATGTGGGGTAAAATAATTGGTATATTATGGGTTTTATGTAAACATGGTAATATTTAGGAAGAAACATGGGTGAGTGAGAAGGAAATGGTTGAGAAATGTCCAGAACTTGTTTAGGACAATAGTGGTTTATAACTTTCATGGGATGGAAAGACCAATGAAGGGGAGAATTTTAGACACTTAGATTTATGTAATTAACCATTTATTTATGTATTTTAATTATAGAAATTTATTATGTTAAGTTTGGGGAGGTTTAGAGGAGTTTTGGAATATTTTTTTGCCTTTTTGGGAAGTTCATAGATTGATCATGGTTAGTAAAAACCATGAAACACCTTCTAAGAAACCGTGAAATTGAAACAGTGGGGATTGGGTAGTCACACAGTTTAGCCAAACTGTGCGACCAACTATGATAAACTATGAAATGTTGGATAAAGTGGTTTAGCAAGGTTGGAACATGGGTTTTCTAACTATGTGAGCCAACTATGTGAGCGGTGTTTTTAGATAGTGTCTAGTGCATGATTAGTGCATGGTTTTCCTAACCATGCACCGTAACCATGAACTATTAAAAATAGATCCTAAAATCATGTATCTAAATAAGTTTACCTATTTAATGATTTCCCCCCTAATATGGTCATAACAAAAATTCCACTCCTTCCAAATTCTAGAGATACCTTTACCTTGATCCAAGAGTGATCCATATGTGAATCTTGGTGTGTTGGAGGATAGATTCTTTGGTAGGTGACCGTTATTCATCATTTTCCTTAGTTTTATTCTTATTCCATCTCTTATATTCATGGATCTAATCCTTTGGGGATATAATATATTTTTTAATTCTAATCTTGGTAATTTATGAGTTTTTAGATGATATGGAATAATATATAAGGTCGATTTTTTGAGTTTCAAGCTGATTTTCTGGAGTTTTGTGCCATTATTTATTTTCATCTATGTTTGAGAGGTATGTGGATTCACTATCAACTCCTTTTATTAGAAATTGAATTATTGATTTTAAATTGATTAAATTTAGTGAATTTAATTGTGATTTTTTTGTGTGATTCTTGATGGAATGCCTCTTCTGTGATGGTTTTGTGGAAAATGTAAAATTGTTTGGTTTTATGGAAAATGATTTTGGTTCCTGATCTTAAAATTATAGTTTTAAAATTATGGTTTAGTTTTGATTCATGGAAAAAGTTTTGTAGAAATATTTTCAATAATATTATTATTTTTTTGAAATAGTTTTTCATAATTAGTTTGGCCTGGTATTTTACATAAACGGTTGACATGTGTTCATATGCATTGGGGATGGATAAGGGTATGAATTTTCACCTACCAAAATGGGATGGATAAGGGTATGAAAAATCCCTCATCAAAATGGTTCACCAAGTGATGTCTTGGTGAATTAATGACTCACCACTAATAAGTATAGGGAGGTCCATGTTTTTATGAATTTTTGGATGTGTGGAAGTGGAATGGGTATGCTAAAAATGTTATATCCTAGTGGTGTGTGTTGGGAATTAATTGGGGGAAAATCTATTGAGTTTTATACTAACACCTACTTAGGAACTTTGGTGAGTTTTCAGATGTGATATATTGAGACATAGGTAAAGGAAGGGTATCCCAGTTCTTTAGTAATTCATCAAGATACCTTGGGAATGTATTATTTATTTAGATCATGGATCTTGCTGGGAGTTTTTGTTTAGATGTCATTATTTACTTGCATTTAGTGTCTTTTTAATCATTGAGCTTTGTTGGTTTTAGTTTCCTCTTTTACTCTGATATTGTACTTGTTTTGTTTCAGTTTTATTTTTGTAATCATACATCATATATAGTGGTTGTTGGTTATGGTTATCTTGGTTTGGTTGTTTTCTTTTCAAATATAAAATCATCCAAAATTGTTTATAAAGCCCTTGGAATTTATTTCTAGTATTTTCTTACTTAGGGATGAAACCTAAGGCCTAGTAAAACACCCTTCACTTCTGAATCTAGTGAGAAGGGGTGAGATTTTACCTAGTGTATGGAACTAAAGAAGAGGGAGTAACCCTTCCGTAAGGAGTGTCTGATCCCTAAACATTATAAATATAGTTACCGTTCACACAGATTGACTATGAATAAAAATAGTATCCACCAAACATGAGTATAATGGATTTTGGAAATTCAACACATTTTCAGTTTGTGCATCCAGAACATAAAGCAATGTGAGTGAACAAAGTAAAATACATGTGTCTTTTTTTGCTTCTAATTTTTTATTCTTGTTTGAAATTCAGTGTGATATACAGTGAGGGATCATGATATTTAATATGTTTCTATAGATGAGGGAATAATATCCAAAAAGAAAGTCAACGTGATTGAAGAGAATTGTTTTATTTGGGAGACACCTTTATCCATCCCTCTTTCAGGGTACATATATTTAGCTTGGTCCTAAAATGTGGTATCAAAGACAATGGGTTTTGGATTTTAAGTTCAAAATTTGAATCTATTTTGTTTTTTTGTGTATAGGGTCAATGAATAACATCAAATAAACCACCATAAATTTTCCACCAGAACTTACAATGTGGATAAAATTCATGATATGTGAATCCATATTGTGAACTTGGGAACATGGAAGACATACATCACCCAAGCCAATGTACTATCACACACAAATTCTTAATGATATAAGAAAAGAACTAATATAAGAAAAATAAAAATAAAAATAAAGAAATAAAAATATTTTTTTAACATGATTCAAACTTACATCCTAATCCATGAGGGTTATACTAAAACTCTCTTTATTCAAGTAAATGGAGGATGATAATAACAACTCAGTGATCTGCACTAATGAAAAAATGACCCATGCCTATATTTTTAATAGGTCTTAACAAGTACTTATGGTAGCCTATTCATCCTAATATTCACAAGATAATTCCACCAGATATGATCTTTATGGAGTGACCTTCCACTTAGTCAAACAAAGCCCCCAAATTAACTTTCTTAGCTAGTACACTATTCATGTTCTAAAGATATCATAGAATTAATATTACGATACATTCCTTTTACCACACTAATTCCATCATTCTATTCAAGGTTGGTAATGTCCAATTTTATCTACTGACTTTATCTTCTAATCTACATAACACTAATCACATATTCTGAATGTACTATTTGATCATTCGGTCTTCATCTTCTAGTTATTTTTGATATGGACACAGGGGCCCTATTCCCCACCTCTTTCTCTCTATCCATCTAAGCTATAAAAAAATAAACCATTTGAATTTATATTTCTACTATTTCTAATTCCATATATATAAAATAGTTATCATATCTGACCCTAACAATCTCTTACTTGAGAATAAATTTTTAGGTGTCACCACCAAGTCTTTCATGAGATCCTACTGACTTCCTTCCACTCTTAAAATTTACATTATAGATAAAAAGGTTCCCACATTATGATTTTTTTCAGCCCTATCAAATTTAGTTGCAAAATTTCCTCAACACATCCGGAATTATGACCTTTGTCAATATATCCACTAGGTTTCAAGTCCCTTTTATCTTTTGTAGATTCAACACTCCATTCTCCAACAAATTTCGGAAGAAGTGACACTTAAAATGAATGATATTTATCTTTAAATAAAATTTTGACTTTTTGGATAATTGAATCACACTTTGTAAATTGTTAAATGTATCTCATTGTCATTCATTATTTCGAGATATGTAATCAAACCCTTCAGCAAGATCATATCCTTCTTTACTTCCATTAGTGAAATACACTTGGATTTTATTTTCAAGAGTACAACCACTGGTAGATGTTTTTATAACCAACTAACTTCTGTGTATTTCAAAGTGAATGTGTATTCGGTAGTTATTTTATGAGTGTATCCATCTCTATAAAATTTAGATTCAATAAGTCCTTATAATAACTCAACTATTGCAAAGAAAATTTCAAAGATTTTGGAACCTTTTAGGCATTAGAGAATCCATTTCAAAGCCTCCAAATATTCTATTATAAGATTCAACATGAATTTTCTTACAACACCAACTACATTCATAGTGTAATGATGCATATAAACCATGAAATACATAAAATTTATAACACTTGATGCATATAGAATATTTTCTATAAACTCAATCTTAAATTATATTCATGATTCCTTCTTCATTCTTTTCTTGACATTTTTGGATAGAGGAATGTTCCCCAGTTTTTCCTCATCCATGCCAAAGTGATCCACCACCTTCTAGACATAATTTTACTGTACCAGGTACAATGTTAAAAAATATTAGTCTCTTCCAATTCATATAAAAAAATATATTTTTATAAATAAATATCCTTTATCTTAAATATTATAAAAAATTCAACACTCAATTTGTTTGTTCTTTCTTTCACCAATCTTACAATCAACATATCATAAATATAGAAAATAAGATAATGAAACTCACATTACCAAATAACTTCTAGTAATAGTATTGGTCATCATTTATCTATAAAAAATCCAATACTTTATGGATTCATTTAAATTTCAATTCCAATTTCTAATTTTATACTTTAAACTATAAAGACATTGGTTTAGGTTGCACACATGATATTGATTTTGATGTTATATGAAATAGTATAACTAAAAAAGTATATATTTTCCCTTATAATTATCTATGAAGGATTTATATTTTCACATAAAAATGATCATGATGAATTCCTTCCATTACACCAATTATCAACCCAATCTAAATAATCATATATTTAACTCTTAGTGAAAATATCTCTAATAAATCCATTATTTTCATATGGTCAAAACCCTTAATGATTATCCTGGACTTGTACCTATAAAAAAACAAAATTTTCAAATACAAATATCACATCTTAATAGATGAATATTCATTTCATAACATTATGATTCATTCTAGAATAGTAATGTTTAGTGTCTTTTGAAAAGTGAAAACATAAAAAACTGACCCATAAATGATCTACATAATTTCCCATTAAGTCCTTCACAACTAGAACCATTATTATATTAACCATAACTAAATAATTTCTTCATAACTTGAGGATAGGAAACGCAAGAAATGTTGAGGTCAAATGATTAGTAGGGGTAAATATATGAGATACCAATCAATGATCATAAGTGAGAATAATATAAACATAATGGTATAAGAACATGATCAAAACATACAAATATCATACCTAATCAGTCAATGATATTTAATCATGAATCATGTCATATGTTTTTAAATAAAATAAAATAATACATAATAGTGGAGAAAAATTTATAATAAATCATGTTTTACAATAATATAGTATAAGAATAAGGAATTAGTTTTTAGTGTTCACATAATTTAAGAAAATGAATTCATTAGTTAAAGTTCACTCCCAAGACTATAATTATGGAAAAAGTGCCATAATGGAAATGTATACCAGGTAATTTATAACATTATTTTAGGAGTAAATTATATCCAGTAAACTCTTTTTTCTCTTATGAGTTTATAACTCTATCATCATTGAGTTTTTTATTAACTCTCTCATCTCTTAGTAGCTTCTCAACTCCATCATTACCCAAGGCATTTGAGGGATATAACAGACCCGAACATCCTTGGTTTTTAAATAACCACCAATACATATTTTATAATGGAAAAAAACCATCAAATAATAATAATCTAGTAAAATTTAATCCATAAGATCATAAAAACATTTGAAATTTCATCAGAACATAACCCATGAAAAAAATGCCTCATAAACATTTCAACACTATAATCATAATCCATAAAAAGAAATAACAAACATAGTAAAAATGAATCATATTCATAATAAAGAATAATAAACAAAAAATTATGTCGTTATTGATTAAAATACCTTTAAAAATTTATTAAAACATCATATCCATTCATGCAGTGTATATTAAAACAAAAAAATCATTCACATTTTTAAAAAAAGTCAAAAGTACCTCATTCAATAAATGATAAGAATATTACTTTAATTTTTTTTTCAAAAAATTAAATAATGGGTAAAAATGAATTTAGTATATATTTAGGGAGTTTTAAAATCATTCTTGAAAACATTGTATTAAACATAGACAGGGAAGAAAAAATGATTTTTGACTGAAGAGAGAAATAATATTGGTTTTCCTTAAAAAATTTATTTCGATATATAGAAAACATAAATAAAGGAAAATTAAAGGAATGAATTTTATATCTATAAATTATCACAGTAAAATAGTAGACATAATTTCATTAGAAATATTGATCATATAATTTCATCATTGTAAATTTAAGCATAAACAATCTAGGTAAAAATAATATCGTAAAATAAAATCCTCACCTCAAGCCCTTCCTTATTCACAAGAAATATAACCTCCAATATAATAAATTTAAATTTATTATAATTATATAAAAAATTGTATTCACACCTATAATAAAATAAGTGGTTTACTTATAACATCTTATCACCGGTTCATTAACAATATTTATTTATCATCATCATTGATGGCGTTAACAACTTTGTTTTTCATGTATATTTTGGTTCGATAATTATAGTCCTTGAACATTGATATTGATATATTTATATAAATAATTTAAATAAATATATAAATATAATATATATCTATTATATACATTTTTATAACCATTCACATAAATTTGTGATTAAAAATTAATTACATCACTATGTGGAGACGGTAGTCTGTACGTACGCACGAGTAATGTTTTCATTTTTTGATGGATGGAATGAAAGAAAGGTAAATATTAATTAAACTTTAAATAATTATTATTAACTCATAAATATAATATTTAAATATTAAATCCATCATAATAACCAACTATGAATGATGACGGTGGAAAATGAATCGTATCACTATGCAGTGGCGGTAGTCAACACATACGCACGTGCAGTACTTTCATTTCCCATTTGATTGATAAGAAGTGGTAAATGGTTGTGAAATAATAGTAATAAAATATTAGTATATTTATGATACTATAGTCATCATGTTTTTATGGATACCATATGTTTTTATGAAGTAGAAGAAGAAATAAAATATAAAGAGCTTGGTTAAGATCTGTACCTATTCATTGAGAGACCACCTTTGGATTACATATTAATCCTTGTAGGATTGTTCTTAGGATAATACCAGAAGCTATATTATCAATATAATTATTATAAGAATTATATTTTGTAGGTTTTTTCCAATATATATGCCTTCAATTTTGTGCATATGGGAGGAGAATAGGTTCCCTTTTATATGTGAGGGGAGGGACACACATGAAATTTCATAAAATATTTCAATGATATAAGGTGAATTTATTTGAAAATCGGATCAAAATTTATAGGGAATATAATGTATAATAATATAAGTTTTAAATATCTTCATCCAATAAAAACTATACAAGTGTGGGTAGAAATACTACCCTTATCAATTGGTTAAACCCCCGATAAATCTGTTTTAATATTAACCGTGGAAACAAAATTTTCATATTTTTTACTGTTCACTATGAAAAAAAATTAATTTTAACCTATTAAATTATATTAATTATTCTAAATAAAATTATAAAATTCATTTTACCCCATCAGTTTCTATAAGTGGCAGAAGTTAATTTTAAATAAGCACACAAACTGCAACAAAAATCTGTTTTAGAGAAATGAATTTTTAAGAATAAAACATAATTTAATTCCATTAATTTCCTTATAAAAAATATCAAATTAATTATAAATATATTATTTTATATATAATTTAATACCCCAGTATTTGAGAATATTTTTTTCTTTAAATAAATTATAAGTGTTTGGAAACTTGAATGATAGGTAACACCACGCTTAAAACAAACCATGATATATTATAACTTAGGAATTAAATTGGTGTATGAATATGAATAAGAAAATTCTGAAAAATATTTATAAATGTTTTAAATAATTCAAATTTATTTATTTATTCATGATAAATAAGTATTCAATTTTCAGTTAAGTCATTTCATGCTTCGATAATATGGTTTCTTCAAAAATGTTTTTTATTTCATTTTGTTTACAAATATTTTAAGTAAATTATAATTTTTTTGAAATTTTTTTCATAAATTAAAAATATTTTTTAAATAATTATTAAAATATTATCTTAGGGGGAATTTTTAGGATTTTTCAAAAAAATATTTATTTTTTTAGGAATAGTGAAAAATACTCAGTTTTGTAAAACAATCATTTCTTTTGAAGTAAAATTCCCATTGTGTTTTAAATTTAATATTAAATTAATTTGAGACTCCTATAATTAAAAACAATATGATTAATTACATATGAATCATCATTATAATTTATTTTTTTATAGGTTTATTTTTGGCTTAAAAACACGTTTTTCAAAAAATTATTTTTATGCGCGCAAGATTTTATCATAATAAACTAAATTAGTAAATATTTATTAATGGTTATAATGAAATATATATATATATATATTATATTCATTAATTTAATTTAAAATTCAATTTTTACAAGGAAATTAATGGATGTAAATTATGTTTTACTCTTAAAAATGTATTTTTATAAAACGGGTTTTCGTTGTAGTTTTCATGCTTAATTAAAATTAAATCCCAAAATTATCAAAATTTAATCTGGTAAAATTAATTAAATATTTGGAATAATAATAATTAATATAATTTAATATATTCAACTCATTTTTAGTCATAATTAATTGTAAAAATGGTAAAATTTTGTCACTGCAGTTAAGGTTAAAACAAGTTTACCTGGGGGTTAAACCAAGAGATAAGGGAATTATTTCCACCCATAATTGTAAAATTTTTATTTATTTAATATATTTAAACCTTATATTATCCTAAATACTAATACTTGGACATTTTGAGCTACTTTACCTGGAAAGTGAACTTATATAATTGAACTCTTTTAAGAAATTCCATGTGTGTCCCTCCCCTCATCCATAAAGGGAACGTGTCATCCTCCCTTATTTGTAACATTTGATCCTTTTATATTGAAAAATAACAAATAAAAAAGCTTCTTATATTAATTCCCATAATCATATATCTTCTTTTATTCTCTTAAGACAAATCCTTCAACGCTTAAGGTGTAAGCTAAAAGATGTCTCTCAAATAAGAGGTATAAATATTAATCAAGATCTTTCAATTTTATTTCTTCTTAAACCATCTTTAAACTTGTTATATATATAAAAACATTATTTATAAAATATAATAAATATAATTATATTTTATTATGATTATGGAAAAACCATTTACCACACCTTCCCCATCAAATGGGAAATAAAAGCATCGCTCGTTTATCCGTGTGGACAAACGTCTCCCCGCAACGATATGATTCATTTTCCGTAACCATATTTTATGGGTGGTTGATAGAGATAATATTTCCAATATTTTTAATTTCTATTTAAATGATTTAAACCTCACAAATTTAACAATTTGATCTTATTTGTAACAATTTTGGATTTATAGTGTGTTTTGGGATAAAAAGTTTAAATTTCATAATTCTGGATTTTTAACAGCTTTTTATCACAGGGGTATTTTGGTCATTTACAAAAAAATATAAATCCAAATTTTATGATTATAATTTCTTTAGAATCCTAATTTAATTTCCTTTAACTTTGTCTTCTGGACCAGGATCTGATTCTACCATCTTGAGGTCCAAACAATTCAATGAAGTTGAAGATTTTGGAGGAACACCAAGGAAGCTTCCAGGAAATTTCTTCCAGAAAAACGAAGGTTCAGTGAAATATCCATAACTCTCTCAAAACGAATTTAATGGAGCTGAAATTTTTTGGATAGACGGTTAAGAATATTTGGAACAAGTTTCATTAAGGAGGCCACGCCTGAAATGGCCGTGTTCAGGGACATTAATTCAGTACAAAACGGTGTTTTTCGGTTAGATGATTCTGACTGGACAGAATAAATTGTCAGAGGAAATTGGACATAACTCTCGGAATACCTATCCAAATACGCAGATCTTTTTAGGGGACACGGACAAGACAATTATGAACAACATTGAAGAAGGCCTCAACGCGTGAAGAGGTCATTTATGGGGTCCAAAACGCGAAAACTTTCGGGGGTCGAAATCTGCCTATAAAAGGAGGGGAGCTCCTACCTCTCAAATAATTCTATTTTTCACCACACCATCCCTCACAAAAGGGAGTTGGCTTGAGAGAGAGAAGGGGAAGGTGGAGATTTGGATCCTTAAGAAGATGAAATTATTTGAATATTCAATAGAAAAGATGAAGGCTTCTCAAGTGATGGAAGGCTAAGCGGCAAGTGGTTGCGGACGACGACACCCGACGGACACTCTCTTCCGAGTTTGGATTTTAATGTGTAATATCTTTTTTTTGAATTTCTCTTGAACCTATATTTTTGAATGAATCTGGTTGTTTTCTTTCTTAAATATATTTTCAACAAATTTGATTTGACCATTGTTCCATCTATAAAGTAGAACAATTGACTTCGCTATTTAAAATTCTTTGGTGAGGTTTTGTCATTGAGCATAGCGAATTCAATTAGGTTCAATTACTTGGAGGTATTTAAGTAATTGAATCACTTCTATAGGAGGGACAAAAGTCATATTGAAGTATTAAATATGACGTCTTTTCAAATTTGAGTGTAAACCTGGGGGTCCTTGGGGGTACATTTAGGAATTTAAAATAAGAGATATTTTTTATATACAAGGAAGAGGGGAGTGTCCGAGAGGGTGAAGCTTGTCTGCGACTGCTATTTTTATTCTTGATTTCAAACCCACATTATCTTTCCTTTAAAATTATTTACGTTTAGAATTTAATTAAAATTTTATTTTCAAATTGTTAATCAAACCCCCATTTTCATTTCATTAAAAACAAACAAAACAACAAAAGTGACAGTTTTACAACTCGAACTGCAACCTCCTCGAGAGACAGCCCTGTGGTCACCACTGTGCTACATAAAAAGGGAAAATATTGATTGAGGGTTTCACGACAAAAACGCTCACATCAACTGGCGCCGTTGCCGGGGAGGTTGCTAGAGTTGATTTTATTTTAGTTATATATATATATTTTTTTTTTCCTTTCTCTTGCATGACCCGAACTTCTGAACCGAACTTGTTACCTTTAGATTCAGAAATTGATAGAACTTTTCAAACTAGGTTTAGAGGTAATAATCCACAAGTTTTAAGTTGTGAATCTTCCACCAATACACCTAGGAGGGACTTAGTTGAAACTGAAATCCAAATGGCTGAAAATAGAACTTTGAAAGAACTGGCTTCGTCCTATGATGAAAATCATGAGAATCCTGTTGAGTACCCTGATGCCCCTGCTGGATTTGAAATCAAGTCCGGTTTCATCCACCAGCTTCCCAAATTCAATGGGTTTCCCGGTGAAGACCCACACAAACACCTCCAAGAATTTAGTTATCTGTGTGTCAATATGAAACCTCATGGAGTTGATGCCGATCAAATGAAGCTTAGGTCATTTCCTTTTTCTCTAGATGGAGTTGCTAAGGAATGGTTTTTCTATTCTCACTCAACCTTGATTAGAAATTGGAATGAATTAAAAAAGATTTTCCTTGAAAATTTTTTCCCTGCGTCTAGAACTGCCTCCATTCGAAAGGAGATTTGTGGAATTAGGCAAACACAAGGAGAAACGCTTCACGAATACTGGGAAAGGTTCAAACGTCTTTGTTTTAGTTGCCCTCATCATCAAATCAGTGACCAGCTTCTCATTCAATACTTTTATGAAGGATTGTGTCTCACTGATAGAAGTATGATCGATGCTGCTGCAGGAGGAGCTTTAGTTGATAAGACACCAGCTGCTGCTAGGATTTTAATTGCAAACATGGCCCAGAATGCCCAACAATTTGGAACCAGAGGCCTTCTTCATGTCAAAGCTGCACAAGAATTCCCTACTACTAGTCCCGAAAACAACACAATTGCAAGTCAACTATCTGATCTCACCACCATGGTAAGGTCAATAATGTTGTCTAGCACCCCACCAACCCAACCCAAACCTGAAGCGGCTTTCCAACTACATGTCCATTGTGGGATTTGTTCTTCGAATGAACATTTTAGTGACCAATGCCCGCAAATGAAAGAGCCTCATGAGAACTGCAATGCAGTTTTTCCTGGAAGACCATTTCAACCAAACCAGCAAAGACCATTTCAAAACAACCAAAATTTCAATCAAGGATGGAACAACAACTCAAATGAAAGATTTCGTCAACCTGAACAACCAAGAGGATTTTTCCAAGGACAATCAAGTAATTATCAACCAAGATATTTCAATGAGCAAGCCAATGCTCATTCTGGAAGCAATTTTCACCCTACCCCTCCCACTCAAAACTCGGATAGGAACCTTGAAGAAGCAATGAGGAAACAACAAGAGGAAATGAGGGAACTAAAAGAATACACAAAACAGCAAGATAACAAAATGAATACCTTGATGACTCAAATGGGTCAACTTGCCTCTGGTATTAATTGCATAACAAATCAAATGAGTGGTGGTTTACCCTCACAGCCACAAGTAAATCCGAGGAACAATGGGAAGGAAAATGTGAGTACAATTGAACTTAGGAGTGGAACAAAATTGAAAAATCCTCAGATTGAGAACATCAAGCCTTCTTCTGATACTGTTGATGAAAATCCTACCCTTGATAAAAATGATGAAAAATTTGAAGTTGATAGAAACTCAAAGTCAAGAGAAGAAATCTTGTTTGAAAGAACAAAGAATGATTGGAAGAGGATGTCTGGCCCTTATGTTCCTCCAAAACATACTCAGAATACCCCAGAAACATTCAAACCTCCACTTCCTTATCCAAGGTGTGAACCACCACCAAAGTCAAGTGCTGAAAAAGAATTGGATAAGGAGGTTTTGGAAACATTCAAGAAAGTCCAAGTCAATATTCCATTGCTCGATGCTGTGAAAAAAATTCCGAGGTACGCTAAGTTTCTGAAAGACATGTGTACCAACAAGAGGAAGTTCAAAGGGGGTGAAAAAGTAAACTTAGGAAGGAATGTCTCATCGTTGATCCAACATGCCCTTCCGGTCAAGTGTAAAGACCCTGGGACATTTACCATTCCCTGTACCATTGGGAAATGTGAATTCAAAGATGTGATGCTTGATCTAGGGGCCTCCATAAATGTCATGCCACATTCTGTCTACTCATCTCTTCAGGTTGGAGACTTAAAACCCTCTGGAATTATCATTCAACTCGCAAACCGAAGTACAACCAAACCTGCTGGAGTTATAGAGGATGTTCTCGTTCAAGTGAGAGGCATGATTTTTCCTGTTGACTTCTATGTTTTGGATATGGAAGATGATCGGTTCAGCACACATGCTCCCCTCATCCTAGGGAGGCCATTTCTAAAAACGGAAAAAGCGATCATCAATGTTCACAAGGGAACACTTTCACTAGAATTTGGAGGAGATGTTGTTCATTTCAACATTTTTCATTCAATGAAACACCCAGTTGAGGATCATTCAACTCCCCATGTAAACATGATTGATTGGTTTTCCTCTGGCATGTTACCTAATTTTTTCTGTGATGAAATACCAACTGATGTAGAAAAAGAGGGATATTTGTATGATACCAAATCAGAGAAAAATGATGATGAAATTGGAGACTATGAAGAGTCTTGGGATTTTGAGACTGGATATCTGAGAAATGATAAAGATGAATTTCTAGAAACCGTTGAATCTGTTAGTGGTATTCCAGGAGAGGTTTCCAATTTTTCACATGAAACAAGTCATGATATCATAGAAAGAGATAACTATGATGAACATGGAGCTTCACCAAACAATCAAACTTCTGAAGAGTTCCCAGTTATCAATGAAACCAACCCACCTGTGGTAGAATTGAAACCCCTTCCAGATAACCTCAAGTATGCCTTCCTAGGTCATAAGGAACAATTCCCTGTAATAATCTCAAAATAATTGTCAGAAGTCCAGGAAAACCAATTGTTGGAAGTTCTCAAGTCCCACAAGGAAGCCATAGGATGGACTCTCTCTAATCTAACAGGAATCAGCCCCTCGGTTTGCATGCACAGAATTTTACTAGAGGAGAACACTAGACCGGTAAGACAATTTCAAAGAAGACTAAACCCAACACTTTTGGAGGTTGTGAAGAAAGAAGTCACCACCTTGTTGGCTGCTGGAATTATTTTTCTCATATCTGATAGCCAATGGGTAAGTCCAATCCATGTTGTTCCTAAAAAAAATGGATTTACAATCTCAAGGAATGAATTTGGTGATCTTGTCCCCATAAGGCTTCCAAATAAATGGAGAATGTGCATTGATTACAGGAAACTCAATTTGGTTGCAAGGAAAGACCACTTCCCATTACCATTCCTTGATCAAGTCCTTGAAAGACTAGCTGGAAAAACTCACTACTGTTTTCTGGATGGATTCTCTGGATATTTTCAGATTCACATTTTACCTGAGGATCAAGAGAAAACCACTTTCACATGCCCATTTGGAACTTTTGCTTACAGAAGGATGCCCTTCGGTTTATGTAATGCCCCAGGAACTTTTCAAAGGTGTATGATAAGCATCTTCTATGAATTTTTGGAAACTTGCATGGAAGTTTTTATTGATGACTTCACTGTGTATGGATCATCTTTTGAAAGTTGTTTGAAAAGCTTGGAACGTGTCCTGAAAACATGCATTGAAAAGAACCTTGTTCTAAATTACGAAAAATGCCATTTTATGGTTTCTAAAGGGATCGTTCTTGGACATGTTGTGTCCCGTGATGGAATTCAAGTTGATCAATCCAAATTTGAGGTCATTTCTTCATTAACATACCCAAAAACTGTCAGAGATGTGAGATCCTTCCTCGGGCATGCTAGATTTTATAGGAGATTCATTAAAGATTTCAGTACGATTGCACTTCCATTGTCCAGATTACTCCAAAAAGATGTCCCATTTGTCTTTGATGAGAATTGCATAAATTCGTTTCATGATCTAAAACAATGATTGATAACCCCTCCCATTGTTCAACCTCCTATATGGGACATTCCCTTTGAAATAATGACAGATGCATCTGATTTTTCTCTTGGGGCAGTATTGAGTCAAAGGATAGAAAAGAAATCTCATGTGATTGCCTATGCCTCCCGAACTCTTGATCAAGCCCAATCAAACTACACAACAACTGAGAAAGAACTGCTGGCTGTTGTCTTTGCTCTAGACAAATTTAGAAGTTATCTGCTGGGCTCCAAGGTGATTGTTTTTACTGATCATTCTGCAATCAGATTCATGATGAAGAAACATGATGCAAAACCAAGACTTCTGAGATGGATTTTGCTTTTACAGGAGTTTGATGTTGAAATAAAAGATAAGAAAGGATGTGAGAACCTTGTTGCTGATCATTTGAGCAGGATACCATCTATTGGGAATAGGAAATTTCAGTTGTTTTCCCCAATTAAGGAAACCTTTCCAGATGAGGATTTATTTGCTGCTCGAAGTGAAATACCATGGTTCGCTAATCTTGTAAACTATTTGGCTTCTGATGAACACCCCCATTGGTTTTCCAAAAATCAAATTGATAAACTTCGGAGCGATTCAAAGAAATACATTTGGGATGATCCTTATTTATGGCACATTGGTAGTGATCAAATGATACGAAGATGCATTCCGAATTCTGAATTTCAATCCATACTACATTTCTGCCACACATTAAACTGTGGAGGACACTTTGGATCACAAAGAACAGCAAGAAAAGTTCTTGATTCTGGATTGTATTGGCCCACCATTTTTAGAGATGCTTTCGAATTCTGCAAAACCTGTAAAAATTGTCAATTCCAAGGAAACATTTCCAAGCGGAATGAGATGCAACAAAACCCACTTTTGTTTTGTGATGTTTTTGATGTATGGGGAATGGATTTCATGGGGCCTTTTCCTAATTCATTTGGATATCTCTACATCTTGTTGGCTGTTGATTATGTTTCCAAGTGGGTAGAGGCTATCCCCACCCGAACTAATGATGCAAAGATTGTGTCTAAATTTTTGAAAGGAAATTTGTTTTCAAGGTTTGGATTTCCAAAGTTTCTAATTACAGATCAAGGTACCCATTTTTGTAATAGGACTTTGGAATCACTTTTGAAGAAATATGGTGTTAATCATAGGGTCTCTACGCCCTATCATCCTCAAACAAATGGAATGGCTGAGTTGTCTAATAGGGAGATCAAACAAATCCTAGAAAAAACAGTGAACCCAAATAGAAAGGATTGGAGTTTGAGACTTGATGATGCTCTTTGGGCCCATAGAACAGCTTTCAAAACCCCCATTGGAATGTCACCATTTAGATTGGTCTATGGAAATGCTTGTCATCTACCAGTTGAGTTAGAACACAAATCCTTTTGGGCTGTAAAAACATGTAACATGAACCTATATTCTGCTGGGAAAGAAAGAAAATATTGTTTGCAGGAGTTGGAGGAGATCAGAAATAATGCATACGAAAGCTCCAGGTTATACAAAGAGAGAAGCAAAGCCTTTCATGATGGGAGGATTATCAACAAAAACTTCAAGGAGGGAGACAAAGTTCTGCTATTTGATGCCAGATTGAAACTCTTCCCAGGTAAATTTCGTTCCAAATGGTCTGGCCCATTCATTGTTACTCATGTTTTTCCTTTTGGTGCAATACAGATTAAAGATCCAGACAAAGAGACATCATTCACTGTCAATGGGCATCGGTTGAAGCTATTTCGAGAAAATTTTCATGATCCTCCAGGGGAGGAAATTCAACTTCATGACATAGAATATAATTGATTCCAGGTTGTGTCTTTCCTTATCATTTATTTTTGCTTTGTCTTTAATTTCCTGAATTTCATGCTAAAAAAAACTACACAATGAGGACATTGCATAGAATAAGTGTGGGGGGGACACAATGCTGGGTAGAGTAGATTTTTTTTTTATGAACTTTGTTTTTGAAATTTTTTGTTGTCAAAATTTCTTTCCATTTTTTTTTCTTCTTCTTTCTTCGTGTTTCTTTTTCAAAAAAAGGGGTTTTGGAATTTCTTGAATTTCATTTGAAACTTATGCCATGGAGTGAACAAACTTATCCTTTGAAATTGAAGATAAATGAATGCTGAATACGACATTGCTTTAAGTTCAAAAATTTGGAAAATTCTTAAACTGACCACTGATTTTTAAATATCATGGCACATATCACTGGCATTGTGATTGAAATTCTCATTCCTGTGAGGCCTCTGAACCCATTTTTAAATTTTCTTCACATTTACCTCTTTCTTGAGAGAACCAATTCGTGTTTGTTTAAACCAGAACTTGATTTATTTCTATCAAAACTTGAGGGCTGAGATACGTGTGATTAAAATGATTGAGGCATTTGTTTGAATATTGGAGCCTCCTTTTCATGATTATCCTTTTTATTTTGGCCTTCCTTGAACATTTTATCCTTCGTGAGCCCTTAGTAGCCATGTATAGCCTGTTAGGTTAGCCACATTACAAGCCAAATTTCCCTTTCCAACCTGCTCTGGAAGTATAAATGCATGATCTAGTTGAACTTAAGTGTGAAGGGGAAGATGACTCATGATGTGCTACCTCATTTGGTGTTGCATTGGGAGAACATTTAAACATTGAAGGCGTATTTGTGATGCTGGAATATATTTTTCTGGGAGCTGTGCCTATCTGGAGCTCTCAAATGAAATGGAGCTGTGCCTATCTGGAGCTCTCAAATGAAATGGAGCTGTGCCTATCTAGAGCTCGCAATGGAAATAAGCTGTGCCTATCTGGAGCTTTTAAAAAAAAATTCATACATTCTGCTGAAATATTGATGGAATGGGGTGGAAAATAGAAGATCAGAGCTGATTATTTTAAGAGAATATGGAGGAGACCATACTTGAGCAAAAATTAGAATCATGCATTTCTAATTCAAAAAGAGCCAAACCCTCCTTATTTAGCCACAGAATTTTTCACATTTAAAACCTACCAACCCCAAGCCACAGAAAAACCTTGTAAAGTCCTCATGATAATCACATGTTCTTGGTTCACATCGGGTGGAGATGTAGAAATTTATCAAGCCTATGGTAATTCTTGCATGAGTTGGATGAGAAAATCCTTGTTGCAAATCTATATTGTGTGCTGAGAGAAAAAATGAATGTGAGGTAAGTGTGTTTTGTCCATGAGAAGAAAAAAATAAGTGGAAATGGATTGAATGATTTGAATTTAGAATTTTAAATATTGTTCTTTAATGAGGCATGATATCTTTTTAATTCATTGTGGTAAAATTGGTAAACTCCATTGGTATGTGTTTTATTTTTCTTGATACCGTGCTCACTTGTCCAGGAGTCCAAGAGCCAAGTGTGGGGGAATTGATAGAGATAATATTTCCAATATTTTTAATGTCTATTTAAATGATTTAAACCTCACAAATTTAACAATTTGATCTTATTTGTAACAATTTTGGATTTATAGTGTGTTTTGGGATAAAAAGTTTAAATTTCATAATTCTGGATTTTTAACAGCTTTTTATCACAGGGGTATTTTGGTCATTTACAAAAAAATATAAATCCAAATTTTATGATTATAATTTCTTTAGAATCCTAATTTAATTTCCTTCAACTTTGTCTTCTGGACCAGGATCTGATTCTACCATCTTGAGGTCCAAACAATTCAATGAAGTTGAAGATTTTGGAGGAACACCAAGGAAGCTTCCAGGAAATTTTTTCCAGAAAAAACGAAGGTTCAGTGAAATATCCATAACTCGCTCAGAACGACTTTAATGGATATGAAATTTTGTGGATAGACGGGTAAGAATATTTGGAACAAGTTTCATTAAGGAGGACACGCCTGAAATGGCCGTGTTCAGGGACATTAATTCAGTACAAAACGGTGTTTTTCGGTTTGATGATTCTGACTGGACAGAATAAATTGTCAGAGGGAATTGGCCATAACTCTCGGAATACCTATCCAAATCCGCTGATCTTTTGAGGGGACACGGCCAAGCCAATTATGAACAACATTGAAGAAGGCCTCAATGCGTGAAGAGGTCATTTATGGGGTCCAAAACGCGACAACTTTCGGGGGTCGAAATCTGCCTATAAAAGGAGGGAAGCTCCTACCTCTCAAATAATTCTATTTTTCACCACACCATCCCTCACAAAAGGGAGTTGGCTTGAGAGAGAGAAGGGGAAGGTGGATATTTGGATCCTTAAGAAGATGAAATTCTTTGAATATTCAATAGAAAAGATGAAGGCTTCTCAAGTGATGGAAGGCTAAGCGGCAAGTGGTTGCGGACGGCGACACCCGACGGACACTCTCTTCCGAGTTTGGATTTTAATGTGTAATCTCTTTTTTTTGAATTTCTCTTGAACCTATATTTTTGAATGAATCTGGTTGTTTTCTTTCTTAAATATATTTTCAACAAATTTGATTTGACCATTGTTCCATCTATAAAGTAGAACAATTGACTTCGCTATTTAAAATTCTTTGGTGAGGTTTTGTC